>JAEPBF010000191.1:2263969-3630219 GCA_019739055.1 Passiflora organensis | reverse complement strand
TGCCGTGAAACCCAAATAAGTCTCAACGACACCTAAGACCTATTAGAATTTCACAAGGCTACTCATAAGATACCGATTTTAAACTTATTTATTTTGTTGCTTCTCAATCAATTGGAGCATGATATTGGACACATATTCTGGTAACATACGGAGTAAATAAAAACATCAGCGGAAGTCTTAAATTTATCCATTGGGTTCATAACACACAAGTCCCATAGGGATCCAAATAACCAGCAAGAAATTCATCAACCAAGTTCAGAAATAGCAAGCCAAACGAATGCTTAAAAATAAACCAGAACAATGTCCAATCTTTCAAGTTATTTGCGCAAGTAACAAGTAGTATTTGTGATGCGATATCGCCCCGCCGTGCAGCCTTGATCTCACACACTGGTACCACGAACAGAGGATATACCTAAGCCTGAAAAATGGTAAAAACAACGATATGAGATTACAAGAATCTCAGTAGGGTCGCAGCATCATAAGATCTACAGAATCCCTAAACATAAATCTCCCAATTCACATAAGATCATTCCCTAAACAACTAAAGGGATCACGCAATTCAACAATAAACCAAAAGAGGTTAAGGCCGAGATTATGGTTGAGGGAGGACCACACTTCCGAAAGTTCAGAAGTACACAGGCAGGTGAAATACAACAAAATCGCTCTCAAAGTAGAAGAAAGGCCATCCCCTTCCACCTGTGTTGTCCAAGACTTACTGCACAAAGGGTAGATGGTTAACACACAAGCTAATCAGTAAGCCTTTCACCTTATCCTCGCAAGGATAAGTCGACTAGCCCCACATGGACAAGTCTTCCCTAGTTGCAACTAAGGCATCCCCAAATCTCGCAAGATAAGGGCTTCCTGTCTCGCAAGACATGGATCCGGCCTCGCAAGGACAGATATGCAGCGCTAGCTTGCTGGTTCAACACCCATACACCTCCCATAAATCGGTAAGTACCTCTCCTCTCACTAGGAGCATCAGTGCTTACCCTGCCTGGCCAGTGGAACAGGATCCTGACACACAAACACGTACAGGCACACACAGGCAAGTACAAAGCATAATACCACAATAGGGTATCCTCAATTATGTCAAGAAACAATCAACACATCCAATTCATATAACAATAGCATCCCAGGCAATCAATTCCTAACTCAGGGGTTCGATATAGCCTAGGAGATTCATATCTCATTCCGGATTTCATAATCACACCCTACAATCCAATCACAAATAAATACAACAAGGGCAGGTAACAAAAATATCAGATAAGAGCAGGGGTTTCTGGAGAAACCGATGAGGCATAGATCCTACCTCCCTTGTCGCTGAACAAGAAGCTACTCCTTTGCCTTTATTAATTAAATCTGAACCACTTAAATAATCACCAGACAAAGACAAAATAGACTAACATGCATATCCAAAAATCAATTGAATACCCTATTCCTTACCAATACCACTCACCAAACCTATCAAAAAACCAGTGATCAGATGTTGCAGGTGCCTTCCCCTTGGATGTGTGATGTGATAGTCAGGAATTTATCAAGATTCAACCTGAATTTACAATTCCAATTAACTATGCAAAACCTATTGCTAAAAGTAGGGAATAAGACTATTTCGTCTCGACCCAAAACAACGAAATATTTACATCCAAGCTACGATTTATATACTTTTTAAAAGAGAATGAAAAGAGCTTTCCGACGACATATTAGTTTCAAGATTCCAACAAACGAGTAGAAAGTTATGCTATTTTGAAGTTCAAGAAGATTTGGCGAAAACCTAATTCCGCCGCCGATTTTCAAAGTAACTTTAGACAAAGAAATACTAACCTCCCGAAGAAAATCCAAAGATGGCTGGAAAGAGGATGAAGAGAGCTTTCCAACAAGCTATTATTCTCAGAGATCCAATGAACGATTAGGGAGTTATGCTGGTTTAACTTTTCTGCAAATTCTGACAGCTAAGGAGAAGTATAGGGTTTTAAGCCAATACGAATTTTGTAAGGTTTTAGGGGAAAATTTTATGGGGTTGGCTTCCTATTTATATTCAATGAGTATAGAATTATGTCTACTACTTTTAATCAATCTATCAATCCAATATAATTTACCAAATAACCAAACTCTTAAATTTCCTTCTCTATTCTTAGGGATTTAATCTCTAAGGAAACTATCTGCCTTAAAGGATAATTCCTAAAGCGATTACTCATCTACAAGAACCTAAATCAAAAGGAATTAGAAACAAAGTAATTTACTATACAATCTTACCAATTTTGGCCATCATTGCATGCATAGATTCTTCAGTCTCTCAAGACTACTCCTCAATTTGGCCATTACGCCAAACAACTTGTACCATAGGTATGCTTCGACTGCAAAGTTGTCGAACTGACCGGTCTAGTATGGCAACTGGCTGTACGGGATAGGATAGGTTTTCTTCAACTTCTACTGGCTGTTCTTTAAGCACATGAGCAGGATCTCGTATATACTTTCTTAGCATTGACACGTGAAATACATTGTGAATTCTTTCCATATTTGGAGGTAGTGCAAGTCGGTATGCAAGAGGGCCGATTCTCTCCACAATGTCATAAGGACCAATGTAGCGAGGTGTTAGCTTACCTCGCTGCTGAAAATGAAGGACTCCTTTCCATGGGGCGACTTTCAAAAACACCTTGTCTCCTACCACAAATTCCAGCTCACTTTGTCGATTGTTGGCATAGCTTTTCTGCCGATCTTGTGCTGATTTAACCTTTGACGAATCAAGCTCAATTGCTCTGTTGCTTGGTCAATTAATTCTGGATTGTCTAGGTGTCTCTCGCCTACTTCATTCCAGCAAATAGGGGTTCTGCAACGTCTCCCATAAAGTGCTTCATAGGGTGCCATACCGATGCTTACATGAAAGTTATTGTTGTAAGCAAATTCCGCCAATGGTAAGCTTCGATCCCAGCCGGTTTACTGGTCTAATACACTCGCATGTAGCATATCTTCAAGTGTTTGAATTGTCCTTTATGATTGACCATCGGTTTGGGGATGAAATGCTGTACTGAATTTCAATCTCAAACCCAGTGCATTCTAGAATTTCTCCCAAAATCGTGAAGTGAAACGAGGGTCACGATCTGAAACAATAGAAACTGGTACTCCATGCAAACAAACAATCTCATCCAAGTAACGAATTGCCAATGTTTCTGGTGTATCTGTCATACGTATAGGAAGAAAGTGTACAGATTTCGTCAGTCGATCTACGATCACCCAAATGGCATTGTATCCTCGCTGTGATCTAGGCAAACCGGTAACAAAATCCATTGTGATGTGCTCCCACTTCCATTCTGGAATCGGAAGTGACTGAAGTAAACCAGCAGGTCTTTGATGTTCGATCTTCACTTGTTGACATACAAGACATCGGGCAACAAATTCAGCAATATGTCGCTTCATATTAGGCCACCAATACTGCCCCTTCAAATCTCGGTACATCTTTGTGCTTCCCGGATGGATAGCAAACTTCGAACTATGCGCCTCTGATAGAATAAGGTTACAAATATCAGCATTTTGTGGAACACATACCTGGTTTCTGAAGACTAAAACTTCGTCATCTCGTATTCTGAAATCACAAACTATAGCATCAACACCATCAGCAAGTTGCTTCCGAATTTCAGCAAGCTTCAGATCCTCCAACTGTTGATTCCGGATCTCCTCAATTAAGGTAGGTGCGACTTCAATTCGTGCTAGCAACGAACCAGAGAAATCGGTGCCAAGACGCACACGATTAATTTTCAATTCCAACATCATTGGCAGATAATGAGTGCGCATATAAGCCAGAATTGAAGGAGAAGAAGAATGACACTTTCGGCTCAGGGCATCAGCCACAACATTCGCCTTTCCAGGATGATATTCGATGATCAAATCGTAGTCCTTAATTAGCTCCATCCATCTTCGTTGTCTCATATTCAATTCTTTCTGTGTAAGGAGGTACTTCAGGCTTTTGTGATCAGTGAAGATTCGACACGTCTCGCCGTATAAATAATGTCGCCATATTTTTAAGGCAAAGACTACGGCTGCAAGTTCTACATCATGTGTAGGGTAGTTCATTTCGTGTGGTCGCAATTGCCTTGAAGCGTAGGCAATGACTTTCCCATCTTGCATCAATACACATCCAAGTCCGGATTTTGACGCGTCGCTGTATACCACGTACTCTTTTCCGCAAATAGGTAAGGTAAGGATAGGTGCAGAAACTAACCGATTCTTTAGCTCGCCGAAACTTTGCTGGCATTTTTCATTCCATACGAACGGCTCACCCTTGCGTGTCAGTTTTGTCAATGGTCCGGCAAGTGATGAAAAATTTTCCACAAAGTGACGGTAGTAACCTGCTAAACCAAGGAAACTACGAACTTCGAACACACTTCGCGGAGGTTCCCAAGCAATCACAGCTTCAATCTTTTTTGGATCAACAAACACACCTTGGGCGGAAACAATATGGCCAAGGAAACTAACCTCACGTAACCAGAATTCGCATTTTGAGTACTTTGCGAACAACCGTCGATCCTTCAGGATTTTAAGCACAAGCCGCCAGTGCATAACATGATCCTCTTCCAACTTTGAGTAAATCAGAATGTCGTCGATGAAGACGATCACAAATTTATCCAGGAATTCGCGGAACACACGGTTCATCAAGTCCATAAACACAGCTGGTGCATTGGTCAAGCCGAATGGCATAACCAGAAATTCATAGTGGCCATATCGCGATCTGAATGCGGTCTTCGGAATATCAGCATCACGAACTCGCAATTGATGGTATCCAGGTCTGAGATCAATCTTGGAGAATACCGCTGCCTCTTGGAGTTGGTCAAACAAATCATCGATGCGTGGCAAAGGATATTTTTTCTTCACGGTCACACGGTTCAGCTATCGATAGTCAATGCACAAACGCAGCGAACCATCTTTCTTTTTCACGAACAGCACAGGTGCTCCCCAGGGTGACACACTAGGTCGAATAAAACCACGATCCAGCAAATCTTCCAACTGCGTCTTTAGTTCCTTCATTTCCGCAGGAGCCATACGATACGGAGGAATGGAAATCGGATTTGTACCTGGCACAAGCTCAATGCCGAATTCTACTTCCCTTGCTGGTGGCAATCCGGCTATGTCTTCTGGGAATACTTCCAGAAATTCACAAACCACAGGAACAGAATTCAGACCTGCGGATTCTTTAGAAATATCCTGTACATGCGCAAGGTACGCTGTACATCCTTTGTTGATCAATCGCTTCGCCTTAAGCCAAGAAATCATGCAAGTTGGCACAACTCGCCTATCGCCTTCAAAACAGTACTCGGTACCATCAGCAAACGTGAACCACACCCGCTTGGTAAAACACTCCACACGGGCTTGATATTTTGCCAGACAATCCATGCCTAAAATCACATCCAGCTCCTTGATGTCTAATGGAATGAGATCCACTTCAAATACACTCAATCTCATACGTATAGCACAGCCGATATAGACCAGATCACAAATCAGTTGCTCTCCCAAAGGAGTTAGAACCGCAATAGGAGGAGTCAAGGGAGATAGAGGACGATCCGCGCTAAGTGCTATCCTTTGACTCACGAACGATCTATTTGCTCCTGGATCAATTAAGACTTTAGCATTTTGAGAAAAGACGGAAATAGTACCTGTCACCACATCAGGACTAGCCTCAGCATCAGTCAAAGTAAAGAGCCTTGTTGGTCTTGGTTGCGCCTCACTTGTGGATCCGTTGGGTGGCCTTCCTGGTGTGCGTGCTGGTAGTCTAGCGGGATTGATATTCCCACCTCGGCTGGTGTTAGGTACCCCTGGGATTTTCCGTTTCGGACAGGCTGCCCGAATATGTCCCATCTCACCACAGGTGAAGCATCGCCGTTGTGGATTCTGCCATGACGATCCATTATAATTGGAACCAGAAAAGTTCCTCCTGTTGGTGTTCCCATTGATCTGCGGAGGATGAGACCGTAAGGGATAGGGTCCCCTTCTTTGGTTGAACTTTGAATCACGCCTATAGGATCCGCCACTAGTAGCTGCGGGTGGCTTCCTGGTTTGCACGATCTTTTCAGCTTCGGTTGCGGCAGTTATTAGTTCTTGCAAATTCTGCACTGGTGTCGTACCGACGATGGTTTTGAGTTCGACACTCAACCCATCCTGAAATCGTCTTGCCAGCTGGTACAATGTACGATCTTCTTCAGGTGCGAAGCGGGACAACTCCCTCAACACCTTCTCATATTCCAGCACCGAACGGGTGCCTTGTTCAAGTTTGTAAAATGCCTGCCGCTGCTCACTTTTATGGAATCTCGTATAAAATCTTTCATCAAATTCATACCGGAATTCTTCCCATGTCGGCAAGTGATCGCTGAATCACAATCTAACAGATGTCCACCAAACGAGGGCTTCTCCCTCAAGTAAGAATGTAGCAATGGAAACCTTCTCGTCATCAGAGATACGCAGGAACAAGGATACTCGGCATAAGGTATCCATCCACTCCCAAGCGGCTGCGGCTCCAGCTGAACCACCAAAATCTTTACATCCAAGTTGTCGAGCTTCCTTCAGCAACTTTGTAATCATTACAGGAAGTCTCTCTGTCTCCTTCTATTGTGCCGGCTGTACAGGTTCAAGTGGTGGAATAGGTCCTGGTGTAGGCGCAGGAGTACTCTGAAATTGTGCCTCCATTCGCTGCTGATTTGCAGCAATTCCTTGTAACACGTTTAAGATCTGTGCCATGACAGGGTCAATGCCTGGTGCGACTGGTGTCTCAGGTTGGTTTTCGGACTCAGCTTGCCCTTCCTGCTCATTTTGTGCATTTGGCTCCTCTTGCTCAACAGGTTGCTGTTCGTTCTGAATCTCAAACCTACCCCGTTGGTCCCTCTGTTGCCTCGAGCGTGCCATACTACACAAGTGTACGATTGTTACTCAAACAAACACTAAATACGATACTAGGAATAGGAGTGGTAACTGGTGGAGAGGCATGCACCGGACGATACGCATCTGCTGGAAAACAATATACAAATTTCGAAAATCATATGCACACATGCTATGCACACTCGGCAATAACATTATCACGCATACAAATCATAACAAACATCAAGCACTTATAGCTGCACACATCATCCATATTCGGCAATAAACATAATCACTCACATGCATATTCATTCGGTAATGACAAGAAACATAGCTAATCAACACAACAGCTAGTATTATTTCCATTTAACTCCCATGTTCTCTCTAATTCCAGTTTTAGTCCCTAAGTGAGTGAGTGTGTGCCCATGTTCTTACCTGCAATCACCTGCAATTACCAAAATTAACAACTAAGTCAGCAAATAACAAGTTATAATCCTAAACCATGCTCCGCTACCAAACTTGAACGACCCTAATTCCTAAACCATTATTCGTTGCTCCGATTAAGGTCATTACTGCCGTGAAACCCAAATAAGTCTCAATGACACCTAAGACCTATTAGAATTTCACAAGGCTACTCATAAGATACAGATTTTAAACTTATTTATTTTGTTGCTTCTCAATCAATTGGAGCATGATATTGGACACATATTCTGGTAACATACGGAGTAAATAAAAACATCAGCGGAAGTCTTAAATTTATCCATTGGGTTCATAACACACAAGTCCCATAGGGATCCAAATAACCAGCAAGAAATTCATCAACCAAGTTCGGAAATAGCAAGCCAAACGAATGCTTAAAAATAAACCAGAACAATGTCCAATCTTTCAAGTTATTTGCGCAAGTAACAAGTAGTATTTGTGATGCGATATCGCCCCACCGTGCAGCCTTGATCTCACACACTGGTACCACGAACAGAGGATATACCTAAGCCTGAAAAATGGTAAAAACAACGATATGAGAATACAAGAATCTCAATAGGGTCGCAGCATCATAAGATCTACAGAATCCCTAAACATAAATCTCCCAATTCACATAAGATCATTCCCTCAACAACTAAAAGGATCACGCAATTCAACAATAAACCAAAAGAGGTTAAGGCCGAGATTATGGTTGAGGGAGGACCACACTTCCGAAAGTTCAGAAGTACACAGGCAGGTGAAATACAACAAAATCGTTCTCAAAGTAGAAGAAAGGCCATCCCCTTCCACCTGTGTTGTCCAAGACTTACTGCACAAAGGGTAGATGGTTAACACACAAGCTAATCAGTAAGCCTTTCACCTTATCCTCGCAAGGATAAGTCGACTAGCCCCACTTGGACAAGCCTTCTCTAGTCGCAACTAGGACATCCCCAAATCTCGCAAGATAAGGGCTTCCTGTCTCGCAAGAAAGGGATCCGGTCTCGCAAGAAAGGGATCCGGTCTCGCAAGGACAGATATCCAGCGCTAGCTTGCTGGTTCAACACCCATACACCTCCCATAAATCGGTAAGTACCTCTCCTCTCACTAGGAGCATCAGTGCTTACCCTGCCTGGCCAGCGGAACAGGATCCTGACACACAAACATGTACAAGCACACACAGGCAAGTACAAAGCATAATACCACAACAAGGTATCCTCAATTATGTCAGGAAACAATCAACACATCCAATTCATATAACAATAGCATCCCAGGCACTCAATTCCTAACTCAGGGGTTCGATATAGCCTAGGAGATTCATATCTCATTCCGGATTTCATAATCACACCCTACAATCCAATCACAAATAAATACAACAAGGGTAGGTAACAAAAATATCAGATAAGAGCAGGGGTTTCTGGAGAAACCGATGAGGCATAGATCCTACCTCCCTTGTCTCTGAACAAGAAGCTACTCCTTTGCCTTTATTAAGTAATTCTGAACCACCTAAATCATCACCAGACAAAGACAAAACAGACTAAGCATGCATATCCAAAAATCAATTGAATACCCTATTCCTTACCAATACCACTCACCAAACCTATCAGAAAACCAGTGATCATATACTGCAGGTTTCTTTCCCTTGTATGTGTGATGTGATAGCCAGGAACTTATCAAGATTCAACCTGAATTTACCATTCCAATTAACTATGCAAAACCTATTGCTAAAAGTAGGGCATAAGACGATTTCGTCTCGACCCAAAACAACGAAATATTTACATCCAAGCTTCGATTTATATACTTTTTGAAAGATAATGAAAAGAGCTTTCCAACGACATATTATTTGCAAGATTCCAACAAACGAGTAGAAAGTTATACTATTTTGAAGTTCAAGAAGATTTGGCGAAAACCTAATTCCGCCGCCGATTTTCAAAGTAACTTTAGACAAAGAAATACTAACCTCCCGAAGAAAATCCAAATATTTTTGGAAAGAGGATGAAGAGAGCTTTCCAACAAGCTATTATTCGCAGAGATCCAATGAACGATGAGGGAGTTATGCTGGTTTAAAGTTTCTGCGAATTCTGACGGCTAAGGGGAAGTATAGGGTTTTAAGCCAATACGAATTTTGTAAGGTTTTAGGGGAAACTTTTGTGGGGTTGGCTTCCTATTTATATTCAATGAGTATAGAATTATGTCTACTACTTTTAATCAATCTATCAATCCAATATAATTTACCAAATAACCAAACTCTTAAATTTCCTTTCCTATTCTTAGGGATTTAATTTCTAAGGCAACTATCTGCCTTAAAGGATAATTCCTAAAGCGATTACTCATCTACAAGAACTTAAATCAAAAGCAATTAGAAACAAAGTAATTTACTATACAATCTTACCAATTTCGGCCATCACACATCCTTCTCTTCAGGGGCAAAATTGTCTTTTCACCCGCACTGACTTCTGGACTTCTAGGACTCAAAATTCGGGGTCTTACACTTCGAGTATGGTAGTGAGGCATGGAGAGACCAATCAAATCAAAGCTATAAGGGGGATAGGGACAACACAAACAAGTCGATAAACACAAGACGAGTACAAGCAGGGTGGGGTCTGCTTAGGTGGAGCTACCATCACTTAACATCCTGGCAACGTCAGTGGAATGGGCATATGATAATTAAGAAAAGGGTAAGTCGAGGAATTACCACTGACGTATCTTAGTCCCAACAGTCCTCAACGGACTGAGAGTTATTGCCAGCCCAGTCATAGTCCTATTGTTTTGGATGTTGTGCGTACATGCCATTTGACTGTGATTGTGCTGCATTATTTTATGATTCATCGAGTCTCATCGTAAGCTAGTGTGTGTGTTTAATAAGTTTATGATTGTATGTGTTCTTTGAATATGTTTTTCCCGTCCGCTCACCTGGCAGATTTCAGACAGGTTCTTGGCATGATTCCAGGGTTAATGAACAAAGCTCACTCCTAGGCAGGACACAAAGACTTAGGTGGATTACAAGGATCTTATCGTATGAGGACTAAATTCATAGTTGATTTCCCCTGAGTCATTTGTTTGTAATGAGTCATTAATATGTTATCAATATCGAATTTGAGCATGTAATTGTTGTAATATGCTCATCCTTGATATATATTTTCCTGAGGTTGTCCAATGTCACCTGGAGACATCATTACTACTCTTATATTCATTTTTTTTTGTTTTAAATACAAATTTTAATATTCTCCTCCACTTTGTTAGTATGCCATTAGCCATGTGGATTCATTGTATGCATTGTTGTATATTGTTGTAGTGTATACATTGGATCTATGGTGGTTGTCGTGCCAAATTGTTGGGATCCGGGGTGTGACATCTTCTGTTGGAGCACGTAGTAGAGCAATACATTCATGAGATTGTCAGATTTCATGGTGTGCCTGTAGCTATTGTAACTTAGTGAGATCCTTGTTTTGCATCAAGATATTGGGGTCAATTGCAAGAGGCTCTGTTACATGGATGAGTTTTAATACTGTGTTTCATCCTCAAGTAGATGGTTAGTTAGAGATGACTATTCAGACCCTTAAGAGCATGCTAAGAGCTTGTGTCTTGGATTTTCAGGACAGTCGAGATCGATATATACAATTGGATGAGTTTGTGTGTAATAATAGCTTTCAAGCGAGTATTTGTATGATGCCTTATAAGGTATTGTTCTGGAGCTCTTGTCGTACTTCTTTGTTGTGGGAATGAGGTAAGTAAGAGGAGATTGACTGGAGCAGAGTTGACGAATTTCACCTTGGATAAGGTGAAACTGATTCGGGGCACCTTGGATATGTTTGTGCTTAAAGGGGGTAGGATGTAAACCCTAAATTTTTCAAATGCCACGTATAAGCCATTGGTGCATTTTCATGTTTTACGCCTAGGGGGAGTTTTGTAATTCTTTTATTGAATATTTTCATGTTGGATGAAATCTATGTGTGATATTAAGATTTTTAAATATTTTCGGGTATGTATTTAAAAATTATATGTTATGGTTTGCTTTTTTCAAATTTTAAAGTATGGTTTATTTTTTTAGATGATATTTTATTTTTAATTATATATCTATTAGTCAGAAAATTATAATTTTTTATTCATTGAAAAGATATGAGTTTTATGGATTTATAGTGAAATTTTCATAATTTTTGTACATATATATTAATTATTAAGAATTTTCTAATATAATATATATTTTCTGAAATTACATAAATTATTTTTAAAAAATTAAAATTAAAATTAAATAAAAATTACCTAAATATTTGTGTCAAACGACGCCATTTTGGCCAATAGGTATTATAAAAAGCTTTTTTTTTCTTTTTTTTTCCTCCTTTCTTCTTCTCCTTCCTCCCTTCTCCCCGACGTCTCTTCTTCCCATCACACCAGGAACTGCATTTCAATTCTCTGGCCTTCATTCATGTCACCACCACCACCATTGGATGTGTTGTACGGACCCTCGGCCCAGCGGGCCCGGACGTGTATGTGCGGGTGATGGATCACAACTGCAATGCTCGGTTGGGCTTATAACCACATGGTCCAAAAGATGCATCTTGTTACAAATGATCCACTCACACAACATAAATAAGCCCAAGACCTCCCCCATTCCTTTCCGATGTGGGATTGGGTAACCTGACCCCCCTTGTGGGCTGGGTCTCACAGGAATCGTCCCGATTGGAGGCCTGACACAACCTGAGGAAGCCTGTGAATATATGGGTTTTCTGTTAGAAAAAACTCTATTTTCTAGCCATGTCTAGTGAGATCTCTGAAAATGGACATTTGATTTGAGTTGCTCTCCTTGTTAGCTTTGTTTTAATATAAAGATTGTTGATTTTGGTTGAGGTATGGAGAAGTTGAAGTTTTTCAGCCTCGCTGTCGTCGTCTGCCGCCCGTCACCGCTGCATGTTCTATTGCCAGACCGGTCACCGTACGGCTATGCGCCTCCTCAATCCCAAAAAATTCCTGTTTTGAACCTATTACCTAACTTCAACATTCTGAACATGATGGTGTGATCCATTTTCCAATCTGAGTTTTTGTTTGCAAGTTATAAGCTTTCAAAATTTTTATAGAAAAATATATTTTAGCTTAAATTGATAAATAATAATTTTAATAATAATACTACATTGATAAAAATATAATTTGGAACTTAATTGACCTATTTTCTAATATTAGGATATTTTTATAAAATTATTATTTGCCTCAATTTGTATGCCATGGTATATTTGTGTACCCATACTATTTATTGTTTGGTTTGATTGGTATATATGGTGATTATATGCTTGTAATGGTATATGTAGGCGTTTGACCTGTATTAAGGTTTCTGTTGTTGTGTTGTGGACTAACGGACTGTATCTTGTGCGTGATTGCCTTTGGTTGGTTTATACATATAGGTGAGTGAGGACCTCACACTTACTTATTTTCTTTGAAAATACATGTTTGAGTTTTATGTTTTTTTAGAAAGTTATATGGTGAGTCGTATTGGTATTTAACATGTATATTGGTTTTACTATGATTGGTATTGAGATGCATATTGTGATGAGGTGTATGTGATTGCACGTCCTGTTGAGATATGTGATTGTCTATGAGAGTATATGCATGTTTGTGACATTGTGATTCTGGGTTTTGTATATCTTGTTTTGATTGGTTTTACATCATATTATGATTACTGAGTATTCCAATGCACTGATGAACTTTGACTGAGATTGGTGGCCAACGTGTCACATATTTGAGATGGTCACAAGGAGTTGACCACATAAGCCTTTGACAACACTAGTATGGGCTATGATTTCAAAGAAGATAAAATAAACACTAGTGGGCCTAGATCACTCCCTGATCTGGAGTAGAAGGGGCGATTTCTTGATGACTTTGCCACCCTGTTTTATAATGACATGTATGTGTGTGTGTGTGTGTGATTCACCATTACCATTACTTTCTGGACGACTTGGAATTTGGGTATTTTTGCGAGTTTTATACATGTTTATATTTTCCATGTTGGATTTTGTTTTTGTTTATAATCACGCATTCCGTGGTCCCCATAACCCTTCACCTAGATATTTAGCTAACGTTTTAATCCTGTCCAGTAATGCTTGCAGATTCTTCAGGTTAACTACTGCTGGTGTTGCTTGTTTGTCTAGTTTGTTAGTTACGGTTAGATATGTTCAAACTAACCGATTTGGATTGTACACCCATAAACTACACATACTTTCTTGTTTTATATTTGGAATTTTCCTTTGTAACATTAATTATATTATGGTGCTTGGATTTAACAGATTTTATATTTGAGATGAAATTATTTGGATTAACATACTTGAGAATTGTAGAAATTTTAGCGAGGATTTAACATTATGGGATATTTGTATGTTAATATAGAATTTTATAGAAAATTTATTTATGATCCGAACTTACTCTAAATTTTTATTTTAATCCGCTGGGATATTTTACTATTTTGTTTTATTAGCCTTACGGGATTGTAAGGGTAGTATAGTAATTGTTCTGTGGCTAAGGTATTTGCCTCTGAAGTAGGATACAGAGTGTGACAAGATTCATGTAATCTTGATATTATTAGATTCGTTATTTTTTAGCATTTATCATAATTTTTCTCATTTTTATTCTATTTTTTCTGAATTTTCTACCCTTTCTGGCAATTTTTTTTATTTTTCTGTATTTTATTAATTTCCAACCAATCATAAAACAACACCTGGCGGAACTAGGCGTGTCTAGACCACTACCCAAACCTCTAGATTAGTGACACATGGCCCAATCAGGGCATCAGGGCATGCCATATTGCCCGAGCCTAAGGCTCTGGTCTGAGTTTGACCCTATACTCAAACGACCCGTTGCCTACACTTGCAGGCGACGTGTCATTCACCTAATCCAATAAACAACATATCATTGAGGACGGCATGTCATCCGAGGTCATCTTAAACCTCCAAGTGACCTGCAACTTACATGTTCCATCTATGACATCCCTAAATGTACTACACTAAACTCACCCTACCATATACCAAAACGAAGATCTAGTTACAATGAACACAAAGATGCAAAGAGATTAAGTGGTTACCGCCGAAATCCAGAAAAATCAAAGGTAAAATTTTGATTTTAAAACCATGAAAATCAGCCTCAACCACTTCATTCTCAGCATGAAACTCTGCAGTTTTTGTATGAGGAAATTCTCCAGAAAGAACCAAAGTTTAGAGGACTTATTTCAAAGCTAGAATGCTCTATACGAAGAAGATGAAGACTCTGACCCAATTTTGGTTAATATCGGGTCTCAAGTGGCGGGGGGAGCTTCTAGTTGGGCTCCGGATTTGAAGTCAAAATGTCGTCATTTTTGCCTTCAGGAAAACGACATTGTTTCAAACTGAAACGACATGGCTTCGGGGTACTCCT
Source organism: Passiflora organensis (assembly GCA_019739055.1). Classification (NCBI taxonomy): domain Eukaryota; kingdom Viridiplantae; phylum Streptophyta; class Magnoliopsida; order Malpighiales; family Passifloraceae; genus Passiflora; species Passiflora organensis. The sequence goes on along the minus strand of JAEPBF010000191.1, from coordinate 3,615,528 downwards.
CCCAAGTGTCAAGACGACAATGCTCCCTGTCGTTTTGACCATCTCGGTCAAAGCGATTGTATGGACCATCGTTTTGACTTTTATATTATAATAATATAATATAAATAATAATAATAAATTTAATTTTTTCTTAATTTCAAAAATTCATAAAAATTAGGATACATCTCTGAAAAATGCACAGAAACATTCCACGAAATCCTTATGAATAGTACTATATATCAGTACTATAAAATTATTCTAATCATGAATATATAATTTACTAAAAATTAAATACCTCAATCGAATATTCTTGAAAAATTACAAAAATTTTGATTTTGTTTTCGAAAAGTTTTGAAAACTTTTCTACTACTTTTAACCACATACTGTAAGGATCTCAAATCCTAGCCTATTTGTATTTGCTCTTTTTAGGACCTTTATCACTGTGAAAACCAAACAAACCTAAAACTAGGACCTATTTGAATCCCCCAAGGCTTACCCATATAATTTCCGATTTTAGCATATTCATTCTTTATATTTATAACAATTAGAGCATGATATTGGACAAGCATTTTGGTATCATACGGAGTGAATAAACATCAGCGGAAGTCTTTATATTGAATTATTGGAACCACAACACACAAGTCTCATAGGAATCTAAAAATCCAACAAGTAAACCTCTAATATATTTCGGAAACAAACAAGCAAAGGAGGTACTTGAATAACCAGAAAATAGTCCAATCAAAGTTCATGTTATATGCGCAAGCAACCAAGGAAATAGGAATGCAAATGTGATGCAATATCATCCCGTCGTGCTGCCTTAATCTCACACTCTAGTACTATGAACAGTGAATGTACCTAGTCTTGAAAAATGGTGAAAACAACAAGATAAGATTACAAGAATCTCATTAGGGTCACAACATCATAAGATCTACAAAAATCTTAAACAAACATCTCCCAAACAACATCAGATCAGCCTATACAACTAGAGGGGATCACGTAATCATCATTTAACCAAAAAGGGATAGGGCCGAAAGCTAAGGCTGAGGGTGGACTACAAACACTTCCGAAAATCAGAAGTACACAGGCAGGTAAAACTCATCAATCATCTTGGCAACAGGAAAAGGGAATCCCCTTCCACCTGTGTTGTCCAAGGCTTTGTTGTACAAAGGATAAAGGATAGCACACAAGCTAATCAGTAAACCTATTCATCTTGTCACTCAAGGACAAGAAATCCAAGCCATACAAGGACAAGGCATCCAAGCTATACAAGGACAAGGCATCCAAGCCATACAAGGACAAGGCATCCAAGCCATACAAGGACAAGAGCATCCAAGCCATACAAGGACAAGAGCATCCAAACCACTCGAGGATAAAGGGCATCCAAACTACACAAGGATAAGGGCATCTTGCCACACAAGGTCTAGGCATCCAGCGTGCACATGCTAGGGATTGTCATCCATACGACTCCCATACTAGTAAGAACCTCTCCTTTCCCAAGGAGCATCAGCGCTTACCCCGAATGGCCACCGGAAAAGGATCTTAGCACACAAACACGTACAAGCACACATAGGTAAGCACAAAGCACAATACCACAATAGGATCTCAATCATGTCAGAACTCAATTAGCATGTTCAATAGACACAACACATGCAAGCTAAACACTCATGACCTATGTTAAGGGATTCGGTATAGCCTAGATAAGTCTCAAATAAATCCGCAACTCATGCATACACTATCTCACACATGCGCATACATTAACACAAGTATAGGTACCGAAATCAACAAGCAAACAAAAGGATTTCTGGAGAAACCAACGAGGCATAGATCCTACCTGTGAGACCCAATCCTTCCTAGTTTAGATGTCCAGGAAGTCTAGGAAGTCCAGAAGCCTATGCAGCTGAATGACTATTTTGTCCCTAAAGAAGTAGATGCGTGATAGCCTAAAATGGTTGCTGCTAGATATTTCCTATTTTAATTCTGATATTTTTATATTAATTATCTTTAGTTTTATCCCTTATTATCTAAGGTATTAGATAATTCTTCCTTCTAAATAGAAGTATTTTTTTTAATAGATATATCCTTTTAAATAGAATTATCCATCTAATAGAATTATCCTTTAATTATCTTTTTAAGCTCAAAAGTAAGGATTTTATCTTTTAGCTAAACCTCCTTAGACACCTATAAAAGAGTGGCCAGTCTATCCCACCTAAACATACCAAAACCTACATAGAAATTTCGTAATTTATCCCCTTCTTCTCAATTTCCAATTTTTGCCTAAACCCTAACCGAAACTCCTTGATCTTCATCTCAGCATAACTCTCTGATCCTTTATTGGATTCTTCCAAATAATAACTTGTTGAAAAGCTCTCTCCATCCTATTTCCAACCATTATAGGTTTTTCATCTTGAGTTTAGTTTTTCTTTGTTAAAAGTTAACTCGTATTTCGACGGAATTGTCAAAATCAGTTTGAACTTCAAAATAGCATAACTCTCTCATCCTTTGTCAGATTCTTGCGAATAATAGCTTGTTGGAAAGATCTCTTCATCCTCTTTCCAACCATGTAGGTTTTTTTATCTGAAAGTTAGTTTTTATTTTTTAAAATTTAAATCATATTTCGGCAGGATTGCCAAAATATGCTTGAACATGAAAATAGCATAACTCTCTCATCCTTTGTCGGATTCTTGTAAATAATAGCTTGTTGCAAATCTCTTTCTGTTCTCTATCCAACAATCTTTAGTTTTTCTTCTGGAGGTTATTTTTTCTTTTCCGTAATTTAGGTCAAAATTCGGCGGGATTAGGTTTCAAAATTGTGTGATTCTGCCTTCAATTGATTTCTATTATTGTTCCTCTTGTTCATATGATTGTTTAGAATCCATTTATGATGTTAAAATCATGAATTCATCCTTTGAATCTTCCCTATTCATGAAATCAGCATGCACTACCTTTGCCCTATTAATGTCTATCTTGTTTTAACTGATTAACCTATTGGATTCTGACCTTGTTTCTTTTGGTTATACATGTTATAAATACCTATTCCTTTCTTAAATTCATGAAATTAAAACCCCCTAACCTCTCTAATATTGAAATAGCAAGTTGACCTATAAACCTTAAGGTGTTGCCAAAATTTGTATATAGAATTAGGGTGAAATATCAAGTAGATTCTTATAAAGTTATTGGTCATCACATCACGCATTCAGGGGAAAGATATTGCTGTATCCGGACCACTAGTTTTGGTTAGGTTAATTGGTAAGGATTCCCAATGTCTTTGGTTTTTAATTAAGTAGTCTTGTGGCTTAGTATTGTGTGGTCTTTGCCTTATAATTTTTTAGGAGATTCTGATCTTATTGGAAAGGCAAAGGATTACATCTGATTCAGACACGTGAGAGGTAGGAACTATGCCTCATCGGTTCCTTTGGTTACCCTATTGTTTGATTGTTTGAATATGAGTGAATTCGATTGCCTATCTTGGTTATATGCTTGCGGAATGTGTGATTATGATGATAGGGAATCTTGGATGTTAATAGGAAAATAGGTTGCCTGATTCAGTTATGACTTTGAGGATTGATCTTTGATTTGTATTTTGATTTAATTAAGGATCCTTTGTTGTGATTTGTGTATGGGTGTATACGTGTAAGTGCCCTGTTTGTTCTTTGTTTGAAGGATCCTTTTGTTGCTAGCCATGCGAGGTAAGTATTCTTGCTCCTAGGGAGAAGAGAGATACTTACCGAACCGAGAGGTTTATGGGTGGTTATTCCCAGTAAGAGCTCATTAGATGCCTTGTAGGCCGGTTTAAGTCCGGACGTCAGGAAGCCTTGTAGGCCAGTTCGAGTCTGGACGTCAAGATGCCCTATAGACCAATTCAAGTATGGACGTTAGGTTTCCATGTTTGAGAGTGACAGGATGACTTGTATGCGTTGCTGCAAGAGTGCTCCTAGGCCAGTTCAAGTCTGGATGTTAGAAACAACCAAAAGGCTTGCTGCAATATTGATTGTCTAACCATTTACCCTTTGTGCAACAAAGACTTAGACAACACAGGTGGAAGGGGATGTCCTTTTCTTTCCTACTGCCGAGCATAACCTGATGAGTTTTCCTGCCTGTGTACTTCTGATTTTCATAAGTATTTGCAGTCCACTCTTAGCCTTAGTTTCTGCCCTTACTCTTTTGATTGATTCTTCAATTGCGTGATACCTTTAGATAAGTAGGGATGATCTGATGTTGTTTGGGAGATATTTGATTGGGAATCCCTTAAACTTATGAAGCTGTGACCCTACTGAGATTCTTGTAATCTCATCCGTTCTTTCCTCCCCCTTTGCAGGCTTAGGTATATATTTTGTTGCTGGTACCAAATGTGTGAGATCAAGGCTACACGACTGGACGAATTTGCACCCATTTTCTATTGAATGTGCATGCCATGTCTTTGAACTTGTGTGGATTTTCATTTTGGCTTTCCAATCCCTCTTTCTCTTTTTGTTGCTTCCGAAATATGCATGATACTATTGGTTGATGTTTTGGGATTCCTATGGGACTTGTGTGTTATGTTTCCACTTGTTTTGAGTATTAATATAAGTCTTCCGCTAATTTTTTCTTTCACTTCGTATAAGCCAGAACTTCATTAATGTATGAATATACTCCAACCTTTAAATAACACATAAATCAACCAATAAAATTAACAATTAGATGACTTGAGCCTTGTGGGATTCAAATAGGACCTATTGGTTGATGTTTTGGGATTCCTATGGGACTTGTGTGTTATGTTTCCACTTATTTTGAGTATTAATATAAGTGTTCTGTTAATGTTTTCTTTCACTCCGTATAAGCCAGAAATTCATTAATGTATGAATATACTCCAACCTTTAAATAGCATATAAATCAACCAATAAAATTAACAATTATATGACTTGAGCCTTGTGGAATTCAAATAGGACCTTGCGAGGACTTATTTGGGTTTCATGGAGGTAAGTCTAATAGGTTGGGTTTGGGTCCTTACAGTATTGCTAGTGAAGCATGGTTTAGTAGATTGTGTGATTTGCATGATATTGTGTTCTCAATTTTAGAAACATGCGCATATGTCTATATATACATTGATTGATTATGACTTACAAATATGAAAGCATGATTATTAGATTTGCATGTTTTTGTATGTTGATTGCATGTTGATGTATGATTTGCTAAGTGTTGTGTGCTTTGTGTGTATGCCAAAATATATGTGTTTGTTTGCTGTGTTTTGTGTGTATATTTGTGTTTTATTTCTAGAATATGCAAATCATTCGGTGTACACCTCTCTACCAAGGTACCATCTCAACTCTTGTTTTGTGTTTGATATTGGAAAGATATATCATGTGTGTTTGATTAGTATGGCATGGTCGACTAGGAAGCGGAGTAGCACAACGAAAGCATGGTAAGTCTGTAACCCATAGTTCTTATGCAGAAATTTTGATGACGAAATTTTTATAAGGAGGGGAGGATGTGAGACACCGACCCTTTCTATTTTAGATGACCAGGAAGTCCAGCAGCCGATAAAGTTGAAATGACTATTTTGCTCTGAAGAAATGGATGCGTGATGGCCTAAAATGATTGTTACCAGAAATTTCCTATTTTAATTCTAGTATTTTTATAATAATTATCCTTAATTTTATCCCTTATTATCTAAGGTATTAGATAATTTTTCCTTTTAAATAGAATTTCTCTTTTAATAGATTTATCCTTTTAAATAGAATTATCCATCTAACAGAATTATCCTTTAATTATATTTTTAAGCTTAAAACTAAGGATTTATCTCTTATCTAAATCTCCTTAGATACCTATAAAAGAATGGTCAGCCTATCCCACCTAAACATACTAAAACCCACATAGAAATTTTGTAATTTATCCCATTATTCTCAATTTTCGATTTTTGCCTAAACCCTAGCCGAAACTCCTTGATCTTCATCTTGACATAACTTTTTCCTCCTTTATCAGATTCTTGCGAATAATAGCTTGTTGGAAAACTATCTTCATCCTCTTTCGAACCATTTTGGTTTTTTCATCTGACAGTTAGTTTTTCTTCATTAAAAGTTAAATCGTATTTCGGCAAAAATGCCAAAATCTGCTTGAAATTCAAAATAACATAACTCACTCATCCTTTGTCGGATTCTTGTGAATAATAGCTTGTTGGAAAGCTCTTTCCATTCTCTATACAGAAATTTTAAATTTTTCATCTGGAAATTAGTTTTTCTTTGCCGTAATTTAGGTCAAAATTATGTGATTCTTCCTTCAATTGATTTCTGTTAATGTTTCTTTTATTTTTATGATTGTTTAGAATCCATTCATGATTTTAAAATCATGAATTCATCCTTTGAATCTTCCTTATTCATGAAATCATCATGCCTTACCTTTGTCCTATTGATGCCTATCTTGATCAACTGATTAACCTATTGGATTCTGACCTTGTTTCTTTTGATTGTACATGTTATAAACACCTATTTCTTTCTTAAATTCATGAAATCACAACCCTAACCTCTCTAATGTTGAATTCCCAAGTTGCCCTATAAACCTTCAGATCTTGCCGAAATTTGTATATTGAATTAGGGTGAAATATCAAGTAGATTCTTACTGAGTAAATGGCCATCACATCATGCATTCAGGGGAAAAATATTGCTGCATCCGGATTGCTGGATTGGGTAGGTTAATTGGTAAGGATTCCCAATGTCTTTGGTTTTTAATTAAGTAGTCTTGTGGCTTAGTATTGTGTGGTCTTTTCCTTGTAATTGTTTAGGAGATTCTAATCCTATTGGAAAGGAAAAGGATTGCATCTGATTCAGACACGTGAGAGGTAGGATCTATACCTCATCGGTTCCTTTCGTTACCCTACTGTTTGATTGTTTGAAAATGAGTGAATTCGATTGCCTATCTTGGTTATAAGCTTGTGGAATGTGTGATTTTGATGATAGGGAATCTCAGAAGTGAATAGGAAAATAGGTTATCTATAATATTGATTGTCTAACCATTTACTATTTGTGCAGTAAAGTCTTGGATAACACAGGTGGAAGGGAATGGCCTTTCCTTTTCCTACTACCGAGAGTAACCTGATGAGTTTTCCTACCTGTGTACTTTTGATTTTCACAAGTGTTTCTAGTCCACCCTCAGCCTTAGTTTCGGCCCTAACCCTTTTGATTGATTCTTGAATTGCATGATACCCTTAGATGAGTAGGGATGATCTGATGTTGTTTAAGAGATGTTTGATTGGGAATCCTTAAAACTTATGATGCTGTGACCCTACTGAGATTCTTATAATCTCATCCCTTCTTTTCTCCCCCTTTGCAGGCTTAGGTATGTACTTTGTTGCTAGTACCAAAGGTGTGAGATCAAGGCTGTACAACTGGCCGAATTTGCACCCCTTTTTCGTTGAATGCGCATGACATGTCATTGAACTTGTGTGGATTTGCATTCTGGCTTTCCAATCCCTTTTTCTCTTTTTGTTGCATCCGAAATATGCATGATACTATTGATTGATTTTTTGAGATTCCTATGGGACTTGTGTGTTATGTTTCCACTTGTTTTGAGTATTAATATAAGTCTTCCGCTAATGTTTTCTTTCATTCCTTATAAGCCAGAAATTCATTAATGTATGAATATGCTCCAACCTTTAAATAGCTTATAAATCAACCAATAAAATTGACAATTAGGTGACTTGAGCCTTTGGGATTCAAATAGGACCTTGCGAGGGTTTATTTGGGTTTCAAGGCGGTAAAGGTCCTATTAGGTTGGGTTTGGGTCCTTACACCTAACGTCTCTAATGTTGAAATCACAAGTTACCCTATAAACCTTAAGGTGTTGCCGAAATTTGTATATTGAATTAGGATGAAATATCAAGTAGATTCTTATTGAGTTATTGGCTATCACATCACGCATTCAGGGGAAAGATATTGCTGCATCCAGATCGCTGGATTTGGGTAGGTTAATTGGTAAGGATTTTGGTTTTTAATTAAGTAGTCTTGTGGCTTAGTATTGTGTGGTCTTTGCATTGTAATTGATTAGGAGATTCTGATCTTATTGGAAAGGAAAAGGATTACATCTGATTCAGATACGTGAGAGGTAGGATCTATGCCTCATCGGTTCCTTTCGTTACCCTACTATTTTATTGTTTGAATATGAGTGAATTTGATTGCCTATCTTGGTTATAAGCTTGCGGAATGTGTGATTATGATGATAGGGAATCTCAGAAGTGAATAGGAAAATAGATTACCTGATTCGATTATGACTTTGAGAATTGATCTTTGATTTGTATTGTGATTTGATTGAGGATCCTTTCTTGTGATTTGTGTATGCGTGTACTATGTGTGTATGTGCCCTGTTTGTGCTTTGTTTGAAGGATCCTTTTGTCACTGGCTATGCGAGGTAAGTATCGTTGCTTCTAGGAAGAGGAGAGATGCTTACCGAATCGAGATGTTTATGGGTGGTAATTCCCAGTAAGAGCTCGCTGGATTCCTTGTAGGTTGATTCAAGTCCGGACGTTAGAAAGCCTTGTAGGCCAGTTCGAGTCTGGACATCAAGATTCCCTATAGGCCAGTTCGAGTCTGGACGTTAGGCTGCCTTGTTTGAGAGTGACAGGATGACTTGTATGTGTTACTGCAAGAGTGCTCCTAGGCCAGCTCCAGTTTGGATGTCGGAGACAACTAAAAGGCTTGTTGCAATATTAACTGTCTAACCAATTACTTTTTGTGCAGGAAAGCCTTGAATAACACAGGTGGAAGGGGATGGCCTTTTCTTTTCCTACTACCGAGAGTAACCTGATGAGTTTTCCTACCTGTGTACTTCTGATTTTCACAAGTGTTTGTAGTCCACCCTCAGCCTTAGTTTCGGCATTAACCCTTTTGATTGATTCTTAAATTGCGTGATACCTTTAGATGAGTAGGGATGATCTGATGTTGTTTGAGAGATGTTTGATTGGGAATCCCTAAGACTTATGATGTTGTGACCCTACTGAGATTCTTGTAATCTCATCCCTTCTTTTCCCTCTCTTTACAGGCTTAGGTGTGTACTTTGTTGTTGATACCAAAGGTGTGAGATCAAGACTGTACGACTGGACGAATTTGCACCCCTTTTCTATTGAATGTGCATGCCATGTCTTTGAACTTGTGTGGATTTGCATTCTGGCTTTCCAATCCCTCTTTCTCTTTTTGTTGCTTCCTAAATATGCATGATACTATTGGTTGATATTTTGGGATTCCTATGGGACTTGTGTGTTATATTTCCACTTGTTTTGAGTATTAATATAAATCTTCCGCTGATGTTTTCTTTCACTTCGTATAAATCAAAATTCATTAATATATGAATATGCTCCAACCTTTAAATAGCTTATAAATCAACCAATAAAATTGACAGTTAGGTGACTTGAGCCTTGTGGGATTCAAATGGGACCTTGCGAGGGCTTATTTGGGTTTCACGGTGGTAAGGTTCCTAATAGGTTGGGTTTGGGTCCTTATACTACCTTTATTGTCTTTGAACAAGAAGCTATTCCTTTGCTTTTATTCAAGGGATCCGAATCACCTATAACATCATAAGGCAAAGAAAAAACCAAATTAAGTATGCATACTCAATAACCAAGCAAATACCCTATTTCCTTACCAATTTCACTCACAAAACCTATTAGAAACCAGTGATCAGATACCACAGGTGCCTCACCTTTGGATGTGTGATGTCATAGCTAAGAATTTAACAAGATTCAACTTGAATTACCATCCCAATCAACCATAAAAATTTCGGCACTAAGAATAGGGCAATAAGGCAAATTGCGATTTCATGTTAAAAAGCTATAGAGGTTGCGATTTCATGTTAACAAGGACGGTGTAGGTGTTAATAACACATACAATCAAAAGGAACAATATCAGAAACCAATAGGTTAATCAGGTGATCAAAGGATGAGAGAGTTATGCTAGTTTAAAGTTGAAGAGATTTCGGCAGTAATAGGGAGGTGTAGGGTTTGATGTTTGACAAATTTTGTGTATTTTTTGTGTAAGATCTAAGTGTGGCCGGCTTCCTTTTTATATAGGGTGGTTATGGGATTAATTTCCCTACTTTAAAGGCTAGATTAAAGTAAGATAATTATTAGAATTAAATTCTATAATTATCCTTTCTTAATGTTAGAGATTTTATCTCCTAAGATAATTATCAGTCAATAAGGAACCAAATCAAAGGGGATTAAAACCAGAAATAATTACTAGGCATTCCATACTATTTTCGACCATCACACATCCATTTCTTCAGGGAAAAAATGATCATTTCATTTGCACTGGCTTTTGGACTTCTATGACTCAAAATTTGAGGTCTCACACATACGGTCTCAAGTTTATATACTAACTATTAGATAACTACCATATACATCTTATCCCGAACGAATAAGTTCTGGATCTATCTTCTTTTGGAGTAGATAAGCTCTTGTGCCATCGGTCTTTATTTTCTTATTTTCTTATTTTCTTTTTATTTTCTTTTTTTGAAGTCCACATATTGTCCCGATGAGCTGGTCTTGTGAAGATAATGCTTGATTTATCTCTTGATGTATCTTATATTAATACTGAATGAAATTTTCTTACCACAGTCTTCTTTTGCTATCATATTTGTTGAAGGTTCATCCATTGTTTGCATAGATTGCTTACTAAGTAAGATGATGAGTTGTTGGGTGTTAGGTTAAAGTTCATAGTTTCCATTAACATTGTGGTATAATTTTTTTTAGAAGTTGAATATGATATTATGATTTATCCTTCGGATTTGGTTTTCTCCAACCTAGTCGGTCACCTACTATTTTATAATATTTTTCATGTGTATGATTATTTCTTCCACATTTAATGCAAAGTAAATAACTTTCTTCTTTTATATCATCTTTTCTCCCTTGTTTCCATTGGTTCTCTTGCAAGCATCATGGTTGCTTCTACCATAAGCATTTGAGCTATTATAATTTTGTGTTGTTTTCCATCTTGGGCTACACCTACATATGCCAATCCAAGGTTCATTAAAGGTTCGACACTCAACACTTGGGATTTGATCGTCTCGTAGGATTTAGCTAACCCCATGAGAAAATCAATGGCATTCTCATATTCTCGCATCTTATGCATCTTCTTTCATGTCCTGCATGTGTATATTGCTACTGTCAAGCCTAAGTCCAATGGATCTGGATGCGAGTGTGTACGTGGAATCACAGGTGCAACACTATGTTGTATTTATATTTTCACGATCCAAAAATTATCTTGATGTATATGATTCCACAAGCCTATAGTTAAATACCCAAAACCATCTTTATTATTTTCCAATGTGGGATTGGGTTCTCAAGGGCACTGGCTTGAGATTTTGTAATTGTTCCAAAAAATAAAAATGGAAGAACTTTCTTGTTAGAAAAAGGTTATGGTCCTCATTAGTACATAAAACATGGGTGTGTTTCCTTGGGTAAATCTTTCCTCAAAATCAGCCCATACTTATTGTGTAATATTTGAATGTGTCGCTCCATCCAGGGGCTCCTTTGCAAATGTATTAATAACCAAACCTTGACTACGACATTATAGTGTAGCCAGTTCTGATAATTCCCGGTAATTACTTTAAGTTCTTTGATTGTACCATCTATGAATCCAAATTAATTCTTGGATTGCAAAGTATTGAGAAAGCTCCTTCTCCACGAGAAGTAACTTTCTTTACTTTCATCTAATGGTTGTGTAACAAATATCAAGTCTGGACGATTTGATGGATGCAAATAATATGATGATTTGACATTCATCGAGTTTATTACCTACATTAGACTTTGTTGGTTTTGAGTTGCATCGCGTGGTGTCATCTATTTATCTAATGAAAAAATTGTTCTGTTACCATAATAATTTTAGCTTATTTATCATTTTTATGTCTTGATACATCTAAGTCTACAACTATATATAAAATCGAATTTGATAAAAAAAGACAAGAAATATTAAATAATAAATTACTATAGTGTTGCAACGGTACTCTCCTAACTAATAGGAGGAATTACTTTATATTGCGTACGAGTTTTTACTTCATGTTTATTGTGTTTTTGGGTATTTGGATAGTGTTTGACAATAGAGAAAAACACATATAGGTGCAGATCAGCGTACTAGTAACCTAGAAGTAAGCCTGAGCGAGGCCTGGCGCGAAAGAGGTGAGAGAGACCTCACATACTATTCTTTTACTTTTATAAATCCTTTTTGGTGAAAAATTTTGATAAATTTTAGATATAAAATTCATTGGTTAGATTTCTCTTTAATAAATTAAATTACAAAGAAAGGTGATGCCTCGTGTTATGGGTTTGAAAAAGGTTTTAAAAGAGACAAGAGTTATACTTAGGCAAAAGATATTTTGATAAAAGATTTGTGCTATGCTAACAAAACAGAAAAAGATAAAATCCTACTATGGTGATTAAACTATAGTATAGATAGTAGGGTCAAATTCATAGGGAATCGAGATCAAGTCACAACTAACACATAGTTTGTATGCGAAGCTGCCCATAAGCAAGCGATCGAGGGGCGTGGCCATGGTAGGATGAATATTGGTTTAAGATTGGTTTGTAATGTACGAATAGTAAAAGCAAGAGTATGTAAGTTTGTAAATGATATGAGGACAATATTTAGTCCCAACTTACACTCAGCTATTATCTTCCTTCGTTCATAGATTCAATCGTAGGATGGTCTTGACTTCTTTACTTAGAGAACCCAATTGGTAGGAAACCAGACACATATGTGGTACTTAATTCCAGAGGATTGTATGACAATCCTTCTTCTAACGATATAGACTCAATCACACTAATCTGGCTGTGACCATGGTCACAGGATCTACTAAATGATTAATAGAGGAAAGAATAAATAAAGACTTTAATCTATTTAAATATAATCTCTCGAAGGATTTGGACAAAAACCTAATGCTAAGTCGTGACTAAACTATGAGTTTTTGGCCAAACTTGCTTAAGAGAATTCGCTCTTAACTCTAAAAACTGGATGTCCTGACCACAGACTGTCTCGGGTTTATATATTTGCTATCAAATAATAACTGTGCCCACTTTATCCTGAATGGATATGCTCTTGTTCCCTTTTCTTCTGAAGCAGATAAGCCCTTATGCTCTCAAACTGTATTTTTTATCTTGCTTTATCTTCTTTTCTTAGCAAATCGTATGTTGTCCGAAGAGCTGGTCTTGTGTAGATAATGCCCGATTTATATCATGAAGTATCCGAAAACTATACAAAAATCAGGTACTAGTATGACATTTAAAAATATATCATCAAACATTCTCATACTTACCTGAGGCTTCTCCCTAATTATATGCCTAAATCTAAAAATTTTAAGAATGTGTCATGGATATCAGATAGGATTTCACTTGTGGGTATGAGTCTACTAGTAATATCCTTTACTCATCATTATTCACATCCTTAAAAAAATTTTATTTATATATTTTTTTGTTCATGGGACCTAAACAATTATATTTTCGGCAAGCTTGTTACAATGGTATATCATCCTTATACTTAAAGTTTTCTTGTCCCTAAGAAAAAAGGAAAAATTAAAAATTTTGTGCAAATAATACGTCTGGTCACGGTTGTGGTGGGGGAGGTGCATTTTTGTGCAAAATGGTCAATATCCGTGTCAGTTGTCTTTCAATCCTCTTGATGCTTTCTGCTGATTGGTCCAAATGCATGCCAATGTAGTCAAGTCTCTTGTTTTTTGACTTGTCATTACTGATATACCTCTCCCAGAACCTTTCCATCGTAGGCGGAGGTTGTTTAGTCTGGTCTAGGTCCTCCTCCTCTCATTTCATCATGCCTCCTCAGTGTTCTATTCAGTGGATTGCCGAGGCTATGAACTTATGTCACCGTACCCTTGGGATGGTTCTTCTATTTCTTGGAGAGGTGCAGACATCCTCACACGTCTATTCTTCTTTTCTCTTCTAGGCATGGTGGTTGCATGAGTTTGTTTCGGAACCGCCATTGGTGAGGATTCTAGAGCTACTGTTGGTATTGGTTCTAAAGCTGCTTCTAGTGTTTTTTCAGGCTCGGGAGTGGCCACAAGTGGTGAAGTGGCTAACCTTGTTCTTTTTTTCTTCATGTACATAGTGGTTGGCCTTTCAACAATTGTGAACATGGGTACTGTGGTAGATTTCCCTCCCGTGATTTTCTTACCCCTTGTTAGTGGGCCTAGTTTTGAAAGTTTGTAGCTCCCATCCTTGTCTTGTTGTATCAACTGCACCCAAGATACAACAGCCAAGTATATGATGACTGCACCCAAGATTAGCGGCTTCTTGTTCTGCTATACTGTGTGAAACTGGTTGTATAGGTGGTATGCCAATTGAGCTTGTGCCCTCTCTCCATGCAACATAGGATGAAAAACTCCATTTTATTCAGCGTTGATGAGGAATTGGCTCTTACAGAAAAGTTGTAGGCGAGGAATCGGTGGATGTACTTCATTGTGCCTAACTTTAAGAAATTATCCTGAGTTCCCCAGTTTATAGGGTGTGGGTGATGTCTACTAAACCTCGTACTGGCTCCTAGAGTCAAATACCGGTGGGTACTCTGTTAGAATCTGGTTGCTTCTTCTAACTCCCAGCAGCTCATTCAAGCCATCCATAGACATCTCATGATATATTCCCATGAGTTTGAATCAAATGGAACTCTCTTCACTGCTCTCCGTACCCAACACCTTCTTGTATGTGAAAGTCATGTAGAATTCATGGAGAAGCTCTTCATAAGGAGGATAAGTAATGTTAAAATACGTACCCCACCCGATTTTCCTGATGAGTCTCGACACTTATCCTTTAATCTTTACTGTCGTCATTGTGTGCAATCATAAGCTCTTGCATTGATAAACAACCCAGTGGTTGATATATATGTACTTCTGCTATAGTTTCGAGGGGAAGTATGCTCTGTTTGCCAGGATAGCCACCTTTTCTTTGGCGATTCTCCTTCTCTTCTTGGGCTGAAGGGTCGTTGTTGCTCTGGGACTTGATACTGATCCCCTGGTTATTTTTTTTGTAGGAACCAATGGGAACTATCCTTGTAAACTTATCGATGACAAGAATGTTGTTACTATAGTGGTTTCTAGTTCGGTATCTTGGGGCACGACCAAAATACATATAATTGCTATGAGAACTGTCAGGTTTTGAGGTGTTTGCACTGCTCCTTCTTCTTTGTTAGAGGTCAAGATCAACTCTGCCATGATTTAAGATGGGTCCAAGTTTGGCCCACCTATTGGTGTCGAGTGCCAGATACGATTCTGGGACTACCCTCGCAAGGTTGGCATCCTCTGGGGGGTCTTCATATATATACCCACCCATTTTGATGCCCCCTACTAGTTTTTCTTCCTCCATCGCGACATTTCTTCATTCTACTCCTTAGATTCTGATTCTAGTCTGAGGAGGTTCTTCACTGCTTCGGTCCTCGCTTTGATGTTTTCTCCTTTAGAGAGCATTTGCGGGGTCATCTCTGGAACCCTAGACTTTTTAACCTCCTTACTTGTAAAGGCCTGGGTGTGGTGCATAATCTCCTCATGAATGGTTGTTCGTCTTTAGAGAAGTCGGTTTAAGCAATAATTTTTCTCTGGGAGGCCATTTGTGTGTGATTGATAGGAGAGTTTATGAAATCAGTTCGAAAGAAAATGTGAGAGAGTATAGCAAATGGATGTAAATATCTCTTGAAGGCTTGTGGAATGCAAAGTGTTGATCAGGTTGTTTTTATTGACTTTTATAGCCTTCGATCGTGCCTCTTCGCTTGTGCTCGTTGGAGTCTTACATGAATTGTGCCCATTTAATGATGTGACCATTTTTTTCTTAAAAACCGTTGCTTGGCATGCCCGCTACCTTTGATCTTCATTACTGGGCTTTTTGTAGGACATTTTTTGTCTGTTTTTGCACCGTACCTTCCCTTTGTTACTTTTTTCTCGCACTCTTCGTCCCCTGCCCTGGTATGGCCACAGTCCATGACATATCCCATACTTATCGAAAAACTAGTGTAAAAATTTTAGACTGCCTCCTAATAGCGCCTTTGTTTAATGTCGTTGGCTCGACCTATCTAATTATTATGATCCCAAGACATTGATAATTTTATTTTGGATTAATCTTTAGCTGAGATGGAAATTTTCCCATTGGTTCTAACGTATTCATGATCCTAACTTGGTTCTCTAGATTCTGAATACTTTTATCGGTCTTTTATTGGAATTGTTGTGTAGATATAGCTAGAGATTTGACTATACACTCAAGGAATTGCCCTCCTTCATTTGCAGGTGGTCAAGGATGATATATATTTGATTGTGGTGGTGGTCATGCCTCGACCTATCGTGGTTGTGCCTCCTGGTTGGATTATGAAAAATTCAGATGCTTCTTACAATTTTAATTATAATAAAACCCCATAGTTATCATTCGTCCTCTGCGGTTTGTATCCATTTAAGACATTGATCTACTTAGTATTGTCATATTGAAGTGTTGGACATATATCTATAGGATGATTAACTTAGACACAGAATTGACATGGCTTGACCTATAGATTTTCTAGTGCTAATTTCTGTATCATGAAGGACATACGTGCCATCTGTTCTTTCACTTCAGCCATGGGCCTCCATTACTAGCTAGGATGGTTTATTTTCGTTATCACTAAATTGTTAAGTATCCGTAGCTATTTCAGCAATGATGTTTCATGCTTCTCACTAGTTGAGGTTAATAATCGATTTTTCACAAGTAGAGTTTAGCATGAGCTTGTCTGTCTTTATTAGTCCTTCATAGAAGTACTTGATGAGCTACTTGTTTGAAAACCCATGTGACGAGCATGCCCATACACATGTCTTTGTATCATTCCCATTACTCATGGAAAATTTCATCTTTATACTGCCTTGCTGCTGATATGTTCTTGCGTAGAGCTAAGGCACAAGATACTGGAAAAAACTTTTTCAAAAATGCTTCCACCATCTCCGTCCTTGTAGATATTGATAGCGGAGGGAAATTTCATGACCAGCATTTGGCTCCATCTATTAAAGAGAACTGGAAGGTACAAACTAACATCATCTTTCATCATACTCCATGGTTTGAAGCTAGAATATACTACTTCAAAATCTTGTATGTTCGTGTTGGGGTCTTCTTTGGGTCTTCCATAGAAGGTTGGTAGGAGTTAGATAAGGGTTGGCTTCAACGTGAAGCTGGCATTGAGATCCCATTGATAGAGGACCAATGGGTTTGTTATTTCTTCACAAGGGTTGGTTTTCATTCATAGGTCTGAGAGCTTCATTGTCTACATTATCCACTCCATTATTTTGTTGATTGTTGAGCCCATTATATTCCTATTTCGTTGCCTACCATGCCATTATTTCCACCTCAACCACGGTTTGCAGCATTTTCTTTGTTTGCCTGATTATTACTAGGGATGACTGCAACTGGCTAGACTCCGACATCTAGGACTTGGTCTTCAGCTGCGATGTTCGGATTGTTGATGTCCGCCATAAAGAATATCTGGTTTGTACGAAATAGGATTGTTACTTCTTGGGAATAACTCACGGCGGACTTAGTTTCTTCTAACTCACAGCTTGAATCTGAGTAGACTAGACCAATGGACTAAGCTATCCTCTGATGATGTGCAGTATTGTTCCTCTTGTAAGTGGTCTCGATATCTGGATTAAAAGGAATTAGCGAACTAGTTCGTGATGATCTAGGCATAAAAATACTGTGACTAGAGTGCAACCATTGGCTGGTCGATTTCCCAACAGCCGCACTAAAATTTGATGTGCTGTTGAAAAACTCAAAAATAAAGTCTTACTATGGTGATTATACTGTAGTGTAGATAGCAGGGTCGAATTCACAGGAAATTGGGATCAAGTCACAACTAAGACACAATTTGTACGTGGAGCTGCCCATGAGGATGCGATTGAGAGGCGTGGGTATAGTGGGATGAATATTGGTTTGAGCTTAATTTGTAAACTACAAATAGTAAAAGCATGAGTATGTAAGTTTGTAAATAATGTGAGAATAATATCTAGCCCCGACTTACACTCAGCTATTGTCTTCCTTCATTCATAGATTCGATCATAGGATAGTCTTGACTTCTTGACTTAGATAACCCGATGGGTAGGAAACTAGGCATGGCCATAGCACTCGGGAGGCTTAGTACAACTAAAGACTCCTTTGCTTCTCCTATCAATGATCCTCCTATCTCCTTAAGTACTAACATAGATACTCAAGTTGATACCTCTTTCTTCTTGGCTTTGTTACTCGATTTTAGAGGATTGCACGACAATCCTCCTTCTGACAGTGTAGACTCGATCACAATGATTTGGTCGTGACCAAAGTAACAGAATCTACTGAATGATTAATAAAGAAAAGAATGAATAAAAATTTTCATCTATTTATCATAAAATGTTCTAAAAGATTTGGACAGTAATTTAATTTTAAGTTGTGACTAGATTATTATTTTCTAGCAAGACATGCTTAAGAGAATTCACTCTTAACTCTAAAGGATGCAAAAATTGGATGCCTTGACCACCTATGGTCTCGGATTTATATATTTGCTATCGGATAACACCCATGCCCATTTTATCAGGAATGGCAGGGTTCCCTCTTTGTCCGGAGTAGATAAGGTTTTGTACTCTCGGTCTTTATCTTCTATCTTGTTTTATCTTCTTTTCCTTGCAAATTGCATAGTATCCTGAAGAGCTGGTCCTGTGAAAATAATACCCAATTTATATCCTGAAGTATCCTAAAACTATACTAAAATCGGGTACTAATATGACATTAAAAGCATGTCATCAATTTGATTTTCATCTTAATTATCTGATTGTGTGATATTACTCACGAGCTATTTTGCAGAGAGGGTTGTATACCCTTGTTTTATACTCCTGGTAACAGTGACAAATGATGGTAAACACAGCCACAGATTACCCAATATTGAGGATCAGAGGATCCATTCAAACTCTCAGCACCCGATTGCGGTTGGGGTAGTGCCAATGTATTGTTAGCACTCAGCTACAGTTGGGGTAGTTGGTAGAGGGTCAGCCGACACCCAGTGATGGTGGGGGTAGTGTTGATTTAGACTTCGACAACGCCTGTGGTGGAATGTGTTTAAAAATAAAGAAAATAACCACAGGTAGGCCTAGGTACTTCCACCGATCATGGTCGCGGTTAGGTATTTTAGAAGCTAACTATCTGCCCAGTTTTTATGAAAGAGAAATACGATGCAGTCTCCCACCGAGATGATTTATCATTTGACTCTTGTTGTGTGACATTTTATTTGGACATGTGTGTATTTACTTGGTTTTTGGTCCTTTCACCTGAGTTCACTAATCCTATAGTGTTTTTTAGGTTTTTCAGATTTTTCAGGCTAGCGGATTAGCACCGGAGGATGCGGAGGTTGCACTTACCATGCAACTTATTTGCGTAGGTCTTCGAAATAGTTATTTCAGATTTTGTGGTACACCTGCGTTTGAAATTATTTCAGATTTTTCATGTTTTATTTCATTTTCACTTAACGTTACTGATATTCTTAGTTTGGTTAGATTGAGGTTTTATTTATGTTGTTGTCTTTTTGAAGTTTGCTATTTATTGGTTGACGTTTGGACGTGGATTTAACGAGTGACTGCATTTTTTTTTGTTTTGGACTCATTTTTAAAATACCCTATGATTTGTTTTCCACGAAAAGATTTTCTCTGTTTTTATTCAAATATCAGTATTTAACCTAGAATATTTCCCAGAGTACTATAAAAACTACTTGAGAGTTTCACCACGGGTGAATCACCTCGGAGCTCACTTTTCTCCTTGGTTTCTGAAAATGGATGGAATTGGTTTCTATTTTTACCTATTTTTAATAATTAAATATTTTTAAATATTTATATATTTAATAAAATTAAAATAATAATAATATTATTATTATTATTTTAAAATACAATATTTAAATTTTAAATTTATTTTATTTTTGTTATAGAATATAAAATAAGAAGAATTGAGGAGAAAATAACAAGAGAGAAAATTAAGAATAATATAGGGAGTATAAGATCTTATCAAGTACTCAAGCAAGTGTGTACAAAGTGAACAATGTTACCTCCTATTTATAGATAACATGATAGGGTACATGAAGAGATATTGGGAGATAAAGAGTTTTGTAATTATAAAATATTCATTACACAATTGAATAGACATAATAAAGTTTTTTGTCTTTTCAATTTTCAAACCTATTATATTCATAACACTCCCTCTTGAATATTTTGAATATTAAGAATGTGAGTATGAAATCAGAATACTGCCTCATTAAAAACCTTACCAAGAAAAACCCAGTGGGAATAAAAACTTGGTGAAGGAAAAAAGAGTGCAGTGCATACTCCTCATGATTTAGTCATCCCTTTAAATCTTTCAAACGTTGCATTCCGATCTTTCGAACAAGTTTTTCAAATGTTGATGTGGGAAGAGTTTTAGTAAATAAATCAGTCAGGTTATCACTTGAGCGTATTTGTTGGACACTGATTTCCTCTTTGCTTTGAAGATCATGAGTAAAGAAGAATTTTGGTAAAATATGTTTTGTCTTGTCACCCTTTATGTAGCCTTCCTTCAATTGAGTTATACAAGCAGCATTATCTTCATACAGTGTAGTTGTAAGTTCTTTATCACTTGATAATCCACATACTTCTCTTATGTGTTGTGATATTGATCGTAGCCAAACACATTCACGACTTGCTTCGTAAATTGTTAAAATCTCTGCATGGTTAGAAGAAGTAGCAATCAAAGTTGGTTTCACCGACCGCCATAAAATGGCAGTATTACCTATAGTGAATAAATAACCTGTCTGCAATCTGGCTTTATGTGGATCTGACAAATATCCTGCATCTGCATGACAAATATAAACCCATATCCATTGTCCCTCATAGATATCTAAAAATATGTTTAACTTCATTCCAATGTCTTCGAGTTGGGGAAGAATTATATCTTGCTAGTAAATTTACTGCAAATGATATGTCAGGTCGAGTATTATTAGCAAGATATATAAGTGCACCAATAACACTAAGGTATGGAAGCCCAGGACTTAAGAGTTTTTCATTTTCTCAACGAGGTCGAAAAATATTTTTTTTCACATCAAGTGACCTCACAATCATTGGTGTACTTAATTGATGAGCTTTATCCATATAAAATCTTCTAAGAACTTTATCCACATAATTTGATTAATGAATAAATATTTTTTCACTTAGATGCTCAATTTGAAGACCCAGACAATATCTTGTTTTTCCAAGATCTTTCATTTCAAATTTGTTTTTTAAATAGCTGATAGTTTTATCTATCTTTTCACGAGTTCCAATGATATTTAAATCATCAACATAAACAGCTATTATAAAAAAATCAGATCCATATATTTTTATAAAGACACATAGACAAATTGGATCATTCTTGAAATCTACTTTAATTAAGCATTCACTAAGGCAATTATACCACATCCGTCCAGATTGCTTCAATCCATATAGAGCTCTATTTAACTTTATTGAATAAATTTCCCGGAAATTTGATTTATTTTCATCTGGAAATTTAAATCCTTCAGGGATTTTCATATATATATCAGTATCCAACGAGCCATATAGATAGGCTGTAACTACATCCATTAGACGCATTTTAAGCTTTTCATATACTGCCAAACAAAGTAAATATCGCAATGTTATTGCATCCACCACTGAAGAATACGTTTCATCATAATCAATACCCGGTTTTTGGGTAAAACCTTGTACGACGAGTCTTGCTTTATATCTCACAACTTCATTTTTCTCATTTCTTTTTCGCACAAATACCCATTTATATCCCACCGGTTTTACACCTTTTGGTGTATGGACTACAAGTCCAAAAACTCCACGTTTTTCAAATGACTTTAATTCTGATTGAATTGCGTCTTTCCACATTGGCCAATCATTTCTATTTTTACACTCATCCACAGAGGTAGGTTCAAAATCATCACTTTCTTCCATAATATTTAGCGCTATATTATATGGAAAAATATTATCGACAAGTATTGAGCTTCGGTTCCATCTTGTTCTTGTAGTGACATAATTAATCGAGATCTCTTCATTCTCTTGTGTTTCTTCCGGAATTTTATTAATTATGTCAACTGGATTTCCAGAACTATATCCTCCTCATGACCATCTTGTGTAGTTTCTCCTTTCTTTTTCCGAGGATTTTTGTCTTTAGAACCGAATGGTCTTCCACGTTTCTGACGTGGTCTAGATTCACTAGCAACTTTAGATTGTCCTTCAGGGACATCAATTCTTATTGGAGCATTTACAACTGGAACATGAGACCTAGTTATTCTTTTAAGGTCAGTAAATGCATCTGGCAGTTGATTTGCAATCGTTTGTAAATGAATTATCTTTTAAACTTCATGTTCACATTGATTTGTTCGAGGATCAAAACTAGATAATGATAATTCATTCCAAGAGATCTTCTTTTCCAACTGTTTATTTTCTCCCCCAAGTGTTGGAAATATAGTCTCGTCAAAATGACAATCAGCGAATCTTGCCGTAAATAAATTTCCAGTTAATGGCTCAAGATATTTAATGATAGATGGAGACTCATATCCAACATATATTCATATCCTTCTTTGAGGACCCATTTTTGTACGTTGTGGTGGAGAAATTGGAACATATACCGCACAACCAAAAATTCTTAGATGGGAAATATTTGGTTCCTGACCATGAACCAATTGCATCGGAGAGTGTTCATGATAACTTGTTGGCCTAATGCGTATAATTGTTGCTGCATGTAAAATGGCATATCCCCAAACATAAACTGGAAGTTTGGATCTCATAAGCATAGGTCTTGCAATTAATTGTAAGTGTTTTATAAATGATTCTGCAAGACCATTTTGTGTATGAACATAAGCAACAGGATGTTCAACCTTTATTCCAATAGACATGCAATAATCTATAAAGGCTTTTGATGTAAATTCACTAGCATTATCCATTCGAATAGACTTTATCGGATAATCAGGAAATTGAGCTCGCAAACGAATTATTTGTGCAAGCAATCTCGCAAATGCCGTATTGCGAGATGATAATAAACATACATGTGTCCATCTGGTTGATGCATCGATCAAAACCATAAAATATAGAAATGGTCCACATGGTGGATGTATAGGCCCACAAATATCTCCTTGAATTCTTTCTAAAAATTTCAGAGATTCAATTTCAATTTTTGCTAGTGATGGCCTTATTATTAATTTGCCTTGAGAACAAGCAGCACATGAGAATTCATTAGATTGAAAAATCTTATTCTTTTTCAATGGATGACCACAAGAATTCTCTATTATTTTTCGTATCATTGTTGAACCGGGATGGCCTAACCAGTCATGCCAAATTTTAAACACATCATTAAACTGATGGTTTATTATAGAATGAGATTCTATCATTGTAATACTTGGGTAGTACAATCCGGAAGAAAAAAGCGGATAATTTTTCTAATATATACTTTTTACCCGAAATTATAAAAGTTATGCAAAGATACTCAATGCTTCCTTCGTTCATTGTCTCAATATGATATCCATTCAAGCGAACATCTTTGAAACTTAACAAGTTTTTTTGAGACTTAGAAGAGTATAATGCATCTTCTATCATTATTTTGGTTCAACCAGATAGAATAATATTTGCTCTTCCGGAGCCTTCAATCAATCTTGTAATACCACTTATTGTATATACATTGGTTTTTCTACTATCCAAATAAGAGAAATATCTCTTATCTCTCAATATTGTATGCGTTGTGGCACTGTCAACCAAACATATTTCCTTGGCGTTCATCTTAGATATATCCATGCCAATATCCATTCTCTTCATTGAATAAATAAAATTAATAAGAAAATATAAAATAAATTAAAATATAAAAAGAAAATATGAATAAATAAAACAAAATAAATAGACTTTTATTATAATAAAACAAGAGAACATAATTGAAATTTGCATAGTTATAAAATTAAAATCATTCTTGATTTCTTGCACTTTCATCATTTGGATCATTAAGAAAATCAGAAACATCCAAATGCGTTATATCCTCAAGGTCATTAGCAAATTCAGTGAAATCATCTTGGACAAAGTTTCTCTCCAAATTCTTGCCTTTAGACTTCAAAGATTCTTGATATAGGTCGGCAAAATATTTTGGTGTACGACAAGTACATTGCCAATGACCTTGCATTCCATATCGATGACAGTTACTAATTGTAACTTTTTTCTTTATGTCACTCATTATTTTTCCAGGTCCTTCATCCTTTACAACTTTCTGATTTTGGAAGATAAATTTACTTGATTGACCATCACCATGACGAAATTTATTATAACCTCGTCCTCGTCCTCGTCCGCGGCCTCGACTACGACCATGACTATGGTTATGAGATAGCATCACATTCACTTCAGGGAATGGAGCAGAACCAGTAGGACGAGATTCATAATTTCTCATCAACAGCTCATTGTTTTGTTCAGCCACCAGAAGACATGAAATCAACTCAGAATATTTTGTGAAATTTTTTTCACGATATTACTATTGTAAAAGCACATTTGAAGCATGAAAAATAGAGAATATTTTTTCAAGTATATCAGCATCAGTGATATTTTCTCCACATAATTTTAATTGTAAGCTGATTTTAAATAATACTGAATTATATTCACTCACAGATTTAAAATCTTGTAAACGAATATACATCCAATCATAACGAGCTTTTGGAAGTATCACTGTTTTCTGGTGATCATACCTTTCGTTTAAATTTTTTCAAAGATCTGCAAGATCTTTTACTGTGAGATATTCAGATTTCAATCCCTTGTGGAGATGATGGAGAAGAAAAATCATAGCCTTTGCCTTATCTTGATTCGATGCTTCATTTGATATTTTGATTGTCTCTCCAAGCCTTTTGGCATCCAAATGAATTTCAGCATCCAATATCCAAGATAAATAATTTTTGCCAGTAATGTCAAGAGCTTCAAACTCAAGCTTTACAATATTTGCCATTGTAAAACTATAAAATATTAAAAACACATAAAATTAATCACATAATAAGATAAGAAATAAATTTTTAATTTAAACATAAGAAATAATCTATAATAATAACATTTAATGATGGTAATATTATGATAATATAATGTTAGAAATTTAGAATTTATTATTTATTTCTTTTAAGATTGTATTAGAGTAACGATTATATTTTAAAATTTACATAAATTATTTTTTAATATAACATGTATTTAAACAAATAAAACAATCATGAACTTAAATTTCTATAAAAATATAGGAAAATAAAATTTAAGAACATGCAATATGAAACAATAATATTACAACATGATTATATCTAAATAATTATAAAAATATACTCACCCAAATATACTTTTGTAGAAACTAAAATTCTAGTTTGTTCTTTGTGAAAAACTCTTGTAAGACTCTTGATTCTCTTTTTGTTTATAAGAGTATCTTGCTGATAACGTGTTATAGAATATAAAATAAGAAGAATTGAGGAGAAAAGAATAAGGAAGAATTGAAGAGAAAAGAACAAGAGAGAAAATTAAGAATAATATAGGGAGTATAAGATCTTATCAAGTACTCAAGCAAGTGTGTACAAAGTGAACAATGTTACCTCCTATTTATAGGTAACATGATAAGTTACATGAAGATACATTGAGAGATAAAGAGTTTTGTAGTTATAAAATATTTATTACACAATTGAATAGACATAATAAAATTTTTTGTCTTTTCAATTTTCAAACTTATTATATTCATAACAATTTTATAATTTTAATTTAATTCTGACAATTCAGAATGCGTACAATTCTACAAAATAAATGGATCCTTAAAAGTTATATCTTTGATTATGCATTTGATAAAAGATAAAAAGTATCCGTTAACACCCGAGGATTTCAATTTAAAAAGTTTTATTGTCGACAAGGAGAGGTGGAAATTTGGTTTGGTCTGTAGTCTGCAGTCTGTACCTTCAACCTCAACGGATAGTACCCGGTGACTCGTCGCCGCCTTGTTTCATTAATTTCAAATCAAAAGCGACAAATGCAAGGAACCCTATACGACACACCGCAACACAACTTGCTCTTATTTCAAATTTCAGGCATTGGCGCTCTTCATAGTACAACTCTCCACCCGTTACATGCAGTCACTCTCTCCACCCAAGCCACAGTCCAAATCCAACCCCGTTTGAAGAAATGGGAGGCGCTAATAGCCGTGAAGATCTTGGTCTCTCGGATTCAGAATCGGAGTACCAAGAAGAAAGTGACGGAGAAGAAGCCTACCAGGATACCGACGCAGCGACTCCAGGCCAGTCAACGGCACCCTCATCCTCTCCTGCTCGCGGGGACAAGACGCCGTCGTCTCTCGACGGAGTGGAATGCAGGCTCCAGGCCTTGAAACTCAAGTACCCATCGTCGTCGGCTTCCAAAACCTTGCAAAATTTAAGCCCTAATTTGAAGAACTCGGTCAGGCTCTACCTCCACATTGGCGGCAACACCCCGAAAGCCAAGTGGATCACTTCCGAGAAGCTCACTTCTTATGAATTTATCAAGACCTTGAAAGTCGACGTCCTGGATGAAGAAGAAGAAGAAGATGAAAATTGTGATGAGGATGAGAAATCTTTGTGGGTACTGAAGGTTAGTAACAAAATTGGAGTGAGAGTTGGTCCTGAAATGCAACTAAAGACGTTTAAGGACCAACGGCGCGTCGATTTTGTGGCTAATGGTGTGTGGGCTATGAAGTTCTTGACTGATGAGGATTACAAGATTTTTGGGACAAGGTATCATGACTGTTTGTTTGAAAACACTTATGGGTTCGAACCCAGCGATGCTAATAAGGTGAAGATCTATGGGAAAGATTTTATTGGTTGGGCCAATCCTGAAAAGGCTGATGATTCTATGTGGGAGGATGCAGAGGATAGTTTTTCGAAGAGCCCTGGTTCGGCATCTACTCCGCTGAGGGCCAATCAGGATCTGAGAGAAGAGTTTGAGGAGGTTGCGAACGGGGGGATTCAAAGCTTGGCATTGGGTGCTTTGGACAATAGTTTCTTGGTCGGTGATTCCGGCGTTCAAGTTGTTAAGAATTTTAGCCATGGAATTCATGGGAAAGGTGTTTTTGTGAATTTCAATGGTGGCAATTGGAAGAGTGATTCGGGTGGAACGCATTCCACTCCCAAGAAGGCACTTCTAATGCGGGCGGAGACTAACATGCTTCTTATGAGTCCGATGAATGAGAATAAACCCCATTCTACAGGGTTGCATCAGTTGGATATCGAAACTGGGAAGGTTGTTACGGAGTGGAAGTTTGAGAAGGATGGAACTGATATTACCATTAGGGATATAGCAAACGATAGCAAAGGAGCACAGTTGGATCCATCTGGATCAACATTTTTGGGTTTGGATGACAACAGGCTTTGTAGATGGGATATGCGAGACCGGCATGGGATTGTTCAGAATCTTGCAACAGCAAATATCCCTGTATTGAATTGGACACAAGGACATCAATTCTCTAGAGGAACTAACTTTCAGTGCTTCGCAAGCACAGGTGACGGATCCATTGTTGTTGGGTCTCTGGATGGGAAGATTAGATTATATTCAAGCAATTCTATTAGGCAGGCAAAAACAGCTTTTCCTGGCTTGGGATCTCCAGTAACTCATGTTGACGTTACATTTGATGGAAAGTGGATATTGGGTACTACCGATACTTATTTGATCCTTATCTGCGCCCTTTTTTCTGACAAGGATGGTAAGACAAAGACTGGTTTCCATGGTCGTATGGGGAACAGGATTGCAGCTCCAAGATTGTTGAAGCTTACACCTTTGGATTCACATCTAGCTGGAGTTCATAATAAGTTCCATAAGGCTCAGTTTTCATGGGTAAGCACACGAACACATCTACCAAACTTTTCCAGCATTCAGAATTCTGTAGCTCGTGCTGCTTTCCTTGATTGTTGTGTTCTATTGAGTGCCTGTGATTTTTTAACATATCATTGTCACTATCGTTTAGTATTGGAAATCAAGGTACTTTGCTTAGATATGCTAATCGATTAGATATATGCCCATTTTCAATTCACTTAATTTGCATTATTTTCTATTCACTATTATACTATCTTTTCCTTTTTGTTATGCATTTTTATTTGTTCCATCCAACTTATTCCTCAAATTTAGTGCATGAGCAATTGATTGATGTGTTGATGTCAAATATGTGAGATGTTGCTGAATATGCAATTAAGTTGATGGTCCCTCTTAAGTGGCTCCTGCAAAGAGAATTTAGCAATGCGAAAATGGTTCACTTGTTTCTAAGTTGTCATTGACTTGAAAAGCTTGTGCTTTTTTTTTCCTCTTCTGCAGCTTTTGTATATGGCTTGGGAAAAATGCTCTTCCACTGATTTACTATGAACATATATCATGTTTCCATTGGAGTTGTTGGGATTTTA
Source organism: Passiflora organensis (assembly GCA_019739055.1). Lineage (NCBI taxonomy): Eukaryota > Viridiplantae > Streptophyta > Magnoliopsida > Malpighiales > Passifloraceae > Passiflora > Passiflora organensis. The sequence goes on along the minus strand of JAEPBF010000191.1, from coordinate 3,587,164 downwards.
ATGGTTATGCACGTCTATTTTAATGGTTAGTTGTTGGAATTATGGTTCTCTTGAAATTTCATGCTGAATAAGTTGATCATTGTCATACACATAAGAGAGATTTCGCTTAACTTGGTCAGTCTGGGTTGTAATTGTCAAACTCACTTAGGTCACCGAGAATGGAAAACAAGAGCGCCATTTGGTTGCTACAGTGGGAAAGTTTAGTGTGATATGGAACTTCCAGCAAGTGAAGAATGGGTCCCATGAATGCTATCGTAATCAAGAGGGTCTGAAGAGCTGTTACTGCTACAAAATAGTCCTCAAAGACGACTCCATTGTTGATAGCCGCTTCATGCATGACAAATATGCAATTAGTGATTCTCCTGAGGCTCCCCTGGTGATTGCAACCCCTTTGAAAGTCAGCTCCTTCAGCATATCCAGCAAACGTTGACATGTCGAGCTGTTGCTCTTCACCACTTCGCATTCGGAATTGTATTCTGGGCTGAACTGTGTATGTTCAAATTTTAGATTGAAGAAGACGATGATTATCTAGTTTTACTTTCTGCGTAACGTTGCTAATTGTTTGATGACACTTTGCAACTGTCTGTTGTATTGTATCTTAGCAACTATCTGTTGTATTGTATCTTACTGAAGCAGATGTTGCAAACTCAAGTATTGGTCTATTGGGTTCTTGATTTGTATCTCCTCTCTTTCTTACGGCCTCCGTAAGGATTTGCTTTATTTACATTAGTTAGAGTTGGAATGCAAGCAAGGGAGTATTGGCCTATTGGCCTATTGGCTTCTTGATTTGTATCTCCTCTCTTTCTTACGGCCTCCGTAAGGATTTGCTTTATTTACATTAGTTAGAGTTGGAATGCAAGCAACAGAATATCCCGATATCTTTACCGCTTTATAAGGCCGATCGATATCCCGATAAAGGCAAAAAAGTCAATAGAAGGACTGGAAGAACAGCAGAGGCAGCTAACCGGATGGCCGTCCTCACATACATATACTTGAATCTTAGAACCTGGGGCTTTGTCAGCACCTTCTCGCACCTCTAAGTACAAAGAAGGCAGATCCTTTTATATAAAACCACGACTTTCTTTTCCTGCTGAGTACGTATAGAGCTCTTTAGTCGAGTCACTCCTTTCACTAACTAACGCACACCGGTCTTTGTTCACACCGGCTTCCTTAGGTGCTTGTTCGTTCCTCTCCTTTCGTTTCATTTCATTCCTCTCCTTCAGTATTAAGCTAAGCCCATCTCCTCCTAGACCACCCAATAGAAGTCAACTAAGTCTAAGTAGTTGCCCCCAGCTCCTAGTGCTTCTGCCTGAGAGCGAGTGAGACTGAATCCCGGCCTCTTTCCTGCGAGCCAATTTTTTTTGAAAGAGTATCGATATATGTATATTAAGAAGTATGAAAAAACATAGAATCTGTACAAAGGAACCCAGGAACAGCATAATGGCTAGAATGGAACCAACATATCCTATGACAAGGTTACAGGAGCCATCACATGGAAAAAACACCCCGTGGCTGTATATCCAGCCCCTTCAAAAACATTAACACCGACTATGCAGAGTTACAGGAAGAGATGTCAGTCCCAGGCAAACCCAGGAAGCGCCACAAGCAACAAGATGAGGGAACATGAAACCCACCGATGCCCGTGAAGTGCGCAACAAGCAACCACCCTATCCGTCCCACTACCCATGCATAAACCCACAGCGCCCCATTGGTCTGAAGGAAACGAGAGTAGCTGACAAAAATCCCAGACGCAATTCCACCTCTTAATTCCAAGGAGCAGCTTCAAAACTCTTAATTCCCAATATTCAGAAACAATGGCCAGAATGAAAACAAACAGATCCTATGACTGAATTACAGGATCCAGAACTTTCAAAACACCATTGCACTGCATATCCGTTAGGAGAGCAAAGCAAAACCTCCAAATCGGCAAACCAAGCGGTAAAAAAACATCATTCCCAGAAGGAACCAGTGCGCACCTCAATCAGCTGTAAAGCTACTAAGAAACCAACTGATACCATAGCTGTACCGATACCATAAACTACCACAGCAAACAAAACACAACAAAAAGGCAGCTTACCATTTCTTCAACCTGTCATCTACAGAAACCGAAGAGCAAGAAAGTCTCCCGAAGGTAAAAAGGACAAGCAGTCAGGGCAACCTCCCTTCAGGTTATGCTTAGCCCAATAAAAGCCATGACGAATGGCATTGTAGAACAGAGCATCCACCGGGCTAGACAGTTGTTGAAAAATCCGTGCATTGCGTCCTAACCATATACTCCAAGTCAATGCAAAAAGTAACACATGCCAAAGCCCCATCCACCTAGCTGGAATGGAGAAACCTCCCCACTGTAAGAAGAGATCGGTCATACATTTTGGCTGGACCCAACATAAGCCCCACGTGTGGAAAAGAAGTGACCAACACCGCCATGCCAGTCTGTAGTCGAGGAGGATGTGGTTTGAGTCCCCTTCTGGCAGGCCACATGCCTCACAATCACCATCAGAATCAGGTAATAAGCCTAGTCGAATGAGCCGCCCCTTAGCATTGATTTTCTCCCAACATGCAAGCCACATGAATGCTTGCCATTTAGGAGCACCCGGTCTTCGCCAAACATTTGGAATCGTTGGTGCACTAGACGTAACCGTAAGACCTTCCAAAGTACGGTAACAATGGCTGACAGAGAATGGCTGCATCTGTTCGCCCCATACTAACTCATCATCCTGAAAGAGGGACGGAACAAAAGCACTCAACAAAGCCTCTAGTCGATGAACTTCTCCCTCCTCCCAGACGAATAACCTCCTCCTCCATATCAATCTCCACTCCCAAGTCTGTCCAATGAAACCCCCGAATTGAAGGATTGCTCCTTCTTTGTCTAGCGAAAGATCATACAAACGGGGGAACAGCAACATTAAAGGACGACTGCCACACCACCAATCACGCCAAAAAGCTATAGAGTTACCTTGGCCCAATCTCCAACGATGAAATTCTGAGAGGCACTGGCCGCTGGGGAAAGTAATCTTACTGGTCTGCACAATCCCACGCCAGAGAGAAGAGACATCGCTAACAGCACACTCGATGTCCGCCGAGGTGAGATGAGGGCTATATTTCTGCATAATCACCTGCTTCCATAAAGAACACGTATCAGTGGCGAGTCGGACACACCACTTAGTAAGAAAGGCCTGATTTCTAAGCCGCAAGCAACCCAGACCGACTCCTCCTCGATCTTTTGCACACACCACCGTGGACCAACTGACTTTGCACAAGCAACGTGAATCAGTTTTCCCCGTCCATAGGAATCGTCTCATCCATTTTTCTAATGCCTTCCTAACAGCAATCGGCATTTGAAAGAAGGTCATATAGTAAACTGGAAGGCTGTTCAGCACAGTTTTGATTAATGTAATCCGGCCACCCAATGATAGTAATGATCCTTTCCACGAGGAAAGTTTTCCCTTGAATCTATCCAGCACCGTTTTCCACGTACTACTACGCTTGGGGTTCGCTCCAAGGGGAACACCTAGATACATGAAGGGGAACACCTGCTGCCGACAGTGCAACATAGATGCCAAATTCACTGCTTCAGCCACAGAAGAATTAATACCAACGAGACCTGATTTATGAAAATTGATTTTTAACCCTGACAGCAACTCAAAGCAGCGCAGCAACCGTTGAAGACGCATAACCTCTTGTGGATCACCCTGACTAAAGAGAATGATATCATCAGCGTACTGCAGGTGCGTAAGAGTTAATCCGCCCATGATGATGCCTCTAAATACTTGGCAATCAGCTGCTTTAATCAACATCCGAGACAAAACCTCAGCCGCCAGATTAAACAACAATGGAGAGAGCGGATCTCCTTGTCTCAAACCGCGCTCCATCAAGAATTCCTCCGTGGGCGCCCCATTAATGAGAACAGCACACCGAGCAGATGATATACAGCTGTGAATCCAAGTCCGCCACCTCCTCCCAAAACCCATCGACGCCATAACATCAAGAAGAAATGCCCAATTCACCGAGTCATAAGCCTTTTGGAAATCCAACTTCAGACACCAACCCTTGCGATGAGACTTCTTCATACTATGGATAACCTCGTTAGCAACCATGATTGAATCAGAAATATGCCGTCCTTCCAAAAAGCCAGTCTGGAAAGGTGAGATCAGTTGTTCCATCACACGTTTAAGCCTCTTGGACAGCAGCTTTGCAATGATTTTGTAGAGGCCATTGATAAGGCTGATAGGCCTATAAGCATTAAACTCTGCAGCGCCGGATAATTTAGGGATTAGCGTGATAAATCCATTATTTATCCCCCGAGGAAGAGTCCCGCTGGAATAAAATTCTGTCACCATTGCAACTATATCCTTACCCACAACCGCCCATGCTCGCTTGATAAAATAAAAATTAAACCCATCAGGTCCAGGAGCTTTGTGACTCCCACAATCCCAGACTGCACTTTTAATCTCATCCTCATCAAAGGGAGCTTGTAACTGAGTAGCCGCTGTAGAAGATAAACACGGCAATGGTAATCGACCCAGCCCCAACCAGCGATGTCCCTCATCCATAAAGAAACTGCGGAAGTGCTCAACTGCCGCTGTTTGGATTTCCGATGGAGTGGTAATCACCCTATTCTGGATCCTGATGGATCCAATAAAATTAGAGTTGCGCCGGAGCGTAGCGCTTGCATGGAAAAACTTGCTGTTCTTATCCCCTAGCTTAAGCCAATTCTGCCTCGACCTTTGCCTCCACATTGCTTCTAACTTGTGTTTGAGAGCCCATTTCTGATCTTGTAACTCCTGATACCGACCAGTCAGTGTATACCCCACTGCACCTCGACACTGATCCAATGAGTCAATCTCTGCTAAAACATTTTTCAAAGTAGTGTCCAACGCCCCAAAATGATTCTTGTGCCACCACTGTAATTTTCGTTTGAGGAATGCAAATTTTTTAACCACACAGAAATCTCCTGGATAATATCTTGCTGCCTCCCTCCACATACTGTCTACCAACGGAAGGAACTGTGAATCTTCCCACCAAACATCCCAGGTACGAAATGGCTGAGAACCCCACCTGAAAGAATCAGCCTTAAATAATAAAGGGACATGGTCAGAAAACCCCTTGTCTCCTGCGTATAACCGATGGCGGCAAAATTGGGAACACCACAGTGGTGAGGCTAAAACTCGATCAATGCGGGATGCACTACGCGAATTATACCACGTAAAATCTTTCCCACTGAGAGGCATATCCACCAGACCGGAACTACTGATGAAGTTGAATAGCTGGTTAGCTGCACCAGGATTAAAATAAGTGCCAAGGCGTTCATCCGCTGTGAGTGACTCGTTGAAGTCACCTAGAATAATCCATGGGAGATTATCGACTCCTTTTCGCTGTGCTAACTCCTCCCAAAGCATACGGCGTTCTGGCACAGTGTTTGGGGCATGTAAGCCAGCGCAAACAAAAGGAAAATCTAGAGCCAAAACCCGCATCTTCAAACACATCCAGCGATCAAATTTTTCTACCCCCTGAACCTGCACTTTTAATTCATCCCACAAGCATACAATTCTCCCTGCCCTCCCATTAGCCTCAATGGCTTCCCACTTGAAGGTATGTCCAGGCCATAACCGGGCTGCTATAGAGTCAGAAAAAATTGCCCTCTTCGTTTCACATAACCACATAATAGTCAACTGATGTGTACGGATAAGAGCCCTTACCTGATTCTCCTTCACTGTCCCCCTGCATCCACGTATATTCCAGAAAGCTAGGTTAACCATGGAAATAGAACACACCAAAATCCCTGCCACTGACGCTACTTTAAGTAGCACAGTGGGTATTCCACTCCTTGTCTTCCTCCACAATCAAGGCCTTCATCTTCTGCCTGATCGCTGCTTTGGTGGTCTTGCGACTAAGACCCAATTGATCAGCAATATCTAGGGTCTGTTGTACCTCTTTGTCAACTGGACACCCACACAGAACCGGAGAGACAGCACCCCTTATGGTAGACGACCCGTCCTCTAATTCGGTTAGCTGAGCAGCAAGAAAAGATGGATCTTCGACTGGAAGAGAAGCTCCACCTCGATTGGACTGGGTATGATGCTCCAACGACAGACTTCCGTTGGGTTTAAGATGTTTGACCTTTTTATGCTTACCAGGACGCCTATCACCAGCCCTTCCTTTGGAACCCACTCGCGAGGCTTTCTCTCCTTCCTTCCGCATTTTAGTGAAGGCCATCACTTCTGGGGAAGAAGGATCAACAGAAGTGTCCTCAGTGTGCTCAGTGTGCTCACCTTGTTAACCAGCAGAAATAGCCTTGCGAGAAGACCTGTGCAGGTCCTCAAGATCCGAAACCGCAAAGACAAGAGCTGGAGCAGATTGATGGCTTTGTGGACCACTGTAGCTCATAGAAAGACCTACCCGCCCCTCCTGAGGCAGAGTCACCAGATGACTCATCTGCTCATTAGGCTGAATCAGCGGACAACTCATCCCCGCATGTGCCAGTTGGGCTGGAACAACAGTCTGAGCTGGCGGGACAACCAGCCCTTTACCTGTACTTAGACATCTCCTACCTACCGCCACCTTTTGCTGCTGTACCCCTCCATCCTTCTGACCCATTCCTTTTGCTATGTCTGCTGAGGGACTGATCTGACTCTAAGCCATACTGATATGTCTAGCACCTGATGGAGAGGGTTGAAGTGGGGCAACAACGCTATTGCACCCACCTGATACTGACCCCTTTTCATCCACCTCGGGCCCCACACCCACTGTGGCTTTGACTTCACAAACCTGCACTGTGCACTGTTTACCATCCAATACCAGCTTTACAGATTGTTGTATGGCCGACAACTTGGGAGTGGCTATTTGCATGACTGCACCATCAAGCTTGGTCCAATGTTCTGTGTGTGGGTGAATCTGTACCAATGAACCAACAGGACTAACAACCTTCCTGAAGGCATCTTCATACCAGGCAGTGAGGGGTAAACCCTGCACTTCCACCCAACATAATCTTCTGGAAACAGCATCTTCCAACCTCCATGGATGTATATCATAAAACCAAGCATTCCAAAAAGTAGAGTTGAGACTGAGTTCCTGCTGCATATGTTCTAGAGATGCGAATACCAACAAATGCTGATAGGATCCCATAGCAAAACATTCAACCCCATCAGGAAGTTGCAACTGAATATCAGATATTTGTCTTATAAGACCCACTGCACTGCGATGTAATCGAGCCAGGATCCCCAGGTCGGAGGAAATCTCCAGGAGAGGTTCCTCAACCACATTTTGCTGTTGGGCAACAGTCACCTCTACATAGGAGCGTCCATCCCTCTCCCGCAGAGGAACTTGGGGGATGGCTACAGGTCTTGGTTGCCCTTCCACTGGTTCTGCAACTCGTGCTGAAGACCCAGACTGACCTAGTCGCTCCACTCGGTCAACTGCATAACGTGCTACATTAATATGTAACCAAGCTGAACCACCTAGTGTCTGGTTCAATCTTTGTTGTCGCGCTGATTCCTGGACTCCACATCTAACGAACTTGATAAAACCAAAACGAACTCCCCTCTTGGAAAGACGTCCCGGGATGAACACATCTACCACTGGTTCCACAGCAGCTATAGCTCGGAATAACTTGTTGGAAGTCCATTCAGCCGGAATACCTTCGATAAAATAGGATATGTAACGATCTTGGCGGAACACTTGTGTGGGAGACCAGTTGGGCTGAGCCTGCCCACCCTTGTCTCGTGTGGTCTGGACGAGTGTGTCGCGAGCTGTGTTGGTGTGTAGGGCGAAAGGTGGGGTAGAGGGTGGGGGAAGAGTGGGTGAGGATAGAGAAGCCATTCCAGATTTTTCTCTTTCCTGCGAGCCAATTCAAGTGCCCTCTCCTTGGAAGTCTCGTTATTCCATCCCTCTCCGAAGCATGCTTCTGTACCATTCGATTCCCATGTTCTGTTTATGCGCCAGAATATTGGGAATCGAATAAGAAGATAAAATAGCCTGTTTTGGAAAGCAAGTTTCAAAGCTATTTGATTTGCTCCAGGCTCAGAAGAAGGATTAGCAATCGCGGAGTCTGTGTCTGTGTAAGGGAGGCTAACTAGTTGGATTCCATTCATTTCAAGTAATATTCCCTCTTTGGATGAAGTTGCAGTGGAAAGTTTAGTACCAGTTGAAGTTGGGGTTATAGGTCCAAGGCAAAGAAGTAAGTTAGCTTCTAGGATAAAGCCTTATTTATTGTCCTTTCTCTCACCAGTGAGTGGTGAGTTTGATCTCTTCCTTGCTTGAGCGATTGAATCTTCTTTTAGTTCTAGCACCATTGGCCGGCCCTATCGCTTATGGCCTAAAAAGTCTCTCTCTCAGTCCAAATGAGAGCGGAAATCTCCGTCGTACTATCCTCTAGACCGTCTTGTAGGAAATAACGTATGTAAGTCCAGCACTCTCTTCATTCTATCTCTTAGTCGTCACCCGAACTGAAACTGTCGTCACACTCTTATTTCTATCCCTGACCCTTCCAATAAAGGTTCGGCCTCTCTTCTCAAGGGGGGATCCCAAGTTGTGAAACTATCTCAAATAGGCTGAACTTGCCTGACTTCTTTCGCTTCATCTTTCTCTTCGTCAAGTAGCTAGACGGAACCCGATCTAGGGTAAGAACAATATAATAGGCAAGACGAGTTAGAGCTTTTTAGAGTACTTACTACAAGTTTCCATCGATCGGCTTCACATTTCCTTTTGCCTTGATAATGTGAAAGGACTCAATTCCTTCTTTCTCTTTCTTGGTTGCAGTTGCTGCCCTTGTTGGTTCACGAGCTCTTGCTTTAGTTCTATTCATTTCGTATTCTTTGAGGTATTGGACCATGCGCCTATCGTGACGTGAAGGGTTTTTTGGTTCAATATCTTCTCTTATCCCGTAGATTCGTTATGTCCGTCTCTCTATCATTTAGTTGCAGATGAAAGTGGAAGGCTTTTCCATTTTTTGTTTTAGCTGTTCTTCTCGCAGCAAGAAAAGCGAGTGACTTCCGTTGGCGAATCTTCCTCTTTTTCGATTTAGATAAGCCTTTGTTTTTTCGACTGTGGGAAAAGAACTTCGTTGGTCAATGAAAAACGGACTTGATTTGACCCGGAGTGAGAACGTTAGTAGCTAACGATTAGACTCTTCTTGAAAGACGGTTCGGTCAACGTTGAACTCCTCGAAGACATGATCTTCCGCAGCAGGAGCGGTATCTAAACTGACTGAAGGGCTTTTGCCCAGTCCCGTGACATCTAAGTTTACTGGTCGGAATTCACTTCTCGAAAGCAGAGAATAGATTAGACTAGCGGATCGGTTTCTTTAGGTTGAGTTGACAGCTTCGCTAGAGATTCGATTTTTAGGGCTGCTAGAATGCGCCCTTACACCAATCAAAGGAAAGGAGGTGATTAGCTTGAAAAAGATGCCTTGGATGAGGAATGAAAGACGTTCAGTTAGCCTATTTGGCATTCAATTCAAAAAGAATTCTCCTTTCTTGCCCCCGGGCTAAAATCAGTTTACTTGACTTCTAAACGACTCCTCATCCGAGGTGGAATGCTTTTCTGCTGTTCAAAGAAATGCTTCCAATTCGTTTGGTCTGGGCTCGATCCCTATAGCCTTAGTTCGCCTTAGTTCTGTTCTTTAGCGTGATAAAGCTATTCCTTCTTATTCATGCACAGTGACCTTTCAGACTTTGTCCCATCCCTAGGAAAGACAAATGCAAGTTTCAGGTCAACAAATCCTAGTCAGACTGACTTTTGGAGCAGATTCCATGGCATCGAAGGCAGAGGCATGAATTTTCTCACAATCATCTGACTCAAGAGCACCGTTCCTGATCTTACGCTGATCCGAGGTGACCGGCCCTTCGACCCCATTTATTCGAGGCACTACTGAAGGGCATATAGATAGGTGTCAGAAACTGCGATTTCCTTTAAGCGTCGACTGCTATAAGTTCAGAATGTGAATCGGATTTGGATTCATTATCCAAGGAGATTTCATGAAGGGTAAGGGTCAAGAAAGGTCCTCAACGGCGATAACTACCGAAAGAGATAGTATCAACCCATATGAACGAACGAAAACTCTCCCATGTTGGCTGCTAGTTTCTCTAGTTTCTGGAGACCAAGAAAATTGAATTCCAAAACCAACTCCAAGAAAGCAAGCCTTTGAATCTCAACCCCACCCGAGGCATTTGATCGAATAGCTGAACTAGAGTTAGGAACGAAGGAAGAGAAAACTGACCCCAACCCGAGAGAGCTAGGGTCCGGAGGAGAATTGGCTCTGCATCCTCTGGAACTAAAGAAGTTGCGAGGTCTTGATTTCATATAGAATCTGCATATTAAATTAGAACCGGGGCTACCCTAGGATCGTGATTTGATCATCATTAGGTGGTGAGAAAGCACACTTTATGACGAAAGACGCGTCACGGACTAACGGCAAGCGATCAAGACACCAGTCTGCCCTCTAATAGAGGGTGCTACGGAAGAAATTAGGCACTAAACTTAGGGTTAGCAGCTGCCAATTCCCAGTCCTAAGCATTAGCAGTTGCTTTAGCAGCTTCAGCTTAAGTGAACCCCTCCGACATTAAGTCGGAACTCGTCTGCTCGCTAAGCGAAAGCCAGACATGCACATTCCATTCAGGTAATAGTCAGATGCCGAATCTCGTCTCAATCATCATTTGTCAGGACTATTTGGAGTAAGTTCCTTGGCTTGGAAATTCTCTTCGTTTGATTCTCGATAGCCAGATTGTGAAGAAAGACGCTTAAAAGCCCCTTCATCATCTTCCTTCCCTAAGCGCAATAGCCCCTTGAATAGATAGGATAGAATTAGTGCGCTTGAAAGAAAAGAGTGAAATAGATTCGGCTTAGTTCAAATTCCTAGTCTTATTCATCTCAGATGCGGGATTACCAATGTCACGATTGGAATTAGGAAAGGAAGCTGTGGCACTTCTGACTTTATATGAGGAGGAGTCAATAGCAATAGTAGACACGCTACGATCTTTGGCTCTTTGCGTCACAGGAGCAGTACAGGAAGCATCTCATGCCATGGTTCTTGTTACAGACTAGGCTGCAAGTGAGAGTGATAGAATCAGCTCAACTGTGAATGTTGCCGATGCCGGAGCAGCTAAAAGAAGCTAACTGGGTTGCTAAAGGTAGCGCTAGCTAAGGTTTTATGCTGCTAAGGTAAACTTGAGCTAGGTAGATTACTTTCAGTAGTTGTTGTTCTTCAGTAGGGAACTGGAATTCAAGATAGGGGGCTTTCACCGAAGCTGGTCTGTAAACTGGTAGTTGTTGATCGGGTTCTTAGTCGCGGGCAGCTTGACTACATAACATAAGTCGTATTGGTCTATTGGGTTCTTGATTTGTATCTCCTCTCTTTCTTACGGCCTTCGTAAGGATTTGCGTTATTTACATTAGTTAGAGTTGGAATGCAAGCAAGGGAGTATTGGTCTATTGGCTTCTTGATTTGTATCTCCTCTCTTTCTTACGGCCTCCGTAAGGATTTGCTTTATTTACATTAGTTAGAGTTGGAATGCAAGCAAGGGAGTATTGGTCTATTGGGTTCTTGATTTGTATCTCCTCTCTTTCTTACGGCCTTCGTAAGGATTTGCGTTATTTACATTAGTTAGAGTTACCGGATTCGAACCAGCGACCTAAGGATTTCAGCTATTCACTACAGTCCTCCGCTCTGCCATCTGAGCTAAGGTCGGATGCTGTTATACGTTTTCATAATAAAAGGTATATAAATAGTAATTCATGCTATTATGAAATTTTCAAACAATAAAGAATCATTGTCTAAAATAAAAAACATTACAGAAGTTGGTTTTAATTTGGTTCTTTACGTGGAAAATAAATTACTGATGATTTTTTTAACAAAAGGATTATATATTTATTACGGCAAAAAACGTAGCAAGTCACAACAAAAGCATATACAAAACAACTCTACATCTGAACACGAAAAACTAAGATTCTTGGGAATTAATCCACATATATCATAGCTGTTCAACGCTATTCTATCACAAAATCTGATGTCAATTTCCCACAGAAATTGGATCATTACGAGATCCCGGAAATTTCAATCAGCTTGGATTTGGAAGTCTATTCGAGGACCATCAATGTTAATGGGTCTTAGACCACCACTTAGGATAGTTGACAGACTTATGATATAGTTTGAATATTTTAGAGGGTATTGTTTATTATTATTCATTATTATAATTATTTATTTAATGAGTGAAAAATCGTAATAAAATTGGTATTGATATATCATATATTGGTGAATTAATGAGATTTGTATAAATTTTCAGAGAATTTTTGAAGATATATTTGGGTTTATTATGATTTTTTAAATTTATTTGATAAGGTTTTTAATTTTTAGTAATTTATATATTCTTAAGAAAATAATTTCTCGATTCTAATAGATTTTTTATTCATAAGAATTTTGTAGAAAGTTTTTGGTATTTTTTTATGATTATACTATTTGTTAGGAATTTTATATTAATTTCTGAGAATTAATAAATATTTTAAATATTATTATTAGTATATTAATATAATAATATTTAATCCTAATGTCAAAACGACAACCAACACTATTGTTTTGACAGACGGAGAAAAACCCGCCATTTCACTTGGAAACAATGTCGTTTTGTCAAAGATAAAAGCCTCACCACTTGGCTGAACTTTAATCGGGATAAGTTTAATTTCTATGTAATTGTTACCCATTGTATTTTGAGCTTCGAAATTTTCTTATCGAGTTTTCTCTTGAGTCTGTGAGTTTTCCCATGCTATTTTCATGAATTTTTGTATTAGAATGGATGGATTATTGGATAAGTTTTCTCAGAAGGAAATCAAGTGTTCTGTACTTTCTTGGATTTTGGTTGGTTTAGGTTTCATTTCTTAATAATTTTACATGTTTAGATTCGTGGTGAAAAGGGCTTCGATTTGATATGAGTTTTGTAGTTTATTGAAGTGGATTTGTGCATATCAGATTCTAGGTATTACTTTGGTTTTCCTATTCGTCACCGTGATAAGGTTGTCTTCCGAGGTCTCTTCGTATGACTAGAAATTTGGTTGTGGGTATAAGTGACATATCGCTTGCATGCACAGGTGAAATGTTGTCAGATTAGGAGGATAGGTAAGGGTCCGAGCCTTAGGCTTAAATGTAATGTGGTATAGAGTTTGGTTTGGTTGATGACGTGTTAGAGTCTGGTAGGTCTAATATGAGATGTGGTCCGATGTGTGGGTGACATATGCCATGGTTGAATGATGATACATGCCACATTGACTTTTTGGTTGATCAGATTTTAAAAAAAAAAAAAATATTGGTCAAAATAGTTAAAAATTGAGAAAAATTCTGAAAAAATTATAAAATACTAGATGTGATTTGAAGTTTGGTGGTATCAAATTTTTGCAAAATTTGATGGGTCAAATAAATAAAGAAATATTCAGAAAAATAAGAAAAAATACGAAAAATATTTGGTTTGGTCTTGGGTTCCTCCATGTGTAGAAACACATCAGGTGAAGAGTATAAACGTCTAATTTTATGTGTTATTATTAAACGAGTATGATTTATTGAGAATTTAAAAATCATTGTGTGTAGGTGGAGACCTATAATGGAAAAACCTCGAGGCATCGGTCCAACAAGCGACAAAGCTATTATGGGCTTCAAACTCGTGAATGGACTGATCATTTTTCTTAATTACTTGAATTATCGGCATGAGTAAATAGTTGTGAGTAATGAAATATGAATAATGAATTAATAATTTGAAATAATGTTTGCATCTTATTATGCTTGGTAAATGTTATGCTATGAATGAGTGCTACTATAGTATGCAATGATTAATATGCTATGTTATGAAATATATGAATGTGTCTTACTGTGGTTGGATTATTGAGATGCATGTATTGCACTTGGCGCATTCAGGACATGTGTTGTGCAAAGCACTGAATCCACACAAGGTAACCTATGCAACCCTTAAGAGTTCTCTGGATCTAGTAGTGTGGCTTGGAGACGTAAAAAAATAAGGTAATAAGGCATTAAAGGGGTTGTATTTATTTATTATATTGTGTATTGAATAATATAAATTAGGATTCTGCAAAGTGGGGATCATTTACGTAGAGCTACTATCATCTAATGGCCCAGCATTATCAGTAGATTGGGCTAGAAAACTATTTTAACATGGTTTTGTTTATTGCATGTGATAATGAGACAAGTCAAAAGAAAATGAGAATCAAGTCCCACTGACGAACTCCAGTGTTGTCTCTGGCCCAGATAAACTGGAAGATACTGCCAGCCCAAATCACGGTCATGTGTGCTCTAAAGTGTTATATTGTTGCATATGAATTGATTTTGATTGCTTGTATTTAATGTGTTCTGATAAAATTGTTGCATGGCAACATGTATGTTGACTAAAAGAAATAAATGCATATAAAATACTATATTTGTTTTTTCCGTATGCTCACTTGGCAGGCTTTTGTCAGAGTATTGCCATTTAATACAAGATTAATAATTAAGAACTCACTTCCAGACATATTGAGAAGAGAATGACAGAATAGCTACACTTGAGGTAAATTGTATAATTATTATATTCATATTAGTATTTTTTCTGGGTATGTTTGTGAGCATGTTTGGGGTATGGTTCTAAGTCAAATACTAGATTAGTTTATACTTGGTCTAGGGGTGTCGTACTAAGTTTAGTTTTGGGCTGATATAATTTGGGTCTGCTTGTAATGTGATGTCACCTGGAACGGTATCCTGAAATTTAATCTTTTCCACTATGCATATTAATGTTCTTGGGATGAAAAATTCTTCTTTGCTTAGGTTTTGTATCACTAGATTTGTAGGTTTAGTATATGCATTGCTATATGATGTGACAATGTATATGGACCTACGGTAACTGCCACGCTAGTCGTGGGTTCTGGAATGTGACAATCAGCCCCTTCATGTTGCATTCTTTCAGGTTAGTTTGTGCCCATCTCACACGATATAAGCTTCCCTTCTAGAGCCAAATCTATAGGGTTAGTGATAACATTTCTGGATGTCCAGATGTTCCATCAGACAACATAAAAAATTCTAAACCAAATGCTAATTTTATTCCGATTAGTCACAAGCTCTTCTCATTGTTTAAACATCTTCATTAGATTACGAGGTTGAGCCCAGAGTACACCCGAAAAATATTCGACCAACATGTCCAAACCAATCTATAAGTTGCCAGAGCGTGGAAAGAAAGTTCCACTTCTCCACAAAGAGGGTATAACAAATCATTAATATTAATGATATTCAATCTGCACAGTCTCACTTTTGTAAGAATTATATGCTTAGCCAAGTGAAGGCTTAAGACTTGAGAGGCCCCTCTTGCTTCCAAACATTAGGGATTTCACTTTTAACATCTAAAAAAATGAATTGACCACTACAACATACCCTTCCTTTGTTGAGTAATCTTATCTTTATCTTCTATTCTCACATTAAGAAGAGTTTGCTAAATCATTCAGTAGCCTTTGGATGTTCTTCATTTGCAATCATCACCAAATCTACAATACACCTTTCTTATCAAAAAAGTAAGATTGAAATTGTGATATTAAAGGGTCAATTAATCTCTTGAGCCTTGTCATCAACAAATTAGCAACTATTTTATACAAGCTACTAATGAGGTTTATTGGGGCAATAAGAATTCAGATCATTTGCCCCTTGCAATTTGGAAATTAATAACAATAAATATTTGTTAATGCCTTTTGGAAGAAACATTATTCTATGAAAATCCTTCAGCATAATCCCTATCTCTCTTTCAATTATCCCAACGTTTCTTCAATAAGAAAAAATTGAATCCGTATGGTCCCTGAGTTTTTCTATTTCCACAATTCCATACCATTTCCTTTAATCTCCTCATCATAAAAAGGCTCTTCAATCAAGTTAGCCTCCTCCTCCTCGAGACAATTAAAATTGAGTTATCCTAGTGGTGTTCATCGGGACGGGACAATAATTTCCGACCCGTTTATTTCGGGAAATAAATTTTCCGTGGGAAGCATTTCCCGAAGATTCTAGTTCCGATTGGTAAATTGTAATAGGTTATTTTGTTCTAGACTCGTCCAGTATGGAAAAGTAATATTCTGCGGAAAATTTTTTCCGACAATTGTCATTCTGATCGAGAAAATTTTTTGCCCTATTCCATTACCGACCTGTGAAAATACATGGCGGGTTGGGAAAAATAAAAATTCCGACCGACCCATTAACAAACAAGTGGTAGACCATTGGAAAATAGAAGCACATTCAAGAAGTACCGATTTAAAAAAAAAAAGACAATTTATAGAGTGCAAATGAGCAGTCTTGCATAAAGACATACATTCAATTGGGCACATGGACGTCTCTGCACCTGAGTATCTCAACACCCAAATAATCCAACTAACCTTCAACTACAACATGAGGCTTCCCAACTTTCACTCTTAACAGCAGATATCTGGGGATATTTGGTTAGGGTGGTGACACAATCAGTTGAGCCACTGACTTGAGAAGATTGTACGGTGGCCCTTCAACAATTTTCTTTGCTATGCTGTTAGGCAAATGATCAAAACAAAGATCATCTCAACTAAGTGACTAACAAAGCACACATACGTATGCCAGATTGTTCTTGCATGTTCATTTTCTATTGATCACAAGAACTTTTAACAGTCATAGGTTTTATTGATAACTAGTAGAATACAAAGCAGAAATCATATCGGTAAATATTAGAATAGCTGATTGTATCCAACAGGGAGTCGGAATCCCCAGCCAAATGGAGATCCATCCAGGCATCCATATCTATCAAGAACTTCTGACCCAGTGTCTTCTCCTCCGGTTTCACCCCATGGAAACCAAGAAACTTCAATCTTCTAAGAATGAGCTTGTCTCCCCCGACTAACAGCTCATCGCCTTCCATCACTGGCCGATTACGAAACTACAAAAATCTACAAGCCTCTCCACCCCACCCGGCAAGAGACAAATGTGATACTAGTCGGCACTTGTACTTGTTGATAAAGGCAGAACTTGTGGAGATGAGAGATGAGAGATGCAAATCTTGAATGGTAAAAGGCGTTGACTGCCAATAATTATCCATCTCTTACATGGGTTCGGTATGGACAAATAGGCCTCAAGAACATATCAGCCCCCAGAATTTAGGAGTAAAAACTGAAAAAAATGGCAATGTGCTAGTTGTTATAATATATAAATGAATAAGAGATAAAAGTATGAAAAAAATAAGTGCCAGCTATTGGTCATGCCAGGTTGCTGGTTTTGCCTTGCTTGCAATGTCCGGTGGTTGGTTCCTCACAGTGACAGGCTTAGAGGTTGGCTCTGTTAGGCCGTCAGCTACAAACTGCAAATTGGAAACCACATAACATTGTCCTATAAGCAACACAACGAATACATTAGTCAATAGTTAGTAAGAAAATAAGTAATTATAAAGAATAATAAACAAACTCAATAAGGAATCCAATAATAATAAAATAACAGTGATACTCACACCTGACACCACACCCCCAAGACACTCATATGCTTCTTCATACTTCAACTGGTGAGTCCACTACCAAATCTGCCACATCTATATCAAGTTATAGTAATCAGCTCAAGAGGGGTACTGGGTAGACAAAGAAATAAAAACAACAACAGTTATATTGTAGTAATCCACTCACTAGCTTCAAGCTTCTCTATGTCTAAAGGAGTTTTTTCGAAACTAAAATCTGGAACACCATTTTTGAGCCGGTCTTGTGTGCAAATAAGTGCTTGCACAAGTTTAAGAGACAATGAACTTCTATAGGGATCAAGAATTCTGCCACCAGTGCTGAAGGCTGAATCTGAAGCCACTATTGAAATTGGGACAACAAGCACATTCTTGGCCATGGCAGACAATACAGGAAACCTCGGGGCATTCAGTTTCCACCAACAAAGGATATCAAAATTCTCTGAATAATCCTCCACATCCTTGCTGCCATATTTCTCTAACTCAGACTTGCTTTTAGTTTCACAGTTATCACCATGCTTGCTTTTCTTCCACAATGTCATTATATTCAGTCGAGCTTTCTTCCTCTTTTCCAGTACCATCTCCACTGGTGAAATCACCAAATGGTCCTGAGCAGTTGTGGAAGTGACCTCATCTATCTCACTGGATTTGTGGGAAATTGAAGTTTCATTTGGAGGAAATAAAAAGCCCAATATGCATGGGATAACTCCTGACAGACACTTTTTATCTTCTGCCAAATCATCTCACCAACAGATTCACCATATGCTTGTTTGACTGAAAACTTTACATAATCAAATTTGTGTTTAAGATCTAAAATTGAGGCGACATATGTAATCATATTACATTTGTCAATATCACCCCAATATTTTTCCCATTTATACTTTATATTTTCACCCATGATGCATAAATCTTGATCTGGACTATTGACCCACTGATTTAATAACCTCAGAACATCTAAAATTTCATCTAAGCAACCACTACTTGTAACATAAGATGTCATGGATACAAATTTAGTCAACTCATTAAAATTAGCAAGACAATGGCATAACTTTTTGGTGGCCTCCCAATCTTCTTGATCAGGAGTACTTGTCCAATCTTCACCCACAAGCACTGACTTATCTCGATCCATTATTTCCATATTAGCACAAAAATTATCATCAACTTCACTAAACCTCTCAAAGACACTTTCAAACCTACAAGCTAACTCTAACATCATATAAATTGAATTCCACCGTGTAGGTACATCCAAAGATAACAAAGCTTTGGTAGTAATTCCTTTTGCTTCCACACAAGTTTTAAACCCCGACAACTTAGATGGTGAAGTCCTAACATATCTAACAACCTTTCTTATTTTGTACACAGACTTCCCACTGAATTTTAGTCTATCATTTACTATCAGATTCACAATATGTGCAACACACCTGACATGAATATATTTACAACCGAGAATACTACCATTCCATTTTGAAATTTTTTTTTTCATTGAAGCTACTGCCACATCATTGGCAGAGGCATTATCCATGGTTATTGTAAATACTCCAGTTATACCGCACTCAATCAAAAACCTCTTAATAGCAGAAGCTATCTTCTCTCCCTTATGACTACCAATGGGACAAAAATTCAAAATTGTTTTCCTCAAAATCCAATCAGCATCTATAAAATGTACTGTCAGGCTCATATAATTAACTCTTTGAACAGAAGTCCAAGTATCAGTTGTCAGACACGCCCTATGAAAATTACTAGTCAAAAATTGCCTAAACCTCTTCTTCTCCTTCATATATAGCTGAAGGAAATCCTTGGTTATAGTTGACCTCGAGAGCATTCTAAATCTAGGACATGCAGTCAACATCACTTTCCTAAAGCCCTTTGTCTCCACAAATTTTAAAGGTAACTCATCAGACACAATCATCTCTGCAATCGACCTTCGTAAAGCCTCACTGTCAAACCTATATATTTCAATAGTTGCCCTACCAGTCCCAATACCACCATCTTCATCATCATACTGAATGCTAATTTGTGATTGCCTCATAATGGTATGCTTCCTAAGACAATTATTGGCATGATATATTAGCCCAGAAGTCCCATATTTTTTCGGATCAGCCTTGAACTCCTTCCCACAATACTTACATTTAGCCATCATAGACCCACTAGATAACACTATTCTAGTGAAATTATCCCATGCTTTTGATTTACACCTAAACCTACCACCATCTGAAACCTTTTGGTTTTCTATAACTATAGGCTCATCATGAACCGCCACTGAGGTACCAGGTGTTTGGAAATGTTGATCCTCATTGCGTGAGGGAGATTGAACAAGGTTAATGGGACTCACAAGGTAGAACTTCCAACATCAGACGGTTGTGTATTCATTTTCCTAGGTTTTAAAGTTTAAAAATAGTAATTTAAATTCGATCACACCATAAAGGTCCAATTCCCAAAAAAAATTACTCAAGTAGAACAGAAGGAAAAGAAAAAACATGCATAACATATAGTAAGTGTCATAGAACTCAGAATGTATCTCATCATCGTTTCCTTCAACATTGCATCACCATACCCAAAACAAGAATTATCTGGGATAGAGGATGAATGTCAACAGCAAGACCGAGATGGTGTGGTGCTGATTCCAAGATCCAAGAATAAGTGAACAGGGTAAGAATGAGCAATGCCTATTTCAATTATTTCTAGATTGTGAAATCAGGATCACATCACCTGGTTCTTATTATGGTCACTCACCCTCCATTCCAGACATTTCTTCTCCTAGATGGCATATGGTGATGCAATGAAACAAGCAATAGCAATCACACATTCAAACAAGCAATAACAACCAACTACCTAACATAGCAGTACTATGCCAACACTAACACACAACATATTAGCATAAGGCGAGGCATTAAGGCAATAACCGAGAAGCATAAACATTAACCAAGGTGCATAGGAACTCAGAATGTAGTATCATCACCGTTCCATGTGGATTTGGCCCATCCAATGGCCCGAGAAGTGTGTACTGGGAGTGATACGTGGCGTTGTTCCACCAAATGTATGATGCCCGTGGCATCCTTAGGACACTTAGGGCCGCAACTTCGGGTTTCCAGCCTAAACACCACTCCTAGTACACACTTCCCGGGACATTTGGATGTTCCAAACCCGCACACCCACATAGCAAATATACAAACACGATAGCATGACATATGACAAATTAGACCTATACATATTTCTAGTCCAATGGCCATCCTATCCTATATACCTAATAGGTTAAGTTGGCTAACAGCCTAACACAGTAACACTAATAGACATCAGCAACAGCCAACAAACAACCAACTAACTAAAACAGTAACACTATGTAGGCACTAACATACAATATATTAGCATAAGGCGAAGTAATAAGCTAATAACCACATAATAGGAATATTAACATATCAACAAGCAACATCTAACAATGATAAATACAACATTATACATACGTAATAAATAATATACAACAGCAATAGCCAATAAGTAACATCAACAATTCAACAACATACATGAACAATTATATATAATATACAATAAAGTAAAAAAAAAGTAGTTTAGACTTTACAAAAACCTGTAATGCATGATTTATACTCTTGAATACCCCTACTTGAGTTTGTCTCAGTGTCATGAAGCATCAACAATCAGATATCCAGCCCAACCGTCCAGAGTCCGAACTCCTCTTCACTCAAATGACTCTTGGTTGTCCTGCACATTTAAAGTATTTGTTAGTTCCCTAATATACGTAATCAATCAGAAAACAATAATCAAAACTAACAAAACCCTCAAAATTAGAAGAATTAACCTAATTTACCGATTTGGGGTTAGAAGAAGGGTTGAATTAGAATTAGGGTTTCAATTGAGATTAGGGTCGACAGAGGATTAAGGTTTCAATCGAGATTGAGGGGCCGATTTAGGGTTCAAGGATGAATTTGGGGATAGATTAAGAAAATTGACCGATTAGGGTTTACAAATTAGGGGTTTTCAAAATCAAACCCCCAAATCGATAGAATCCACTCCAGAAACTCTAATGACACAACCGAAACCAAAGGCGAAGGACAAATTTCAATTTGGGGCTTTTCCCAATGAAACCCCCAAATCAACATAAACCACCCAAGGTCCCCTACAACTCTAAACACAAAGTAAATAGACTGATGAACAAAGGAAAAAAACCCTATAAATACAATACAAAACACAAAATTAGACCAGAGGAGACAAGACGAAGTCAAACACACAACTGAGGGATAAGGATGAGAAGAAAGAAATATATAGGATGAAGTAGGAGAAGACGATGGTATAAAGGAAGAGGGAAGGTAACAATAGTTTGAGTTTGATCGGATCGAAGATTTAGAGGGGGAGAGAGAAAGACGGGTCACGGGAGGCTGATCAGGAGGTATTGTTGATGAATGAGATGAGAAGATATGAAGAAGGGATTCGAGTGACCAGGGGTAAAAATAAAAAAAAACTCGGGGAAAGGTCTTTTATAATCAGCAGTCGGGTCGGTAACCGACCGTCCCGATATGTCGGTTTTTTTTACCTACTAATGGAGTCGGTAAAAAAAATTTTGACCCGTATTTCCCGCATCTAACCCCTCTTCCGACTGATTTCCCGACTGAAATCAGTAGGTTCGGGAATTTCTGTCGGGTCAGATAAAAATGAACACCCCTTAGTTATCCTATGCCCATCTATTTTTGATTGCCACGACAGAAAATCTGTTGGAAATATATCACCACTTCCTCATTTATCTCTTCAAGCCTCTCAAGCACATTCCCATTAACTAATAGGGAACCAAATATTTTTATTTTAGAGTAGAGTAGCACAAATATGAAAAATATGGTATTTTTGTCGATAGCCATTTCACTATAGATTTTTGCCTTCATGTAGATTCAATTTTCTTTCTAAACTTTTATTTTTCCAGCAAAAGATTTTTATACTGCAACTCATTGAATTTTGTATTCACTTATACTTCTCCTCAACTTTTGTCCATGTCATCAATTTGAGTTAATAAAAAAGACAATTTTTGCTTTGGATTTTCAAAACAACTCTTATTCCACCATTTCAATCGATGTCTCATAAAATTGAGTCTCTAGGGATGTCAGCCCTCCTTCCTGCCAAAACTATTTCACTACTTCCAAGAACTCTTTCGTCACCACCACACTTCCCAAGTTCTAAAAGGCTTAAGCCTCCAAGCATAAATCTTTAAATGTAAAACAATAGGGATTTGGTTTGAGAGTCACTTATTACCTGTATATAAGTTTATAGAACCATGATTAGCTAACTACAATAGACTAACCATGCTTAAGGAAACCATACTTAAGCATGTCTAGCTAGAAACTTATAGTCTAGCTACGACTTTACATTAAGTTATTGTTCAAATCCTTCGTAAGGTTCTATAAGAAAAGATTTTAAGTCTTTATTTATTGCTTCCTCTAATAATCATTGAAGTAGATTCCATTACCGTGATCACGGTCAATTCATAGTAAGCGAAGCCGTCAAGTACATTCTACTACCATGAACTTGACCAGATCATTATAATTGAATTCATAACATCAAAAGGAGGATTATTGTATAACCCTCTAGAATAGAGTGACAAACGAAGAAGAGGTATTGATTTGAGTATCTACATATGTGCTCAAGGAGATAAGAGGATCGTTGATAGGAGAAGCGAAGGAGCCTTCAGTTGTACTAAGCCTCCCAAGTGCCACGGTCATAACTGATTTCCTACCAATCAGGTTCTTTAAGTAAAGAAGTCAAGACCATCCCACGATCAAATCTAGGAACGAAGGAGGACAATAACTGTGTGTAAGTTAGGGCTAGATGCTCTGTAACGACCCCAATTCCTACCTATTAATATTTTCTCCGATTAAGGTCATTACCGCCGTGAAACCCAAACAAGCCCAAAGACACCTAGGACCTATCTGAATCCCACCAGGCTTACTCACTAAGTTTTTGACTTTTAGCATGTTCATTCTACATGTTTAATAACAGTTGGAGCATGATATTGGACAATCATTCTGGTATCATATGGAGTGAGTAAAAACATCAGCGGAAGTCTTTAAATTAAATCACTGGATTCATAACACACAAGTCCCGTAAGGATCCAAATAACCAGCAAGAATTCCTCCAACATAGTCGAAAATAACAAGCAAAGAAGGAATCTTAAAATAAACCAGAAAGTAGTCCAATTTTTATTCAAGTTATATGCGCAAGTAATCAAGGAACAGGTATGCAAAAGTGATGCGATATCGCCCCGCCATACAGCCTTGATCTCACACACTGGTACCACGAGCAGTGAATGTACCTAAGTCTGAAAAAAATGGTGAAAATAACGGAATGAGATTACAAGAATCTCAGTAGGGTCACAACATCATAAGATCTGCAGAAACCATAAACACAAATCTCCCGAACAACATATGATCATTCCTATGCAACTAAAGGGATTCATGCAATTCTCGCCAATGAAGAAGAAAGGCAATCCCCTTCCACTTGTGTTGTCCAAGGCTTACTGCTCAAAAGGTAAATGGTTAAAATACAAGCTATTCAGTAAGCCTACTCATTTTTTCACACAAGGACAAGTCATCCAAAGCCACACAAGGACAAGTCATCCCAAGCCACACAAGGACAAGTCATCCCAAGTCACACAAGGACAAGAACTTCCTTCCACACAAGGACAGGGCTTCTAGTCACATAAGAACCAGTCATCCCAAGCCATACAAGGACAAGGGCTTCTTGCCACACAAGGACAGGGCTTCTGGCCAGACAAGGGCCAAACATCCAGCGAGCTCATGCTGGGGATTGCCACCCATACGACTCCCATACCAGTAAAACCTCTCCTCTCACAAGGAGCATCAGTGCTTACCCCAATGGCCACCAGAAAAGAATCCTGACACACAAACACATACAAGTGCACACAGGCAAGCACAGAGCAAAACACCACAACAGGGTATTCTGAATTCTGTCAGATTACATTCAGCATGTTCAATACACATCACACATGCAAGTTAGGCACTCCTAACCTACCTTAAGGGATTCGGTATAGCCTAGAAATTCCTCAGTTCAATCCGCAACTCAAGCTTGCATTATTTAATATGAATGCGCATTCAGTTTCACAATCATAGGTACCAAAATCAACTAAGCAAACAACAAGATCTCTGGAGAAACTGATGAGGCTTAGATCCAACCCCTCTTGTCTCTGAACAAGAAACTGTTCCTTTGCTATTACTAGATACTTCCGAACCACCTAAGTCATCATTAGGCAAAGACAAAAAAAACAAACTAGGCGTGCATACACAATAACCAAGTAAATACCCTATTTCCTTACCAATTCGACTCACCAAACCTATCAGAAACCAGTGATCAGATGCCGCATGTACCTCCCCCTTAGATGTGGGATGTGATAGCCAAGAACTTAAAAAGAAACAACCTGAATTACCATCCCTAATTATTATACAATTTTCGGCACTAAGAATAGGGAAATAGGGCAAGTTGCGATTTCATGTTAACAAGTTGTAGGAGTTGTGATTTCATGTTAACAAGTTGTAGGAGTTGCGATCTCATGTATAATCAAAAGAAACAAGATCAGAATCCAATAGGTTAATCAATTGATCAAGATAGGCAACAATAGGGCAGTAGGGCAAAGGTAGGGCATACTGATTTCATGTATAGAAAAGATTCAAAGGATGAATTGATGATTGTTCACTATGAATGGATTCTAAACAATCATATGAATAAGGGCAACAACATCAGAGATCAATCAAAGGCAGAATTATACAAATCTTAAAACCTAATTCCGCCACCAATTTTCAACTTATCTTTTGACAAAGAAATACGAATGTCCAAACAACAAAAAAATATGGTTGGAAAGAGGATGAAGAGAGCTTTCCAACAAGCTATTATTTTAAGGAATCTGACAAATGATGAAAGAATTATGCTATATTGAATTTCAAGAAGATTTTGGCACGCTGAGTTTCGACTTATCTTTTGACAAAGAAATACGAATGTCCAAACAAAAAAAAAAAATATTTGGAAAGAGGATGAAGAGAGCTTTCCAAAAAGCTATTATTTTCTGGAATCTGACAAATAATGAAAGAATTATGCTACATTGAAGTTCAAGAAGATTTTGGCAGTTCTGCCGAGTTTCGACTTTTCTTGTGACAAAGAATTATGAATGTCCAAACAATAAAAAAAATATAGTTGGAAAAAGGATGAAGAGTGATTTCCAACAAGCTATTATTTTCTGGAATTCGACAAACAATAAGAGAGTTATGCTGGTTTAAAGTTTCAGCGAATTTTGGCAGATATAGGGAGGTGTAAGGGTTTTAGGCTATACGAGTTTTTTGTATTTTCTATGAATGATTTTTTGTGGGGTTGGCTTTCTATTTATAATGGATAGGTATGAAATTAATATCACTACTTTAAAGGCTTTGTTAAAGTAAGATAACTACCAGATTTAAATTCTGTAATTATCCCCTTTTAATTTTTGGGATTTTAATTCCTAAGGTGATTTATCAACAAATTAAGAACCAAATTAAAGGAAATTAATACCAGAAATAATTACCAAACATTCCTTATCAATTTCGGCCATCACACATCTTTTTCTTCAGGGGAAAAATGTTCTTTTCACCTACACTAGCATTTGGATTTCTAGGACTCAAAATTCGGGATCTCACATGCTCTCCTCACTTTGTTTACGACTTTACTTACTCTTACTTTTTATCATTTGTAGCTTGCAAACCAATTTCCAACCAACATTTATACCATTGTGCTCACGCAGCTCGATCACATGCTCACAGGTAGTTCCGCATAACATCTCATGCCTTATTTGTGACTTGATTTCGATTCTCTATGGATTCGACCCTGCTATCTATACTATAGTATAACTACCATAGTAGGACTTTATCTTTGAGTGCTTTGACATTATATCAAATTTTAGTGTCATTGCCGGGGAATCGGCCAGCCAATAGTTACACTCAAGTCATGGTGCTTTTATGCCTAGTTCATCACGGAGCAGATTGCTAGTCTCTTTTTATCTAGAGATTGAGACTACTTATCGGATGTCGTACGTTTTTGTAGAATAGCTCAGTCTGCTGATCTAGTCTATTAAGATTCAAGCTATGAGTCAGAAGAAACTGACTCTGCCACGAGTTCTTCTCAACAAGTGATAACCCCTGTTCGTACAAACCCGATATTCTTCATGGCGGACATCAATAATCAAAACATAGCAGCTGAAGACCAAGTCCCAGATGCTGGAGTCCAGCAAGTCGTAGTCGTCCCTGGTAATAACCTGGCGAATAAAGGAAACACTGTTAACCATGGTTACGGTGGAAACAATAACCGTGGGCAGGGGTAGGCAGCAAAAGAGAAATAATGGGTACAACAATCAGCGAAATAGAGCACAAAAAAATTCCTTAATGATAGAGTGGATGATAAAGACAATGAAGCTCTCATACCCATGAATGAGGACCAACTAATGCAAAGAAACAACAATCTATTTCATCAATGGGATATCAACACCAGCTTCGAATTAAAGTTGGCTCTTATCTAGCTCTTGCCAACCTTTTATGGCAGACCTAAAGAAAGCGGCAACACCTATATACAAGATTTTGATGTAGTATGTTCGAGCTTCAAGCCATAGAGTATGATGGAAGATGATGTTAGACTCCATGCCCTCCAATTCTCATTAAAAGATGGAACTAAATGATGGCTACCAAGTCTACCACCCATATCGATATCTACATGGGAACAAATGGTAGAAGCATTTTTGAAAAAAAAATTACATGGCATCTCGTGCCTCAGATCTATGCTAAAGTATATTAGTAGCAAAAAAATATAAAGACAAATTTTTCCATGAGTATTGGGAACAATACAAAGACATGTGTGCAGCGTGCCCTACACATGGATTTTCAAATAAGTAGCATATCCAGTACTTTTATGGAGGATTAACCAAGGAAGAAAAGCTTATGCTGAATTTTACTTATGAAAGATCAATTATGAATCTCAACTATTGAGAAGGATGAGACATCATTTCTGACTATCCGTCTGTCTGAGGATGAAACACAGTATTGAAAATCAACCATACATATATAGCCTCTTGCAATTGACCCAAAAATCTCGATGCAAAACACGGATCTCAATCAGTTACAACAACTATAGCCACACCATGAAATCTGATAATCTAACAATCTCCTGCACATAAAGCTCTGCTAGGTGCTCCAACAGAAGACCCATCCAGATAGGTATGAAATGGGCCGACTTGGTGAGTCAATCCACCTCTATCTATACTGTATCATGCCCTCTTTGAGATTTATAAAAGCCACACACATATCCATGGTCACATACTCCTATTTCCACTCGGGAATAGGGAGAGGCTGTAATATCCACCAGATGGCTGTCTCTCAGCCTTAACTTATTGGCAAGTTAAGCATCGGGCAACATACTGAGCAACATCCCTCTTCATACCTGCCCACCAATACCTCTCTAAGAGTCTCGTACACCTTCGTACCTCCTGAGTGCAAAGCATAAATTGAAAAGTAAACCTTGGACAAAATCAAGTCCCTCAACCTCTCATCCATTGGAACATGAATCCAGTCTCTAAAAAACAATACACATTATCATCTCAGACCTTGTAACCAAAGTCTGAATCCTCTGAAAGACCATCTCTCACTCCCACCAATACCAAATCTTGACTCTGAGCATCTCGAATATCATCAAACAGAATGGTCAAATTGACAGGCTAGCCAACAACACACCTCTCTGATCAACTGTCAAGGAAGTACCTCAGGATCTCAAACTAGCAAGCAACAACAGGTATGTCTCCCAAATATAAAACAAAGAAGCTAAGGAATTACGACTAAGAGAATCACAAACAATATTAGCCTTCCCAAGGTGGTAGTCGATTCCTTTTGATTCATAATATACTAAACTGCTTTTGAGTAGACTCTGATGATCTGTGAAAATCCTGCAAGTCTCTTCATACGAATAGTGACGCTAAATCTTCAAAGCAAACACAATTGTAGCCAGCTCAAGATCATGGGTAGGATAGCTACCTTCCTGCAGTCTCAACTAACGAGATGCATAGGCAACTACCTTATCCTCTTGTATAAGCACACTACCCAATCTTTGCTTCGAAGTGCCACTGTACACCATGTAACCCATACCTGATAAAAGGACCCAAACCCAACCTATAAGGATCCTTACCATCGTAAAACCCGAATAAGCCCTCGCAAAGTCCTATTTGAATCTCACAAGGCTCTAATCGACTAGTTATTAAATTCTTTAGTTAAAAAAATTGGTTTTAAGGTTGGAGCATGCAATTTCATTAATTACAATTCTGGCATAAAACGGAGTTAAAGGAAATATCAGCGGAAGACTTTAATTTAAGCAAATGAAATCCTATGGAAACCTAACACATAGGTCCCAAAGGAAACACAATCTGCAAGTATCTTTTCGTGGTAATATGCAGAAATAGGAATAGAAAATGGAAAACCAGAAAAAATATATTAAAATGTGTAATGTAATCGTTCCACCGTGCAGCCCTGATCTCACACCTTGATACCGCTAGCCAAACACAAACCTAAGCCTGAAAAAGGAGAAAAATAACGGAATGAGATTGCAAGAATCTGTAAAGACCCCAAATCCTAACCTATTATTATTTGCTCCTATTAGGACTCTTATCGTTGTGAAACCCAAATAAGTCCAAAAACCAGGACCCATTTGAATCCCACAAGGCTTATCCAACTTATTTCTGATTTTTAACATGTTTATTCATAACAATTGGAGCATGATATTAGACAAACATTCTGGCATAATACGGAGTAAATAAAACATCAATGCAAGTCTTTTCATTTAATCATTGGAACCACAACACACAAGTCCCATAAAGATCTAAAAATTCAGCGTGTAAACGTCCTAAAGTAATCCGGAAACAAACCATCAAAGGAGGGATTTAAATAACCAGAAAATAGTCCAATCAAGGTTCATGTTATACGAGTAATTAATCAAGGATACAGGAATGCAAATGTGATGTGATATCTCCCCGCCATGCAACCTTGTTCTCACACACTGGTACCATGAACAACGAATGTAACTAAGCCTAAAAAAATGAAGAAAGCAACAGGATGAGATTACAAGAATCTCAGTAGGGTCATAACATCATAAGATCTATAGAAATCTTAAACAAACATCTCCCAAACAACATCTGATCATCCCTATATAACTATGGGTATCACGTAATTCAATAATCAATCAATGGGTTAGGGCCAAAACTAAGGCTGAGGTGGACTACAACACTTCTGAAAATTAGAAGTACACAGGCAGGAAAAAATCATTAGATTACTCTCGGTAGTAGGAAAAAGAAAGGCCATCCCCTTCAACCTGTGTTGTCCAAGGCTTTGCTGCACAAAGGATAAAAGATTAACACACAAGCTAAACAGTAAGTCTATTTATCTTGCCAGCACACAGGACTAGGCATCCTAACCAGTATACAGGCTTAGGGCTTCTTGCCAGCACACAGGACAAGGCATCTAGCCAGCATATATGACTAGGCATCCTACCAGCACACAGGATTAGGGCTTCTTGCCAACAAAAAGGACATGGCATCCAACGATCTCTTGCTGGAGATTACCACCCATACGATTCCCTTACCAATAAGTGCCTCCCCTTTCCCAAAGAGCATCAGAGCTTACCCCGAATGGCCATCAGAACAGGATCCTGACACACAAACGTGAGCAAGCACACACAGGCAAGCACAAAGCATAATACCATAACAAGGTATCCTCAATCATGTCAGAACACAATCAGCATGTTCAACACACACAACACATGCAAATTAGGAACACATAACCTATCTCAAGGGTTCAGTATAGACTAAGTAATCATATCCCAATTCAAAATTCATGTATACACCTTACAATCAATTCGCAAGCAATAACAACAAAGGTGTGCATCGAAAATAACCAACAACAATCAAGAATCTCTGGAGAAACTGATGAGGCATAGATCCTACCTCTCTTGTCTCTGAACAAGAAGCTATTCCTTTGCCTTTATTTAATGGTTCCGAACCATCTATAGTATCATATGGCAAAGACAAAACCAAACTAAGCATGCATACTCAATAACCAATGGAATACCCTATTTCCTTACCAATTCCACTCACCAAACCTATCAGAAACCAGTGGTCACATGCCGCAGGTGCCTCCCCTTTTGATGTGTGATGTGATAGCCAAGAACTAAATAATATTCAACATGAATTACCACCCGAATTTAACAATGTATATTTCGGCACTAAGAATAGGACAAATGATAATTTGCCATTTCATGTTAGCAAGGTGTAAGGGTTTCAATTTCATGTTAACCAAAAAGGATTAAGTGTTTATGATTTTTACAATCAAAAGAAACAAGATCGGAATCCGATAGGGTAATCAATTGATCAAGATAGGTAACAATAAAGCAAGAGTAAGGCATACTGAATTCATGTATAGAAAAGATTCAAAGGATAAATTCATGATTTTACAACATGAATGGATGCCAAACAATCATACGAACAAGAGGAACAACAACAAAAATCAATTGAAGGCAGAATCACACAATCTTGAAACCTAATCCCTCCAAAATACGATTTAACTTTTGACAAAGAAAAAATAACCTCTAGACAAAAACCCAAGATGGTTGGAAAGAGGATGAAGAGATCTTTCTAAAAAGCTCGTATTCCCAAGAATCCGACAAAGGATGAGAGAGTTATACTATTTTGAATTTCAAGCATAGTTTGACAATTCTGCCAAAATACGATTTACCTTTCGACAAAGAAAAACTAAACTCCAGAAAAAACACCTAAAATAGTTGGAAACAGGGTTAAAAGAGCTTTCCAAGAAGCTCTTATTCGCAGGAATCCGACAAAGGATGAGGGACTTATGCTTGTTTGAAGTTTCAGTAGATTTCGATAGAAATAGAGAGGTGTAGGGTTTTTGGTTGGACGAATTTTGTATATTTTTTGTGTGAGGTTTAAGTCTGGCTGGCTTCCTATTTATATAGGGTAGTTATGAGATTAATTTAACTACTTTAAAGATTAGATTAAGATAAAATAATTATCAGAATTAAATTCTATAATTATCCTCCCTTAATTTTAGAGATTTTATTTTTTAAGGTAATTATGAAACAAATAAAGATTCAACTTAAAGGGAACAAAAAGAAGAACTAACTACTGGACATTCCTTACCAATTTCGGTCATCACACATCATTTTTTTCAGGGATAAAATGGTCTTTTCACCTGTACTAGCTTCTGGACTTCTAGGACTCAAAATTCGGGGTCTCACATCCTCCCCTCCTTATAAGAATTTCGTTTTCAAAATTTAGCACAAGTACCTAAACAAACAGATAAGGAAATTTTGCACGCATAGATTCCTCAGTCTCCCAAGACTGTTCCTCAATTTGGCTATTTTTCCAAACGACTCGTACCATAGGCATGCTTCGTCTGCAAAGCTGTCGAACTGACCGATCTAGTATGGCAACTGGCTGTACGGGATAGGATAGGTCTTCATTAACTTTGACTGGCAGTTCTTTGAGCACATGAGCAGGGTCTTGCACATACTTTCTCAACATTGAAACGTGAAATACATTGTGAATTCTTTCTATATTTGGAGGTAAGGCAAGTCGATATGCAACAGGACCGATCCTCTCGACGATATCATACAGACCAATGTAACCAGGTGCTTGTTTACTTCACTTTTGAAAACGAAGGATACCTTTCCACGGGGCGACCTTCAAAAACACCTTATCACCTATCGCAAATTCCAGCTCCCTTCGTCGATTATCGACACAGTTTTTCTGCCGATCGTGGGATGTTTTTAGCCATTGTCGAATCAAGTTCAACTGCTCTGTTTCTTGATCAATCAATTCCAGATTGTATAGACGTCTCTCGCCTACTTCATTCCAGAAAATGGGTGTTCTGCAACATCTCCCATATAGTGCTTTATAAAGTGCCATACCAATACTTACATGAAAACTATTGTTGTAGGCAAATTCTGCCAATGGTAGGCATCGGTACCAATCGGTATGGTGGTCCAACAAACTCGCATGTAGCATGTCTTCGAGTGTCTGAAACGTTCTTTCTGATTTACCATCGGTCTGAGGATGAAATGCTGTTGTGAGACCCCAAATTTTGAGTCCTAGAAGTCCAGAAGCTAGTGCAGGTGAAAAGACAATTTTTTCCTTGAACGAAAGGATGTGTGATGGCCAAAATTGGTAAGAGTGGTATGGTAGTTAATTATGGTATAAATTCCTTTTAATCTAAGTCCTTATAGATAGATAATTGCCTTAGAGATTAAAATCCCTAAGAATAGGGGAAGATAATTAAATTTAATTATCTGGTAATTATCTTATTTTTAATAAAATCTTAAAAGTAGTAATCATAATTCTATACCCATTCATTATAAATAGGAAGCCAACCTCATAAAAATCATTCAGAGAAAACATACAAAATTCGTATAAGCTTAAAACCCTACACCTCCCTATAGCCGCCAAAATTCGCTGAAACTTTAAACCAGCATAACTCTCTTATAGTTCATCGGATATCTGAAAATAATAGCTTGTTGGAAAGCTATCTTCATCTTCTTTCCAACCATCTTTGTTTTTTTTTCAGGAGGTTAGTATTTCTTTTTCTAAAGACAATTTGAAACTTTCTTTTGCCAAATCTTTTTGAACTTCAGAATAGCATAACTCTCTCATCGTTTGTCGGATCCTTACAAATAATAGCTTGTTGGAAAGCTCTTTTTGTTATTTTACGTAAATATTTCATTGTCTAAGGTTAATTCAAAAATCGTCAACGAAATTAAGTTTTATTTTAGATTTCTATAGTTTTTATCTTCGGTTGATTTCTGTTGTCGTTTTGCGTGTTCTTATGATTGTTTAACATCTATTTATGATGTATGATCATGTATTTCCTTCTTTTAAACTTCTCTATGCTTAAAGTCGAAATTTTCCTATGACCTACTTTTAGCGACGAAATTTACATAGTTAATTGAAATGGTAATTCAGGTTGAATCTTGTTAAGTTCCTGGCTATCACATCACACATCCAAGGGGGAGGCACCTGCAGCATCTGATCACTGGTTTCTGATAGGTTTGGTGAGTGGAATTGGTAAGGAAATAGGGTATTGAATTGATTATTGAATATGCATGCTTAGTTTGTTTTCATCTTTGCCTGGTGATACTATAGGTGGTTCGAAATTACCTAATAAAGGCAAAGGAGTAGCTTCTTGTTCAGAGACAAGAGAGATAGGATCTATGACTCATCGGTTTCTCCAGAGACCCCTGTTATTTTCTTGATGTTTTTGTTACCTGCCCTTGTTGTATTGCATGCGATTGGATTATAAGGTGAGAGTATGAAATTCGGAGTGAGATATGGATCTCATAGGCTATAACGAATCTCTGAGTTAGGTATTGAGTGCCTGGGTTGCATATGTTATATGAATTGAATATGCTGATTGTGTTCTGACATGATTGAAGATACCCTGTTGTGGGATTATGCTTTGTACTTGCCTGTGTGTGCTTGTATATGTTTGTGTGTCAGGATCCTTTTCTGGTGACCATTCGGGGTAAGCGTTGATGCTCCTCGGGAGAGGAGAGGTTCTTACTAGTATGGGAGTTATATGGGTGGCAAAACCCAGCATGCGCACGCTGGATATCTGTCCTTGCGAGGCAGGAAGCCCTTATCCTTGCGAGGTTTGGGATGCCCTAGTCCGTGTGTGGCTTAGGAAGACTTGTCCGTGTGTGGCAAGATGACTTGTCCTTGCTAGGCAAGATGAATAGGCTTACTGATTAGTTTGTGTGTTAACCATCTACCTTTTGTGAAGTAAGCCTTGGACAACACAGGTGGAAGGGGATAACTTTTCTTCTTCATTGCTGAGAGTAATCTGATGAGTTCCACTTGCCTGTGTACTTCTGATTTTTTGAAAGTGTTTGTAGTCCTCCCTCAATCATAGATTCGGCCCTAACCTCTTTTTAATTAATTATTGAATTGCATGATCCCCTTTAGTTGTTTAGGAATGATCTAATGTGAATTGGGAGATTTGTGTTTAGGATTTCTGCAGATCTTATGATGCTGTGACCCTACTGAGATTCTTATAATCTCATACCGTTGTTTTTACCATATTTCAGGTTTAGGTACATCTACTATCCGTGGTACCAGTGTGTGAGATCAAGGCTACATGGCGGGGCGATATCGAATCACATTTACATAGTTGTTTACTTGCGCATATAACATGAATGATTGGGATACTTTATGGTTTTTCTTAAGAACCCTCCTTTTGCTTACTATTTCCGAAATATGTTGGAGGATTTCATGCTGGTTAATTGGATCCCTATGGGACTTGTGTGTTATGAACCCAATGATTTAATCTATAGACTTCCTCTGATAATTTATTCACTCCGTATGTTACCAGAATGTGTGTCCAATATCATGCTCCAATTGTTGTTAAACTTTAAAATAAACATGCTAAAAGTCGAAAGTTAATGGTAAGCCTGGTGAGATTCAGATAGGTCCTAGGTGTCATTTAGGCTTATTTGGGTTTCACGACGGTGTTGACCTTACTAGGAGCAAATTGTAATAGTTAGGAATTGGGGTCGTCACAGCTGTACTGAAATTCAAACTCGAACCTAGCACATTCTGGAATTTCTCCCAAAATCATGATGTGAAATGAGGGTAACGATCTGAAACGATAGAAACTTGCACTCCATGCAATCAAACAATCTCGTCCAAGTAACGAAAAACCAATTTCTTTGGTGTATTTATCACACGTATAGGAAGGAAGTGTGCAGATTTTGTTAATCGATCTACTATCACCCAAATGGCATCGTATCTTCGTTGCAATCTAGACAAACCAGTCACAAAATCCATTGTGACATGCTCCCACTTCCATTTTGGAATCGGAAGTGACTATAGTAAACCAGTGGGTGTTGACATACAAGGCATTGGGTAACGAACTCAGAAATGTGATGTTTCATGTTTGGCCACCAATACTGCTCCTTTAAATTTCAATACATTTTAGTACTTTCGGGATGGATAGCGAACTTCGAACCATCCGCCTCATATAAAATAAGATTATGACTATCAACATCTTGTGGAACACATACTCGGTTTCTGAAGACAAGCATTTCGTCATCTTGCATTCTAAAATGATAAACTATGGCATCAACACCATCATAAAG
This sequence comes from Passiflora organensis, assembly GCA_019739055.1. NCBI lineage: Eukaryota > Viridiplantae > Streptophyta > Magnoliopsida > Malpighiales > Passifloraceae > Passiflora > Passiflora organensis. The sequence continues at coordinate 3,551,492 of JAEPBF010000191.1, read as the reverse complement.
TTGCTTCTGAATTTCAATTAGTTTCTGATCCTCTGATCCTCTAATTGCTGATTTTGGATCTCCTCAATGAAGGTAGGCGTGACTTCGATTCGTGCCAGCAACAAACTAGAAAAATTAGTGCCAAGATGCACACAGTTAGTTTTAAATTCCAACAACATAGGCATGCAATGGGTGTGCATGTAAGCCAAAACCGATGGAGAAGGGGGATGAAACTTTTGGCTCAAGGCATCAGGAATAACGTTTGTCTTTCCAGGATGATATTTGATGATCAAATCGTAGTCTTTAATCAGCTCCACCCATATTCGTTGTCTCATATTCAATTCTTTTTGCGTGAGGAGGTACTTTAGGCTTTTATGATTGGTGAAGATTCTGAATGTCTCGCCATACAGGTAATGTCGCCAAATTTTAAATGCAAACACCATAGTTGCAAGCTCCAAATCATGCATGGGATACTTGATTTTATGCGGTCGCAATTGTCGGGAAGCATAGGCGACGACTTTCCCTTCTTGCATTAATACACATCCAAGTCTGAATTTTGATGCATCATAACTGGTAAGGTGAGGATTGGTGCGGAAACCAATTGTCCTTTCAACTCTTCGAAACTTTGCTGGCATTTCTCGTTCCACACGAACGGTTCTCCTTTGTGTGTTAATTTCGTCAATGGTTTGGCAAAAGAAAAAAATTTCTCCACAAAACGATGGTAATATCTGGCTAAACCAAGGAAACAACGAACTTCGAACAAAGTTCAAGGGGATTCCCAAGCCACGACAGCTTCAATCTTCTTTGGATCAACTAACACACCTTGGGTGGAAACAACATGTCCAAGGAAACCAACTTCGAATAACCAGAATTCGCATTTTGAATACTTTACAAACAACTGTCGATCCTTCAAAATATTCAGCAGAATTCGCAAGTGCTTAGCATGCTCCTTTTCCGATTTTGAATAAATCAGAATGTTGTCGATGAAGACTATCACAAATTTATCCAGGAACTCACAGAACACACGATTCATAAGGTCCATGAATACAGTTGGTGCATTGGTCAAACCGAATGGCATAAGCAGAAATTTGTAGAGGCCGTATTGTGATGTGAATGTGGTCTTTGGAATATCAACTTCACGAACACATAATTGATGGTATCCAGATCTGAGATCGATCTTGGAGAATACGACTACACCCTGGAGTTCGTTGAACATGTCGGCAAAGGATACTTGTTCTTCATGGTCACACGATTCAGCTGCCAATAGTCGATGTACAATCGCAGCGAACCATCTTTCTTCTTCATGAACAAGATAGGTGTTCCCCAAGGTGACACACTGGGTCGGATGAAACCACGATCCATCAAATCTTCCAATTGCGTTTTTAGTTCCTTCATTTCTACAGGAGCCATATGATACGTAGGAATGGAAATCGGATTCATACCAGACACTAATTCAATGCCGAATTCCACTTCCCTTATTGTTTGTAAACCAACTATGTCTTCTGGAAATACATTCGGAAATTCACAAACCACTGAAATAGAATCTAGATCCAAGGACTCTTTAGAAATATCATGTATGTATGTGAGGTATGCTGTACATCCTTTGCTGATCAATCGCTTCGCATTAAGCTAGGAAATCATGCAAGTTGGAACAACTTTCCTATCACCTTCAAAATATTACTCGGCACCATCAGGAAAAGTGAACCACACACGTTTGGTGAAGCACTCCATACGGGCTTGATATCTCGCCAAATAGTCCATGCCTAAGATCATATCCAGCTCTCGGATGTCTAATAGAATCAGATCCACCTCAAGTACATTTGGATGCATACACACAGCACAGTCGATGTAGACTAGATCACAAATCAGTTGCTCTCCCAAAGGAGTTAGAACCACAATAGGAGGAGTCATGGGAGATAGTGGCCAATCCCTGCTAAATGCTATCTTTGGACTTACAAATGACCTATTTTCTCCGGATCTACTAATACTATAACATTTTAAGAAAAGACTGAAATAATACCTATCACCTCATCAGGACTTGCCTCAACATTACTTATGGTGAATAGCCTTGTTGGTCTTGGTTAAGCCTCACTTGTAGATCTGTTGAGTGGTCCTCCTGGTGTGCATGTTGGGGGTTTGGCGAGGTTAGCATTCCCACCTCAGTTTGCGTTTGGTGTGCCTGTGATACTTCTTGGTTTCAAGCAGTGCATCTGAACATGGCCTATCTTGCCACAATTATAACATCGACGTGGTTGTGGATTCCTCGTAGATACATTAGAATTTGGACCAGAAAAGTTCTTTCTATTGTTACCTCCATTGCCACCATTGTTTTTCTGAGGATAGAACCTCAAAGGATAGGATCTTGTATGCCGATTGAACTTCGAATTTCACCTAAAAGATCCGCCATTAGTGTTTATGAATGGCTTCTTGGTTTGCACGATCTTCTGAGCTTCGGTCGTGGTAACAATTAGTTCTTGAAAATTCTGCACCAGTGTCGTACCTAAGATGGTTTTGAGTTCGGTACTCAGCCCATCTTCTCGCAAACTGATATGGTGAACGATCATCTTCAGGTGAAAATCAGGACAACTCCCTTATTGCCTTCTCATATTCCAGCACCGAACGGGTGCCCTGTTCAAGCCTGTAGAAAGCTAGTCATTGATCATTTTTATGGAATCTCGTATAAAATATTTCGTCGAATTCATATCAAAATTCCTCCTATGTAGGCAGACGATCGCCAAATTACAAGCGCATGGCTGTCCACTATGCGAGGGCTTTTCCCTCAAGTAGGAAAGTGGCAATGGCAACATTATCATCATCAGGGATACATCAAAACAAGGACACACGGCATCAGGTGTCGATCCATTCATGAGCGGCAGCAGCTCGTCTGAACCATTGAAATCTTTACATCCCAATTGTCGAGCTTCCTTCAACAATTTTGTAATCACGACGGGAAGTCTCTTGGCTTCCTTAGGAAGCACCGGCTGTACAGGTTCAAGTGGAGGGATAGGTTCTTCCACGGATGCGGGTGCACGAGTATTATGAAATTGCCTCTCCAGACATTGCTGATTCGCAGCAATTCCTTGCATTACGTTTAAGATTTGTGGCATCACAGGATCGATAGCTGGTGCGGCTGGTGTCTCAGGTTGGTTTTCAGGCTCAGCTTGTCCTCCCTGCTCAATTTGTGCGTTCGGCTCCTCTTGCTCAATAGGTTTCTGTTCAGCCTGAAACCCATACCTACCCCGTCGATCCCTTGTAGCATTCAACCTTGCCACACTATACAAGCATACGATTGTTACTTAACAAATAACTAAATATGATACTAGGAAAAGAATTGGTACCTGGTGGAGAGGCATGCATATGACGATACGCATATGCTGGAAAACAATATACAAATTTCGGAAATCACAAGCACACATGTAAGTGCATACTCGTCACTCATATCAATACATATATAAACTCTCGAAAATCATCATCAAGCATTAAGCAAGCATGGATTCACACAATCCATATTCGGCAATCATGCAAACTCACACCCCATGCATTCGGCAATACACATCAGCAATCACATGCATATACATTTGGCAACATAGAAATCACATAAGGTCACTTGGTAACATACCCCATCAACATACACATACTCGGAAATGACAAGAAGCACAACAAACTTTCACCAAAACACATCCAGGCATAAGAACATACATAAACACACAGAAAATCACATTATCATTCTCATCATTTAAATCTTACAAATTAATCCTTTTTTAGCATTAGTTCACTTTCGGTATTAGCCCCTAAGTGAGTAACTATGTGCGCAAGTTCTTATTGACAAAAAAAAAATCAACAAACAAGTTAGCATATAATAAATTTATATTCTTTAAACCATGCTCCGTTACCAAACCTGTAAGGACCCCAAATCCTAACCTATTTTTATTTGCTCTTATTAGGACCCTTACCGCTGTGAAACCCAAATAAGTCCAAAAATCAGGATCCATTTGAATCCAACAAGGCTTATCCATTTTATTTCCGATTTTTAGCATGTTCATTCATAATAATTGGAGAATGATATTGGACAAACATTCTGGCATAATATGGAGTAAATAAAACATCATCGGAAGTCTAAAAGAAACAAACCATCTAAAGAGGGACATAAATAACCAGAAAATAGTCCAATCAAGATTCATGTTCGGCCACCAATACTGCTCCTTTAAATCTCGCTACATCATAGTGTTTTCGGGATGGATAGCGAATTTCGAACTATGCGCCTCAGATAAAATAAGATTATGAATATCAACATCTTGTGGAACACATACCCGGTTTCTGAAGGCAAGCACTTCATCATCTCGCATTCTGAAATCACAAACTATGGCATCAACACAATCAGAAAGTTTCTTCCGAATTTCATTTAGTTTTGGATCCTTTAATTGCCGATTCTGGATCTCCTCAATCAAGGTAGGCGTGACTTCAATTCATGCCAACAACGAACCAGAGAAATCAGTGCCAAGATGCACACGGTTAGCTTTCAATTCCAACAACATAGGCACGTAATGGGTGCGCATGTAAGCCAAAACCGATGGAGAAAGTGGATGAATCTTTAAGCTCAAGGCATCAGCAACAACATTTGCCTTTCCAGGATGATATTCGATGATCAAATCGTAGTTTTTAATCAGCTCCACCCATATTCGTTGTCTCATATTCAATTCTTTTTGCGTGAGGAGGTACTTTAGGCTTTTATGATCGGTGAAGATTCTGCACGTCTCGCGGTACAGGTAATGTCGCCAAATTTTGAATGCAAACACCATAGCTGCAAGCTCTAAATCATGCATGGGATACTTGCTTTCGTGCGGTCACAATTGTCGGGAAACATAGGCGAAGACTTTCCCTTCTTGCATTAATACACATCTAAGTTTGGATTTCGATGCATCGCTGTACACCATGCATTCTTTTCCTTCAACTGGTAATGTGAGGATTGGTGCGGAAACCAATCGTCCTTTTAACTCTTCGAAAATTTGTTGGCATTTCTTGTTCTACACGAACGGCTCTCCTTTGGGCGTTAATTTTGTCAATGGTCCGGCAAGGGATGGAAAAATCTCCACAAAACGACGGTAATATCCGACTAAGCCAAGGAAACTATGAACTTTGAACACAGTTCGCAGGGGTTCCCAAGCAACTATGGCTTTAATCTTCTTTGGATAAACTAACACACCTTAGGCGGAAACAACATGTCCAAGGAAACCAACTTTGTTTGCGTACCCAGAATTCGCATTTTGAATACTTTGCGAACAACCGTCGATCCTTCAAAATATTCAGCACAATTCGCAAGTGCGTAGCATGCGCCTTTTCTAATTTTGAATAAATCAGAATGTCGTCGATGAAGACTATCATAAATTTATCCAGGAACTCACGAAACACAGGATTCATCAAGTCCATGAATACATCTAGTGCATTGGTCAAATCGAATGGCATAACCAGAAATTCGTAGTGGCCGTATCGTGATCTGAACGCGGTCTTTGGAATATCAACTTCAAGAACACATAATTGATGGTATCCAGATCTGAGATCGGTCTTGGAGAATACGACTGCACCCTGGAGTTGGTCGCACAAGTCGTAGATGCTTGGCAAAGGGTACTTGTTCTTCACAGTCACACGATTCAGTTGCCAATAGTCTTTCTTCTTCAAGAACAAGATAGGTGCTCCCCAAGGTGACACACTGGGTCGGATGAAACCACGATCGATCAAATCTTCCAATTGCGTTTTTAGTTCGTTGATTTCTATAGGAGCCATATGATACGGAGGAATGGAAATCATATTCGTACCAAGCACTAATTCAATGCCCAATTCTACTTCCATTGCTAGTGGTAAACTAGCTATGTCTTATGGAAATACATCAGGAAATTCGCGAACCACTGGAACAGAATCTAGATCCAAGGACTCCTTAGAAATATCATGTATTTGCGCGAGCTATGCTGTACATCCTTTGCTGATCAATCGCTTTGCATTAAGCTAGGAAATCATGCAAGTTGGAACAACTCGCCTATCATCTTCAAAATAGTTCTCGGCACCATCAGGAAAAGTGAACCACACATGTTTGGTGAAGCACTTCATACGGGTTTGATATCTCGCCAGACAGTCCATGCCTAAGATCACATCCAGATCTCGGATGTCTAATGGAATCAGATCCACCTCAGGTACATTCGGACCCATACGCACAACACAGCCGATGTAGACTAGATCACAAATCAGTTGCTCTCCCAAAGGAGTTAGAACCACAATAGGAGGAGTCAAAGGAGATAGAGGCCAATCCATGCTAAGTGCTATATTTGGACTTACATTTGACTTGTTTGCTCCGGGATCTACTAATACTTTAGCATTTTGAGAAAAGACTGAAATAGTACCTGTCACCACATCAGGACTAGCCTCGGTATCAGTTAGGGTGAATAGCCTCATTGGTCTTGGTTGAGCCTCACTTGCAGATCCGTTGGGTGGTCCTCCTGGTGTGCGTGTTGGGGGTTTGGCAGGGTTGGCATACCCACCTCGGCCTGCGTTTGGTGTGCCTATAATACGTCTTGGTTTCGGGCAGTCCCTCTAAACATGGCCTATCTTGCCACAATTATAACATTGACGTGGTTGTGGATTCCATATAGATACATTAGAATTCGGACCAGAAAAGTTCTTTCTGTCGTTACCTCCATTTCCACCATTTTTTTTCGAAAGATACGGTCTTGTAAGCCGATTAAACTTCGAATTTCGCCTGAAAGATCAGTCATTAGTGGCTGTGAATGGCTTCTTGGTTTACATGATCTTCTCGGCTTTGGTGGTGGCAACAATTAGTTCTTGCAAATTCTGCACCAGTGTCGTGCCAACAATGGTTTTGAGTTCGGTACTCAGACCATCCTGAAATCGTCTCGCAAGCTGATACAGTGAGTGATCCTCTTCAGCTACAAATCGGCACAACTCCCTTAATGCCTTCTCGTATTCCAGCACCGAACGGGTGCCCTGTTCAAGCTTGTAGAAAGCTCGTCGTTGCTCGTTTTTATGGAATCTCGTATAAAATCTTTTGTCGAATTCATACCAAAATTCCTCCCATGTAGGTAGATGATCACCAAATCGCAAGCGCACGGCTTTCCATCATGCGAGGGCTTCTCCCTAAAGTAGGAAAGTGGCGATGGCAACCTTGTCATCATCAAGGATACATAAAAACAAGGACATACGACATCAGATGTCGATTCATTCATGAGCGGTAGCAGCTCCGGATGAACCATTGAAATCTTTACATCCCAATTGTCGAGCTTCCTTTAACAATTTTATAATCATGATGGGAAGTCTCTCGGCTTCCTTAGGATGCGCAGGTGCAGGAGCATTCTGAAATTGCGCCTCCATATGCTGCTGATTCGCAGCAATTCCTTGCAACACGTTTAAGATTTGTGCCATCACAAGATCGATGGCTGGTGCCTCAGCTTGGTTTTCGGGCTCAGTGTGCTCTCCCTGCTCAATTTGTGCATTCGGCTCCTCTTGCTCAACAGGTTGCTGTTCAGCCTGAATCTCATACCTACCCTGTCGATTCCTTGTAGCGTTCAACCTTGCCATACTATACAAGCATAAGATTGTTACTTAACACATAACTAAATACGATACTAAGAAAAGAAGTGGTACCTGGTGGAGAGGCATGCTCCGGACGATACGCATATGCTGGAAAACAATATACAAATTTCGGAAATCACATGCACACATGTAAATGCCTACTCATCACTCATATCAATACACATATAAACTCTCAGAAATCATTATCAATCATTAAACAAGCATGGATTCACACAATCCATATTCGGCAATCATGCAAACTTACACCCCATGCATTCGGCAATACTCATCAGCAATCACATGCATATACATTTGGCAACATAGAAATCACATAAGGTCACTTGGTAACATACCCCATCAACATACACATACTCGGCAATGACAAGAAACACAGCAAACTTTCAACGAAACACATCCAGGCATAAGAACATACATAAACACACAGTAAATCAAATTATCATTCTCATCATTTAAATCTTACAAATCAATCCCTTTTTACATTAGTTCACTTTCGGTATAAGCCCCTAAGTGAGTGAGTGGGTGCGCATGTTCTTATCTACAAACACAAAATCAACAATCAAGTTAGTATATAATCAATTTATATTCCTTAAACCATGCTCCGCTACCAAACCTGTAAGGACCCCAAATCTTAACCTATTATTATTTGCTTCTATTAGGACCCTTACCGCCGTGAAACCCAAATAAGCCCAAAAGCCAGAACCTATTTTAAATCCCACAAGGTTTATCCATCTTATTTCCGATTTTTAGCATCTTCATCCATAACAATTGGAGCATGATATTGGACAAACATTCTGGCATAATATGGAGTAAATAAAACATCAGCGAAAGTCTTTTCATTTAATCATTGGAACCACAACACACAAGTCCCATAAAGATCTAAAACTTCAGCATGTAAACCTCCTAAAGTAATCCGGAAACAAACCATCAAAGTAGGGACTTAAATAACCAGAAAACAGTCCAATCAAGATTCATGTTAAACGCGCAATCAATCAAGGAGATAGGAATGCAAATGTGATGCGATATCGCCCCGTCGTGCAGCCTTGTTCCCACACACTTGTTTCACGAACAACGAATGTACCTAAGCCTAAAAAAATTGGTGAAAACAACAGGATGAGATTACAAGAATCTCAGTAGGGTCACAACATCATAAGATCTACAGAAATCTTAAACAAACAACTCCCAAACAATATTTGATCATCCCTACATAACTATGGGTATCACGCAATTCAATAATCAATCAATGGGTTAGGGCCAAAACTAAGGCTGAGGGTGGACTACAACACTTCTACAAATTAGAAGTACACAGGCAGGTGAAACTCATTATTTAACTCTTTGCAGTAGGAAAAACAAAAGGCCATCCCCTTCCAACTATGTTTTCCAAGGCTTTGCTGCACAAAGGGTAAAAGGTTAACACACAAGCTAAACAACAAGCCTATTCATCTTGCCAGCACACATGACAAGGCATCCAGCCAGCACATAGGATTGGGCATCCTAACCGGCACACAGGATTAGGGCTTCTTGGCAGCACACTGGACAAGGCATCTAGCCAGCACATAGGACTAGACATTCTGACCATCACACAAGATTAGGGCTTCTTGCCAGCAAACAGGACTAGGGTTTCTTGCCCAGCACACAGGACAAGGCATCCAGCGAGCTCTTGTTGAGGATTACCACCCATATGACTCCCTTACTAGTAAGAGCCTCCCCTCTCCCAAGGAACATCAACGCTTACCCCGAACAGCCAATGGAATAGAATCTTGACACATAAACACAAACAAGCACATACAGGCAAGCACAAAGCATAATACCATAACAGGGTATCCTCAATCATGTTAGAACTCATTCATCATGTTCAATACACACAAAACATGCAAATTAGGCACACATAACTATCTTAAGGGTTCGATATAGCCTAAGTATTCATATCCCAATCCGAAATTCATGTATACACCCTACAATCAATTCACATGCAATAACAACAAGGGCTTGCATTGAAAATAACCAACAAACAATTAAGGATCTCTGGAGAAACCGATGAGGCATAGATCCTACCTCTCTTGTCTCTGAACAAGAAGCTATTCCTTTGCCTTTATTAATGGTTCCAAACCACCTATAGTATCATAAAACAAAGACAACACCAAACTAAGCATAAGATCTACGGAAACCTAAACAAACATCTCCCAAAAAAACATATATAGATAGCATATACATATATAATAGGCCAAAACAAATCAGCAATCAAACACAATATCATATGGCTGATTTTATCAAAATAAAGGGGAGGACTCAAAACACTTCGTAGGCAACCATCACAAGACGAAAACCAGAAGCACACAGGCAGTTTAATATATTATACGATTTGCAAAACCACATGGTTTATCCCCTAATGCTTGTGTTGTTTAAGGCTGTGCTGGAAAAATGAAAATAGTCAAACAAACTTACAACATGCCTTTTCCCATCCCACCAACACTCGATATAGGGCATACTGCCAACACTGGATACAGGGCATTCTGCCAAACATGCCGAGCTCGATACCGGACGATTAGTAGGGCATTCCACATCCAAACTAGAACTGACATAGGGGCATCCAGCGAGCTCTTGCTTGGAAACAATCACTATGCAACTCTCGGTTCGGTAAACACCTCTCTTCTACCTCAAGAGCATTAACACTTACCTAGCATGGACATCGATAAGAGGATCCTTCAAACAAAGCCCACACATACACGCTTATAAAACATAACAAGGTATCCTCAATCGAATCACAACATAATGTACTTGAGTGAATAAAAACATCAGCGGAAGTCTTTAAATTTAATCAATGAATCCACAACACACAAGTCTCATAGGGATCCAAATATCCAGCAAGTAAACCTCCAACATAATTCGGAAACAACAAGCAAAGGAGGAACCTGAAAAACCAGAAAAATAGTTCAATCATAGTTCATGTCATATGTGTAAGCAATCAAGGATCAGGTATACAAATGTGATACGGTATCGCCCTGCCATGCAGCCTTAATCTCACACACTGGTACCACGAATAGCAAATGTACCCAAGCCTGAAAAATGGTGAAAACAATGGGATGAGATTACAAGAATCTTAGTAGGGTCACAGTATCATAAGATCTACAGAAATCTTAAACAAACATCTCCCAAACAACATCAGATCATTCATGCAACCCATTCAAACAATTCAAAGGTGTAGAGCCCAAACTAAGTCTGAGGGTGAACTATAAACACTTCCGAAAATCAAAACTACATTGTAAACCTTTGATTTTTTTGTGCCACATGTGATGATATGCGTGAGGGTAATTTAGTAACTGACTTTATTTTATAATCTATGATTCAAACTGAATTTTGGATTTAGAGTGACACAAAAATATTTCAGTGTAAGATTTAAAGAATAATTGGATTTGATTTGATTTTTATGATTTAAACATATTATTTTTTATATTATCTCAAATAGTATTTTATTTTTAATTAAATATTTTTTTGATAAAAAAAATATAATTCTTAGTTCATTTAAATTTGATAATTTTTGGACAAGTATATGATTTACTATAAATTTCTAAAATTTAGAATTATTTTTATGATTAATTTAATAATTAATTTATTAATTATTAATAATTTAATATATGTATACATTAAATGACGTCGTTTTAGGCAGGTGCCAAAACGACGTCGTTTTGGTGTTGACTAATTTTAAAAAAAGATATAGTGAAACGACTTCGTTTTGAGCAAATGTCAAAACGACGTCGTTTTGGCTTAAGATTTAATAAAAAAATCTTATTCTTTTTTTTTCTCTTCTTCTTCCTCGCTACCCTAGTTTTCTTCTCTCTCCCTGCGCATTCCTTCCTCTCTCCTGCATGAAGAACGAATTCCCTCCTCTAGCCATCATTTGTCTCGCTGTTGGTCGCGTTTTGTTCCCCTTCTTCGCAGCAATCTTTTGGTGTAGGTTTGGTTAGGATTGGAGCTGCGAAACGAGCTGTAGAAGATCAAAAAGTGTGAGCTTTCATCATCGAAAAATTGCTCTTTCCAGCCAACTCCAATGGGCTATTGAAAAACAGATGACATGGTTGTTGTCCTCTCGTCGATACCTTTCTTTTGACATATTGCATGTTGAAAATAGTTGAGTTTTGTACAGGTGGGTTTTCTGGGTTTGTCGCCATCACTGGTCACTATCCGCAGCTGCCAAACCACCACACGTCGCCGATTTTCTGAAAAGTCCAAAATTTTCCTTTTAAGTATTTTCGACGTTTTGAACCGTTGGTGTCATCCGTTTCTTGATTTGACGTACGGTTTATGAATTGTAAGCTTATAAATAATTTAATTAAAATATATTTTCTCATAAAAATAATAAATTATAAAATTTTAAGCAATACTATCAAGTTAAACATGTAATTTAGGACCCAAATAATTAACTAATCTTATATTGCGGGTGTTAGTGTCTTAGTATACTTAAATAAACTATTGTGTCAGTTGGATGACAAATATATTGATTGTATGTTTGAGATGTTTATGCAGACTTGTGACTTTTGTATGCGTGATGTGGACATTTTGGTGGATCCGCTGAGCTTTGCTTGATATGTTGGATTGTATTTTTTCTGTGAATATTTGGAGGTAAGTGTGGACCTCACATTTCATTGTGTGGTTTTATATATGTATTTTTGAAATATGTGATTTTTTAAAAGAAATATTGATAAATCGTGCTTGATATTTCGACTAGTTTATTTTGATAAATTTCTAAGACTTGATTGAAAATTCTATTTTGTCTTTATATGATTTTGCATAGAGATGCAGGTTATTAATATGCACAGGGATGCATGAGGTTTAAGATACAATATTTTATAAATATTTCAAGAATTTTGTTCCAATATGTTATTTTTCTAATCTATTCCTTGTGAGATATGAGTAGACATTGCACTATTGAGTGATACCTGATTAAGACCGATGGGTCTTGTATATGACTCTTTGGCACCCCGAGAAAAAAAAGATAATGTCATTGAGCCAGGTCAGTGAAAGTTGATGTGCTGATCAACATTGATTAGGAGTGTGCTGATCTAACCTTCGGCAACACTAGTTTGGACTATATTTTAAGAAAAAAAATAACAAGAAATATACATTAGTGGGCCTAGACTATCCCTTAACTTGGAGTAGAATAGGTACTTTGTTAGCCGACTTTCCAGCCCTAGTGTAAAGAAAAAGAGACTTTATGATTCTAATTCACCACTACTTACGATTAAATATTGGTTTTGTGCTAATTTTGAGATTTACCTTATATATATATATGTTTATCTTTGAGATTCCTACTGAGTTTAAATTTAGATTTCAATTTTAAGATATATTATTATGTTTTTATTATGATCTCGTTATTTTGGTCTCTAAAACCACTCACCTGTATATTTAACTAAAGTTGTTTAGTGTTGTCCACACTATGTTGCAGGCTCAGGTTCTCAGTTGTCTTCCTCACGTAACTTAGTATTTGGTCCAGCCAGTCACTGATAGGTTTGATCAAACTTTTGATTTGATATGTACACTGAAAAACCGAATATGTATTTTTGATTTTTGTCCCTTTTGAATTATATCTTGTTGATATATGGTTTTCTAGTGCTTTAGACCTTGTGGACTGCATAGAATTATTTTGAAATATTGTGATGGGTTGTATATATGGTTAGTTTTTGTTATTTGTGAAGGATGATATAGGTTTTGCTTAGATATACTATCAGATATATAAAACTGTTACAGGTGAAATTTTGTTATATAGAAATTGTGATTTCTGGTTTAGTCCTTATAAAGAACCCAAATTCCAATTTTTTTTAAAAATCTTATTTATGTTCTGAACTTACCCTATGATTTTATTTTCACCGCGTATTTATTGATTTTATTTTCAAATTCTTACGTGATTTTGGGGATAGCACAGTAATTGTTATTCTCAGGGTCTCGTGGCGAGGATGTTTATCCCTTGAGTAGGGTACGGGGCATGACATCTCTAAATTGGTAGCAGAGCACCATTTTTTTTTTAATTAAAATATCTTTGATGTGAAATGATCAAAATACTTTGAGAATTGTTGTCAGACTCTGAAAAATTATTTTTATTATTGTTCGGTTGTACAATCAACTCTATAAATTCTGATCCTTTATATGTACTGTCTAAAGTACCGATGTATATTTTGTTTTTGGTGGTTGTGTTGTAGGTCAAATATAGTGGTTGGATATGACACCACGTGGAGTTAGGAGTAGAGGCCGCAGAGGAGGTCGAGGTACGGGTAGAGTTGTAGAGGAGGTGTCTAGTGTGGCTGAGAGAGGTGCTGCACCAGTACATTCGGGTAGAGTTGGTCGACGCTTTAGACCCCAGCAGCCAGCTGAGCCTAGAGTTCAGACAGATGTTCCTCCTCTAGAGTTTATTAGAGCGGTGTTCACAGTTTGGCAAGAGATGAGAGCTCAAGAGGAGATACTTGTTGAGCTAGTGGTAGAGCCGGTCCATGTTGCTGCACCAGCACATGCAGTCATTGGTAGGGATATGCCAAAGATGCTAAAGAGTATGAGATAGTTGGGCTGCAGTACATTCACTGGTAAAAAAATTGATCCAGTAGAGGCTAAGGAGTGGTTAGATCGAGTGTCCAATATTGAGATAATTTGGACCTTTCTAAAAAAGACAAGATGAGAGTGACTGTTAGACTACTGAAAAGTGATGCTGTCACCTGGTGGGAGACTGTAAAGTCCAGATATGCAGAGACAATAAAGTCGGAGACATTTGTGAAAGAATTCATGCTCAATTCTGCCAAAATCTGATTTAACTTTTAATATGAAAAAACTAACATTCAGATAAAAAAAATCCAAGATGGTTAGAAAGAGGATGAGGGGAGATTTCTAATAAGCTATTATTCGTAAGAATCCGAAAAAGGATGAGAGAGTTATTCTAATTTGAAGTTCAAGAAGATTTTGGCAATTCCGTCGAAATACGATTTAACTTTTATAAAAAAACAATAACCTTCAGATAAAAAATACCTAATATTTTTGGAAAGAAGATGAAAACAGCTTTCCAACAAGATATTATTCGCAAGAATCGGATAAAGGATGAGAGAGTTATGCTAAGATGAAGATCAAGGAGTTTTGGTTATGGTTTAAGCAAAAATCGGAAATTAAGAAGAAGGGGATAAATTACTAAATTTCTATGTGGGTTTTGATATGTTTAGGTGGGCTATGCTGACCACTCTTTTATAGGTGTCTAAGGGGGTTTATCTAAGAGATAAATCCCTACTTTTAGGCTTAAAAAATAAATAAAGGATAATTCTATTAGATGGATAATTTTATTTAAAAGGATAAATCTATTAAAAGAGATATTCTTTTTGAAAGGAAGAATTATCTAATACCTTAGATAATAAGGGATAAAACTAATTAAAATAGGAAATGTCTGGAAGCAACCATTTTAGGCCATCATGCATCCATTTCTTCAGGGCAAAATAGTCATTTCAACTGCATCAACTACTAAACTTCCTAGACATCTAAACTAGGAAAGGTCGGGGTCTCACATCCTCCTCTCGTTATAAAAATTTCATCCTCAAAATTTCTGCATAATAAATATGGGTTACAGACTTACCATGCTTTTGCTGCGTCACTCCGCTTCTTAGTCGAACTTGCCATACTAAACAAATACACATGATATAACTTTCCAATATAAAACAGAAAACTTAGAAAAGAGATGGTACCTTGGTGGAGAGGCATACACCGGACAAATATGAATATGCTGGAAATAAAACACAAACATACACACAAAACACAGCAAGCATACAAGCTAATTTCGGCATATACACAAAGCACACAACACTCAGCAAATCATACATATCAATTTGCTTTCTTACTTATAAGTCATAACCAATCAAAGTACATATGGACATATGCGCATACTTCTAAAATTGAGAACACAATATCATGCAAATCACACAGTCTACTAAACCATGCTCTGCTACTAAACCTGTAAGGACCCAAACCCAACCTATTTGGACCCTTACCGCCGTGAAACCCAAATAAGCCCTCGCAAGGTCCTATTTGAATCCCACAAGACACAAGTCACCTAATTGTCAATTTTATTGGTTGATTTATGTACTATTTAAAGGTTGGAGCATATTCATACATTAATGAATTTCTGGCTTATACGGAGCGAAAGAAAACATCAACGGAAGACTTATATTAATATTCAAAATAAGTGGAAACATAACACAAGTCCCATACAAATCACAAAATGTCAACCAATAGTATCATGCATATTTTGGAAGCAACAAAAAGAGAAAGTTGGATTGGAAAGCTAGAATGCAAATCCACACAAGTTCAAAGACATGGCATGCACATTCAAAAGAAAAGGGGTGTAAATTCATCTAGCCGTGCAACCTTGATCTCACACTTTTGGTATCAGCAACAAAGTACAAACCTAAGCCTGCAAAGGGGGAGAAAAGAAGGGATGAGATTACAGGAATCTCAGTAGAGTCACATCATCATAAGTCCTAGGGATTCTCAATCAAATATCTCCCAAAAAATATTAGATCATCTCTACTCATCTAAGGGAATCATATAATTCAAGAATTAATCAAAAGGGTTAGGGCCAAAACTAAGGCTGAGAGTGGACTATAAACATTTCTAAAAATCAGAAGTACATAGGCAGGAAAACTCATCAGGTTACTCTCTGCAGTAGGAAAAAAAAAAGGCCATCCCCTTCCACCTGTATTGTCCAAGGCTTTGCTGCACAAAATGTAAATGGTTAGACAATCAATACTACAGCAAACCTTTTAGTTGTATCCGACATCCATACTTGAATTGGCCTAGGAGCATTCTTGCAGCAGTGTATACAAGTCATCCTGTCACTCTCAAACAGGGCAAGTTAACATCTAGACTTGAACTGGCCTATAGGGTATCTTGACATCCAGACTCGAACTGGCCAACAAGGCTTCCTGACGTCCGGACTTGAACCGGCCAACAAGGCATCCAGCGAGCTCTTGCTGGAAATAACCACCTATAAACCTCTCGGTTCGGTAAGCATCTCTCCTCTCCCTAGGAGCAACAATACTTACCTCGAATGGTAGCAACAAAAGGATCCTTAAAAAAAACACAAACAGGGCACATACAGGCATACACACATAGTACACACATACAAAAATCACAACAAAGGATCCTCGATCAAATCACAATACAAATCAAAGATCAACTCTCAAAGTCATAACCGAATCAGGCAACCTATTTTCCTATTAATTTCTGAGATTCCCTATCATCATAATCACACATTCCGTAAGCATATAACCAAGATAGGCAATTGAATTCACTCATATTCAAACAATCAAATAATAGGGTAACCAAAGGAACGGATGAGGCATGGATCCTACCTCTCACATGTCTGAATCAGATGCAATCCTTTTCCTTTCAAATAAGATCAGAATCTCCTAAACAATTACATGGCAAAGACCACACAATACTAAGCCATAAGACTACTTAATTAAAAACCAAAGGCATTGGGAATCCTTACCAATTAACCTACCCAAATCCAGCAATCCAGATGCAGCAATATCTTTCCCCTAAATACGTAATGTGATGGCCATTAACATAGTAAGAATCTATTTGATATTTCACCCTAATTCAATATACAAATTTCGGCAACACCTTAAGGTTTATAGAGAAACTGATGATTTCATCATTATAGAGGTTAGGGGTTCTGATTTCATGAATTTAAGAAAGGAATAGGTGTTTATAACATGTACAATCAAAAGAAACAAGATCAGAATCCAATAGGTTAATCAGTTGATCAAGATAGGCATCAATAGGACAGAGGTAGGGCATGCTGATTTCATGAATAATAAAAATTCAAAGTATAAATTCATGATTTTAAAATCATGAATGGATCCTAAACAATCCTACGAACAAGAGGAACAATAATATAAACCAATTGAAGGCAGAATCAAACAATTTTGAAGCCTAAACCCGCCGAATTTCGACCTAAATTAAGGTAAAGAAAAACTAACCTCCAGAAGAAAAACCTATAATTTCTGGATAAAGAACGAAAAGAGCTTACCAACAAGCTATTATTCACAAGAATCCAACAAAGGATGAGAGAGTTATGCTATTTTGAAGTTCAAGCAGATTTTGGTAATTCAGCCGAAATACAATTTACCTTTTAAAAAACAAAAATTAACCTTCAGATAAAAAAAATCCAAGATTCTTAGAAAGAGGATGAGGAGAGCTTTCCAACAGGCTATTATTTGCAATAATCCGACAATGGATGAGAGAGTTATGCTATTTTGAAGTTCAAGCAAATTTTGGCAATTTCGTCAAAATACGATTTAAATTTTAACAAAAAAAACTATCCTTCAGAAAAAAAACCCAAGATGGTTGGAAAGAAGATGAAGAGAGCTTTCCAACAAGCTAATATTCGCAAGAATCCGATAAAGGATGAGAGAGTTATGCCAAGATGAAGATCAAGGAGTTTCGGCTATGGTTTAGGCAAAAATCGGAAATTGAGAAGAAATGAATAAATTACGAAATTTCTATGTAGGTTTTGGTATGTTTAGGTGGGATAGGCTGACCACTCTTTTATAGGTTTCTAAGGAGGTTTAGCTAAGAGATAAATCCCTACTTTTAAGCTTAAAAAAATAATTAAAGGATAATTTTATTAGATGGATAATTCTATTTAAAAGGATAAATCTATTAAAACAGATATTCTAGTTAAAGGATGAATTTTCTATTACCTTAGATAATAAGGGATAAAATTAAGGATAATTAATATAAATATACTAGAAGTAAAATAGGAAATATCTGGCAGCAACCATTTTAGGCCATCACGCATCCATTTCTTCAGGGAAAAATAGTCATTTCAACTGTATCGGCTACTAGATTTCCTGGACTTCTAAACTAGGAAGGGTCGGGGTCTCACAGCCTGTCGCACTCCGTTGTTAAGGAGCGAGGTTGGAGAGAGAAGATTAAGTGGAGCAGAGTTGACTGATTTCACCTTGGAGAAGGTGAAGTTGATTCAAGACAAGTTAAGAGCAGCCCAAGATAGCCAGAAGAGTTATGCAGATAACACGCGTAGACCTTTGGAGTTCTTAATCAGAGATAGTCTTCCTGAAGGTAGCACCCTAGAAGGGGGTATTATGTTTTAAGCAAAGGGGTAAGCTAGCACGCCGGTATATTGGCCCTTATGAGGTGATTGAGAGGATTGATCCTGTAGCTTACTGTTTGAATTTACCTCCAGAGTTGAAGAAGACACATGATGTATTTCATGTATCAGTGTTGAGGAGGTACATCCCAGACCCCAGTCATATATTGGAGACATCTCCCATGGATATAGTTGAGGATTTGTCCTATTATACCTAGTCGGTGTCTATTCTGGATAGATCTGAGAGAGTCTTACGGAGTAAGACTGTACCTATGGTTCATGTTCTTTGGAGGAGCTCTCAGATAGAGGAGGAGACATGGGAGACTGAGGCTGAGATGAAGAGTAGATTCCCTCAACTGTTTGCCTAGTAAGTGTTCTGCACTTCTCTAAGTATTTTTGGTTCCTCTTAGAGCTTTGATTTATGATATCTTTGTCATTGATCTTACTTGTGTTTGAAAGAAAGTTTCGGGATGAAACTTTTCTTAAAGGGGTAGGGTGTAAACCTTTGATTTTTTTGTGATACGTGTAATGATACGCATGAGGATAATTTAGTAAGTACTTTTATTTTATAATCTATAATTCAAATTAAATTTTGGATTTAGAGTGACAGAATAACATTTCAATGTAAGATTTAAAGAATTATTGGATTTGATATATTTTTATGATTTAAAAATATTATTTTTTATATTATCCCGAATAGTATTTTATTTTTAATTAAATATTTATTGATAAAAAAATATAATTCTTAGTTCATTTAAATTTAATAATTTTTGGACAAGTATATGATTTATTATAAATTTCTAAAGTTTATTAGTATTTTTATGATTAATTTAATAATTTATTAATTATTAACAGTTTAATATATGTATACACTAAATGACGTAGTTTTGGGCAGGTGCCAAAACGATGCCGTTTTGGTGTCGATTAATTAAAAAAAATAAAATTAGTGAAACGACGTCGTTTTGGCTTAGGGTTTAATAAAAAAAACCTATTCTTTTTTTTTTTTCTTCTTCTTTCTTTTTTCCCTGGTTTTCTTCTCTCTCCTTATGCATTCTTTCCTCTCTCCCATGTGAAGAACGAACTCCCTCCTCCAGCCACCATTTGTCTCGTCATTGGTCTCGTTTTGTTCCCCTTGTTCGCAGTAATCTTTTGGTATAGGTTTTGTTGGGATTGAAGCTGCGAAACGAGCTGTAGAAGCTCAAAAAGGGTGAGATTTTGTCATCAGAAAATTGCTTTTTTTGGCCAACTTTGGTGAGCTATTGAAAAATGGATAACATGGTTGTGTTCCTCTCATCGAGAGCTTTCTTTTGACATATAGCATGTTGAAAATCGTTAAGCTTTGTACAGGTGGGTTTTCTGGGTTTGTCATTGCCGCCGACCATTGTCTAAGTTCTCGGACCACCACGTGCCTCCGATTTTCTGAAAAATTTAAAATTTGTCTGTTAAATATTTTTGACGTTCTGAACGCGTTGCTATCGTCCATTACTTAATCTGACGCATGATTTATTAATTATAAGCGTATAAATAATTTGATAAAAATATATTTTCTCATAAAAATAATAAATTATAATATTTTAAGCAATACTATCAAATTAAACATGTAATTTGGGACCCAAATAACTAGGTAATCTTATATTATAAGTGTTAGTACCTTAGCATACTTAAATAAACTATTGTGTCAGTTGGATGACAAATATAGTGATTGTATAATAGACATGTTTATGCAGGCTTGTGACTTTTGGTGGATCCACTGAGCTTTGCTTGCTATGACTATTTGAAGGTGAGTGGGGATCTCATATTTCACTGATTGGTTTTAAATATGTATGTTTGAAATGTGTGATTTTTTAAAAGAAAATATTGATAAGTTATGCTTGATATTTTGACTAGTTTATTTTGACAAATCATTATGACTTGATTGGAAATTCTATTTTCTCTTTATTTGATTTTGCATAGGGATGCAATATTTCAAGACTTTTGTTCCAGTATGATATTTTTCTAATCTATTCCTTGTGAGATATGAGTAGACATTGCACTGTTGAGTGATACTTGATTAAGACCGATGGTCTTGTATATGACACTTTGGCACTTTGAGAAAGGGGAGATAATGTCATTGAGCCGAGTCAGTGAAAGTTGACGTGTTGATCAGCATTGAGTAGGAGAGTGCTGATCTCGCGTTCAGCAACACTAGTTTGGACTATATTTTAGGAAAAAGAATAACAAGAAATATACACTAGTGGTCCTAGACTACCCCTTGATCAGGAATGTAATAGGTACTTTGTTAGCCGACTTTCTAGCCCTATTGTTAAAAAAAAGGGACTTTATGACCACTACTTGTGATTAAATATTGGTTTTGAACTAATTTTGAGATTTACTTTATATATGTATGCCTGTCTTTGAGATTCCTTCTGAGTTTAAATTCATATTTATATTTTATAATATAATCTTCTGTTTTTATTATGATCTCGTTATTTTGATTCCTAAAACCATTCACCTAGATATTTAACTAACGTTGTTTAGTGTTGTCCAGACTGTATTGCAGGCTCAAGTTCTCAGCCATCTTCCTCACATAAATTAGCATCTGGTTCAGCTAGTGATTGATAGGTTTGATCAGATTTTTGATTTGATATGTACACCAGAAAACCCAACATGTATTTTTGATTTTTGTCTCTTTTGATTTATATCTTGTTGATATATGATTTTCTGGTGTTTTAGACCTTGTGGACTGCATAGAATTGTTTTGAAACATTGTGATGGGTTATATATATGGTTAGTTTTTGTTGTTTGTGAAGGATGATATAGGTTTTGTTTAGATATACTGTCAGATATATAAAATTGTTACAGGTGAAATTTTGTTATATAGGAATTGTATGATTTCTGGTTTAGTCCTGATTAAAAACTCATATTGCCAAATTTTTTTAAAATCTTATTTATGATTCTAAACTTACCCTATGTTTTTATTTTTCTGTATATTTATTGATTTTATTTTCAAAGCCTTACAAAATTTTGGCGATAGCACACTAATTGTTATTCTTGGGATCTCGTGGTGGGGATGTTTACCCCTGGAATAGGATACGAGATGTGACATACATAGGCAGGAAAATTTCATCAATCATCTCGGCAATAGGAAAAGAGTCATTCCCTTCCACCTGTGTTGTCCAAAACTTTGTTCTAAAAATGATAAAGATTAGCACACAAGCTAATCAACAAGCCTATTGATCTTGCCACACAAGGACAAGGCATCCAAGCCACACAAGGACAAGGGCATCCAAACCACACAAGAATAAGGGCATCCAAACTACACAAGGATAAGGACATCCAAACCACACAAAGATAAGGGCTTCTTGCCACACAAGGACTAGGTATCCAGTGGGAACATGCTGGGGATGTCCAATCATACGACTCCCATACTAGTAAAAACCTCTCCTCTCCCCAAATGGTCACCCAAATGGCATCGAGACATGATCAACCAAATGGCATCGAATCCTCGCTGAGATCTAGGTAAATCGGTGAAAAAATCTATCGTGACATTTTTCCACTTCCATTCTGCAATGAGAAGTGACTGTAGTAAACCAGGAGATCTTTGATACTCGATCTTTACTTGTTATACGAGGCATTGGGAAACGACCTCAGCAATATGGCGTTTCATGTTTGGCCACCAATACTGTTCCTTCAAGTCTCGGTACACCTTTGTGCTCCTAGGATGGATAGCAAACTTTGAACTATATGCTTCAGATAATATCAGATTACGAATATCAACATCTTGTGGCACACATACCCAGTTTCTGAAGACAATAACTCCATCATCTCGCACTATAAAATCGTGTGTTATGGCATTAACACCATCAGATAATTGCTTCCAAATTTCAGCCAACTATGGATCTTCTACTTGATGATTCCAAATTTCCTCAATCAAGATAGGCTTGACTTTGATTCGTGCCAACAACAAACCAGAAAAATCAATGCCATGATGCAGAAGGGTAGCTTTAAAATCCAGCAATGTAAGCATGTAATGGGTTTATATGTAAGCTAAAACTGTTGAAGAAGGGACTGAAATTTTCGGCTTAAGGCATCAGCAACTACATTTGATTTTCCAGGATGATATTCGATGATCAAGACGTAGTCTTTAGTTAGCTCCACCCATCTTCGTTGTCTCATGTTCAATTCTTTTTGTGTAAAGAGATATTTCAAGCTTTCGTTGTCGGTGAAAATTCGGCACGTCTCGCCATACAGATAGTGGCACCATATTTTAAACGCAAACACCATGGCTGCAAGCTCCAAATCATGCGTAGGATGATTGCTTTCATTTGGTCTCAACTGTTGGGAAGCATAGGCAACAATTTTTCCGTCTTGTATCAATACGCATCCAAGTTCGTATTTCGATGCATCGTTATACACCACGTACACTTTCCCACTAACTGGTAAGGTGAGGATTAGTGTGGAAACTAATCAGCTTTTCAATTCTTTGAAACTTCGCTGGCATTTCTCATTCCACACGAACGACTTTCCTTTCTGCGTCAATTTCGTCAATGGTCTAGCAAACGATGAAAAATTCTCTATGAAGTGACGATAGTATCTGGCTAAACCAAGGAAACTACGAACTTCAAACACAGTCATGTGGGTTCGCAAGCAACTACGGCTTCAATCTTCTTCAGATTAACTAACACACCTTGAGTGGAAACAATATGACTAAGGAAACCAACTTTGCATAACCAGAATTTTCATTTGGAGTACTTTGCGAACAACCACCGATCCCTCAAAACATTCAACATGATCCATAAGTGCTTAGCATGCTCCACTTCTAATTTTGAATAAATCAAAATGTCATCGATGAAGACTATCACGAATTTTTCCAGAAACTCGTGGAACACACGATTTATCAAGTCCATGAACACAGTTGGTGCATTGGTCAAACTGAATGGCATAACCAAAAATTTGTAGTGGCCTTATCGCGATATGAACACGGTCTTTGAAATATTAGCATCACGAACTCGCAATTGATGGTATCCAGATCTGAGATCGATCTTGGAGAATACGGTTGCACCTTAAAGTTGGTCGAACAAGTGGTCGATGCGCGGTAGTGGATAGTTGTTCTTCATGGTCACACGTTTCAGCTGCCAATAATCGATGCACAATCGCAGCGAACCATCTTTCTTTTTGACGAGCAAGGCAGGTGCTCCCCAAGGTGACACACTAGGTCGGATGAAACCATGATTCATCAAATCTTCCAATTGCATTTTCAGTTCCTTCATTTCTTCAGGAGTCATACGATACAGAGGAATGGAAATTGGATTTGTACCAGGCACTAGCTCAATGCTGAATTATACATCTCTTGCTGGTGGAAAACCGGCTATGTCTTTTGAAAATACATTTGGAAATTCATGAACCACTATAATAGAATCCAGATCCGAGGAATCTTTAGAAACATCATGTACATGTGTGAGGTATGTTGTACATCCCTTTCTGATTAATCGCTTCTCATCGTGCCAGGAATTCAAGAAAGTTGGAACAACTCACCTACCACCTTCAGAGCAGTACTCGGAACCATTAGGAAAGGTGAACCACACACACTTGGTGAAACAATCCATTCAGGCTTGATACTTCTTCAAATAGTCTGTGCCCAAGATCACATCCAGCTCTTGGATGTCCAATGGGATCGGACCCATATGTACAACACAACCGATGTAGACTAGATCACAAATCAGTTGCTCTCCCAAAAGAGTCAGAACTGCAATAGGAGGA
Organism: Passiflora organensis; assembly: GCA_019739055.1. Taxonomy (NCBI): domain Eukaryota; kingdom Viridiplantae; phylum Streptophyta; class Magnoliopsida; order Malpighiales; family Passifloraceae; genus Passiflora; species Passiflora organensis. The sequence goes on along the minus strand of JAEPBF010000191.1, from coordinate 3,527,041 downwards.
GACAAGAGAGACAAAGGCCGATCCGTGTTAAATGCTATCCTTGGACGTACAAATGACATGCTTGCTCTAAGATCTAACAACACTTTAGCATTTTGAGAAAATAATGAAACAGTACCTGTCACCACATCAAAACTAACCTCGGCATCAGTTAGGGTGAATAGCCTTGTTGGTCTTGGTTCCGTCTCACTTGTGGATCCATTGGGTGGTCCTTCCAGTGAACGTGCTGGTGGTTTGGTGGGATTGGCATACCCGCGTCGACCTATGCTAGGTGTGCCTGTGATACATTTTGGTTTCGGACATTCCCTCTGAATATGCCCCATCTCGCCATAGTTGTAACCTTGACGTTGTTGAAAATTCCACATAGATCCCTTGGAATTTGGACCAGAAAAGTTCTTCTTGTTGTTACCCTCATTACCATTGCTTTTCGGGGGATAGGACCTCAACGGATAGGGTCCTGTAGGTCAATTGAACTTTGTATCTCATCTGGAGGATTTGCCACTAGCTTCTGTGGATGGCTTGTTGGTTTGCACGATCTTCTCAGCTTCAGTCACGACAACGATTAGTTCTTGCAAATTCTTCACCGGTGTCGTAACAATGATGGTTTTGAGCTCGATACTTAGCCCATCATGAAATCGTCTCGCAAGCTTCCACGGTGAGCAATCCTCCTCTGGTGCAAATAGGGACAACTGCCATAACACCCTCTCGTATTTAAACACCTAACGGGTGCCTTATTCAAGCTTATAGAAAGCTTGTCACTGCTCGCTTTTATAGAATCTCGTATAGAACCTCTTGTAGAACTCATACCGAAATTCCTCCTAAGTAGGCAAACGATCTCTGAATCGTAAGCTCACGACTATCCACCATGCGTCCCTCAAGTATGATAGTAGTGATGGAAACCTTGTCATCATCAGAAACACACAAGAATAAGGACACTCGGAACAAGGTGTCGATCCATTCACGAGTCGCAGCGGCTCCGGCTGAACTGCTGAAATCTTTACATCCCAGCTGACGTGCTTCCTTCAGCAACTTTGTAATAATGATTGGGAGTCTCTCGGCTTCTTTAAGAATAGCTGGCTGTACAGGTTCAAGTGGAGAAATAGGTTCTTCCACGGGTGCGGATGCTGGAGCATTTTGAAATTGCACCTCCATATGCTGCTGGTTTGCAGCAATCCCTTGCAACACATTTAGATTTTGTTTCATCACAGGATCGATGGTTGGTGCGGCTGGTGCCTCAGGTTGGTTTTCGGGCTCAGCTTGCCCTCCATGCTCAATTTGTGCATTTGGCTCCTCTTGCTCAGTAGGTTGTTGTTCGTTCTGAACCATACCTACCTCATCGATCCCTTTATACACTCAGTCTTGCCATACTATACGAACACATAATTGTTACTCAACACATAATGAATAGTATAGATACTAAGAAAGAAGTGGTACCTGGTGGAGAGGCGTGCACCGAACGATACGTATATGCTGGAAAACAAAACACACAAGCATACTAATATACAAGTTTCGGAAATCACGTACACACATGCAATGCACACTTAGCAATCACATTAGCACATATAAGCACTCGGCAATAATCATTCCAGCATTCGGCAAGCATACTTTCATACAAACCATACTTGGCAATCATGCAAAACCACATCCCATGCATTTGGCAATGCAAATCACACTTGGCAGCACACATCAATAAGCAGAAAACACATGCATATACATTCGGCAATATAGAAATCAGATAGGGACACTCGATAGCATACTCAGAAATGACAAAGAAACACAACAAAGCACCCATCAAAACTCAGCAAAACACACCAAATCATACAATGTATAAAAATACACATAGATACACAGTAGATCAAATAATCAAACACCTCATTCAAATACTTCAAACCAGGTTTATTATTTTCAGTATTATTTCCTAAGTTAATGGATGTTTGCGCATGTTCCTTCCTACAAACATAAAAACAACAAACAAGTTAGCATATAGCAAATCATATTCCCTAAACCATGCTTCTCTACCATATGTGTAAGGACCCATATTCATATTCCCAAAATTGCTCTTAAGTGAGACCTTTACTGCCGTGAAAACCAAATAAACCCAACCTAGGACCTATCTGAATCTCCCAAGGTTTATCCCTTTAGAACGGATTTTAACATGTTTGTTCTTTACACTTATAACGATTAGAGCATGATATTGGACAAGTATTCTGGTATCATACGGAGTGAATAAAAACATCAGTGGAAGTTTTTAAATTTAATCAATGAATCCACAGCACACAAGTCTTATAGGGATCAAAATATCTAGAAAGTAAACATCCAACATAATTCGGAAACAACAGGAAAAGGAGAAACTTGGAAAACAAGAAAATAGTCCAATCATAGTTCATGTTATATGCACAAGTATTCAAGAAACAGGTATGCAAATATGATGCGATATCGCCCTGCCGTGCAGCCTTGATCTCACAAACTGGTACCACGAACAACGAATATACCTAAGCCTGAAAAATAGTGAAAACAACGAGATGAGATTAATAGAATCTCAGTAGGGTCACAGCATCATAATGATCTACATAAATCTGAAATAAACATCTCCCGAACAACATCAAATTATCCCTATACTTCTAAGGGAATTCATGCAATCCATTCAAACAATTCAAAATTTTAGAGCCAAAACTAAGGCTAAGAGTGGACTACAAACACTTCCGAAAATCAGAAATACACAAGCAGGAAAAACTCATCAATCATCTCGACAACAGGAAAAGGCCATCCCCTTCCACCTATGTTGTCCAAGGTTTCACTAGACAAAAGATAAAGGTTAGCAAACAATCTAATCAGCAAGCCTATCCATCTTGCCGCACAAGGACAACGCATCCAAGCCACACAAGGACAAGGGCATCCAAGCCACACAAGGATTAGAGCATCTTGCCATATAAGGACAAGGCATCTAGCTATACAAGGACAAGGTTTTTAGCAACACAAGGACTGGGCATCCAGTGTGCACTTACTGGGGATTGCCACCCATGCGACTCCCACACCAGTAAGAACCTCTCCTCTCACCAAGGGCATTAGCACTTACTCCGAATGGCCACCGAAAAAGAATCCTGACACATAAACATGTACAAGCACACACAAGCAAGTACAAGCACACACAAGCAAGTACAAGGCACAATACCACAACAAGGTATCCTCAATCATGTTATAACACAATCAACATGTTCAATACATACAACACAAGCAAACTAGCCACTGGTTGTTGATTCTAGTGTTTTCTATAATTTTTCTTAATTTTCACTATTTTTCTGTATTTTTTTCCTTCTCTGCCCTTTTTTCTATTTTCTGCAATTTTTCTTAATTTCATCCAATCCTAACGCGCCACCTGGTAACTCCAGGCGCTGCCAGACCATCATCTGAGTCTCTAAATTAGTGACACATGGCCTAATCGGGGCGCGCCACATTGCCTAAGCCTAAGGCTCAAGTCCATTCCTATCCTCACCTTTAGATGGCACGTTGCCTGCGCTTGTAGGCGGCAACACATCATTCGAATAAAGACCCCAAACGACTTATCATACGAAGATGCCTAAGATGACATGTTGTCTGAGGTCGTCTAAGGTCGTCTTCAACCTTTGGCATTTCGATTTTGCAAAAAACCCTAGGATTTCAATCCTTCCAACCACACACCAATGGCTGACAAAACTTATATTAAATCAATGTCCTGAACATGACAAGTCTATTAACACTAAAATCATTAACCAAGCTCTAAGTTTCATATACAAAGGAAAGTAAGATATGGTTTATTCCGGACGAAAATTCACCTGAATTCGGTAGTAAAGGACCGGAAACAACACAAAAATGATGGAGATAGGCTTGCGAGAGGAAAGGGAGGCTCTAAGGAGTGTTTTCGGGCAAAACTTGTTGATTGAACAGAAATAGGTGAAATAGGATTTTATTGTATTGAGTCACTAGAGAAGGGGAGAAACCAAGAAGGTCTTAGTCGGCAGCAGGTTTCTCTTGTGAAACGATGTCATTTAGGATTTGTATCCAAACGACGTCATTTAAGGCAAAACAACATCTCCCCATATACAACTCGAAACGACGAAACTGGTTGACGTTTTGACCAGTCTTGGTTAAAACAACATACCCTACTATCATTTTGAGTTTTTAATATTTTATAAATATAATTTATTAATATTAAATATAATTTATTAATTATATAAAATCATAAAAAATTTATTAGAAATACTATATTGCTTCGAAAAATACATAAAATTTTTTTACAGAATCTTTATGAATAGTACTATCTATAGTACTATAAAATTATTTTTCTCAAAAAAATATAAATTACTAAAAATCAATTATCTTAATTAAATATTTTTAAAAATTATAATAATTACAATTACACTTTCGGAAATTCTTGGAAAATTTTTCAAACATTATACTCTTATAATGGACCAATCCAAGGTCCTAAAAACTTCATCAATGTGACTCATCTTTTTATTTTTAATCACCCATTTAAAAAATATTGATAGTTCTCAATAATTACAGTAATTCCTCCAAAAATAAGTTTCACTTTTAAAATATCAAAACCCAACTACGATTCATCATTGGTCCATAAACACAGGCTTTAGCTCACTAACAATTGAAGTCTTCAATTGGGCTTTCAAGCCCAAACATGTTAAAAATTTCGGGATTTCATATCTGAGATAGCTGCAAATACTCAACAATTCAGTGATAATGAGAATGAACCATCCCAAATTGTAATGGAGGCCATGGCTGAAGTGAGAATAGATGGAACATATGTCCTCGATGGCACAAAAATTAGCAGTGGGAAATCCACAAGTGAAACCTTGCCAATTTTGTGCGCAAGTTGATCATCCCACGGATGTGTACCCAACACTTCAAGATAACAATACAGAGCAAGTCAATGCCTTCAATTATCATAACCCACTAAGAAAGAATGATAGTTACGGATTTTATTATAATAAAAATTAGAAGAAGCATCCAAGCTTTTCGTGGTCTAGTCAAGAGGCACAATAACCATGACCAATCGAGATATGCCTACCACTATGACCATATGGATATCAACATCAACCACTAATGAATGGTGAAGGATCATGTTAATAAGATATCGTAAAGTCTCTTTCCATTTCAACACAACAGTTTCAGCAGAAGATTGATAAGATCATCCAAAATTTGGAAAATCAGATTAGCCAAATTACTTCCATCATAAGTCAGTTAGAACATATTGGGAAATACTCATCGTAGCCAGAGGATAATTCAAAACAGAATGTTAGTGTAATGGTCTTGCAGGACGGAAAGGAATTGGTAGATGTGCTTGTCATGAAGACCTGTGCTTGAAAAGACAAAATAAGAAAAAGAACCAAAAATGAAGAAAGATGAAGACCGTGAAAATGAAAAAGAAATAAAAGTCCAAATCTAGACTGAAGACACAATCACAGATCTACCTCAAATAGTCATTTCACCACCTTTCCCTTCTCGATTAGAAAAAATAAAGAAGATTTAGGAAGAGAAAGAGATTCTAGAGACTTTCCAAAAGGTAGAATTGAATATCCCATTTCTTGATGCTATAAAATAAATACCATGATATGAAAAATTCCTCAAGGAACTTTGTACAAATAAAAGGAAATTACAAGGAATAAAAAAGGTTACTGTAGGACGTGTTAGCTATTCTACAACAATAGATACTTCTTAAATGCACGGATCCTGGAATGCTTGTTGTAAGGATCCAAACCCAACCTATAAGGACCTTTACCACCATAAAACCCGAATAAGTCCTTGCAAGGTCTTATTCGAATCCCACAAGGCTCAAGTCACCTAGTTATCAATCTTAACAATTTAACTAAGTTGCTTTTAAAGGTTGGTGGCAACTATTCTGGAATAGTATGGAGTGAATAAAACATCAGTGGAAGTCTGTCATTATAACCAAAAATCAGTGAGAACATAACTCACAAGTCCCAATGAGATCTCAAACAACATGTGTCCATAGTAGATTACAGAAATAAGAAGGAAAAAGAACTGAAAGTAGAAGCCAGAAAGTAGTCCCAACATGTATGCATAAGTAGGGAATTGTGTAGTAAAAACCGGCATGGCATGTAAGGACCCCAAATCCTAACCTATTATTAATTGCTTCTATTAGGACTCTTACCACCGTGAAACCCAAACAAGCCCGAACCAGGACCTATCTAAATCCCAGAAGGCTTATCCATCTAGTTTCTATTTTAGCATGTATTCCTTTAAGATTTTAAAGTTTGGAGCATGATATTGGAAAAATATTCTATTGTCCTATGGAGTGAATAAAACATCAACGAAAGTCTTTAAATTTAATCAATGAATCCATAACACACAAGTCCCATAGGGATCCAAATAACCAGCAAGTGAACCTCCAACATAATTCGGAAATAACAAGCAAAGGAGGAATCTTGAAAAACCAGAAAATAGTCCAATCAATGATCATGTTATATGCACAAGCAACCAAGGAGACAAGTATGCAAAAGTGATGCGATATCGCCCCGCCGTGCAGCCTTGATTCTCACACACTGGTACCACGAACAGTGAATGTACCTAAGCCTGAAAAATGGTGAAAACAATAGGATGAGATTACAAGAATCTCAGTAGGGTCACAACATCATAAGATCTACAGAAATCTTAAACAAACATCTCCCAAACAACATCAGATCATCCCTACTCATCTAAGGGTATCACGCAATTCAAGAATCAACCAAAAGGGTTAGGGCCGAAACTAAGGCTGAGGGTGGACTACAAACACTTCCAAAAATCAGAAGTACACAGGCAGGAAAACACATCAAGTTACTCTTGGTATTTGGAAAAAGAAAGGTCATCCCCTTCCACTTGTGTTGTCCAAGGCTTTGCTGCACAAAGGGTAAAAGGTTAGCACACAAGCTAATCAGCAAGCCTATTCATCTTGCTAGCACACAGGGCAAGGCATCTAGCCAGCACAGAGAACTAGGCATCCTAACCAGCACACAGGATTAGGGCATCTTGCCAGCACACAGGACAAGGCATCTAGCCAGCACAAAGGACTAGGCATCTAACTAGCACGCGCAAGCTTGGAATTGCCACCTATACAATTCCCATACCAGTAAGAGCCTCCCCTCCCCCAAGAAGCATCAGTGCTTACCCCGAATAGCCACCTGAAAAGGATCCTGACGCACAAACATGTACAAGCAGATAGAGACAAGCACAAAGCACAATACCATAACAAGGTATCCTCAATCATGTCAGAATACAATCAACATGTTCAATACACCCAACACATGAAAGTTAGGCACACATAACTTATCTCAAGTGTTCGATATAGCTTAAGGAATCGTATCTCAATCTGCAATTCATGTACACACCATATAATCAATTCACATGCAATAATAACAAAGGTGTGCAACGAAAACAACAAACAAACAATAAGGATCTCTGGAGAAATCGATGAGGCATAGAATCTACCTCTCTTGTCTCGGAACAAGAATCTATTTCTTTGCCTTTATTTAATAGTTTTGAACCACCTGCAGCAGTACAAGGCAAAGAAAATATCAAACTAGCATGCATACTCAATAACCAAGTAAATACCCTATTTCTTTACCAATTCCACTCACCAAACCTATCAGAAACCAATGACAATATGCCACAGATGCCTCCCTTTTAAATGTGTGATGTGATAGTTAAGAACTTAACAAGATTCAGTTTGAGTTATCATCCCGATTAACTATAACGTTTAGGCACTAAGCATTAGGCATAAGACAAATTGCGATTTCATGCATACAAGATGTAAAGGTTGTGATTACATGTTAACAAAAGGAGGATTAGGTGTTTATAACTTGTACAATCAAAAGAAAAAAGAGTAAAATCCAATAGCTTTATTAATTGATAAAGATAGGCAACAATAGGGCAAGGGTAGGGCATACTGATTTTATGTATAGAGAAGATTCAAAGGATGAATTCATAATTTTACTACATTAATGGATGCTAAACAATCATAAAAAACAAGAGGAACAATAATTTAAATCAACTGAAGGTAGATTCACACCATTTTGAAACCTAATCCCACCGAATTATGACCTAACTTACGACAAAATAAACTAGTCTCCAGAAAACAAAACCCAAAATATTTGGAAAGAGGATGGAAATATCTTTCCAACAAGCTATTAGTTTCAAGAATCCAACAAACGATGAGAGAGTTATCCTATTTTGAAGTGCAAGTAGATTTTGGCAACAATAGGGAGGTGCATGGTTTTTGTTTGGACAAATTTTGTGTATTTTCTATGTAAGGTTTAAGTGTGGCTGGCTTCCACTTTATATAGGGTGGTTATGAGATTAATTCCCTACTTTAAAGGCTAGATTAAAGTAAGATAATATCAGAATTAAATTTTATAATTATCCTTTCTTAATTTTAGGGATTTTATTTTCTAGGGTAATTATTAACTAATAAAAAAACAAATTAAATGGAATTAATACCATAAATAATTACTAGATATTCCTTACCAATTTCGACCATCACACATCCTTTTCTTCAGGGACAAAATGGTCTTTTCACCTGCACTGGCTTCTGAACTTCTAATACTTAAAATTCGGGCTCTCACAAGGAAAGTGCAATGTGAATGTGATGCAATATCGTCCTGCTTTGCAACCTTGATCTCACACCCTGGTATCGCTAGCAGAAAATGTATATAAGCTTGAAAAAGGGAAAAACAACGGGATGAGATTACAAGAATCTCAACAGGGTCACAACATCATAAGATCTGTAAAACCGTAGTCAAACATCTCCCAATCAACATATCAAATCGCATATGGCAGTAATAGGCTTAAATAAATAGCAAGCAAACACATAAACATCGATAGGGGTGTAGGCCGAAAGTATCATAAAAAGGGGGTGGACATTCGAATCACTTCTGAACTAGAAGTACACAGGCAACCTATTTTATAATCTGATTTCCAAAGAAAGACTCATCCCCATCTGCCTATGTTGTACAAGAATTAGCTGCAAAAAAGGTAAAGGGTTAGCAACCAAACTAATCAGCAAGTCTTTCTATCTTTTCATCGTAAAGGACAAGGCATACAAGGCATATAAGGCATACAAGGCACTCAAGCTACACAAAGACAAGGGCATCCTGCCATAAAAAGGACATGGCATCTTGCCATCACAAAGGACAGGGCATCTTGTCAATACAAAGGACAAGGCATCTTGCCAGCACAAAGGACAAGGCATCCAGTGAGCTCTTTATGGGGATTACCACCCATGCGATTCCCATATTAGTAAGTACATCTCCTATCACTAGGAGCATCGGTCACTTACCTCGAATGGCCACCAGAAAGAGGATCCTAACACATAAGCATAATACAAGCAAGTACAAGCACATAGGAACATAGCAGAGTATCCTCAATCACAACATAAGGCATAAATCGATAATAGGTACATAAACCGAATAGAGGTCATTCAATCCTCAATCAATATAAGTTCCGAAATCACCTAAGGAACCAGCAATCAATCCTTAAGCATGCATAATTAATTTGCAAGCATGCATAGACATGGGTACACAAACCGAAACAAGTAAGCAAGAAAAAGGAATTCCGGAGAAACCAATGAGGTGTAGATCGTACCTCTCACACGTTTGAGCAAGTAGCTAATCCTATGCCTTTACCAATAGAATTAGAAACACCTAAACAAGCATAAGGAAAACACAACACAATACTAATCATATGAATTTAGAAACCAAAGAATATCCTAATGCCTTACAAATTTTACTCACCAAACCTATCAGAACCAGCGATCCAGATGCAGCTGCAACCTACCCTTAAATGCATGATGTGATGGCCAAGAACTCAGCAAGAATTAACCTGATATTCAATTGCGAATTTTGGCAACACTAGGGTTTTTAGGGTATGAATTGCAATTTCATCATATGCACAAGAATAGGTTGCAATTTTAAGAAAATAAAATGGGAATAGGTGCCAAACACTCATATGAATAAGAGGAACAAGATTCAAAACCAACAAAAAGAAGAATCAGAATTTTCGAAACACATCCCTAGGAATTTTGGAAATACAAATTAAAATAGAAAATCTAATCTTTTATTGTTAAATTCTAGATAATAAGATGTAGCAAGGAAAGAGAATTCCAACGAGCTATTACACGCAGAAATCTGATAAAGGATTGAAGAATTTGGCTAGGGTTTGTGGAAGGTAAATTTCGGCAACAAGAGAGAGAGAAAAGGGTGTATTTCTAGAAAAATAAAGAGATTTAGGTGTATGGAATGAGGTAGGCCGGCCTCTATATTTAAAGAGTCTTATGGGATTAATTTTTCCTACTTTTAAGCCTAAATAAGTGAGGATAATGCTTAGGAGATAATTCTGAAATAAATATGGGATAAACTTTCTAGAAACAACTCAATTTAGGGAAGAAACCAAATAGGAAGGAAATGAAATAGGAAAGATCTGATTTAGGAAAGAAATGAGTAGTAATACCAAAACCAAAATAGAAAAGATTCGACATAACCATTTAGGGTCATCACGCATCCATTTGTTCAGGGACAAAATGGTCATTATAGCTGCACCAGTACCTAAATGTCATTTCTGGCACATAGACTTCTAAGACATCTAACCCACTAAGGATCAGGGTCTCACATTTTTAATGCCCTACGTGATCGGTAATATAAAAATAGTCTATGCCATGTGCGACGTTGGCACGTCGATCAATGTCATACCCTACTCAATATATTGACAACTAAATGTTGGGGAAAGAAAACAAGCATAATCATTTAACTCATATATATATCATTAGTCCATCCCACTGGTGTTTTAGAAGATTTGTTAGTCCAAGTGAAGGGCATGCTGTTTCTAGAAGACTTCTATGTACTAAATATGAAGAACGATGGGTCTTAGTTATTTCTTCTCGGATGACCATTCTTGAAGATATCGAAAACAGAGATAGATGTACCTAACGATATATTGACAATGATGTTCGATGGAACAAAATCAAATTTAATACATATGATGCAATGAAATATCTAGATTTCAATAGATCCATCTCTGTAATAGATACAATCAAGTTCTATGACCATTTTTTCCAGGATCATACAACAATTGGAGCAGATGATCAAGGAATAGAGGAAATAGAGGAGAATACATCATAAGTTGACTTTGTAGACTTACTAGTCAATCACAAAAGGTTACCACCAAGTATCAAGAAACCTCCAAATATTGAGCTGAAAAAGTTACCAGAACATCTGAAATATGGCTTCCTCAGAGAAACTAAAAGCTTTCCCATGGTTATATCCAGAAAACTGACAGAAGAAGAAACAAAACTATTTATAAAGTCCTTGTCAACCACAAGGAAGCAATCAGCTGGAAAATTGCAGATATTAAAGGCTTGAACCCCTCAACGTGTATAGATCGTATCTTATTAGAAGAAGGGAGTAAACCGTCTAGGCAAACATGTACCCATGAGAATCCATAATGTTTGGAGGGTATGTAGTGATTACATATAACTAAATAGTGCAACCCGAAAGGATCATTTTCCTCTTCCATTCATCGATCAGATGCTCGAAAAGCTAGCCGGAAAGACACATTGTTGTTGTTTGGACAGCTACTATAGTTTTCACCAAATACCTGTGTCACCGGAAGATCAAAGAAGACAATTTTCACATGCCCCTTCTACATGTTTGTACATATATGCATTTCGGTCTATATAACACCCCTTCCACCTTCCACAGATGCATGGTTATTATATTCTCTAGTTATGTAGAAAATATCATCAAAGTATTCATGGATGACTTTACTATTTAAGGGGATTTTTCCAAGTCTATTTAACCGACCTTACAAAGGTGCTAAAACGATGCTTTGAGAAGAAATTGGTTTAAAACTATGAGAAGTTCCATTTTATGGAAAATAAAGGGCTTATCCTAGGGCATATTGTCTCATCAAAAGGAATAGAAGTGGACAAAGTAAAGATTGATGTGATCAAGTCGTTACCATACCTCGTGGGCACAAAAGAAATAAGAGCTTTCATAAGGCATGCTAAATTCTATCAATAGTTTATCAAGAGCTTCTCAAAAATAACTTAACTGATATGTAAACTACTCCAGCAAGATGTTCCCTTCGAATTCAATGAAGTATGCAAAGAAGCTTTTGATAAAATAGGAGCTCTACTCATCAACATCCCAATTTTACAAGTACCAAACTGGTTGCAGCCATTTGAGATAATGGGCGATGTAAGCAACTATGTCATAGGAGAAATTCATGGACAAAGGAAAGGAAGGACCCCCCACACCATCTATTTTGCCTTAATAATGTTGGATTCCACACAAGAAAACTACTCCACAACTAATAAAGAACTCCTAGCCGTAGTATTTTCTCTAGAAAAATTTCATGCCTATATTATAGAAACAAAGGTCAGAGTCTACTCCAACCATGCCGCTCTTTCATACCTCATGACCAAGATTAACGCCAAGCCATGGCTCATCTGATGGGTTCTACTATTATAGGAGTTCAATCTAGAAATAAAAGACAAAAAGATAGCAGAGAACTATGTAGCTAATTTTCTCAGCTGAATCATCACAGATAATCCCCTGGTGATTAATGACGCATTTTCAGACAAATAAGTCATGGCTGTACAGTGTGCCCCTTGGTATGTAGATATCGTGAAGTATCTAGTCACAAGAAGTGTATTGAAATCATTTGACAGGAATAAAAGAGAGAAGATAAGAAACTCTAAACATTACGTATAGGATGAACCATACTTATAGAGATTTTGTGAAGAATAAATAATAAGGAGATGAGTGGATGACGAAAAAATACCTTCCATCCTACAATAATTCCATACAAAGGTTTATGGTGGACATTTTAGATCACAAAAGATAGCAAGAAAAATACTTGAGAGTGGAGTATTCTGGCCAACACTCTTTCGAGATGCATATGCAACCTGCAAGGCATGCACCATTATAAAAAATTAGGATCCCTTGGACACCGTGATTAGATGCCTCAAATTCCTATAATAGTATGTGAAGTATTTGATGTATGGGGCTAAGAATTTATAGGACCATTCCCATCAACCTTTGGGAATACATATATCTTGTTAGCAGTTGATTATGTCTCAAAATAGGTAGAAGCCAAAGCAATGAAGAAAGTTGATGCATGTACAGTCATAGTTTCTTTTGGACTTATATATTCAATCAATATAGCATGACTAGGGTTATCATAAGTGATAGAGGCATATACTTTTGTAGTAAAATCTTTGAAGCCTTAATAACAAAGTAAGGAGTTAACAGAAAGACCTCAACAACCTATCATCCACAGAAAAACAGCCAGGCTAAAGTCTCAAATAGAGAAATTAAAAACATATTAGAGAAAATAGTCAATCCAAACTAGAAGGATTAAAGCACTAAATTAGGCGATGCCCTTGTTAGCATAAACTGAATTTACTATAATCGCAAGCATACAATCTCAACAAGTAATATAGTTCAGATGAACGTATATTGATCAGTAGGAAAACATGTTTAAACCAATTAGTTCTCCTAGCCTATTATTCTAGTTAAATGAATCGAATAAAAATTAAATAAATTTAAATGAAAACTAAACTTAAACTGGACAATAAATAAATTCAGTTAATTAAAATATGGTGATTCCTACGGAAGTTAATTAACCTGGAAGATGTTCTTGATTCCTAATATCTAAAAGTACCTTCCGAAGCTATTATTAGCTAATCCTATTTACCTTATTAGCTATATCCCTATGCTAATTTTGCTTATAGGATTGAATAATTCCCAACCAATATAAACCCTAGGTTTGGTAGTTATATTTTTATTCTGTCAATTGGCTAACCTAGGAATTCTACCCTTTTATCGAAACCTAACTATTCTCTCAACGAGATTAGGTTCACCTAAACAAAACGATCAGGTTCATATTGGAGCGCAAGGTAGAATTGATCTTCCTAACTAATTCATTAACAGATCCTGGATTGAATTCCGGTTAGCGCTTAGAAATTAAATTGATGGAGAGAAGGAACAAAAGCAAAACAAAATAAATTGTCATATTTAAAATCCAAATAACATACCTTAATTTAATCTTTGAATGATTGAGTTAATCATGAAAAAAAAAAGGTTTGTATGCTTTAAAACTTAGAACTCAATGATTGATAATACATCTGGACATTTATTTTTCAAATAAAAAAACTCGTCAGACCAGTCCGTGTGGATGCACTGGTCAGTCAGTGTCTCCTGTTCGTGTGACCGATCTATCGATCAAATTGATTCGACCAGTCAGTTTGGTTTCATATTGCTGGTTTTGAGTAACCGACCTATCAGTGATAAGGTATGACCGGTCGGTCTTGGTTTGGCGTGTTTCCCCACTTGAATAGATCAGTCAGTGCATTTACACCAACCAGTTGGTGGGCCACTGCAGGTGACATATGACTTTGTACTATTTTGGGGGTCGTTGTTTATCCAAAACAGTTTCCTTTTGTCAATAAACATGTACTAACGCTTGCCCAACCATAACACTAAACAAATCATCAAAAATTTTAATTTATTGACTCAATTATTCAACATCAATAACTCGACCCATACCACCTATAGGTAGTTTTAGACAAGTTTCCTTTGAAGTAGATACCTGAATGCCAAATATAGCTCCTAATAATCTATTTTATGGGGAATACGATGATTCTTTTGCCACTTGAGGTGTTAATTTACCTACTAAAATATCGTCTGTCTCCACCCAAGATCCCAGCATCACAATTCCATTTTTGTCTAAATTTCGGAGTAAATGGGCTTCTAGATGAGGTATTTCGTTAGTGATTTTGTCAAAGCCTTAGCTTGTCACATGAGTCTGAATTTCGTACTAAGAATACATAATAAATCAAAAATATACCCGGATGACTAATGCAAAACATAGGTCATCAAATCTACTCAAACTTAGAACCTTGCTAGTCTCTAGTAACAATAGTTTGACAACCCAAAACACACCGATAAGAAACACACAACACAATAGGGAGCCAATTTACTTTTTCATACCTAGTAATAAACACCCAATTCTGTGATTCTGGTCTGTCAATTCAAATCCAAAACAATACAAATTCAATTCTCACATAAAGGAATTAGGACTTTAAAAACATCCAACACTCATATACTAATTCATCAAACAATCCAGAATGCTTACTTGGAGTCTAGAGGTGCAGCTTAAAGATCCTAATAGGTTCAACTCACCTTAGTGCCTTTAGTTTTTTTTTTCTTTCTTGTGCTTCAAGAATTTTTCTTTTTTCAATTTCATATACATACAAATTTATTCATTCATTTTTATTTTTTTTATAGCAATAATGCACAAACATGTAAGTCAAGCTACTAGATTAACCAGTACTAAATTGATTCGATGCTTTGTTATGCTAAGTGTTGGTTAATGTTTATTACTCAATACTTTAATTTGTAGAAACCAAATTCATTACAAAACCAAAATACAAAATAATTAACCATAGTAAACCAATTCAAGTATTCAATACCAGAAATTAAAAGTGAACCAACCTCCTCAAACTTAAATCGAATGGATATCCACGGATATAACAAGATCACCAAAAAAATATCAAAGTAATAGAACATACCAAACTGACATCATAAAAAGATAACATAACATAAGGTAAAAATAACATAATAGAAATAGAAGAAACAAAGAAAATAAAAAGAAATCAAAATAAAAGAAAAATATTTTGAACAACAACTCAAACATCTCTTGGGGCCTGGCCATCATCATACCACTATAGCGGACGAGGATCATCGGGATCCTCACATGGGAAACAATCATACATCCACTAGATAGTCTTCCTTTCGTATCTCATGGACCTAGTCTATTGGACCTTTAAGTTCCTGAGTAGCACGACAGTGTTGGCCTGAGCTATCTGCATCACCATGAGTGTGTAGATTATCCTTCCCCGGTAATCTCTCAACTCCAGCATAGTCTCAATCAATACCTGCTATTATAGTGAAATTGCCTCCAACCGGGCTATAATAACATCACCGATAGCAGCCTGTGAAGATGATCCTATCTTTGTCTGGCCAGTCTCCTGAAACTACATAAGCGGTGGCACCGAGGATGGGGTGGCAACACCTACTCCAGTATATACTCTAGTGTAGTATGAATGACAAGCACTCTTCTACTATTGAACATCTGAAGTTATCACCCAAATGATCGAGGAAATGTAGGAATAGGTGAAAGGTAATAAGGGCTTTAGTATTGGGAAATGAAACCTCCAGAGGCACCACTCCTACCTCTAAAGGAAGTCTCGAAAACAAATACGGGAATGGAAGATGATTGTTAGTGTTCTGCTTCTATGATAGAATCTTCCCAGCAATAACCTTCCCTACATCAAATCTCATACCCATAACTATCTTACAAAGAAGCAATGATGCTTCTTTGTTTATCTCATGATCCTGGGATATTGGTATGAGATTGTGTCCCATAAAATTCCTCCAAAATTTTACCTCCCTACAGAAATTTGTCACACTCACTATACCACTCAGTGGCTCTTGCACTTCCCTCCCAATAGTCAACACATTTGAAACTAATAAAAAATCAAGCTCTTCCTCCTCAACATCCTCCTCCTCATGATACTAGAATTCATAGTAATCATTAATAATATTAGCAATAATAGGTACAGATTTTATCTAACCATCACAATTGACCCAATTGCAATAGGTATATTAGTATGAAACTCATAAATCAGTTCACAATATGCATATGAAGGAGTACGAACAATAAAGGTTTCCTAGGCCAGCTAACTAGATAGTTGTTAATATATTGGCAGTAGGTTAATTGAACCCTAAACAAATTTGGCCCTATAGTCGAATGAACAAGCCTTCTCTTGCTGGAATTTTTGGCCCTTCAATGACTCGTAGCATTTCTCAACTGCTACTGTCATGAACCTGAAGCTGTCATATTCCGGAGCTACCCTAGAGGAGAAAGCCCAAGCTATAGAACCTGGGGTTCTCTCGAATGACTTTTTAGGAGGTGATGGGTCTTGGGCTGCTCCCTTGGCTCTACCTATACTTGTAAGGATGGAGAAGGAGAGGGAAAGATAATTGGGTTTATATAAGTGGTGAAAGAGGACAGGGTTGTTTGGTGGCTTGTTTAAGTTGAGAGGAAGAACGAGATATTAGAGTTTTTAGAGAGAAGGGAGAGAAAAAGTGTTTGAAGAGGGAGAAATTGACTAATTTGTGAGAGGGTTATGGGGAAAAATAAGGGGCAAAGGATTTTAAAAAGCCCTTTTGTCGTCATACCGACCGGTCAATGGTCATAGAACAACCGGTCAGTCTTGCTTCCTATATAATCAAATTTTGTTCTTCGGGGCACCGACCAATCAATGGTCATGGACTGACGGGTCGGTTGATGTTCACAATTTGTTCATTTCAGGGCCTTTGGGACACCAACAAGTCGGTGGACTTCAACCTTCAAAACCCAAACGACAAATCGATGCCTTTGTCCTAAAACTTAACACCCTTACCTACACACAAAACAAACAAATTAGTCCAAAAATAACCCTCTTATCTTCTCTCGCCTCACCCTTTTTTCTTTTCTTTTCTTTCTTTTCTCATTTTTTAATAATGGATTGCCTCTCATTAAATGCCTTAGCTATAGTTAGGGCATAACCTTAAGTGTTTAATCTCAAAATTCTTACATGATGGTAGAGGTTGGAGAAACCTCCCCACCATAATATGGCTTCAGTCTTTGCCTATTGAGCTTAAAACGTTTCTAGACTTCAGGTTTTGTACTTCAGCTTTCTTGAAAACAATATCATTTTGGTATTGAATAGATTCACTTGCATACCAGGCTTGAATTCCTAGCCTTTAATATGCTTGTCATGCCATCTCTTCATCTTTTCTTTATAAATTCTGGCATTCTTATATGACTACTGGTGTAGTTTATCCATCTCGTTCTATTGTAATATGAGCTTTTCACAAGCTTCGAGCAAGTCATAATTCAGCTTCTTGACTACCTAGTAGGCCTTGTGTTACAGCTCCAAAAGTAAATGCCAGGCCTTACCAAACACCAACTGGAAAGGTGTTATACCCAGTGGTGCATTATAAGCTGTCTGGTATGCCCACAGTGCATTTGGTAATTTATTGGACCAATCTTTTCCTATCGGGCCAACAGTCTTTTCTAGAATTCTTTAAATCTCCCAATTGGAGACCTCTACTTGACCTTTGGTCTAGGGGTGATATAGAAGAACCACCTTATGTTTAACCCTATTCTGTTTCAGGAGAGTTCTACTTCAAACAGTATAGTTCAAAGACATTTCATTCCTTCTCCCTATATTTCTAGTCCTCTGACATCAATCACAATGCAAGACAAAGTGTGTGCATAATAAAAAATAGATGACCAATAAAAACTAGAATAAAGTACTTTAGCTATAGTTTTATCAGAAACATAATGCCCACCACATATGGATGAGTAACACTACTTCAGAATATCTTCAAACTCTTCCTCAAGTATACATCACCTAATGATTTGGTTATTGCACTGGCGTATAAGAAAAGATCTTTCCAAAAATAAAATTTTGTAGGGTGAATGATCTTCTTTTGCTATTGTCTGGAAAGCTCAGAAGGTACTATTTTACAAACTATGCAGTTTGCTATATCAACATACCAAGGATCAGGATTTTAAACAGTCAGCATTCATTTAGTAGGAAAAGATTCCCCAATCTCTACGACTCTTGAGGCTTTCTGATTGTATAATATTGACAAATGATCAGCCACTTTGTTTTAGATCCCTTGCGATCTCTAATCTCCAAATCAAATTTCTGTAGCACCAATACCTAGCGGATCAGGCGTGGCTTGGTATCCTTCTCTTCCATCAAATGTCTAGTAGCAGAGTGGACGGAATAGACAATCACTTTCTACCTAATCAAATAGGATTGAAACTTGTCAAAAGAAAAGACAACAACCAACAACTCCTTTTCTATAACAATATAATTCACTTGAGCTTCATTAAGTGTCTTGCTTGCATAGTAGATAAGATGAAAAATTTTATTACTCCTCTTCTCAAGTACAGCTCCGATAGCAAAGTCACTGCCATCACACATTAATTCGAATTCTTGCTCCTAATCTAGTGCAGCAATAATAGGAGAAATTACCAGTCTCTTCTTGATTTCTTCCAAAGCTTCTACACAGTTCTGAAAAAATTCAAATTTTTTATTCTTCTCAAGCAACTGGCATAGTGGTTTGGTAATCTTTGAAAAGTCCCTAATAAACCACTGGTAAAACCCTGCATGTCCCAAAAAACTCCGAACAGTTCTGACTGAAGTTGGGAATGGCAATTTCTCGGCTTTATCAACTTCCAATCCTCTTTCTAAAACCAAGTGCCCCAGAATTATGCCCTCAGTGAGTATTAAGTGATTTTTTCCCAATTCAGCACTAGGTTTGTCTCGCGACATCGTTCAAGTACTACTCTCAAATAATCTAAGCACTGGTTAAAATTGTCTCTAAACACAGAAAATTCATCCATAAACATCTCCATGCACCTTTCAATCAAATCAGAAAAAATGGCCATCATGCACCTCTAAAAAGTGGCAGACGCATTACACAACCCAAAAGGCATCCTGCTGAAAGCAAAAGTCCTATAGGGGTAGGTGAATATGTGGTCTTACTCTGAACTTTAGGAGTAATGGCAATCTGATTACAACCAGAGTAACCATCCAGGAATCAACAGAATACTTGACTAGCTAGTTAATCCAACATCTAATCAATAAAGGGGAGTGAAAAGTGATCCTTGCAAGTCACCTTGTTCAATTTATGGTAGTTCTTGTAAACTCTCCAACCTGTGGCTGTTCTAGTAGGCACAAACTCACTCTTCTCATTCTTCACAACTGTGGTACCTCCCATTTTAGGAACATACTGAACTGGACTTACCCAATTGCTATCTGGGACTAGATAGATAATCCCCGCATCCAGCCACTGAAGGACTTCTTTCCTCACTACTTCCTTCATATTAGGATTCAGTTACCTCTGATACACAATTGAGGGCCTATGTCCCTCTTCCAGCCTGATCCTGTGCATATAAAAAGGAGGACTGATCCCTTTGATATCAGTGAAAGTGTAACCTATAGCTGTCTTGTTATCCTTCAAAACTCTCGTCAACTTCTCTTCTTGCAACTCTATTAATACAACTGAAATGATAACAAGGAGTGTATCATTCTCTCCCAAGAACTTGTACTTCAATTGAGAAGGCAGCTGCTTCAACTCTAGGATAGGTGGCTCCTCCACTAAAGGCTTGAATCTATTGAGCTGTCTTAAGAGCACATCAAGCATCTCAAACTGATTTCTCCTCCACCTGAGCATATTATCTATGCTTCTAATTAAGGTTACCACATTGTCATCTTCACTATCTTCTATACCAAGCGAGGTGGATTCTAAACTATCTTGGAACTCAAGTGCACCTTCTTCAATCTAGTGCTCTGATTCCTAAGAAGTGATAGCATTAACACTCTCATGGTCAAGATGCTTAATTGAAGAACAAATGTCCAATGTAATTTGTTGGTCACCTACACATAGTTAACTGGCCAGCATGCACATCAATAAAATCTCTTCTTGTAGCTAAGAATGGCCTTCCAAGGATAAATTGAACTACTTTGTCTTCCTCCATATCCAGGATAATAAAATCCATTAGAAAAATAAACTTGTCCACTTTGATTAAAACATCCTCCACAATACCTCTTGGAAAAGATTGTGTGATTTTCCATATGCAAAGTGCAAGAGGTAGGCCAAATATCTTTTAGACCCAATCTTTCTACCATTTTCAATAACATCAAGCTTATGTTGGCACCCAAATCACACAATGTCTTGCAAAATTGATTTGCTCCAATTTAATAGGAATAGTGAAACTCCCTAGATCTTTAAGCTTGAGAGGCAATTATGTCTAAATAATAGCACTGCACGCCTCTATCAATGTCATTGTCTCATAATCCCCAATCTTCCTGCACTTGGCTAAGATATTATAAGGATCTCAAACCCATATTCCCGAATTTGCTCCTATTAAGGACCCTTACCGTTTTGCAACCCAAATAAACCCAGCCTAGGACCTATCTAAATCTCACAAGGCTTATCCCTTTAGAACCGATTTTAATAAGTTTTATTCTTATGCTTTTAAAGGTTGGAGCATGATATTGGACAAGTGTTTTGGTATCATACGGAGTGAATAAAAACATTAGCGGAAGTCTTTAAATTAATCAATAAAATCACAACTCACAAGTCCCATAGGAATCTAAATATCTAGCAAGTAAGCCTCCAACATAATTTGGAAACAAACAAGCAAAGGAGGAACTTGAAGAACCAGAAAATAATCCAACCATAGTTCATGTTATATGCGTAAGCAATCAAGGAACATGTATGCGATGCGATATCGTCCCGTTGTGCAGCGTTAATTCTCACACACTGGTACCACAAACAGCGAATATACCTAAACCTGAAAAATAATGAAAACAACAGGATGAGATTACAAGCATCTCAGTAGGGTCATAGAATCATAAGATCTGCAGAAATCTTAAACAAACATATACCAATCAACATCATATCATCCTATACAACTAAAGGATATCACGCAAGCATTCAAGCATTCAACCAGCCAAAGTTGTAGGACCAAAACTAAGGCTGAGGGTACACTACAAACACTTTCGAAAATCAGAATTACGCAGGTAAGAAAAACTCATCAATCATCTTGGCAATAGGACAAGAGCATCCCCTTCCACCTTTGTTGTCCAAGGCTTCATTGCACAAAGGGTAAAGGTTAGTACACAAACTAATCAACAAGCCTATTCATCTTTCTAGCATATAGGATAAGGCATCTAGCCAACGCACAGGATAAGGCATCTAGCTAGTGTACAAAACTAGACATCCTAACCAGCACACAGGATTAGGGCATTCAAACCACACAAGGATAAAGGCATCTTGCCAGCACACAGGACAAGGCATCTAGCCAGCACACAGGACTAGGCATCCAGTGTGCACAAGCTGGGGATTGCCACCCATACGACTCCCATACCAGTAAGAACCTCTCCTCTCCCAAGGAGCATCAGTGCTTACCCTGAATGGCCACCAAAAAAGGATCCTGACACACAAACATGTACAAGCACACACAAGCAAGTACAAGGCACAATACCACAACAGAGCCTCCTCAATCAACATGTTCAATGCACACAACACATGCAAATTAGGCACTCACAACCTATCCCAAGGGTTCGATATGGCCTAACTGGGCCTCAAATCAATCATCAACTTATGCATACACTATCTCACATATGCGCATACAAACAACAAGTACATGCACTGAAATCATCAATCAATCAACAAGGATCTCTGGAGAAACCGATAAGGCATAGATCCTACCTCTCTTTTCTCTGAACAATAAGCTATTTCTTTGCTTTTATTCAAGGGATCCGAACCACGTACAACATCATAAGGAAAAAAAAAACCAAACTAAGCATTTATACTCAATAATCAAATAGATATCCTATTTCCTTACCAATTCCACTCACCAAACCTATCGGAAACCGGTGATCAGATGTTGTAGATGCCTCCCCCTCTGATGTGATAGACAAGAATTTAACAATATTCAACCTGAACTACCATTCCAATTAACTATGCAAATTTCGGCACTTAAGTTAGGGCAATAGGGTAATAGGGCAATAGGGCAACTGTGATTTCATACATACAAGGTGTAGGGGTTGCAATTTCGTGTTTTAAAGGAAGGATTAGGTGTTAATAATACATATAATTAAAATGAACAAGATCAGAAACCAATAGGCTAATCAATTGATCAAAATCGGCAACAATAAGGCAAAGGGTAAGGCATGCGTATTTCATGTATAAAGAAGATTCAAAGGATGAATTCATGATATTAAAACATAGATGGATGCCAAAAAAATCATACGAACAAAAGGAACAACAACAGAAATCAATTGAAGGAAGAATCACACAATTTTGGCACTAAACCCTATAAATTACGATTAGGTATTTGATAGGGAAGAACTAACCTTCTGATGATCAAAACAAGATAGCTAGATAGAGGATGAAAAGAACTTTCCAACAAGATATTATTTGCAGAAATCCGACAAAGAATGAAAGAGTTATGCTAGGATGAAGGTTGGAAATTTTCGGCAGCAATAAGGTAATGTGAAGGGTTTGATCGCTTGATAATTTTGTGTGTTTTTGGTGTGTGTGGACAAGTGTGGCTGGCTAATCTTTATGTAGGGTGTAATAGGATTAATTTGTCTATTTTAAAGGCTAGATAAGGGAAGATAATTATTAAAATTAAATTCTGGAATCATCCTTCCTCAATTTTAGGAATTTTATCACCTAAAGTAAGATTGAACCAATAAGGAAATGAATCAAAGGGAAATGAAACAATAAATGAATACTAGACCTTCAATACAGTTTCGGCCATCACACATCCTTTTTCTTAGGGGCAAAATGGTTATTTTAGCTACACTGGCTTCTGAATTTTTAGGACACAAAAATCAGGGTCTCACAGATATCCTTCATGAACTTCACATAAGATGGAATCTACTCCAAAACTTTAGCAAATGATATGTTAATTTGCAATTTCTTGAAGACTTCCATGAATTTTGCAAGCTGCTGGTGAAGTTGTTCTTTTCTCAATTTTCTAGGAATAGGTGGTGAGGGTAGATGCTCCTTGCTCTCCTTCTTGGGTGGATTCTCTTCTGTCATTTTCACTATTTCTTTAGATTGCTCTTCCTAAACTTCCTGAAACTTGGGCCGTT
Source organism: Passiflora organensis (assembly GCA_019739055.1). Lineage (NCBI taxonomy): Eukaryota > Viridiplantae > Streptophyta > Magnoliopsida > Malpighiales > Passifloraceae > Passiflora > Passiflora organensis. The sequence continues at coordinate 3,503,265 of JAEPBF010000191.1, read as the reverse complement.
CATTATTCTGATTTGGACAGGCTTCTTTTTTGTTATTAGCTCAGGAAAAACTATCCATTGTCTCAAAATCAATGCCTTTAGTTCTGAGGAAGGTTTTTAATCAAAAGGTAAAGCCCTTGATTGTCTATTTTGCAACATCTGAGAGATTTAGCTCACCTAAGTCTCTAGGTTTTTAATTCTAGAGTTTGAAGACATAATAAACTGCTGCATAAGGTCTTCCAAATTACTCTTCTTCTCAGTTGGATGTGGATTCTGAATTTCAGGATTGCACTACTAGTAACCCAGATTGAAACCTCTACCCTTGTTCTGATTAAGATTTAGACCAGGATGTGGATTATTATTCTTATAAGAAAAATTTAGATCGGATTGAAACCTCCTCCCTTGTTCTGATTAAGATTTGGAGCAGGATGTGGATTATTATTCTTATAAGAAAAATTGGGATGGTATTTCCAATTTTTATTGTAAGTGGTCCCAAAGTAGTAAGGATACTTTCCTAGATTGTCAAAATAATTAACATCTTCTATTGTCCTAGGACATTGATAGTTGTTGTGGTTTTCCCCATAATGATCACACAAAGCAAGAACTGGTTGATTTGCTGAACCAATACTAGCACTGGCCACTAATGCTATTCTAAGAAAATTCATGCCTCATTGCAGACACCTTTGCAGTCAATTTAGTGATGGCATACACCTCTAAGTTCTCTGGAGTCCTGTCAAAATCTATATCAGAAGCTCAAATCTATCCTCCTTGTGCTGCTTTCTCAATCAAATCAAATGCTTCATCAGCTTCCTTGTTTAGAACATTCCCATTGGCAATTGTATTTAGTAAAAACTTGTGCATTTCTGATAATCCTCTGACGAAAGCATCTAACAGTAGAGAATGCAAAATGCCATGATGAGGAAACTTCTTTAACAGCCCTTTGAATCTATTATAGGCTTCATAAAATGACTCCTTCGGTTGCTGTTTGAAGTTGTTGATCTCATGCCTCAGTTGCTGATCTCATGCCTCAGTTGGGAAATCTTTTCCACTAGAAAGAATAATGTTATAAAGGAATTCATTATCTCCTCCCAGGTTGTAATAAAGCTAGAGGAATGATTCTCTAACTAGTATGCTGCTCTTCCCGCTAAAGGAATGGGAAAAGGTGCAGCCTAATTGCCTTTGAGGATACTCCATTATATCTGAAAGTGTCTATTAGCTTGATAAATGTCTTCACATACTTCATGGGGTCCTATTTTTTCCAACCCAAAAAACTGATGGTTCTCCATCATTTGGATCATTGCAGGCTTGATCTCGAAGTTATTCACTTGAATTGCTGGCCTGCGAATACCGTCACCTAATGTATTAACTGTTGGGTTGTTGTAATCCATGACCATTCTATGCCTTGCTTGCTTCCCATTATGACCTACTAGGTCTGCATGATCGACTCCATTTTGAGCATTAGCAGCTCCAGGATTTAATGGCTTCATGGCTTGGTCTGATATCTTGATAGATATGTCAATAGAATCAAGGTCAAGATTTTTGCTCCTGAAGTTATACCTGTTTTACACACCAAACCCAAAAAGAAAGAAATTTAATCTAGAAAAAAAGAATATGGTAAAATTGTTAGCTTAAAAACCATTTTTCCCCGGCAACGACACCAAAATATTTTAGCTTAAACTGAATGTACTATAATCGCAAGCGTACAATGTCAACAAGTAATATAGTTTAGATGAATGGATATTGATCCCTAGAGAAATACATTTAAACCAATCAATTCGCCTAGCTTATTATTCTAGTTAAATGAATCGAATAGAATTTAAATAAATTTAAATGAAACAAGACAATAAATAAATTCAGTTAATTGAAATGTGGTGAATTCAGAATTCACACATAGAATCTTTATAATCAATTAACCTGGAAGATGTTCTTGATTCCTAATGTCTAATAATACCTTCCCAGGCTACTATTACCTAAACCTATTTACCTAATCAACTATATCCCTACGGTACTTCTACTTATAGGATTGAATAATTCCCAACCAATATGAACTCTACGTTTGATAGATATATTTTTATTCTGTCAATTAGCTTAACTAAGGAATTACCATTTTGTTAAAAACTAAACTTATCTCCCAACCAGATTAGGTTCGTATTGGTGTGCAAGCTAATATTGATCTTCTTAACTAATTCATTAATAGGTCCTAGTTTGAATTCCGATTAACGCTTAAAAAATAAATTGAGGAGAGAAAGGAAAAAAAGAAAAATAAAATCAACTCTCATACTTAAAATCTAAATAACATATTGTAGTTTGATCTTTGAAGGATCGAGTTAACTGCAGAAAAATAAAAGAATAGGTTTGTATGCTCTAAAACTAAGAACTCGATGATTGATAATACATCCAGGCATCTATTTTTAATATAAAAAAAACTCATCCGACCGGTCTGTGTAGATGCACCGACTGGTCAGTGTCTCCCCCTCGTGTGACCAACCGGTCGGTCAAATTGGTCCAACTGGTCAGTTTTTTCTCGTCTCAGATCTGGAAAGCTACCTCTCGTTGAATAGACCGATCAGTGTAGGTGAACCGACCGGTCTGTTTGGTCTCAGATTGCTGGTTTCGAGCAACTGACCAGTCGATGACAAGGGTTTGACCAATCGGTCTTGGTTCGGCTTGTATCACCACTTTAACTGACCAGTCAGTGCATTTAGACTGACCAGCCGGTGGGCTCCACAGGTGGCATACGACTTCGTACTCATTTAGGGGTCATTTTTTATCCACAACGGCTTCCTTTCATCGATAAAATTGTACCAATGTGTTCCTAATGACAACATTAAACAAACTAACAAATAATTCAATTTATTGACTCGATTCAGAAGAAGAAGAACCATCACCAATAGGCCAAATCACACCAGCATCAACAACAATAGCAATGGAGTTGATTCAAGTGAGGATCCCATTAGATGGAGAACATCCACAGATGAACTAGGAATGTTCTAGATGACTGATGACTCCAAAGAAGACAAAAACTCTAGAGAAAATCAAGAAAATCTTCTAATGCCATCTTCAACACTAGACAGGAGCAAATGGGCCAAATTTGATACCTCAGAAATCATGGCAGAATTAACAAGCATGAAAAACGAAGAAGAGGAAGAAGAAAGAACACAGCTAGAAGGTGTTCTCTCAGCCATGGTTATTCCCACTGTAGCAACACCTATATCCTTCATGTCCCACTCAGATTTCAAGGAAAAGACTGACAACACCACTGTGCCCCAATCAACTAGAAGACCATAGTGGAACACCCCCAATACCTTCATCACCACAAAGCCCAAAGAAGCAATTGACACTAGCCCCAAAGAAGAAGTGAACACAGAGGTCGACTTCAAAAACAAAAACCGTGCCCACTCCCTAGTCTAAGAAAAAAAGATTGGCGGCCAAGAAAAGAGCCAATGTGCAAGCAAACAACATATATTACCCACCAGAACTCCACCACAAATACATGGACATCAGCCACAGGATAGTCTACCACTGTAAATGTTTATGCCTCCAAACAATGACGATCTTAAAAATCGAAGAAGAAGTTTTAAGGCTTATCAACATAATAGGATGGGATAAGTACTTCAACATTACTTACCCTATCTATGAAGAACTCCTCCATGAATTCTACACCATATTTACATATAAGAAGATGTCACCCATGGAAAGAAAACCAAGAGGAATTAATTAGATTCCGACTTATGAGGGTATACCATGAGATATCTGTATATAGGCTCAATGAGCTACTGAGGGTAACCAGAAGTGAAAAGATTATCACAAAGTACCTAGAGGAATTCGACCCAAAATTTTTATATAAGACCTGGTCAACCACCCAATGCCATACAATTCGGGTTAACCCAAACATAGTTACCTGAAATCAGGTACAATGAAATAAATTTACCGATTCCTGGCATACAACTTCTCAAGCTGAGCCAATTCATCATCGACCCTAAACAAGAAGGAATTCCTTGCTCTATGGTGCATGGAGAATGGGCACAAGCTCAATTTGGCATACCACCTATGCTCACAATTCCATACATCCCAACAAAACAAGAGACCACTAATTGTGAGACACCGAATTTTGAGTCCTAGAAGTCCAGAAGCCAGTGCCGGTGAAATGACCATTTTGCTTCTGAAGAAATGAATGTGTGATGGCCGAAAATGATATGAATTATCTAATAATTATTTCTGATTTTAATTCTATTTGATTTGATTCCTTATTGGTTGATAATTATCTTAGGAGACAAAATCCTTAAAATTAAAAAAGGATAATTACAGAATTTAATTCTGATAATTATCTTACTTTAATTTAGCTTTTAAAGTAAGAAAATTAATCACATAACCACCCTATATAAAGAGTTAGAGGGCCACACTTAGATCTTACATAAAAAATACGTAAAATTCATCAAATATCAAACCTTACACCTCCCTATTGCTGCCGAAATTTCTTCAACTTCAAACTAGCATAACTCTATCATCGTTTGTTAGAATTATGCAAATAATAGCTTGTTGGAAAGATCTTTCCATCCTCTATCTAGCTACATATTTCTTATCATAATAAGGTTAGTTCTTCAACTGTCAAAAATTAACTCGTAATTTGGCGGGTTTGGTGCCAAAATTGTGTGATTCTTTCTTCAATTGATTTCTGTTGTTGTCCTTCTTGTTCTTATGATTGTTTAGCATTCATTTATGTTCTAAAATCATGAAATCATCCTTTGAATCTTCTTTATACATGAAATCGACATGCCCTACCTTTGTCCTATTGTTACCAATTTTGATCAATTGACTAACCTATTGGTTTCTGATATTGTTCCTTTTGATTGTACGTGTTATTAACATCTAATCCTTTCTTGTTAATATAAAATTGCAACCCCTATAGCTTGTTAACATGAAATCGCAATTTTCCCTACTGTCCTATTTTTAGTGTCGAAATTTGTATGTTGATTGAGATGGTAATTCAGGTTGTTTCTTGTTAAGTTCTTGCCTATCACATTACACATCCAAGAGGGAGGCACCTGTGGCATCTGATCTCTAGTTTTTGATAGGTTTGGTGAGTGAAATTGGTAAGGAAATAGGGTATTTACGTGGTTACTGAGTACGCATGCTTAGTTTGGTTTTGTCTTTGCCTTATAATATTATAGGTGGCTCGGATCCCTTGAATAAAGGCAAAGGAATAGCTTCTTGTTCAGTGACAAGAGAGCTAGGATCGATGCCTCATCGGCTTCTCCAAAGATCCTTTTGTTTGCTTGTTGATTTCGGTACCTATGCTTGCATTAATCTATGCGTATATGTGTGAGATATTGTGTGAGACCTCACCCTTCTGAGAGTAGTGTACGATAGAGTGCAGATTCGATTCACAAATTTTTATGTTGGGTGCCTCAGCCTTAGGGAGTCCTTAGCGTGTTTGAGTGTTTTAGGGTGTCTAGATAAGATCGAGAGTACGATAGAATGCGAGATTGAGGATTGAGTCAGTGGAATTTGACAGATTATGACCCGTTTTGAGTGACCATGAATTTTTGGGTCGATTACTATTCATCGAGCCCAAATACTGTTCATCGAGCTCAAACACTATTCGTAAGCCCAATTGCTTAACCGAAATTCCAGACACCCGTATTGTCACACAAAATTTTATTCGGGTCATTTGGGATGATACGGGCTGTGAAATTAGCATTTCTGTACTTGGCAAACCTTGGGATTTAGCCCAATTCAGTCTCAGCCCCAATCCATTGTGTCAGCCCATGTACTAACCCATTAGTTACACTTAAGTCTTGCCATTTGTGCATTAAACCCAGCAGACCATTCATTTCATCTGCCCTAAATGCCTTTCCCGTTTTTCTTTTCTCTTCACCATCCAAGAGTACCTACATTCACCTTCAACTCAGTTTTCCCTCAGAAATCATTAGGGGATCATACCCTAACACTTCCCTAGTGTTTTCCACACATTTCCACTGGTAGTTTGGTGGGTGGGGGTGATTTCTAAAGCTGTTTTCATTCTGGACGAAAATTGAGATTTTACTGGTAAGTGGTTTAATTCTTGTTTCCATGCTTCTAAGATAGTTCCTTTAGGTTGCTAGTAATGTTGCTGAGTTAATTTAGTGAGTGATTGTGTCTGGAAACACCCTGAAAGTTTTGTGTAATTCTCGGGTGAACAGTGTCAGAGGGTGGAATTTGAATGTTCTTGATGAATTAGGTGTATTGGTTGCTTGAGATAAGTTCTGTATGTATGGAATGTGAGTTGAGGGATGCAGGTTTTTTCATTAAGTGTTATTGTGATGTGTGAATGCTTGTTGGTCAGAGTTGTGATTAAAGGGGAATGGTTGTGAGTTTATGGAGTGATATGAGTTTGAGCAGTGACATTAAATTGTTCAATTGCAGAGGAGTGTTGAGTGGTAATTGTGAGAGGGTCCTTTAGGTTTCAATTTCAGTTGTAGTTTCTGATCACTTGAACTCAGGGTAGCTTACAGTTCTCTGACTGCCTTATGTGTATAGGTGATATTGCGGCAGCTGAGAAAGGCAAAGGTATCGCTGGTACGTCGTCAGCGCGACAAGAGGTGGGAGTTTAAGTTTCATCTGCACATGCGTACTGGTTGATTTGTTTAATTAAAATTGGATTGCATGGTTTGATTTGAATAGAGGCATTGCTGGTACTCTGATAACTAATCATGTTAGACTCATATGAATGCTTGTCATACTTTGGAACGCATTAAATGTATGTTCAAAACTAAGCATGATGGTTGTGTGATGTGCATTATGTTGCCTTGAGTGAATTGCTGCTTGTAACTGAGTGTGTGGCAACACAAGGGAGACTTGTTAAAAATGTGAGATTGGCCTAATGTGGAATTGTATAAATACATAGCATGCATTACAAGTTTTTCCTAAACAATGTGGTATAAGTATTTTCTTAGGAATTTACTGGAATTGACGAACTATGCTTGATCAAGCTAGGTAAGTATATGGGGATCCCAGCTGAGGGGACAGTTGCTTACCTTGGAGGGTTATGGAGGATATATCTGTATGAATGGTTACTCGAGTGCACTATAAACTATCAGTCCTCATGATGCTGTATGCATACACATCTACGAAACTGAGATGGAATCTGATAATTTGATTTCCTCCATTCAGTTTCGGACAACCTTGATGGTAGGGGTTTTGAACTGCTAAATTAAAACCATCAATGGGCTTCCAGGTGATCCTTTAGCGGGGATTATTCGGGAGTGGTTTGTGTCCGCCCCGGTAGATTTTGGGCATACTAGCCGTGTATCAGAAAGATGATTTTCTGCAATTGCATAATGTTTTGGTCATCGCGCATCGTGCATTGTGCATTGTGAATTTCGTTATGTGCATATATGAGCATGAGACTCAATTGTGTTACGTACTTGCTTTACAAACTGATTTAGTAACTGCCTCTATTCCAACGTTTGTGCTTATGACGCGGTACTCCCACTGAGGTCCTTTGATCTCACCCCCCTTGCTTTATTTTCCTCAGGGATAAATTGAGAGACTAGCAGTTCAGCTCCCAGGTTACGATTCCATTGTTGGTCGTAGGGCTGGACATTGTACTCCGCACATTTTGGACACTCGGCATTATTTGTGTTGTAGGTATACATTTGACGTGTGCATATGTATGCTAAACGTGTGAATCTGGAATTTAAATTTTATACTGCAAAGTTTATATGACAGTGAGATATTATGTGAAATGTGTGACAGAATTATATCGTGGGTTGATATGTGTAAAAGACTTCCGCTGACGGTTAATAATTTCGTTGTTGATTTTGCCGAGTTTTTATTATAACGTGCCATGCTTCAATTTCAAAGAAAAGTTTCAAGAATGGGAAATGATTTTTACAGTAAGCCTTGTGTGGTTCCGATTGATCCACCCGTTGGGTCGATCGGGGTTGCACGGCGGTGAGGTTCCCATTTACCGGGAACGGGTCCTCACATATTGTATGCATGAGTGAGGATTGATTTGAGGTTTGTCTAGGCTATACCAAATCCCTTAAGTTAGGTTATGAGTGCCTAGTTTGCATGTGTTATGTGTATTAAACATGTTAATTGTGTTCTGACATGATTGAGAATACCCTGTTGTGGTATTGTGCTTTGTGCTTGCCTGTGGGTGCTTGTATGTGTTTGTGTTAGGATCCTTTTCCGGTAACCATTAGGGATAAGCGCTGATGGTCTTTGGGAGAGAAGAGGTTCTTACTCGTCTGGGAGTTGTATGGGTGGAAATCCCCAACAAGAGCTTGCTGGATGCCTAGTCCTTGTGTTGCTAGACGCCTTGTCCTTGATTGCCTGGTCCTTGTGTGCCTAAACGCCTTGTCCTTGTGTGGCAGGATGCCCTTATCCTAGTGTGGTTTGGATACCCTTATCCTTGTGTAGCTTGGATGCCTTGTCCTTATGTGGCTTGGATGTCTTTTCTTTGTGTGGCTTGGATGCCTTGTCCTTGTGTGGCAAGATGAATAGGCTTGTCGATTAGCTTTTGTACTAACCTTTAACCCTTTGTGCAGCAAAGCCTTGGACAACACAGGTGGAAGAGGATGGTCTTACCTGCCTATGTACTTCTGATTTTCGGAAGTGTTTATAGTCCACCCTCAGCCATAGCTTTCGACCATATCCCGTTTTGATTGAATGATGGTTGCGTGATTCCCTTTAGTTGTATAGGCTGATCTGATGTTATTTGGGAGATGTTTGTTTAAGATTTTTGTAGATCTTATGATGTTGTGACCCTACTGAGATTCTTGTAATCTCATCCTGTTGTTTTCACCATTTTTCAGGCTTAGGTACATTCGTTGTTTGTGGTACCAGTGTGTGAGATCAAGGCTGCACGACGGTTCGATATTGTATCACTTTTGCATTCTTGTTTCCTTGATTGCTTGCACATATAACATGAATTTTGATTGGACTATTTTCTGGTTCTTCGAGTCCCTCCTTTGCTTGTTTGTTTCCAGATTATATTGGAGGTTTACTTGTTGGATTTTTAGATCCCTATGAGACTTGTGTGTTGTGGTTCCAATGATTCAATTTAAAGACTTCCACTGATGTTTTATTCACTCCATATGATACCAGAATGCTTGTCCAATATCATGCTCCAATTTTTATAACTACAAAGAATGAACATGCTAAAATCAGAAATTTAGATGGGTAAGCCTTATGGGATTCAAATAGGTCCTAGTTTTGGGCTTATTTGGGTTTTATAGCGGTAAGGGTCTTCTTAGGAGCAAATAAGAATAGGTTAGGTTTCGGGGTCCTTACACTAATCCTTGGTGTTGTCATCACACACCTGCCATTAAACTGAAGGTCCTGGATATGGCTAACAACAATCTGACGATAGCTGCAAAAACCATGCCTCTCAACATAAATAACCTTATGAGCATGTAACTGGAGTACCATGATGAAATGAGAGATATAAATTCACTAAACCAACACTATCAACAAAGAGTAAACAAATCACTGAAGGGCACTTCACCAACATACCTGTACCAACAATCACTACAGTCGAGAGACCAACACCCATGCCTATAACAAAGAGGATATCAAAACCAGCCACCTCAAAAATCATAGCAGAAGCAGCAGTAGTTGAGGAACCTTCTTCAGCTCCCACTATGCCTAGGCATATCAGGCAAAGAAGATATGTAAGGATATCCACACTATCACTTGAAGACAAACCTACGACAGGGCACGATGAACAAAACATCAACGCCACAAAAGCAAAACAACAAGAGAGACTCGACCACATCGACTCAGAATTGGACGAGGCTATAAAAAATATTGAAAGGATTGAAAAATAGTTGACACAGATCCTGGCAATTCTAGATAACAACTCACCTCCTCCACCACAAGCATGACTAGGAACAATCCTCTACACAGTATTTTTTACTTTTTTTCATTTTTTCATTTTGCTTTGGGACAATCAAAATTTAAGGATGTCATTCTTGTGCCCAAATATAACAGTTTAGGTCCTATAAATATAAGAAAAATACATAAATAATTTTTTTTAAGGATGTGGATAATGATGAGTAAAGGAACACTTGCTAGTAAGATTCTATCTGATATCCATGAGACATCCTTAAATTTTTATATTGAGGCATATGCTGAGGAATAAGCATTAAGTAAGTATGAGGATGTTTGATGACATGCTTTACATCTCATATTAATCCTCAATTTAGATTTGGGATATTTCAAGAGATAAATCAAGCATTATCTTTACAAGACCAGCTCCAAGGGAGAATATGCGAACTACAAGGATAAGAAGATAATGACCGAGGGCACAAGAGCTTATCTACTCCAAAAGAAGATAGACCAAGATCTTATCCGTTCCGAATAAGATGGGCACAGTACTTATCCAGTAGCTAGTGTATAAACCCAAGACTACATGTGGTCAGGGTATCTAGTTTTTAGTACTTCTTAGAATTTAGAGAGAATTCCTTTTAGCATGTCTGGCTAGAAACTTATAATATAGTCACAACTTTACATTAGTTTATTGTCCAAATGCTTAAGTAGGTTCTATAATAAAAGATTGAAGTCTTTATTTTTTGCTTCCTCTAATAATCATTGAAGTAGATTCTATTACCATGATCACAACCAGATCATAGTGAGCAAATCCGTCAAGTAGATTTCACTACTGTAACCTCAACCGGATCATTGTAAATGAATTCATATTGTCTGAAATAGTATTGTCATACAATCCTTTGGAATTGAGTGGCAAACTATGAAGGAGGAGGTATCAATTTGAGTATCTACATATGCGCTCAAGGAGATAGAAGGATTATTCATAGGAGAAGAGAAGGAGCCTTCAGTTGTACTAAGCCTCCTAAGTACCACGGTCATGCCTGGTTTCCTACCAATCAGGTTTTCTAAGTAAAAGAAGTCAAAACCATCCCACAATCGAATCTAAGAACAAAGGAAGACAATAACTGAGTATATATATCGGGCTAGATAGTCTTCTCATATTATTTATGACCTTACATACTCTTGTTTTTTATCATTTATAGCTTGCAAATCAATTTCAGACCAACACTCTTACCACCATGTCCACATCTCTCAATCGCGTGCTCATGGGAAGCTTCACAGAACATCATGTGCCTTATTTGTGACTTGATCATGATTCCTTGTGTATTCAACTTTACTATCTATACTATAATATAACCACCATAGTAGAACTTTATCTTTGAGTATTTTGGTAGTACATCAGTTTTAATTCTACTTCTTACACATCTAACATTCCATAAATATATATTAATCATAAAATTAACAACAAAATATCCAACGAGAAATCCAACCTGAAAAAATAGGCTATGCATCCTTGTGATTTCTCCACTCCTCTTTCTTCTTATATACCATCTCTACGATCTTTAGTCGGATTTCCTTTTGAGCTTGTTTCAGTGATAACCCGAGGTGATTAACCATCTCTAAGGTCAGATGGACTTATTCTTGATCTCTTGTCTAAGAGTCTATCAGACCCTAGAACATGATGGATTTGTTGAATATGCAACTGGTTAACCTCCTAGCGATGATCCGAAAATTAACTCCATGGCTGGAATTTTGAACACCCTTTCATCTTTTCCCTCATCTTCATGGCATTCATTAGAAATATTACATCTCTGTTCTTCGTCCGGATGGACCCTTACAAGTGAACGCTCTTTTCTTCGATTAATCTTTTTTTGGTCAGATTGTTCACAACTTTGCCACCCACTCTTCGCTTAATTTTTAAAAAGAATTAAGTAAGAGTATTATTTACAATATTTATCGGTAAATCATCAATATGGTTTTTCTTCCGAATCCGAGTCAACAAGATTAAAACTACTAAATTCTCAAGTTTCTCGAGTACTAAAATATTTTTTACTTTTCTTCTGGACTGCACTCCCTCATAGAATTGGATTCAAGGTTTTATTCGGTCCAGTATTTCTTCATTAAAAATGGTTGTTTGGGCTGATTGGGTTGATTGGGTTGATTGGGTTGACACTAGGTTCAATTTGAGGGGAGAAGAGCTACCCACCATCTCTTTCTGTAACAAACTAGCAGACCCATTTGAAAAATTCCAATCTAAGCCCTCTTTGATGAAAATAATGATTAACTACCACATAATCCTTCTCATTTTGAGGCCATCCATAAATATTTCTCAAGCATGGGAAACACAGTTTACACTCAAGTTACCCAAAAATCCATCAAAACCCAAATATCCAAACGAATAGACCAACAAACCAAAAAGGGTTTTAGGGATATGGAAACACACTAGAAACTTGTAGGAACAATATAAATCATGAAAAATGAATAACTCACAAATTCCTTCAAAATGTGCCCTAACTCATTTTTCTTCGATTTGAAGATATACAATTCGATTCTGTGGAGTGAAAATCTTTGAAAGTTTTTAAGAATTACTTTGGGAAAAAAGCCCAGCAAGGAAATCCAAGGGGAAAGCAAGAATCAATGTTTGTGGTTTGACGGTGAGGTGAGGAGTGGACGTGGGATATGCCAAGGGGAGGGGCTGGGTTTCTTTCGAAAATTTTGTAAATGTTTAAGTGTTTCTAGGCTATTTATACTCCATATCCAATGGATCATATTTGCGTTTTAAAAATCGGCTTTCTTGACACGGTTTAGTCTAAAACATGGGTTTTCATGGTTTTTACTGCTTTTGGGCTTAGAAATATAAATTAGGTCTTTAATTATCGAAATGGGATTTTATGAATAGTAATTGGTTAAAAAGTCTATATTGTACTCAAACTCAATTAGCCATTAAAAACGGATCTAGTTTGGGTCCAATATCAGTAATAGTTTCAACTGGTTGAGTCCTTTATGATAAATCATTTGTGATCTCAACCAATACTCTATCCAACATATAAGATGAATCACAAATGTACTTCCTCAACATCGAGATGTTGAAGACATTGTGAATCCGTTGGAGTTTTGTTGGTAATTCCAAAGTGAAGCTACTAGGCCAATCCTCTCGGTAATCCGATATTGACTTATATATCTCGGCATAAGCTTGCATCTCTACTAGAATCGAATGACACCTTTCTATGGGGCAACCTTCAAGAAAAATCATATTGTCGCGCCTCGTACCCTACTCCAGGAGTAAACACCTACGCCATGGAACTTTAAGAATAACAATTACAATGTTACCCTCAGAATCCCAAAAGGGTAGAAAAAAATAATCGCAGAGGAAATAAATAAAATGGTACGGTTTATCAAAATCTCATTCATATCCAACAAGCAATCAAAATCCAACCTCAAGCATCATAAACTAGATGTAAACAGATTTACTGTAAAGACAAGCACCAGATACATGTATAAAACCAAAATCGTATCATCGGTATAAAATCAAAATACAATCTGGTCTATATATACAAAATCAAAATTGCAATACTGGCCAAACCTAAAATTTGAAGTCCACTCAGTAATCAACCACGTGAGGTAGACGACTGGCAACTATGTAGCATAATCTAGACAGTATTAAAACAAATAGTTAAATATCCAGGTAAGGGTAAATAGGAACCACAAAATATATAATGAGAAATATAGTCGGAAAACCAAACTGAAAGTTAAAATCGTAAAGCACTCATCAATAATAGATTTCAAATCCACATTAAACAAAATCATATAAATGGTGAACCACATACTCACGCATAATTCCTTCATTTAAAAGGGCTGGAAAGGTGGCTAACAAAACACCTGTCTACCCTCGGGCCAGGGGAGAAGATGAGGCTCACTAATAATCCTTAAATCATTTAACAAAAACTTAGCCCACACTAGTGTTGCCAAAGGTTTCTATGGTCAACTCATGTGACCATCTAAATATATGACCCATCAACCACTAATCTCAATCTAGGTCGTCAGTGCACTATAATACTTAGTTACTAGAATAAAAATTAAAACCGGTAAAAACATGGTATATACAACCCAAATTCTCAATATCACATACCAGCTGTATTCTCATTGACAATCTCATATCTCAACAGTACATGCAACCACATGCGCCCAATCACAATATGCCTCTCAATACCAAACATAGTGAAACTCATATACGAACCCAATATCAATACGATTCACCATTTAATTTTCTGAAAATATAAAACTTGAACATGCATTTTAAAACAAAACATGTAAGTGTGAGGTCCCCACTCACCAGTGTGTAGCCATAACATAGTAAATCATAGCACAATAGAAATCCAATCCAAAATCCTCAACAATCAACGCATGTCACACGTCTGCAAGAAATACAATCATACAATCACTAACTACCCAACCAACATGCAAAACAAGGCAAAAATCTCATTTTCTGAAAATACCCGAAAATTGATTGATAAATCCTCAAATTACAATTTTAACAACACAGTATTACCTATAAAATCATATTTTATCATTTAATACAAAAATATGTTTCTAAAAAAATCTTTAAAATGTCATATCTCACAAATGACAAGTCAAATCGAAAAAACGGACGATATCATTGCATCCGAAACGTTGAAATTAGGTAATTGGATTAAAACGAAAAATTAGGGTTTCGGGTCGGAAGGTGGCAACATGTAGCCAAAAATTGGAAATCTCATCGAAAACCTTAAATGCATCAAAACGCCACCAAAATCAACACTATATATACCAAAATGATCCTCACACTTTCAAGAAGACATATCTGTAGACGGTTTGGTGATTACTCACTGGGTTTGGCCGGAAATTTGCACTTTACTGGCTAGAAGACCCATTTGAACAAAAATTTCTGGAAAATGCATCCGGCGACCAATCGCCGTGATTCTTGCGGCCGAGGAAAGTCAGCTACGACGCGCACCGGTTGGAGGAGGCGGTGATGGAAATAAATGGCCGGAAGTGGATGATGGTGGAGCTCAACCAGAGGAAGGAGAAGAAGTCGGAAGAAGTCGGAAGAAGAGGGAAGAAGGAGGAAAAAGAGAAGAAAGAAAAAGAAAGAAAAAGAGAAGAAAGAGAAGAAAGAGAAGAAAGAAAAAGAAAAAAAAAGATTTTTTTTTTAAAAACGAGCTCGAAATAGCGTCTAATTGTTAGAGATTTAATATTTATATTTTATTACTTTTAAAATATAATAAATTTTAAAAAAATCATAATAGTATATAAATCCAAACATTATGAAAATTTCATAAAAAATTCAGAAAAATCATATCTTTTCAATGAATTAAAAATTATAATTTTCTAACAAAAATGATTTCTAATTTAAAATAAAATATTATTTTAAAAAATAATAAATTATATCTTAAAATTATAAAAAATCAAACTATGTAATATAGTACTCATATATATGTCCAAAAATACTTAAAAATCACAATATCACACATACACACAATCCATCACAAAAACACTAAGAAAAAAAATTACGAAACTACTCGTAAGCATAAAACATGAAAAACTAGGAGTTTACATCTTACATCCCTTGAAAAAAGTTTCTTCCCGAAACTTTCCTTAAGTACAATAACAAATAACAATATAGCACTAACCACATCCATAATATCCACAAATCAACCACAATATCCTCAACTCAACAATACTCACAACACCATAGATATCTTCCACCACTACAGTATCAACTAATACAATAACAACATCATAAAAAACAACAACAATAACAACAACACAGCAACAATACAAGCATAAAAGGAAAAACAAGAAATATACTCATAGGAAACAGAAAAACTCACCAAGCAAAAAGCTAAGGGAATCTCCTCCTCACCTCAGACTCAGTCTCCCATGTCTCCTCCTATAACTGGAGACTCCTCCAAAGCACTCACACCATAGGAACAGTTTTGCTCTTTAATACTCTCTAGGATTTGTCCAGAATGGACACTGGCTGTGTAGGATAAGACAAGTCCTCTACTATCTCCAAGGGTGGTGCCTCCAACACATGACTGGGATCCGGAATATACTTCCTCAACATCGACATATGGAACACATCATATATCCTCTCCAACTCCGGAGGCAACCTCAACTGATAAGCAACAAGACCAATTCTCTCAATCACCTTGTAAGGGCCAACATACCGAGGTCTTAGCTTACCCCCACTGCCCAAAGCATATCACCCCATTCCAGGGTGCTACCTTCAGGAAAATTTTGTCCCCAACTGCAAACTCCAAAGGCCTAGGCCAATAAGGACCCACATTTATATTCCCAAAATTGCTCTTAAGTGACCCTTAGTGCCATGAAACCCAAATAATCCCAACTTAGGACCTATTTGATTCTCACAAGGCTTATCCACTTAGAATTGATTTTAACATGTTTATTCTTTATACTTATAATGATTAGAGCATGATATTGGACAAGTATTTTGGTATCATACATAGTGAATAAAAACATTAGCGAAAGTTTATAAATTTAATCAATAAATCCACAACACACAAGTCCCATAGGGATCCAAATATCTAGCAAGTAAACCTCCAATATAATTCGGAAATAACAAGCAAAGGAGGAACTTGAAAAACCAAAAAAATAGTCCAATCATAATTCATGTTATATGCGCAAGCAATCAACGATCAGGTATGAAAATATGATGCGATATCGCCCCGCCGTGCAACCTTGATCTCACACACTGGTACCACGAGCAGCGAATGTACCTAAGCCTAAAAAATGGTGAAAAAAACGGGATGAGATTACAAGAATCTCAATAGTGTCACATCATTATAAGATCAACAAAAATCTGAAACAAACATCTACCAAACATCTCCCAAACAACATCAGATCATCCCTATACTTCTAAGGGAATTCACGTAATCCATTCAAACAATTCAAAGGTGTAGGGCTGAAACTAAAGCTGAGGGTGGACTACAAACACTTTCGAAAATTAAAAGTACACAGGCAGGAAAAACTCATCAATCATCTCGGCAATAGGAAAAGGCCATCCCCTTCCACCTGTGTTGTCCAAGGCTTCGTTGCATAAAGGATAAAGGTTAGCACACAAGCTAATCAGCAAGCCTATTCATCTTACCATACAAGGACAATGTATCCAAGCCATACAAGGACAAGGGCATCCAAAACACACAAGGATAAGGGATTCCAAACCACAGAAAGATAAGGGCATCTTGCCATGCAAGGACAAGTCGTCTAGCCACACAAGGACTAGGCATCCAGTTTTTACTTGCTGAGGATTACCACCCATACGACTCCTATACTAGTAAGAATCGCTCCTCTCCCCAAGAACATCAACGCTTACCCTGAATGGCTACCGGAAAAGGATCTTGACACACAAACACGTACAAGCACGCAAAAGCAAGTACAAGGCATAATACTATAATAGGGTATTCTCAATCATGTCAGAACACAACCAGCATGTTCAATACACACAACAAAAGCAAACAAGGCACTCATAACCTATCTTAAGGGATTCAATATAGCCTAGATAAATCTCAAATCAATCCGCAAGTCATGTATACACGATCTCACACATGCGCATACAACATTATAAAGGCATACATCGAAAATAACAACTAATAACCAAGATCTCTAGAGAAACCGATGAGGCATAGATCCTACCTCCCTTGTCTCTAAACCAAAAGCTATTCCCTTGTTTATTCAAGGGATTCGAACCAACTATAACATCATAAAGTAAAGACAAAACCAAACTAAGCATGCATACTCAATAATCAAGTAGATATCCTATTTCCTTACCGATTCCACTCACCAAACCTATTAGAAACCAGTGATCAGATACCGTCAGTGCCTCCCCCTCATATGTGTGATGTGATAGTCAAGAACTTAACAAGAATCAACCTGAATTACCATCCCAATAAACATACAAATTTTGATAATAAGAATAGGGCAATATGGCAAACTGCGATTTCGTGTATACTTGTGTAGGAGTTGCGATTTCATGTTAACAAGGAAGGATTTGGTGTTAATAACACAAACAAAAAAAGGAACAATAGCAGAAACCAAATGGTTAATCAATTGATCAAAATCGGCAACAATAGGGAAAAAGAGTAAGGCATGCCGATTTCATGTATAGCGAAGATTGAAAGAATGAATTCATGATTTCAAAACATGAATGGATGCCAAACAGTCATAAAAAAAAAAGAACCAACAACAGAAATCAATTGAAGGAAGAATCACACAATTTCAGCACGAAAACCGACGAAATACAACTTGAATTTCGACAGATAAAATTTAACCTTCTGATTACCAACCCAAATTATTTTGATAGAGGATGGAAAGAGCTTTCCAACAAGCTATTATTTCCAGAATTCCGGCAAAGAATGTGAGAATTATGCTAGTTTGAAGGTGAAGGAAATTTTCGGTAGCAATAGGGTGTAGGACTTGATGTTTGACAAAAATTAGGTGTTTTAATGTGTGTGGGCAAGTATGGCCGACTACTCTTTATATAGGATGTTTATGGGATTAGGTTCCCTACTTTAAAGGATAGATAAGGTAAGATAATCATTAGAATTTAATTCTGAAATTATCCTTCCTTAATTTTAAGAATTTTATCACCTAAGGTAAGATTGAACCAATAGGGAAACAAATCAAAGAGAAATGAATCCAGAAATGATTATTAGACTTCCATAACATTTTTTGCTATCACATATCCATTTCTTCAGGAGAAAAATGGTTATTTCACCTATACTGGCTTCTGGACTTCGAGGACTCAAAATTTGGGGTCTCATACTATGCCTATCATTCGCATAGCTCTTCTGGCGATCCTGGGTCATCTCAACCTATCTCGAATCACTTTCACCTTATCCAAGGTGAAATCTGTCAGCTCTGCTCCACTCAACCTCCTCTCTCCAATCTCACTCCATTACAATAGAGTGTGAAAAACTCTCCCATACAACACCTCATAAGGCGCCATACCAATACTCGCCTAGAAACTGTTATTATATGCAAACTCCAATGGCATATATCAATCCCAATTGGCCTAAAAGTCCAAAACACATTCTCTCAGCATATCCTCAAGGGTCTGGATAGTCCTCTCAGACTAACCATCTATCTGAGGGTGAAATGCAATACTGAAACTCAACTGCATACCCAAAGCCTCCTGCAGCTGACCCCAAAACCTCGAAGTGAAACAAGGTTCTCTTTCAAACAAGACACTGGCACTCCATGCAGTCTGACTATCTCCTGAACATATAACTTTGCAAGACACTCCAACGAAAGGCTCATTCGAATAGGTAGGAAATGGGCCGACTTGGTGAGTCGATCCACCACTACCACACTATTTCATGTCATCTCGGGGATTTAGGAAAGCCAGACGCAAAGTCCATAGTCACATGCTCCCAATGCCACCCGGGAATAGGGAGAGGATGTAATAATCCATTGGGTTTCTATCTCTATGCCTTGACTTGCTAACAAGTCAAGCACCGGGAAACATACTAAGCTACATCCCTCTTCATAATTGCCCACCAATATACCTCTCTAAGAGTCAGGTACATCTTTGTACCTCTAGAATGTAAAGCATAAACTGAGGAGTGAGCCTCAGAAAAAATCGTGTCCCTTAACCTATCATCCATCGGAACACAAATTTGGTCTCTAAATAGCAGAACACCATCATCTCAGACTCTGTAATCGGAATCTGAATCATCGGAAAGACCCTCTCTCACACCTACCAATATTAGATCATGACTCTGAGCATCTCGGATCTCATCAATCAAAACAGGCCGTATAGATAGACTGGCCAACAACACACCTCTTTAATCAACTGCCAAAGATGTACCTGTAGACCTCAAACCAGCAAGCAACAGTAGGTACGTCTCTCGAATATACAAAAAAGAAGTCAAAGACTCACGGCTAAGACCATCAACAACAACATTAGCCTTCCCAGAGTGGTTGTCGATGATAATGTCATAATCCTTACTCAACTCCAACCACCTCCTCTGCCTCAAATTTAGCTCCCTCTAAATCATAATATACCTCAAACTCTTATAATTTGTGAAGATCCTCCATGTTTTTCATACAAGTAGTGACGCCAGATCTTCAAAGCAAATACAATAACAGTTAATTCAAGATCGTGGGTAGGATAGTTACTTTGGTGCAATCTCAATTGACGAGATGTGTAGGTAACTGCCTTGTTCCCCTGCATCAGTACACAGCCCAAACCATGCTTCGAAGTGTCACTATACAATGTGTAGCCCAAACCTGAAGTGGGAAGCGTCAGGATAGGATCAGATGTAAGGCAGTCCTTGAGTTTTTGAAAACTCTCCTCATACTTATCATCCCAGAAAAACCACACATCTTTCTTTATCAAACGAGTCAAAGGGGCTGCAAGCAACGAAAAATCCTCCACAAACCTCCAATAGAAGCCAACAAAACTCAAGAAATTATGGATCTTATTCACACTCTTGAGTGCCTGCCACTGAGTAATAGTCTCCACCTTCTTCAGATCCACACCAATCCCTTTTTTAGAGACCACATACCTAAAAAAACCAACCTCAAACAACCAGAACTCACACTACCAAACTTGCCATATAATTGGTCATATCTCACAGTCTAAAACATGATGCTCAAATGCTGAACATACACCAAAACTCTGAACTTAGAAAATATCCAAAATATCATCGAATAACCAGAATCATATACCTGACCATAACCATTTATATCCAATAATAACTAATACTAGGTTCCTCAAATATCATCAATCAAATGTCACAAATCAATATACGACAACTGAGCACCTCATATACAATCTAATAATTTCCTCAACCAAATTTCAACCATGGTCAACTCAAATATTTCCCAACTAAAACTCATCAAACTAGCATCATCAAATCATACCTCAAAACATGATCATAGTATCCATAAAGATACTGCAATATTAATCAATCCAACATCACAACTCAACGTGTCCATATCTAGAACAAAAAATAATCTCAAACAAGTCCTCACTCCACACTCTCAACTGACATTACTTATACCTGAGATCTGTACTGAAAAATATCACATCTTCCTACAACAAACAACAATCCAATCCAAAACTCCATCTTTTCAGCAGCAAGGTAAACTTATCAAACTTTCAAGAATAGAATCCACAAAATCACACACAATAATCACATTTTCAAAAATCGTCTCAACAACCAAAATATTCGTCACATGAACCCAAAGGCATGATATTATCTCTATGAAATGTCTACTCTCAAATAACAACCAACAACAATCATAATTATCATCAAACATAACCTCCACTCCAATAAACTCTGCAAATCAAATCTCATTTCAAACACCAAAAACAAACCTTATTCATAACAAGTTAATCCATAACAAAGCTCGAATCTCAACCAAGCAAAACAGGATATATCATATTGGTCTCATACACAACTCCAGCAATGGTCACTGAACTACTCCACAAAAGCATCTCTCATAATTGATACTCTCGATATCAAGTAACCACCTCAACCATAAAATCTATCAACAACATAAGCATATCAACATGACAAACCACTGAAAATCCAACAAAAGTTCTACCAGAATGCAAATCCATCATTGTATGAGTAAATGAGAAAAGACAAGAGTTGTACCAGTCTCCACTGTAGTACAAGCCTGAAGCTCACCATAGCAAATATTCGACTCTGAAATAGAACTGCAAATACCACTAATGGAGTAACACTAAAACATATATCACATATACAAACTATAACATACTAATGATCATAATCTAACAAATTTGACTGTACAACTATACCAATTTAAAATTAGTTTCGCAGAATCTGAAAATAATCTTTTAAAATACTTTTCTTTAAAACCGAATCACCACAAAAATATTTTAGTCAAGAAAAATATGGTACTCCGCTACTACCAAAAGGATATCATACCCTGTAACCTACTCCGGGGTAAACACCTTCGCCACGGAACTCTAAGAACAGTAATTATAATGCTACTCTCAGAATCTCATAAGGATAGAAAACAAAATAATATAAAATCACAGTGGAAATAAATAAAATGGTAGGGTTTAACGATATCCAACAAGCAATCAAAATCCAACCTCAAGCATCATAAACTAGATGTAAACAGAATTACTGTAAAGACAAGCACCAGATACATGTATAAAACCAAAATCGTATCATCGGTATAAAATCAAAATACAATCTGGTCTGTATGTACAAATCAAATTAAAATACTGGTCAAACCTAAAATCTGAAGTCCACTCGGTAATCAACCAAGTGAGGTGGATGGATGGCAACTAAAACTTGTAGCACAATCTGGACAGCACTAAAATAGTTAGTTAAATATCCAAGTGAGGAGAAATGGGGACCACAAAATGTATAATGAGAAACATAGTCGGAAACCAAACTGAAAAGTTAAAATAAAACACTCATCGATACTAGATTTCAAATCCACACTAAACAGAATCATAAAAACGGTGAATCACACATTCACGCATAATTTTTTATTTAAAAATGACTGGAAAGTCAGCTAACAAAACACTTGTCTACCCCCTGGCCAGGGGAGAATATGAGGCCCACTAGTGGTTCTTTTATCATTTAATAAAAACTTAGCTCACACTAGTATTGTCGAAGGCTTCTATGGTCAACTCCTGTGACCATCTAAATATATGACCTGTCGGTCACTAATCTTAGTTTATGTCATCAGTGCATTGGAATACTCAGTAACTATAGTAGAAAGTAAAGCCGATAAAAATATGGTATACACAACCCAAATTCTCAATATCACATACCAGCTGTATTCTCATTGACAATCTCATATCTCAACAGTACATGCAACCACATGCGCCCAATCACAATATGCCTCTCAATACCAAACATAGTGAAACTCATATACGAACCCAATATCAATACGATTCACCATTTAATTTTCTGAAAATATAAAACTTGAACATGCGTTTTAAAACAAAATATGTAAGTATGAGGTTCCCACTCACCAGTATGTAACCACAACACAGTATACCTAACCTTTGACACCCAACTTTAACTTGCTGTCATACCAAAAATCAAGCCAAGCCATAAACTTTTCCGATGTGCCTCCTTATCTCGGATTACCAATACAACTCTCTCAGATCCTTATAAATTTTGGTGATTCCAAGATGAATGGAAAAAGTTGAACTATGAGCCTCTGTCGAGATAATCACCTTGATCTACTCATTACTCGTCAAGATAGTCATGGTAGCGGATTCACTGAAGAGAGAGTGAGGTGAGTTTAGGTGTTACAATTACAAGACTTTGTACCTCTGTGGTATATGAGATCTGTCACTAGCTCGAATATTGTGGCGTCCAGGAAAAACAATGCCAAGTACCATTAGTTCTTAAATCAGTAGAAAGATCATAATCTAATATTACTATGGTTGATAAGGTGAGAGAATAAATCTTCCAATAACAGCAAACACCCACACTCTGTTTGCTACTCCTCAACCTATTTTCTCTACTATCAAAATCTCAAAAAACTGAAGGACTAGTTCAGCTAGTATGATCGATTATTACTCAAATTCCAGAAGAAGCCAAGGTTGACGATTCTATCCTTCTTTCGGTCAATCCTTATGCAGTTTTCAAAAAAGGATCTTTTATCAGATCTATTTAGACTCTTATTTCCCTCAAGAGAGCTCATATTCATGAATATGTCCAGTCTTCAAAATTATCTCAGTGCCAGTTGGAGTTTACAAAGATTGAGCAATACGTCACTTTGCAAATCACTCTAGAATTTATCTCACAATGGAAAAATTAAGGCTATACATATCTCCATCCTGGAGTTGTAAGGCTTGTTGTGAGGGCTACAAAGATCCGGATCCGTCTACAAAGATCATAATCATCAAATTGTGAGGGCTCCACAAATTTCCCAGACTATTATGGCCACCTTGCATCATCAAATAGTATATCGGTTACAAGATTATGCAGTAAATCTTATGCCTGGAGTAAGCACGGATCCGGTGTTTATTTATGTAGAAAATATTCTACGACTCCTAAGATTGTGCATGTACCTAGACAACTGGGAAAGCAAGTTCTTGAAAAATTGATTCCCTTGACATGGGACACAAATTATGAAAAGCTCCATGAAGAATCGCAAGTGCCAGTGCAAGTACAAGATCCAGTTTTTATTCGAAATAATGATGGATCAGTAAAAAAATTGAAACCATCGGAGCCAGAGCCAGAGCCATAGAGATTTCAAACAGTGATGATTGAGCCTACTCAGTTTCACTTGGACTTGAAAATTCCAATCAGTTATTTTGATAGTGATGTATCTCAATCTCATCACAGAGGTCATTTTCTATGGGATGCGATTGTGATACCATCATTTCTGATGATGAACACATACTAAGAAAGCAGCAAAAAAGAAGGATACATGACTCTCCTTGTAAAGATTATCCAAAACGGCGATCCAGATCTCCTCCTCCCCCAAAAAGAGATGCATAGATAGATAGGACTTGACAAAGCACCACCACTGGATTTCTACAAGGAAGCATTTAGAATTCTTAAGATAGAAGAGTATAAAGAAAAGAAATCTACATGCAGACAAGTATAATCCTGTAGCTGAATGCATGATGTTTTTAGATGCAGATTTTCCAGCTTTGCCAAAGCTTAATCAAGTTGTTCAGAGTCGACCATTTGTAATTTCAAATGAAGTTAAACTAGATTGATCTACTACTTTGACCCAACCTGCGCAAGTTATGAAGTGGCACACCCCAAATATAAATATGGCTATCCAAAATAATTAAATGAAAAAAATAGATACCAAGATGGATTAGGTTCTTGTTATACAGTAAGGGCATTCATCTGTTATTCATCTAAAACAGACGTCTTATCTTTTTAGTTGGCTAGACTCGAGAAAGACTTCTCTCAACAGCTAGCAGAAACAAAAGAAAAACTGGCAAAGAAGCTGAAGAAATACCGGAGCCTTTGTCATCTTTCTGTGTTAAGAACACAATCAAAATTTGAAACCATTGAGAGGGACTTATTGGCTGCTCAACAATTGAGAGAACAGAAGGAAAGAAGGTCAACTGAAAATAGGTCAGATGAATTTGCTATCAAATATGATTTGTTTCTAGAGACAGGTTTGTCTCCAAGTTTCTTAATTCAACCTGAAAAGAAACCCTCCATGCACAATATTTTTTGATACAACACAACAAGTATCATCGTCTGGTATTTGTACTTCAAGTTCAAAATCTAGACAAAGCCGGAGAAGTAAAAAGAAGCCTATGATATCTTATATGCTAGAACACTATCAGATGTTTGATAGTGACAAACAATCTTTTTTAGGATCTTCTGAAGAAAAATCAGGAGATACTGAAGTAAAATCATTCATTTCTTCATCAAGACCTCGGCCCAAACAAATCCTGATGAATTCTCATAGATCTGAGGATACTAGTTCTTCAATCTTTGACCAACCAGGCGGCCAAGACCTGTTTCTAAATCATAGACCTGGTTTTCTATGAATAATATCCCAGTCACCAAAAGAATAGAAAGACTTCAAGTTTTTGCAGTGTGGATTGAAAAGAAATTATTGACATAAGGAATATCTCTCATGGAGATTTTAACTGAATTTATATCCAGGACTATCTCTGATGATGAAAAGGATACAAGACTTAAAGAAGTGGATTTCTTGGGAATGCATATCATAGAAGGACAGTATAATCCTGGACCTCACATAGCTGAAGGATTATTAAAGTTCCTGATGAAGACTTTATAAAAAAACAGATACAAAAATTCTTAGGAATTGTGAATTATCTGAGGGAATTCATTCCAAGGCTATCTGAGTACAGCCCACCGCTGTATAAGCAATTAAAGAAGAATGCAGGTCCATGGAATCTTGAATGCTCTAAAGCAGTCGCAAAACTAAAGAAGATTACCCAAAAACTTCCTCCTCTCTAAATTCTCTCTGATTGAAAAAGAATTCTTCAAACTGATGCCAGTGACTATCATTGGGGAGCTGTAGTTCTTGAAGAAAAAAATGAAAAAAATCTCTTTCTGATGCTGAGCTACATTATCACACTATCTATAAAGAGATACTTCAAATCAAAAAGGGAATTCAGAAATTTGAGTTCCACTTGGCAGGAGTTTATTTTGAAGTTTAGATAGATAATTCGTCATTCCCAAAAATCCTGGATTTCAAAAATAAAGTCATCCATGATAAGTAACTCCTTCGATGGAAAGATTAGTGTTCCGATATGACTTCATTGTCATCCACCTGAACGGTAAGAAAAATATTCTGGCTGATTTATTGTCTAGACCGATAAACCTGATAAATTTGATCACCAGTCACCAAGTAACTTTTCAAAAAGAAATTCTTCTCATTTTGGTGATTTCTGGCTCCTCCGAAAGACCAAGAAAAGACAAGGGAGAAGACAGTGCATACACTACTGGATACACATCATCGGTTTGGACTGCTACGAAAAGTAGAGAACAACAATAGTATTGCCTCATCTTCAATAGGATAGACCACTCTCCGAATTCTTGTACACATGCCACTCAGCCACTTGGAGACATTATCTGGACAGTATGTGAACATCCAGCGAAATGGGATGACAAAGCATCTCTCAAACTGACTTTTCGATCACAGATGAAACAATAAATTCTGATGGATACATGATTCAGACGTTTGCAAAAGAACCACCTTTTCCACTACCTCACAATTTTCATGGGATTCAAAGGATATATACATCAATATGATTGTGAGGACCCGCTCCCAGTAAATAAGACTCTTATCGCTTTATAGTCCCGATCGACCCAATACGTGGACTAATCAAAACAACACAAAACTCACTTTGATTTCTCAAAACCAAATCCAAAAATACATACAAATTTGAATTTTTATTTTAAATGGAGCATGATACATCACAAAATATACCTGGCACATCACAAAATATTCCCGACGAAACCCGTATGAAATTTCATGTACACCAAACAAATCAGCATGTTTCAGCTTTTGATATCCAGCATTTAAACATGGCCAGAAAACTATCATTTGAACACAATTGTTAAACACAATTCAAGTCATGCCTCCATTCAAACCAAAACATTAGATCATATATGAATTCTGAAAACAAAACGTTACGCATATGCAAATGAAACATAAACTCCCACCTCTCGTTGCGTCGATGGTTCGCCAACGATATCCTTTCCTCTACTGATCGATCCAGTACCTCCTAAACAAGCACAAACCATACAGCCATACTAAGCATAACCAATCCAGGAATCAAAAATGCAAAATAATTGAAAGCAATCCTATGGACCCTCTCACGCTGCACACACATCTACATTCCCCTATCCAATCTCAACACTCAAATCATATCCAATCTAAACAACCAATTCATATCCAATCTAAACAACCAATTCATATCCAATCTAAACAACCAAATCACAGTCCTTCAGATACCCTCCTCCTTTGACCACAACCACTCAATTCACATGCATAACCACACCAACATGATCAAGAACATGAAGAAACTACCCCCTGATACTGTTCATCCGAGATTCATACAAGAATCAGAGGTTGTTTCCATGCATTTCCATCCATCAAAAACACTCAATCACATCACTAGCAACCTTAATAAGCCAACCAATCCAAAAGAAAACCAAAGATTAAGCACTTACCAACAACTCTGGAATTTTCGTCCAGAATGAAGAACACCTCAAAATCAGGCCTTAGAGATCAAACTAACAGTGGAAAAGTGTAGAAGATTGATGGGAAAGTGTTTTGGGACAATCCCCCACAAGTTGTTGGGATCAATTTGAGCAGGGGTTGGATTTTGGTAGGTTGGAAGGGTGAAGGAAGGAGAAAAACGAGTTAGGGCTGGTGGTGTGTGTGTGTTCTGCTGGTCACTTATGCAAGAGGAATGTCTAAAGGGTGAAGTGTAAACTTGGGCTGATGGGTAAAGGATGTAGTGAACTTGGGCTGATGGGTTTCAGACCCAAGGGCTGATGGGTTTTGGCCCAAAAGTTCAACAAGGCTGGACTGGCCAATCGTAAGCCCGTTTCGTCACAAATGAGCCCAATGGGCACGTATTTGGCCCAAACGGCCCGCGATCGCTCATAACGAACCAAAATCAACCTGGTTTGTTTTCCACTGACTCAACCTCGATCGTTTAACCTATCTCACTCACACTCATACGTAAACACTCTCAGATTCACTATAGGTTCCTTAAAGGCTTCCTACGGCTGTGCTCCCAAACTAGAATTTTAGCATCGGCGCGCTGCCGCTGGCACTAACGCTACCGTTGACGCTGCCACTGACTGTCACTACAATAAACGGGATCTCACATCCTCCCCTCCTTATAGAAATTTCGTCTGCGAAATTTACTGACCAAGGTCATTGAATAACTGTGGATACTGCCGCCTCATCATATGCTCGGTTTCCCATGTCCGTTCCTCCATGACATCGCTACGCCACAATACGGATACCATTGGCACTGTGCGATTCCGTAACTATTTTACCGCTCTGTCCACAATTGCAACAGGCTGCGTCTTGTATGACAAGTCGTTGGAAATTTCGATTGGTGGTGACGTCAACACGTGGGACGGATCTGGCATGTACTTCCGTAGCATTGATACATGGAAGACATTGTGGATCTTTTCCAACTCCGGAGGTAAATCCAACCTGTATGCCACTGGTCCCACTCGTGCTGTAATGCTGTAAGGTCCAATGAACCTTGGTGCCAATTTTCCTCGCTGTTGAAACCGAAGAACTCCTTTCCACGGTGCCACTTTCAAAAACACTTTGTCTCCCACAGAAAATTCTAAGTTTCGGCGGCGATTATCAGAGTAATTTTTCTGTCTATCTTGCGCTGTTTTCAGCCTTTGTCGAATCAGTAACAACAACTCTGTCGCTTGTTCAACTAATTTGGGACTATCCAGTTTCCGTTCTCCGACTTCATTCCAACACAAAGGTGTTCGACACCGTCTGCCATACAATGCCTCATATGGTGCCATGCCAATAGACACTTGAAAACTGTTATTATAGGCGAACTCAGCTAACGGTAGGCATCGATCCCATGCCTTCTGCCTATCCAACACACATGCTCGGAGCATGTCTTCCAAGGTCTGAATTGTTCTCTCAGACTGCCCATCTGTCTGTGGGTGGAATGCGGTGCTGAAATTTAGTCGTGTGTCTAAAGCACTATGAAGTTTCCCCCAAAATCTGGATGTGAATCTCGGATCCCTATCCGACACAATCGACACTGGCACACCATGAAGTCTGACAATCTCATCAAGATACTTTACTGCCAATTTCTCCGGTGTATCTGTCACCTTAATGGGGAGGAAGTGTGCAGACTTGGTCAGTCTGTCCACTATCACCCATATCGCATCATAACCTCGTTGTGATCTTGGCAACCCTGTTACGAAATCCATCGTCACATGCTCCCATTTCCATTCCGGAATGGGTAATGACTGTAGTAATCCCGCAGGTCTCTGATGTTCCGCCTTAACTTTCTGACACACTAGGCACTTTGCTACAAATTCAGCAATATGCCTCTTCATTCCAGCCCACCAATATTGTTCTCGCAAGTCCCTGTACATTTTGGTGCTGCCCGGATGAATGGAAAACGTCGAACTATGTGCCTCCATCAAAATCAATTGCCTAAGCTCTTCATCATGAGGGATGCACACTCGTCCTCGAAATGTTAGGATACCATCCTCTCTTATACGATACTCACTTACTGTACTAGTACCGCTGTCTACTTCCTCCAACTGTTGCTTTATTTGACTCAACAATGGATCTTCACATTGCTTGGTTCGAACCTCATCTAGTAAAGTTGGCCTCACAATCAACTGTGCTATTAATGCTCCAGAATCATCACTCCCAAGTTGTACTCTAGATGTTCTCAGACACATCAACATAGGCATGTACTCGGTACGAACATAGGCTAAGGAAGATGATGTCTTTCTACTTAATGCATCAGCGACAACATTCGCCTTGCCCGGATGGTAGTCAATCACCAAGTCATAATCTTTGATCAATTCCAGCCACCTTCGCTGTCTCAAGTTCAAATCCTTCTGGGTGAGAAGGTATTTGAGGCTTTTGTGATCGGTGAACATCTTGCATGTTTCACCATACAGGTAATGCCGCCAAATTTTGAGTGCGAAGACCACCACAGCCAACTCAAGATCGTGAGTCGGGTAACTTCTCTCATGTAGTCTCAACTGTCTCGATGCGTAGGCCACTACCTTACCATCTTGCATCAGCACACAACCCAATCCCATCTTCGATGCATCGCTATACACAATGTACCCCTTGCCGCTGACCGGCAAGGTAAGAACCGGTGCTGATACAAGTCTGGCTTTCACTTCCTGAAAACTCTTCTCACATGCCTCTGACCATACAAACTGAACTCCCTTGCGTGTTAGACGTGTCAATGGACCTGCCAAAACGGAAAAGTTTTCCACAAACCTCCGATAGTAGCCGGCCAGACCAAGAAAACTTCAGATTTCCGTGATACTACGAGGAGGTTCCCATGACACAATGGCTTCTATCTTCTTGGGGTCGACAAGTATACCTTCCGCTGATACCACATGTCCCAAGAAACCTATTTCCTTCAGCCAAAATTCACACTTAGTGAATTTGGCATACAACTGCTGCGCTCTAAGTCTGTTCAGCACAGTTCGCAAATGTACCAAGTGCTCCTCCTCCGACTTTGAATAGACCAAGATGTCATCAATAAACACAATGACAAACTGATCTACGTATTCCCGAAAGACTCTATTCATCAAATCCATAAACATGGCTGGCGCATTAGTTACTCCAAACGGCATCACCAGAAATTCGTAATGCCCATACCGTGACCGGAAGGCTGTCTTTGGTACATCAGACTCACGAACCCTCAGTTGATGATAACCTGATCTCAAATCAATTTTGGAAAATACCGAGGCTCCTTGCAGCTGATCAAACAGATCATCAATGCGTGGCAACGGGTACCGGTTCTTCACCGTAACCTGATTCAGTTGTCTGTAATCGATACACAGTCTCAACGTGCCATCTTTCTTCTTGACAAACAAAACTGGTGCTCCCCAAGGTGAAACACTAGGTCTGATAAATCCTCGATCCACTAAGTCCTCCAATTGAGTCTTTAACTCTTTCAACTCAGCTGGTGCCATCCGATATGGTGCAATGGAGATAGGACCTGTCCCTGGCACCAACTCAATCTCAAATTCAATCTCTCTCTCCGGTGGCAACCCTGCCAATTCTTCTGGGAACACATCGGGAAAGTCTTGTACTACTGGTATCCTGCTCAGCTCCGGTGACTCTATCGTCAAATCTCTGATATGTGCTAAGAAAGCTGAATAACCCTTACGGATCATACGTCCAGCATCCAGCCAAGAAATGACACAAGAAGGAACGACTCGCCGATCACCTTCGAAACAAAATTCTAACCCATCTGCCAAACTGAACTTCACCTTCTTTGTGAAGCAGTCCATCCTTGCTCGATACTTAGCCAATCCGTCCATCCCTAAGATAACATCTATCTCTTGCATATTCAAGGGAATTAGATCAACCTCAATTTCTGCGGAACCCATTCGCAACAAACAGCCCAAATACACACTCTCGCAGACCACTCGTTCACCCAACGGAGTTAAAACTTCTATGGGTGGCTCTAGGGGTGACAACTCCTTATCCGCTCTCATAGCTACCCTAGGACCAATAAAGGATCTATTCGCTCCGGGGTCCATTAATACTTTAGCGGGTATGGAAAAGATAATGAGTGTACCTGTCACAACATCTGGATTGGCGTTCGCTTCTGCATCCGCCAAAGTAAACAGGCGCGTCTGAGGTCGTTGTGATTGCTGCTGTGAAGCTTGATTCGTAGCCTAGCTACTAGATGGTCGTCCCACCTGTACTCTACTCGGTGGTCTTGTTGATCCTTGTGAGCCTCTGTAACTTACACCAGCCCTCTGACCCATTGACATTGCTGAGGCTGTCGAATGATATGTCATCGATCTCGCGGTGCCGCCCCGAGGACAATCTCTAGAGAAGTGCCCAGGCTGACCACATGTATAACACCGGTTGAGATACGGTCGCGGATACCTGAAGGGTCTGCTAAAACTGGACATTGAGTGGGCAGGTTGCGTTCCAGTCACAAAGGAAGATGTTCCTTGTGATCTAGTAGGGGCTGTAGCATATGGGGTGTATCTCTTATTTTATGGTCTTCGATCAAACCGGCTGCCAAACCTCATGGGGCCCTTGCCCGTACCAAAGTCCCTCGACCTACTGACTTGTCCCTGTGCTATCTCCTCGGATTTCACAGCCTCCATAACTAACTTCTCAAAGTCTGTGCTAGTGTTTGGCCCCATGATGGTGCAGATGTTCTGATTCAGCCCATGCTCAAAACGACTTGCCAAGACAACCATGTCCTGTTCAATTTCCGGCACAAAATGAACAAGTGCCCGGAACTCCGTTTCATACTCCGCCACGGTCTTGTTCCCTTGTCGAAGCATATAAAATTCAGACCGTTTATTGTTCTGAAAATGAGGTGGAAAATACCGCAAATCAAACTCCCTTTCAAACTCCTCCCACGTGGGCTGGCCGCCATAACGGTTCCTGATGGTACCCCACCAGGTAGCTGCGTCACGTTCTAGTAAGCGGGTAGCCAAGATGACTCGGTCCTCAACTGAAATCCTCAGATCCTGAGCTGTCAATACTATTTTGTCTTTCCACAGCTTCGCCACTAATGCATCACTCGAACCATAGAAACTTTGGCAGCCCAAGTGTCTTGCCTCCTTCAATAGCTTGGACACTTGTATTGGTAAGCTACCGCCTTGTACATCAGCTTGCCTTATCTCTGGCTGCACTTCTGGTTCAGGCTGTACCGGGACTTGCACTTGTGGTTGTTGAGTAACTACAGTTTGCATCTGTTGCATTGTTTGCTGCATCTGAACCAGAGTTGTCTGTAACGCTGTCAACATCTGAATCATAACCGGGTCTTGAGCCATAGGTGCTGTCTGTTCTGTTTGTGTCTCTTCCGTTGGTCCACGGGCATCGGACCTTTCCTCAATATTTTCTGCCTGTACACGGCGTGGTCTCCCCACTTTCTTTTTAGGTGCCATCTAAAATAACAGAACACACAGCCATAGGTATAAGCCTAAGAAACACAACAACAAGACAACTAGACACACTCTATGCTGGACAATGCAGGTGCCGTGAGTGTGATGCACTTTTTCAAAATATCAGTTTGCACTCAATGCACACAAAATAACCATGCTCCGCTACCAACCTTGTGAGGACCCGTTCCCGGTAATCGGGAGCCTCACCACCGTGCAGCTCCGATTGTCCCAACTGGTGGACCAAGCGGAACTACACAAGGCTTATCCGAAAAACACAACATCTGAATTTGTAGAAATACTCAATATTTAAATCTTTTTGTTTAAAACATGGCATGCATCAATTGGTACTCAGCACAATTTACAAACAACAGAGTAGCAAACACCTGCAGCGGAAATATCAGATCACATACAATGGGCCATACGGCCTCAAACATACAACACCGTGAGTCCACACTCACAGATTCCCAGAAATTCACAACAACACTACTTTGTATATATCAAAACATCAGAATATGCAAGCATGTGTTGTACACATATGCACCAGAAAACGACACAAGTATTTCAATATACAAGAAGATGTGAAAGATGCTGAGTCCAAAACGTGCATGTGCATTTGTCCAGCCCTACGACCAATACCGGGATAGTAACCTCAAAGTTGAACAGCTAGCTCTCACACCTTAGTCCTGAAACAAAAAGGGAGGGGGTGAGATCAAAGACCTCAGTGGAAGTTACCGCGTCATAAGCATAAACGGTGGAATGGAGACAAAACCAAAGCATAGTATCAAACATTTATTCAAACCAGTACAATCCATACTCTTCAATGTAGCCATCATACGTGCACACACCAAAATGCAAAAGGAAGTAAAAACAGTTTTGATACTTGGCTACTATGCCCAACATAATGGGGTGGACACAAACCACTTCCACGTAACCCCCGTTAAAGGGCTACATAAAAGCCTACCGATGGTTTTCAATTGTCGCATATATCTATAAACAAAAACCCCACCATCAGTATTGTCCCAAAATTGAATGGAGAAAACACAATCTGTCACATTCAATTTTGCACACGTATATAACGTCGTAAGATATATATGAAGCATGTATCAGGCCTTTCCCTTCATAGTGCACACAGCACTCAATCACATAGCCACCCATACCTCTCCAAGGTAAGCAACTGTCCTCTCTATAGGACTCCATATACTTACCTAACTTGATCAAGCATTAACCGTCAACTCCAATCGGTACAGTGACCAAAAACGAATTTATCCAGTATGGGTCATTAAAACTAAAAATTCATAAGATATTCCATGCATGCATTTAAACATTGCCATCTTAGAATCAGGTGCCAAACATCTCAAAATAATATTCGAAGTATTCAGCCACAATAGAAAAAATGTCTAAGAAGCCGAAAAATCATATCGTATGGAAGGTTGCAAAACCCGTATGAAATTTCATGTACACCAAACAAATCAGCATGTTTCAGCTTTTGATATCCAGCATTTAAACATGGCCAGAAAACTATCATTTGAACACAATTGTTAAACACAATTCAAGTCATGCCTCCATTCAAACCAAAACATTAGATCATATATGAATTCTGAAAACAAAACGTTACGCATATGCAAATGAAACATAAACTCCCACCTCTCGTTGCGTCGATGGTTCGCCAACGATATCCTTTCCTCTACTGATCGATCCAGTACCTCCTAAACAAGCACAAACCATACATCCATACTAAGCATAACCAATCCAGGAATCAAAAATGCAAAATAATTGAAAGCAATCCTATGGACCCTCTCACGCTGCACACACATCTACATTCCCCTATCCAATCTCAACACTCAAATCATATCCAATCTAAACAACCAATTCATATCCAATCTAAACAACCAATTCATATCCAATCTAAACAACCAAATCACAGTACTTCAGATACCCTCCTCCTTTGACCACAACCACTCAATTCACATGCATAACCACACCAACATGATCAAGAACATGAAGAAACTACCCCCTGATACTGTTCATCCGAGATTCATACAAGAATCAGAGGTTGTTTCCATGCATTTCCATCCATCAAAAACACTCAATCACATCACTAGCAACCTTAATAAGCCAACCAATCCAAAAGAAAACCAAAGATTAAGCACTTACCAACAACTCTGGAATTTTCGTCCAGAATGAAGAACACCTCAAAATCAGGCCTTAGACATCAAACTAACAGTGGAAAAGTGTAGAAGATTGATGGGAAAGTGTTTTGGGACAATCCCCCACAAGTTGTTGGGATCAATTTGAGCAAGGGTTGGATTTTGGTAGGTTGGAAGGGTGAAGGAAGGAGAAAAACGAGTTAGGGCTGGTGGTGTGTGTGTGTTCTGCTGGTCACTTATGCAAGAGGAATGTCTAAAGGGTGAAGTGTAAACTTGGGCTGATGGGTTTCAGACCCAAGGGCTGATGGGTTTTGGCCCAAAAGTTCAACAAAGCTGGACTGGCCAATCGTCAGCCCGTTTCGTCACAAATGAGCCCAATGGGCTCGTATTTGGCCCAAACGGCCCGCGATCGCTCAAAACGAACCAAAATCAACCTGGTTTGTTTTCCACTGACTCAACCTCGATCGTCTAACCTATCTCACTCACACTCATACGTAAACACTCTCAGATTCACTATAGGTTCCTTAAAGGCTTCCTACGGCTGTGCTCCCAAACTAGAATTTTAGCATCGGCGCGCTGCCGCTGGCACTAACGCTACCGTTGACGTTGCCACTGACTGGCACTACAATAGACGGGACCTCACAGATGTAGTATGGCAACTGGCTCTACGGGATAGGATAAGTCTTCAGCAACTTCAACTGGCGGTTCTTTAAGCACATGAGCAGGATCTCGCATATACTTTCTTAGTATTGAAATGTGAAATACGTTGTTTTCATATGAGGAAGTTCTTTATCTTTTGAGTCATCAAAAGCCTCAATCTGGTCATTGTCCACCACGTGTTCATCTTCATCACTTAAACCTTTCTCTGGAAAATCTGCTCTTAACACAGTTGGGAATGGTTCAGCTTCCATGTCAGAAAGTATCCCCCTTTTCAGAATATGCTTCAGGAAGAGATCTATGATCCACTGTCAGTAAAATTCCTAATTTTAATGGCTGAGGTACAAGGGAACTATGAGCAGACGAGTGTGTCCACAGAGAGGTTTTCTCTATAGCTCCAAGGTTAGCTGGCTGAGATGTAGATGAACTGTGAGATGAGGAGAAGCTCCATGCACTCTACAATATCTTTAAGCAATGGTAACCCCATTCGATAATTTAGAGAATTCCCATAACCCTTAAATATAAGCATATCCACATCATCTGTCCACTCCAGTAAAGCGACCTCGGAAGGGCCAAAAAGGCCACAAGCTTGATCTGTTATATCCAACACTGATGCTTCCTGTTTACACAGAAACCATAGAGAAGCATTATCTTTTCTGGTGAAATTAAGCCCATAGCGGCTCACTAATGCAGAAGTAATTTCATCCAAGAAAGGTTCCTTTAACTTATCAACAACAGGCTCCTGCCTTTTTCTATCGAGCTTGTAGTTTTCACAACAATCATGAAACCTCAGTATTATATCACTCGCATGACTTTCACTAGTAACAGCAAAAGCTTGTTGGCGGCCCGCCCAACAGTCCCTTTTTCACTTAACAGTCCAATTCCAAATGCAACGACACTGGCTGATGTGCGAGGTACCTGTGTAGCCTTTATGGGATACACATCAGAGTGCTATTGATCTTTGAACAAAGAGAGAAATCTTTCCCTAACACGGATCCCAAGATTATACATTTCCTCCTCTCCTTTGCCGATTAACTCTCCACCTTTCACTTTCCCTCTTCAAGGAGACTTCCAATCCTTCATCCAAGCCAGAATTCTATCTAACGACAAATGGCGATCTTCTGCTTCTCTTATAAGTCCTTCAAAACGAGAAGGCAGCTCGTTTAACTCCCTCATCAGCTTCTTGGTAGGGGAACGAGTCCCATGCCTGGTTACAGTGGAGAGGTGCTGACAGACATCAAAATCCTTTTGATCAGAATTTGAATGCGCGGATAATACTAGTAATGACAACAGTACGAAAATCACGATAGCAGCCATCGAAGAACCGGTCACTTTACTCCCCTTTTTGTGTGCATCAACTGAATCAATGCTTTTCTGTCACTAAGCTCTTCCCTCACTACAAATACCACATCGGCATGATTTGCAGAACCATTCATCGTTTGGAACATTCTCCAGACCAAGACAATCTTTGTGAAAGGACAATGGGCAATGATCGCACAACATCAAATCACCCTGTCATTATAAATAGAGCAGATCACGTTATATTCATATTTATGCTGTTTGAGGTTGCTTTTGGAATTCATGGGCTTCTTCCGCATGTTGTTACGTTCCAACTCCATTTTGCACTGAAACAATGTTCTTCCATCTTCGTTCAAGATAATATTGGCAGCTGGTCTGTGGATTGCACTCCCAGCATGAACTTCAAACTCAGTGAGATTAAGAATTTTCTTGCCACAATCGCATTCTAGTCCATCGCGAGTAATTCTTCCTGTTGTCAATGCACCCTCCTTCCTTCTGGATCGGTAATGCACCTTGGCCCCTGGTAATAACACATTGTTGTCTAGCAAGGAAGACAACATTGTCCGTCGCGAAAGGACTGTTCTTCCACTAGTTTGCTTGCCTCTTTATTTTGGAAGCTGCGCTGGCTTGGATTCAGTCACGGACCCGATTGTATCCAATTTGTTGCTATCCTATTGAACAGCATCAGAGAGGGGTCATGGTAAATCATCCGGTCGATTCCTTTTTCTTCCCCGTGCTCTTCGTCCAGTGATGTGTATCGATATGCACGTGCAGAGTGGTTATAGTTAGTCTTATACTCAATTTTCCATCCCAAGTATGCAATGTGTTCCCTCGCATCCATAGCAAGGCTTGTGCTTCGCTTGTTGGCTTCTAAAGATGCATATAATGTAAGATCATTCGGACAAAACTCGGCCGTGGGTGTAACCATCAGCCATTCGCATTTTCCGCTTTTCTTCTTGGATTCACCATAAAGCTGTGTAAGCCACTCAACATTACCAGATTCAACAGTTCCAGAAGGTAGGAACTTCAACCGGTCCTTATCCTTTAGCACAAGACCGTTGCAACTGATTGAATCAACAGATACTTTCTTATACAAATATCCATTCTTCAGCAACAGCCCATCAAGAACTTCACACATCTCACCAGTATCACGGTCACGTCTATATTGAATAAGAGGGCGGAATTCTTCAAGTTCGCTTGGGCTGATCACTCTTGGAGCTGGAGTTGTAGTATTCTTTATGGCAACTCTCCCACCATATTTTAGAGCCATTGCTTGTAGATCAATTCTTGGGATCAGCTTCACTGTTGCTACTCTCCGTTTGTCATTAACAGCAATAATCAGTGCAAGGTCTCCTTTGTATTTCCCATTCTTCAGACGAGCCCACATGCTCTTGGTAATTGGACAACGATTATTCCGGACAGTGAGCAGATGGCAACGTTCATTTAGTGGAATTGTTGACAGTCTACTAGCATATATACCAGTAAGTCCTTTAGAAGCCTCGTTGATATCATATTTTCTTGTAGGCTTCGATGAAGATAAAACCTTTTACATGGTCAACAGCAAATGCAGATACTATCTGTAATTTGGCTCCCAGAGATTTTAAGTCAACAAACTTCTGCATTAAACAAAAGCTGAATGTCTCTCACGGCCAACAACGCATTTGACCTTCCATAAAGTCGGATCCTCAGCACAAGGTAAGCAAGAATCTCTGTCAACAATCCTTTTTGTCTCATCAGCATATGCACGTAAAATAGGATTATTGTTGAACTGTTCTTCCATCATCCTATCATATTCTTCCTCATCCTGTATTTCTTCTTCCTCTGTCTGCTTTTATTCAATTAACACATAGATTTAGTGAACCGAATGAATCATATACAGACAAGTGTTCTTTGTTCCCGTCTTCTTTGCAAATAACAACAATAGATACAAAGAGTATCTATATCTATTACTGCCACATCCTCCCAAGTGGGAAAACGATTGCCGAATTGCAAGCTAACAGATGTCCACCATGTGAGGGCTTCTCCCTCAAGTAAGAATGTAGCATTGGCAACCTTGTCATCATCCGAGATACGCAA
Source organism: Passiflora organensis (assembly GCA_019739055.1). Lineage (NCBI taxonomy): Eukaryota > Viridiplantae > Streptophyta > Magnoliopsida > Malpighiales > Passifloraceae > Passiflora > Passiflora organensis. The sequence continues at coordinate 3,464,162 of JAEPBF010000191.1, read as the reverse complement.
AGGATATTCAGCATAAGGTATCTATCCACTCACAAGCGGCTGCAGCTCCAGCTGAACCATCAAAATCTTTACATCCAAGTTGTCGAGCTTCCTTCAGCAATTTTGTAATCACGACGGGAAATCTCTCAGCCTCCTTATGATGTGCCGGCTGTACAGGTTCAAGTGGAGGAATAGGTTCTTCCACTGGTGTAGGTGCAGGAGCATTCTGAAATTGCGCCTCCATACGATGCTAATTTGCAGCAATTCCTTGTAATACGTTTAAGATCTGTGCCATAACAGGGTCAATGCCTGGTGCGGCTGGTGCCTCAGGTTGGTTTTCGGGCTCAGCTTGCCCTTCCTGCTCAATTTGTGCATTTGGCTCCTCTTGCTCAACAGGTTGTTGTTCAGTCTGAATCTCAAACCTACCCCGTTGGTCCCTTTGTAGCCTCGAGCGTGCCATACTACACGAATACACCTTTACTACTCAACATATACTAAATACAATACTAGTAAAAGGAGTGGTACCTGGTGGAGAGGCATGCACCGGACGATACGCATATGCTGGAAAATAATATACAAATTTTCGGAAATCACATGCACACATGCAAAGATATTCACGACAATTCCACTCATAAATCAAACATCACACAAGCATAGACTCACACATCACCGCATTCCGAAATTCACATCATCAATCACATGTATATATATTTGGTAATGACAAGAAAGACATATGAAGGCCTATGAACAATCAACACATTAGTTTATTACTCCTATCATTTAAACCTTACAACTTAATCCAGCCTTAGTTCCCTTTCCGTATTAGCCCCTAAGTGAGTGAGTGTGTGCCTATGTTCTTACCTGAAATCACCAAAATCAACAAATAAGTTAACATATAAAAAATTATATTCCCTAAACCATGCATCGCTACCAAACTTGTAACGACCTCAATTCCTAACTATTAATAATTGCTCCGATTAAGGTCATTACCGTCGTGAAACCCAAATAAGCCTAAATTACACCTAAGACCAATTTGAATCTCACCAGGCTAATCATAAACTACCGATTTTATGCTTGTTAATCTTATTGTTTATCAACAATTGGAGCATGATATTGGACACATGTTCTGGTATCATATGGAGTAAATAAAACATCAGCGGAAGTCTTAAATTAAATTTTTGGGTTCATAACATACAAGTCCCATAGGGATCCACATAACCAGCAAGAAATTCTTCATCAAGGTTCGGAAATAGCAAGTAAAGAAGAGTGCTTAAAATAAACCAGAAAGTTGCCCAATCATTCATGTTATATGCGCAAGTAACAAGTATGCAAATGTGATGCGATATCGCCCCGCCATGCAGCCTTGATCTCACACCCTGGTACCACGAACAGTGAATGTACCTAAGCCTGAAAAATGGTAAAAACAACGGTTTGAGATTACAAGAATCTCAGTAGGGTCACAGCATCATAAGATCTATAGAATCCCTAAACACAAATCTCCCAATTCACATATGATCATTCCTAAACAACTAAAAGGGATCACGCAATTCAAAAACCAATCAAAAGAGGTTAGGGCCGAATCTATGGCTGAGGGAGGACTACAAACACTTCCGAAAGATCAGAAGTACACAGGCAGGTGATACACATCAGTTTGCTCTCGGCATTGAAGAAGAAAGGCCATCCCCTTCCACCTGTGTTGTCCAAAACTTACTGCACAAAGGGTAGATGGTTAACACGCAAACTAATCAGTAAGCCTTTCATCTTGTCCTCACAAGGACAAGTCGACTAGTCCCACAGGGACAAGTCGACTAGTCCCACAGGGACAAGTCTTCCCTAGTCACATACCTACTAGGGCATCCAAAACCTCGCAAGATAAGGGCTTTCTGCCTTGCAAAGCAGGGATCCGGCCTCGCAAGAACAAATATCCAGCGTGCGCTTGCTGGTTTACCTCCCATATAACTCCCATACCGTTAAGAACCTCTCCTCTCCCTAGGAGCATCAGCGCTTACCCCGAATGACCACCGGAACAGGATCCTGACACACAAACACGTACAAGCACAAACAGGCAAGTACAAGGCATAATACCACAATAGGGTATCCTCAATCATGTCAAAACACAATCAGCGTATTCAATTCACATAACATATGCAACCCAGGCACTCAATACCTAACTCAGGGGTTCGATATAGCCTATGAGATCCATATCTCATTCCGAATTTCATACTCTCACCCTATAATCCAATCGCATGCAATACAACAAGGGCAGGCAACAAATACATCAAGAAAATAACAGGGGTCTCTGGAGAAACCGATGAGGCGTAGATCCTACCTCTCTTGTCTCTGAACAAGAAGCTACTTCTTTTCCTTTATTAAGTAAAACCGAACCACCTATATTATCACAAGGCAAAGACGGAAACAAACTAAGCACGCATATCCAATAATCAATTGAATACCCTATTTCCTTACCAATACCACTCACCAAACCTATCAGAAAACCAGTGATCAGATGTTGCAGGTGCCTCCCCCTTGGATGTGTGATGTGATAGTTACGAACTGAACAAGATTCAACCTGAATTTACCATTCCAATTAACTATGCAAATCTTGTCGCTAAAAGTAGGGCATATGATGATTTCGTCTTAACCTTAAACAAGGAAATATTTACATCCAAGATGAAATTTATATATGGTTGGAAAGAGGATGAAAATATATTTTCAACGAGCTATTATTTGTAACGATCTGACAAACGATTAGAAAGTTATACTATTCTAAATTTCAAGAAGAGTTGGCAGTGCCGCCGAATTTCAACTTGACCTTTGAGAACGAAATACTAACCTCCTTACAAAAGATCAAATAGTTTTGGAAAGAGGATGAAAAGAGCTTTCCAACAAGCTAGTATTTGCAGAGATCCGACAAACGATGAGTGAGTTATGCTAGTTTGAAATTTCTACGAATTATGACGGCTATAGGGAGGTATAGGGTTTTAGGCTCATACGAATTTGTAAGTTTTCTATGAATGATTTTTGTGGGGTTGGCTTCCTATTTATAATGAATGGGTATAGAATTATGATTACTACTTTGAATCACTTTATCATAATATGATAATCTATCAGATAATTAAACTCTAAATTATCTTCCCTATTTTTAGGGTCTTTAATCTCTAAGGCAATTATCCCTCTATAAGGACAACCTCTAAGGCAATTATCCATCTATAAGAACTTAGATCAAAGGAAATTTTAAAAAAAGTTAACTACTAAAGAATCTTACCAATTTCGGTCATCACATATCCTTTCTTTCAGGGGCAAAATCGTCTTTTCACCTGTACTGGCTTCTGGACTTCTATGACTCAAAATTAGGGGTCTTACATCAAACTCTCAAGAGTCCAACCGGTCGATATATATCGACAGACTGATCGGTGAGCTTTCAGAAAGGATTCTCACAAGCATCGACCAGTTAGTGAGCTCTCGGCAGGGATGTCCACTCTGGTCGTTTTTCTGGGTTTCTCACTAGTTTTCTCTCAATTTTTTTAGTGTCAAATCCTCACCCAAATTTGAACACTCTCCACACATACCTTCCCAACACAATATGCGTACCATTCAAAGTCTCATATCCAAGAACACACTCTCAATTCATAGGTTTATACTCACCAAGGATGCATCAAACATAATCAACATATCAATAAGTGGTAATAAATACAACTGATGCATAAATCATATGGTAAACACACAATGAACCTAGCATGATCATCATTCACAATGCAAGTATAGTCTCTATTCAAAATCAAACATTTGATCATATTTTAATTCAACAAAATAGAGCATTTCCATTTAACTGAATGAAATATAAATTCTCACTTATTGTCACGTAGACGACTCAATGACAATATCCTTTCCTTTATCGATATTATGAGAATTGAAACTTTCGAATTACTTGTGCCAGAAAGCTCAATCAAAATTCATAATGTTAATAGGCCTAAGCCTGTAGTTTAGACTGATGAAAAATAAAAATTTTGATTTTTTATAATACAACGTTAAATTTTATTTTTCAAGGAATTAAAATATTTATTGGAAATTTTGGATATTTATGAAATTGCTCGTTGAAAAATAGCAAGATGAGATCTAATGGTGGTTTTGGTGATTTAGGACCTTGAATAGGTCTATTAATGGTTTAAATATATTAGGAAATTTTTAGAGAATTTTAAGGACTGAAACCGGAATTTTCGTAATTTTTTGACAATATTCGAGTAAAGTAGTTAATTTTTAGTAAATATTATATTTTGGAAAGATAAATTTGTTGATACCAATGGATATTCCTCTTCAAGAGGAGTTCGTAAGATTTTTCCGCGTAATTTTTAGAGAAGTATAGTAATTTTTATTGATTTTTAATAACTTTTGTATTTAATAAAATAATATAAAATATTATTACTATTTATTAATATAAAATAAATTAAGCATTATTCAAAATGACGAGATGCTGTGCCGTTTTGACCAAGGCTGTTCAAAATAACAGCATCTACCACCATTTTGAAACTCGGGAGAAAATCTCCCAAGTTTAGCCGTTTTGCCGAAGGCAAAAACGGTGTCGTTTGGTCTTCAGGTCCAATGCCTCCCAAAACCTTCCCACTACCTGAGACCTGTATACCCCATTTTTTTACCCATAGAGATTCATTTGTACATTCAAGCTCAGACAGTTGCCAGAAATGCTCCCATTTGCTGTGATTTCGCTTCGCGAGCTTTTACGTATAGGAATCGTGTATTTTTCGGCTATAGAAGGTGTGCGAGAGGTTGATTTTCAGAGCTTTGGAGCCGATTTCTTTTTCCGACAAGTTGGTCAGATTCTTTTGGTACAACACTGATCTTTGGTTGTGTTTAGGTTATACGTGAGTAGAGCTGTAATTTGGTGTGTATATCGCAAAATTTGTTTGAGTATTTTGGTAGATTAGAATCCAGATATATTCCAGATTCCACAGTTCACGTCGTCCGACATCCAAAGGTTGAAAATGACCTTGAGCGACATGTTGCCCGAAACATCTTTGAAAGACTTGTAGTTGGCTGTGGAGGTGGACGACAAGTCACCTGCAGATGCAGGTGACAAGTCATCTGGACGGAGACCTAGGCTCGGAACCGAGCCTAGGGTCTGAGCGACGTGGCATGCCCTGAAGCATGTGAGTGTCATGAAGCTAGAGCTTCAGGTAGTATGCTGAACTCACTTGGTTCCGCCAGATGTCACTCAGTGATTGGCTGAAAATAAATAAAATTTAAGAAAAATAGAAAATAGCCAGAAATAGGTAGAAAAGGATAAAAAATTCTGGAAAAAAAATAAAATTGAGAAAAATTGTGAGAAATACTAGAAATGATAAGGAATCCAATAGTATCAAAATTATTTAAATCTCATGTGATTTGATGGGTCAAATAAATAGATTAATATCCGAAAAAATAAGGAAAAATATCCAAATCAGTTTCGTATTGATTTACGGGTGGAAACACGTTGTATCAAGGTTATAGGTTTGTAATTTTATGTGTGTTTATGCATCGAGGATGTGATATTAAGGATTCTGCTATGAATGCATGTGTAGGTGGATGCCTACAAGTAATGGATTTCGAGGAATCAGCCCAATGATCGAGGATTAAGTGTGTGGGAAACCTTGAATGGACGAACCCTTTTTATACATTATATACTGACATGAATGAATACAGATAAGTATGATTAATTAGAAGCATGAGGAATGCATTAATAAATAAAATCATTGTGCCTGTGCTGTGAATTAATTGTCTGTTGCTTGAAACCTTGTGCTCGATAATTGAGGTGTGTTAGGCTATGAGTTATGTTATACATCGATTGAATGTGCCATGTGTGATTTTAATAATGGAAGTGCATATGAACTATTTGTGTGCATTCAACATCATAAGATAGAATGAAGCATCACAACAGTATATGGTGACCTATGCGACTTTCGAGAGCTCTTCGAGTATGGTAGTGCTACTGTAAGGACCCAAACCCAACCTGTTAGGACCTTTACCGTTGTGAAACCCAAATAAACCCAACCTAGGACCTATCTGAATTTCACAAGGCTTATCACCCTATGTTCTAGTTTTATTAAGTTTCTTTCTTATGGTTTTTAAAGGTTAGAGCATGATAATGGATAAATATTCTGGCAATATACAGAGTGAATAAAAATATCAGCGGAAGTATTTATAATTTATTAAAGGTACCACAACACACAAGCCCTATAGGGATCTCAAAATCCAGCAAGTAATCCTCCAGTAAATTCCGAAAACAAAAAAGCAAATGAGGCATTCAATGAACCAGAAAGTAGTCCAATCAAACTTCATGTTATATCTGCAAGCAACCAAGGAAACAAGTATGCAAGTGTGATGCAATATCGTCCTATTCATCTTGCCAGCACACAGGACAAGGTATCTAGCCAGCACACAGGACTAGGCATCCAATCCGCACAAGGGTGAGGGCATCCAATCCGCACAAGGATAAGGGCATCTTGCCAGCATACAGGACAAGGCATCTAACTAGCACACATGACTAGGCATCCAGCATGCACATGTTGGGGATTGCTACCTATACGACTCCAATACCAGTAAGAACCTCTCCTCTCCTCAAGAGAATCAACACTTACCTCGAATGGCCACCGGAAAAGGATCTTAACACATAGACATTTAAAAACATAGCACCATAGCAGGACAACCTCAATCATACACAACTTAATCAGCATGTCATATGCATACAATACAACCTCATTAGGCATACACAACCTATCTTAGGGGTTCAAAATTTCCTATCAATTCCATAGTTCAATCCGCAACTATGCATACCAAACATAAGGCATGCACATATACCAATAACAAAGACATGCAACCAAAAACATCAATTAAACAACAAGGATCTCTGGAGAAACTGATGAGGTATAGATCCTACCTCTCTTGTCTCTGAACATATAGCTAATCTTTTGCCTTTATTAAGAGGATCCGAACCACCTATATCATCTTAAGGCAAAGACAAACCCATATTAAGCATGTATACTCAATAACCACGTAAACATCCTATTTCCTTACCAATTCCACTCACCAAACCTATCAGAAACTAGCAATCAGATGCTTCTGAGACCTCCGCCTTGGATGTGTGATGTGATAGCCAAGAACACAACAAGAATCAACCTAATTTATCATCCCAATTAACCATGCAAATGTCGACACTAAGATAGAGTTTAAAAAGGGAAATTGCGATTTGATGCACACAAGGTTTAGGGATTATTTTATGATTACAAAGAAGGATTAGGTGTTAATTACACATATGATTAAAAGGAACAATATCAGAAACCAATAGACAAGTCAATTGATCAAAATCGGCAACAATAGGCAAAGGAGTAAGGCAAGCCGATTTCATTCGTAGGGAAGAATTAAAGGATGAATTCATGATATTATAACATGAATAGATGCCAAACAATCATATGAACAAAAGAAATGAAGGATCAATCAAAGTATTTTGGCACTAAACCATAAGCAATTGCGATAAGGAAAAGTTCAAAGAAATTGTAACCTTATGGTGATGAAACAAAGGTAGCAAGATAGAGGATGGAAAGAGGTTTTCAACAAGCTATTGTTTGTAGAAATATGATAAAGGATAAAAGAATTCAGCTATGGTGAAGGTTAAGAAATTTTTGCAACAAAGGTAGGGTGTAGGGTATGATTGCTTGATGATTTTATGTGTTTTTGGTGTAGGTTTTAAGCGTGGCCAGCTAACTCCTTGTATAGGGTGTTTATGGGATTATTTTTCTTACTTTTAAGGCTATATATAATTAGATAATCATTAGGATTTAATTTTGGAACTATCTCTTATGAATAGATAATCCATCATTAATGCTAAAAATGAACTAAGGAAGAAATGAAATCATAAATGAACACTAAACATGTACTACCATTTTTGGCTACTAGACATCCATTTCTTCAGGGGAAAAATCGTCATTTTAGCTACACTGGCTTTTGGACTTCTATAACACAAAAATCGGGATCTCACAGCTACCATCACCTAGCGCCCCGATATTGTTAGTGAAACTGGGCCAAGAGGAGTGCATAACCCCATCAAGGTGGATCAAGTTTAGCATACGGGATAACAAGAGATGTAAGGAGCTGTATGTAGAAATTCCATTGACAGATCCCAATCCTATTCCTGGCAATGGAATGACTGAGAGACATTGCCAGCTCATTCACGGTCCTGATTGCTTGAGATATTACATGCTGCATTACGTTATGCCTGTGACCATGCTGATTGCCATGATGAGTATGAAAATGTTTGTTGTGTACCATTATACATGTGTTATCGTTAAATGATTGTATGTGTTTTACTATTCATATTTTCCTACCAGCTCACCTGGCAGGCTTCTGCCAGATCATTAGCTTGTGTGCAGGAATAGCGAATGATGATTAGGATCTCATTTCTGGGCATGACAAGAGACAATCGACTATTGAATAGCTGAACTCAAATTAACCCTAAGGAGCATTTCGTTAATAGTATTTCCCTTAAAGTGTCTGATCATACTAGAGCCAATGTAAATGGTTGATTCCTGGGTACTAGTTGCTAGACTAAATATTCATCGATGATACACGGACATCATCGTTTCTCATTTATAATGTGAGACACCGATTTTTGTGTCTTAGAAGTCCAGAAGCCAATGCAGGTGAAATGACCATTTTTTCCTTAAGAAATGGATGTGTGATAGCTGAAAATGGTGCTGAAGGTTTAGTGCTCATTTCTGATTTATTTTTTTTTATTTCATTTCCTTCTTGGTTAATGTATCTTAAATGATAATCTCCTAAAATTAAGGGATAAATTCCAGAATTTAATCCTAATGATTATCTCCTTATATCTAGCCTTAAAAGTAGGAAGAATTAATCCTATTACACCCTATAAAAAGAGTAGTCGGCCAGTCATAAATCTCACTCCAAAAACATACAAAATCATCATGCAATTAAACCTTACAACTTACCCTTGCTGCTGAAAATTCCTATGCACTTAACCTAGTTGAAATCTTTCACCCTTGATCAGATTTCTGTGAATAGTAACTTGTTGAAAACCTCTTTCCATCCTCTATCTTGCTATCTTTGTTTCATTATCAGAAGGTTAGATTTCCCTTATACTTTTTATATTGTAAATACCTAGGGTTTAGGGCTGAAATCTTTTGATTGATTCTTCAATTGGTTTCTGTTGTTCTTCCTCTTGTTCATATAATTGTTTGACACCTATTCATGTTGTAATATCATGAATTCATCCTTTGAATCTTCCTTATATATGAAATCGGCATGCTCTATACCCAACTACCTTGTCTGTTGGTTTCTGATCTTGTTCCTTTTATCCGTATGTGCATTTGGCAACTAATCCTTCTATGTTATCATAAAATCGTAACCTCTAAAGCTTGTGTGCATGAAATCACAATTTACCCTATTACCCTAACATAGTCCTAAAATTTTTATGATAAAATGGGCTGGGAAATCAGGTTGATTCTTGTTGAGTTCTTGGCTATCACATCACACATCCAAGGGGGAGGTTCCTACGGCATCTGATCACTAGTTTTCGATAAGTTTGGGGAGTGGAATTGGTAAAGGAAATAAGATGTTTACTTGGTTATTGAATATGAATGCTTAGTATGGTTTTTCTTTGCCTTATGGTTATATAGGTGGTTCGGATCTTGTTAGAAAAGGCAAAGGATTAGTGACTTGTTCAGAGACAAGAAAGGTAGGATCTATACCTCATCAGTTTCTTCAGAGATCTTTGTTGTTTGATTGATGAATTTGGTAATTAACTATGCTATTATGTATGTGCATGCATTGTTTATTCTATGCATGAGTTGTAGATTGACTTGAGGATCACCTAGGCAACTTCGACCCCTTGAGATAGGTTGTCTGTGCCTAAATCGCATGTGTTGTGTGTTTTGAAATGCTGAATGTGTAACGACCCTAATTCCTAAACCATTATTAATTGCTCTTATTAAGGTCATTACCGCCGTGAAACCCAAATAAGTCTCAGCGACACCTAAGATCTATTAGAATTTCACAAGGCTACTCTTATGATACCGATTTTAAGCTTATTTATTTTGTTGCTTATCAATCAATTGGAGCATGCTATTGGACACATATTCTGGTAATATACGGAGTAAATAAAATCATCAGCGGAAGTCTTAAATCAATCCATTGGGTTCATAACACACAAGTCCCATAGGGATCCAAATAACCAGCAAGCAATTCATCAACAATTTCCGGAAATAGCAAGCCAAACGAATGCTCAAAAATAAACCAGAACATCATCCAATCTTTCAAGTTATTTGCGCATGTAACAGGTAAGTGTTTATGATGCGATATTGCCCCGCCATGCAGCCTTGATCTCACACACCGGTACCACGAACAGAGGGTGTACCTAAACCTGAAAAATGGTAAAAACAACAGGATGAGATTACATTCCCTAAATAGGGTCGCAGCATCATAAGATCTACAGAATCCCTAAACACAAATCTCCCGAATTCACATAAGATCATTCCCTAAATAACTAAAGGGATCACGCAATTCAACAATAAACATAAAGAGGTTAAGGCCGAGATCATGGCTGAGGGAGGACTACACTTTCGAAAGTTCAGAAGTACACAGGCAGGTGAAATACAACAAAATCACACTCAACGATGAAGAAAGGCCATCCCCTTCCACCTGTGTTGTCCAAGACTTACTGCACAAAGGGTAGATGGTTAACACACAAACTAATCAGTAAGCCTTTCACCTTATCCTCGCAAGGATAAGTCGACTAGCCCCTCATGGAACAAGTCTTCCCTTAGTCGTAACTAGGGCATCCCCAAATCACACAGAAGTGGGCTTCCTGTCTCGCAAGACAAGGATCCGGCCACCAAGGACAGATATCCAGCGTGCACTTGCTGGTTCATCACCCATACACCTCCCATAAATCGATAAGAACCTCTCCTCTCCCTAGGAGCATCGGTTCTTACCCTACCTGGCCAGCAGAACAGGATCCTAACAAACAAACACGTACAAGCACACACAGGCAAGTACAAAACATAATACCACAACAAGGTATTCTCAATCATGTCAGGAAATAATCAACACATCCAATGCATATAACAATAGCATCCCAGGCACTCAATCCCTAACTCAGGGGTTCTATACAGCCTAGGAGATTCATATCTCATTCCGGATTTCATATTCTCACCATATAATCCAATCGTAAACAATATAACAAAGACAGGTAACAAAAACATCAGATAAGAGCGGGGGTTTCTGGAGAAACCGATGAGGCATGGATCCTACCTCCCTTGTCTCTGAACAAGAAGCTACTCCTTTGCCTTTATCAAGTAAATCTGAACCACCTAAATCATCACCACACAAAGATAAAACCACTAAGCATGCATATCCAAAAATAAATTGCATACTCTATTCCTTACCAGTACCACTCACCAAACCTATCAGAAAACCAGTGATCAGATGTTGCAGGTGCCTCCCCCTTGGATGTGTGATGTGATAGCCAGGAACTTATCAAGATTCAACCTGAATTTACCATTCCAATTAACTATGCAAAACCTATTGCTAAAAGTAGGGCATAACACGATTTCGTCTTAACCTAAAACAACGAAGTATTTACATTCAAGCTGCGATTAACATATTTTTGGAAAGAGAATGAAAAGAGCTTTCCAACGACATATTATTTGCAAGATTCCAACAAACGAGTAAAAAGTTATGCTATTTTGAAATTCAAGAAGATTTGACGGAAACCTAACGCGGCCGCCGATTTTCAAAGTAACATTAGACAACGAAATACTAACCTCCCGAAGAAAATCAAAAAATGGTTGGAACGAGGATGAAGAGAGCTTTCCAGCAAGCTATTATTCGCAGAGATCCAATGAACTATGAGGGAGTTATGCTAGTTTAAAGTTTCTGCAAATTCTGACGGCTAATGGGAGGTATAGGGTTTTAAGCCTATACGAGTTTTGTAAGGTTTTAGGGGAAACTTTTGTGGGGTTGGCTTCCTATTTATATTGAATGAGTGTAGAATTAGGTTTACTACTTTTAATCAATCTATCAATTCAATACAACTTACCAAATAATCAAAACTCTTAAATTACCTTCCTTAATCAAATAAGGTAACTATCTACCTTAAAGGATGTTTCCTAAAACAATTACCCATCTATAAGATCCTAAATCAAAAGAAATCAGAAGCAAATTAATTTACTGAACAATCTTACCAATTCCGGCTATCACACATCCTTCTCTTCAGGGGCAAAATCGTCTTTTCACCTGCACTGGCTTCTGGACTTCTAGGACTCAAAATTCGGGGTCTTACATCCTCCCCTCCTTATAAGAATTTCGTCCTCGAAATTTTAAACATTAGTACCTAATAAAACAAGTAAGGATATTTTGCATGCATAGACTCCTCAGTCTCCCAAGACTGCTCCTCAATTTGGCCATTACGCCAAACAACTCGTACCATAGGTACGCTTCGACTGCGAAGCTGTCGAACTGACCGGTCTAGTATGGCAACTGGCTGTACGGGATAGGATAGGTCTTCTTCAACTTCTACTGGCGGTTCCTTAAGCACATGAGCAGGGTCTCGTATATACTTTCTTAGCATTGAAACGTGAAATACATTGTGTATCCTTTCCATATTCGGAGGTAGTGCAAGTCGGTATGCAACAGAGCCGATTCTTTCCACAATGTCGTAAGGACCAATGTAGCGAGGTGTTAGCTTACCTCGCTGCTGAAAACGAAGGACTCCTTTCCATGGGGCGACTTTCAAAAACACTTTGTCTCCTACCGCAAATTCCAGATCCCTTCGTCGATTGTTGGCATAGCTTTTCTGCCGATCTTGTGCTGCTTTTAACCTTTGTCGAATCAAGCTCAATTGTTCTGTTGCTTGGTCAATTAATTCTGGATTGTCTAGGCGTCTCTCGCCTACTTCATTCCAGCAAATAGGAGTTCTGCAACGTCTCCCATAAAGTGCTTCATAGGGTGCCATACCGATGCTTACATGAAAGCTATTGTTGTAAGCAAATTCCGCCAATGGTAAGCTTTGATCCCAGCCGGTTTGCTGGTCTAATACACTCGCACGTAGCATAACTTCATGTGTTTGAATTGTCCTTTCTGATTGACCATCGGTTTGGGGATGAAATGCTGTACTGAACTTCAATCTCAAACCCAGTGCATTCTGGAATTTCTCCCAAAATCGTGAAGTGAAACGAGGGTCACGATCTGAAACAATAGAAACTGGTACTCCATGCAAACGAACAATCTCGTCCAAGTAACGAATTGCCAATTTTTCTGGTGTATCTGTCACACGTATAGGAAGAAAGTGTGCAGATTTTGTCAGTCGATCCACGATCACCCAAATGGCATTGTATCCTCGCTGTGATCTAGGCAAACTGGTAACAAAATCCATTGTAATGTGCTCCCACTTCCATTCTGGAATCGGAAGCGATTGAAGTAAACCAGCAGGTCTTTGATGTTCAATCTTTACTTGTTGACATACGAGGCATCGAGCAACAAATTCAGCAATATGTCGCTTCATGTTAGGCCACCAATACTGGCCCTTCAAATCTCGGTACATCTTTGTGCTTCCAGGATGAATAGCAAACTTCGAACTATACGCCTCTGATAGAATAAGATTACGAAGATCAATATTTTGTGGAACACATACCCGGTTTCTGAAGACTAGAACTTCGTCATCTCGTATTCTGAAATCACGAACTATAGCATCAACACCATCAGCAAGTTGCTTCCGAATTTCAGCAAGCTTCGGATCCTCCAACTGTTGATTCCGGATCTCCTCAATTATGGTAGGTGCGACTTCAATCCGTGCTAGCAACGAACCAGAGAAATCGGTGCCAAGATGCACACGATTAGTTTTCAATTCTAACATCATTGGCAGATAATGATTGCGCATATAAGCCAGAATTGTTGGGGAAAAAGGATGACACTTTCGGCTAAGGGCATCAGCCACAACATTCGCCTTTCCAGGATGATATTCGATGATCAAATCGTAGTCCTTAATTAGTTCCATCCATCTTCGTTGTCTCATATTCAACTCTTTCTGTGTAAGAAGGTACTTCAGGCTTTTGTGATCAGTAAAGATTCGACACGTCTCGCCGTATAAATAATGTCGCCATATTCTTAAAGCAAAGACCACGGCTGCGAGTTCTAGATCATGTGTAGGGTAGTTCATCTCATGCGGTCGCAATTGCCTTGAAGCGTAGGCAATGACTTTCCCATCTTGCATCAATACACATCCAAGTCCGGATTTCGACGCGTCGCTGTAAACCACATATTCCTTTCCGCAAATAGGTAAGGTAAGGATAGGTGCAGAAACTAACCGATTCTTTAACTCGTCGAAACTTTGCTGGCACTTTTCATTCCATACGAACGGCTCACCCTTGCGTGTCAATTTTGTCAATGGTCCGGCAAGTGATGAAAAATTTTCCACAAAGCGACGGTAGTAACCTGCTAAACCAAGGAAACTACGAACTTCAAACACACTTCGCGGAGGTTCCCAAGTAGTCACGGCTTCAATCTTCCTTGGATCAACAAACACACCTTGTGCAGAAACAATATGGCCAAGGAAACTAACCTCACGTAACCAGAATTCGCATTTTGAGTATTTGGCAAACATTCGCCGGTCCTTCAGAAAATGTGAACCACACCCGCTTGGTGAAACACTCCACACGGGCTTGATACTTTGCCAGACAATCCATGCCTAAAATCACATCCAGCTCCTTGATGTCTAGTGGAATTAGATCCACTTCAAACACATTCGATCCCATACGTATAGCACAGCCAATATAGACCAGATCACAAATCAGTTGCTCTCCCAAAGGAGTTAGAACCGCAATAGGAGGAGTCAAGGGAGATAGAGGACGATCTGCGCTAAGTGCTATCCTTCGACTCACGAACGATCTATTTGCTCCTGGATCAAATAAAACTTTAGCGTTTTGAGAAAAGACTGAAATAGTACCTGTCACAACATCAGGACTAGCCTCGGCATCAGTCAAAGTGAAGAGCCTTGTTGGTCTTGGTTGCGCCTCACTTGATGATCCGTTTGGTGGCCCTCCAGGTGCGCGTGCTGGTGGTCTAGCGGGGTTGACATTCCCACCTTGGCTGGTGTTAGGTACCCCTGGAATTAGCCGTTTTGGGCATGCGGCCCGAACATGACCCTTCTCGCCACAGTTGTAGCATTGCCGTTGCGGATTCTGCAATGACAATCCAGTATAATTGGAACCAGAAAAGTTCCTCCTGTTGGTGCTCCCATTGTCACTGGTCCGTGGAGGATGAGACCGTAAGGGATAGGGTCCCCTTCTTCGATTGAACCTTGAATCATGCCTATAGGATCCGCCACTAGTAGCTGCGGGTGGCTTCCCGATTTGCACGATCTTTTCAGCTTCGGTTGCGGCAGTTATTAGTTCTTGCAAATTCTGCACTGGTGTCGTACCGACGATGGTTTTGAGTTCAACACTCAACCCATCCTGAAATCGTCTCGCCAGCTGGTACGGTGTACGATCTTCTTCAGGTGCAAAACGGGACAACTCCCTCAACACCTTCTCATATTCCAGCACCGAACGGGTGCCTTGTTCCAGTTTATAAAATGCCTGCCGCTGCTCACTTTTATGGAATCTCGTATAAAATCTTTCGTCAAATTCATACCGGAATTCTTCCCACATTGGCAAGCGATTGCCGAATCGCAAGCTCACAGATGTCCACCAAGCGAGAGCTTCTCCCTCAAGTAAGAATGTAGAAATGGCAACCTTGTTGTCATCAGAGATACGCAGGAACAAGGATACTAGGCATAAGGTATCCATCCACTCCCGAGCGGCTGCGGCTCCAGCTGAACCACCGAAATCTTTACATCCAAGTTGTCGAGCTTCCTTCAGCAATTTTGTAATCATGACGGGAAGTCTCTCTGTCTCCTTCTGTTGTGCCGGCTGTACAGGTTCTTGTACAGGTTCAAGTGGAGGAATAGGTCCTGGTGTAGGCGCAGGAGCATTCTGAAATTGCGCCTCCATTCGCTGCTGATTTGCAGCAATTCCTTGTAACACGTTTAAGATTTGTGCCATAACAGGGTCAATGCCTGGTGCGACTGGTGTCTCAGGTTGGTTTCCAGACTCAGCTTGCTCTTCCTGCTCATTTTGTGCATTCGGCTCAACAGGTTGCTGTTCATTCCGAATTTCAAACCTACCCCGTTGGTCCCTTTGTTGCCTCGAGCGTGCCATACTACACAAGTGTACCTTTGTTACTCAAACAAACACTAAACACAATACTAGGAATAGGAGTGGTACCTGGTGGAGAGGCATGCACCGGACGATACGCATATGCTGGAAAACATTATACAAGTTTCGAAAATCATATGCACATATGCTATGCACATTCGGAAATTAACAAACATCATAGCAAACATCAAGCACACCTCATCCGGCAACGCACATAATCACGCATATACATATTAATTTTGTAATGACAAGAAACATAGCTAATCATCCACTCAAACACATTAAGGCATACTAAAGATCAATTAACACATCAACAAATAAGTCAGCAAATAACAAGTTATCAAACTAAACCATGCTCCGCTACCACACTTGTAACGACCCTAATTCCTAAACCATTATTAATTGCTCCTATTAAGGTCATTACCGCCGTGAAACCCAAATAAGTCTCAGCGACACCTAAGATCTATTAGAATTTCACAAGGCTATTCCTAGGATACCGATTTTAAGCTTATTTATTTTGTTGCTTATCAATCAATTGGAGCATGCTATTGGACACATATTCTGGTAACATACGGAGTAAATAAAATCATCAGCGGAAGTCTTAAATCAATCCATTGGGTTCATAACACACAAGTCCCATAGGGATCCAAATAACCAGCAAGCAATTCATCAACAATTTCCGGATATAGCAAGCCAAACGAATGCTCAAAAATAAACCAGAACATCATCCAATCTTTCAAGTTATTTGCGCATGTAACTAGGTAAGTGTTTATGATGCGATATTCGCCCCGCCATGCAGCCTTGATCTCACACACCGGTACCACGAACAGAGGGTGTACCTAAGCCTGAAAAATGGTAAAAACAACAGGATGAGATTACAAGAATCTCAGTAGGGTCGCAGCATCATAAGATCTACAGAATCCCTAAACACAAATCTCCCGAATTCACGTAAGATCATTCCCTAAATAACTAAAGGGATCACGCAATTCAACAATAAACATAAAGAGGTTAAGGCCGAGATCATGGCTGAGGGAGGACTACACTTCCGAAAGTTCAGAAGTACACAGGCAGGTGAAATACAACAAAATCACACTCAACGATGAAGAAAGGCCATCCCCTTCCACCTGTGTTGTCCAAGACTTACTGCACAAAGGGTAGATGGTTAACACACAAACTAATCAGTAAGCTTTTCACCTTATCCTCGCAAGGATAAGTCGACTTAGCCCCTCATGGAACAAGTCTTCCCTTAGTCGCAACTAGGGCATCCCCAAATCACACAGAGGTGGGCTTCCTGTCTCGCAAGACAAGAATCCGGCCACCAAGGACAGATATCCAGCGTGCACTTGCTGGTTCATCACCCATACACCTCCCATAAATCGATAAGAACCTCTCCTCTCCCTAGGAGCATCGGTTCTTACCCTGCCTGGCCAGCGGAACAGGATCCTGACAAACAAACACGTACAAGCACACACAGGCAAGTACAAAACATAATACCACAACAAGGTATTCTCAATCATGTCAGGAAATAATCAACACATCCAATGCATATAACAATAGCATCCCAGGCACTCAATCCCTAACTCAGGGGTTCTATACAGCCTAGGAGATTCATATTTCATTCCGGATTTCATATCCTCACCATATAATCCAATCGTAAACAATACAACAAAGACAGGTAACAAAAACATCAGATAAGAGCGGGGGTTTCTGGAGAAACCGATGAGGCATAGATCCTACCTCCCTTGTCTCTAAACAAGAAGCTACTCCTTTGCCTTTATCAAGTAAATCTGAACCACCTAAATCATCACCACACAAAGATAAAACCACTAAGCATGCATATCCAAAAATAAATTGCATACTCTATTCCTTACCAGTACCACTCACCAAACCTATCAGAAAACCAGTAATCAGATGTTGCAGGTGCCTCCCCCTTGGATGTGTGATGTGATAGCCAGGAACTTATCAAGATTCAACCTGAATTTACCATACCAATTAACTATGCAAAACCTATTGCTAAAAGTAGGGCATAGACGATTTCGTCTTAACCTAAAACAACGAAGTAAAGCTGCGATTAACATAGTTTTGGAAAGAGAATGAAAAGAACTTTCCAACGACATATTATTTGCAAGATTCCAACAAACGAGTAAAAAGTTATGCTATTTTGAAATTCAAGAAGATTTGGCGGAAACCTAACGCGGCCGCCGATTTTCAAAGTAACATTAGACAACGAAATACTAACCTCCCGACGAAAATCAAAAGATGGTTGGAATGAGAATGAAGAGAGCTTTCCAGCAAGCTATTATTCGCAGAGATCCAATGAACTATGAGGGAGTTATGCTAGTTTAAAGTTTCTGCAAATTCTGACGGCTAATGGGAGGTATAGGGTTTTAAGCCTATACGAGTTTTGTAAGGTTTTAGGGGAAACTTTTGTGGGGTTGGCTTCCTATTTATATTGAATGAGTGTAGAATTAGGTTTACTACTTTTAATCAATCTATCAATTCAATACAACTTACCAAATAATCAAAACTCTTAAATTACCTTCCTTAATCAAATAAGGTAACTATCTACCTTAAAGGATGTTTCCTAAAACAATTACCCATCTATAAGATCCTAAATCAAAAGGAATCAGAAGCAAATTAATTTACTGAACAATCTTACCAATTCCGGCTATCACACATCCTTCTCTTCAGGGGCAAAATCGTCTTTTCACCTGCACTGGCTTCTGGACTTCTAGGACTCAAAATTCGGGGTCTTACAGAATGTGTTGTGATATGATTGAGGATGCCCTAATGTTGTATTAGACCTTATACTTGCTTGTGTGTGCTTGTACATGTTTGTGTGTCAGGATCCTTTTTCGATGGCCATTCGGGTAAGCACTGATGCTCCTGAGGAGAAGAGAGCAGAGATTCTTACTGGTATGGGAGTCGTATAGGTCGTATAGGTCGTATAGGATGCCTAGTCCTGTGTGCTGGCAAGATGCCTTTAACTTTGTATTGTTTGGATGCCCTTATCTTTGTATTGTTTGGATACCCTTATCCTTGTGTGGTTTGGATACCCTTATCCTTGTGTGGTTTGGATGCCTTGTCCTGTATGCTGGCAAGACGAATAGGCTTGCTGATTTGATTGTGTGCTAAGCATTTATCCTTTTTTTTGCAAAGCCTTGGACAACATAGGTGGAAGTGGATGACCTTTTTGTTAATGTGATTGAATGATGAATTACCAGCCTATGTAATTCTGTTTCTTAAAGTATTTGTATTCCACCCACAACCTATAAACTTTCGGCCGTATCCCTATTATGATGGTTTGATGATTGTTTGATATTCCTTTAGTTGTGTAGACGGATCTGATATTGTTTGGGAGATGTTTGTTTAGATTTCTGCAGATCTTATGATATTGTGACCCTACTGAGATTTTTGTAATCTCACCCTATTGTTTTCACCAATTTTGAGGCTTAGGTATATCATCTGGTCGTGGTACTAGTGTGTGAGATCAAAGCTATATGGAAAGACAATATTGTATCACATTTGCATCCTTTCTTCCTTGATTGCTTGCGCATATAACATGAAGTTTGATTGGACTACTTTCTGGTTCTTTGAATCCCTCCTTTACTTGTTTGTTTCTGGAACTTATTGGAGGATTACTTGCTAGATTTTGAGATCTCTATGGGACTTGTGTGTTGTGGTTCCTTTGATTAATTTTAAAGACTTTCGCTGATATTTTATTCACTCTGTATGTTACCAGAGTATTTCTCCATTATTATCATGCTCCGATCTTTAAAATCATAACAATGAATCTATTAAAATGGTTTAGGATGATTAGAGCCTTGTGAGATTCAGATAGGTCCTAGGTTAGGCTTGTTTGGGTTTCACAGCGGTAAGGGTCCTAATAGGTTGGGTTTGGGTCCTTACAGGTTTGGTAGCAGAGCATGGTTTAGGAAATTTATATTTTTTATACTCTAACATGTTTTCTGGTTTTTGTGTTTGTAGGGAGAGACATGCGGACTCACCCACACTGTTAGGGGTGAATATCGAAAGTGATTTGAAGTTAAAATGCTTGATTGCTGTAATTAATTATGTGTTTTATGTGTGCTCTTGCATGTTGTCTAACCTGCTGCATTCTGATGTGTTTTAATAATTGATTTGCTATGTTTCCTTATGATTGCCGATTGTGTGTATAACTTGCTACATGTTGATTGTGATCCCTAGATGTTAATATGATTGCCAAATGCATTTGTTTAACTTGGATGATTTCCGAATGCGTCTTTGAATGAGTTTGTGTGACTATCAAGACTTATGTGTACTTGTGCGTGTGTGTGTTTTATTTTTCAGCATAGGCATATTATCCGGTGTATGCCTCTCTAAGTACTACTTCTTTAGTTCTATAATTGGGTTATGAATTTAGTGACTTTGTGTGCTTGTATAGTATGGCAAGGAAGAATGCACCTAGAGATTGTCGGGGGAGGTATGAAGCCCAAGCTGAACAGCAACTCGTTGAACAAAATGAACCGATTGCGCAAAATGAGCAGGGAGGGAAACCTGAGCCCGAAAACCTACCCGAGGCACCAACGCATCAGCCATTGATCCCGTAATGGCACAAATACTGAATGTGTTGCAAGGGATTGCTGTGAACCAACAACGAATGGCAGCCCAATTTCAAAATGCTCTTGCACTCGCACCACCTGTGGAAGATCCTATTCCTTCAATTTAACATGTTCAGCTGGCTCATCCTTAGGAAGCCGAGAGACTTCTAGTTGCTATTACCAAGCTACTAAAGGAAGCTCATCAGCTGGGATGCAAAGATTTCAGCAGTTCAGCAGGTGCCACTACGGCTCGTGAATGGATCGACAGCCTATGTCGAGTGTCTTTGTTCCTGCACATCTCTGATGATGACAAGGTTGCAATCGCTACTTTCCTACTCGAAGGAGAAGCCCTCGCATGGTGGACAGCCGTGAGTTTGCGGTTCGGGGATCGTTTGCCTTCGTGGGAAGAATTCCAGCATGAATTCGACGAAATGTTGTACACCAGATTCCATAAAATTGAGCAACGACAAGCTTGAATAGGGCCCCCATTTGGTGCTGGAATATGAGAAGGGATTGAGGGAGTTATCTCGGTATGCACTAGAGGAGGATCATTCACCTTATCAGCTAGCGAAATGATTCCAAGATAGGCTGAGTACCGAACTCAAAACCATTGTGGGCACGACACCGGTGCAGAATTTGCAAGAATTGATTGTTGCTGTCACTAAAGTAGAGAAAATTGTGTTAAGCAAGAAGCCTCCTATAGTAAACAATGACGGATCATTCAGGTGTGATGCCAAGTTCAATTGAGACACGGGACCCTATCCTTTGAGGTCCTACCCTCCAAAGAACAATGGCAATGGGGGTAACTTCAGGAGAAACTTTTCTGGTCCTAATACCAATGGACCTACTTGGAGTTCGCAGCCACGTCAATGCTACAACTATGAAAAAAGGGCCATATTCAGAGAGAGTATCCCAAACCGAGATGAATCATAGACCCACCGAGTGCCAGCCGAGGTGGGTATGCCAATCCCACTAAACCCCCAGCATATGCACCTGGAGGATCACCTAGTGGATCTACGAGTGAGGTGTAACCCAAACCAACAAGGTTATTCACACAAACTGATGCCGAGGCAAGCCCTGATGTGGTGACAGGTACTATTTCATTCTTTTCTGAAAATGCTAAAGTGTTAATAGATCCCGTAGCGAATAGATTATTTGTTAGTCCAAGGATAGCACTTAGTTCTGATCGGTCTCTGTCTTCCCTATCTCCTCCAATTGCAGTTCCCTCTTTGGGAGAGCAATTGATTTGTGATCTAGTCTACATCAGCTGTGTTGTACGTATGGGTTCGAGTATACTTGAAGTGGATTTGATTCTATTGGACATTCGAGAGCTGGATGTGATCTTAAGCATGGATTTTCTGGCCAAATATCAAGCTCAAATGGAGTGTTTCACCAAGCGTGTGGGGTTCACCCTTCCAGATGGTTTTGAGTATTGTTTTGAAGGTGATAGGCGAGTTGTTCCCACTTGCATGATTTCCTAGCTTGATGCGAAGCAATTGATTAGCAAAAGATGTACTTCATACCTTACACATGTACATGACATGTCCAAAGAAACCTCGGATCTGGATTCTATTCCAGTGGTTCTTGAATTTCCAGATATGTTTCCAGAAAACATAGCCGGTTTACTGGCAGCAAGAGAAGTGGAATTCGGCATTGATCTAGTGCCAGGTACGAATCTGATTTCCATTCCTCCTTACCGTATGGCTCATGCAGAAATGAAAGAATTGAAGATGCAGTTGGAAGATTTTCTGGATCGTGGTTTCATCCGACCCAGTGTGTCACCTTGGGGAGCACCTATCTTGTTTGTGAAGAAGAAAGATGGTTCGCTATGATTGTGTATCGACTATCGGCAGCTGAATCGTGAAACTATGAAGACCAAGTATTCTCTACCGCTTATCGATGACTTGTTCGACCAGGTCTAAGGTGCAGCCGTGGTCTCCAAAATTTATTTCAGAATGGGATACCATCAGTTGCGTCTTCATGAAGTTGATATTTCGAAGACTGCATTCAGATTGCAATATGACCACTACGAATTCTTGGTTATGCCATTTGGTTTGACCAATGCACCAGTAGTGTTAATGGACCTGATAAATCGAGTACTTTGAGAGTTCCTAGAAAGATTTGTGATAGTCTTCATCAACGATATTCTTATTTACTCAAAATCAGAAGAGGAACACACTGAGCATTTGCGGTTCGTGCTGAAAATTTTGAGGGATCGACACCTGTACGTGAAGTACTCCAAAAGCGAATTCTGGTTAAACGAAGTCAGTTTCCTTCACCATGTTGTTTCCGCTCGTGGTGTTCTTGTTGATCCAAAGAAGATTGAAGCCGTAGTTGCTTGGGAACCTCCGCGGACTATGTTTGGAGTTTATAGTTTCCTTGGCTTAGCTGGATACTACCGTCGCTTCGTAGAGAATTTTTCATTGCTTGCTGGACCTTTGACAAAATTGAGGAGCAAAAGAGAGTTGTTCATATAGAACGAGAAATGCCAGCGAAGCTTCGAAAAATTAAAGAACTTGTTAGTTTCTGCACCTATTCTTACCTTACCCATCATCGGAAAGGAGTATGTGGTGTACAGCAATGCATCGAAATCCAGAATTGGATGCATGTTGATGCAAGATGGGAAAGCCATTGCCTATGCTTCCTGACAGTTGCATCCGCACGAAAGTGACTATCCTACGCATTATTTGGAGCTTGTAGTCATGGGGTTCGCATTGAAGATATGGCGTCACTACTTGTACGGCAAGACGTGTAGAATCTTTACCGACTACAAAGCTTGAAGTATCTCCTTATGCAGAAGGAATTGAATCTGAGACGACGAAGATGGGTGGAGCTGATTAAAGACTATGATTTGATCATCGAATATCATCCTGGGAAAGCAAATGCTGTTGCTGATGCCTTAAACCGGAAGACCCATTCTTCTTCTCCATCGGTTTTAGCCTATATGTGTGCGCAATAAATACCAATATTGCTAGATTTGAGAGCTACACGTGTGTATCTTGGCATTGATTTCTCTGGTTCGTTGCTAGCTCAAATCGAAGTCAAGCCTACTTTGCTGGAGGAGATCCAAAATCAGCAATCTGAAGATCCAAGATAGGCTGAAATTTGACAGCAATTAGCTGATGGTGTTGATGTAATAGTTCATCATTTTAGAGTGCGAGATGATGGAGTTATTGTCTTCAGAAACCGAGTATGTGTGCCCCAAGATGCTGATGTTTGCAATCTGATTTTTTCTGAAGCGCATAGTTTGAAGTTTGCTATTCATCCCGGTACCACTAAGATGTATTGAGACTTGAGGGAACAATATTGGTGGCCAAACATAAAGCGCCACATTGCTGAGTTTGTTGCCCGATGTCTCGTATGTCAACAAGTAAAGATCGAGCATCAAAGACCCGCTGGTTCACTTCAGTCACTTCCGATTCCAAAATGGAAGGGGGAGCATGTCACGATGGACCTTGTGACTAGTTTGCCTAGATCTCAGCGAGGATTCGATGCCATTTGAGTGACTGTGGATCGACTAATGAAATCTCCACACTTACTTCCTGTTCGTGTGATAGAAACCCTGAGAAATTGGTTGTTCGTTATCTAAGTGAGATTATTCGTCTACATGGAGTGCCAGTTTCCATTGTTCAGATCGTGACCCTCGATTTACTTTACGATTTTGGGAAAAATTCTAGAATGCAATAGGTTCGAGACTGAATTTCGGTACAACATTTCATCCTAGACCGATGGTCAGTTTGAGAGAACGATTCAGACACTTGAAGATATGTTGTGTGCATGCATAATGGATTGAAATACCAGTTGGGATCGGTGTCTACCTTTGACGGAATTCATTTACAACAATAATTTTCATGTAAGCATCAAAATCGCTCCTTATGAAGCATCGTATGGGAGACATTGCAGAACTCTGATTTGCTGGAATAAAGTAGGCGAGAGACATCTAGATAATCAAGAACTATTTGATCAAGCAACAGAACAGTTGAATCTGATTCGTCAAAAGCTGAGGACAGCGCAAAATCGACTGAAAAACTTTGCTAATAATCAACGATGGGAGCTGGAATTTGCGGTGGGTGAGAAGGTGTTTCTGAAAGTCGTCCCATGGAAAATTGTCCTTCATTTTTAGAAGCAAGGTAAGCTAGCACCTTGTTACATTGGTCCGTACAGTATTGTTGAAAGAATCGGCCCTGTTGCATGCTGACTTGCATTGCCTCCGAACATGGAAAGAATTCACAACGTGTTTTAGGTTTTGATGTTGAGAAAGTATGTGCGAGACCAGGCTCATATGCTTGAAAAACCACCAGCCGAGGTTGCTGAAGACCTATCCTACCCCGTACAGCCAGTTTCCATGCTAAATCGGTCAGTTCGTCAGCTTAGCAGTCGAAGCATGCCTATGGTATGAGTTATTTGGTATATTGGCCAAGTTGAGGAACAACCTTGGGAGACTGAGAAATCTATGCGTACAAAATTTCTTACTGTTTTCATAAGTACTTGTGCTGAAATTTCTTGGACAAAATTTATATGAGGGGAGGATGTGAGACCCCGATTTTTGTGTCCTAGAAGTCCAGAAGTCCGTGCAGGTGAAATGACCATTTTGCCCTTGAAGAAATAGATGTGTTACACCCGAAAATGGTGCTAAAGGTTCAGTGTTCATTTGTAAGGATTCCAAATCCTAACATATTATTATTTGCTCTTATTAAGACCCTTACTGCCGTGAAACTCAAATGAGGCCAAAAGCAACGACCTATTTGAATTCCACAAAGCTTACCCATCTAAATTCCCAACTTTAGCATATTTATTTTTGTAGTTATAATAATTGGAGCATGATATTAGACACGCATTCTGGTATCATACGGAGTGAATAAAACATCAGTGGAAGTCTTTAAATTGAATCATTGGAACCATAACACACAAGTCCCACAGGGATCTAAAAATCCAACAAGTAAACCTCCAATATAATCCGGAAACAAACAAACAAAGAAGGGACTTGAAAAACCAGAAAATAGTCCAATCAAAGTTCATGTTGTATGCACAAGCAATCAAGGTAACAGGAATGCAAATGTGATGCAATATCGCCCCACCATGCAGCCTTGATCTCACGCACTGGAACCACGAATAGCGAATGTACCTAAACCTGAAAAATGGTGAAAACAATAGGATGAGATTACAATAATCTTAGTAGGGTCAGAACATCATAAGATTTACAGAAATCTTAAACAAACATCTCCCAAACAACATCAGATCAACCTATACAACTAAAAGGGGATCATGCAATTCAATAATGAAACAATAAGGTTAAGGCCGACAGCTAAGGCTGAGGGTGGACTAAAAACACTTCCAAAAATCAGAAGAACACAGGCATGTAAATCATCAATCAATCTCATCAACAGAAAAGGCCATCCTCTTCTACCAATGTTGTCCAAAGCTTCGCTGCACAAAGGGTCAAAGGGTTGGCACACAAGCTAATCAGGAAGCCTATTCATCCTGCCACACAAGGACAAGGCATCAAAACCACACAAGGCTAGGGGCATCCAAACAACATAAGGATAAGGGCATCCAAACCATGCAAGGATAAGGGCATCTTGCCACATAAGGTCAAGAAGTCTAGCCACACAAGGACTAGGCATCCAGCGCGCGCAGGCTGGGGATTGCCACCCATATGACTCCTATACCAGAAAGAACTTCTCCTCTCCCCAGGAACACTTACCTTGACACACAGAAAAAAGATACTAACATACAAAGACGTACAAGCAAATACTGACAAGCATATAGCACAATATCATAATAGGGTATTGTTAATCATGTCAGAAAACAATGAGCACGTTCAATACACACAACACATGCAAGCTAGGCACTCATAACCTATCTTAAGGGATTCAGTATAGCCTAGATAAGTCTCAAATCAATCCACAATTCATGCATATACTATCTCACACATACGCACATACATTAACACAAGCATAGGTACCGAAATCAATAAGCAAACAAAAGGGATTTGGAGAAACCGATGAGACATAGATCCTACCTCTCTTGTCTCTCAATAAGAAACTATCCCTTTGCCTTTATTTAATAATTCTAAACCGCCTATAGCATCACAAGGAAAAGACAAAACCAAACTAAGCATGCATACCCAATAACCAAGTAAATACCTATTTCCTTACCAATTCCACTCACCAGACCTATCAGAAACCAGTGATCAAATGCCGCAAATGCCTCCGATTTGGATGTGTGATATGATAGCCAAGAACTTAACAAGAAAAAACCTGAATTACCATCCCTAATGAACATACAATTTTTGGCACTAAGAATAGGGCAATAGGGCAAGTTGCGATTTCATGTTAACAAGTTATAAGGGTTGCGATTTCATGTAAAAAAGGAAGGATTAGGTGTTTATAACATGTACAATCAAAAGAAACTATAGGTTAATTAATTGATCAAGATAGTCAAAAATAGTGAAAGAAAATTTTGCATGCATAGATTTTTCAGTCTCCCAAGACTGTTCCTCAATTTGGCCATTACGTCAAACAACTCGTACTATAGACATGTTTCAACTACGAAGTTTACTAACTGACCGTTTTAGTATGGCAACTGACTGTACGGGATATGATAGGTCATCAGCTACCTCGACTGGTGGTTCTTCGAGCACATAAGTAGGGTCTCTCACATACATTCTCAACATTGAAACGTGAAACATGCTGTGAATTCTTTCCATATTTTGTGGTAAGGCAAGTGGGTATGCAATAGCGCCGATTTTCTCAACAATGTCATATGGACCAATATAACGAGGTGCTAACTTACCTTGTTGCTGAAAATGAAGGACACATTTCCACTGGGCGACCTTCAAAAAGACTTTGTCACCTATCGCAAATTCCAGTTCCCTTTATCGATTATCGGTGTAGTTTTTTTGCCGATCTTGGGCTGTCTTTAGCCGTTATCGAATCAATTTCAACTACTCTGTTGCTTGATCAATAAATTATGGATTGTCCAGGTGTCTTTTTCCTACTTCATTCCAGCAAATAGGTGTTCTGCAGCGTCTCCCATATAGTGCTTCATATGGTGCCATACCGATGCTTAAATGAAAGATATTATTGTAAGCGAATTCTGCGAATGGCAGGTATCGATCCCAACTGGTATGCTGGTCTAGTACACTCGCATGTAACATGTCTTTGAGTGTCTCAATCGTCCTCTCTGATTGACCATCAGTCTGGGATGAAATGCTGTACTGAAGTTTAGTCTTGATCTCAGCTCATTCTGGAATTTCTCCCAAAATCATGATGTTAAACGAGGGTCACGATCTGAAACAATGGAAACTGGCACTCCACGAAATCAAAGAATCTCGTCCAAGTAACAAACAACCAATTTTTCAGGTGTATCTGTCATTCATACAGGAAGGAAATGTGAAAATTTCGTCAATCGATCCACGATTACCCAAATGGCATCATATCCTCGCTGAGATCTAGGCAATCCGGTCACAAAATCCATCGTGACATGCTCCCACTTCCATTCTAGAATAGGCAGTGATTGAAGTAGACATGCGGGTCTTTGATGCTCGATTTTTTCTTGTTGACATATGAGACATCGGGTAACGAACTCAGCAATGTGACATTTCATATTCGGGCACCACTACTACTCCTGTAAATCTCAGTACATATTTTTACTACCAGGATGGATAGCGAACTTCGAACTATACGTCTAAGTTAAAATAAGATTACGAATATCAACATCTTGTGGAACATATACCCGTTTTTTAAAGATAAGAACTTCGTCTTCTCGTACTCTGAAATTGCGAGTTATGGCTTCAACACCGTCAGACAGTTCCTTTCAAATTTCAACCAGTGTCGAATCCTCTAATTATTGATTCCGGATTTCCTTAATTAAGGTAGGTATGACTTCAATTTGTGCCAACAATGAACCAGAAAAATCAGTGCCAAGATGTACACGGGTAGCTTTCAAATCCAACAACATAGACATGTAATGGGTGCGCATGTTGGCCAAAACTATTGAAGAAGGTGGATGAAACTTTCGGCTTAAGACATTAGCAACTACATTTTCTTTTCCAGGATAATATTCGATGATCATATCGTTGTTCTTAATCAGCTACACCAATCTTCGTTGCTCAATACTTCAAGCTTTTGTGATCGGTGAAGATCTGCCATGTCTCACCGTATAAGTAATGTCGCCATATCTTTAACGTAAACACCACAGTTGCGAGTTCCAAGTTATGTATAGGAAAGTTGCTTTCATGTAGTCGCAACTATTGGGAAGCATAGGCAATGACTTTCCCGTCTTGCATCAATACACATTCAATTCCGGATTTCGACTCATCGCTGTAAACCACATACTCCTTTCCGTCAGTAGGTAAGGTAAGGATAGGTGCGGAAACTAATTGGTTTTTCTGTTCTTCAAAACTTCGTTGGCAGTTCTCGGTCGACACGAATGCCTCTCCTTTGAGCGTCAATTTTGTCCAGCAAGCGATGAAAAATCTTCTACGAAGCGACGGTAGTATCCAGCTAAGCAAAGGAAACTGTGGACTTCAAATATAGTTTGTGGGGGTTCCTAAGCAACTACGGCTTTAATTTTCTTTGGATCAACTAACACACCTTGGGCGGAAACAATATGGCCAAGGAAACCAACTTCGTGTAACCAGAATTTTCATTTGGAGTACATTGTGAACAACCGCTGACCCCTCAAGACATTAAGCACAATCTGCAAGTGCTCAGCATGCTCCTCTTCCGATTTTGAATAAATCAGAATGTCGTTGGTGAAAACTATCGTGAATTTGTCCAAGAACTTATGGAACACACGATTCATCAAATCCATGAACACAGCTGGTGCATTGGTCAACTGAATGGCATAGCCAGAAACTTGTAGTGGCCGTATCGCAATCTGAAAGCGGTTTTTGGAATATCAACATCATGAACTCGCAATTGATAGTATCCAGATTTGAGATCGATTTGAAAAACACGATAGCACCTTGGAGTTGGTCGAATAGGTCATCAATACGCGGCAAGGAGGACTTGTTTTTCATGGTCACACGATTCAATTCCCGATAGTCGATGCATAGTTGTAGTGAACCATCTTTCTTCTTTATAAACAAGACAGGTGCTCCCCATGATGGCACACTGGGTCGGATGAAAGAATAATTCAACAAATCCTCCAACTGCCTTTTCAATTCCTTCATTTCCGTAGGAGCCATACGATACAGAGGAAAGGAAATCAGATTCGTACCAAACACTAATTCAATGCTGAATTCCACTTCCCTTTTTGGTCGCAAACTGGCTATATCTTTTGGAAATACATCTGGAAATTTGTGAACCGTTGGAACAAATTTCAGATCCGAAGATTCTTTGGAAACATCATGCACGTGTGAGAGATACACAGTACATCCCTTGTTGATTAATCATTTTGCATTAAGCCAGGAAATCATGCAAGTTGGAACAACTCGCCTATCACCTTCAAAACAGTACTCGGCACCATCAGGAAAAGTGAACCACACACGCTTGGTGAAATACTCCATACGGGCTTGATACTTTGCCAAACAATCCATGCCTAAGATCACATCCAGCTCTCGGATGTCCAATGGGATCAGATCCACCTCAAGTATATTTGGACCCATAGGTACAACACAACTGATGTAGACTAAATCACAAATCAGTTGCTCTCCCAAAGGAGTCAGAACCATAATAGGAGGAGACAACGGAGACGGAGGTCGATCTGTGCTAAGTGCTATCCCTGTACTTACAAATGACCTGTTTGCTCCAGGATCTAACAATTCTTTAGCATTTTGAGAAAAGACTGAAATAGTACCTGTCACCACTTCAGGGCCAGCCTCGGCATCAGTCTGGGTGAATAGCTTTGTTGGTCTTGGTTATGCCTCACTCATGGATTCGTTTATTGGTCCTCCTAGTACGCATGTTAGTGGTTTGGTGGGATTGGCATACCCACCTCGACCTTAATTTGGTGTGCCTGTGATACACCTAGGTTTTGTGCATTCCCTCTGAATATGTCCCATTTGCCACAATTGTAACATCGACATTGCTGAGAATTCCAAGTTGATCCATTGGAATTCGGACTAGAAATATTATTCTTGTTGTTACCTCCATTGCCATTATTTTTCAAAGGATAAGACCTCAAAGGATAAGGTCCTTTACGACGATTGAATTTTGAATCTTGCCTGAAAGATCCACTACTAGTGGCTGCGGACGACTTCCTATTTTGCATAATTTTCTTAGTTTCAGTCGCAGCAAATATTATTTCTTGGAAATTCTGAACCGGCGTCGTACCAATGATGGTTTTGAGTTCTGTACTCAGCCCATCCAGAAATTGTTTCGCAAGTTGATACAGTGAACAATCCTCCTTAGGTGCAATTCGGGACAACTCCCTTAATACCTTCTCGTATTCCAACAACAAACGGGTGCCTTGTTCAAGCTTGTAGAAAGCTTGTCGATGCTTGCTTTTATGGAATCTCATATAGAACCTCTCATCGAACTCATACCAAAATTCTTCCCAAGTAGGCAAACAATCGCCGAATCATAAGGTCATGGCTATCCACCATCCGAGGGCTTCTCCCTCAAGTAGGAAAGTAGCGATGGCAACCTTGTCATCATCAGAGATACGTAAGAACAGAGACACTTGGCACAAGGTGTCTATCCATTAATGAGCTGCAGCTGCTCCGGCTGAACCACTGAAATCTTTTCATCTCAGCTGAGGAGCTTCCTTCAACAGCTTCGTAATAACGATAGGAAGTCTCTCAGCTTCCTTAGGGTGAGTTGGCTGTACAGGCTCAAGTGGAGGAATGGGCTCTTCCACAGCTGCGGGTGCAGGAGCATTCCGAAATTGCGTCTCCATAAACTGCTAGTTCTCAGCGATCCCCTGTGATAAATTCAGAATTTATGTCATCACAGGATTGATGGCTGTTGCAGCTGGTGCCTTAGGTTGGTTTTCGAGCTCAACTTGTCCTCCTGCTCAATTTGTGCCTCGGGTTCATTATGCTCTACGGGTTGTTGTTCGGCCTGAATCCCATATCTACCCTGTCGATCCCTTGTAGCGTTCAACCTTGCCATACTATACAAACACATGGTCGTTACTCAACACATAACCAAATATGAATACTAGGAAAAGAAGTGGTACCTGGTGGAGAGTCGTACACTAGATGATATGCATATGTTGGAAAAATAAAATACACATGCATACAAGTATACAAATTTTGGAAACACATGCATACAAGCAATGCACACTCGGCAATCACATCAACACACACATATGCACTAGGTACAATCACTAAAACATTCGGCAAGCATGGATTCACACAATCCATATTTGACAATCATGGCAACAACACACAAAGACATGCTCGGAAACCATAGAAATCACATAGGCACACTCGACAGCATGCCCCAACAACATACACATACTCGGCAATTATAAGAAACATAGCAAAGCACCCATCAAAAACTCAGCAAAACACATCAAATCATGTAATTCCTAAAAGCACACATAAACATTTAGCAAATCAAATAATCATTTTCATCATTTAAATCTTACAAAAAAATCCCTTTTTAGCATTAGATCACTTTCAGTATTAGCCTCTGAGTGAGTGGGTGTGTGTTCATGTACCTACCTACAAACACAAAATCAACAAACAGGTTAGCATATCACAAATCATATTCCCTGAACCATGCTTCGCTACCAAACCTGTAAGGACCCCAAATCCTATTATTATTTGCGCCCAGTAGGACCTTAACCACCTTGAAACCCAAACAAACCCAAAAACAAGGACCTATTTGAATCCCACACCCATCTAAATTCCCAATTTTAGCATATTTATTATTTATACTTGTAATAATTGGAGCATGATATTGGAGAAGCATTCTGGTATCATATGGAGTAAATAAAACATCTGCATAAGTCTTTAAATTGAATCATTGGAACCACAACACACAAGTCCCATAGGGATCTAACACTCCAACAAGTAAACCTCCAATATAATCCAGAAACAAACAAGCAAAGAAGCGACTTGAAAAAACCAGAAAATAGTCCAATCAAAGTTCATGTTGTGTGCGCAAGCAATCAAGGTAATATGATTGCAAATGTGATGCAATATTGCCCCCGTGTAGCCTTGATCTCACATACTAGTACCATGAACATCGAATGTACCTAAGGCTGAAAAATTGTGAAAACAACAGGATGAGATTATAAGAGTCTCAATAGGGTCACAACATCATAAGATCCACATAAATCTTAAACAAATATCTCTCAAACAACATCAGATCAACCTATACAACTACAGGTGTGACGACCCTAATTCCTAACTATTACTATTTTCTCCGATTAAGGTCATCACCGTCGTGAAACCCAAATAAGCCCAATGACACCTAGGACCTATTTGAATCTCACTAGGCTTACCATTAACTTCCGATTTTTAGCATGTTTATTTTAATGTTTAACAATAATTGGAGAATGATATTGGACAAACATTCTGGTAACATACGAAGTGAATAAATTGTCAGCGGAAGTATTTAGATTAAATCATTGGGTTCATAACACACAAGTCCCATAGGGATCCAAATAATCAGCAAGAAATCCTCTAACATGTTTCGGAAATAGCAAGCAAAGGAGGGATCTGAAAATAAACCAGAAAGTAGCCCAATCATTCATGTTATATGTGCAAGTAAACAAGTATGTAAATGTGATGCGATATCGCCCCGCCGTGCAGCCTTAATCTCGCACACTGGTACCACGGACAGTGGATGTACCTAAGCCTGAAATATGGTAAAAAAAACGGTATGAGATTACAAGAATCTCAGTAGGGTCACAGCATCATAAGTTCTGCAGAAACCCTAAACACAAATCTCCCAATTCGCATTAGATCATTCCTAAACATCTAAAGGGGATCACGCAATTCAAGAATCATTCAGAAAGGGGTTAGGGCCGAATCTATGGTTGAGGGAGGACTATAAACACTTTCAAAAAATCAGAAATACACAGGCAGGTCGAACTCATCAGATTACTCTCAGCAATGAAGAAGAAAGGTCATCCCCTTCCACCTGTGTTGTCCAAGGCTTACTGCAAAAAGAGTAGATGGTTAACACAAAAACTAATCAGTAAGCCTATCCATCTTGCCTCGCTAGGACAAGTCGTCTTACTAAACATGGACTAGGGCATCTCAAACCTCTCAAGGACAGATATCCAGCACGCGCATGCTGGGATTTACCACCCATACAACTCCCATACCAGTAAGAACCTCTCCTTTGCCTAGGAGCATCAGCACTTACCCCGAATGGCCACCGGAAAAGGATCCTGACACACAAACATGTACAAGCACACACAAGCAAGTACAAAGCATAATCCCACAACAGGGTATCCTCAATCATGTCAGAACACAATCAGCATATTCAATTCATATAACATATGCAACCCAGGCACTCAATACCTAACTCAGGGATTCGTTATAGCCTAGAAGATCCATATCTCACTCCGAATTTCATACTCTCACCCTATAATCCAATCGCATGCAATATAACAAAGGCAGGTAACAAAAATAACAAGAAAATAACAGGGGTCTCTGGAGAAACCAATGAGGCGTAGATCCTACCTCTCTTGTCTCTGAACAAGAAGCTACTGCTTTTCCTTTATTAGATAATTTCAAACCACCTATATTATCACCAGGCGAAGACGAAAAAAAACTAAGCATGCATATTCAATAATCAATTGAATACCCTATTTCCTTACAAATTTTACTGACCAAACCTATCAGAAACTAGTGATCAGATACTGCAGGTGCCTCCCCCTTGGATGTGTGATGTGATAGCCAGAAATTTAACAAGATTCAACCTGAATTACCATTTCAACTAACTATGCAAATTTTGTCGCTAAAAGCAAAACATAGAACAATTTCAACTTTAAGCATAGAGAAGTTTAAAAGCAGGAAATTCATGGTCAAACATCATGAATAGATGCTAAGAAATCATAAGAACACGCGAAACGACAACAGAAATTAACCGAAGACAAAAACTGTAGAAATCTAAAAAAAAACTAATTTCGTCGCCGATTTTCGACTTAACCTTAGACAAGTAAATGTTTACGTCAAAATAACAAAACATATATGTATGGGAAGAGAATGAAAAGATCTTTCTAACAAGATATTATTTGTAGGGATCTGACAAATGATGATAGAGTTATGCTATTCTGAAGTTCAAGAAGATTTGGCAAAAACCTAATTCCCCCGCCGATTTTCAACTTATCTTTAGAGAAAGAAATACTAACTTCCTGACAAAAAAAAACGATGGTTGGAAAGAGAATGAAGAGAGCTTTCCAAAAAGCTATTATTTTCAGGGATCCGATGAATGGTAAGAGAGTTATGCTGGTTTAAATTTTTATCGAATTTTGGCAGCTATAGGGAGGTGTAGGGTTTTAAACTTATACGAATTTTGTATATTTTCTCCGAATGATTTTTGTGAGGTTGGCTTCCTATTTATAATGAATGGGTATAGAATTATGATTACTACTTTTAAGATAATTACCAGATAGTTAAACTCTTTAATTATCTTTCCCTATTCTTAGGGATTTTAATCTCTAAGGCAATTATCTATCTATAAGGACTTAGATTAACGGGAATTTACACCAGAATTAACTTCCATACCATTCTTACCAATTTCGGCCATCAGACATCGTTTCCTTCAAGGGAAAAATTGTCTTTTCACCTGCACTGGCTTTTAGACTTCTAGGACTCGAAATTTAGTGTCTCACAACAGGGAGATCACGTAATTCAAGGTTAGGGCCGAAAGCTAAGGCTTAGGGTGGACTACAAACACTTCCAAAAATCAGAAGTACATAGGTAGGTAAATCATCAATCAATATCATCAACAGAAAAGACCATCCCCTTCCACCTGAGTTGTCCAAGCCTTCACTGCACAAAGTGTAAAAGGATAAACACACAAACTAATCAGCAAGCCAATTCATCCTGGCACACAAGGACAAGACATCCAAGCCACACAAGGACAAGAGCGTCCAAGCAACACAAGGACAAGAATCTCCAAGCTACACAAGGATAAGGGCATCCAAACCACACAAGGATAAGAGCATCTTGCCACACAAGAAGAAGACGTCTAGCCACACAGGGGCTAGGCATCCAGTGTGCATAGACTGAGGATTGCCACCCATGCAGCTCCCATACCAGAAAGAACCTCTCCTCTCCCCAGAACCAAATCAAGGGGAATTAATACGAGAAATAATTATTAGATATTCCATACCAATTTTGGCCATCACATATCCATTCCTTCAGGGAAAAAATGATCTTTTCACCTTCACTGGCTTTTGGACCTGTAGGACTCAAAATTTAGGGTCTCATATCATTTCTTATTTCATTTCTTCTTTATTTTATTTCCTTTTTGGTTCATTTTTATCTTAAATGATAATCTCCTAAAATTAAGGCATAAAATCCAGAATTTAATCCTAATTATTATCCCCTTATATCTAGCCTTAAAAGTAGGATAAATTAGTCCCATTACACCCTATAAATAAAGTAGTCGGCCACACATAAATCCCACTCCAAAAACATACAAATTCATTATGCAATTAAACCCTACTCCTTACCCTTGCTACCGAAAATTCCTAAAAACTTACCCTAGCCGAATTTTTCATCCTTCATCATATTTCTATGAATAATAGCTTGTTGGAAACCTTTTTCCATTCTCTATCTTGCAATCTTGGTTTCATCATAAGAAGGTTAGTTTTCCTTTGTACTTTCTTATCACAAATACCTGGGGTTTAGCACCCAAATCCTTTGACTGATTCTTCAATTTGTTTCTACTGTTGTTCCTCTTGTTCATAAGTTTGTTTAGCACCTATTCATGTTGTAATATCATTAATTTATCCTTTGAATCTTCCTTATGTATGAAATCGGCAAGCCCTATGCCCTTAACCTATTATTTCTGATTTTTGTCAATTATCTTGTCTATTGGTTTCTGATTTTGTTCCTTTTATCCATATGCATATTTGACACCCACTCCTTCCATGTTATCATGAAATCGCAACCCCTAAAGCTTTTATGCATTAAATCAAAACTTACACTATTGCCTTAACATAGTGCCAAAATTTGTATAATGAAATGGGTTGGGAAATTAGGTTGATTCTTGTTGAGTTCTTGCTTAGTATGGTTGGTTATTGAATAAGCATGCTTAGTATGGTTTGTCTTTGTTTTATGGTTATATAGGTGGTTCGGATCCTCAAGATAAAGGCAAAGGATCTTGTTCAGAGACAAGAAAGGTAGGATCTATACCTCATCGATTTCTTTAGAGATCCTTGTTGTTTGATTGTTGAATTCGGTAATTAACTATGCTATTGTGTATGTGCATGCATTGTTTATTGTATGCATGAGTTGTGGATTGACTTGAGGATCACCTAGGTAGTTTTGATCCCTTGAGATAGGTTGTATATGCATAAATAGCATGTGTTGTTTATTTTGAACATGTTGAATGTGTTGTGATATGATTGAGGATGCCCTATTGTGGTGTTATGCCTTGTACTTGCTTGTGTGTGCTTGTACATGATTATGTGTCAGGATCCTTTTCTTGTGGCCATGCGGGGTAAGCACTGATTTTCCTGAGGAGAGGAGAGATTCTTACTGGTATGGGAGTCATATGGGTGGCAATCCTCGATAAGAGCTTGCTGGATGCCTAGTCCTTGTGTGGCTAGATGCCTTATCTTGTATGCTAGCAAGATGTCCTTTTCCTTGTGTAGTTTGGATGCCCTTATCCTTGTGTGGTTTGGATGCCTAATTCTTGTGCTGCTAGATCCCTTGTCCTGTGTGCTGGCAAGATGAATAGGTTTGCTGATTAGATTGTGTGCTAACTATTTACTATTTGTGCAGAGAAGTCTTACACAACACAAGTGGAAGGGAATGACCTTTCTTTGATGTGATTGAATGATAAATTATCTACTTGTGTGCTTCTATTTCTTGAATTTTTTATAGTCTACCCACAGCCTATAAACTTTTGGCACTATCCCTATTGTGATGGCTTGATGATTGTTTGTGTAAGGACCCACAGTCCCGAATTGCTCCTAAGTGAGACCCTTACCACCGCGAAACCAAAAAAGCCTAAAACCTGGACCTATCTGAATCCCACAAGGCTTAACCATCTAATTTCTAATTTTAGTATGTTCATTCCTTAAGTTTTTAAAGTTTGGACAATCAATCTGGATACATACGGAGTGAATAAATCATCAGTGGAAAACTTTATGATTACTCAAGGGAACCACAACACATATGTCCCATAGGGATCTAAAAATCCAGCAAGTAACTTCCCAATAAGTTTTTAACAAAATCAAACAAATGAGACATTCTAAAAACCAGAAGTGGTGTAATCGATCTTCATGTTATATGCGCAACTAGTCAAGGAATAGGTGTAAGGAGCCAAATCCCATATTCCAAAATTTGCTCCTAATGGGACCCTTACTGCCGTGAAACCCA
This sequence comes from Passiflora organensis, assembly GCA_019739055.1. Taxonomy (NCBI): domain Eukaryota; kingdom Viridiplantae; phylum Streptophyta; class Magnoliopsida; order Malpighiales; family Passifloraceae; genus Passiflora; species Passiflora organensis. Next base: position 3,425,880 of record JAEPBF010000191.1, on the reverse strand, counting down.
AACAAGTCCGAACCAGGACCTATCTGAATCCCACAAGGCTTATCCATCTAGTTTCGATTTTAGCATGTTAATTCCTTTAAGATTTTAAAGTTTGGAGCATGATATTGGATAAATATTCTGGTACCATACGGAGTGAATAAAACATCAGCGGAACTCTTTAAATTTAATCAATGAATCCATAATACACAAGTCCCATAGGGATCCAAATATCCAGCAAATACCCAACATAGTTTGGAAACAACAAGCAAAGCAGAAAATTTGAGAAACCAGAAAAAATAGTCCAATCAATATATTGTAAACGCAAGCAACCAAGGAGACAAAAATATGCAAATGTGATGCAATATCTCCCCGCCGTGTAGCCTTGATTCTCACACACTGGTACCATGAACAACAAATATACCTAAGCCTGAAAAATTGGTGAAAATAACAAGATGAGATTACAAGAATCTCAGTAGGGTCACAACATCATAAGATCTACAAAAATTTTAAACAAACATCTCCCAAACAACATCAGATCATCCCTACACATCTAAAGGTATCACGCAATTCAAAAATCAATCCAAGGTTAAGGCCAAAACTAAGGCTGAGGGTGAACTGCAAACATTTCCGTAAGTCAGAAGTACACAGGAAGGTAAATCATCAATCAATCTCATCAACAGAAAAGGACCATCTCCTTCCACCTGTGTTATCCAAGGCTTAACTACACAAAGAGTAAAAAAGTTAACACACAAGCTAATGACCAAGCCTATTCATCCTGCTACACAAGGACAAGGCATCCCAGCCACACAAAGACAAGGGCATCCAAACCACACAAAGATAAGGGCATCCAAACCAAACAAGGATAAGGGCATCTTGTCACACAAGGACAAATTGTCTAACCACACAAAGACCATGCATCCAGCATGCACATGATGGGGATTGCCATCTATACGACTCCCATACTAATAAGAACCTCTCCTCTCCTAGGAACATCAACGCTTACCCCGATTGGCCACTAGAAAAGGATCCTGACATAAAAACACCTACAAACACACACAGGCAAGTACATAGCACAATACCATAACAGTGTATTCTCAACCATGTAAGAACACAATCAACATGTTCAATGCACACAACACAATCAACATGTTCAATGCACACAACACAATCAACATGTTCAATGCACACAACACAATCAACATGTTCAATGCACACAACACAATCAACATGTTCAATGCACACAACACATGCAAATTAGGCACTAATAACCTAACTCAAGGGTTCAGTATAGACTAGAGGATCACATCTTGATCCACAATTCAAGTATACTCAATCCGACATATGCGCATACACTTATCATGCATGTAGGTACCGAAATTAACAAGCAAACAATAAGGATCTCTAAAGAAACTGATGAGGCATAGATCGTACCTCTCTTGTCTCTGAACAAGAAGCTATTCCTTTGTCTTTATTCAAGGGACCCGAACAACCTATAACATCATAAGGCAAAGACAAAACTAAAGTAAGCATGCATACTCAATAACCAATTGAATACCCTATTTCCTTACCAATTTCACTGACCAAACCTATCAGAAACTAGTGATCAGATGCCGCAGGTGCCTCCCCTTTTGATGTGTGATATGATAGCCAAGAACTTAACAAGATTCAACTTGAATTACCATCCCAATTAACTATGCAAATTTCGGCACTAAGAATAAGACACAAGACAAATTGCGATTTCATGCATAAAAGGTAATAGGGTTCGATTTCATCTTAACAGGGAAGGATTAGGTGTCTGTAACATGTACAACCAAAAGAAACAAGATCAGAATCCTATAGGTTAATAAATTGATCAAGATAGGCAACAAATAGGGCAAATGTAGGACATGCTAATTTCAAGTATAGGGAAGATTCGAAGAATGAATTTATGATTTTACATCATGAAAGGATGCTAAACAATTATATGAACAATAAAAACAACAGAAATCAATTGAAGGCAGAATCACTAAATTTTGAAACCTAATCCCACCGAATTACGACCTAAATTACGACTAAGAAAAACTAACCTCCAGAAAAAAACCCAAGATGGTTTTCAACAAGCTATTATTTGCAAGAATCTGACAAACGATGAGAGAGTTATGCTATTTTGAAGTTCAAGTAGATTTCGGCAGCAATAAGGACGTGTAGGGATTTTGGTTGGACGGATTTTATACATTTTCTATGTAAGGTTTAAGTGTGGCCAGCTTCCTCTTTATATAGGGCGGTTATAGGATTAATTTCCCTACTTTAAGGCTTAGATTAAAGTAAGATAATTATCAGAATTAAATTCTGTAATTATCCTCCCTTAATTTTAGGGATTTTATTTTTTAAGGTAATTATCAACCAATAAAGAAAAAAATCAAAGGGAATTAATACCAGAAATAATTACTAGATATTTCATACCATTTTTGGCCATCACACATCCCTTTCTTCAGAGACAAAACAGTCTTTTCACCTGTACTGGTTTCTAGACTTCTAGGACTCAAAATTCGGGGTCTCACAAAATGTGATGCAATATCACCCTGCCGTGCAGCCTTGATTCTTACACATTGGTACCACGAATAATGAATGCACCTAAGCTTGAAAAATGGTGAAAATAATAAGATGAGATTACAAGAATCTCAGTAGGGTCACAACATCATAAGATCTACAGAAATCTTAAACAAACATCTCCCAAACAACATTAGATCATCCCTACACACTAAGGGATATCACGTAATTCAAGAATCAACCAATAGGGTTAGGACCAAAACTTAATGCTGTGGGTAGAATACAAACACTTCCGAAAAATCAGAAGTACACAGGTAGGAATACATCAACCACTTTCAGCAATAAGAAAAGGCCAACTCCCCATCCACCTGTGTTGTACAAGCTTTTGCTGGAAAAAGGATAACATTTAGCACACATGCTAATTAGCAAGCCTGTTCATCTTACCAGCACCCAGGACAATATATCTAGCCAACACACAGGATTAGGGAATCTTGCTAGCACATAGGACAAGGCATCTAGCCAGCATAAAGGACTAGGCATCCAACATGCGTAAGCTGGGGATTGCCACCCATACGACTCCCACACCAGTAAGAGGCTCCCCTCTCTCAAGGAGCATCAGCGTTAACCCCGAATGACCACTGGAAAAGGATCCTGACACACAAGCACGTATAAGCACACAAGAAAGTACAAAGCTCAATACCATAACAGAGTATCCTTAATCATGTCACAACACAATCAACATGTTCAATACTTACAACACATACAATTTAGGAACTCATAACCTATCTCAAGGGATTCGGTATAGTCTAGATAGCCTCAAATCTATCTGCAACTCATTCATACACCATCTCACACATATGCGCAAACAATATTACAAGTATATGTACTGAAATCCTTGGGCAAACAACAAGAATTGCTGGAGAAACCAATGGGGCATCGATCCTACCTCTCTTGTCTCTGAACAATGAGCTATTCCTTTGCCTTTATTCAAGGGATCCGTACCACTTATAACATTATAAGGCAAATACAAAACCAAACCAAGCATCCATACTCAATAACCAAGTAAATATCCTATTTCCTTACCAATTCCACTCACCAAACCTATCAGAAACCAATGATCAGATGACGCAGGTGCCTCCCCCTTGGATATGTGATGTGATAGCCAAGAACTTATCAAGATTCAACCTTAATTACCAATCCAGTTAACTATACGAATTTTGGCACTAAAGATAGGGCACAAAGCAAATTACGATTTCATGCATACAAGGTGTAAGGGTTGAGATTTCATGTTAACAAGGATGAATTAGGTGTTAATAACACATAATCAAAAGGAACAAGATCATAAACCAACAGGTTAATCAATTGATCAAAATAGACAATAATAAGGCAAAAGGGTCATGTTGATTTCATGTATAAGGAAGATTCAGATGATGAATTCATGATATTACAACATTAATGGATTCCAAAAAATCATATAAACAAAAGGAACAACAACAAAAATCAATTGAAGGAAAAATCACACAATTTCGGCACCAAAACTGATGAATTACAACTTCAATTTCGACAAGGAAGAATTAAGCTACTGATTACCAACCCAGATAGCCAGATAGAGGGTGGAAAGAGCTTTCCAACAAGCTATTATTTACAGAATTCTAACAAAGGATGAGAGAGTTATGCTAGGATGAAGATCAAGGAAATTTTGGCAGCAATAAGGTATGGTGTAGGGTTTGAGGTTTAATGAATTTTATGTGTTTTTGTTGTGTGTGGACAAGTGTGACCGGCTACTATTTATGTAGGGTGTTTATAGGATAAATTTCTCTAGTTTAAAGGCTAGATAAGGTAAGATAATCAACAGAATTAAATTCTAGAATTATCTTTCCTTAATTTTAGGAATTTTATCTCCTAAGGTAAGTTTGAACCAATAAGGAAATAGATCAAAGGGAAATGAAACCAGAAATGATTACAATACCTCCCATACCATTTTCAGCCACACATATCCTTTTGTTAATGGGAAAAATAGTCATTTCACCTGCATTGGTTTCTGGACTTCTAAGACTCAAAATTTGAACTCTCACATCCTCTCCTCCTTATAAAAATTTTGTCTTTAAAATTTCAGCACAAGTACCTAAATAAATAGTTAAGGAAATTTTGCATGCATAGATTCCGTAATCTCCCAAGACTATTCCTTGATTTGGTTGTTATGCTAAACAACTCATACCACAGGCACGCTTCGACTACGAAACTAAGAACTAACCGTGGCAACTGGCTATACGGGATAAGATAGGTCTTCAGCAACCTCAACTGGTGGTTCTTAAAGCACATGAGCAGGGTCTTGCATATACTTTCTCAACATCGAAACGTGAAACATGTTGTGAATTCATTCCATATTCAAAGGTAATGCAAGTCGGTATGCAACAGGGCCAATTTTTTCAACAATGTCATACAGACCAATATAACGAGGTGCTAGCTTACCTTGCTGCTGAAAACAAAGGACACCCTCCCACGGGGCGACTTTTAGAAAACCTTTGTCACCTATCGCAAATTCCACCTCCCTTCGCCAATTATCGACATAATTTTTCTGCCGATCTTGTACTATCTTTAGCCATTGTCAAGTCAAGTTCAGCTGCTCCATTGCTTGATCAATCAATTCTAGATTGTCTATGCATCTCTCGCCAACTTTATTCCAACAAATGGGTGTTCTGCAATGTCTCACATATAGTGCTTCATAAGGTGCCATACAAATGCTTACATAAAAGATATTATTGTAAACAAATTCCGTCAATGGTAGGCATCTCTCCCAACTAGTATGTTGGTCCAGTACACTCACACGTATCATGTCTTTGAGTGTCTGAATCATCCTCTCAGATTGGCCATCGGTCTGAGGATGAAATACTGTACTGAAATTCAATCTTGAACCCAACGCATTCTAGAATTTCTCCCAAAATCTTGATGTGAAATGAGGGTCACGATCTGAAATGATGGAAACTAGCACTCTATGCAATCAAACAATCTCGTCCAACTAATGCACAACCATTTTCTCAGGTGTGTTTGCCACACAAATGGCATCGTATCCTTGCTGCAATCTATACAAACCGGTCACAAAATCCAATGTGACATGCTGCCACTTCCATTCTAGAATCGGAAGTGACTGAAGTAAACTAGCAGGTCTTTCATGCTCGATCTTTACTTCTTGGTATCGTATAACGAACTTAGCAATGTGGCGTTTCATGTTTGGCCACCAATACTGCTCCTTTAAATCTCGGTACATCTTTGTGCTACAAGGATGGATAGCGAACTTTGAACTATGTGCTTCAGAACATATCAGATTACGAATATCAACATCTTGTGGCATAGATACCTGGTTTCTGAAGATAAGAACTCCATCATCTCGCACTCTGAAATTGCAAGCTATGGCATCAACACCATCAGATAATTGCTTCCGAATCTTTCATTTGCTGATTCTGGATTTCCTCAATCAAGGTAGGTATGACTTCGATTTGCGCCAACAGCGAACTAGAAAAATCAGTACCAAGATGCATATGTGTAGCTTTCAAATCCAGAAACATTAGCATCTATTGGGTGCACATGTAAGCCAAAACTAATGGGGAAGGAGGATGAAATTTTTGGCTTAAGACATCAGTGACAACATTCATTTTTCCAGGATGATATTCGATGATCAGATTATTAATCAGCTCCACCCATCTTCGTTGTCTCATGTTAACTCCTTTTGCATAAGAAGATATTTCAAGCTTTTGTGGTTGGTGAAGATTCGGCACGTCTCGCCATTTAGACAGTGGCACCATATTTTCAATGCAAATACCATGGCCTCAAGCTCTAAATTGTGTGTAGGATAATTGCTTTCATGCGGTCGCAACAGTCGGGAAGCATAGGCAACGACTTTCTCATCTTGCATCAATACACATCCAAGTCCGGGTTTTGACGCATCACTGTACACCATATACTCTTTCTCATCATTTGGTAAGGTGAGGATTGGTGCGGAAACCAACCAGCTTTTGAATTCTTTGAAACTTCGCTGGCATTTCTCGTTCTACATGAACGGCTCTCCTTTGTGTGTCAACTTCATCAATGGTCCAACAAGTGATGAAAAATTCTCCATAAAGCGACGGTAGTATCCGACTAAGCCAAGGAAACTACGGACTTCAAACACAGTTCGCGGGGGATCCCTAGCAACTATGGCTTCAATCTTTTCGTAACCAGAATTCACATTTGCAGTACTTTGCGAACAACCATCGATCCCTGAAAATATTCAGCACAATCCGCAAGTCCTCAGCATGCTCCTTTTTGGATTTTGAATAAATCAGAATGTTGTCAATGAAGACTATCATGAATTTTTCTAGGAACTCATGGAACACACGATTCATTAGGTCTATGAACACGGCTGGTGCATTGGTCAAACTGAATGGCATAACCAGAAATTCGTAGTGGCTGTATCACAATCTGAATGAGGTCTTCTGAATATCAGCATCACGAACTCACAATTGATGGTTTCTAGATCTGAGATCAATCTTGGAGAACACTCTGCAGCTTGGAGCTGGTTGAACAAGTCATCGATGCGTGGCAAAGGGTAGTTGTTCTTCATGGTCACACGATTCAGCTGTCGATAGTCGATGCACAATCATAGTGAACATCTTTCTTCTTCACGAACAAGACAGGTTCTCCCCAAGGTGAAACACTGAGCTGGATGAAACCACGATCCAACAAATCTTCCAATTGCGTTTTTAGTTCCTTCGTTTTCGTAGGAGCCATACAATACGGAGGAATGGAAACTGAATTCGTACAAGGCACTAGTTCAATGCCAAATTCCATCTCTTTTGCTGGTGGCAAACTGGATATGCATCTGGAAACACATCTAGAAATTCACAAACCACTGCAACAGAATGAAAATCTGAGGATTTTTTAGGAACATCATGCACATGGGCTAGATACGCTGCACATCCTTTAAAGCAGTACTCGGCACCATTAGGAAAGGTGAACCACACACGCTTGGTGAAACACTCCATTGCCATTATTTTTCAAAGGATAGGACCCTAAAGGATAGGATCCCGTATGCCAATTGAACTTTGAATCTCACCTGAAGGATCCACCACTAGTTGCTGCAGATGGTTTCTTGCTTTGCACGATCTTCTCAGCTTCAGTCGCGGCAACGATTAGTTCTTGTAAATTCTACACCAGTGTCGTACCAACGATGGTTTTGACCTCGGTACTCAACCCATCCTAAAATCATCTTGCAAGCTGGTACGATGAACGATCCTCCTCTAGTGCAAATTGGGACAACTCCCTTAATGCCTTCTCATATTCCAGCATCGAACGGGTGCCTTGTTCAAGCTTATAGAAAGCTTGTTGCTACTCACTTTTATGGAATCTCGTATAGAAGAACCTCTCATCAAACTTATACTGAAATTCCTCCCAAGTAGGCAAACGATCTCTGAATCGTAGGCTCATGGCTCTCCACCATGCAAGGGCTTCTCCTTCAAGTAGGAAAGTAGTGACAGCAACCTTGTCATCATCATAGGTACGTAAGAACAAAGACACCCGACACAAGGTGTCTATCTATTGATGAGCCACAATGGCATTGGCTGAACTGCTGAGATCTTTACATCCTAGTTGACGAGCTTCCTTTAGCAACTTCGTAATAACGATTGGGAGTCTCTCAGCTTCCTTAGGGTGAGCCGGCTGTACAGGTTCAAGTGGAGGAATAGGTTCCTCCATGGGCGCAGGTGCAAGAGCATTCTAAAATTATGCCTCCATATGCTACTGATTCGCAGCAATTCCTTGTAATACATTCAGAATTTGTGCCATTATAGGATCGATGGCTGGTGCCTTAGGTTTTTTTTTGGGCTTAGCTTGCCCTCCCTGCTCAATCTGTGCATTCGTCTCCTCTTGCTCAATAGGTTGATGATTTACCTGACTATGTACTTCCAACTTTCGGAAGTGTTTGCAGTCCACCCTCAGCCTTAGTTTTGGCCCTAACCTTGGATTGATTCTTGAATTGCGTGATATCTTTAGATATGTAGGAATGATTTGATGTTGTTTGGGAGATGTTTGTTTAAGATTTCTGTATATCTTATGATGTTGTGACCCTATTGAAATTCTTGTAATCTCATCCTGTTGTTTTCACCAATTCTTCAGGCTTAGATACATTTGTTGTTCGTGGTACCAGTGTGTGAGAGTCAAAGCTACATGGCAGGGCGATATCGCATCATATTTGTATATTTTTGTCTCCTAGGTTGCTTGCACATACAATACGACCATTGATTGGACTATTTTTTTCTAGTTTCTTCTTTTGCTTGTTGTTTCCGAACTATGTTGAGGGGTATTTGCTAGATATTTGGATTCCTATGAGACTTGTGTGTTATGGATTCATTGATTAAATTTAAATAACTTCTGCTGATATTTTTTTCACTCCGTATGGTACCAGAATATTTGTCTTATATCATGCTCCAAACTTTAAAATCTTAAAGGAATTAACATGCTAAAATCTAAACTAGATGGATAAGCCTTGTGAGATTCAGATAGGTCCTGGTTTGGACTTGTTTGGGTTTCACGGCAGTAAAGGTCCCATTAGAAGCAAATTTTAAAATACGGGATTTGGGTCCTTACATGATACCTGGTGGAGAGGCGTTCACTGGACGATACACATATGCTGGGAAAAAAAAACACACATGCACACAACCATACCAGTTTCAAAAAACACATGCATACATGCAATGCACACTCGGCAATCATATTAACATACACAAGCATTCAGCAACAATTACCAAAACATTCGGGAACCATGGATTCATACAAGTCATACTCAACAACAAACATACAAAAACATACTCGACATGCATATGAATCAATTTCATATACTCGACAACCAAATAGGAACACTCGGTAGCACACAACAATAGGCAACAAACACATACATACAAACTTGGCAATGACAAAGAAATACAAGAAAGCATAAATCAAAACTCGGGAAAAACACACTTAAACACAAAACAAATCAAACAGTCTAACACATCATTCAAATAATTCAAACCAGGTTTTCATCATCAGATTATTTTCGGTATTAGTCCTTAAGTGAGTGGGTATGTGTGCATGTACCTACCTACAAACACAAAACCAACAAAACAAATTAGCATATAACAAATCATATTCCTATACCATGCTCCGCTACCAAAACTATAAGAACCCGAATTCCAAGTTATTAAGACCCTTACAGTCGTGAAACCCAAATAAACCCATCCTAAGACCTATCTGAATCTCAGAAGTCTTATCCCCTTAGAACCGATTTTTAACAAATTTTATTCTTATGCTTTTAAAGGTTGGAGCATGATATTAGACAAGTATCCTGGTAACATACGGAGTGAATAAAAAAATCAGTGGTAGTCTTTAAATTTAATCAATGAAATCCCAACACACAAATCCTATAGTGATCCAAATATCCAGCAAGTAATCCTCCTATATAATTCGGAAACAAAGAAGCAAAGGAGGAACTTGAAAAATCAGAAAATACTCCAATCATAGTTCATGTTGTATACGCAAGTAACCAAGGAAACAAGAATGCAAATGTGATGAAATATCGCCCCGCCGTGCAGCTTTGATCTCACACACTGGTACCATGAATAGAGAATGTACCTAAGCCTTAAAAATGGTGAAAACAACAGGGTGAGATTACAAGAATCTCAGTAGGCTCACAACATCATAAGATGTACTGAAATTTTAAATAAATATCTCCCAAACATATCAGATCAGACTATACAACTAAAAGGAATCACGTATTTCATCATTCAACCAAAAAGGGATAGGATCAAAAGCTAAGGCTGAGAGTGAACTACAAATACTTCCAAAAATTAAAGGTACATAGGCAGGTAGATCAATCAATCTCATCAACAGGAAAGGCCATCTTCTTCCACCTATGTTGTTCAAGGCTTTGCTGCACAAAGGGTAAAAGGTTAGTACACAAGCTAATCAACAAGCCTATTCATCTTATCAGCACACAGGACAAGGCATCTAGCCAGCACATAGGACTAGGCATCCTAACCACACAAGGATAAGGGCATCTTGCCAACAAATAGGACAAGCCATCTACCCAGCACACAGGACTAGGCATCCTATGGCATCTAATCCACACAAGGATAAGGGTATCCAAACCACACAAGGATAAGGGCATCTTACCAACACACAGAACTAGGCATCCAGCGTGCACAAGCTGGAGATTGCCACCCATATGACTCCCATACTAGTAAAAACCTCTCCTCTCCCAAGGAGCATCAGCACTTACCCCGAATAGCCACTAGAAAAGGATCTTAACACACAAATATATACAAGTATACACAAGCAAGAACAAAGCACAATACCACAACAAGGTATCCTTAATCATGTCAGAACACTATCAGCATGTTCAATACACAAAACACATACAAATTAGGCACTCATAACCTATCTCAAGGTTTCAGTATAGTATAGAGGATCAGATCTCAATCCACAATTCAAGTATACACTATCGAACATATGCGCATACAATCAACAACAAGTATATGCTCCAAAATCAACAAGCAAACAACAAGGATCTGTGAAGAAACTGATGACGAATAGATCCTACCTCTCTTGTCTCTGAACAAGAAGCTATTCCTTTTCCTTTATTCAAGGGATTCGAACCACCTAAATCACCATAAGGCAAAGACAAAACCACACTAAACATGCATACTCAATAACCAAGTAAATATCCTATGTCCTTACAAATTCCACTCACCAAACCTATCAAAAGCAAGTGATCAGATGCCACAAGTGCCTCTCCCTTGGATGTGTTATGTGATAGCCAAGAACTTAACAAGAATCAACCTGAATTACTATCCAAATCAACTATACAAGTTTCAGCACTAAGAATAGTCCAATAGGAAAAATTGCGATTTCAAGTATACAAGTCTTAGGAGTTACGATTTCATGTTAACAAAGAAGGATTAGATGTTAATAAAGCATACAATCAAAAGGCACAAGATCAGAAACCAATAGGTTAATCAATTCATCAAAATCGGCAACAATAGGGCAAAAGGGTAGGGCATACCATTTTCATGTATAGAGAGATTCAAAGGATGAATTAATAATATTATAACTTTAATGGATGCCAAACAATCATATAAGAAAAAGGAACAACAACATAAATCAATTGAAGGAAGAATCACACAATTTATGCACCAAAACCGGTGAATTATGACTTGGATTTCGACAAGGAAGAACTAACCTTATGATTACCAACACAATATAGATAGATAGAGGATGGAAAAAGCATTCCAACAAGCTATTATTTTCAGAATTCCGACAAAGGATGAGAGAGTTATGCTAGGATGAAGATTAAGGAAACTTCGGCAGTAATAGGGTATGATGTAGGATTTGAGGTTTGATAAATTTTGTGTGTTTTTGGTGTGTGTGAAAAAGTGTGGCCTGATACCCTTTATGTAGGGTATTTATGGGATTAATTTTCCTACTTTAAAGGCTAGATAAGGTAAGATAATCATCAGAATTCAATTCTATAATTATCCTTCCTTAATTTTAGGAGTTTTATCTCTTAAGGTAAGTTTAAACCAACAAGGAAACAAAATAAAGGGAAATAAGATTAGAAATTATTACAAGACCTTCCATACCATTTTTGGCCATCACGCATCCATTTCTTCAGGGGAAAAATAGTTATTTCACCTGCACTGGCTTCTAGACTTCTAGGAGTCAAAATTCGAGTTCTCACACCGTTACTCCGAGTAGTTACAGATGTGTTTGCCAAAGACACTATAGTTGATGGTAGAGGGACTATATATTATGACGTGATGAGTACATTAGGACTATTTGAAGGACCATTACCCCCACCGCTGCCTTATGTTCATTACAAACAGGATAATGGAAGAAGACAGAACATTGAGGCAAGAAATCAGCCTAGGGAAGAACAAGGTTATGGTAGTGGTCGGAGAAGACAGCCCATGAGAGACAGGTGCTATTTTTTTTGTCAAGGACTAGGACATATTGCTATGAATTGTCAGATAATACTAGAAGCAGCTGATGAACTAGAACCCACACCTCCACCATCTCCACCAGCCGGACGATTTTATGATCTTGATTTCTGTTGGACCTCGGACCCTACCGCAGGAATAACATCCACAGAGATATCGTCACATACGAGTACATTGTCATCCACTCCGGTGATCACGCATTACTACTTCGATGATTCGAGATATAATGTCATTGGATTAGACCAAGGAACCTTCATGATTGGAAGAGGTGCACATTTTATTTGATTTTTTTAATACTTTGTGATTATTTTTATATATGAGATTGATAGTACATATGTTAAGTATGAAAACTTGCATGTTTTGGGTTTGTTAGATTAGAATTTCTTTGAGAATAAGTAGATTTGCTAAAAGAATAAGGTAATTGATGTATTGTCATTATGAAACTGACATATAGTTAGAAGTTGGAATAAATATTGGTTCAGTCGAGTATAATAGCAAAACAAATAGAAATAGGAGGAGGTTATCAAAGTCATTAATAAATAGGAACAAGGAATTCCGAAGGGAAAAAATTGATGGTGAGTGTGTTTGTATGATAGTATCAAAAGGAAATGAAAATAGGTTTAGAAGAGAGGAATTGAAAGAGATACTTGGTTAGGGCGAGAAATGATATTTAAAGAATAGTCAGAATTTAATGGGGATCATTAGAAACAAGTTTCGAGGCCGAAACTTTTTATAAGGTGTGGGTAGATTGTGAGAATCGAATATTTTGAACCGGTAAAGTATATTATAGTAGTTGGGCTTGAATTTCATGAACGGTCTGTAGTCGAGAAAAGGAAAGTGCCAAAAAGGGATGAGAACCTTACCATCTAACTAATTGGGCTTATGAGAACGATTTTGTTGTACATTTTTGGAAAATCCAAATTGAGGGCATTTTTTAAATTTCTCCCTTAGTCCTATGAAAGTTTTAATTTCATTTTTCTTGATTCCCAACTATTTAAAGTATTGGGGAATTCATTAGGAAATTTGAAATCCGAAGTATGATTTGAACTTTCTTTATTTTTGAATTTTTATATGGGTGATAATTTAGGTATTAAGTATTAAATTATGAAAAATAATTTCTTGTGAAGATTTTTCAACATGATTTAGTTTATAAGGACATAGCTGTGATGAAGAAAGGTATATGAGGATGTAGAAATTTTTTCAGAATTTTTCAAAGAGGTGTAATCATATTTAAGGATTTTCTCCTAATTTTGGTTTATTATATTTATTATAAATTTAATAATTCTGGTAAAAGTAATTTTAATTCATAAGACTGTTAGAAATTTATAGGCATTTTATGGGAGTTTTTTGAACTAATATGAAATTTACTAGGAATTTTAAGGATATTTTGTAAATTTAGAAATATATATTATTATTATAAAAAAAAAGAAGAAGAAATAATGAAATTAAGTGGTCAAAACATGGAAGGCATAGTCATTTTGGACCAAACTAGAAAATAGGGTTAGAAACCCTCTCCCGCACCTTGTACAGTGTCGTTTCACTTAACCGAAACAACGTTGTATTCCTCTCGGGGTTACTCAACATCGGAGGAGCCTCAACACCCTACACGTGTATGGTACACACACCTGTCTCCCTCTCTTCCCCACATGTAGCCAGAAGAAATCCGGCGATGAGTACTACATGCGGGTATATCCCGAACACAGCCTCAAACCTCCGTTCTCATGTGTGGAAAACCTGCTATAAGGATCCCAATTCCTAACTAATTATTCTTATTGCCCCTAATAGGACCCTTACCACTGTGAAACCCAAACAAACCCAAAACCAAAACCTATTTGAATCCCACAAGGCTTACCCATCTAATTTTCGATTTTAGCATATTCATTCTTTGTACTTATAACAATTGGAGAATGATATTAGACAAGCGTTCTGGTATCATACAGAGTGAATAAACATCAGCAAAAGTCTTTAAATTGAATCATTGGAACATCAACACACAAGTCCCATAGGGATCTAAAACTCCAACAAGTAAACCTCCAATATAATCCGGAAACAAATAAGCAAAGGAGGGACTTGAAGAACCAGAAAATAGTCCAAGCAAAGTTCATATTATATGCAAAAGCAACCAAGGAATCAGGAATGCAAATGTGATGCAATATCGCTCCACCGTGTAGCCTTGATCTTACACACTGGTACCACGAATAATAATTGTACCTAAGCCTAAAAAATAGTTAAAACAATCGGATGAGATTAGAAGAATCTCAGTAGGGTAACAACATCATAAGATCAATAGAAATCTTAAACAAACATCTCCCAAATAACATCAGATCAACTTATACAACTAAAGAGGATCATGCAACCATTGTTCAATCAAAAAGGGATAGGGCCGAAAGTTAAGGCTAACTGTGGACTACAAACATTTCCAAAAATCAGAAGTACACAGGGAGGAAAACACATCAGATATTCTTGGTAGTAGGAAAAAGAAAGTCCAGCCCCTTCCATCTGTGTTGTCTAAGGCTTCGCTGCAAAAAGGTAAAAGGTTAGCACACAAGCTAATCAGCAAGCCTATTCATCTTGCCAGCACACAGGACAAGGCATCTGGCTAGCATAGAGGACTAGGCATCCTAACCAACACATAGGATTAGGGCATCCAAACCACACAAGGATAAAGGCATCTAGCCAGCACACAGGACTAGGCATATAGCAAGCTCATGCTGGGGATCGCCACCCATACGACTCCCATACCAGTAAGAACCTCCCCTCTTCCAAGGAGCATCAATGCTTACCTATAATGGCTATCGGAAAAGGATCCTAACATGAAAACACATACAAGCACACATAGGCAAGCACAAAGCACAATACCACAACAAGGTATTCTCAATCATGTTAGAACACAATCAGCATGTTCAATATACGCAACACATACAAGCTAGGCACTCATAACCTATCTTAAGGAATTTGGTATAGCGTATATAAGCCTCAAATCAATCTGAAACTCATGCATACAGCATCACTCACATATGCGCATACAATAACACAAGCATTAGTACCGAAATCAACAAGCAAACTAAAGAATCTATGGAGAAACCGACGAGGCACAGATACTACCTCTTTTTTCTTTGAACAAGAAGCTATTCCTTTACCTTTATTCAAGGAATCCAAACCACCTATAACATCATAAGGCAAAGACAAAACCAAACTAAGTATATATACTCAATAACCAAGAAAATACTCTATTTCCTTACCAATTTCACTCACCAAACCTATGAGAAACCAGTGATCAGATGCTGCAAATGCCTCACCCTTGGATGTATAATGTGATAGCCAAGAACTTAACAGGAAACAACCTAAATTACCATCTCAATTAATATATAAATTTCAGCACTAAGAATAGAGAAGTAAGGTAAATTGCGATTTCATGTTAACAAGCTATAGGGGTTGCGATTTCATGTTAACAAGGAAGGATTAGGTGTTTATAACACATACAATCTAAAAGGAACAAGGTTAGAATTCAATAGGTTAACCAATTAATCAAGATAGGCAATAATAGGACAATGGTAGGGCATATGGATTTTATGTATATAGAAGATTCAAAGGATGAATTCATTATTTTACAATATGAATGGATGCTAAGAAATCATACAAACAAAAAGAACAACAACAGAAATCAATTGAATGCAGAATTACACAATTGTAGCACCAAACCCGCTGAATTATGAGTTTAATTTTGATAGTGAGGAACTAACCTCCTGATGATCGGACCAAAGTAGTTAGATAGAGGATGGAAAGGGCTTTCTTACAAGCTGTTATTTGCAAAAATCTGACAAAGGATGAAAAAGTTATGCTAGTTTGAAATTAAAGGAATTTTGACAACAATAGGGAGGTGTAGGGTTCAAGGTTTGACGAATTTTGTGTGAATTTTGTGTATTTTCTATGTAAGATTTAAGTGTGGCCAGCTTCCTTTTTATATAGGGTGGTTATGGGGTTAATTTTCCTACTTTAAAGGCTAGATTAAAGTAAGATAATTATCAGAATTAAATTCTGTAATTATCCTTAGGGATTTTATCTCCAAAGGTAATTATCAACCAATAAGGAACCAAATCAAATGGAATTAAAACCAGAAATAACTACTAGACATTCCATACCATTTTCGGCCATCATATATCCATTTCTTTAGGCAAAAAATGGTCATTTCACCTGCACTAGCTTCTGACTTTCTAGAACTCAAAATTCGGGGTCTCACACCTGCAGAAGATGACACCGAGTGAGTGTGAGCAATCTGAGAGCAAAAACAAGCGTATTCCGGTGAGATTTAGGTAAATTTCCTATTCGGAAACTTAGATCTTTGAATATCGATTTCATGTCTCATAATTGGTTAAACATTGTAATAAATAGATGGTTTTGATCCGCTTAGGCTAGTGCTTTGTTGTGTTGTGCTTAAAATGTTGATTGGATGTATAATCAGACAGATTTGAAGGGGATAAATTTTGGCTAGGGTTTACAGAAAACCCTCGGTGGCTCGAGGTTAGGGACGACCTCGGGCGACTTGTCGCCTGAGGGCATATCAATGACAAGTTGCCTAAGGTTTGAACAAAAGACTTTTCATTTGATGTGTTATTGAACTACATGTAGTTTAAGGTTAACATTAAGTGACATGTCATCTAATTAAGAGTGAAACGACATATTGTTTGATGATGGAACTGAACGACTTGTAGTTTAATGAGTAGAAAGAAGACATATCATTCAGATGAAGGGTAGACAGGCTCGGACGAGTCGTGGGAGGCTCCAGACGAACACATGTCAGCATTTCAGAGGCTCAGGTATGCACTGGAACGTGTCCATCCTACCACATATAGGTTTGGAGGAAATTAACAGAAAACCAGTAGAAATTAGTGGAAAATGAAATAAAAATCTAGGAAAAATATAAAGAAAAATGAAAAAAAAGAAAGAAAATTAGGAAAAAATACTAGAAATTGTGAGGAATCCAATGGTATTAAGTTTTATTAAATTTGATGTCTTTTGATAGGTCAATTAAATCATGAAAGTTGATAGAAAAGTAGAAAAAAATAGTACAAACAGTTAGAAATTTCGTCTGATTGATGTTTAACGTATATGATTATTGTTATGACTTGGAAAAGAGTAAATAAAGGATTATGGCATAACATGTGGATAATGTTAAGGTGGACCCCTATTTGTTTGGTATGGAAGTGAATCGACAAATTCAAACCACTCCGGAATTGGATCTCGAGGAAGAAATTCCAGAAACCTGTGAGTGGTTGGTGTGTGTGTGGCATGTATAGTAAATTTTATATTTTGTTAAATTAAGTGTTATTTACTTTATAAGGATTCGAATCATATAAACATGCATACGTCATTTGAATTTTTAGGATCCTTAAACTCATAACCCGGTTATGTATAATTGTGTTACTATGGTATTTGGTTGTCGTGTGTCTTCAAATAACAATATGCACACAGCATTTGTCAATATAGGGTAACCTATACCACTCTTGATAGCTCTCCAGGTCTGGTAATGAGGTGTGAAAATGCCAGATCTATTTTTGAGGAATAAGGTTGGATGGGGTTTAGTTTTATGATGCACATTAATTAATCTTTACTTGCAGGTTATGGGTATCAATTAGGTGGAGCTACCATCACCTAATGACCCGGCATTGCCAGTGGAATGAGCCTTAGATAAATATTCGATAATCTACTTATGTCAATGAAAAAGATGAAAGATTTAATAAAAATGGTTAGGGTTACCACTGACAGATCCTAGTCTTGGGCATGCCATGTATGAACGTTTAAGAAAGATGAAAGATTTAATAAAAATGGTTTATTGTGTGCTCGTGTTTCTTTGAAAATGCTGGTGACCTTATTTGAATAAAATTTTGTTTAATCTTTTAATTTATTTATGTGCTAGCCCACCTTGTTTATGCAATGTATATTTGACTACTCACCTGGCAAGTTTTCTTACCAGATCCTTAGATTTGGTCTGCAGGATCTTATAGGTAGCCTGACTGGCAGTTCAAATCCCATCTGATATTACGGTTAGTAGTATGTAATATCAAATGATAATGGTGTGTGTAGTTCTTATTCTTATTTGAGTTTTTATAATGTCTGCTTGTGCATACGGTTTGCATGGGGATGCAGATGTATGTTGTATCTAAAATATAAATGGTGTAGCAAATTAATAGAATGGGAAAATGCTACCCGAACTGCACTAGTGTACATTAAAAAACTGCTGTGATTTTTAATTACTCCTTTCCATTATCAAATATTAAATTTTAGCCTTGTAGGCTTAGTATGCATATTACAGGGAATAGTAGTGTATATAGTAGACCCATGGTATGATGTCACGCAAAAATAAATAAATGAATATTGGAATTCGAGACGTGAGATTTCATGCATTATTGGATTTTCAAAGTAAAATTTATGTATGTGTGTTCTTAGGAGCGACTTGGATTTAATGTTTAATTTTTGGCCAAGCAAGGTAAGTACAAGGAATCCTAGGAGAGGGAAATATTGCTTACCTAATGTTGTTGTATGTATGGATTATATATGTATGCCTGAATTAGCTATAACTTAACAGGATGCCTCAATTTTCTATGACTAAGCAGGTTGCCTGAATTTGTTATGACTTAGTAGGCTACCTGAATTTGTTATGACTTATCAGGCTACCTGAATTTGCTATGACTTAGTCATCTATGTGTTTAAATATGTGTGGAGTGTGATAGTGTGATTTCTCCACTCAGTTTCGAATAACATTGGTAGTAAGGGATTTATATGTATTTTGTAATTGAAAAATTAACTGCCAATGGGCTTTCGGTTTCCTTTTAACAAGGGTTACTTGAAAGTGTTTTATGATCAACCTCGATAGGTTTTTGGAACATAGTAGCCTGTGTGAGTGTTGTGAACTTACGAAACCTATTGGGCTGACCTTTATTGTATTGTGTTTTACAAATTATGCTTACTTGGTTGTGAATTAGATGGAGTGCAAGTTTAGAATGCATGGATGACAACAGTATGTAATGTAACTATTTTATAACTGATTTTGCATGTGTTTGTATTCCACCGGATATTCTTATGACATTGTAACTTCCACTGAGGTCTTTGATCTCACCCCTTCTTGTTGATCTGTTCAGGACTAGTTTGTTAGGCGTAGCCTATCGTTTTTGAGGTCATGTTTTCCTAGTATTAGTCTTAGAGCTGGACTATTGCACTTGCATGTCTTGGAAGCTCGACATTTTTTGTGTTTTGACATTTTCATACTCTATTAACATACATGCTTGTTTTGAATTACATTATTTTTTGTGGACTCATTGTGGGCTTGTTTTCCGGTTATGATATTCTATTTGCATGTGTGACTCTGTTTCCAACTTATATTATGAGATGTGTGCCTTAAGAATTTTTGTGTGGATCCATATGGGCTTGTGTATGGACTCTTTGTATAGCATGTCTGGGGCCGTGTGGTCTATTGCTTGTGATTTATGTCTTCCGCTATATGTGTATGCATACTCCGTTGATTGTTTTGTGCCGAGTGTATTATGTGATGTGCCATGGTGCTTTTAAAAGGTTAAAAGAAAAATTCAAGTTTATATGTATTTTTGGGATTTTGTTTTGGAAAAGTTAACCTAAGTCTTCTGTGATTTTGATTGATCCACCTATTGGGTCGATCGAAACTACATGGCAGTGAGGGTCTCATTTATCCGTAGCGGGTCTTCACACTCACCGCTGTGCAGCCTCAAGAGGCCCAACCAGTGAACCAATTGAAATCACACAAGGCTTACATTTAAAACATCCCTAAAACCTCTTTCCAAAATATATACAAATTAAAAAATTTCTTTAAATAGGAGCAGGGTTCTAGTTTGTTGAAATCGACTCGGTAATAACATACATCATATAGAGTAAACATAGCAGCGAAATCACAAAACATAATTATAAAACAGCATAAGACTTTACAAGAATAGGCAAAAAGGCTCAAAACTCAATCTCATTATCAAAACAAAGATTGTCGGCCACATACACAACATAAGCATGAAAAGCCACAAAGCTCAACTCCAAACATCAGTAATAAACATAAGGCCCAATCATGCTCAAAATCTCATACACACACAATAGGTTCATTGGCCATAAAAAATACTTAACATCTCAAGTATAAAGCCCAGACGCACAGCACACAATCGTAACAAAATCCACATACTGTCTCAGTCGTAGTATGCTACTCAACATACAAACATTAGCATAAAAAGTCAATACCCATAATTTAAAATGTATAACAACTTATAGTCCAGCTCCTTATAAAGTTGTACAACAACTTGACATATCACAGCAACACTATAAGCTAATCCTGAAAAATAAGCAGCAATAAGGAGTGAGATCACGAGGACCTCCATGGCAGTTGAAATGTCATATACAATTGAGAGGCGAAGGGGGCAATCCATAAAACAAGTATAAAACATACCTTTGGTAATAACTTCACTATAAAGTAAGTCCATGCATTCTATAGTGCAAAGAAACCTTATATATGCATTTGCATGTCATTATGCACAATTATCAAATATATTTCTTATGTATCCCAATAGGTGTAGAAATCACAGATCTTATAAATATTTCACAATACACATACTAAGAAATCAAACCAAAACCTATTGGGGAGGACATGGATGAAGTTAAGGAGACTCTTCCCCATGTACAAAAAGCCCAATGCCCGTTGGTGGGTTTTTCATGTATTTACTTTTAAGATATTATATAAATCTTATACTCACAACCCAATCCATGAACGTTGTCCAAACCAACTGGAGAGAAAATCACATAAAAAATACATAGCACTCATCATATTATTTCATATATGATACATCTCATAAATTTACTCATAATTAATAATATTGAGCTCATAATGATATACCATCCACACTGCTCCAACAAAGTGACTATGTCAGGGTCTGTCAGGTCACGACCCAGACCTCATTATTCATTGTGCGACAACCCTGCCGTAGGCTCATTATATACACTGTTAACACTCGAAAATACATATGATAGTCCTACAAGGCTAATGGTATATATTAAAGCGGAGGTAAGCATTAAAATTTTCTATTGATATATTGGGTAGTGGAATTACAAAGGAGATATGATGATATCCTGGTATCATCAATGACTGTTGAATTTATTTAAAAATTTCCCAGGACATCACTAATTACATTGGCTCCAATAAATTTAATCACTCTAGGGGAAAATACTATGAACAAAATGCTCCTTAAGATTACCTTGAGTTTGACAATTCAATAGCCGATCGTTTCTTGTCATGCCTGGTAATGAGCTCCTAATCGTATTTCACCATTCTTGTACACAAGCCAATAGCCTAGCAGAAACTTGCCAGGTGAGCGGATGGGAAAATATGCATGGTAAAACACACATAATCACTTAATAATAACACAAACATGCTGGCAAACAATGACACATTTATCATAGAAAACCTGCACGATCACTGGCATCCTGTAATGTACACGTAGAAACTCAGACACTCAGACCATGGCTAGGATGGCAATGTCTCTTAGTCACTTCGTGTAACGACCCCAATTCCTAACTATTCTTAATTGCTCTGATTAAGGTCATTACCACCGTGAAACCCAAATAAGCCTCAACGACACCTAAGACCTATTAGAATTCCACAAGGCTACTCATAAGATACCGATTTTAAACTTGTTTATTTTGTTGCTTATCAATCAATTGGAGCATGATATTGGACACATATTCTGGTAACATACGGAGTAAATAAAAACATCAGCGGAAGTCTTAAATTAATCCTTTGCGTTCATAACACACAAGTCCCATAGGGATCCAAATAACCAGCAAGAAATTCTTCACAAGTTTCGGAAATAGCAAGCAAGAAGAGTGCTTAAAATAAACCAGAAAGTTGCCCAATTATTCATGTTATATGCGCAAGTAACAAGTATGCAAATGTGATGCGATATCTTCCCGCCGTGTAGCCTTGATCTCACACACTGGTACCACGATCAGAGGATGTACCTAAGCCTAAAAAATGGTAAAAACAACGGTTTGAGATTACAAGAATCACAAGGACAAGTCGACTAGCCCCACATGGACAAGTCTTCCCTTAGCCGCAACTAGGGCATCCCCAAATCCCGAAAGATAAGGGCTTCCTGTCCCGCAAGGACAGATATCCAGCGTTAACTTGCTGGTTCAACACCCATACACCTCCCATAAATCGGTAAGTACCTCTCCTCTCACTAGGAGCATCAGTGCTTACCCTGCGTGGCCAGTGGAACAGGATCCTGATACACAAACACGTACAAGCACACACAGGCAAGTACAAAGCATAATACCACAACAGGGTATCCTCAATCATGTCAGGAAACAATCAACACATCCAATTCATATAACAATAGCATCCCTAGGCACTCAATTCCTAACTCAGGGGTTCGATATAGCCTAGGAGAATCATATCTCATTCTGGATTTCATATTCACACCCTACAATCCAATCACAAACAAATACAACAAGGGTAGGTAACAAAAACATCAGATAAGAGCAGGGGTTTCTGGAGAAACCGATGAGGCATAGATCCTACCTCTCTTGTCTCTGAACAATAAACTAATCCTTTGCCTTTATTAAGTAAATCCGAACCACCTATAGTATCACCAGGCAAAGACAAAACAAACTAAGTATGCATATTCAATAATCAATTGAATACCTTATTTCCTTACCAATACCACTCACCAAACCTATCAGAAACCAGTGATCAGATGCTGCAGGTGCCTCCCCCTTGGATGTGTGATGTGATAGCCAGAAACTTAACAAGAATCAACCTGAATTTACCATTCCAATTAACTATGCAAAACCTGTCGCTAAAAGTAGGGCATAAGACGATTTCGTCTCGACCTACCACGAAATTTTTATATCCAAGCTGTGATTTATATATGGTTGGAAATAATACGAAAAGAACTTTCCATGAAGCTATTATTTGTAAGATTCTGATGAACGACCAGAAAGTTATGCCACTTTGAAGTTCAAGAAGATTTGTCGAAAACCTAATTCCGCCGCCGATTTTCAAAGTAACTTTAGACAAAGAAATACTAACCTCCTGACGAAAAACAAAAGATGGTTGGAAAGAGGATGAAGAGAGATTTCCAACAAGCTATTATTCGTAGAGATCCAATGAACGATGAGGAAGTTATGCTGGTTTAAAGTTTCTGCAAATTATGGTGGCTATAGGGAGGTATAGGGTTTTAAGCCTATACGAAATTTGTAGATTTTCTATGAATAATTCTTTGTGAGGTTGGCTTCCTATTTATAATGAATGGGTATAGAATTATAATTACCACTTTAATCACTTTATCTAAATAGGATAATTTACTAGATAACTAAACTCTAAACTCTTTTAATTATCTTCCCCTATTTTTAGGGACTTTAATCTATAAGGCAACTATCTAGCCTTAAGGATGATTCCTAAGGCAATTACTCATCTACAAGAACCTAGATCTAAAGGAATTAGGAAAAAAATAATTTACTAAACAATCTTACCAATTTCGGCCATCACACATCCTTTCCTTCAGGGGTAAAATCGTCTTTTCACCTGCACTGGCTTCTGGACTTCTAGGACTCAAAATTCGGGGTCTTACATCGTCCCCTCCTTATAAGAATTTCGTCCTCAAAATTTTCAACATAAGTACCTAATCAAACAATTAAGGAAATTTTACGTGCATAGACTTCTCAGTCTCCCAAGACTTCTCCTCAATTTGGCCATTATGCCAAACAACTCGTACCATAGGCACGCTTCGACTGCGAAGCTGTCGAACTGACCGATGTAGTATGGCAACTGGCTGTAAGGGATAGGATAGGTCTTCAGCAAATTCAACTAGCGATTCCTTAAACACATGAGCAGGGTCTCGCATATACTTTCTTAGCATTGTAATGCGTAATACATTATTTTCATTTGCTTAGTTAATATCAGGTAGTTCTCCATCTTTTGAGTCATCAAAAGTCTCAATCTGGTCATTGCCCAACACGTATCCATCTTTACAACTTAAGCCTTTCTCTGAAAAATCTACTCTTAACACAGTTGAGAATGGTTCACCTTCCACATCAGAAAGTATCCCTCTTTCAGAATATGCTTTGGTAAAATTCTCTCTTTAGTTGTTCTGCGAACAACCCTTTGCCCTGCTCCCAACAATAGAGCTTTCCCAATGGCAGATCTCTGCACCCATCTGTCAGCCGCAAATTTATTGACAGAAGTGGCATGTTGCTCATAGGTTAGTGGCGACACCCAATTAGCCCAACTCCACCAAAGTTTTGCCTTTCCGGAATAATAAATCCACCCAATAAGAATATAATCATCAGTGTTGCTGATCCATATAAACTCGCTCGTTCTAGACCGGCATGCAGCTGATTAACTACTTTCTTATTTTCCTGTTTCATGTTCAACATCTCTCCTTGGAATTTAGCAGCTTGGTATACAGATAGCTCTGGCTCGTCGCCTCTGCAACTTGCATTGGACATTTTTGATATCTCCTCCTGAATGTTGCATATAGACTCAAATCTTCCCTGCATTTCATCTTTCATCACTGAGTTGTTCTCCAACCACAAAGTTAAATCAGTCTGTATCTCCCTCAGGTGTCTGTAAATCGGTAGTGCTTCTGAGATTTGAGGTGGGGCTATGGCACCCCTAGTTCCATCAGTATTCTTATCCTTGAGTTTTGATAGCTTCATCTTCAAGTCATGTGCTAAATTCTGAAACTTTATTAGCAAACGTTGCTTGCTGGATGGCCGGGTTTCCTGAGTTCACTACAGAAAACAAAATATGTATAGGTATCCCTTCCCAAAGGACTACCCTGGTACCGGCCTTGAACTATGCCCATGCAGTTCGCAGTTTTCTAAAACCGAGAAAAATGCCGTAAGTAGGGACCCTAGACCACGTGGATTGGTAAAGGATGGATTTCTCTTTTCCTCTCCGTGAGAATGATTCTCCTATCTAAGAACAAAAGGAGGAAAAGTCGTCCCCTCTACTGATCGAACCCTCAGTTCGGAGGTCTTCGTCAACATGTTACGAGGCTCCAGTCTTCGGCGGGTCACCTTGACTTATAAAGGCGAACATCTGGGCAAGGGAAAGCGCAGTGCGCCTGGTGCAAATGGGAGGTAAACCCCGAGTGCAACCTCCAGAGTCGCTGTTCTGCGAGTTTCTATTCTATTCCGGCTATATATCTGGTCTAGCTTGATTTCCTTCGCTTACCATACAAAGCAAGCATCCAGTCTATACGCGCATGGACGAAAGCACCTTCTTTTGAATTGAATCTTCTGAGGCCTCTATACGTAACTATCTCTTTACCCCCTTTTTTTTTATTTTCCTTTAGACACTTCGAGATTTTCACTTGACGAGTCAAAAAGCTGGTTCCTGTGGCGAACATAGGGATGAAAGATTGTAGTCTGGTACGCTAGTTGCCTGAGCCATGCTTTCAGGAGGCCCTTCCGGATGAAAGAATTTGAAGTGTTGTGGAAGATCGCCATGAGTTTCCAACTGGTTCTGATCTGAAGACTCTATTTTACGTAAAAGCTTACTTTCCTCATAATGAAAAAGGGTTACTTCGCATACAGACCTCTGCCCATCTTCTCTACGAGTTTCCACAGCTCGGATAACCCAACTTGAGAAATAAAGCTCCACGCGTCTTGGTTTATCACGCTTATGCAGAGTCGGATACTGCACCCCTTTGGTCACACAATATACGTCTTCCCATATTCTTCGTCCAATGATGTACTCTCGATCATAATTCTGGCATTGCATCATCAAATACAGTTCTCCTGCGGTATACTGTTGGACCTTCCTGAGGCTCGTTGCGCTAAGCTTAGTAAAAGCTCTCTTTTCACTTCAGAAGATCTGTGAGCTGGCTTTCCTAAAGAACTGGGAATCGAAGCATAGAAAGGATCAAAAGTTCTTGATATTTCCTGTCTAGACTTTTCAGTGCTTCATGTGAATAACAAAGAGTTGTTAAACTCTTGTGGAGGATCCCGATTTGATGCATTGGACTCAGCAGTAAAGTTTATCTCGCAGTTAGGAGAATATTCATCTGCAATAGTTTGAAACTTAGTTGAGCATGGGTATGAATACAGATCATCATCATCCCTTCATAATCGCTATCAAGTAAGCGCCATCGATCTCCAATTTTGGTATCAACATCATCGATTTCTTTTTGAAGCTTTTGGAGCATAGCATCTACTCTGTCTATCAATGCTGGAGAAGCCTTGTCGGCAATAGCAGTGTCAGCAGCATGATTGCTCTCCTCTCTGGCAGTTTTGTATGCTTTCTTGGCTGCTTCTACATCTTCCGTGCCTTCTTTTTCCACCATGCTATCATACAAATTTGTCTCTTTGTTCACGACTCTCAGAAACTCTTCCCGCTCCAGGGCAATCAGGATATGCTTGCAAAGCTCTCTTATATAGTGCCAACGATTCGTTATAATGGCCACGATTGTACTCGACACATGCCTTTACCAACCCAGGTAGAAGGCTCATGCATATCAATCCTCAACGCTTTGTCATAGTGTTTCTTAGCCTATATCAAATACTCTTCTTTTTCTCTTTATCTGGTCTCAATTTTACCTAGGTAGCTATAGTAAGCCCTCAGAACATGCAGAATAGCAATCCTCTCATATAGAACATCCGCGTGATATTCATCAATCATGACTGGCTCCTTCCTCTAATATTTGACGGAATTGGTTGAGTTTTCCTTGTTTAATGTACTTCTTCATGATGATGAGCCAGGGATCGAGAGAAGCTTGTTCGGCCTTGAGGATATTGAGAATATCGGAGACGTCGCGCAGGAGCTGATCCAGTACCACGCACACCTCCTCCTCTGAGTTCTGCACCGGTATATACACCAACGCGATGGAACATAGATATGCACCAGTTCCAAAAGGGCTGATACCCATATATTTGCACATGTTTACTAGCCGTGGTCTTATTTAAGAATTCATCAATATCTTCTGCTGTCTTCTTAAGCTCTCCACTCCATGAGTTTTGAACCTCCTTTGTCATCTCTTTTACTGTGTCTCGAAGAAACTTGGCAGATTCTATTCTTGCATTTAGCTTTCTTTTCAAAGCCTCCTGTTCCTTCATCTTGTCCTGGAAAGTTGACGAGGTGTTGTCTGTCCCTTCTAGAAAGACCCTTCCCATTGGCAAGTTTGACAAGTAACCTTGAGCTTATCCCAAAGTAATTTTTGTACCAAGCAAATAGTGCTGCAGTGTAGATTTAAACTCATCTTTCCAGTGGTGCAGCTTCGTAACTATCATAGATGCAACAGCTCTTAAAACAGAACCAATGCCTATAAGTATGGCCCACTGTATGGCCTTTGCCTTTGCTTTAGCCTCACTTAGATCTTCAACAGCTTCATCACGTTCTTCTGGTGAAGCTTTCTTCACCTGCTCGGCAGATTGTTGTTCATCCCTATCTCTGGACTCACCAAAGTCAGGCTGGCCAGCTAGCGTACTGAACATGAAAGCCGCCTATGTCTTCAACAAAGGAATATCATGCAACTCTGTGGCTACGTTCAGTGTTTGCAGTTCCACCGAGTGCATGTTGCAGCATCCTTGTCATTTTGCTGTCTCGATACGGAACATCACCACCTTGGCTTTCAGCACCCTCGCTCAACCCCTTTTTTTTTTATTAAATGTTAATACTTTTTTTTTTCTTTTTTTTTCAACACATCAAAACTGCATTATGATCTCTAAGCTTGTACACACAGACCGTTCCACCTCCATGAATTTGTGTGTAGTGTGACGACATTACTCCAAACAAACAATCACCTAAAATCCTCAGATTGGTTTTCGGGCTCAGCTTGCCCTTCCTGCTCAATTAGTGCATTTGGCTCCTCTTGCATAACAAGTTGCTGTTCGGTCTGAATCTCAGACCTACCCCGTTGGTCCCTTTGTTGCCTCGAGCGTGCCATACTACTCGATTACACCTTTACTACTCAACATATACTAAATACAATACTAGTAAAAGGAGTGGTACCTGGTGGAGAGGCATGCACCGGACGATATGCATATGCTGGAAAACAATATACAAATTTTCGGAAATCACATGCACACATGCTATGCACACTTGGCATTGACATTAACACTCATAGAAATCATTAACAAACATCAAGCAAGCATAGCCTCACACATCATCAATCATATGCATATACATTCGGTAATGACAAGAAAGACATATGAAGGCATATGAACAATCAGCATATTAGTTTATGATTCCTATCATTCAACCTTACAACTTAATCCCATTTTAGCCTTAGTTCCCTTTCAGTATTAGCCCCTAGGGGAGTGAGTTTTTACCTGAAATCACCACCTGAAATCACCAAAATCAACAAATAAGTGAGCATATAACAAATTATATTCCCTAAACCTGGCTCCGCTACCAAACTTGTAACGACCCCAATTCCTAACTATTCTTAATTGCTCCGATTAAGGTCATTACCGCCGTGAAACCCAAATAAGCCTCAACGACACCTAAGACCTATTAGAATTTCACAAGGCTACTCATAAGATACCGATTTTAAACTTGTTTATTTTGTTGCTTATCAATCAATTGGAGCATGATACTGGACACATATTCTGGTAACATACGGAGTAAATAAAAACATCAGCGGAAGTCTTAAATTAATCCATTGGGTTCATAACACACAAGTCTCATAGGGATCCAAATAACCAGCAAGAAATTCTTCACAAGTTTCGGAAATAGCAAGAAAGAAAAGTGCTTAAAATAAACCAGAAAGTTGCCCAATTATTCATGTTATATGCGCAAGTAACAAGTATGCAAATGTGATGCGATATACCTAAGCCTTGATCTCACACACTGGTACCACGATCAGAGGATGTACCTAAGCCTGAAAAATGGTAAAAACAACGGTTTGAGATTACAAGAATCTCAGTAGGGTCGCAGCATCATAAGATCTACAGAATCCCTAAACACAAATCTCCCAATTCATATAAGATCATTCCCTAAACAACTAAAGGGATCACGCAATTCAACAATAGACCAAAAGAGGTTAAGGCCGAGATTATGGCTGCGGGAGGACCACACTTCCGAAAGTTCAGAAGTACACAGGCAGGTGAAATACAACAAAATCGCTCTCAATGAAAAAGAAAAAGGTCATCCCCTTCCACCTGTGTTGTCCAAGACTTACTGCACAAAGGGTAGATGGTTAACACACAAACTAATCAGTAAGCCTTTCAACTTATCCTCGCAAGGACAAGTCGACTAGCCCCACATGGACAAGTCTTCCCTTAGCCGCAACTAGGGCATCCCCAAATCCCGCAAGATAAGGGCTTCCTGTCCCGCAAGACAGGGATCCGGCCCCGCAAGGACAGATATCCAGCGCTAGCTTGCTGGTTCAACACCCATACACCTCCCATAAATCGGTAAGTACCTCTCCTCTCACTAGGAGCATCAGTGCTTACCCTGCCTGGCCAGTGGAACAGGATCCTGACACACAAACACGTACAAGCACACACAGGCAAGTACAAAGCATAATACCACAACAGGGTATCCTCAATCATGTCAGGAAACAATCAACACATCCAATTCATATAACAATAGCATCCCTAGGCACTCAATTCCTAACTCAGGGGTTCGATATAGCCTAGGAGATTCATATCTCATTCCGGATTTCATATTCACACCCTACAATCCAATCACAAACAAATACAACAAGGGCAGGTAACAAAAACATCAGATAAGAGCAGGGGTTTCTGGAGAAACCGATGAGGCATAGATCCTACCTCTCTTGTCTCTGAACAATAAGCTAATCCTTTGCCTTTATTAAGTAAATCCGAACCACCTATAATATCACCAGGCAAAGACAAGACAAACTAAGCATGCATATTCAATAATCAATTGAATACCTTATTTCCTTACCAATACCACTCACCAAACCTATCAGAAACCAGTGATCAGATGCTGCAGGTGCCTCCCCCTTGGATGTGTGATGTGATAGCCAGAAACTTAACAAGAATCAACCTGAATTTACCATTCCAATTAACTATGCAAAACCTGTAGCTAAAAGTAGGGCATAAGACGATTTTGTCTCGACCTACAACGCAATATTTACATGAAAGCTGTGATTTATATATGGTTGGAAAGAAGACGAAAAGACCTTTCCATGAAGCTATTATTTGTAGGATTCTAATAAACGACCAGAACGTTATGCCACTTTGAAATTCAAGAAGATTTGACGAAAACCTAATTCCGCCGCCTATTTTCAAAGTAACTTTAAACAAAGAAATACTAACCTCCTGACGAAAAAAAAATAATTTTTGGAAAGAGGATGAAGAGAGCTTTCGAAAAAGCTATTATTCGTAGTGATCTAATGAACGATGAGGAAGTTATACTGGTTTAAAATTTCTGCAAATTATGGTGGCTATAGGGAGGTATAGGGTTTTAAGCCTATACGAAATTTGTAGATTTTCTATGAATAATTCTTTGTGAGGTTGGCTTCCTATTTATAATGAATGGGTATAGAATTATAATTACCACTTTAATCACTTTATCTAAATAGGATAATTTACTAGATAACTAAACTCTAAACTCTTTTAATTATCTTCCCCTATTTTTAGGGACTTTAATCTATAAGTCAACTATCTAGCTTTAAGGATGATTCCTAAGGCAATTACTCATCTACAAGAACCTAGATCTAAAGGAATTAGAAACAAAATAATTTACTAAACAATCTTACCAATTTCGGCCATCACGCATCCTTTCCTTCAGGGGCAAAATCGTCTTTTCACCTGCACTGGCTTCTGGACTTCTAGGACTCTAAATTCGGGGTCTTAGACTCGGACACTAGGAATGGGACTGGGAACTGTCAGTGGCATATCTATATGCGGCATCTTATATCTCTTAGTTCAATTCCACTAACGATGTCGGGGTATTAGGTGGTGGTAGCTCCACCTACTTGAACCTCATGTTAGGATGTCATCTTTGTTTATTTTATTTTTATTTAATTAAAACACCCTATCCTGGACAAATCATGTTTGGTTCAGCCGGAGCTGCTGCCACTCATGAGTGGATAGACACCTTATGCCGAGTATCCTTGTTCTTACATATCTCAGATGATGATAAAGTTGCCATCGCCACTTCCCTACTTGAGGGAGAAGCCCTCGCATGGTGGACATCTGTTAGCTTGCGATTCGGTGATTGTTTTCCAACTTGGGAAGAATTTCGGTACAAATTCGACGAAAGATTTTATACGAAGTTTCATAAAAGCGAGCAGCGACAAGTTTTAACAAACTTGAACAAGGAAACCGTTTGGTGCTGGAATATGAGAAAGTGTTAAAGGAGTTGTCCCGATTTGCACCAGAAGAAAATCGTACACCGTACTAGCTTGAGAGATGATTTCAGGATGGGTTGAATACCGAACTCAAAACCATCGTAGGTACGACACCGGAGCAGAATTTACAAGAACTAATCATTGCCGCAACCGAAGTCGAAAGGATCGTGCAAACCAACAAGCCATCTGCAGCCACTAGTAGCGGATCCTATAGGCAAGATTCAAAGTTCAATCGATGAACGAGACCCTATCCTTTAAGGTCCTATCCTCCGAAAATTAATGGCAATGGAAATACCAACAGGAAGAACTTTTGTGGTTCAAATTCCAGTGGAACTACGTGGAATACTCAGCAACGTTGATGTTACAATTGTGGCGAAATGGGGCACATTCAGCTGGAATGCCAGAAGCTGAGACGTATCACAGGCACATCTAGTGCGAGCTGAGGTGGGTATGCTAACCACACCAAACCGCCAACACGTGCACCAGGAAGACCACCCAACGGATCCACAAGTGAGGCGCAACCAAGACCAACAAGGCTATTCACCTTAACTGATGCCGAGGCTAGTTCTGATGTGGTGACAAGTACCGTCATTTTGTGAAGAATTTTTCATCGCTTGCCTCACCATTGATAAAACTGACGCGCAAGGGTGAGCCATTTGTGTGGAACGAGAAATGCCAGCGAAGTTTCAAAGAATTGAAAAATTGGTTAGTTTCCACACCTATCCTTACTTTACCTATTTGCGGAAAGAAGTATGTGGTTTACAATGATGCATCGAAATCCGGACTTGGATACGTATTGATGCAAGACGGGAAAGTCGTTGCATATGTTTCCCTACAGTTATGACCACATGAAAGCAACTATCCTACACATGATTTGGAGCTTACAGCCGTGGTGTTTGCATTGAAAATATGGTGACATTACTTATACGGCGAGACATGCCGAATCTTCACCGATCACAAAAGCTTGAAGTACCTACTCACGCAAAAAGAATTGAATATGAGACAACGAAGATGGGTAGAGCTGATCAAAGACTATGATTTGATCATCGAATATCATCCTGGAAAGGCAAATGTTGTTGTTGATGCCTTAGTTTCATCCTCCTTCCCCATCAGTTTTGGGCTATATGCGCCCCCATTAGGTGCCTATGTTTCTAGATTTGAGGACTAATCGTGTGCATATTGGCACTGATTATTCTGGTTCATTGTTGGAACGAATCGAAGTCACACCTACCTGGATTGAGGAAATCTGGAATAAGAAATTAGAGGATCCGAAACTAATTGAAATTCGGAAGCAACTTTCTGATGGTGTTGATGCCATAGTTTGTGATTTCAGAATACGAGATGACAAAGTGTTTGTCTTCAGAAATCGGGTTTGTGTTTCACAAGATATTGATATTTGTAATCTTATTCTATCAGAGGCGCATAGTTCGAAGTTCGCTATCCATCCCGGAAGCACTAAGATGTACCGAGATTTGAAAGAGCAGTATTGGTGGCCAAACATGAAACGCCACATTGTTGAGTTCGTTGCCCGATGCCTCTTATGTCAATAAGTAAAGATCGAACAACAACGACCCGCTTGACTACTTCAGTCACTTCCAATTCCAGAATGGAAATGGAAGCATGTCAGAATTGATTTTGTGGCCGGTTTGCCTAGGTCACAGCGAGGATATGATGTCATTTGGGTGATCATGGATCGATCGATGAAATCTGCACACTTCCTTCCTATACGTGTAAGGGATACACCTGAGAAATTGGTTGTTCGTTACTTAGATGAGATTGTTCGATTGCATGGAGTGCCAGTTTCCATCATTTCAGATCATGACCCTCTTTTCACCTCACAATTTTGGGAGAAATTCCAAATTTTGCTGGGTTCGAAATTGAATTTCAGTTCAGCATTTCATCCTCAGACCGATGGTCAATCAAAGAGGACGATTCAGACACTCGAAAACATGCTACGAGCGAGTGTGTTGGATCAGCAAACCGGTTGGGATCGATGCATGTCGTTGGCAGAATTTTCTTACAATAATAGTTTTCATGTAAGGATCGGTATAGCACCTTACGAAGTATTATATCAGAGACATTGCAGGACTCCCATTTGCTGCAATGAAGTAGGCGAAAGACTCCTAAACAATCCGGAATTCATTGATCAAGCAACGAAGCAGTTGAACTTGATCCGACAATGGCTAAAAACATCCCAAGATCGGCAGAAAAGCTATGCCGACAATCGACGAAGGGAGCTGGAATTTGTGGTAGGTGACAAAATGTTTTTGAAGGTCACCCCATGGAAAGGAGTCCTTCGTTTTCAGCAGCGAGGTAAGCTAGTACCTCGCTACATTGGTCCGTATGACATCGTTGAAAGAATCGTCCCTGTTGCATACCAACTTGCCTTACCTCTAAATATAGAAAGAATTTACAACGTGTTTCACGTTTCAATGTTGAGAAAGTATGTACAAGACCCTGCTCAGATGCCCGAGGAACCCCCAGTCGAAGTTGCTGAAGACCTATCCTATCCCGTATAGCCAGTTGCTGTACTAGATCGGTCAGTTCGACAGCTTCGCAGTTGAAGTGTGCCTATGGTACGAGTTGTTTAGCATAATGGCCAAATTGAGAAACAATCTTAGGAGACTGAGGAATCTATGCGTGAAAAATTTCCTTACTTTTTTATTTAGGTACTTGTGCTAAAATTTCGAGGACGAAATTCTTTTAAGGAGAGGAGGATGTGAGACCCCGAATTTTGAGTCCTAGAAGTCCAGAAGCCAGTGCAGGTGAAAAGAGCATTTTGCTCCCTAAAAAAAAGATGTGTGATGGTCAAAATTGGTAAGGAATGTTTGGTAATTATTTCTGGTATTAATTCCCTTTAATATGGTTCTTAATTTGTTGATAATCACCTTAGGAATTAAAATTCCTAAAATTAAAAGGGAATAATTACAGAATTTAAATCTGGTAGTTATCTTACTTTAATAAAGCCTTTAAAGTAGTAATCTTAATTCCATACCCATCCATTATAAATAGGAAGCCAACCCCACAAAAAGTATTCATAGAAAACACACAAAACTCGTATAACCTAAAACCCTAACACCTCCCTATATCTGCCAAAATTCGCTGAAACTTTAAACCAGTATAACGCTCTCATTGTTTGTCGGATTCCTGCAAATAATAGCTGGTTGGAAAGATCTCTTCATCATCTTTCCAACCATCTTTTGTTTCTCTTCAGGAGGTTAGTATTTCTTTCTTGTAAGAAAAGTCGAAATTCGGCAGAATTGCCAAAATCTTCTTAAACTTCAATGTAGCATAACTCTTTCATTGTTTGTCGGATTCCTGTAAATATTAGCTTGATGAAAAACTCTCTTCATTATCTTTCCAAAAATATTTATTTTTTTTATTTGAATGTTTATAATTCATTGTCAAAAGAAAGTCAAAACTCGACGGAACTACCAAAATCTTCTTGAGCTTCAATGTAGCATAACTCTTTAATCGTTTGTCGGATTCCTGCAAATAATAGCTTGTTGGAAAGAAATCTCCATCCTCTTTCCAGAAATATTTGTTTTGTTGTTTTGACATTCGTAATTCTTTGTCAAAAAAAAAATTGAAACTCGTCGGAACTACCAAAATCTTCTTGAACTTCAATGTAGCATAACTCTTTCATCGTTTGTCGAATTCCTGCAAATAATAGCTTGTTGGATAGCTCTTTTCATTCTGTTTCCAACCATATTTTTTTTTTTTTTACGTTTGTGTTTATCTGTCTAAATTTAAGTTGAAAATCGGCAGCGAAATTTGATTTTAAGATTTGTATAATTCTGCCTTTGATTGGTCTCTGATGTTGTTACCCTTGTTCATATGATTGTTTAGAATTCATTCATAGTGAAAAATTGTGATTTTATCCCTTGAATTCATGAAGTCAAAAATTGTCTTGTGCCTTACTCTTAGTGCCGAACTTTGCATAGTTTATTGGGATGGTAAATCAGGTTGAATCGTTAAGTTTCTGGTTATCACATCATACATCCAAGGGGGAGGCATCTGCGGCATTTGATCACTGGTTTCTGATAGGTTTGGTGAGTGGAACTGGTAAGGAAATAAGGTATTTACTTGGTTATTGCGTATGCACGCTTAGTTTATTTTTTTGTCTTTGCCTAATGATGACTTAGGTGGTTCAGAAGTATCTAGTAAGGGAAATGAAATAGCTTCTTATTTAAAGACAAGAGAGGTAGGATCTATGCCTCATCGGTTTCTCCAGAGACCTCGTTGTTTGCTTAGTTTATTTCGGTACCTATGATTGTGAAACTGTATGCGCATCCATATTAAATAATACATGCTTGAGTTGCGGATTGAATTGAAAAATTTTTAGGCCATACCGAATCCCTTAAGGTAGGTTAGGAGTGCCTAGTTTGCATGTGTGATGTGTATTGAATATGCTGAATATGATTTGATAGAATTGAGAATACCCTGTTGTGGTTTTGTGCTTTGTGCTTTCCTGTGTGTGCTTGTACGTGTTTGTGTCTCAAGATCCTTTTCCGGTGGCCATTCGGGGAAAATGCTGATGCTCTTAGTGAGAGGGGAGGTTCTTACTGGTTATGGGAGTCATCTGGGAGGCAAATCCCAGCAAGAGCTCGCTGGATGTCTGGTCCTTGTGTGGCAGGAACCTCTTATCCTTGTGTGGTTTGGGATGCCCTTGTCCTTGTGTGGCTTGGATGTTTTGTCCTTGTGTGGAAAAATGAATAGGCTTGCTGATTAGTTTGTGTGCTAACCAATTACCTTTCGTGCAGTAAGCCTTGGACAACACAGGTGGAAGGGGATGGCTTTTTCTTCTTCATTGTCGAGAACAATTTGATGAGTTCTGCCTGCCTGTGTACTGCTGATACTTTTTGGAAGTGTTTGTAGTCCCTCTCAACCTTCTATTCTACTCTACACTTTCTGATTGAATTTTTGAATTACATGAATTCTTTTAGTTGTGTAGGAATGATCAGATGTTTTTCGGGAGATTTATTTTTATGGTTTATGCAAATCTTATGATGTTGTGACCCTACTAAGAGTCTTGTAATCTCATTCCGTTATTTTCATCATTTTTTTCAGGCTTAGGTACATTCACTGCTCGTG
Source organism: Passiflora organensis (assembly GCA_019739055.1). Classification (NCBI taxonomy): domain Eukaryota; kingdom Viridiplantae; phylum Streptophyta; class Magnoliopsida; order Malpighiales; family Passifloraceae; genus Passiflora; species Passiflora organensis. Next base: position 3,388,940 of record JAEPBF010000191.1, on the reverse strand, counting down.
GTACCAGTGTGTGAGATCAAGGCTGTATGGCGGCTCGATATTGCATCACTTTTGCATACCTGTTCCTTGATTACTTGTGCATATAACTTGAATAAAAATTGGACTACTTTCTGGTTTATTTTAAAATTCCTTCTTTGCTTGTTAATTTCGACTATGTTGGAGGAATTCTTACTGATTATTTGGATCCTTACGGGACTTGTGTGTTATGAATCCAGTGATTTAATTTAAAGACTTCCGTTGATGTTTTTACTCACTCCGTATGATACCAGAATGATTGTCCAATATCATGCTTCAACTGTTATTAAATATGTAGAATGAACATGCTAAAAGTCGAAAACTTAGTGAGTAAGCCTGGTGGGATTCAGATAGGTCCAAGGTGTCTTTGGGCTTGTTTGGGTTTCATGGCGGTAATGACCTTAATCAGAGCAAATATTAATAGAGAGGAATTGGGGTCGTTACAGTCGTTGATAAAGATAATCACGAATCTGTCTAGTAACTCATGGAATACTCTATTCATCAAGTCCATGAATACCGCTGGAGCATTGGTCAAACCGAATGGCATAACAGAAAATTCATAGTGGCCGTATTGTAATCTAAATGCAGTCTTCGGAACATCAAATTCACGAACACGCAACTGATGGTATCCCGGTCTAAGATCTATCTTGGAAAACATGGCTACACCTTGGAGCTGGTTGAACAAGTCTTCAATTAACGGCAGAGGATACTTATTCTTCATGGTCACACGATTTAGCTGTCGGTAATCGATGTACAATCATAGCGAACCATCTTTCTTTTTCACAAACAAGATAGGTGCTCCTCAAGGTGACAAACTGGGTTGGATGAAACCACGATCCAATAAATCTTCCAACTACGTCTTCAATCACCTTCACAACAGAATTCGGAACCATCTGAATGGCTGAACCATACACGATTGCTGAACCACTTCATTCGGGTTTGATATTTGACCAGACAATCCATGGCTAAGATCACATCCAGCTCTCGGATGTCCAATGGAATCAGGTCCACTTCAAGCACAATAGAACCCATACGTATAGCATAGACGATGTAGACTAGATCACAAGTCAATTGTTCTCCCAAAGGGGTTAGAACAACAATAGGAGAAGATAGGGGAGACAGAGGCCGATTTAAGCTAAGTGCTATCCTTGGACTGACAAATGATCTATTCGCTCCGAGATCTAATAACACTTTAGCATTTTGAGAAAAGACTGAAATAGTAGCTGTCACCACATCTGCGATTGCTTCAGCATCAGTCAAAGTGAACAATCTCATGGGCCTAGGCTGCACCTCACTTGTCGATCCGCTAGGTGGTCTTCTAGGTGCGTGTGCTGGTGGTTTAGTGGGATTGGCATACCCACCTTGGCTTGCATTTGCTATGCTTGTAATGTGCCCTGGTGTAGGGCACTTCCTCTGAATATGGCCTATTTCTCCACAATTATAGCATCGTCATGGCTGTAAGCTCCATGTGGATCCATTTCAATTAGGATTGAAACTAGAGAAATTCTTCCTGAAATTACCTTCATTGTCATTGTTCTTCGGAGCATAAGACCTCAAAGGATAGGGTCCCGTACGACGGTTGAATTTGGAACCATGTAGGAATGAACCACCATTGCTTGATGCAAAAGGTTTCTTGCTTTGCAAAATCTTCTTAGCTTTGGTGGCAACAATGATCAACTCTTGTAAATTCTACACAGGTGTCCTGCCCACAATAGTTTTGAGCTTATTCAGCCCATTTTGGAATCACCTCACAAGCTGACAAGGTGTACGATCCTCTTCTGGTGCAAAATGGGGCTGCTCCCTCAATTCTTTTTTATACTCTAGTATCAAACGGGTACCCTGCTCAAGCTTGTAGAATGCTTGTCTCTGCTCACTCTTATGGAACAAGGTGTAGAATCTTTTATTGAATTCCTACTGTAACTCATCCCAAGAAGGTAAATGATCTTCGAATTGTAAATTCACAGTTGTCCACCATGCAAGGGCTTCTCTCTCAAGTAGGAAAGTGGCAATAACAACCTTATCGTCATCAGAAACACTCAAGAACAAGGATACACGACATATGGTATCTATCCACTCACGAGCTGCAGCGGTACCTGCTAAACCGAAGAAATCCTTGCATCCCAGTTGACGGGCTTCCTTCAATAACTTTGTAATGACAACCAGAAGTCTCTTGGTTTCTTTAGGATGAACTGGCTGGACAGGTTCAAGTGGAGGCATAGGATCTTCCATAGGAGGTGCAGGTGCAGGAATATTTTGAAATTGACCTTCCATTCGCTGTTGGTTCGCAGCAATTCCTTGCAAGACATTCAGTACCTCCTCCTTGCTCATTTAGTTGATATTCGGTTTGGGCTTCATTCCTACCTCGACGAGCTCTAGGAACACTCTGCCTTGCCATATTAAACAAACTCACGAGGTCACTCAATACATAACCCAAATATGAAACTAAGGAAGGAAAATGGTACCTGGTGGAGAGGCATACACCAGAAGATATGCATATGCTGAAAAACAAAACACACATGCACACAAGTACATAAAATTCTCAGCATGCATACATACACATAAAGGCACACTCGGCATTCATGTAGAACACACAGATGCATTTGGCTCGCATGCTTACATGCATGATTATTCGGCAACATTCATATCATATAACAAAGAGTCATCATCAACATTCAGCGAAACACATGAAATCATATAGCATACAATTACATGGGAGAACACATAAAAATACACAGAAAATCACATAGTCAATCAAGGAATTTAAACACTGCAAACCAAGTATTTGACATCAAGGACACTCTCGGCATTAGCATTTAAAGGTGTAGGTGTGTGCGTATGTACCTTCCTATAAACACAAAACCAAAAAACATGTTAACATATAACCAATTATATTTCTTAAATCATGCTCTATTACCAAACCTGTAAGGACCCAAACCCAACCTATTAGGACTCTGACCGCCATGAAACCCAAACAAGCCCTTCCAAGAACCTATCTGAATCCCACAAGGCTAAATCACAATAATTATATTTTATGAAGTTTATTTTTATGCTTTTTAACGGTTAGAGCATGATAATAATAGACAGATATTCTGGTAACACACAGAGTGAATAAAATATCAAAGGAAGTTTTGATAATTAATCAAAGGAACCATAACACACAAGCCCTAAAAGAGTTTTAAAATCCAGCAAGTAGCCATCAAATATATTTCCGAAATAAGTAGGAATAGGAGGGATCTAAAGAACCAGAAAGTAGTCCAATAAAATTGCATGTTCAAGGGTATATGCAAAAGCTATCAGCAAAGAAGGAAGTATTGGAATGTGATGCAATATCATCCTGCTGTGCGGCCTTGATCTCACACCTAAATACAACTGGAAGAAAATGTACTTAAGCCTAAAAAAAAGGAAAAGAAAGGTGAGATTACAAGAATATCAACAAGGTCACAACATCATAAGATCTGTAGAAACCTAAAAAGTATCACCCAATCAACATCAGATCCGCTTATACTATTAAAGGGGCATAAAAAAAACATCAATCAAGCATAGTAAGGGTAGGGTCAAAAGTAACAAAGCTTCAGGTGGAATAAGAACACTTCTGAAATCAGAAGTAGACAGGTAGGTAATTCATCATCTGATGTGAACAATTGAAAGGTATCTCGCTCCACCTGTGTTGTCCAATGCTTAGCAGCACAAAAGGTAAATGGTTAGCAAACAATCTAATCAACAAGTCTATTCATCTTGCCACACAAGGACAAGGCATCCAAACCACACACGGACAAGGAAAATAGCCACAAAAGGATAACGCTTCTAGCCACACAAGGCCTAGGCATCTTGTTAGACCCTGAATTTTGAGTCCTAGAATTCCAGAAGCCAGTGCAGGTGAAAAGACCATTTTGCCCCTAAGAAAAGGATGTGTGATGGCCGAAACAGGTAAGGAATGTTTGGTAATTATTTCTGCTATTAATTCCTTTTAATTTGGTTCTTAATTTGTTGATAATCACCTTAGGAATTAAAATCCCTAAAATTAAAAGGGAATAATTACATAATTTAAATCTGGTAGTTATCTTACTTTAATAAAATCTCTAAAGTATTAATCTTAATTCCATACCCATCCAATATAAATAGGAAGCCAACCCCACAAAAAGAATTCATAGAAAACATACAAAACTCGTATAGCCTAAAACCCTTACACCTCCCTATGTCTGCCAAAATTCTCTAAACTTTTACACCAGCATAACTCTCTGATCGTATGTCGGATTTCTACAAATAATAGCTTGTTGGAAAGCTCTCTTCATCCTCTTTCCAACAATAGTTGCTATTTCCTCATGACGTTAGTATTTATTTCTGGTAAGATAAGTCAAAACTCGGAGAAACTGCCCAAATCTTCTTGAACTTCAATATAGCATAACTCTTTCATCGTTTGTCGGATTCCTGCAAATAATAGCTTGTTCGAAATCTCTCTTCATCTTCTTTCCAACCATTGTTTTTTTGTTGTTTGGACGTTCGTATTTCTTTGTCAAAAGATAAGTTGAAAATCGGCGGTGGAATTAGGTTTTATGATTTGTATAATTTTGCCTTTGATTTGTCTCTGATGTTGTTGCCCTTATTCATATGATTGTTTAGAATCCATTCATAGTGAACAATCATGAATCCATCCTTTGAATCTTTTCTATACATGAAATCACTATGCCCTACTTCCCTATTGTTGCCTATCTTGATCAATTGATTAACCTATTGGATTTTGATCTTGTTTCTTTTGATTATACATGTTATAAACCTTTAATCCTTCCTTGTTAACATAAGATCGCAACTCCTACAACTTGTTTACATAAAATAGCAACTTGCCCTATTGCTCTATTCTTATTCCGTTGTTTTCACCATTTTTTTCAGGTTTAGGTAGATTCACTGCTCGTGGTACCAGTGTGTGAGATCAAGGCTGTACGACAGGGGGATATCGCATCATTTTTGCATACCTGTTCCTTGATTACTTGTGAATATAAGTTAAATAAAAATCAGACTATCTTCTGGTTTATTTTAAGATTCCTTCTTTGCTTGTTATTTTCGACTATGTTGGAGGAATTCTTGCTGGTTAATTGGATCCTTACGGGACTTGTGTGTTATGAATCCAGCAATTTAATTTAAAGACTTCTGCTGATGTTGTTACTCACTCCGTATGATACCAGAATGATTGTCCAATATCATGCTCTAACTATTATTAAACATGTAGAATGAACATGCTAAAAATCGAAAACGTAGTGAGTAAGCCTTGTGGGATTCAGATAGGTCCTAGGAGTCTTTGGGCTTGTTTGGGTTTCACGGCGGTAATGACCTTAATCGGACAAAATATTAATAGGTAGGAATTGGGGTCCTTACACATCTAGTGAACGCTTGCTGGGAATTTCCACCCATGCGACTCTCATACTAGTAAGGACGTCTCCTCTCACTAGGAGCATCAGCCACTTACCTCGAATGGCCAGCGGAAAAAGATCCTGACACATAATCAAGTACAAGCAAACATAAGCAATTACAAGGCATAACATCACAACAGGGCATCCTCAATCACATCACAATACAATCAACCAGTCCAATGCACTTAGTATAATTTAAATAGGCATACATATCCTAGTATAAGGATTCGGAACTACCTAGGGAACCACAAATCAGTCCGCAATTATGCACATCAAGTCCTAACCATACCATAATTCAAGGAACACAACCGAAACATCAAAAAACAAAAAAGATCTCTGGAGAAACCAATGAGACATAGATCCTACCTCTCTTATCTCTAAACAAGTTGTTAGTCCTTTGCCTTTATCAATAGAACCACAACCACCTATACAATTATAAAGAAAAGCCAAAACCACACTAAACAAGCATATTCAGCAACCAAATAAATATCTTAGTTCCTTACCAATTCCACTCACAAAACTTATCATAAACTAGCGATTAGAAGCTGCTGGAACCACCCCCTTGGATGTGTGATGTAATAGGCAAAAACACAAGAAGAATGAACATGATTTTCAACCCAATTCATCATGTAAATTTCTGCACCAAATTAGGGCAAAAGTGCAAATTGCGATTTCATGCATAAATAGGTAAGAGGTCATGATTTTATGATAACAATGAAGCATAAGCTGTAAATTACTCAAACGATTAAAAGAAACAAGATCAGAAACCAACAAACAAACAAATTGACAAATTTCAGCAATAATAAGACAAAGAATAAGGTATGCCGATTTCATATATAGAGAGGATACAAAGTCTCAATTCATAATATTATAACAAGAATAGGTGACAAACAATCATACGAAAAAAAGTAACAAAAATCAAAACCAATTGAAGGAAGAATCAAGGAATTTCGGTACCAATATCTTAGGAATTGCGATAGCAATAAATGTAGGGAATCACTAAACTTTTGACGATGAAACTAAGATAACAAGATGAAGGATGAAAAATGGATTCCAATAATTTATTTGTAAGGACCCAAACCTGTAAGACCCTAAATTTTGAGTCCTAGAAGTCTAGAAGCCAGTGCAGGTGAAAAAACGATTTTTTCCCCTGAAGGAAAGGATGTGTGATGACTGAAATTGGTAAAAGTGGCATGGTAGTTAATTCTGGTATAAATTCACTTTAATCTAAGTCCTTATACATAGATAATTTCCTTAGAGATTAAAATCCCTAAGAATAGGGGAAGATAATTAAAGAATTTAATTATCTGGTAATTATCTAATTTTTAATAAAATCTTAAAACTAGTAATCATAATTCTATACCTATTTATTATAAATAGGAAGCCAACCTCACCAAAATTATTCAGAGAAAACATACAAAATTCGTATAAGCCTAAAACCCTACACCTCCCTATAGCCCCAAAATTTGCTAAAATTTTAAACCAGCATAACTCTTTCATCGTTCATCGGATCCCTGTAAATAATAACTTGTTGGAAAGCTCTATTCATACTATTTTCAACAATATTTGGTTTTTTGTCATGAGGTTAGCATTTCTTTCTCTAAAGATAAGTTGAAAATCGTGGCAGAATTAGGATTTTGCCAAAACTTCTTGAACTTCAGAATATCATAACTCTCTCATTTTTTGTTGGATTTCTACAAATAATAGCTTGTTGGAAAGCTCTTTTCATCGTATTTTCACCCATATATATACTTGTCTAAAGTTAAGTCTAAAATCAGAGATGGAATTAGTTTTTTTTTTAGATTTTTACAATTTTTGTCTTCGGTTGAATTTTGTTGTCGTTCGTGTGTTCTTATGATTTCTTAATATCTATTCATGATGTATGATCATGAATTTCCTTCTTTTAAACTTCTCTATGCTTAAAGTCGAAATTTTCCTATGTCCTACTTTTAGTGACGAAATTTGCATAGTTAATTGGAATGGTAAATCAGGTTGAATCTTGTTAAGTTCCTGGCTATCACATCACACATCCAAGGGAGAGGCACTTGCAGCATCTAATCACTGGTTTCTGATAGGTTTGGTGAGTGGAATTAGTAAGGAAATAGGGTATTCAATTGATTATTGAATAGGCATGCTTAGTTTGTTTTCATCTTTGCCTTGTGATAATATAGGTGGTTCTAAATTACCTAATAAAGTCAAAGGAGTAGCTTCTTGTTCAGAGACAAGAGAGGTAGGATCTACACCTCATCAGTTTTCCCAAAGACCCCTGTTATTTTCTTGATGTTTTTGTACCTGCTCTTGTTGTATTACATGCGATTAGATTATAGGGTGAGAGTATGAAATTCAGAGTGAAATATGGATCTCATAGGCTATAACGAATCCCTGAGTTAGGTATTGAGTGCCTGGGTTGCATACGTTATGTGAATTGAATATGCTGATTGTGTTCTGACATGATTGAGGATACCTTGTTGTGGGATTAAGCTTTGTACTTGTCTGTGTGTGCTTGTACGTGTTTTTGTCTTAGGATCCTTTTCCGGTGGCCATTCGGGGTAAGCGCTGATGCTCCTAGAGATAGGAGAGGTTCTTACTGGTATGGGAGTTGTATGGGTGGCAAACCCCAGCATGCGCGCGCTGGATATCTGTCCTTGCGAGGCCGGAAGTTTGTCCTTGCGAGGCAGGAATCCCTTATCCTTGCGAGGTTTGGGATGCCCTAGTCCGTGTGTGGCTTGGGAAGACTTGTCCGTGTGTGGCAAGACGACTTGTCCTTGTGAGGCAAGATGAATAGGCCTACTAATTAGTTTGTGTGTTAACCATCTACCCTCTTTGCAGTAAGCCTTGGACAACACAGGTGGAAAGGGATGGCCTTTCTTCTTCATTGCTGAGAGTAATCTGATGAGTTCTACCTGCCTGTGTACCTTTGATTTTTCGGAAGTGTTTGTAGTCCTCCCTCAACCATAGATTCGGCCCTAACTTCTTTTTAATTGATTCTTGAATTGCGTGATCCCCTTTAGTTGTTTAAGAATGATCTAATGTGAATTGGGAGATTTGTGTTTAGAATTTCTACAGATCTGATGATGCTGTGACCCTACTGAGATTCTTGTAATCTCATACCGTTGTTTTTACCATATTTCAGGCTTACCATCCACTGTCCGTGGTAACAGTGTGTGAGATCAAGGCTGCACGACAGGGCGATATCGCATCACATTTACATACTTGTTTACTTGCACATATAACATCAATGATTGGGCTACTTTCTGGTTTATTTTAAGAACCCTCCTTTTGCTTACTATTTCCGAAATATGTTGGAGGATTTCTTGCTGGTTAATTGGATCCCTATGGGACTTGTATGTTATAAACCCAATGATTTAATCTATAGACTTCCGCTGATAATTTATTCACTCTGTATGTTACCAGAATGTGTGTCCAATATCATGCTCCAATTATTGTTATAAATTTGAAATAAACATGCTAAAAGTCGGAAGTTAATGGTAAGCCTGGTGAGATTCAGATAGGTCCTAGGTGTCATTTAGGCTTATTTGGGTTTCACGGCGGTGATGACCTTAATATGAGCAAATTTAATAGTTAGGAATTGGGGTCGTCACAGGTTTGGTAGCGGAGCATGGTTTAGGGAATATAATTTGTTATATGCTAACTTATTTGTTGATTTTGGTGTTTGTAGGTAAGGACATGCGCACACACTCACTCACTTAGGGGCTAATACCGAAAGTAAACTAATACTAAAAGGAGGTTGATTTGTAAGATTTAAGTAATGAGATTGATAATCTGATTTGCTGTGTGTTTATGAATATTCTTATGCCTGGTATGCCATGATATGTTTCGGTGAGTGTTTGATGTGTTTCATATCATTGCTGAGAATGTGTGTGTTTGATTTATGCATGCTGCCGAGTGTCCCTATTTGACTCCTGTATTACTGAATGTATATGTATGTGATTGCTGGTGTGTATTGCTGAATATGGATGTTGTGTGAATCCATGCTTGCTTGATGTTTGATGATGATTTTTGAGAGTATATATGAGTATTGATGTAATTGCCGAGAATACCTTTGCATGTGTGCATGAGATTTCCGAAAATTTCTATGTTGCTTTCCAGCATATACGTATCGTCTGGTGCACGAATCTCCACCAGGTACCCCTTCTGTTTATCATATTTAGTTATATGTTGAGTAATAAAGGTGTATTCGTGTAGTATGGCACACTAGAGGCTACAAAGGGATCAACGTGGTAGGTTTGAGATTCAGGCTGAACAGCAACCTGTTGAGCAAGAGGAGCCGAATGCACAAAATGAGCAGGAAGGGCAAGCTGAGCCCGAAAACCGACCTGAGGCACCAGCCGCACTAGTCATTGATCCTGTCATGGCACAAATCTTAAACGTATTACAAGGAATTGCTGCAAATTAGCAGCGAATGGAGGTGCAATTTCAGAATGCTCCTGTGCCTGCACCAGTGGAAGAATCTATTCCTCCACTTGAACCTGTACAGCCGGCACTACATAAGGAGGCAGAGAGATTTTGTTACGAATACAAAATTGCTGAAGGAAGCTCGACAACTTGGATGTAAAGATTTTGGTGGTTCAGCCGCAGCCACTCGTGAGTGGATAGACACCTTATGCTGAGTCTCCTTGTTCTTGCATATCTCGGATGATGACAAAGTTTCCATTGCTACATTCCTACTTGAGGGAGAAGCCCTCACATGGTGGACATTTGCTAGCTTGCGATTCGGCAATCGTATACCAACTTGCTAACAATTCCGGTATGAATTCGACAAAAAATTTTATACGAGATTCCATAAAAACGAGCAGCAACAAGCTTTTTACAAACTTGACCAAGGCACCCGTTCGGTGCTGGAATATAAGAAAGTGTTAAAAGGGAGTTGTCCCGATTTGCACCAGAAGAAGATCGTACATCGTACCAGCTTGCAGAATTTGCAAGAATTGATTGTTGCCTCCACTGAAGCCGAAAAGATCATGCAAACCAAGAAGCCATCCGCAGCCACTAGTGGCGGATATTGGCGAGATTCAAAGTTCAAACGACGAACGGGACCCTATCCTTTAAGGTCTTATCCTTCGAAAATTAGTGGCAATGGAAATACCATAAGAAAGAACTTTTCTGGTTCAAATTCCAATGGATCTTTATGGAATTCTTAGCAACGTCGATGTTACAATTATGGCGAGATGGGACATGTTAAGAGGGAATGCTCGAAACCAAGGCGAATCACAGGTGTACCAAACACAGTCCGAGGTGGGAATGTCAACCCTGCCAGACCACCAACACGAGCACCAGGAGGACCACCCAACAGATCCACAAGCGAGACGCAACCAAGACCAACAAGGCTCTTCACTCTAACAGATGCCAAGGCTAGTTCTTATGTGGTGACATGTACTATTTCAGTGTTTTCTCAAAATGCTAAAGTATTATTAGATCCCAGAGCAAATAGATCATTTGTAAGTCCAAGGATAGCACTTAGCACGGATCAGCCTTTATCTCCCTTGACTCCTCCTATTGCCGTTCTAACTCCTTTGGGAGAGCAACTGGTTCGTAATCTAGTCTACATTGGCTGTGTTGTACGTATGGGTTCGAATGTACTTGAAGTGGATCAGATTCCATTAGACATCAGAGAGCTGGATGTGATTTTAGGCATGGATTGTCTGGCGAAATATCAAGCCCGTATGGAGTGTTTCACCAAGCGTGTGTGGTTCATTTTTCCTGATGGTGCCGAATACTGTTTTGAAGTTGATAGGCGAATTGTTCCAACTTGCATGATTTCCTGGCTTAAGGCGAAGCAATTAATCAACAAAGGACGTATAGCGTACCTCGCGCACGTATATTATATTTCTAAATAATCCTCGGATTTTGATTCTGTTCCAGTGGTTTGCGAATTTCCAAAAGTATTTCCAGAAGACATAGCCGGTCTACCACCAGCAAGGGAAGTGGAATTCAATATTGAGCTAGTGCCTGGTACGAATCCGATTTCCATTCCTCCGTATCGTATGGCTCCTGCGGAAATGAAGGAACTAAAAACGCAATTGGAAGATTTGTTGGATCGTGGTTTTATCCAACCTAGTGTGTCACCTTGGGGAGCACCTGTTCTGTTCGTGAAAAAGAAATACGGTTCGTTACGATTGTGAATCGATTATTGGCAGCTGAATCATGTGACTGTGAAAAATAAATACCCTGTGCCGCTCATCAACGATTTGTTCGACCAACTCCAAGGTGCAGCAGTATTCTCAAATATTGATCTCAGATCTGGATACCATCAATTGAGAGTTCGTGATACTGATATTCCGAAGACAGCGTTTAGATCGCAATACGGCCACTACGAATTTCTGGTTATGCCATTCGGCTTGACCAATGCACCAGTTGTGTTTATGGACTTGATGAACTGTGTGTTTCATGAATTCTTGTTGTGATAGACTTCATCGACGACATTCTGACTTACTCAAAATCAAAAGAGGATCATAGTATGCACTTGCGGACTGTGCTTAAAATCCTGAAAGATCGACGGTTGTTCACAAAGTACTCCAAATGCGAATTCTGGTTATGCGAAGTTGGTTTCCTTGGTGATATTGTTTCTGTCCAAGGTGTGTTAGTTGATCCAAAGAAGATTGAAGCCATGATTGCTTGGAAACCTCTGCGAAGTGTGTTCGAAGTTCGTAATTTCCTTGGCTTAGCAGGATACTACCATCGCTTTGTGGAGAATTTTTTATCGCTTGCCGGACCATTGACAAAACTGATATGCAAAGGCGAGCTGTTCGTATGGAACTAGAAATGCCAGCAAAGTTTCGAAGAGCTAAAGAATCGGTTAGTTTCTGCACCTATCCTTATCCTACATATTTGCGGAAAGGAGTATGTGGTTTACAGCGACGCGTCAAAATCTGGACTTGGATGCGTATTGATGCAAGATAGGAAAGTCATTGTCTACGTTTCCCGGAAATTGCTACCGCACGAGAGCAACTACCCTACGCATGAATTGGAACTTGAAGCCGTGGTGTTTGCCTTAAAAATTTGGCAACATTACTTATACGGCGAGACGTGCTGAATCTTCACTGACCACAAAAGCCTGAAGTACCTCCTCACGCAAAAAAAATTGAATATAAGACAACGAAGATGGGTGGAGCTGATTAAAGACTATGATTTAATCATCGAATATCATCCTGGAAAGGCTAATGTTGTTGTTGATGCCCTGAGCCGAAAGTTTCATCCTCCTTCCCCATCAGTTTTGGCCTACATGTGCACCCATTACCTGCCGATGATGTTGGAATTGAAAGCTAACCGTGTGCATCTTGGCACCGATTTTACTGGTTCTTTGTTGGCACGAATCGAAATTGCACCTACCTTAATTGAAGGAATCCGGAATCATCATGTAGAGGATCCGAAATTTACTGAAATTCGGAAGCAACTTGCTGATGGTGTTGATGCCATAGTTCGTGATTTCAGTGTGAGACCCCAAATTTTGAGTCTTAGAAGTCCAGAAGCCAGTGCAGGTGAAAAGATGATTTTTCCCCTGAAGGAAAGGATGTGTGATGGATGAAATTGGTAAGAGTGGTATGGTAGTTAATTCTGGTATAAATTCCCTTTAATCTAAGTTCTTATAGATAGATAATTTCCTTAGAGATTAAAATCCCTAAGAATAGGGGAAGATAATTAAAGAATTTAATTATCTGGTAATTATCTTATTTTTAATAAATTTTAAAAGTAGTAATCATAATTCTATACCCATTTATTATAAATAGGAAGCCAACCTCACAAAAATCATTTAGAGAAAACATACAAAATTTGTATAAGCCTAAAACCCTACACCTCCCTATAGCCGCCAAAACTCGCTAAAATTTTAAACCAGCATAACTTTCTTGTCGTTCATCGGATCCCAGAAAATAATAGCTTGTTGGAAAGCTCTCTTCATCTATTTCCAAAAATATTTGGTTTTGTTTCAGGAGATTAGCATTTCTTCCTCTAAAGATAAGTTGAAAATCGACGACGGAATTAATTTTTTGCCAAATTTCCTTGAAATTCAAACTAGCATAACTCTTTCATCGTTTGTTGTATCTCTAAAAATAATAGCTTGTTGGAAAGCTCTTTTCATCCTCTTTCAAAAAATGTTTTTTGTTAGAAAATTAGTATTTCTTTCTCTAAAGATAAGTTGAAAATTGGCGGCGAAATTAGGTTTTTGCCAAATCATCTTGAACTTCAGAATAGTAAAACTCTCTCATCGTTTATCGGATCCCTACAAATAATAGCTTGTTGGAAAGCTATTTTTATGCTCTTTCAAAAAATATATTTTTTTTATTTGGACGTAAATATTTTCTTGTCTAAGGTTAAGTTGAAAATTGATGACGAAATTAGGTCTTCTTTTTTTTAGATTTCTACAGTTTTTGTCTTCGGTTGATTTCTGTTGTCGTTTTTGCATGTTCTTATGATTTCTTAGCATCTATTCATGATTTATGCTCATGAATTTCTTACTTTTAAACTTCTCTATGCTTAAAGTTGAAAGTGTCCTATGCCCTACTTTTAGCGACGCAATTTTCGTAGTTGATTGGAATGGTAATTCAGGTTGAATCTTGTTAAGTTCCTGGCTATCACATCATACATCCAAGGGGGAGGCACCTGATGCATCTGATCACTGGTTTTTGATAGGTTTGGTGAGTGGAATTTGTAAGGAAATAAAATACTCAATTGATTATTGAATATGCATGCTTAGTTTGTTTTCGTCTTTGCCTGGTGATAATATAGGTGGTTCGAAATTACCTAATAAAGGAAAAGGAGTAGCTTCTTGTTCAGAGACAAGAGAGGTAGGATCTATGCCTCATCGGTTTCTCTAGAGACCCTTGTTATTTTCTTAATGTTTTTTATACCTGCCATTGTTGTATTGCATGCGATTTGATTATAGGGTGAGAGTATGAATTTCGGATTGAGATATGGATCTTATAGGCTATATCGAATCCCTAAGTTAGGTATTGAGTGCCTGGGTTGCATATGTTATGTAAATTGAATATGCTGATTGTGTTCTGACATGATTAAGGATACCCTGCTATGTTATTATGTTTTGTACTTGCCTGTGTGCTTGTACGTGTTTGTGTGTCAGGATCATTTTCCGGTGGCCATTCGGGGTAAGCGGTGATGCTCCTAGGGAGAGGACAGGTTCTTACTAGTATGGGAGTTGTACGGGTGGCAAACCCTAGCATGCGCGCGCTGGTTATCTGTCCTTGCGAGGCCGAAACCTTGTCGTTGATAGGCAGGAAGCCCTTATCCTTGCGAGGTTTGGGATGCTGAGAGTAATCTGATAAGTTCTGAGAGTAATTTGATAAGTTCTACCTGCCTGTGTACTTCTGATTTTTCGAAAGTGTTTATAGTCCTCCGTCAACAATATATTCGGCCCTAACGTCTTTTTAATTGATTCTTGAATTGCGTGATCCCCTTTAGTTGTTTAGGAATAATCTAATGTGAATTAGGAGGTTTGTGTTTAGGGTTTCTGCAGATCTTATGATGCTGTGACCCTACTGAGATTCTTGAAATCTCATACCGTTGTTTTTACCATTTTTCAGGCTTGGTACATCCACTGTCCGTGGAACCAGTGTGTGAGATCAAAGCTACATGGCGGGGCGATATCGCATCACATTTGCATACTTGATCCTTGTTTACTTGCGCACATAACATGAATGATTGAGCTACTTTCTGGTTTATTTTCAGATCCCTCCTTTGCTTGTTATTTCCGAAATATGTTGGAAGATTTCTTGCTGATTGTATAGATCCCTATAGGATTTGTGTGTTATGAACCCAATGATTTAATCTAAAAACTTCTGCTGATATTTATTTTACTCCGTATGTTACCAGAATATTTTTCCAATATCATGCTCCAATTGCTGTTAAAAATTGAAATAAACATGCTATAAAAATCGGAAATTAATGGTAAGCCTGGTGAGATTCAGATAGGTCCTAGGTGTCATTTAGGCTTATTTGGGTTTCACGGCGGTGATGACCTTAATCCAAACAAATAGTAATAGTTAGGAATTGGGGTCGTCACAGTCAGAATACGAGATGACGAAGTACTAGTCTTCAGAAACCAGGTATGTGTTCCGCAAAATGTTAATATTTGTAACCTTATTCTATCAGAGATGCATAGTTCGAAGTTCTCTATTCATCCTGGAAGCACTAAGATGTACCGAGATTTGAAGGAGTAGTATTGATGGCCAAACATGAAACGTCACATTGCTGAATTCGTTGCCCGATGCCTCATTTGTCGACAAGTAAAGATCGAACATGAAAGACCTGCTAGTCTACTTCAGTCACTTCCGATTCCAAAATGGAAATGGGAGCACGTCACAATGGATTTTATGACTGGTTTGCCTAGATCGCAGCGAGGATATATTTCCATTTGGGTGATCGTGGATCGACTGACGAAATCTGCACACTTTCTTCCTATACATGTGATAGATACACCAGAAAGATTGGCAGTTCGTTACTTGGACAAGATTGTTCGATTGCATGGAGTATCAATTTCCATTGTTTCAAATCGTGACCCTCATTTCACCTCACGAATTTGGGAAAAATTCCAGAATGCGCTAGGTTCAAGATTGAATTTCAGTACAGTATTTCATCCCCAGTCCGTTGGTCAATCAGAAAGAACGATTCAAACACTCGAAGATATACTACGAGCAAGTTTGTTGGATCAGCAGACCGGTTGGGATCGATGCCTGCCATTGGCAGAATTTCCTTACAACAATAATTTTCATGTAAGCATTGGTATGGCACCCTATGAAGCACTCTATGGGAGATGTTGTAGAACTCCCATTTTCTGGAATGAAGTAGGCGAAAGACGCCTAAACAATCCGGAATTGATTGATCAAGCAACGGAGCAGTTGAACTTGATCCGACAACGGCTAAAAACAGCCCAGGATCAGCAGAAAAGCTACGCCAACAATCGATGAAGGGAGCTGGAATTTGCAGTAGGTGAAAAATTATTTTTGAAGGTAGCCCCATGGAAAGGAGTCCTTCGTTTTCAGCAGTGAGGTAAGCGAGCACCTCGCTACATTGATCCGTATGACATTGTCGAAAGAAACGGCCCTGTTGCATACCGACTTGCCTTACCTCCAAATATGGAAAGAATTCACAACGTATTTCATATTTCAATATTAAGAAAGTATGCATGAGATCCTGCTCATGTGTTTAAAGAACCGCTAGTTAAAGTTGTTGAAGACCTATCCTATCCCATACAGCCAGTTGCCATACTAGATTGGTCAGTTTGACAGCTTCGCATTCGAAGTGTGCCTATGGTACGAGCTGTTTGGCGTAATAGCCAAATTGAGGAACAGTCTAAGGAGACTGAGGAATCTATGCAAGCAAAATTTCCTTACCTGTTTGATTAGGTACTTATGTTAAAATTTTAAGAATGAAATTCCTGTAAGGAGGGGAGGATGTGAGACTCCAAATTTTGAGTCCTAAAAGTCCAGAGGTCAATGCAGGTGAAAAGACAATTTTGCTCCTGAAGGAAAGGATGTGTGATGGCCTAAATTGGTAAGAGTGGTGTGGTAGTTAATTCTGGTATAAATTCCCTTTAATCTAAGTCCTTATAGATAGATAATTTCCTTAGAGATTAAAATCCCTAAGAATAGGGGAAGATAATTAAAGAATTTAATTATCTGGTAATTATCTAATTTTTAATAAAATTTTAAAAGTAGTAATCATAATTCTATAGCCATTCATTGTAAATAGGAAGCCAACCTCACAAAAATTATTCAGAGAAAACATACAAAATTTGTACAAGCCTAAAACCCTACACCTTCATATAGCCGTCAAAATTCGCTGAAACTTTAAACTAGTATAACTCTCTCAACGTTCATCGAATCCCTGTAAAAAATAGCTTGTTGGAAATCTCTCTTCATCCTCTTCCCAAAAATTTATGTTTTTTCATCAGGAGGTTAGTATTTCTTTCTCTAAAGATAAGTTGAAAATCAGCGGCAGAATTATGTTTTTGCCAAATCTTTTTGAACTTCAGAATAGCATAACCCTCTCATAGTTTGTCAGATCCCTACATATAATAACTTGTTGGAAATTTTTTTTCATTCTTTTTCCACCCATATATGTTTTTTTATTTGGACATAAATATTTCCTTGTTTAAGGTTAAGTTAAAAATCGATGATGGACTTAGGTATGATGTATGATCATGAATTTCTTATTATTCTCGGTTGAATTCTGCTGTCGTTTTGCATGTTCTTATGATTGCTTAACATCTATTCATGATGTATGATCATGAATTTCTTTCTTTTAAACTTCTCTATGTTTAAAGTCGAAACTTTCATATGCCCTACTTTTAGCGACGAAATTTACGTAGTTAATTGGAATGGTAATTCAGCTTGAATCTTGTTAAGTTCCTGGCTATCACATCACACATCCAAGGGGGAAGCACCTGCAGCATCTGACCACTGGTTTCTGATAGGTTTGGTGAGTGGAATTGGTAAGGAAATAGGGTATTCAATTGATTATTGAATATACATGCTTAGTTTGTTTTCATCTTTTCTTGGTGATAATATAGGTGGTTCGAAATTACCTAATAAAGGCAAAGGAGTAGCTTCTTGTTCAGAGACAAGAGAGGTAGGATCTACGTCTCATCGGTTTCTCCAGAGACCCCTGTTATTTTCTTGATATTTTTGTTACCTGCTCTTATTGTATTGCATGCGATTGGATTATAAGGTGAGAGTATGAAATTCGGAGTGAGATATGGATCTCATAGGCTATAATGAATCCCTGAGTTAGGTATTGAGTGCCTGGGTTGCATACGTTATATGAATTGAATATGCTGATTGTGTTCTGACATGATTGAGGATACCCTGTTGTGGGATTATGCTTTGTACTTGCCTGTATGTGCTTGTACGTGTTTGTGTGTCAGGATTCTTTTCCGGTGGCCATTCGGGGTAAGCGTTGATGCTCTTAGGATACCCTGATTAGTTTGTGTGTTAACCATCTACCCTTTGTGCAATAAGCCTTGGACAACACAGGTGGAAGGGAATGGCCTTTCTTCTTCATTGTTGAGAGTAATCTGATAATTTCTACCTGCCTGTGTACTTCTGATTTTTCGAAAGTGTTTGTAGTCCTCCCTCAACCATATATTCGGCCCTAACCTCTTTTTAATTGATTCTTGAATTGCGTGATCCCCTTTAGTTGTTTAGGAATGATCTAATGTGAATTGGGAGATTCGTGTTTAGGATTTCTGCAGATCTTATGATGCTGTGAGCCTTCTGAGATTCTTGTAATCTCATACTGTTGTTTTTACCATATTTGAAGCTTAGGTACATCCACTGTCCGTGGTACCAATGTGTGAGATCAAGGCTGCACGACGGGGCGATATCGCATCACATTTACATACTTGTTTACTTGCACATATAACATCAATGATTGGGCTACTTTCTGGTTTATTTTAAGAACCCTCCTTTTGCTTACTATTTCCGAAATATGTTGGAGGATTTCTTGCTGGTTAATTGGATCCCTATGGGACTTGTATGTTATAAACCCAATGATTTAATCTATAGACTTCCGCTGATAATTTATTCACTCTGTATGTTACCAGAATGTGTGTCCAATATCATGCTCCAATTATTGTTATAAATTTGAAATAAACATGCTAAAAGTCGGAAGTTAATGGTAAGCCTGGTGAGATTCAGATAGGTCCTAGGTGTCATTTAGGCTTATTTGGGTTTCACGGCGGTGATGACCTTATTATGAGCAAATTGTATTAGTTAGGAATTGGGGTCGTCACAAATCCCAACCTATTAGGACTCTTACCCCCGGGAAACCCAAATAAGCCCTCGCAAGGTCCTATTTGAATCCTGCAAGGCTTAGGTCACTTAATTGTTAATTTTATTGGTTGATTTATATGCTATTTAAAGGTTGGAGCATATTTATACATTAATGAATTTCTGGTTTACACGGAGTGAAAGAAAACATCTGCGGAAGATTTACATTAATACTTAAAACAAGTGAAAACATAACACACAAGTCTAATAGGAATCTCAAAACATCAACCAATAGTATCATGCATATTTCGAAAGCAACAAAAAAGAGAAAGAGAGAATGGAAAGCTAGAATGCAAATCCACACAAGTTCAAAGACATGACATGCGCATTCAATAGAAAAAGGATGCAAATTCATCTAGCCGTGCAGCCTTGATCTCACACCTTTGGTACCAGCAACAAAGTATACACCTAAGCCTTCAAAGGGGGAGAAAATAAGGGATGAGGTTATAAGAATCTCAGTAGGGTCACATCATCATAAGTCTTAGGGATTCCAAATCAAACATCTCCCAAACAACATCAGATCATCCTTACTCATCTAAGGATATCACGCAATTCAAGAATCAATCAAACGGGTTATGACCGAAACTAAGGCTGAGGGTGGACTACAAACAATTCTTAAAATCATAAGTACACAGGTAGGTATTTCATCATCTGATGTGAACAGTTGAAAGGTATCTCGTTCCACTTGTGTTGTCCAATGCTTAGTTGCACAAAAAGTAAATGGTTAGCAAACAATGTAGTCAACAAACCTATTCATCTTACCACTCAAGGACAAGGCACCCAAACCACATAAAGAGAAGGGCATCCAAACTGCACAAGGATAAGGCTTCTAGCCAGACAAGGATTAGGCATCTAGCGAACTCTTGTTGGGAATTATAATCCATGCGACTCCCATACTCTTAAGTACCTCTCCTTTCACTAGGAGCATCAGCCATTTACCTCAAATGGCCACCGGAAAAGGATCCTGACACATAATCAAGTACAAACAAACATAAGCAAGTGCAAGGCATAACATTACAGTAGGGCATCCTCAATCACATCACATTACAATCAACAAGTCCAATGCACATAGTATAATCGAAATAGGCATACATATCCTAGCATAGGGATTCAGAACTACCTAGGGAACCACAAATCATTCCGCAATCATGTACATCAAGTCCTAACCATACCCATACATTAAGGAACACAACCGAAACATCAAAAAACAAAAATGATATCTGGAGAAACCAATGAGACATAGATCCTACCTCTCTTGTCTTTGAACAAGTTGCTAGTCATTTGCCTTTATCAATAAAACCAGAACCACCTATACAATCTTAAAGAAAAGATAAAACCACACTATACATGCATATTCAGCAACCAAATAAACATTCTAGTTCCTTACCAATTCCACTCACCAAACTTATCATAAACTAGCGATTAGAATCTGCTGGAACCACCCCCTTGGATATGTGAAGGGATAGTCAATAACACAACAAGAATGAACCTGATATTCAGCCCCATTCACCATGTAAATTTCGCCACCAAAATAAGGCACAAGGGTAAATTGCGATTTCATGCATAAATAGGTAAGAGGTCATGGTTTCATGATAACATTGAAGTTTTAGATATTAATTACTCAAACAATTAAAAAGAACAATATCAAAAACCAACAGACAAACCAATTGACAAATATCAGCAATAGTAAGACAAAGAATAACGTATGCCGATTTCACATACAGAGAGGATACAAAGTATCAATTCATAATATTATAACAAGAATAGGTGCCAAAAAATCATATGAAAAAGAGGGACAAAAAATAAAACCAATTGAAGAAAGAACCAAGGAATTTCGGCACCAACACCTTAGCAATTGGAATAGGAAAAAATATAGGGAATCACTAACCTTTTGATGATGAAACTAAGATAACAAGATGAAGGATGAAAAGTGGATTCCAACAATCTATTTGTAAGGACCCAAACCCAACCTATTAGGACCTTTACCGTTATGAAACCAAAATAAGCCCTCGCAATGTATTATTTGAATCCCACAAGGCTCAGGTCACCTAATTGTCAATTTTATTGGATGATTTATATGTTATATAAAGGTTGGAGCATATTCATACATTAATGAATTTCTGACTTATACGGAGTGGAAAAAAACATCAGCGGAAGAATTATATTAATACTCAAAACAAGTGAAAACATAACACACAAGTCCCATAGGAATCTCAAAATATCAACCAATAATATCATGCATATTTCAGAAACAATTAAAAGAGAAAAAGGGATTGGAAAGGCAAAATGTAAATCCACACAAGTTCAAAGACATAACATGGGCATTCAATAGAAAAGATGTGCAAATTTGTCTAGCCGTGCAGCCTTGATCTGACACCTTTGGTACCAGCAACAAAGTACACACCTAAGTCGGCAAAGGGGGAGAAAAGAAAGGATGAGATTACAAGAATCTCAGTAGGATCAAAACATTATAAGTCCTAGGGATTCCCAATCAAACATCTCCCAAACAACATCAAATCATCCCTACTCATCTAAGAGTATCATACAATTCAAGAATCAATCAAACTGGTTAGGGCCAAAACTAGGGCCGAGGGTGGACTACAAACTCTTCTGGAAATCATAAATACACAGATAGGTAATTCATCATCTGATGTGAATAATTGAAAAGTACCTCGTTTCACCTGTGTTGTTCAATGCTTAGCTGCACAAAAGGTAAATGGTTAACAAAAAATCTAATCAACAAGTCTATTCATCTTGCCACACAAGGACAAGGCATCCAAACCACATAAGCACAAGGACATCCAAACCACATATGGACAAGGCATCTAGCGAACTCTTGCTAGTAATTGCCACCCATGCGACTCCCGTACCAGTAAGTACCTCTCCTCTCACTAGGAGCATCACCCACTTGCCTCGAATGGCCACCAGAAAAGGATCCTGACACATAATCAAGTACAAAAAAACATAATCAAGTACAAACAAACATAATCAAGTACAAGGCACAACATGACAACAAGGCATCCTCAATCACATCACATTATAATCAACAAATCCAATGCACATAGTAAATCGAAATAGGCATACATATCCTAGTATAGGGATTCAGAAATATCTTGGGAACCAAAAATGAATCCGCAATCATGTACATCAAGTCCTAACCATACCCATACATCAAGGAACACAATCGAAACATCAAAAAACAAAAAACATATCTAGAGAAACCAATGAGACATAGATCCTACATCTCTTGTCTCTGAACAAATTGTTAGTCCTTTGCCTTTATCAATAGAACTAGAACCACCTATACAATCATACAGAAAAGACAAAACCACACTATACATGCATATTCAGCAACCAAATAAACATCCTAGTTCCTCACCAATTCCACTCACCAAACTTATCATAAACTAGCGATTAGAAGCTGCTGGAACCACCCCTTGGATGTGTGATGTGATAGCCAAGAAGACAACAAGAATGAACCTGATTTTCAACTTAATTCACTATGTAAATTTCGACACCAAATTAGGGCACAAGGACAAATTGCTATTTCATGCATAAATAGGTAAGAGGTCATGATTTCATGATAACAATGAAGGATTAGGTGTCAACTACTCAAAAGATTAAAAGGAACAAGATCAGAAACCAACAGACAAACCAATTGACAAATATCAGCAATAATAAAACAAAGAATAAGGTTTGCTGATTTCACATATCGAGAGGATATAAAGTCTCAATTCATAATATTATAACAAGAATAGGTGCCAAACAATCATATGAAAAAGAGGAAAAAAAACCAAAACCAATTGAAGGAAGAATCAAGGAATTTCGGCACCAACACCTTAGCAATTGCGATAGGAATAAATATAGGGAATCACTAAACTTTTGATGATGAAACTTAGATAACAAGATGAAGGATGTAAAGTGGATTCCAACAATCTATTTGTAAGGACCCAAACCCAACCTTTTAGGACCTTTACCGCCATAAAACCAAAATAAGCCCTCGCAAGGTTCTATTTGAATCCCACAAGGCTTAGGTCACCTAATTGTCAATTTTATTGGTTGATTTATATGTTATTTAAAGGTTGAAGCATATTCATACATTAATGAATTTCTGGCTTGTACGGAGTGAAATAAAACATCAGCGGAAATATAACACACAAGTCCCATAGGAATCTCAAAACATCAAACAATAGTTTCATGCATATTTCAGAAGCAACAAAAAGTGAAAAAGGGATTGGAAAGCCAAAATGCAAATCCACACAAGTCCAAAGACATGGCATGCACATTCAATAGACAAGAGGTGCAAATTCGTCTAGTCGTGCAGCCTTGTTCTAACACCTTTGGTACCAACAACAAACTACACACCTAAGATTGCAAAGAGGGAGAAAAGAAGGAATGAGATTACAAGAATCTTAGTCGGGTCACAGTATTATAAGTCCTAGGGATTCCCAATCAAACATCTCCCAAACCACATCAGATTATCCCTACTCATCTACAGGTATCACGCAATTCAAGAATCAATCAAACTGGTTAGGGCCGAAACTAAGGCTAAGGATAGATTACAAACACTTCTGAAAATCAGAAGTACACAGGTAGGTAATTCATCATTTGATGTGAACAATTGAAAGGTACCTCGTTTCACTTGTGTTGTCCAATGCTTAGTTTCACAAAAGGTAAATGGTTAGCAAACAATCTAATCAACAAGCCTATTCATCTTGCCACACAAGGACAAGGCATCCAAACCACATAAAGACAAGGACATCCAACTACACATGGACAAGGCAACTAGCCACACAAGGATAACGTTTCTAGCCACACAAGGACTAGGCATCTAGCGAACTCTTGCTTGGAATTGCCACTCATGCGACTCCCATACCAGTAAATACCTCTCCTCTCACTAGGAGCATCACCCACTTGCCTCGAATGGCCACCGGAAAAGGATCCTGACACATAATCAAGTACAAGCAAATATAAGCAAGTACAAGGCATAATATCACAACAAGGCATCCTCAATCACATCACTTTATAATCAACAAGTCCAATGCATATAGTATATTTGTAATAGGCATACATATCCTTGCATAAGGATTCAGAAATACATAAGGAACCACAAATCAATCCGCAATCATGTACATCAGGTCCTAACCATACACATACATCAAGGAACTTAACTAAAACATCAAAATACAAAAAAAATATCTGGAGAAACCAATGAGACATAGATCCTACCTCTCTTGTCTCTAAACAAGTTGCTAGTCCTTTGCCTTCATCAATAGAACCAGAACCACCTATACAATCATAAAGAAAAGACAAAACCACACTATATATGCATATTCAGCAACCAAATAAACATCCTAGTTCCTTACTAATTCCACTCACAAAACTTATCATAAACTAGTGATTAGAAGCTGCTGGAACCACCCCCTTGGATGTGTGATGTGATAGCCAAGAAGACAACAAGAATGAACCTGATTTTCAACTTAATTCACTATGTAAATTTCAACACCAAATTAAGGTACAAGGGAACATTGCGATTTCATGCATAAATAGGTAAGAGGTCATGATTTCATGCTAACAGTGAAGGATTAGGTGTCAATTACTCAAACGATTAAAAAGAACAATATTAGAAACCAATTGACAAATATAATCATCATAACATATAATCACACACATCATACAAAAATATGCAGCAAAGATTACAGAAAAGTACACAACAAAATAGATCAATTTACACAATCAAACATTGCACTCGAATACACAAAATCACATGTGAGCTTGTAGGGAACACTCGGCATAACCATAGCTAGTTAGGGAGTGTGTTTGCATGTGTGCATTCCTACAACAAAAACAAGAACACACATTTGTAAATATCAATCAAACCTATAGGTACACACATATAATAATTAGAATCAAAATTATGCAATTAAAATCATATTTCCTAAAGCATGCTCCGCTACCAAACCTGAGAGGACCCAAACCCAACCCATAAGGACCCTGACCACCATGAAACCTGAATAAACCCTCGCAAGGTCCTATTTGAATCCCACAAGTCCCAAGTCACACTAATTACCAATTTTAAGGTTCGTTCTTATGCTTTTAAAAGATTGGAGCATGTTAACATTTAGACAAACAATCTGGTATCATACGGAGTGAATAAAAATCATCAACAAAAGTCTTTATATATAATCAGAGAAACCGTAACACACAAGTCCCCAAAAGAGTCTAAAGATCCAACATATGTTCTTGTACGCATTTCAGAAATTAAAGGTAAAGAACAGTCATCCAGAAACTAGAAAGTAGTCTAATCAAGCTTGCATGAATAGAGGAAATTACGTAATCAACCAGCAAGGAAAATGACATGCGAATATGATGCAATATCATCCTGCCTTACAGCCTTGATCTAACACCCTATTACAATTGGCAGAATATGTACCTAAGCCTGAAAAACAGAAAAAAAAAATGGGATGAGATTACAAGAATCTCAATAAGGTCACAACATCATAAGATCTGTAGAAATCTAAATAATCATCTCCCAATCAACGTATCAGATCATATATACTAGGAAAAAGATCAAACAAATAGCAAGCATGCACAATAAAAGGCTAGGCCAAAATCAATAGATATTTTGAGGACTAAGAACATTTTTGAAATCAGAAGTACAAAGGTAGGTAATTCATCATCTGATTTGTATAATTGAATGACTATCCCCTTCCACCTATGTTGTCTAAGGCTTAGTTGCATAAAGGGTTAATGGTTAGCAAAAAAAACTAATCAGCAAGCCTTTTCATCTTGCCACACAAGGACAAGGACATCCAAACCATACAAGGAAAAGAGCATCTTCCCACACAAGGACAAGGAAACTAGGCACACAATGTAAGGACCCAAACCCGAAAACTAGGCCCTTACCCTTGTGAAACCCGGACAAGTCCAACACGTGGACCAATCCGAATCCTACAAGGCTTAGAAGACTTTTCAAATGCGATTCCCAAAACAAATCTATTTAATATTTCAAGAATTGGAGCATGTCAAATAAGAAACAGACATCTGGCATAACATCGGAGTGAACAAATACCGCAGCGGAAGACTTTATTTAAATAAGAAAAATATCCAAAACTAAAGACGGGTCCATACAGTCACAAGCCCAAGATCACAAACTGGGTTTAAAGCCCGGTACATAAAAACCGTAGCCAGAAATGTAGTAAATGTATAAGGATATAATAATATTAAAAACATCAAAATGAGTCAAAAAGAAAATGCCAGAAAAGAAAATCATGTAAAATATGTAGGTGTGATAGTCCAGCCAAGTCATATGAAGCTCACAGACCTCAAAACACTGCCTACAACTCACGAACTACTCTTGAAAGGGGGAAAATAACAACAGGTGAGATAATAATCTCAGTAGGAGTCACCGCATCATATGTTCTACGGGGAATCATAGGCACATACTAAGAGGAGAAGAAACGGTTTACTATAGGAATGAGGACGTAACTGATACAATTCAAACTATAGAATTCATGTATTTGTTTTTACCATAGGACTATCAAAACCTATCGGGATAGACATAATAAACCACTCCTCGAGTAACCCCCGCTAAAGGGAAACCGGAAGCCCACTGGCAGTGTTAAATTTATATTTTTAAGAAAATAATAAATATACACATAACCCCTACTGCCAGTGTTGTCCGAGACTAAGCAAAGAAAAAACTACAACACGTATCATACCCATCTCAACACTCAATACGAACCAACCTGCGAAGACGTGGCAGACAAATGAAGACCTTACCCATACAACTTCCAAACAGATAAGCAACTCTCCCCTATCACAGGGATTCCATATACTCACCTCGCACTGGCCAAGCGAATGTTTAATAAATGTAGATTCCCAAACTGATGCATATAAAATGTTTATAGAACAATATACTTGTCAAACGTCATAGTTCCAAACAAATACTACGTTTATAATTCAATATACTGGACAAACACCATAATAGCAAAACAATAATCTTATAAACAAATATGCTTGACCAAAACAGTAGTACAATACCATATTTTTTATAACTGAGTGTAAAACATACACATGCATCACACAACCTCAAATATACTGATATGATCCTGGCTTATCCAAACTAAGGCTCACAATATAACATGTTTAGAGGACAAGAAAATCGCATAGTGAGCATAAAATTCACAAGAATATTCATTGGGATTCTAAAGATATAAACTAGAAGCCAAATGAACAAAAAAAGATTTTATAAAACGAAACAGGAGGTAGACGAAAAAGGAAGCAGGTGAAACGGGAAGAAGACAAAACGGGAAAAAAGACGAAATAGGAAAAAAGACAAAACCACAAAAAAATAAAATCGCAAAAAGACTAAAAGCAAAAGGACAAAACCGGAAAAGACAAAAATAACGAAAAAAAAAAAAAAAAAAAAAAAAGACAAAATGGGAAGAAAACGACATAGGAAGATGACGAAACGGAAAGAAGACGAAAAGAAAGAAAAAACAAAACAAAACAAAAAGACATGATAACTTGTGCAAGACTTAAAGCTGCCATTACACAGAGAAGGACAACGTAACTGTAGCACAATCAGAGCAATAATCACCAATTAGAAGAACAATGTAATACGCCTCTAAATAACCATGTGATTTAGAAATAAGAGAACTTGTCGATCAAACTTATGAGGCATAGACTCCTACCTTACGTACATACGAACTGGTGGCAATTCCTTTGCCTTTATCGCGTGATCCAGATTCAGAATCACCTAAATCAAACAAATATCAGAATATGTAATTACAGACCAGATTTAAAATACGAAAGAGAAGCATGCTACCGTTCCCTCACCGACCTATAAAATCAACGAGACCACTAAACTTCGCACGAACAATCGAGCAATGGAAAAGAAAGGGGCTTAATGCGAGCATTGGGTTGGAAGGAGAAAGGCGCACCAAACAAGAAAGATTAATGGAGGAAATCAAGAATAACGTGAGAAGAAAAAAAAATAGAGGAGGAAAGGAGACAAATTTTCTGTCTGAAACAAGAGCAATGACAGCGGCTAGGGTTATTAGATGGGCTTATATATAACCTGACCTCAAAACCCTAGTAGGCTCGGATTAACAAACTCGGCCCAAATATACTCGATTGGGCTTATAAGGTACGAATAAGGCTTTGTGGTATAAACAGGCCCAAAAATAAGTTCGGGTCTGATAGGGGTAAAACGGTAATTTTTCACTGTTTTAATTTTCGTCTCAGTCAAAGTGTCAAACATATATGTGGACCACTAAAACAAAGCTGACTGGACATATAACTAGGATGGGGTTTCACACACAAAGACTAGGCATCTAGCGAGCTCTTGCTTGGGATTGTCACCCATGCGACAACCATACCAGTAAGTACCTCTCCTCTCACCAGGAGCATCAGTCACTTACCTCAAATGGCCATCGGAAAGAGGATCTTGATATAACAAACAAGTATAAGCACACACAAGCAAGTACAAGGCATAGCAATACAACAAGGTATCCTCAATCATATCATAATACAATCAGCAAGTCAGTAACACATGGTATAACTGAAATAGGTATTCAATCCTTAGCACATGGATCCACAAATCAGCTTAGGAATTCTGAAATCAATCCACAAGTATGCGTATGATGAGACCCTTAATTTTGAGTCTTAGAAGTTTAGAAGCCAGTATAGGTGAAAAAAACCGTTTTACCCCTAAAGAAAGGGATGTGTGATGGCCGAAATTGGTAAGGGATGTCTAGTAATTATTTCTGATATTAATTGTTTATTGGTTGATAATTATCTTAGGAAATAAAAACCTTAAGTTTAATGGGAGATAATTACAGAATTTAATTATGATAATTATCTTACTTTAATTAAGTCTTTAAGCTAGGGATTTTAATCCCATAATCACCTTATATAAATAGAAAGTCAGCCACACAAAAATCTTATACGGAAAACATACAAAATTCGTAAGACCTAAAAACCCTACACCTCCCAATTTTTGTTGAAATCTGCTGGAACTTTAAACAACCATAACTCTCTCATTGTTTATCGGATCCCTGGGAATAATAGCTTGTTGGAAAGCTCTCTTCATCCTATTGCTAGAAATGCTTGGTTTTTCATCAGGACGTTAGCTTTTCTTTGTTGAAAGTTAAATCAAATTTCAGAGAAATTGCCAAAATCTACTTGAACTTCATAATAGCATAACTCCCTGATCCTTTGTCGCATTCTTGCGAATAATAGCTTGTTGGAAAGCTCTCTTCATCCTCTTTCAAGAAAGTTTTGATTTTTTTTAGGAGGTTAGTTTTTATTTATCGTAAGATAAGTCAAATTGCGACTGGATTAGGGTTCAAAATTCTGTGATTCTGTCTTCAACTAATTTCTATTGTTGTTTCTCTTGTTCGTATGATTGTTTAGCATCTATTCATGTTATAAAATCATGAATTAATCCTTTGAATCTTTTCTATACATGAAACCAGTATGCCCTACCCTTGCCCTATTGTTGCCTAACTTGATCAATTGATGAACCTATTAGATTCCGATCTTGTTTCTTTTGATTGTATAAGTTATAAACACTTAATCCTTCTTTGTTAGCTTGAAATCGCAATCCTTACACCTTGCTAACATGAAATCGCAAACCATCTAGTGTCTAATGCTTAGTGTCGAAATATACGTAGTTAAATTGGGTGGTAATGCAGGTTGAATCTTGTTAAGTTCTTGGCTGTCACATCACACATAAAAGGGGAGGCACCTGCGGCATCTGACCACTCGTTTCTGGTAGGTGTGGTGAGTGGAATTGGTAAGGAAATAAGATATTTAATTGGTTATTGAGTATGCATGCTTAGTTTGGTTTTGTCTTTGCCTGGTGCTATAGGTGGTTCGGAATTATTAAATAAAGGTAAAGGAATAGTTTCTTGTTCAGAGACAAGAGAGGTAGGATCTATGCCTCATTGGTTTCTTCAGAGATCCCTGTTGTTGGTTTTTTTGTTTTCGATGCATGCTCTTGTTATTATTACATGCAAATTGATTGTAGGATTGTGCAACAATTGCGGATTGCGATATGAATCCTATAGGCTATATGAACCCTTGAGTTGGGTTTTGAATGCCTGAATTGCATTGAATAAGCTAATTTTGTTTTGACATGATGGAGGATACCCTGTTGTGGTATTGTTCTTGTGCTTGTCTGTGTGTGCTTGTACATGTTTGTGTGTCAGGATCCTATTGAGATGCCTATTCAGGGTAAGCACTGATGCTCCCTGGGAGAGGGGAGGCTCTTACTGATATGGGAGTTGTATGGGTGGAAATCCCTAGCACGCATGTGCTAGATGTCTAGTCCTTGTGTGGCAGGATGCTCTTATCCTTCTGTTGTTTGGGATACCCTTGTCCTTGTGTGGCTCGGGATGTCTTGTCATTGTGTGTCAAGATCCTTACTGATTAGCTTGTGTGCTAACCTTTTACCCTTTGTGTAGTAAGCCTTGGACAACACAGGTGGAAGGGGACAACCTTTCTTTTTCCTATTGCCGAGAGCAATCTGATGAGTTTTACCTGCCTATGTACTTCTGATTTTCGGAAGTGTTTGCAGTCCACCCTTAGCCTTAGTTTCGGCCCTATCCTTTTGATTGATTTTTGAATTGCGTGATACCCATAGATGTGTAAGAATGATCTAATGTTGTTCGGGAGATTTGTGTTTAAGATTTCTATAGATCTTATGATGTTGTGACCCTACTGAGATTCTTGTAATCTTATCCTATTGTATTCACCATTTTTTAGGCTTAGGTACATCCACTGTCCGTGGTACCAATGTGTGAGAGCAAGGCTGCACGACGGGGCAATATCGCATCACTTTAGTATACTTGTTCCTTGATTGCTTGCGCATATAACATGAATTATGATTGAACTATTTTTCTGGTTTTCAAGGTTCCTCCTTTACTTGTTTCTATTTTATTTTCGGAATTAATTTACTGGATGTTTGGATCCTTATGGGACTTGTGAGTTGTGGATTCATTGATTTTATTTAAAGACTTTCGTTGCTATTTTATTCACTCCGTAGATACCAGAATATATGTCCAATTTCATGCTCCAATAACTAATAAACATAACGAATGTACGTGCTAAAAATCGAGAATTTGATAAGTAAGCCTTGTGGAATTCAGATACGTCCTGGTTTTGGGCTTGTTTGAGTTTCACGGCAATAATGGCTCTAACCGGAGCAATTATTAATATGTTAGGATTTGGGGTCGTTACAAGGTTTGGTAGCGGAGCATTGTTTAAGAAATATAATTGGTTATATGCTAACTTGTTTGTTGATTTTGTGTATGTAGGTAAGTACATGCGTACACACTCACTCGCTTAGGGCTAAATACCAAAAGTAAACTAATGCTAAAAAGGGATTGATTTGGAAGATTTAAATAATGAGTATGATAATCTGATTTGCTGTATGTTTATGAATGTTCTTATGCCTGGTATGCCTTGATGTGTTCTGATAAATCTTAATGTATTTCTTGTCATTGCCGAATGTGTGTTTTTGCCATGATGTCAAATGTCCCTATGTGACTTGTTATGGGAGTGTTGGTATAATTTCCGAGTGTGCATCGCATGTGTACATATGATTTCTGAAATTTGTGAGTATTTGTGTGCATGAGTATTTTGATTTATAGCATATGCATATCGTCCGGTGCACGCCTCTCTACCAGATACCACTTCTTTTCCTAGTATCTTATTTAATATGTGTTAAGTAACAATTGTATGTTTGTATAGTACGGCAAGGTTGAACGCTACAAGGGATTGATGGGGTAGGTATGAGGTTCAGGCTGAATAGCAAGCCATAGGGCAGAATGAACCTGATGCACATATTGAGAAGGGAGAGCAACTAAAGTCTACATTGGTTGTGCTATACGTATGGGTATGAATGTACTTGAAGTGGATCTAATTCCATTGGACATTCGAGAGTTGGATGTAATCTTAGGCATGGACTGTCTGGCGAAATATCAAGCCCGTATGGAGTGTTTCACCAAACATGTGTGGTTCACTTTTCCTGATGGTGCCTAATACTGCTTTGAAGGTGCTAGGCGAGTTGTTTCAACTTGCATAATTTCTTGGCTGGATGCAAAGCAATTGATCAACAAAGGATGTACAACATACCTTGCACACGTACATGATATTTCTAAAGAGTCCTCGGATCTGGATTCTGTTCTAGTGGTTTGCGAATTTCCAGAAGTATTTCCAGAAGACATAGCTGGTTTACCACTAGCAAGGGACGTGGAATTCGGCATTGAGTTAGTGCCTGGTACGAATCTGATTTCCATTCCTCCGTATCATATGGCTCTTGCGGAAATGAAGGAACTAAAAACACAATTAGAAGATTTGTTGGATTGCAGTTTCATCCGACCTAGTGTGTCACCTTGGGGAGCACCTGTCTTGTTCATAAAGAAGAAATATGGCTTATTACGATTATCCATCGACTATCGGCAGTTGAATCTTGTGACCGTGAAGAACAAGTACCCTTTGCCACGTATTGATGATTTGTTCGACCAACTCAAGGGTGCAGTCATGTTCTCCAAGAACGACCTCAGATCTTGATACCACCAATTGCGAGTCCATGATGCTGATATTCCAAAGACCGCATTCAGATTGCAATACAGCCACTACGAATTTTTGGTTATGTCATTCGGTTTGACCAATGCACCACTTGTGTTCATGGACCTGATGAATCATGTGTTCCATGAGTTCCTGGATAAATTTGTGATAGTCTTCATCGACGACATTCTGATTTATTCAAAATCGGAAGAGGAACATGCTAAGCATTTGCGGATTGTGCTGAATATTTTAAAGGATCGGCAGTTGTTTACAAAGTACTCCAAATATGAATTCTGGTTACGCGAAGTAGGTTTCCTTGGCCATATTGTTTCTTCCCATGGTGTGTTAGTTGATCCAAAAAGATTGAAGTCATCCCCGCAAACTGTGTTCGAAGTTCGTAGTTTCCTTGGCTTAGCAAGATACTACCGTCGCTTTGTGAAGAATTTTTTATCGCTTGCCACATCATTGACAAAACTGACATGCAAGGGTGAGCCGTTCGTGTGGAACGAGAAATGCCAGCAAAGTTTCGAAGAACTGAAAAATCGATTAGTTTCCACACCTATCCTTACCTTACCTATTTGTGGAAAGGAGTATGTGGTTTACAACGATGCGTCGAAATCCAGACTTGGATGCGTATTGATGCAAGACGGGAAAGTCGGTGTTTATACTTCCCGACAGTTACGACTGCACGAAAGCAACTACCCTATGCATGATTTGGAGCTTGCAGCCGTGGTGTTTGCGTTGAAAATATAGCGACATTACTTATACGGCGACACATGCCGCTATCTTCACCGACCACAAAAGCCTGAAGTATCCCCTCACGCAAAAAGAATTGAATATGAGACAGCGATGATGGGTGGAGATAGTTAAATACTATGATTTGATCATCGAATATCATCCTGGAAAGGCAAATGTTGTTGCTAATGCCTTGAGCCGAAAGTTTTATCCTCCTTCCCCATCAGTTTTGGTTTACATGCGCACCCATTACATGCCTATGTTGCTGGATTTGAAAACTAATCGTGTGCATCTTGGCACTGATTTTTCTGGATCGTTATTGGCACAAATCAAAATCACACCTACCTTGATTGAGGAAATTCGGAATAAGCAATTAGAGGATCTGAAACTGATTGAAATTCAGAAGCAACTTTCTGATGGTGTTGATGCCATAGTTCGTGATTTCAGAATACGAGATGACGAAGTGCTTGTCTTCAGAAACCGGGTATGTGTTCCACAAGATATTGATATTCGTAACCTTATTCTATCAGAGGTTCATAGTTCAAAGTTTGCTATCCATCCCAGAAGCATTAAGATGTACCGAGATTTAAAGGAGCAGTATTGGTGGCCAAACATGAAACGCCACATTGCTGAGTTTGTTGCCCAATGCCTTGTATGTCAACAAGTAAAGATCAAACATCAATGACCCGTTGGTCTACTTCAGTCACTCCCGATTCCAAAATGGAAGTGGGAGCATCTCACAGTGGATTTTGTGACTGGCTTGCCTAAATCACAGTGAGGATACGATGCCATTTGGGTGATTGTGGATCGATTGACGAAATCTGCACAATTCCTTCCTTTACGTATGATGGATACACCTGAGAAATTGGTTGTTCATTACTTGGAAGAGATTGTTTGATTGCATGGAGTGCTAGTTTCCATCGTTTAGGATCGTGACCCCCGTTTCACCTTACGATTTTGGGAGAAATTTCAGAATGCGCTGGGTTTGATATTGAATTTCAGTACAGCATTTCTTCCCCTGACGGATGGCCAATCAGAAAGGACGATTTAGACACTCGAAGACATGTTACGTGAGAGTGTGTTGGACCAGCAAACCGGTTGGGATCGATGCCTGGTATTGGCAGAATTGAATTTTCTTACAACAATAGTTTTCATGTAAGCATCGGTATGGCACCTTACGAAGCATTATATGGTAGATGTTATAGAACTCCCATTTGCTGGAATGAAGTAGGCGAGAGACGGCTAGACAATCCGGAATTGATTGATTAAGAAATAGAGCAGTTGAACTTGATTTGACAACGGCTAAAAACAGCTCAGCATTGGCAGAAAAACTATGCTGATAATTGATGAAGGGAGCTGAAAATTACGGTAGGTAACAAAGTGTTTCTCATGGAAAGGAGTTCTTCATTTTCAGCAGCAAGGTAAGCTAGCACCTCGTTACATTGGTCCATATGACATCGTTGAAAGGATTGGCCCTGTTGCATATCGAATTGTCTTACCTCCAAATATGGAAAGAATTCAGAACATGTTTCACGTTTCAATGTTGACGAAGTATGGAAGACCCTACTCACGTGCTCGTAGAACCCCCAGTTGTAATCGCTGAAGACCTATCCTATCTCGTACAACCAGTTGCCATACTAGATCGATCAGTTCGACAGCTTCGCAGTCGAAGCATTCCGATGGTACGAGTTGTTTGGCGTAATGGCCAAATTGAGGAGCAGTTTTGGGAGACTGAGGAATCTATGTGTGAAAAATTTCTTTATCTGTTTGTTTAGGTACTTGGGCTAAAATTTCAAGGACGAAATTCATCTAAGGAGGGGAGGAAGTGAGACCCTTAATTTTGAGTCCTAGAAGTCCAGAAG
The DNA here is from genome assembly GCA_019739055.1 of Passiflora organensis. Lineage (NCBI taxonomy): Eukaryota > Viridiplantae > Streptophyta > Magnoliopsida > Malpighiales > Passifloraceae > Passiflora > Passiflora organensis. The sequence goes on along the minus strand of JAEPBF010000191.1, from coordinate 3,353,543 downwards.
CCAGTGAAGGTGAAAAAGACCATTTCACCCCTGAAGATAAGTATATGTGATGGCCGAAATTGGTAAGGGATGTCTAGTAATAATTTCTGATATTAATTCTTTTTAAATTAATTCTTAATTGGTTGATAATTATCTTAGGAAATAAAAACCCTAAGTTTAAGGGGGGATAATTACAGAATTTAATTCTGATAATTATCTTACTTTAATTAAGCCTTTAAGCTAGGAATTTTAATCCCATAACCATCTTATATAAATAGAAAGTCAGCCACATAAAAATCTTATGCGGAAAACATACAAAATTCGTAAGACCTAAAAACCCTACACCTCCCAATTTCTGTTGAAATCTGTTCGAACTTCAAACAACCATAACTCTCTCATAGTTTATCGGATCCCTGGGAATAATAGCTTGTTGAAAAATTCTCTTCATCCTATTTCCAGAAATATTTGGTTTTTCATCAAGACGTTAGTTTTTCTTCATTGAAAGTTAAGTCGAATTTGAACGGAATTGTCAAAATCTACTTGAACTTCAAAATAACATAACTCTCTCATCCTTTGTCGGATTGTTACAACTAATAGCTTGTTGGAAAGCTCTATTCATCCTCTTTCCAGAAATATTTTTTTTTCATCAGGAGGTTAGTTTTAATTTATCGTAAGATAAGTCAAATTTCGACGAGATTAGGGTTCAACATTGTGTTATTCTGTCTTCAATAGATTTCTGTTGTTGTTTCTCTTGTTTGTATGATTGTTTGGCATCTATTTATATTATAAAATCATAAATTCATCCTTTGAATCTTTTCTATACATGAAATCAGTATGCCCTACCCTTGCTCTATTATAACCTATCTTGATTAATTGATGAATCTATTGGATTACGATCTTTTTTCTTTTGATTATATAAGTTATAAACACTTAATCCCTCGTTGTTATCATGAAATTGCAGCCCTTACACCTTTCTAACCTGAAATCTCAAACTATCTTGTGTCCTATGCTTAGTGTCGAAATATACATAGTTAAATTGAGCGGTAATTCAGGTTGAATCTTGTTAAGTTATTGGCTATCACATCACACATAAAAAAGGGAGGCACCTGCGGCATCTGACCACTGGTTTTTGATAGGTTTAGTGAGTGGAATTGGTAAGGAAATGGGGTATTCAATTGGTTATTGAGTATGCATGCTTAGTTTGGTTTTGTCTTTGCCTGGTGATACTATAGGTGGTTCGGAATTACTAAATAAAGGTAAAGGAATAGCTTCTTTTTCAGAGACAAGAGAGGTAGGATCTATGCCTCATCGGTTTCTCCGGAGATCCCTGTTGTTTGTTTGTTGTTTTTGATGCATGCCCTTGTTATTATTGCATGCAAATTGATTGTAAGATATGTACAAGAATTGCGGATTGAGATATGAATCCTATAGGCTATACTGAACCCTTGAGTTAGGTTTTGAGTGCTCGAATTGCATTGAATAAGCTAATTGTGTTCTGACATGAATGTGGATACCCTGTTATGGTATTGTGCTTGTGCTTGCCTGTCTGTGCTTGTACATGTTTGTGTGTCAGGATCCTGTTCTGATGGCTATTCGGGGTAAGCGCTAATGCTCCTTGGGAGAGGGGAGGCTCTTACTGGTATGAGAGTTGTATGGGTGGCAATCCCCAGCATGCGCACGCTGAATGTCTAGTCCTTGTGGGGCTAGAAGTCTTGTCTTTGAGTGGCAGGATGCCTTTATCCTTGTGTGGTTTGGGATACTCTTTTCCTTGTGTGGCTTGGGATGTCTTATCCTTGTGTGGCAGGATGAATAGGCTTACTGATTAACTTGTATGCTAACCTTTTACCTTTTGTGAAGTAAGTCTTGGACAGCATAGGTGGAAGGGGATGGCCTTTCTTTTTCCTATTGCCGAGAGCAATCTGATGAGTTTTACCTGCCTATGTACTTCTGATTTTCGGAAATGTTTGCAGTCCACCCTCAGCCTTAGTTTCAGCCCTATACATTTGATTGATTTTTGAATTGCGTGATATCCATAGATGTGTAAGAATGATCTAATATGATGTTGTGACCCTACTGAGATTCTTGTAATCTCATCCTGTTGTATTCACCATTTTTCAGGCTTAAGTGCATCCACTGTCCGTGGTACTAGTGTGTGAGATCAAGGCTGCACGGTGGGGCGATATCGCATCACATTAGCATACTTGTTCCTTGATTGCTTGCGCATATAACATGAATTATGATTGGACTATTTTTCTGGTTTTCAAGGTTCCTCCTTTACTTGTTTCCATTTTATTTTGGGAATTAACTTACTGGATGTTTGGATCCTTATGGAACTTGTGAGTTATGGATTCATTGACTTTATTTAAAGACTTTCGCTGATATTTTATTCACTTCGTATGATATCAGAATACATGTCTAATATCATGCTCCAATAACTAATGAACATAACGAATGTACATGCTAAAACTCAAGAATTTGATAAGTAAGCCTTGTGGAATTCAGATACGTCCTGGTTCTTGAGCTTTTCTGAGTTTCACGGCGGTAATGGTCCTAATCGGAACAATTAATAATAGGTTAGGATTTGGGGTTGTTACATTTATTCACAAAACAGAAGCCACAACCAGAAAACAAGCAATAGGATATCTGGAGAAACCGATGAGGTGTAGATCTTACCCTTGTTTCTGAACAAGTAGCTAGTCCTTTGTACTTATCAATAGGATCAGAACCATTTAATCAAACATAAGAAAAGCACAATACCATACTAAGCACACATATTCAGAAACCAAATAAACATCCTAGTTCCTTACCAATTCCAGTCACCAAACCTGCTAAAAACAAGAGGTCAAATGCAGCTGGAACCTCCCCTTGGATGCATGATGTGATGGCCAAGTACTCAATAAGAATCAACCTGATTATTCACCCCAATTCATTGTATAAATTTCGGCATACATAGGTAAGGTTGCTGATTTTTGCATACAAAGGATACAAGAGCTGATTTCATTATATTATAACAAGAATAGGTGTCAAACACTCATATGAAAAAAAGGAATAAAAACTAAGACCAACATGAAGAAGAAAAGCAGATTTGGCACATATCACTAGGAATTTTGGGTATAAAAAGTAAAATAGAAAATCTAACCTTCTGATGATGAAACTAAAATAATAAGATGCATGAGGAAAAGAGGATTCCAACAAGCTATATATGCAGAAATCTGATGAATGGTTGAAGAAACAGGCTAGGGAGAGGGAGAGTGAGAAAGTTGACAGCAATAAGGGAAAGGGAGAGAGTTATTTGCATGAAAAATAAAATAATTCTGTTGTAGGATCAAAGGGAAAAGTATTTATAGGGTTTTTAGGGGATTAATTTTCCCTACTTAGGTCTAGATATTCTCAGATAATGATTAGGAATTAAATCTAGAATAAATTTTCTAGAAAATTTTAGAGTAGGAAAGAAATAAAATGGGAAGGAAATGAAATGAACAAAAATAGGAAATAATCATCACAATCATTTTTGGCTATCACACATTCATTTTTTTAGGGAAAAAATGGTCATTTCAACTATACCGGTACCTGAACTTCTAAGACATCTATCTAGGAAGAATCAGAGTCTCACATATAAAACCTATTGGGATACACTAATTGCTTTCTGCTTTACAACTCATGCATTATGTTTTATTGTTTATGGAATCCCTTGAGTGCATTATTAGAATGCATGGCTATACTTATGACGCTGTAACTCCTACTGAGGTCTTTTGATCCCACCCCCTCTTGTTGATCTTTTCAAGGCTAGCTTGTGTGCTTGTAGTCGTCTATCTTGAGGTCAAGTTCCCGGAGTTGGTCTTAGGGCTGAACGACTGCACTTGCATGTTTTGGAGACTCGGCATGTTTATGTTTTACTATCTTCACGCTCTTGTATTATGCATGACTTGATGTGGACTATGATGTTGTTTTAGACCCGTTGTGGGTTTGGTGTTTAGATATTGATTATGGATATGCATGTATGAACTTGATTCCTGTTTATGTTATGAGATGCGTGTCTTGGGTACTTTTTGTGGATCTATATAGGTTTTTTGTGTAAAGACTTAGAGTGCGGCATGTTTGGGGCCATGTGGCCTGCTATACGTGGCTTAAGACTTCCGTTGTATGTGTTTGCATACTTCGATTATTATTTATACCAGGTGTATTAAGTGATGTGCCATGGTCTTTTTGAAATAAAAATTCAAATTGGTATGCATTTTTGGGTTATTGGTTTTTGAAAAGTTAATGTGTAAGGACCCAAATCCAATCTATAAGGACCCTTACCGTCGTGAAACCCAAACAAGCCCAACCTAGGATCTATCTGAATCCCACAAGGTTATAATCTTCCTAATTCTGATTTTACTAGATTCTTTTCATAAATATTTTAAAGGTTGGATCATGATAATAATGGACAAATATTCTGATAACATACGGAGTGAATAAAACCATCAACGAAAGTGTGAGACCCCGAATTTTAAGTCCTAGAAGTCCAGAAGCTAGTGCAGGTGAAAAAATCATTTTTTCCATAAAGAAACGGATGTGTGATGGCCAAAATTTATAAGGAATGTCTAGTAATTATTTCTGGCATTAATTCTCTTTAATTTGGTTCTTTATTGATTGAAAATTATCCTAGAAAATAAAATCACTAAAATTAAGGAAGGATAATTACAGAATTTAATTCTGATAATTATTTACTTTAATCTAGTCTTTAAAGTAGGGAAATTAATCTCATAACCACACTATATAAAGAAGAAGCGACAAATTTAAACCTTACACAGAAAATACACAAATTCGTCCAAACAACAACCCTACACCTCCCGATTGCTGCCGAAATCTGCTTGAACTTTAAATAAGCATAACTCTCTCATCCTTTGTCGGATTCTTACAAATAATAGCTTGTTGGAAAGCTCTTTCTCTCCGCTTTCTAAAATTATTAAGTTTTTCATCTGACGGTTAGTTTTTATCTATTGAAAGTTAGGTTGTAATTCGGCGTGATTGCCAAAATCTACTTGAATTTTAAAATAGCATAACTCTTTCATCGTTTGTCAGATTCTTGTAAATAATAGCTTGTTGTTAAAAACTTTATGTCATCTTTGCAACCATTTTGGTTTTTCCATCTGGAGGTTATTTTTTCCATGTCATAAGTTAGGTCGTAATTCAACGACATGAGGTTTCAAAATTGTGTAAATCTGCCTTCAGTTGATTTCTATTGTTGTTCCTCTTGTTTGTATGATTGTTTAACATCCATTCATGTTGTAAAATCATGAATTCATCCTTTGAATCATCTCTATATATGAAATCAGTATACCCTACCTTTACCCTATTGTTGCCTATCTTGATCAATTGATTAACCTATTGGATTCTGATCTTGTTTTTTTTTATTGTACAGGTCACAAAGACCTAATCCTCCTTTGTTAACATGAAATTACAACCCTTACACCTTGTATGCATGAAATTGCAATTTGTCTTGTGTCTTATGCTTAGTGCCGAACTATGTATAGGTAATTGTGATGATAACTCAGGTTGAATCTTGTTAAGGTCTTGGCTATCACATCACACATCCAAAGGGGAGGCACCTGGGACATCTGATCACTGGTTTCTGATAGGTTTGGTCAGTGAAATTGGTAAGAAAATAGGGTATTTACTTGGTTGTTGAGTATGCATACTTAGTTTGGTTTTGTCTTTGCCTTGTAATGCTATAGGTGATTCAAAACTATTAAATAAAGGCAAAAGAATAGCTTCTTGTTCAGAGACAAGAGAGGTAGGATCTATGCCTCATCAGTTTCTCTAGATATCCTTATTGTTTGTTTGTTGTTTTTTATGTACACCCTTGTTATAATTGCATGCAAAATCATTCTATGGTGTATACATGAATTGCGAATTGAGATATGATTACTTAGGCTATATCGAACCCTTGAGATAGGTTATATGCACCTAATTTGCATGTGTTGTGTATATTGAACCTGCTGATTGCGTTCTGACATTATTGAGGATACATTGTTATGGTATTGTGTTTTGTGCTTGCCTATGTGTGCTTGTACATGTTTGTGTGTCAGGATCTTTTTTCGATGGCCATTCAGGGTAAGCGCTGATGCTCCTTGGGTGAGGGAAAGTTCTTACTAGTATGGGAGTTGTATGGTTGGCAATCCCTAGCTTGCATGCGTTGGATGCCTAGTCTTGTGTGCTGGTCAGGATACCTAGTCCTGTGTGCTGGGTAGATGCCTTGTCCTGTATGCTACCAAGATGAATAGGCTTGCTGATTAGCTTGTGTACTAACCTTTTACCCTTTGTGCAGCAAAGCTTTTAACAACATAGGTGAAAAGAGATGGCCTTTCTTTTTCCTACTGTTGAGAGAAACCTGATATGTTTTCCTGCCTATGTACTTCTGATTTTGTCTCCTTGTGCCGAGTGTCCTTGTTCTTGTGTATCTCGGATGATGGAAAGGTTGCAATCGCCACTTTCCTACTTGAGAGAGAAGCTCTCACATGGTGGACAACTGTGAGTTTGTGATTCGGCAATCGTTTTCCTACTTGGGAAGAATTTTGGTATGAGTTCAACAAAAGGTTTATATGAGATTCTATAAAATCGAGTAGTGACAAGCTTTCTACAAGCTTGAACAGGGCACCCGTTCGATCCTGGAATACGAGAAGGTATAAAAGGAGTTGTCACGATTTGCACCAGAGGAGGATCACACACAGTACCAGTTTGCAAGATGATTCCAGGATGGGCTGAGTATCGAACTCAAAACCATCGTTGGTACAACACCGGTGCAGATTTTGTAAGAACTAATTGTTGCTGCAACTGAAGCTGAAAAGATCGTGCAAAGCACGAAGCCATCCGCAGCCACTAATGGCGGACCTTTCAGGCGAGATTTGAAGTTCAATCGGCATACAAGACCCTATCCTTTGTGGTCTTATCCTCCGAAAACAATGGAGGTAACAATAGGAAGAACTTTTCTTGTCCGAATTCTAATAGATCTACGTGGAATCCGCAGCCACATCGATGTTATAATTGTGACGAGATGGACCATGTTCAGAGGGACTGCCCGAAACCAAGACGTATCACACACCAAACGTGTATTGAACATGCTGATTGCGTTCTGACATGATTGAGGATGCATTGTTATGATATTGTGCCTGTGTGTGCTTGTACGTGTGACGACCCCAATTTCTAACTATTACTATTTGCTCCGATTAAGGTCACCACCGCCGTGAAACCCAAATAGCCCAAATGACGTCTAGGAACTATCTGAATCTCACCAGGCTTACCATTAACTTTCGATTTTTAGCATGTTTATTTCTAATTTTTTTTAACAACGATTGGAGCATGATATTGGACAATTATTCTGGTAACATACAGAGTAAATAAAACATCAGCAGAAGTCTTTAGATTAAATCATTGGGTTCATAACACACAAGTCCCATAGGGATCCAAACAACCAGCAAGAAATTCTCCAAATATATTTCGGAAATAGCAAGAAAAGGAAGGATCTTAAAATAAACTAGAAAGTAGCCCAATCATTCATGTTATATGCGCAAGTAAACAAAGATCTAGTATGCAAATGTGATGCGATATCGCCCCGCGCCATGCAGCCTTGATCTCACACACCGGTACCACGGACAGTGGATGTACCTAAGCCTGAAAAATAGTAAAAACATTGGTATGAGATTACAAGAATCTCAGTAGGGTCGCAGCATCATAAGATCTGCAGAAACTCTAAACACAAATCTCTCAATTCATATTAGATCATTCTTAGACATCTAGAGGGGATCACGCAATTCAAGAATCAATCAGAAAGGGGTTAGGGCCGAATCTATGGTTGAGGGAGGACTACAAACACTTCCGAAAGTATCAAAAGTACACAGGTAGGTGGAACTCATCAGATTGCTCTCGGCAGTGAAGAAGAAAGGCCATCCCCTTCCACCTGTGTTGTCCAAGTCTTACTACACAAAGGATAAACGGTTAACACACAAGGTATTCAGTAAGCCTAGTTAGTCGTCTTGACACGCACGGGCAAGTCTTCCCAAGCCACACACGGACTTGGGCATCCCAAACCACACAAGGATAAGGGCTTCCTACCACACAAGGACAAGGTTCCGGCCACACAAAGACAAGGTTCGGCCACACAAAGACAAGGTTCGGCCACACAAGGACCAGACATCTAGCGAGCTCTTGTTGGGGTTTCACCACCCATACAACTCCCATACCAGTAAGAACCTCTCCTCTCCCTAGGAGCATCAGCGCTTACCCCGAATGGCCACCGGAAAAGGATCCTGACACACAAACACGTACAAGCACACATAGGTAAGTACAAAGCATAATACCATAGCAGGGTATCCTCAATCATGTTAGCACACAATCAGCATATTCAATTCACATAACATATGCAACTCAGGCTTTCAATACCTAACTCAGGGGTTCGATATAGACTATGAGATTCACATCTCAAACCGAAATTTATACTCTCACCCTATAATCAATTCGCATGCAATATAACAAGGGCAGATATAAAAAATATCAAATAAATAACAGGGGTCTCTGGAGAAACCGATGAGGTGTAGATCGTACTTCTCTTCTCTTTGAACAAGAAGCTACTCCTTTGCCTTTATTAGGTAATTCTGAACCACCTATATTATAACCAGGCAAAGAGGAAAACAAACTAAGCATGCATATTCAATAATTGAATACCCTATTTCCTTACCAATTCCACTCACCAAACCTATCAGAAACCAGTAATCAGATGCTGTAAATGCCTCCCCCTTGGATGTGTGATGTGATAGTCAGGAACTTAACAATATTCAACCTGAATTTCCATTCCAATTAACTATGCAAATTTTGTCACTAAAAGTAAAGCATAGGAAAATTTTGACGTTAAGTATAGAGAAGTTTAAAATTAGGAAATTCATAATCATACATCATGAATAGATGCTAAGAAATCATAAAAACACGTGAAACGAAAACAGAAATCAACCGAAGATAAAAACTGTAGAAATCTAAAAACCTAATTCCGTCGCCGATTTTCAACTTAACCTTAGAGAAGGAAATATTTATGTATAATAACAAAATATATATGGTTGGAAAGAGGATAAAAATATCTTTCCAACAAGCTATTATTTTTAGGGATCCAACAAACGATGAGAGATTTATGCTACGTTGAAGTTCAAGAAGATTTGGCAAAAACCTAATTCCGCCGCCGATTTTCAACTTATCTTTAAAGAAAGAAATACTAACCTCCTGACAAAAAATAAAAGATGGTTGGAAGGAGGATGAAGAGAGATTTCCAACAAGCTATTATTTTTAGGGATCCGATGAACGATAAGAGAGTTATGCTGGTTTACATTTTCAGCGAATTTTGGCGACTATAGGGAGGTGTAGGGTTTTAGGCTTATATAAATTTTGTATGTTTTCTCTAAATGATTTTTGTAAGGTTGGATTCCTATTTATGTGTTCTAGCAAGATTCAACCTGAATTTCCATTCCAATTAACTATGCAAATTTTGTCACTAAAAGTAAAGCATAGGAAAATTTTGACGTTAAGTATAGAGAAGTTTAAAATTAGGAAATTCATAATCATACATCATGAATAGATGCTAAGAAATCATAAAAACACGTGAAACGAAAACAGAAATCAACCGAAAACAAAAACTGTAAAAATCTAAAAACCTAATTCCGTCACCGATTTTCAACTTAATCTTAGACAAGGAAATATTTATATCCAAATAACAAAACATATATAGTTGGAAAGAGAATGAAAAGATCTTTCCAACAAGCTATTATTTACAGGGATCTAACAAATGATGAGAGAGTTATGATACATTGCAGTTCAAGAAGATTTGTCGAAAACTTAATTCCGCCGCCGATTTTCAACTTATCTTTAGAGAAAGAAATACTAACCTCATGATGAAAACAAAATATGGTTGGAAAGAGGATGAAGAGAGATTTCCAACAAGCTATTATTTTTAGGGATCCGATGAACGATAAGAGAGTTATGCTGGTTTACATTTTCAGCGAATTTTGGCGACTATAGGGAGGTGTAGGGTTTTAGGCTTATATAAATTTTGTATGTTTTCTCTAAATGATTTTTGTAAGGTTGGATTCCTATTTATGTGTTCTGGAAAGATGAGTAGGCTTGCTGATTAGCTTGTATGCTAACCTTTTACCCTTTGTGCAGTAAGACCTTAGACAACACAGGTGGAAGGGATGGCCTTTCTTTTTCCTACTACCGAGAGTAGCCTGATGTGTTTTCCTGCCTGTGTTTATCTTATGATGTTGTGACCCTACTGAGATTCTTGTAATCTCATCTTATTTTCTTCACCATTTTCAGGTTTAGGTACATTCGCTGTTCGTGGTACCAGTGTGTGAGAATCAAGGCTGCACGACGGGGCGATATCGCATCACTTTTGCATACTTGTCTCCTTCGTTGCTTGCACATATAACATGATCATTGATTGGACTATTTTCTAGTTTTTCAAGATTCCTCCTTTGCTTTTCATTTCCGAATTATGTTGGAGGCTCACTTGATGGTTATTTGGATCCATATGGGACTTGTGTTATGGATTCATTGATTAAATTTAAAAATTTCCGTTGATGTTTTATTCACTCCATATGACAATAGAATATTTGTCCAATATCATGCTCCAAATTTTAAAATCTTAAAGGAATTAACATGCTAAAATCAAAACTAGATGGATAAGCCTTCTGGGATTCAGATAGGTCCTGGTTCGGGCTTGTTCGGGTTTCACGGCGGTAAGGGAGAACAATTAATAATAGAGTAGGATTTGGGGTCCTCACAGGAAGTATTTATAATTAATCAAAGGTACCATAACACACAAGTCCCATAGGGATCTCAAAATTCAGCATGTAGCTCTTCAATAAATTTCAGAAATAAACAAGAATAATAGCGATTCAATAAACCAGAAAACAGTCCAATCAAACTTCATGTTTAATGGTATATGCGCAAGCAATCATCAAAAAAGGAGGTATGTAATTGTGATGCAATATCGTTCTGCCATGCAGCCTTGATCTCACACACCAGTACCTCTGACAAAAGATGTACCTAAGCCTGAAAAATGGTGAAAACAATGGAGTGAGATTACTTGAATCTCAGTAAGGTCACAACATCATAAGATCTGCAGAAATCTAAACAAACATCTTCCAAACAACATCAGATTCGACTACACAACTAAATGGGTATCAAACAATTATAATATGGATAGAGCCGAAAGTCATAGCTAAGGGTGGACTACAAACACTTCTGAAAACAGAAGTATACAGACAAGTAATTTATCATTCTATCTCATCAATAAAAAGACCATCCCCTTCCACCTGTGTTGTCCAAGGCTTAGCTGCACAAAGGATAAATAGTTGGCATACAATTTAATCAGCAAGCCTATCCATTTTGTCACATAAGGACAAGGGCATCCAAATGATTCAAAGATAATAACATCCAAACCACACAAGGATACGGGCATCTTGCCACACAAGGACAAGGCATCTAGTCATAAAAAGACTAGGCATCTAGCGAGCTCTTACTACAGATTACCACCCATGTGACTTCCATACTAATAAGAAACTTTCCTCTCCCAAGGAGCATCAGTGCTTACCTCGATTGGCCACTGGAAAAGGATCCTGTCACACAAGCATGTACAAGCACACAAAAGCAAGTACAAGGCATAACACTACAACAGGGCATCCTCAATCACATAATAACACAAACAACAAGTCTAATGCACATAGCACAATCGTAATAGGCACACACAACCTATCATAAGGGTCCAAAATATCCTAAGGATTCATAGCTCAATCCGCAACTCATGCATACACTATACAAAGCATGCACATACAACTGACAACAATGACATTCACCAAAAATATCAATCAAAAAACAAGGATCTCTGGAGAAACTGATGAGGTATAGATCCTACCTTTCTTGTCTCTGAACAAATAGCTAATCCTTTGACTTTATTAAGAGTATCTGAACCACCTATATAACTATAAGGCAATGAAAAATCATACTAAGCATACACAATTCAGAAACAAAATAGACATCCTAGTTTCTTACCAATTTCACTTACCAAACCTATCGGAAACCAGTGATTAGATGTTCCAGAAACCACCCCGTTGGATGTGTGATGTGATAGCCAAGAACACAACAAGAATCAACCTGATTTTCCATCCCAATTCATCATGTAAATTTTGGCACTAAGTTAGGGCAATAGTGCAAATTGCGATTTCATGCATACAAGGTTTAGGGGTTACAATTTCATGATCATATAAAAGGATTAAGTATTAATTACATATATGATTAAAAGGATCAAGATCAGAAGTCAATAGACAAGTTAATTGGTAAAAATCGGCAGAAATAGGGAAGGAAATAGGGTATGCCGATTTCTTATATGAGACCTCGAATTTTGAGTCCTAGAAGTCCAATAGACAGTGCAGGTAAAATAACCATTTTACCCCTAAATAAATTGATGTGTGATGGCTGAAAATTGTATGGAATGTCTAGTAATTATTTCTGGTTTCATTCCCCTTTGATATGGTTCCTTATTGGTTCAAAATTACATTAGGAGATAAAATCCTTAATATTAACGAATGATAATTCTAGAATTTAATTCTGATAATTATTTTACTTTAATCTAGCCTATAAAGTAGGAAAATTAATCTTATAACCAATCTATATAAAGAAGTAGCTGGACACACGTATATCTAATACCAAAAATACACAAAATTTATCAAATCTCAAACCCTACACATACCTTATTTCTTCAACTTCAAACAAGTATAACTCTCTAATTCTTTGTCAGATTTCTGCAAATAATAGCTTGTTGGAAACCTCTTTCCATCCTCTATCTTTCTGCTTTAGTCCGGTCATTAGGAAGCTAGTTCTTCATAGTCAAAATTTAAATCGTAATTCATCGGTTTTGGTGACAAAATTGTGTGATTCTTCCTTCAATTAATTTCTGTTGTTTTCCCTCTTGTTCGTATGAATGTTTTTCATCCATTCATGTTGTAAAATCATGAATTCATCCTTTGAATCTTCCCTATACATAAAATCAGTATGCGCTACTCTTGCCCTATTATTGCCAATTTTGATGAATTAATTAACCTATTAGTTTATGATCTTTTTCGTTTTGATTGTATGTGTTATAAACACTTAATACTTCCTTGTTAACATGAAATCACAACCCCTATAACTTGTTAACATGAAATTGCAACTTGCCCTATTGCCTTATTCTTAATGCCGAAAGTTGTATGTTGATTAGGATGGTAATTTAGGTTATTTCTTGTTAAGTTCTTGGCTATAACATCACATATCCAATGGGGAGGCATCTGAATTATCTGATCACTGATTTTTGATAGGTTTGGTGAGTGGAATTGGTAAAAAAATAGGGTATTTACTTGGTTATTGAGTATGTATGCTTAGTTTGGTTTTGTCTTTGCCTTATGATGTTATAGGTGGTTTGGATCCCATGAATAAAGGAAAAAGAATAGCTTCTTGTTCAGGGACAATAGAGGTAGGATCTATACCTCATCGATTTCTTCAGAAATCTTTGTTGTTGGTTGTTATTTTTTATGCATGTCTTTGTATTGTTGTATGTGCATATGTAAGATAGTGTTTGCATAAGTTAAGGATTGATTTGAGGCTTACTTAAGCATTGTCGAACCCTTGAGATAGGTTATGTGTGCCTAATTTGTATGTGTTGTGTGCATTGAACATGATTGAGGATACCCTATTATGGCATTGTGCTTTGCGCTTGCCTGTGTGTGCTTGTACATATTTATGTATCAGGATTCTTTTCCGGTGGTGATTCAGGGTAAATACTGATGCTCCTTGGGAGAGGACAGGTTCTTACTGGTATGGGAGTCATATGGGTGGCAATCTCCAGCATGAGCTCGCTGAATGCATAGTCTTGTGTGCTGGCTAGATATCTTGTCCTGTGTGCTAGCAAGATGCCATTATCGTTGTGTGGTTTGGATGCCATAATCCTATGTGCTGGTTAAGATGCCTAGTCCTGTGTGTTGGCCAAATGCCTTGTCCTGTGTGCTGGCAAGATGAATAGGCTTGCTGATTAGCTTGTGTGCTAACCTTTTATCCTTTGTGCAGCAAAGCCTTAGACAACGCAGGTGAAAGGGGATGGCCTTTTCTGCTGATGAGATTGATTGATGATTTATCTGCCTATGTACTTCTGATTTTCGGAAGTGTTTGTAGTCCACCCTCATCCTTAGCTTCCGGCTCTATCCATTTTTGGTTGAATGATGATTGAGTGATACCCTTTAGTTGTATAGGCTGATCTGATGTTGTTTGGAAGATGTTTGTTTAAGATTTCTGTAGATCTTATGATGTTGTGACCCTACTGAGATTCTGGTAATCTTATCCTGTTGTTTTCACCATTTTTCAGGCTTAGGTACATTCATTGTTCATGGTACCAGTGTGTGAGATCAAGGCTTCATGGTGGGGCGATATTGCATCACATTCGCATTCCTGTTTCCTTGGTTGCTTGCGCATATAACATGAATTTTGATTAGAGTATTTTCTAGTTCATCGAGTCCCTCCTTTTCTTTTTTATTTCCAGATTATATTGGAGGTTTACTTGTTGGATTTTAAGATCCCTATGGGTCTTATGTGTTGTGGTTCCAATGATTCAATTTAAAAACTTCCACTGATGTTTTATTCACTCCATATAATACCAGAATGCTTGTCCTAAATTTTGCTCCAATTGCTATAAATACAAAGAATGAACATGCTAAATTCAGACACTTGATGGGTAAGCCTTGTGGGGCTCAAATAGGTCCTAGTTTTGGGCTTGTTTAGGTTTCATGGCGGTAAGGGTCCTCATAAGAGAAATATAAGAATAGGTTAGGATTTGGGGTCCTTACAGGCTTGGTAACAGAACATGGTTTAGGAATATCATTTGTTATATGCTAACTTATTTGTTGGTTTTGTGTTTGTAGGAAAGGTACATGTGACACACCCACACTTAGAAGACTAATGCTGAATGTAATCTAATGCTAAAATACCTGGTTTGAAACATTTAATTAATGTAATTGGTTAGGTGACTTGCTGTGTGTTTTTGTGTATGAGTATGTGCTATGGAAGTGTCGAATGAGCTCCTTGCCAAATAATTGTGATGTGTTTTATACTTATTGCCGAAAGTGTGTTGTTGATGCATGCTTTGCTGTCAAGTGTTGCCAAGTGTGCTTATATATGGTTCTAAATTTGTCCATATGCATGTGATTGGTATAAAGGCATGTCGAAGTATGTTTTTGTATATTAATGGCCGAGTGTGATTTGGGTGAATCCATGTTTGCCGAAGGTTTTATTGATTGTTGCCGAGTGCATATGTGTGTGTTGATGTGATGTGTGTATGCATTTACATGTGTGCATGTGATTTCATAAATTTGTATACTTGTGTGTATGTGTGTTTTGTTTTCCAGCATATGCATATCGCACGGTGTACGACTCTCCACCAGGTACCACTTCCTTTCTTAATATTTGTATTTGGGTTAAGTGTTAAGTGACATTGTGTATTCGTATAGTATGGCAAGGATGAATGTGACACGTGATCGACGGGGTAGGTATGGGATTCAGGCTGAACAGCAACCTATTGAGCAAGAGGAGCCGAATGCACAAATTGAGCAGGGAGGGCAAGCTGAGCCTGAAAACCAACCTGAGGCACCAGCTGCTCCAGCCATCGATCCTGTGATGGAACAAATTCTAAATGTGTTACAAGGGATTGCTGCGAACCATCAGCGTATGGAGGCGGAATGTCAGAATGCTCTTGCACCCGCATCCATGGAAGAACCTATTCCTTCACTTGAACCTATACAGCTGGCGCATCCTAAAAAAGCCGAGAGACTTTCAGTCATTTTTACAAAGCTGCTGAAGGAAGCTCGTCAGCTCGAATGTAAAGATTTCAGCAGTTCAGCAGGTGCCTCTTGGACTCGTGAATGGATAGACACCTTATGTTGTGTATCCCTATTTTTGCATATTTTTGACGATGACAAGGTTGTCATTGCTACTTTCCTACTTGAGGGAGAAGCCTTCGCATGGTGGATAGCCGTGAGCTTGCGATTCGTAGATCATTTGCCTACATAGGACTTGTTTGTTGTGGTTCTAACGATTCAATTTAAAGACTTCCATTGATGTTTTATTCACTCCATATGATACCAGAATGCTTGTCCAATATCATGCTCCAATTGTTATAAGTACAAAGAATGAACATGCTAAAACTGGAAACTTGATGGGTAAGCCTTGTGGGGCTTAAATAGGTCCTAGTTTTGGGCTTGTTTGGGTTTCACGGCGATAAGGGTCCTCAAAGGAGCAATATAAGAATAGGTTATGATTTGGGGTCCTTACATCTCACATAAGGAAGATTCAAAGGATGAATTCATGATATTACAATATGAATAGGTGCCAAACTATCATACGAACAAGAGGAACAACAACAAAAACCAATTGAAGGAAGAATCAAGAAATTTCGGCATCAATACCCAGGGAATTACGATAAGAAAAAAATATATGGAAGAACTAACCTTCTAATGATGAAACCAAGATAGCAAGATAGAGGATGAAAAGAGGTTTCCAACAAGCTATTATTTGCAGAAATATGATGGAGGATGAAAGAATTCGACTGTGGTATGTGTTAGGTGAATTTCGGCAGCAAGGGTAAGGAACAAAGATTTATTACGTGATGATTTTGTGTATTTTTGGTGTGTGGATATGTATGGCAGACTGGTATGTTTATAGGATTAATGTGGTTAATTTTTCCTACTTTTAGGGCTAGATATAAGGAGATAATCTTTAGGACTTAATTTCCAGAATTATCTCTTAAGTTTAGGAGATATACCATTTAGTGATAGAAATGAACCAAGAAGGAAATGAAATCAACCAAAAGAGAAAAGAATCTTCAATGCCATTTCTGGCTACCACACATCCATTTCTTCATAGGCAAAATGATCATTTCATCTGTACTAGCTTTTGGACTTCTAGGACTAAGGATAGGGGTCTCACATCCTCCATTTTTTATAAAAATTTCTTACTCTAAATTTCAGCACAAGTACCTAAGAAAACAGATAAGGAAATCTTGCACACACTGTGTCCTCAGTCTCCCAAGATTGTTCCTCAACTTGGCCATTATGCTAAACAACTCGAACCATAGGCATGCTTCGATTGCAAAGCTGGCAAACTGACCAGTCTAATGTGGCAATTGGCTGTATGAGGTAGGATATGTCTTTTGCAACCTCAATTGGTGGTTATTTGAGCACATGAGCAGGATCTCGCTCATATTTTCTCAACATCGAAACGTGAAACACGTTGTGAATTCTTTCCATATTCGGAGGCAATGCAAGTTGGTATGGAACTGGGCCGATTCTTTCAACAATATCATACGAACCAACATAGCGAGGTCATAGCTTACCTTGCTACTGAAAATGAAGGATACCCTTCCATGGGGCGACTTTCAGAAACACCTTGTCACCCACTGAAAATTCCAGCTCCCTTTGTTGATTATCAGCATAGTTCTTCTATCGATCTTATGCTGTCCTCAGCCTTTTCCGAATCAGATTCAACTGCTTTGTTGCTTGATCAATCAATTCTAGATTATCTAGGTGTCTCTCGCCTACCTTATTCCAGCAAATGGGAGTTCTGAAACATTTCCCATAGAATTCTTCATAAGAAGCCATTCCAATACTTACATGAATATTGTTGTTGTAAGCGTACTCCACCAAAGGTAGACATCAATCCCAATTGGTATTTTTGTCCATCACACATGCAGGCAACATATCTTCAAGCGTCTGAATCGCACTTTTAGATTGACCATCGGTTTGGGGATGAAACGTTGTACTGAATTTCAGTCTTGATCATAAGGCATTCTGGAATTACTTCCAAAACTGTTAAGTAAAATGAGGGTCACGATCTAAAACAATAGAAGCTGGCACTCCATGTAGATGAACAATCTTGTCCAAATAACAAACAACCAATTTCTCGGGGTATCTGTCACACGAACGGGAAGGAAGTGTGCAGATTTCATCAGTCGGTGATAATCACCCAAATGGCATCAAATCCTTGCTGAGATCTAGGCAAACTAGTCACAAAGTCCATCACGACATGCTCCCACTTCCATTCTGGAATCAAAAGTGACTGAAGTAAACCAACATGTCTCTGATGCTCGATCTTCACTTGTTGACATACAAAGCATCATGCAACGAACCCAGCAATGTGATGTTTTATGTCCGGCCACCAATATTGTTCATTCAAATCTCAGTACATCTTGGTACTACCAGGGAATAGCAAACTTTGAGTTATGCACTTCGGACAAAATCAGATTACAAACATCAGCAACTTGTAGTAGACATACTCAGTTTTTTAAGACAAGAACTCCATCATCTCGCACTCTGAAATCACGAACTATAGCATCAACACCATCAGCTAATTGTTGCCGAATTTCAGGCAATCTGGGATCTTTTGATTTATGATTTCAGATCTCTTCCAACAAAGTAGGCTTGACTTCAATTCGGGCCAACAACGAACCAGAGAAATCACTACCAAGATACACATGTGTAGCTCTTAAATCTAGCAACATTAGCACGTAGTGCACACGCATATAGGCTAGAACCGATGGAGAAGAAGAATGGGTCTTCCGGCTTAAGGCATCCACAACAACTTTTGCCTTTCCAGGAAGATATTCAATGATCAAATCGTAGGCTTTAATCAGTTCCACCCATCTTCGTTGTCTCGTATTCAACTCCTTCTACGTAATGAGATACTTCAAGCTTTTGTGGTCGGTGAAGATTCTGCACGTCTTATCATACAGGTAGTGGCGCCATATCTTCAGTGCCAAAACCACGGCTGCAAGCGCCAAATCATACGTAGGATAATTGCTCTTATACGGATGCAATTGTCAGGAAGCATAGGCAGTGACTTTCCCTTCTTGCATCAACACACATCCAAGTCCAGATTTTGACGCATCGTTATACACCACATATTCTTTTCCACTGATCGGAAAAGTAAGGATAGGTGTGGTCACCAATCTATTCTCTAGTTCTAAAAAACTTCGCTGGCATTTCACGTTCCACATGAACGACTCTCCTTTGTGTCTCAGTTTCGTCAAAGGTTCAGCAAGCGTTGAAAAATTTTTCACGAAGCAACGGTAGTATCCAGCTAAGCCAAGGAAACTGCGAACTTCAAATACAGTTCTCGGGGGTTCTCAAGAAACAACGACATTAATCTTCTTTGGATCAACAAGCATACCATAGGCAGAAACAACATAGCCAAGGAAACCAACTTCATGTAACTAGAATTCGCATTTGGAGTTCTTTCCAAACAGGTGTCGATCCCTCAATGTTGTCAACGAGCATGCTCCTCTTCCGATTGTAAATCAAAATTTCCTCAATGAAGACAATCACAAATCTGTCCAGGAACTCTCAGAATACTCGGTTCATCAAGTCTATAAACATTGCTGGAGCATTGGTCAAACCGAATGGCATAACCAAAAATTCGTAGTGGCCATATCACTATCTGAATGCAGCTTTTGGAATATCAGCTTCACGAACATGCAATTGATGGTATCCCAATCTAAGATTAATCTTGGAAAACACAGCTGCACTTTGGAGCTGGTCTAACAAGTCATCGATGCACGATAGAGGATACTTGTTCTTCATGATCACACAATTCAACTGCCGATAATCGATGCACAATCAAGGTGACCACTAGGTCGGATGAAACCACGATCCAGAAAATCTTCCAATTGCATCTTCAATTCCTTCATTTCCGCCGGAGCCATACGATAAGGATAAATGGAAATCAGATTCGTACCCAGCACTAGTTCAATGCCAAATTCCACTTTTCTTGCTGGTGGCAAACCAGCTATATCTTCTGGAAACACATCCAAAAACTCACGAACCACTAGAACAGAATCTAGATCCGAGGACTCTATGGAAATGTCATACACATGTGCGAGGTACACAGTACATCCGTTGCTGGTCAATCACTTCATATCGAGCCAGGAAATCATGCAAGCTGGAACAACTCGCCTATCACCTTCAAAACAATGCTCGGAACCATCTGGAAGGGTGAACCACACATGCTTGGTGAAACACTCCATTCGGGCTTGATATTTGGCCAGACAATCTATGCATTTTATCACATCCAACTCTCGGATGTCCATTGGAATCAGATATACTTCAAGCACAATCGAACCTATACATACAACACAACCGATGTAGACTATATCACAAATTAATTGTTCTCCCAAAGGGGTCAAAACCACAATAGGAGGAGACAGAGGCTGATATGAGCTAAGTGCTATCCTTGGACTCACAAATGATCTATTCGCTCTGGGATCTAGTAACACTTTAGCATTTTGAGAAAAAACTAAAATAATACTTCTCACCACATCTAGACTTGCTTCAACATCAGTCAAAGTGAATAACCTCGTTAGTCTGGGCTACGCTTCACTCGTAGATCAGTTAGGTGGTCCTCTAGGTGTGAGTTTTGGTGGTTTAGTGGGATTGGCATACCCACCTTGGTTTGCATTTGGTGTGCCAATAATACATTTTAGCTTAGGAAACTCCTTTTGAATATGGCCCATTTCGCCATAGTTGTAGCATCATCGTGGCTGTGAACTCCACGTAGATCTATTAGGATTAAGACCAGAAAAATTCTTTCTATAGTTACCCCCCTTGCCATTAATCTTCAGAGGGTAAGACCTCAAAGGATAGGGTTCTATGCGTCGGTTGAATTTGGAATGACGTCGGTGTGATCCACCATTGCTTGATGCGGGAGGCTTCTTGCTTTGCATAATCTTCTCGGCTTCAGTGGCAGCAATGATCAATTCTTGCAAATTTTGCATAGGTGTCATGCCCATAATGGTTTTGAGCTCGGTACTCAACCCATGTTGGAATCGTCTTGCAAGCTGATAAGGTGAGCGATCTTCTTCTGGTGTAAAATGGGACAACTCCCTCAATTCCTTCTCATATTCCAGCACCGAACGGGTGCCTTGTTGAAGCTTGTAGAAAGTTTGTCGCTGCTCATTTTTGAGGAATCTGGTGTAGAACCTTTCATCAAATTCATGCCGAAATTATTCCCATAAAGGAAAATGATCCCCAAACCGAAAACTAACGGCTCTCCACCTTGCGAGGGCTTCTCCCTCAAGTAGTAAAGTGGCGTTGGCAACCTTGTCATCATCAGAGATACACAGGAATAAGGACACTCAGCATAGGGTGATGATCAATTCACGAGCCGCATCGGCCCCTGCTAAACTGTTGAATCTTTACATCCCAGCTGACGAGCTTCCTTTAGTAGCTTGGTAATAACGACTGGAAGTCTCTCGGTTTCTTTAGGATTATAAAGCTGAACAAGTTCAAGTGGAGGAATAAGATCTTCTATAGGTGGTGTGGGTGCAGGAGCATTCTGGAATTGGGTCTCCATTCACTGCTGGTTCGCAGCAATCCCTTGCAATACGTTGAGTATTTATGCCATTACGGGATCAATGGCTTGTGCGGCTAGTGCTTCAAGTTGGTTTTCAGGCTCAGCTTGCCCTCCCTGCTCATTTTGTATATTCAGTTCATTCTACTCAATGGGTTGCTATTCGGCTTGGGCTTCATAGATGATCCCTAGATGCGTTCTGCCTTGCCAAACTATACAAACACACAGAGTCACTCAATACATAACCCAAATAAGGAACTAAGGACAGAAAGTGGTACTTGGTGGAGAGGCGTACACTGGATGATATGCATATGATCAAAAACAAAACACACATGCACACAAGTACGCACAAATCTCGGTAATGCATACACACAAAGATAATGACATACTCGGGAATCACATAACACACACGCATATTCACACATAGCAATATTCGGCAATCTCAAGAAAACATAGCAAAGCAATCATCAAAATATATCATATCATACAATACATAAGAACAAACAAAAACAGACAACAAATCGAACAATCAATCACAACAATTAAACATCACAAACCAAACATTTTATAATCAGAACACTTTCGGCATTGACCCCTAAAGATGTGGGTATGTACGCATGTACTTTCCTACAAACACAAAACCAGAAAATATGTTAGCATATAACAAATTATATTACCTAAACCATGCTCTGCTACCAAACCTATAAGGACCCAAACCCAACCTATTAGGACCTTTACCGCCATGAAACCCAAACAAGCCCAACCTAAGATCTATCTGAATCCCACAAGGCTCTAATCATTCTAATTCTGATTTTATTATACTCTTTTTTTATGGTTTTAAAGATTGGAGCATAATAATAATGGACAAACATTCTTATAACATACGGAGTGAATAAAAACATCAGCGGAAGTCGTTATAATTAACCAAAGGTATCACAATACACAAGTCCCATAGGGATCTCAAAATCCAGCATGTAGCCTCCAATAAAATTCAGAAATAAATAAAAATAAGAGAGATTCAATAAACTAGAAAGTAGTCCAATTAAACATCATGTTTAATGGTATATGCGCAAGCAATCAACAAGGAAGGAGGTATGCGAATGTGATGCAATATCGTCCCATCGTGCAGCCTTGATCTCACACACTAGTACCACTGACAGAAGATATACCTAAGCCTGAAAAATGGTGAAAACAACGGAGTGAGATTACAAGAATCTCAGTAGGGTCACAACATCATAAGATCTGCAGAAATCTAAACAAACATCTCACAAACAACATTAGATTCGCCTACACAACTAAAGAGGTATCAAGCAATCATCAAACAATCATCAAACAATTATAATAGGGGTTAAGGCCGAAAGTCATAGGCTGAGTGTGAAACCCTATCCTAGTCGTATGTCCAGTCAACGTCGTTGTAGTGGTCCACATGTATGTTTGACATGTTGACCGGGACGGGAATCAAGACGATAAATAAATATCGTTTTGCCCCTATCGAACCCAGACTTGTTTCCGGGCCTGTTTATTTCCCCTAAGGCCTTCTACGTATCTTTGTCTTATTTTCGGGCCTGTTTATTTCCCTAGGGCCCTATACGTACCCTTTAAGCCCATTTTCCTACCCTAATCACTGCCATTGTTTTATTCCAGACAGAAAATCTGTGTTCTGCCGTCCGCTATCCTCTTTCTCACGTTATTTCCAATCTGTCGCCACAAATTCTTTTCGTTCGTTGTGTCTTCCTCCGTACAACCCAACAATCGCCTTTAGCCCCTTCCTTTTTCCCACTGTTGGTTTGTCTGTCAGGTTTGTAGATTGGTGAGGGAATGGTAGGAATTTCCTTTCCGTATTTTAAATTAGGGTTGTGATTTCTTGTTCTGATAATGGTTTGATTCAGGTGGATCCAAATCTGGGTATCGCGATAAGGGAAAAGGGATTGCCACCAGTTCATCTGCATGTCAGGTAGGAGTCTATGCCCTATACGTTTGATCGGCAATCGTTTCGTTCTTTTGTTTATGCTGTTGGTTTTCTTCAATTCATGTCTTATTCTCCATCCTTGGCTCCACTCTTAACTCTCTGTTGTGGATTTCCTTGCTACTAATACCTGTTAATGCAATTTACGATTGTCTTTTATTGTTTGTTTTACTATGTTTGCTTCCTTCTTGGGTTGAGTCAAATTTAATATATCGTTCTCTGTTTGTTTCACTGCGCATTTTGTTCCCTCTTCTCGGCTTGACTGGATGTCTCAGCTCTATCACTGATTTTTCTTTCTCGTTGTATGTGCCTGTATAAACGCCCTACCACCACAAGCACACCCACCTTTTCTTTCCGAAATCCCCCCTTGCCCAACCCTCTTAGTTAAATGTCACACTAGGAGTGATTTATTCTCCTATTGGTTTCATTGGTTTCCGTCGGGTCCTTCTCAACCTAATTTTTCCCAAGTCATGTCGTCGCCATTTGTGCTTGTGCAGCTCTGTTTGTTTTCCTGTTGGGACGGGGGCTCTCTCTTGTTAAGTCAGTGTGGTGGGTCTTTGATAGCAGACGGAGGATAGGGATCCCGTTTTGTAAGACCCCGAATTTTGAGTCCTAGAAGTCCAGAAGCCAGTGCGGGTGAAAAGACAATTTTGCCCCTGAAGAGAAGGATGTGTGATGGCCGAAATTGGTAAGATTGTATAGTAAATTACTTTGTTTCTAATTCCTTTTGATTTAGGTTCTTGTAGATGGATAATAGCTTTAGGAATCATCCTTTAAGGTAGATAGTTGCCTTAGAGATTAAGTCCCTAAAAATAGGGAAGGTAATTTAAGAGTTTGGTTATTTGGTAAATTATATTGGATTGATAGATTGATTAAAAGTAGTAGACATAATTCTATACTCATTGAATATAAATAGGAAGCCAACCCCACAAAATTTTCCCCTAAAACCTTACAAAATTCGTATTGGCTTAAAACCCTATACTTCCCCTTAGCCGTCAGAATTCGCAGAAACTTTAAACCAGCATAACTCCCTCATCGTTCATTGGATCTCTGCGAATAATAGCTTGTTGGAAAGCTCTCTTCATCCTCTTTCCAAAAATCTTTGGATTTTCTTCGGGAGGTTAGTATTTCTTTGTCTAAAGTTACTTTGAAAATCGGCGGCGGAATTAGGTTTTTGCCAAATCTTCTTGAACTTCAAAATAGCATAACTTTCTACTCGTTTGTTGGAATCTTGAAAATAATATGTCGTTGGAAAGCTCTTTTCATTCTCTTTCCAACAGTATATAAATCGCAGCTTGGATGTACATATTTCGTTGTTTTAGGTCGAGACGAAATCGTCTTATGCCCTACTTTTAGCAATAGGTTTTGCATAGTTAATTGGAATGGTAAATTCAGGTTGAATCTTGATAAGTTCCTGGCTATCACATCACACATCCAAGGGGAAGGAACCTGCAACATCTGATCACTGGTTTTCTGATAGGTTTGGTGAGTGGTATTGGTAAGGAATAGGGTATTCAATTGATTTTTGGATATGCATGCTTAGTCTGTTTTGTCTTTGTCTGGTGATGATTTAGGTGGTTCAGATTTACTTAATAAAGGCAAAGGAGTAGCTTCTTGTTCAGAGACAAGAGAGGTAGGATCTATGCCTCATCGGTTTCTCCAGAAACCCCTGCTCTTATCTGATGTTTTTGTTACCTGCCCTTGTTGTATTGTTTGTGATTGGATTGTAGGGTGTGAATATGAAATCCGGAATGAGATATGAATCTCCTAGGCTATATCGAACCCCTGAGTTAGGAATTGAGTGCCTGGGATGCTATTGTTATATGAATTGGATGTGTTGATTGTTTCCTGACATAATTGAGGATACCCTGTTGTGGTATTATGCTTTGTACTTGCCTGTGTGTGCTTGTACGTGTTTGTGTGTCAGGATCCTGTTCCGCTGGCCAGGCAGGGTAAGCACTGATGCTCCTAGTGAGAGGAGAGGTACTTACCGATTTATGGGAGGTGTATGGGTGTTGAACCAGCAAGCTAGCACTGGATATCTGTCCTTGCGAGGCCGGATCCCTGTCTTGCGAGACAGGAAGCCCTTATCTTGCGAGATTTGGGGATGCCCTAGTTGCGACTAGGGAAGACTTGTCCATGTGGGGCTAGTCGACTTATCCTTGCAAGGATAAGGTGAAAGGCTTACTGATTAGCTTGTGTGTTAACCATCTACCCTTTGTGCAGTAAGTCTTGGACAACACAGGTGGAAGGGGATGGCCTTTCTTCTACATTGAGAATGATTTTGTTGTATTTCACCTGCCTGTGTACTTCTGAACTTCCGGAAGTGTGGTCCTCCTTCAGCCATAATCTCGGCCTTAACCTCTTTTGGTTTATTGTTGAATTGCGTGATCCTTTTAGTTGTTTAGGGAATGATGTTGCGACCCTACTGAGATTCTTGTAATCTCAAATCGTTGTTTTTACCATTTTTCAGGCTTAGGTACATCCTTTGTTCGTGGTACCAGTGTGTGAGATCAAGGCTGCACGGCGGGGCAATATCGCATCACAAATACTTACTTGTTACTTGCGCAAATAACTTGAAAGATTGGATGATGTTCTAGTTTATTTTTAAGCATTCGTTAGGATTACTATTTCCGAAATATGTTGATAAACTTCTTGCTGGTTATTTGGATCCCTATGGGACTTGTGTGTTATGAACCCAAAGGATAAATTTAAGACTTCCGCTGATGTTTTTATTTACTCCGTATGTTACCAGAATATGTGTCGAATATCATGCTCCAATTGATCGAGAAGCATCAAAATAAATAAGTTTAAAATCGGTACCTTATGAGTAGCCTTGTGGAATTCTAATAGGTCCTAGGTGTCATTGAGACTTATTTGGGTTTCAAGGCAGTAATGACCTTAATGGGAGCAACGAATAATGGTTTAGGAATTAGGGTCGTTACAAGTTTCTCTCAGCACAGCCGTTCCTTTCTTTTTCTTGATGAACACCAAAGCCGAGTTACCCAGTTACCAGTTACTCCTCAACTCCAGTTTTTAGACCCTTCCTCTTCTCTAGAAGAACCAACATCTTGACTTCTAGCTCAACCCCACCTGCAGGACGTTGGCCACTACGCAGATCTGCTTTGGAGTCACTTATTCCCTGTGCCGCGAACTGTTTTTTTGTCCACCGGATTGATGCTTTCTTCTTCTCCCATCATTTCCAGGGCCGTGAGTTTTCCCTCCACCGAGTCTGTGCAAAATGAATGCAGGCTCGTTTCTTCTTCCCTTCAGGTCGAGCGAGGCGTGCTCCCTTCTTCTTCATTTGTTTTCCGACGTCCTGAGTTTCCTTTTTTTTTTCCTACCGGAGTCGTGCGACTGTTAGCTTGTCCTCTACCGGAGCCCTATTTTCCCTTCTTCCTCTTATGTGCCCTCCCCTTGGCTTCATTGATGTATCACCTGTTGCTTCCATTTTACCCAGCCGGCCCCTTCAAATTTCTCTTTTCTTTTCCCTCGTCTAGCGTCTCTCCCTGCGGACTGCATGGGTATTCTCTTATTTGTATCAGTTTCTGCCATGGTCAAGCCACCAACGAAGAACAGATAACACCGGCTGTCCCGCATTCCCGATTTCCCCTGCAAATCCTTCTTCTTCCTTTACGTTGAACGATTGGTACCCCTGTCTGCTTCGTCGATTTCCCAGCTTCCGTTCCACCCAGCCGTTTCCTTTTTCTTCCTCTCATCGAGTGTGTCCTTCGTTGCTGCGTTGATGTACCTTCCCTTTCATTTTTTTTGTTTTCCATGATTGTACCTAATTAATTATTAAATTGATTTATGAATATGGGATATAAGCCTTTTACTATTAATTATCACTCATGGGATACATAAAGATGTTATTATTGGATTTCTAAATATTAATTATCTAACTTATTTTAATTGTAGGGTGAGTTTATGCCTGGACATAATTTGAGGATGTGTGATGTATGTGCTCGTGTGACGTTCGATTATAAATGTCGGGCTTTGTGTTACTAATTTAGGCAAGTATATTAGTTTACGAGCCTACTGTTTGAGTATTATGGTTTTTATCGAGTATACCAATAACGTAGTATTTTTGGAACTGTAATATTTGACAAAATATCATTTTATAAACCGTCTATATGCCTCAGTCTGAGTATCTATAGTTAATAACGTTCGCTTGGCCAATGCGAGGTGAGTATACGGAATCCCAGTGATAGGGGAGAGTTACCCAGTTACCAGTTACTCCTCCACTCCAGTTTTTAGACCCTTCCTCTTCTCTAGAAGAACCAACATCTTGACTTCTAGCTCAACCCCACCTACAGGACGTTGGCCACTACGCAGATCTGCTTTGGAGTCACTTATTCCCTGTGCCGCGAACTGTTTTTTTGTCCACCGGATTGATGCTTTCTTCTTCTCCCATCATTTCCAGGGCCGTGAGTTTTCCCTCCACCGAGTCTGTGCAAAATGAATGCAGGCTCGTTTCTTCTTCCCTTCAGGTCGAGTGAGGCGTGCTCCCTTCTTCTTCATTTGTTTTCCGACGTCCTGAGTTTCTTTTTTTTTCCTACTGGAGTCGTGCGACTGTTAGCTTGTCCTCTACCGGAGCCCTATTTTCCCTTCTTCCTCTTATGTGCCCTCCCCTTGGCTTCATTGATGTATCACCTGTTGCTTCCGTTTTGCCCAGCCGGCCCCTTCAAATTTCTCTTTTCTTTTCCCTCGTCTAGCATCTCTCCCTGCGGACTGCATGGGTATTCTCTTATTTGTATCAGTTTCTGCCATGGTCAAGCCACCAACGAAGAACAGATAACACCGGCTGTCCCGCATTCCCGATTTCCCCTGCAAATCCTTCTTCTTCCTTTACGTTGAACGATTGGTACCCCTGTCTGCTTCGTCGATTTCCCAGCTTCCGTTCCACCCAGCCGTTTCCTTTTTCTTCCTCTCATCGAGTGTGTCCTTCGTTGCTGCGTTGATGTACCTTCCCTTTCATTTTTTTTGTTTTCCATGATTGTACCTAATTAATTATTAAATTGATTTATGAATATGGGATATAAGCCTTTTACTATTAATTATCACTCATGGGATACATAAAGATGTTATTATTGGATTTCTAAATATTAATTATCTAACTTATTTTTATTGTAGGGTGAGTTTATGCCTGGACATAATTTGAGGATGTGTGATGTATGTGCTCGTGTGACGTTCGATTATAAATGTCGGGCTTTGTGTTACTAATTTAGGCAAGTATATTAGTTTACGAGCCTACTGTTTGAGTATTATGGTTTTTATCGAGTATACCAATAACGTAGTATTTTTGGAACTGTAATATTTGACAAAATATCATTTTATAAACCGTCTATATGCCTCAGTCTGAGTATCTATAGTTATTAACGTTCGCTTGGCCAATGCAAGGTGAGTATACGGAATCCCAGTGATAGGGGAGAGTTACCCAGTTACCAGTTACTCCTCCACTCCAGTTTTTAGACCCTTCCTCTTCTCTAGAAGAACCAACATCTTGACTTCTAGCTCAACCCCACCTACAGGACGTTGGCCACTACGCAGATCTGCTTTGGAGTCACTTATTCCCTGTGCCGCGAACTGTTTTTTTGTCCACCGGATTGATGCTTTCTTCTTCTCCCATCATTTCCAGGGCCGTGAATGCAGGCTCGTTTCTTCTTCCCTTCAGGTCGAGTGAGGCGTGCTCCCTTCTTCTTCATTTGTTTTCCGACGTCCTGAGTTTCTTTTTTTTTCCTACTGGAGTCGTGCGACTGTTAGCTTGTCCTCTACCGGAGCCCTGCTTTCCCTTCTTCCTCTTACGTGCCCTCCCCTTGGCTTCATTGATGTATCACCTGTTGCTTCCGTTTTGCCCAGCCGGCCCCTTCAAATTTTTTTTTCTTTTCCCTCGTCTAGCGTCTCTCCCTGCGGACTGCATGGGTATTCTCTTATTTGTATCAGTTTCTGCCATGGTCAAGCCACCAACGAAGAACAGATAACACCGGCTGTCCCGCATTCCCGATTTCCCCTGCAAATCCTTCTTCTTCCTTTACGTTGAACGATTGGTACCCCTGTCTGCTTCGTCGATTTCCCAGCTTCCGTTCCACCCAGCCGTTTCCTTTTTCTTCCTCTCATCGAGTGTGTCCTTCGTTGCTGCGTTGATGTACCTTCCCTTTCATTTTTTTTGTTTTCCATGATTGTACCTAATTAATTATTAAATTGATTTATGAATATGGGATATAAGCCTTTTACTATTAATTATCACTCATGGGATACATAAAGATGTTATTATTGGATTTCTAAATATTAATTATCTAACTTATTTTTATTGTAGGGTGAGTTTATGCCTGGACATAATTTGAGGATGTGTGATGTATGTGCTCGTGTGACGTTCGATTATAAATGTCGGGCTTTGTGTTACTAATTTAGGCAAGTATATTAGTTTACGAGCCTACTGTTTGAGTATTATGGTTTTTATCGAGTATACCAATAACGTAGTATTTTTGGAACTGTAATATTTGACAAAATATCATTTTATAAACCGTCTATATGCCTCAGTCTGAGTATCTATAGTTATTAACGTTCGCTTGGCCAATGCAAGGTGAGTATACGAAATCCCAGTGATAGGGGAGAGTTACCCAGTTACCAGTTACTCCTCAACTCCAGTTTTTAGACCCTTCCTCTTCTCTAGAAGAACCAACATCTTGACTTCTAGCTCAACCCCACCTGCAGGACGTTGGCCACTACGCAGATCTGCTTTGGAGTCACTTATTCCCTGTGCCGCGAACTGTTTTTTTGTCCACCGGATTGATGCTTTCTTCTTCTCCCATCATTTCCAGGGCCGTGAATGCAGGCTCGTTTCTTCTTCCCTTCAGGTCGAGTGAGGCGTGCTCCCTTCTTCTTCATTTGTTTTCCGACGTCCTGAGTTTCTTTTTTTTTCCTACTGGAGTCGTGCGACTGTTAGCTTGTCCTCTACCGGAGCCCTGCTTTCCCTTCTTCCTCTTACGTGCCCTCCCCTTGGCTTCATTGATGTATCACCTGTTGCTTCCGTTTTGCCCAGCCGGCCCCTTCAAATTTTTTTTTCTTTTCCCTCGTCTAGCATCTCTCCCTGCGGACTGCATGGGTATTCTCTTATTTGTATCAGTTTCTGCCGTGGTCAAGCCACCAACGAAGAACAGATAACACCGGCTGTCCCGCATTCCCGATTTCCCCTGCAAATCCTTCTTCTTCCTTTACGTTGAACGATGGGTACCTCTGTCTGCTACGTCGATTTCCCAGCTTCCGTTCCACCCATCCGTTTCCTTTTTCTTCCTCTCATCGAGCGTGTCCTTCGTTGCTGCGTTGATGTACCTTCCCTTGCATTTCTTTTGTTTTCCATGATTGTACCTAATTAATTATTAAATTGATTTATGAATATGGGATATAAGCCTTTTACTATTAATTATCACTCATGGGATACATAAAGATGTTATTATTGGATTTCTAAATATTAATTATCTAACTTATTTTTATTGTAGGGTGAGTTTATGCCTGGACATAATTTGAGGATGTGTGATGTATGTGCTCGTGTGACGTTCGATTATAAATGTCGGGCTTTGTGTTATTAATTTAGGCAAGTATATTAGTTTACGAGCCTACTGTTTGAGTATTGTAGTTTTTATCGAGTATACCAATAACGTAGTATTTTTGGAACTGTAATATTTGACAAAATATCATTTTATAAACCGTCTATATGCCTCAGTCTGAGTATCTATAGTTAATAACGTTCGCTTGGCCAATGCGAGGTGAGTATACGGAATCCCAGTGATAGGGGAGAGTTACCCAGTTACCAGTTACTCCTCCACTCCAGTTTTTAGACCCTTCCTCTTCTCTAGAAGAACCAACATCTTGACTTCTAGCTCAACCCCACCTACAGGACGTTGGCCACTACGCAGATCTGCTTTGGAGTCACTTATTCCCTGTGCCGCGAACTGTTTTTTTTTCCACCGGATTGATGCTTTCTTCTTCTCCCATCATTTCCAGGGCCGTGAATGCAGGCTCGTTTCTTCTTCCCTTCAGGTCGAGTGAGGCGTGCTCCCTTCTTCTTCATTTGTTTTCCGACGTCCTGAGTTTCCTTTTTTTTTCCTACTGGAGTCGTGCGACTGTTAGCTTGTCCTCTACCGGAGCCCTGCTTTCCCTTCTTCCTCTTATGTGCCCTCCCCTTGGCTTCATTGATGTATCACCTGTTGCTTCCATTTTACCCAGCCGGCCCCTTCAAATTTCTCTTTTCTTTTCCCTCGTCTAGCGTCTCTCCCTGCGGACTGCATGGGTATTCTCTTATTTGTATCAGTTTCTGCCGTGGTCAAGCCACCAACGAAGAACAGATAACACCGGCTGTCCCGCATTCCCGATTTCCCCTGCAAATCCTTCTTCTTCCTTTACGTTGAACGATGGGTACCTCTGTCTGCTACGTCGATTTCCCAGCTTCCGTTCCACCCATCCGTTTCCTTTTTCTTCCTCTCATCGAGCGTGTCCTTCGTTGCTGCGTTGATGTACCTTCCCTTTCATTTTTTTTGTTTTCCATGATTGTACCTAATTAATTATTAAATTGATTTATGAATATGGGATATAAGCCTTTTACTATTAATTATCACTCATGGGATACATAAAGATGTTATTATTGGATTTCTAAATATTAATTATCTAACTTATTTTTATTGTAGGGTGAGTTTATGCCTGGACATAATTTGAGGATGTGTGATGTATGTGCTCGTGTGACGTTCGATTATAAATGTCGGGCTTTGTGTTATTAATTTAGGCAAGTATATTAGTTTACGAGCCTACTGTTTGAGTATGTATGTTTTTATCGAGTATACCAATAACGTAGTATTTTTGGAACTGTAATATTTGACAAAATATCATTTTATAAACCGTCTATATGCCTCAGTCTGAGTATCTATAGTTAATAACGTTCGCTTGGCCAATGCGAGGTGAGTATACGGAATCCCAGTGATAGGGGAGAGTTACCCAGTTACCAGTTACTCCTCCACTCCAGTTTTTAGACCCTTCCTCTTCTCTAGAAGAACCAACATCTTGACTTCTAGCTCAACCCCACCTACAGGACGTTGGCCACTACGCAGATCTGCTTTGGAGTCACTTATTCCCTGTGCCGCGAACTGTTTTTTTGTCCACCGGATTGATGCTTTCTTCTTCTCCCATCATTTCCAGGGCCGTGAATGCAGGCTCGTTTCTTCTTCCCTTCAGGTCGAGTGAGGCGTGCTCCCTTCTTCTTCATTTGTTTTCCGACGTCCTGAGTTTCTTTTTTTTTCCTACTGGAGTCGTGCGACTGTTAGCTTGTCCTCTACCGGAGCCCTGCTTTCCCTTCTTCCTCTTACGTGCCCTCCCCTTGGCTTCATTGATGTATCACCTGTTGCTTCCGTTTTGCCCAGCCGGCCCCTTCAAATTTTTTTTTCTTTTCCCTCGTCTAGCATCTCTCCCTGCGGACTGCATGGGTATTCTCTTATTTGTATCAGTTTCTGCCGTGGTCAAGCCACCAACGAAGAACAGATAACACCGGCTGTCCCGCATTCCCGATTTCCCCTGCAAATCCTTCTTCTTCCTTTACGTTGAACGATGGGTACCTCTGTCTGCTACGTCGATTTCCCAGCTTCCGTTCCACCCATCCGTTTCCTTTTTCTTCCTCTCATCGAGTGTGTCCTTCGTTGCTGCGTTGATGTACCTTCCCTTTCATTTTTTTTGTTTTCCATGATTGTACCTAATTAATTATTAAATTGATTTATGAATATGGGATATAAGCCTTTTACTATTAATTATCACTCATGGGATACATAAAGATGTTATTATTGGATTTCTAAATATTAATTATCTAACTTATTTTTATTGTAGGGTGAGTTTATGCCTGGACATAATTTGAGGATGTGTGATGTATGTGCACGTGTGACGTTCGATTATAAATGTCGGGCTTTGTGTTATTAATTTAGGCAAGTATATTAGTTTACGAGCCTACTGTTTGAGTATTATAGTTTTTATCGAGTATACCAATAACGTAGTATTTTTGGAACTGTAATATTTGACAAAATATCATTTTATAAACCGTCTATATGCCTCAGTCTGAGTATCTATAGTTAATAACGTTCGCTTGGCCAATGCGAGGTGAGTATACGGAATCCCAGTGATAGGGGAGAGTTACCCAGTTACCAGTTACTCCTCCACTCCAGTTTTTAGACCCTTCCTCTTCTCTAGAAGAACCAACATCTTGACTTCTAGCTCAACCCCACCTGCAGGACGTTGGCCACTACGCAGATCTGCTTTGGAGTCACTTATTCCCTGTGCCGCGAACTGTTTTTTTGTCCACCGGATTGATGCTTTCTTCTTCTCCCATCATTTCCAGGGCCGTGAATGCAGGCTCGTTTCTTCTTCCCTTCAGGTCGAGTGAGGCGTGCTCCCTTCTTCTTCATTTGTTTTCCGACGTCCTGAGTTTCTTTTTTTTTCCTACTGGAGTCGTGCGACTGTTAGCTTGTCCTCTACCGGAGCCCTGCTTTCCCTTCTTCCTCTTACGTGCCCTCCCCTTGGCTTCATTGATGTATCACCTGTTGCTTCCGTTTTGCCCAGCCGGCCCCTTCAAATTTTTTTTTCTTTTCCCTCGTCTAGCATCTCTCCCTGCGGACTGCATGGGTATTCTCTTATTTGTATCAGTTTCTGCCATGGTCAAGCCACCAACGAAGAACAGATAACACCGGCTGTCCCGCATTCCCGATTTCCCCTGCAAATCCTTCTTCTTCCTTTACGTTGAACGATTGGTACCCCTGTCTGCTTCGTCGATTTCCCAGCTTCCGTTCCACCCAGCCGTTTCCTTTTTCTTCCTCTCATCGAGTGTGTCCTTCGTTGCTGCGTTGATGTACCTTCCCTTTCATTTTTTTTGTTTTCCATGATTGTACCTAATTAATTATTAAATTGATTTATGAATATGGGATATAAGCCTTTTACTATTAATTATCACTCATGGGATACATAAAGATGTTATTATTGGATTTCTAAATATTAATTATCTAACTTATTTTTATTGTAGGGTGAGTTTATGCCTGGACATAATTTGAGGATGTGTGATGTATGTGCTCGTGTGACGTTCGATTATAAATGTCGGGCTTTGTGTTACTAATTTAGGCAAGTATATTAGTTTACGAGCCTACTGTTTGAGTATTATGGTTTTTATCGAGTATACCAATAACGTAGTATTTTTGGAACTGTAATATTTGACAAAATATCATTTTATAAACCGTCTATATGCCTCAGTCTGAGTATCTATAGTTATTAACGTTCGCTTGGCCAATGCAAGGTGAGTATACGGAATCCCAGTGATAGGGGAGAGTTACCCAGTTACCAGTTACTCCTCCACTCCAGTTTTTAGACCCTTCCTCTTCTCTAGAAGAACCAACATCTTGACTTCTAGCTCAACCCCACCTACAGGACGTTGGCCACTACGCAGATCTGCTTTGGAGTCACTTATTCCCTGTGCCGCGAACTGTTTTTTTTTTCCACCGGATTGATGCTTTCTTCTTCTCCCATCATTTCCAGGGCCGTGAGTTTTCCCTCCACCGAGTCTGTGCAAAATGAATGCAGGCTCGTTTCTTCTTCCCTTCAGGTCGAGCGAGGCGTGCTCCCTTCTTCTTCATTTGTTTTCCGACGTCCTGAGTTTCTTTTTTTTTCCTACTGGAGTCGTGCGACTGTTAGCTTGTCCTCTACCGGAGCCCTATTTTCCCTTCTTCCTCTTACGTGCCCTCCCCTTGGCTTCATTGATGTATCACCTGTTGCTTCCGTTTTGCCCAGCCGGCCCCTTCAAATTTTTTTTTCTTTTCCCTCGTCTAGCATCTCTCCCTGCGGACTGCATGGGTATTCTCTTATTTGTATCAGTTTCTGCCATGGTCAAGCCACCAACGAAGAACAGATAACACCGGCTGTCCCGCATTCCCGATTTCCCCTGCAAATCCTTCTTCTTCCTTTACGTTGAACGATGGGTACCTCTGTCTGCTACGTCGATTTCCCAGCTTCCGTTCCACCCATCCGTTTCCTTTTTCTTCCTCTCATCGAGCGTGTCCTTCGTTGCTGCGTTGATGTACCTTCCCTTGCATTTCTTTTGTTTTCCATGATTGTACCTAATTAATTATTAAATTGATTTATGAATATGGGATATAAGCCTTTTACTATTAATTATCACTCATGGGATACATAAAGATGTTATTATTGGATTTCTAAATATTAATTATCTAACTTATTTTTATTGTAGGGTGAGTTTATGCCTGGACATAATTTGAGGATGTGTGATGTATGTGCTCGTGTGACGTTCGATTATAAATGTCGGGCTTTGTGTTATTAATTTAGGCAAGTATATTAGTTTACGAGCCTACTGTTTGAGTATTATAGTTTTTATCGAGTATACCAATAACGTAGTATTTTTGGAACTGTAATATTTGACAAAATATCATTTTATAAACCGTCTATATGCCTCAGTCTGAGTATCTATAGTTAATAACGTTCGCTTGGCCAATGCGAGGTGAGTATACGGAATCCCAGTGATAGGGGAGAGTTACCCAGTTACCAGTTACTCCTCCACTCCAGTTTTTAGACCCTTCCTCTTCTCTAGAAGAACCAACATCTTGACTTCTAGCTCAACCCCACCTACAGGACGTTGGCCACTACGCAGATCTGCTTTGGAGTCACTTATTCCCTGTGCCGCGAACTGTTTTTTTTTCCACCGGATTGATGCTTTCTTCTTCTCCCATCATTTCCAGGGCCGTGAGTTTTCCCTCCACCGAGTCTGTGCAAAATGAATGCAGGCTCGTTTCTTCTTCCCTTCAGGTCGAGCGAGGCGTGCTCCCTTCTTCTTCATTTGTTTTCCGACGTCCTGAGTTTCCTTTTTTTTTTCCTACCGGAGTCGTGCGACTGTTAGCTTGTCCTCTACCGGAGCCCTATTTTCCCTTCTTCCTCTTATGTGCCCTCCCCTTGGCTTCATTGATGTATCACCTGTTGCTTCCATTTTACCCAGCCGGCCCCTTCAAATTTCTCTTTTCTTTTCCCTCGTCTAGCGTCTCTCCCTGCGGACTGCATGGGTATTCTCTTATTTGTATCAGTTTCTGCCGTGGTCAAGCCACCAACGAAGAACAGATAACACCGGCTGTCCCGCATTCCCGATTTCCCCTGCAAATCCTTCTTCTTCCTTTACGTTGAACGATTGGTACCCCTGTCTGCTTCGTCGATTTCCCAGCTTCCGTTCCACCCAGCCGTTTCCTTTTTCTTCCTCTCATCGAGTGTGTCCTTCGTTGCTGCGTTGATGTACCTTCCCTTTCATTTTTTTTGTTTTCCATGATTGTACCTAATTAATTATTAAATTGATTTATGAATATGGGATATAAGCCTTTTACTATTAATTATCACTCATGGGATACATAAAGATGTTATTATTGGATTTCTAAATATTAATTATCTAACTTATTTTTATTGTAGGGTGAGTTTATGCCTGGACATAATTTGAGGATGTGTGATGTATGTGCTCGTGTGACGTTCGATTATAAATGTCGGGCTTTGTGTTACTAATTTAGGCAAGTATATTAGTTTACGAGCCTACTGTTTGAGTATTATGGTTTTTATCGAGTATACCAATAACGTAGTATTTTTGGAACTGTAATATTTGACAAAATATCATTTTATAAACCGTCTATATGCCTCAGTCTGAGTATCTATAGTTATTAACGTTCGCTTGGCCAATGCAAGGTGAGTATACGAAATCCCAGTGATAGGGGAGAGTTGCTTACCTGTTCGGGAGTCGTATGGGTGTTGTCTTCATTTACCTGCCACGTCTTCACAGGTTGGTTCGTATAGAGTATTGAGACGAGTATGATACGTGTTGTATTTTCTCTTCCTAGTCTCGGACAACACTGGCGGTAAGGGTTACGTATTTAGTATTTTTCTAAAAATATAAATTTACACTGCCAGTGGGCTCCAGGTTTCCCTTTAACGGGTGTTACTCGAGGAGTGTTTTATTATGTCCATCCCGATGGGTTTTTGGTTGGGATTATTAGCCGTCTGTGTTACGAATTATTGAGTTATAACCCATTGGGCTGGAATCACGTTATACGTTATAAAATCAATGTGTGAATTCCATATTCTTCAGGGTGTTTCGGTTTTGTCCTTACTCGTATAGTGATCCGTTCCTTCCCTTCCTTGTATGTGTTCTCTTTTTCCCCGTAGGACATATGATGTTGTGACTCCTACTGAGATTTTTATCTCACCCGTTGATGTTTCCCCCTTTCAGGAGTAGTTCGTGAGCCGTAGATGGCGTTTGAGGTGTGAGTGCTTCCTACAATGTGGCTGGACTATCGCACCTGCACATTTTGCATGGTTTCATTTTCTGGCATTTCCGATTTGACTCGTTTTGATATTTTAACTCACATTATATTTTTATTAATTTATTATTCTACGGGATACGGTTTTTGTGTACCGGGCGTTAGGCCCAGTTGGTGATTTTGGGCTTGTGACTGTATGGACCCGTTTTCCGTTTTGAATATATTGTCCATTCGAATAAAATCTTCCGTTGTGGTATTTTGTTCACTCCGATTTTCATGGCAGATGTCTGTTTCTTATTTGACATGCTCCAATTCTCGAAATATTAAATACGTTTGTTTTGGGAATCGTGTTTGAAAAGTCGTCTAAGCCTTGTGGGATTCGGATTGCTCCACATGTTGGGCTTCTCCGGGTTTCACGGCGGTAAGGGCCTGATTTTTGGGTTCGGGTCCTTACACTGAGGGTGGACTATAAACACTTCTAAAAACAGAAGTACACAAGTAGGTAATTCATCATTCGATCTCATAAATAAAAAGGTCATCCACTTCCACCTGTGTTGTCTAAAGCTTAACTGCACAAAGGATAAATGGTTAGCACACAATAAAAGCAGCAAGCCTATCCATCTTGCCACACAAGGACAAGGCATCAAAGCAACACAAAGACAAGGGCATCCAAACCACACAAGGATAAGGGCATCTAAACCACACAAGGATAAGGGCATCTAGCCACACAAGGACTAGACATCTAATGAAATTTTGCTGGGGATTGCCATCCACGCGACTCCTATACTAGTAAGAACCTCTCCTCTCCCTAGAAGTATCGGTGCTTACCCTGAATGGCCACCGAAAAATGATCTTTGCACACAAACATGTACAAGGGCACACAAGCATGTACAAGGCATAACTATAACGATCCCAATTCCTAACTATTATTAATTGCTCCGATTAAGGTCATTACCGCCGTGAAACCCAAATAAGCCTAAATGACACCTAAGACCCACTTAAATCCCACCAGGCTTATCATGAACTACCGATTTTTAGCTTGTTATTTTTATTGCTTATCAAAAATTGGAGCATGACATTGGACACATGTTCTGGTATCATACGGAGTAAATAAAACATCAGCGGAAGTCTTAAATTAAATCTTTGGGTTCATAACACACAAGTCCCATAGGGATCCACACAACCAGCAAGAAATTCTTCATCAAGGTTCGAAAATAGCAAGTGAAGAAGAGTGCTTAAAATAAATCAGAAAATTGCCCAATCATTCATGTTATATGCGCAAGTAACAAGTATGCAAATGTGATGCGATATCGCCCCGCCGTACAGCCTTGATCTCACACCCTGGTACCATGAACAGTGAATGTACCTAAGCCTGAAAAATGGTAAAAACAACGGTTTGAGATTACAAGAATCTCAGTAGGGTCACATCATCATAAGATCTACAGAAACCTTAAACACAAATCTCCTAATTCACATAAGATCATTCCTAAACAAATAAAGGGGATCACGCAATTCAAAAACCAATCAAAAGAGGTTAGGACCAAATCTATGGCTGAGGGAGGACTGCAAACACTTCCGAAAGCTCAGAAGTACACAGACAGGTGAAACACATCACATTGCCCTCGGCAATGAAGAAGAAAGGCCATCCCCTTCCACCTGTGTTGTCCAAAACTTACTGCACAAAGGGTAGATGGTTAACACGCAAACTAATCAGTAAGTCTTTCATCTTGTCCTCGCAAGGACAAGTCGACTAGTCCCACACGGACAAGTCTTCCCAGGTCACATACCTACCAGGGCTTCCTTCCACACAAGGACAGGGTTCCGGTCACACAAGGACCAGACCTCCAGCGAGCTCTTGCTGGGATTTGCCACCCATACAACTCCCATACCAGTAAGAACCTTTCCTCTCCCTAGGAGCATCAGCGCTTACCCTGAGTGGCCACCGGAATAGGATCCTGACACACAGACATGTACAAGCACACACAGGCAAGTACAAAACATAATACCACAACAAGGTATCCTCAATCATGTCAGAACACAATCAACATATCCAATTCACATAACAATTGCATCCCAGGCACTCAATTCCTAACTCAGGGGTTCGATATAGCCTAGGAGATTCATATCTCATTCTGTATTTCATATTCTCACCCTATAATCCAATCACAAACATTACAACAAGGGCAGGTAACAAAAACATCAAGAAAAGAGCAGGGGTCTCTGGAGAAACCGATGAGGCGTAGATCCTACCTCCCTTGTCTCTGAACAAGAAGCTACTCCTTTTCCTTTATTAAGTAAATCCGAACCACCTAAATTATCACCAGGCAAAGACAAAAGCAAACTAGGCATGCATATTCAATAGTCAATTGAATACCCTATTTCCTTACCAATACCACTCACCAACCTATCAGAAAACCAGTGATCATACGTTTCAGGTGCCTCCCTCTTGGATGTGTAATGTGATAGCCAGGAACTTAACAAGATTCAACCTGAATTTACCATTCCAATTAACTATGCAAATCTTGTCGCTAAAAGTAGGGCATAGGACGGTTTTTTCTTAACCTTAAACAAGGAAATGTTCATATCCAACCTGAGATTTATATATTTTTGGAAAAATGATGAAAAGAGCTTTCCAACGAGCTTTTATTTGTAAGGATCTGACAAACGATTAGAAAGTTATACTATTTTGAAGTTTAAGAAGATTTGGCAAAAACCTAATTCTGCCACCGATTTTTAAGTTAAGCTTAGATAAAGAAATACTAACCTCCTGACAAAAAATAAAATAATTTTGGAAAGAGGATGAAGAGATCTTTCCAACAAGCTATTATTCTCAGAGATATAACAAACAACAAAAGATTTATGCTATTCTTAATTTTAAGAAGATTTGGCAGTGCCGCCGAATTTGAACTTGACCTTTTAGAAAGAAATACTAATCTCTTGATAAAAACTCAGTAATGGTTGGAAAGAGAATGAAGAGAGTTTTCCAACAAGATATTATTCGCAGAGATCCGACGAACGATGATTGAGTTATGCGGGTTTGAAGTTTCTGCGAATTATAGCGGCTATAGGGAGGTATAGGGTTTTAGGCTCATACGAATTTGTAAGTTTTCTATGAATGATTTTTGTGGGGATGGCTTCCTATTTATAATGAATGGGTATATAATTATAATTACTACTTTTAATCACTTTATCATAATAAGATAATCTACTAGATAATTAAATTCTAAATTATCTTCCCTATTTTTAGGGTCTTTAATCTCTAAGGCAATTATCCCTCTATAAGAACAATCTCTAAGGCAATTATCCATCTATAAGAACTTAGATCAAAGGGAATTTAAAACAAAGTTAACTACTAAACAATCTTACCAATTTTGGCCATCACACATTATTTCCTTCAGGGGAAAAATCTTCTTTTCACCTGCACTGGCTTCTGGACTTCTAGGACTCAAAATTCGGGGTCTTACAATAACACCACAACAGAGCATCCTCAATCACATCATAACACAAACAGAAAGTCCAATGCACATAGCACAATCACAATAGGCACACACAATCTATTGTAAGGATCTAAAATTTCCTAAGGATTCTTAGCTCAATCCGCAACTCATGCATATACTATACAAAGCATGCCCATACAATTGAGAACAAGGACATGCATCGAAAATATCAATCAAACAACAAGAATCTCTAGAGAAACTGATTAGGTATAGATCATACCTTTCTTGTCTTTAAACAAGTAGTTTATCCTTTTCCTTAATTAAAAGGATCTGAACCACCTATACAACCATAAGGCAAAGACAAAACCATACTATACATCACAATTCAGAAACCAAAAAGATATCCTAGTTTCTTACTAATTCCACTCACCAAACCAATTAGAAACCAGTTATTAGATACCACATGAATCACCCCCTTGGATGTGTGATGTGATAGCCAAGAACACAACAAGATTTCAAACCGAATTTATCATGCAAATTTCGGCATTAGGTTAGGGAAATAGAGCTAATTGTGATTTTATGCATACAAGGTTTAGGGGTTATGATTTCATGATAATATAAAAGGATTAGGTGTTAATTACACATAAGATTAAAAGAAACAAGATCAGAAATCAATAAAAAAGTCAACTAGTAAAATTCGACAATAATAGGGTAAGGAATGCGGTATGCCGATTTCTCATAC
The DNA here is from genome assembly GCA_019739055.1 of Passiflora organensis. Classification (NCBI taxonomy): domain Eukaryota; kingdom Viridiplantae; phylum Streptophyta; class Magnoliopsida; order Malpighiales; family Passifloraceae; genus Passiflora; species Passiflora organensis. Next base: position 3,311,654 of record JAEPBF010000191.1, on the reverse strand, counting down.
AAGGAAGATTCAAAGGATGAAGTGATGATATTATAACATTAATAGGTGCCAAATTATCATACGAATAAGAGGAACAACAATAGGAACCAATTAAAGGAAGAATCAAGAAATTTCGGCACCAATACCTAGGGAATTGTGATAAGAAAAAAACATAGGGAAGAACTAACCTTCTGATGATGAAACTAATATAGCAAGATAGAGGATGAAAAGAGATTTCCAACAAGCTATTATTTTCATAAATCTGATGAGGATGAAAAAATTCAGCTATGGTATTTGTTAGGTGAATTTCGGTAGCAAGGGTAAGGAAGAAAGGTTTATTGCGTGAAGATTTTGTGAATTTTGATGTGTGGACATATGTGGCCGGTTGGTATGTTTATAGGATTAATGAGATTAATTTTTCCTACATTTAAGGCTATAGATAAGGAGATTACCTTTAAGACTTAATTTCTGGAACTCTCTCTTAATTTTAGGAGATATACCATTTAATGATAGAAATGAACAAGTGGAAGGAAATGAAATCAACCAAAATAGGAAAGAATCTTCAATACTATTTCTGGTTACCACAAATCCATTTCTTTAGAGTCAAAATGGTTATTTCACCTGCACTGACTTCTAGACTTCTAGGACTAAGGATCGGGGTCTCACATAATGTGAGCCTTGTGTGATCTCGATTGATCTACGTGTTGGGTTAATCGGGACTACACGACGGTGAGGGTCCCATTTACCGGGAGCGGATCCTCATAGTAGTTGGTGAACTAGTATGGTTAAGAGAATTATTCAATTTTATTAAAATTGATATTGACATGATATTACTTTATAGTAATAGCAAGTCTTGATATACAAATTGCTGCGACCCCTATATTTCATAGATATATAAAACATATTTGTAACGATCCGAAATCCTAACCTATTATTAATTGCTCCGATTAGGGTCATTACCGTCGTAAAACTCAAACAAGCTGAAGAACCATAACGTATCTGAATTCCACAAGGCTTACTTATCAAATTCTTGATTTTTAGCATGTATATTCGTTATGTTCATTAGTTATTGGAGCATGATACTGGACATGTATTCTGGTATCATATGGAGTGAATAAAATATCAGCGGAAGTCTTTAAATAAAATCAATGAATCCGCAACTCACAAGTCCTATAAGGATCCAAACATCCAGTAAGTTAATTCCAAAAATAAAACGGAAACAAGTAAAGGAGGAACCTTGAAAACCAGAAAAACAGTCTAATAATAATTCATGTGATATACGCAAGCAATTAAGGAACAGGTATGCTAATGTGATGCGATATCACCCTGTCATGTAGTTTTGATCTCATACACTGCTACCATGGATAGTGGATGTACCTAAGCTTGAAAAATGGTGAATATAACAGGATGAGATTATAAGAATCTCACTAGGTCACAACATCATAAGATCTAAAGAAATCTTAAACACAAATCTCCCGAACAACATTAGATCATTCCTACACATCTATGGGTATCACGTAATTCAAAAATCAATCAAAGGGATAGGGCCGAAATTAAGGCTGAGGTTGGACTGCAAACATTTCCGAAATTCAGAAGTACACAGGTAGGTAAAACTCATCAGATTGCCCTCGGCAATAGGAAAAAAAAAGGTCGTCCCCTTCCACCTATGTTATCCAAGGCTTACTGCACAAAGGGTAAAAGGTTAGCACACAAACTAATTAGTAAGCTTATTCATCCTGCCACACAAGAACAAGACATCCCAAGCCACAAAAGGACAAGGGTATCACAAACCACAAAAGGATAAGGGCATCCTGCCACACAAGGACAGGACTTCTAGCCACACAAGAAGTGAGACCCCGAATTTTTAGTCTTAGAAGTCCAGAAGCCAGTGCAGGTGAAAAGATGATTTTATCCCTAAAAGAAAGGATGTGTGCTGGTCAAAATTGGTAAGATTGTTTAGTAGTTAATTCTGTTTTAAATTCCCTCTAATCTAAGTCCTTATAGATAGATAATTTCCTTAGAGATTAAAATCCCTAAAAATAGGGGAAGATAAATAAAGAATTTAATTATCTGGTATATTATCTTATTTTAATAAAATGATTAAAAGTAGTAATCATAATTCTATACCCATTCATTATAAATAGGAAGCCAACCTCACAAAAATTATTCATAGAAAACATACAAAATTCGTATAAACCTAAAACCCTATACCTCCCTATAGCTGCCAAAATTTACTGAAACTTTAAACTAGCATAACTCTCTCATCTTTCATCAGAACCCTGAAAATAATAGCTTTTTTGAAACCTCTCTTCATACTCTTTCAAACCATATATGGTTTTTTGTCAAAAGGTTAGTATTTCTTTCTCTAAAGGTAAGTTTAAAATCGGCGGCGGAATTAGGTCTTCGCCAAATCTTCTTGAATTTCAAAATAGCATAACTCTCTCATCGTTTGTCAGATCCCTACAGATAATAGCTTGTTAGAAATCTCTTTTCATCCTCTTTCCAACCATATATGTTTTGTTGTTTTTACGTAAATATTTGCTTGTCTAAGGTTAAGTTGAAAATCGGCGATGAAATTTGCATAGTTAATTGGAATGGTAATTCAGGTTGAATCTTGTTAAATTCCTGGCTATCACATCACACATCCAAGGGGGAGGTACCTTTAGTATCTCATCACTGGTTTCTGATAGGTTTGGTGAGTGGTATTGGTAAGGAAATAGGGTATTGAATTGATTATTGAATATGCATGCTTAGTTTGTTTTCGTCTTTGCCTGGTGATAATATAGGTGGTTCAGAATTATCTAATAAAGGAAAAGGAGTAGCTTCTTGTTCAGAGACAAGAGAGGTAGGATCTACGCCTCATCGGTTTCTCTAGAGACCCTTGTTATTTTCTTGATGTTTTTGTTACCTGCTCTTATTGTATTGCATGCGATTGGATTATAGGGTGAGAGTATGAAATTCGGAATGAGATATGGATCTCATAGGCTATATCGAACCCCCTGAGTTAGGTATTGAGTGCCTGGGTTGCATATGTTATGTGAACTGAATATGCTGATTGTGTTCTGATATAATTGAGAATACCCTGTTTTGGTATTATGCTGTGTACTTGCCTGTGTGTGCTTGTACGTGTTTGTGTGTTAGGATCTTTTTTCGGTGGCCATTCGGGGTAAGCATTGATGCTCCTAGGCAGAGGAGAGGTTCTTACTGGTGTGGGAGTTGTATAGGCGGCAAACCCCAGAATGCGCGCGCTGGATTTGTGTTTAGGGTTTCTGCAGATCTTATGATGTTGTGACCCTACTGAGATTCTTGTAATCTCATACCATTTTTTTTACCATTTTCCAGGCTTAGGTACATCCATTGTCCGTGGTACCAGTGTGTGAGGTCAAGGCTGCACGGCGGGGCGATATCGCATCACATTTGCATACTTAATCCTTGTTTACTTACGCATATAACATGAATGACTGGGCTATTTTCTAGTTTATTTTCAGATTTCTCCTTTGCTTGCTATTTCCAAAATATGTTGGAGGAATTCTTGCTGATTGTTTGGATCCCTATGGGACTTGTGTGTTATGAACCCAATGATTTAATCCAAAGACTTCCGCTGATGTTTTATTTATTCCGTATGTTACCAGAATGTGTGTCAAATATCATGCTCCAATTGTTGTTAAACATTAAAATAAACATGCTAAAATTCAGAAGTTAATGATAAGCCTGGTGAGATTCAGATAGGTCTTAGGTGTCATTTAGGCTTATTTGGGTTTCACGGCGGTGATGATTTTAATCGGAGAAAATAGTAATAGTTAGGAATCGGGGTCGTCACAGGTTTGGTAGTGGAGCATGGTTTAGGGAATATAATTTGTTATATGCTAACTTATTTGTTGATTTTGGTGATTGTAGGTAAGGACATGGGCTTACACTCACTCACTTAGGGGCTAATACTGAAAGTGAACTAAGGCTAAAATGGGATTAATTTGTAAGATTTAAATGATGGGAATAATAATCTGATGTGATGCTTGTCTATGTATGTTCTTATGTTTAGTATGCCTTAATATGTTTCAGTGGTTGTTAGCTATGTTTCTTGTCATTACCGAATATATATGCATGTGAATAATGACGTGTACTGCCAAATGATAGTGGGAGTGTTGATGGAATTGCCGAGAATACCTTTGCATGTGTGCATGTGATTTCCGAAAATTTGTATATTATTTTCCAACATATGCGTATCGTCCAGTGCATGCCTCTCCACCAGGTACCACTCCTTTTACTAGTATTGTATTTAGTATGTGTTGAGTACAATTGTATATTTGTGTAGTATGGCACGCTAGAGGCAACAAAGAGATCAACGGGGTAGGTTTGAGATTCAGGCTGAACAACAACCTGTTGAGCAAGAGGATCCAAATGCACAAATTGAGCAGGAAGGGCAAGCTGAGCCCGAAAACCAACCTTAGGCACCAGCTGCACCACTCATTGACCCTGTTATGGCACAAATCTTAAACGTAATGCAAGGAATTGCTGCAAATCAGCAGCTAATGAAGGCGCAATTTCAGAATACTCCTTCGCCTGCACCAGTGTAAGAACCTATTCCTCCACTTGAACCTATACAGCCGGCACATCATAAGGAGGCAGAGAGACTTCCCGTCATGATTACAAAATTGCTAAAGGAAGCTCGACAACTTGGATGTAAAGATTTTGGAGGTTCAGCCGGAGCCGCAGCCGCTCGTGAGTGGATAGACACCTTATGTCGGGTATCCTTGTTCCTGCGTATCTCGGATGATGACAAGGTTTCCATTGCTAAATTCTTACTTGAGGGAGAAGCCCTCGCATGGTGGACATCTGTTAGCTTGTGATTCGGCGATAGTTTGCCAACTTGGGAAGAATTTCAGTACGAATTTGACGAAAGATTTTATACAAGATTCCATAAAAGCAAGCAGTAACAAGCTTTTTACAAACATGAACAAGGCACCCATTCGGTGCTGGGATATGAAAAAGTGTTAAGGGAGTTGTCCCGATTTTCACCAGAAGAAGATTGTACACCGTACCAGCTTGCAAGACGATTTCAGAATGGGTTGAGTACTGAACTCAAAACCATCGTTGGTACGACACCAGTGCAGAACTTGCAAGAACTAATTGTTGCCGCGATTGAAGCCGAAAAGATCGTACAAACCAAGAAGCCATTCGCAGCCACTAGTGGTGGATCCTATGAGCGAGATTCGAAGTTCAACCGATGAACGAGACCCAATCCTTTAAGGTCTTATCCTCCGAAAATTAATGGCAATGGAAATACAAATCAGAAGAACTTTTCTGGTTCAAATTTCAATGGATCTTCGTGGAAATTTCAGCAACGGCGATGTTACAACTGTGGCGAGATGGGACATATTCAGAACGAATGCCCGAAACAAAGGCGAATCACAGGAGTACCAAACACAGGCTGAGGTGGGAATGCCAACCCCGCCAGACCACCAACACGCGCACCAGGAGGACCACCCAATGGATCCACAAGCGAGGCGCAACCAGGACTAACAAGGCTCTTCACCCTAACTGATGCCGAGGCTAGTCCTGATGTGGTGATAATCTTCATCGACGATATTCTGATTTACTCAAAATTAGAAGAGGATCATACTATGCACTTACGAATCGTGCTTAAAATCCTGAAAGATCGACGGTTGTTCGCAAAGTACTCCAAATGCGAATTCTGGTTAAGAAAAGTTGGTTTCCTTGGTCATATTGTTTCTGCCCAAGGTGTGTTAGTTGATCCAAAGAAGATCGAAGTCGTGATTGCTTGGGAACCTCCGCGAAGTGTGTTCGAAGTTCGTAGTTTTCTTGGCTTAGCAGGATACTACCGTCGCTTTGTGGAGAATTTTTCATCGCTTGCTGGACCATTGACAAAACTGACACGTAAGGGTGAGTCGTTCGTATGAAACGAGAAATGCCAGAAAAGTTTTGAAGAGTTAAAGAATCGGTTAGTTTCTGCACCTATCTACCCTACCTATTTACAGAAAGGAGTATGTGGTTTATAGCAACGCGTCAAAATCTGGACTTGGATGCGTATTGATGCAAAATAGGAAAGTCATCGCCTACGCTTCCCGGAAATTGCGACCGCACGAGAGAAACTACCCTACGTATGACTTGGAACTTGCAGCCGTGATATTTGCCTTAAAAATATGGCGACATTACTTATACAGCGAGACGTGCCGAATCTTCACTGACCACAAAATCCTGAAGTACCTCCTCACGCAAAAAGAATTGAATATGAGACAACGAAGATGGGTGGAGCTGATTAAAGACTATGTTCTAATCATCGAATATCATCCTGGAAAGGCGAATGTTGTTGCTGATGCCCTGAGTCGAAAGTTTCATCCTTCTTCCCCATCAGTTTTGGCCTACATACGCACCCATTACCTACCGATGATGTTGGAATTGAAAACTAATCGTGTGAATCTTGGCACCGATTTCTCTGGTTCTTTGTTGGCACGAATCGAAGTCGCACCTACCTTAATTGAAGAAATCCGGAATCAACAATTAGAGGATCCGAAATTTACTGAAATTCGGAAGCAACTTGCTGATGGTGTTGATGCCATAGTTCGTGATTTCAGAATATGAGATAAGGAAGTACTAGTCTTAAAAAACCGGGTATGTGTTCCACAAAATGTTGATATTCCTAACCTTATTCTATCAGAAGCACATAGTTCGAAGTTCGCTATTCATCCTGGAAGCACTAAGATGTGCCGAGATTTGAAGGAGCAGTATTGGTTGCCAGACATTGCTGAATTCGTTTCCCAATGCCTCTTATGTCAACAAGTAAAGATCGAACATCTAAGACCCGCTGGTCGACTACAGTCACTTTCGATTCCAGAATGGAAGTGGGAGCACGTCACAATGGATTTCGTGACCGATTTGCCTAGATCGCAGCGAGGATACAATGTCATTTGGCTGATCGTGGATCGACTGACGAAATATGCGCACTTTCTTCCTATACGTGTGACAGATACACCAGAAAAATTGGCAGTTCGTTACTTGGACGAGATTGTTCGATTGCATGGAGTACCAGTTTCTATTGTTTCAGATCGTGACCCTCGTTTCACTTCACGATTTTGGGAGAAATTCCAGAATGCACTGGGTTCAAGATTGAATTTCAGTACAACATTTCATCCCCAGACCGATGGTCAATCAGAAAGGACGATTCAGACACTCGAAGACATGCTACGAGCGAGTGTATTGGATCAACAAACCGGTTGGGATCGATGTCGGCCATTGGCAGAATTTGCTTACAACAATAGTTTTCATGCTAGCATCGGTATGGAACCCTATGAAACACTATATGGAAGACGTTGCAGAACTCCCATTTGCTGGAATGAAGTAAGCGAGAGACGCCTAGACAATTCGGAATTAATTGACCAAGCAACAGAACAATTAAGCTTGATCCGACAAAGGCTAAAAACAGCCCAGGATCGACAGAAAAGCTACGCCAACAATCGACGAAGGGAGCTAGAATTTGCGGTAGGTGACAAAGTATTTTTGAAGGTCGCCCCATGGAAAGGAGTGCTTCGTTTTCAGCAGCGAGGTAAGCTAGCACCTCGCTACATTGGTTCATATGACATTGTCGAAAGAATCGGTCATATTTCATACCGACTTGCACTACCTCCAAATATGGAAAGAATTCACAACGTATTTCACATTTCAATGCTATGAAAGTATATACGAGATCCTGCTCATGTGCTTAAAGAACCACCAGTTGAAGTTGCTGAAGACCTATCCTATCCCGTACAGCCAGTTGTCATACTAAATCGGTCAGTTCGACAGCTTCGCAGTCGAAGCATGCCTATGGTACGAGTTGTTTGGCGTAATGGCCAAATTGAGGAACAGTCTTGGGAGACTGAGGAATCTATGAGTGCAAAATTTCTTTACCTGTTTGATTAGGTATTTATGTTAAATATTTTGACGACGAAAATTCATATAAGTAGGGGAGGATGTGAGACCCCGAATTTTGAGTCTTAGAAGTTCAGAAGCCAGTGAAGGTGAAAAGACAATTTTGCCCCTGAAGGAAAGGATATGTGATGGCCGAAATTGGTAAGATTGTTTAGTAGTTATATCTGTTTTAAATTCCCTCTAATCTAAGTCTTTATAGATAGATAATTACCTTAGAGATTAAAATCCCTAAAAATAGGGGAAAATAATTAAATAGTTTAATTATCTGGTAAATTATCTTATTTTGATAAAGTGATTAAAAGTAGTAATCATAATTCTACACCCATTCATTATAAATAGGAAGCCAACCCCACAAAAATCATTCATAGAAAAACATACAAAATTCGTATAAGCCTAAAACCCTATACCTCTCTATAGCCGCCAAAATTTGCTGAAACTTTAAACCAGCATAACTCTCTCATCGTTCATCGTTCATCGTTCATTGTATCCCAGAAAATAATAGCTTGTTGGAAACCTCTCTTTATCCTCTTTCCAACCATCTATGGATTTGTGTCAGGAGGTTATTATTTCTTTCTCTAAAGATAAGTTGAAAATCGGCGGCGGAATTAGGTTTTCGCCCAATCTTCTTGAATTTCAAAATAGCATAACTCTCTCATCGTTTGTCAGATCCCTACAGATAATAGCTTGTTGGAAAGATATTTTCATCCTCTTTCCAACCATATATGTTTTGTTGTTTGGACGTAAATATTTTCTTGTTTAAGGTTAAGTTGAAAATCCGCGACGAAATTTGCATAGTTAATTGGAATGGTAATTCAGGTTGAATCTTGTTAAGTTTCTGGCTATCACATCACACATCCAAGGGGGAGGCACCTGCAGTATCTCATCACTGGTTTCTGATAGGTTTGGTGAGTGGTATTGGTAAGGAAATAGGGTATTGAATTGATTATTGAATATGCATGCTTAGTTTGTTTTCGTCTTTGCCTGGTGATAATATAGGTGGTTCAGAATTATCTAATAAAGGAAAAGGAGTAGCTTCTTGTTCAGAGACAAGAGAGGTAGGATCTACACCTCATCGGTTTCTCCAGAGACCCCTACTATTTTCTTGATGTTTTTGTTATTTACTCTTGTTGTATTGCATGCGATTGGATTATAGAGTGAGAGTAAGAAATTCGGAATGAGATATGGATCTCATAGGCTATATCGAACCCCTGAGTTAGGTATTGAGTGCCTGGGTTACATATGTTATGTGAACTGAATATGCTGATTGTGTTCTGACATGATTGAGGATACCCTATTTTGGTATTATGTTGTGTACTTGCTTATGTGTGCTTGCACGTGTTTGTGTGTCAGGATCCTTTTCCGGTGACCATTCGGGGTAAGCGCTGATGCTCCTAGGCAGAGGAGAGGTTCTTACTGGTATGGGAGTTGTATAGGCGGCAAACCCCAGCATGCTCGCACTAGATATCTGTCCTTGCGAGGCCGAAACCCTGTCCTTGCGAAGCAGGAAGCCCTTATCCTTGTGAGGTTTGGGATCCCCTAGTCCGTGTGTGGCTAGGGAAGAATTGTCCGTGTATGGCAAGACGACTTGTCCTTGCGAGGCAAGATGAATAGGCTTACTGATTAGTTTGTGTGTTAACCATCTACCCTTTGTGCAGTAAGCCTTGGACAACACAGGTGGAAGGGGATGGACTTTCTTCTTCATTGCCGAGAGTAATCTGATGAGTTCTACCTGCCTGTGTACTTCTGATCTTTCGGAAGTGTTTGTAGTCCTCCCTCAACCATAGATTCGGCCTTAACCTCTTTTTGATTGATTTTTGAATTGCATGATCCCCTTTAGTTGTTTAGGAATGATCTAATGTGAATTAGGTGATTTGTGTTTAGGGTTTCTGCAGATCTTATGATGCTGTGACCCTACTAAGATTCTTGTAATCTCATACCGTTATTTTTACCATTTTCCAGGCTTAGGTACATCCATTGTCCGTGGTACCAGTGTGTGAGATCAAGGCTGCACGGCGGGGTGATATTGCATCACATTTGCATACTTGATTCTTGTTTATTTACGCATATAACATGAATGATTGGGCTACTTTCTGGTTTATTTTCAGATCCCTCCTTTGCTTGCTATTTCTGAAATATATTGGAGGACTTCTTGCTGATTGTTTGGATCCCTATGGGACTTGTGTGTTATGAACTCAATGATTTAATCCAAAGACTTCCGCTGATGTTTTATTTACTCCGTATGTTACTAGAATGTGTGTCCAATATCATGCTCCAATTGTTGTTAAACATTAAAATAAACATGCTAAAATTCGGAAGTTAATGATAAGCCTGGGGAGATTCAGATAGGTCTTAGGTGTCGTTTAGGCTTATTTGGGTTTCACGGTGGTGTTGACTTTAATCGGAGCAAATAGTAATAGTTAGGAAATGGGGGTCGTCACACAAGGACTAGTCATCCAGCGCATGCATGCTGGGGTTTGCCACCTATACAACTCTCATACCAGTAAGAGCCTCCCCTCTCCTAAGGAGCATCAGTGCTTACCCCGAATGGCCATCGAAATAGGATCCTGACACACATACATGTACAATCACACACAGGTAAGCACAAGCACAATACCATAACAGGGTATCCTCAATCATGTCAGAACACAATTAGCTTATTCAATTCACATATCATATGCAATTCGAGCACTCAAAACCTAACTCAAGGGTTCGGTATAGCCTATAGGATTCATATCTCAATCCGCAATTCTTGCACATATCCTACAATCAATTCGCATGCAATAATAACAAGAGCATGCATCGAAAACAACAAACAAACAACAGGGATATCTGGAGAAACTGATGAGGCATAGATCCTACCTCTCTTGTCTCTGAACAAAAAACTATTCTTTTGCCTTTATTTAATAATTCCTAACCACCTATGGTATCGCAAGGCAAAGACAAAACCAAACTAAGCATGCATACTTAATAACCAATTGAATATCCTATTTTTTTACCAATTCCACTCACCAAACCTATCAGAAACCAGTGGTTAGATGCCACAGGTGCCTCCCCTTTTGATGTGTGATGTGATAGCCAAGAACTTAACAAGATTCAACTTGAATTACAACCCAATTTAACTATGTATATTTCGGCACTAAGCATAGGAAACAAGATAGTTTGTGATTTTATGTTAGCAAGGTGTAAGGGTTGCGATTTCATGCTAACAGAGAGGGATTAAGTGTTTATAACTTATACAATCAAATGAAATAAGACTGGAATCTAATAGGTTCATCAATTGATCAAGATAGGCAACAATAGGGTAAGGGTAGGGCATACTGATTTCATGTATAGAAAAGATTCAAAGGATAAATTCATGATTTAATAACATGAATAGATGCCAAACAATCATACAAACAAGAGAAACAACAACAGAAATCAATTGAAGAGAGAATCACACACCCCAATCCCGTCAAAATTTGACTTATCTTATGATAAAGAAAAACTAATCTCCTGAAAAAAAAAACCAAAGATGGCTGGAAAGAGGACGAAGAAAGCTTTCTAACAAGCTATTATTCACAAGAATCTGAAAAAGGATGAGAGAGTTATGCTATTTTGAAGTTCAAGCAGATTTTGGCAATTCTGCCGAAATTTGATTTAAATTTTAATAAAGAAAAAACTAACCTCCAAACGAAAAACCAAATATGGTTGGAAAGAAGATGAAGAGAGCTTTCCAACAAGCTATTATTCACAGGAATCCGATAAACGATGAGAGAGTTATGCTTGTTTGAAGTTCCAGCGGATTTCAACAGAAATTGATAGGTGTAGGATTTTTAGGTCTTACAAATTTTATGTGTTTTCTGTATAAGATTTTTGTGTGGTTGACTTTCTATTTATATAAGGTGGTTATGAGATTAAAATCCTTACCTTAAAGGCTTAATTAAAAGAAGATAACTATCAGAATTAAATTCTGTAATTATCCTCCCTTAAACTTACCTTAAATTTAGGATTTTTATTTCCTAAGATAATTATCAACCAATAAAGAATCAATTTAAAAGGAATTAATACCATTAATAATTACTAGACATCCCTTACCAATTTCGGTCATCACACATTCTTTTCTTCATGGGCAAAATGGTTTTTTTACCTAGACTGGCTTTTGGACTTCTGACTCAAAATTCAAGGTCTCACAATATTGAAATTGACTGTTATTTTGTATATGAGAAGATACAAAGTGGCATAATCACACTAGCCTACACACCGACGCATGAACAAGTGGTGAAAATTCTCATGAAGGCACTTGGACAGAACAATTTTGATACTTAAGTACGATAGGTGTTCGTGACCTACACTCTCCAACTTCCAACTTGAGAGAACATATTAAAGAAATTCTATCCATTGACCATTCTCCATTCTTGATATTGTCATTCATTGTAACTATTTCTATTGTCATATTAGATTAGTTTTTCTATTTTAGATCCATGTCAACCACGTAGATATTGTAAGCAAGCAATTTTATTCAATGAAAACAGAATTTCTTCATACTATTAAGAATAATGTAATATTTTTTTTCTTCACTAAGATTTGACCAATGAAATTTAACCTAATAAGATTTTGAGGAGGTATATTTTTAATAATCGACATTCAAAGTGGAATATTATATATTGAATGTCACGAGAGATATAACTCTTAACTATTAGTAGACACGGACAATTGAAGAAGTATACCTTTTCACAACTGATGTTTTATATCTATAAATAAACATTGTAATATCATCTGAAAACAATGTCTAAATAATATATTCTTTATTTTCGTCATATATCTATATATATATATATATATATATATATATATATATATATATATATATTGCTATATCTTTTCATTTATTTTCAATTCACAGCAATGTCGATAGTTAAGAAGGGTTATTTTTGTTAAGTGTGGAAGTGTATTATAATGTTAATTTTAGTAGCTAATTTTGCATATATAAAATGTTTGATTTAGTAATAATTTTGTTATAAAGGTACGCAATATCAACCTCAGCTATTGACTGACTACTGCCATTTCCTATTTCATTGCTTCTACGGCATTTCGATTATTTCAGAGTCGAGGACCAGAAAGTACCGATGGAACCGTCCACGCCTTCAAACCCTCTCTTATTCCTCTCCGCCTTCATCCACCGGCACTGCCTCCGCCTCCATACCGACCTCTCCTTCCGCCTAGCTGAGTCCACGAGGCACCTTGTCCCTCCTCGTCCGCTTCCGCCGTTCGCCTCCGTCTCCTCGCAGCCGAAGCGCGAGCTCAGCTCCAATCATGTGGCGAAAACGCTTCTCGGTACAGCGGTATACACTGTGAGCAACTCTAAGAACGAGTTCGTACTGGCCTCGGATGCAGATGGAGTCAAGTCCATTGGATTACTCTGTTTTCGCCGAGAAGACGCTGAAGCTTTTCTAGCTCAGGTGTGCATTTGTCTACATTTCGAAGTATATTTTGCTTATACAACTCCTTTATTTTTATTTCTTTCTCTCAGGCTCGGTTGCGGAACAGAGAACTGCAATCTGGAGGCAAGGTTGTGCCTATAACTCTTGATCAGGTAGGTAATTGGTTAGTTTTACCGTAATTTCCGGACTTCTAGTCGAAAATATTGTTTTATAGCTAATTTTTCGAAATATTTTGTTCAAAATGTTACAGGTTTACATGTTGAAAGTTGAAGGCATCGCATTCCGGTTTTTGCCTGATCCACTTCAAATAAGAAATGCTGTGGAGGTCAGTTTTTACAATGTAGTTTTTGACAACAAGTGGTACTAGTTAGTACAGCATGAGTGTCACTTTGCAGGCTAGTCTTTAGTTTCCATGTTATCTTGATGCTTTGCCTGTTTCAGTCAAATGGCCAGCGCTTGGTTACAAACTTTTGTTTTACCGTGTCATTTTTATGTTTTCTAAATGTTGCCTTCAACAACCCTTCAGTGATATTCTAGAGAACTCTCTTTTGTACCGCATCGGACCTATGTACTATTAATCTTTCTATTTTAACTCAAAATGGAGGTTGAAAGTTTTTTTACCATGGAGGAATTCATAGCATATATGGTTTTCTGAGTAGGGGAATCTTTCGTTCAATGGCAGAAATTATATGGTGTTTGTAAGCACAATATATGTCCTACTCAGACTACTAAATTAGAATGGTAATAAACTGTTATTTAACGTGGTCTTTCATGTATGTAAGCTGAAAGATGCCAAGGGCGGGTTTGATGGAGTCCCTATTTTTCAGGTATGCTTTATCATAAGTTATATCCTGAAAGAGGAAGTATGTCTTATATCAAGCACAATGATTTCAACCACTTGATCGAACAACAAAAATTTTCTGTTACATGATTTCAAATATATGATTGTGAAGTACATCTTATCAATCTCATTATCTTGATCCATTGAGCAAACAAGAATTTACATAAATGTCAATGGGCTCCAAGTGTGCATGCACATATGCAAACTTTTCTTCTCTGGCATGGACCACATGATGGCAGGCTTCCTGATGACTGTTGCTTGGAAAGCAGGTGAAGGTGTGCTGGAAGCTGCTGTATAATAGACAGTTGATTGATTTAATGAGCTTGGATGTTCTCTGGGAAAAAAATAATTTAAAAACTTTACCTTACTGCATGATGTGCATTGTACTCGGTCATGTGTCACATTGCCAACATAAATATTTGGACAGTCCTTTTATCTCTAGTTAATACTGCCGTTGTTTCCAAAATTAGCTCTAGCATATCACTGAAAGCATTTTCTGGTTATAATGTGCTAACATTTCTAATGAATTTTCTTCACCTGCAGTCAGATCTTCTGATTGTGCCGAAGAAAAACAAGCGATACTGCCCGATATATTTCAAAAAGGTTATTTTGATCCATGAAATTCCAAGAATTTATTTGTTTCTCAGTTCTCATCATTTTTGTAGGATTCAACCAATTTATGCAATAAACATCTGTCTGCTTCTGATCATGCAGGAAGACATTGAAAGAGAACTATCAAAAATTTCAATGGTTTCAGAAGGGTCAACACTTTCTCAACATATTATGGTACCATAATATAGCATTACTTTCTATGCTTGCTATTTTTTCACATTCTGTCAGAGGATTTGACAAGAATTCTATAATTTAATTTTCCATGTCCAACTGGGTTTTTACCTGCCTTTTGGGAGGGGATGGAGAGAGAGTTCCATTAAAGTAAAATGCGTTTATTACATTCTGTTTCTTTATGTTAATTGTAATCAGCTTCGTTTGTCTCCAAGAAGAAAGTATTATAATAAATAATGTGATTTCTTGTCAGTAACTCTATTTATTATAATATAACAGGTGGGAAGTTTGGAGGATGTTCTGAAGAAAATGGAGGTGATGGGATTTTATAATTATCTAAATTGTACATCTTCTTACGACTATGCTGAAATATAAATTTGTTCTGATTGATTTGATGTAGATGAATGAAAAAGACTTGGCCTGGGAAGATTTAATTTTTATTCCACCTGGTAAAAGGCATTTGCAACATATTGAGGAGGTGGATCAGGAATGATCTTTATTGACGCTCTATTGCCGCTGGCCATATGAATAGATCAAAAACTTGCCAGTATTCAGAATTGCTTCTCTTCGTATAAACAGGTAGACTATCAAATTGATCAACTAATTAGAGTTTTTTTTTCTTCTCTCATTCTTTGAAAATGCAAGGTTTAAGGTCTGATATTCGAAATCTTTGTGGGTAGATGTGGTGTAAAGCAGTTTGGAATGCAAAGGAGTCACTGTCACATGGAACGAATAAAATCAGGATGATGGAACTGGTGTCTGATTCTGTAAATGAGGTCGGTGAGCTATATCTTAATTCTAACGTGCACCATTTATATGTTTTGGCCAATTTTAATGCTCTGAAAAGATCAATTGACAGACTTATAATATTCGAAATGATCAAAGGCTTGGTTCTATCCCTTCTTCAGCAAACAGGATTTTCTTTTAGTTTTTATCACGTGTATGTATGCGTTGTCCAAGATGATCCTGAGTCCAAAAAGGTCTTTTACGCACCTGAAAAGCTTGATGATCTTATTACCTTGTATCTTGGTTGCACGATGACAGGTTTTCTCACCCGGGTATACCAGTTTCGATCTTAAGCTAGTAACACTGCTACGCACATGAAATAATACTAGGTAGCGTGGACTTTGAAAGTGCTGCTGATTCGGAATCACTTCAATTATTTGGATATCTTTGGATTAAGCATGCAAAGCGATTATTCTTAAACTATCCAAAAAATAAGTCTTACTCTATGGTTATTCATGTCCCTTGTATGCTATACCAACTCCGAGTTAAGTTTGTTCGCGATATACATAATCGCTCGTATTGATGGAAGGGAGAGATTATAACATATGTAATGGTGAATTTTCATCTTGACTTTGGAAGCCACCTGCTGCATCTGGAAATTTTATTCAAATGACGGCATTAATTTTTGATGTGTAATCAGTTTATCATACAAAATTATTTATTTAATATTATTAAATTATATTTAATACTAAGTAACAGTTTGGTTCAAAACACCAACCAATACCAGATCTGAGAATGATTAATTCTAATGGAAGTTCCGCCAATTCCTCCAGCACAAGCCCGCTTCGTATGTCCATGTAGGCATATCGTTACGGGCTTGTCTTAGAGCATCATCATGGGCTTTAGCTACAATCCTTTGGAGAGATTAAAAAGTTCAAAGATGAATAGTCAAATAATGACTGATTTGTGTACTCCAACTAAAATAAAGTCTGTATATTAGTAGTAACAGTCGAATTTTCTTTAAAAACATGGACACGCGGAAGGAAAGGAGTTGACGTGCATTAATTGTTTTTAGGTACAACCCACTGGATGATTCATGGATTAATGATTTTCTTTTTTAGGTTTCTTGATTTACAGGATCAATATGGTGCATTCTTAATGTGGCTTTTGGTTGGTTCCACTTCCAATCATAATTAAGAGAGATTATAATGACCTAATCACTGTTGGAAACGTAAAGATCTTCAGGGTTCACGCCCAGAACCAGCGATGGTTTACCACATCAAACCAGATGGATACGGATCGTGTAAGACATGATCCAAAATGATTTTGATGAGTTGGGGAAATGCTGATATCTTACCAGAACCCCCTTTTCTTTATTTATTTTTTTTTTTTTCTCTTTTAGCAATAATAGTTCGGGATAGTAAGTAAGAGGGGCTGCATTGTTTGTAAATTAGAAATACGCAACGAATAAAAGCGACGTCTCATTGCGTGTAGGAAGTTGACAGGGCAACCAAAGAGTTGTTGGGATGCCTGCTTATTTGCTAATTCTAAGATTCCTGGCGTACAGTACAACAACTTACCTAAGAATTCTGAAATTACATCCTACCCTTACAACCTCCCTTGTAATAACCATGGTAATGACTCTATTGGTAATAAAGATCTCTTGTTAATTTTCTCTGTACTACTTTTAACAATCTAATGTATGATTGTCTAAAAGAAAACTGAAAAGGGTATATTCGGGACTGTGCAAGACAGTCTCTCTCTACATGCATTTGGCAACAATACGATAAAGGGAGGAAAAAAATAAAAAATTTATTGTGCTTTTCGTCTACGAGGGGCAAGTAAACCCGAAAGCACAATATGCCACATGGAGCTTTCTCAATGGTGTTGACTCATTTGAGTACAGCTCTTACTTTTGCCGACGATCGAGTCTCGCTTACAAATTGGTAATCAGGTTGATAAATTAAGCATAAGCTTGGAGTTGAAACGTGAGCAGGGGTGTACTGTATATATAGAGTAAGTCCTGCTCAGAGTTGCGCCAGTTTGTCCGATTTTCAAAGATGGTTGAGGGATTACGCCTTCAAAAGCTATTGAAGACCACTTCTTCAAAAGCTTTGGTAATAAGGATAAACTTGGTTTTTCTAGCCTTGTTTCTCGTTATCTATGCTGCTCTTCTGCTGCGTCCGTCTTCTTCAGTCTATTTCGACAATGCAGCATCTCTTGTCCGGTGCTCATTGCGCGAGTGTCATCACAAGGTAAGGTGAGCCTTTGCCATTTTCACAGTAACATCACAAGGGTCTATATATATAGATTGACTACATATATATATATAGACGCTTGCTTCGTCATCAGAATTTATGTTGGGTTTGAATTTTGTAGGCAGAAAATGGGATTAAGATGAAGGCAATACTGGAAGAGACTCAAGCCAATGAGGCTGAGCATATAGGGAATGGTGCCAAAGTTGAGGTGCCGAGCTTTATGAATGATGTGGGCAAAGGACTCAAGATTGGGATGCTCAATATGTACGGGGATGACATTACTGACTGGAAAGTATATGGAGAAACTATACAGGTTCATTTTGAGAGAGTCTCTGAGTTTTTCAAATGGGAAGATCTATTTCCTGAATGGATTGATGAGGAGGAAGAAATGGATATCCCGACTTGCCCCGAGATACCAATGCCAGATTTCAAAGCTTATGACAATATGGACATAATAGTGGTCAAATTGCCGTGCAAGAACCCGGAGGAAGGATGGAACAGAGAGGTGTTCAGGCTTCAGGTCCACCTTGTAGCAGCAAACTTGGCAGTCAAAAATGGAAAAAGGGATTGGAAATGGAGGACCAAAGTGGTGTTTTGGAGCAGTTGCAGGCCAATGCTGGAGGTTTTCCGGTGTGACGATATGGTGAGGCGAGAAGGTGATTGGTGGTACTATGAGCCGGCGATGGCAAGGTTAGAGCACAAGGTTTCGTTGCCTATTGGTTCTTGCAAACTGTCCTTGCCCCTGTGGACACAAGGTACGCCCACCATACCTCCACACAAATCTCTTTTACCTCTAGCTGATGTCTTCTGTCCTGTCTTGTGTTACTGCATTCCCATGATTTTCGTTACTGATTTGAAGGGAAGGGACACAAAATATTATCCTGTATAGCTTAAAAAAAAGTTAACTAATAGATCCTTAATATAAATTTTACATGAAATAAGACCCATTTAGATCCTTCTTAAACTATATATGCACTCCACCCACCATAGGGAAGACCAAAGTGATGATTAAAAAAGCAGATTATTTGTAATTTCCAAAGGATTTGGTGGTGGCGTGGGGACGTTGAGTAATCAGCAACAATAGGAAATTGTCTTGTTTAGTAACTAAGATCGGGATGCGGTGGTTATGCTTTGTTGTGTTGTCGCTGTCTTCATTAAGAGATAGCTAAGCAGAAAAACGTCAACCTTTCTTTATTCCTTGAAACGTACGTTAACATTTCTTAATTCCATTAGTTATACCCACAAACTTAATTCTTTTCTTTTTTAAAAAAAAATAAAAAAAAATTTAATGGTATCCTATATCTGTCGGCTTGTTATTTTCTTTTGTTGTCTCATGTAATGTAATATGACCCAAAAATTTAAAGATATTTCATATAGAATCTTTCTAATTTCATAATAACTATACCAAATTAAATATATGATTAATTGATCTGATTTGCAGGTATTAATGATGTATATGACATATCGAAAATCCAGAGTATAACAAAGACAGTGAAAAGAGAAGCTTATGCTACAGTCCTCCATTCGTCGGAGGCTTATGTCTGTGGTGCCATAGCCCTTGCCCAGAGTCTTCTCCAAACAGGCACCAAGCGGGACCTTGTCCTTCTGCTGGACAATTCAATCTCGGAATCCAAACGAGATGCGCTGGCAGGAGCCGGGTGGAAGATCCGAATCATCGAAAGAATCCGAAACCCGAGAGCTGAAAAGAACTCCTATAACGAGTACAACTACAGCAAGTTCAGGCTATGGCAGCTCACAGACTATGACAGGATCATCTTCATAGACTCAGACATCATAGTTTTACGCAGTCTTGACATCCTTTTTCACTTCCCTCAAATGTCCGCCACGGGGAATGATGTATGGATCTTTAATTCTGGCATCATGGTCATCGAGCCATCAAACTGCACCTTCAAATTACTAATGGATGGTCGCGAGGATATTATTTCCTACAATGGCGGTGACCAGGGTTTCCTTAATGAAATCTTTGTGTGGTGGCATAGGCTACCGAGGAGGGTGAATTTCTTGAAGAATTTTTGGGCCAACACCAGCAACGAGGCGAGTGTGAAGAACGAGCTTTTCGGGGCAGACCCACCAAAAGTTTATGCAATACATTATCTGGGGTTGAAGCCTTGGCTTTGTTATAGAGACTATGACTGCAACTGGAACATAGGTGATCAACGAGTCTATGCCAGTGACGTAGCACATCAGAGGTGGTGGAAATTTCATGATGCCATGGATGACAAGTTGCAAAAGTTTTGTGGGTTAACCAAGCAGAGAAGAATCGAGTTGGATTGGGATAAAAAGATGGCTGGGAAGGAGGGGTTCGTTGATGGGCATTGGAAGATAAATATTACAGACCCTAGGAGAGTTGATTTGATTAATTAGGAGTTGCAAGGGATTCGGATGGATTATCCCTTCTCTTTCCTTTTACCCTTGTTTAATATATTCTTGTACTTTTTGTAGAGATACATATGTGAAAGATACAAATGTGTTAATAGGAGCTTTAGTGAAATCAAAGGATGAGGTCCCACTCAATCTCCCTCTCCTACGCTCTAATTTACTAAATAATAAAAATGAAGATTAAACTTTCTATATCAACTAGAGAGCTGATACGTAATTGCTATTTATTGTACGACTAAACTGGGTTTTGAGCCACAAAGACATGAAACAAATCAATTCCCACAATTCATGTCCTCAACCTCCAGCTCTTCGATTATGACTTCACCAATTGCCTAACATGACCCAGACATCTTAGAATACAACTTTGTCCTCAATAACATACACCATCAACTTAATCTGATTGTCGGTCCCCATCACACCAGAATCGAAGAAAGCCCATAAAGAGATAGGTTGAGGGCGATTGCCACTAGAAAACCCTTGCCAATGTGAAAAGTTTGGTGTGACAAATTAAGGTTTAGGTGCACCAACCATTGCGATATATGGATATTCATATGGATT
The DNA here is from genome assembly GCA_019739055.1 of Passiflora organensis. NCBI lineage: Eukaryota > Viridiplantae > Streptophyta > Magnoliopsida > Malpighiales > Passifloraceae > Passiflora > Passiflora organensis. The sequence continues at coordinate 3,290,763 of JAEPBF010000191.1, read as the reverse complement.
TCCAGTTAAGAATCATACTAATTAGATGTGTCCATGTTCAAAGGATGGTCACACAATTCAACCACCATTAACTTAAGAAATCTCAGATTAGCCAAAGGGAATTGATTAAAGAAAGCATTTTACGTCCTGATAGTTGGTAAGAATGACAAAACGTGTTGATGGGACAAGGAAAACTTTAGTGACAACATGTAAGGAACCGAACCCGAAAACCAGGCCTTTACCGCCGTGAAACCCGGACAACCCCAACACGTGGACCAATCCGAATCCCACAAGGCTTAGACGACTTTTCAAACACGATTCCCAAAACAAACGTATTTAATATTTAAAAAATTGGAGTATATCAAATAAGAAACAGACATCTGGCATAAAAATGGGAGTGAACAAAATACCACAGCGGAAGACTTTATTCGAATGGACCAAAAATATTCAAAACGGAAAACGGGTCCATACAGTCACAAGCCCAAAATCACAAACTGGGCTCAAAGCCGGGAACATAAAAACCGTATCAAATAAAGTAATAAATGCGTAAAATATAATGTGAGTCAAAACATCAAAACGAGTCAAACAGGAAATTCCAGAAAAGAAAACCGTGTAAAACATGCAAGTGCAATAGTCCAGCCAAGTCGTAAGAAATTCTCACACCTCAAAAGCCGTCTACGGCTCGCGAACTACTCCTAAAAAGGGGGAAACAACAACAGGTGAGATAATAAAATCTCAATAGGAGTCACAGCATCATATGTCCTTACGGGAACGCATACAAGAAAGAGGGGAAACGGATTACTATACGAACAAGGATGAAATCGATACAACCCGAAGAATATGGAATTCACAAATTAAATTTTCATGACATAGAATAAGATTCCAACCCAATAGGTTATAACACAACAACTCGTAATACTACATAGTTAACAATGCCAACCAAGAAAACCATCGGGATAGACATAATAAATCACTCCTCGAGTAACCCCAGCTAAAGGGAAACCGGGAGCCCACTGGCAGTGTAAATTTATATTTTAGAAAAATACTGAATACGTAACCCTTGCCGCCAGTGTTGTCCGAGACTAGGCAGAGAAAACACAACACATATCATACCCGTCTCAATACTCCATATGAACCAACCTGCGAAGACGTGGCAAGCGAACGAAATGAACTAACCTGCGAAGACGCGGCAGGCAAACGAAGACAACACCCATACGACTCCCAAACAGGTAAGCAACTCTCCCCTAACACTGGGATTCTGTATACTCACCTCGCATTGGCCAAGCGAACGTTTAACCACTGTAGAGACACAAACTGAAGCATATAGACAGTTTATAAAACTATATTTTTTGTCAAACGTTACAGTTCCAAAAATACTACGTTATTAACGTACTTGATAAAATCCATGATACCAAAACAATAGGTTTGCAAACCAATATACTTTCCTAAGCTATTAATACAAAACCCTGCTTTCGTAATCGAATGCAACAAGTGTACATACATCACACATCCTCAAATTTTGTTATAAACTTACCCTAGCTAAGTAACTAATATCTCGAAGGTCAAACATTAATCTCTGAGGAAGCCCCTAATCCCATGCTCATTAATTAATTTATTATTTCTCTAGGTACAAGAATACAAAGGAAAGAAAATACAACTGGAGGACATTACTGCAGCAAAGAGGACACGCCTCGCTCAACGAGAGAAAACGGAACAAAGGCAAGACAGGTACCGTGGCGAGGCGTCCATCCATACATGGCTTAGCAAGCTCCCCATCGAATCCAATTCTTGAGACTGAAGTGTAACGTATCGTTTTTTGGAAGTCTCAGCAAGCTGGGAAATGACAATTTCTATTTTAGTTAACAATAGCCTTTACGGTAAAGGAAGAAGATATGTTTAGAAAAATAAAGAATGAGGCTGGTTGGGAGATGAAATCCACTCTACTGCTCCAGGAATGGAAGAGGCATACTGAGCAAATGTAGACCCGGCTGAGTCGCCCATCGAGACACTATCGCTAACGGAGAACTTCAAAAAGAGTGAGAGGGCTAATTACCGGCCGATGTCAGAACAAAGGAAGCAAACGGAACCTCTTCCGTCAACCATAAAATGACCTGGCATTAGCGCAGATCAGCCGGTGGGGAAGATCAGGGAACCAACAGGAAAAACACGAAGGAAATTTAGCTGGGTACGTTGGAAATGCAGGACACGGCCAAAGAGGGGAAAAATCAATGAAAGAACAGGTAAGACCTTGCCTCACCCGTCGAGAAGGAAGACCAGAGTTTGGGAAGAAGTTCCGGTTTGCACAATCCGGGAGAGGAGAGTTCACAGCATCGGGAGACTAATGATGAAAATAGAGCACGCTTCACTCAACCTGAAAGGAAGAAGAGAAGCAGGTAGTGCCCAAGGGAAGAAGAAAGAGCAACGTTCACTGTTGCTTACAATAACCCGGTAGAGGACGGACAGAAAGGAGCAAGAGAAGGGAGGAGATGCTCACCGGATCAAACCCATGCAGGGCTTTGAGAGGGACGGACGGGGAGGAACCAGGGATGACGGGAAGGAACTAGAGCTGACGGAAGGAACGAGAACTGAATGGAAGGAACGAGAGCCGACAGAAGGGAACGAGAAAAGGAGGGCTAGGCTTCAGTCCCGTTCTGCGCCTTTGATTATACCTCTACAGAATTCGGGCCTTGGCCATGGTATAGCTGGGAACAAGCAAGCCAGCAAAGGAGGAGTAGACAGAGGATGACGAAGCCAATGGGGAAGGGACGGATCACATGGTTGGGTCAGGGCTGGAGATTTACGATTTACTAAGCATGTTTCGGTGGAATACTCACTGAAGGATTTTCTCTTTGGGGTGGGCGTTCACTATGAATGCGAAGCCAAGGTTAAAATGATCCTGGTTAGGAAACTCATACAAGAATTCCTATATGAGAAAGCATATAAGAATTCTTATATGGTACGCTGGGAGTGGAACTTCCTTCTAAGAAGAAAAACATAATTCTCGAATACGATAGGGTTGTCTATCGCTAAAGAAGTGAAGATAAAGAAGTTCAAAGTTGTCGGTGATTGGTTCGACAGACAAATGGGACATTCGCACTGCAGGATATTTCCCTAGCACCTTATCAGTCCCTTGTGTAGAAGCTGTGTGATGAAATTGGTGTGGAATTAACCCACTTCAACAGGGTTACCAATCGACATGCTGATTCTTTGACACAGATAATGACTTTTCTTAAACGTAATCTGGGGTAGCTGACGGACAAAAAGGAAGTTCCCTTTTGTTCTGTATGATTTCCGAGCAAGAATAGCAGAGCAGATAGGTTGTTGGTTTAAACCTAATTAAAAGACATAACAAAACCAGTCCCGGCCACCCACGCTAGCATACGTAGAAACTGGAGTGGAGAAGTCAATGGTATAATTTACACACCACCATGATCTTCAGCTACGGCATAACTTACTAAACGAAACAGTGAAAGAGGAGTAAAACGTAAAGCACTAATCACAAAGACGATGAAGAAAATAGACATTCTCAATGAAACATTAATAAGGAGGGTCAGTGGCTACAACGATTATTTAAAAGAACAAGTAAGCTGCGCAAGCAGGAGAGACGCATCAACAAGAGAGCAAGGCAAGAATACAACAGCAAGGCAAAGACTAGTGCATCACACGAACACGGAAGGCAAGAACAGAATAGTGCATCAAGGTAGTAGGCATCAATCAAAGAACAGATTTAGAAACAAGGGAATTTGCCGTTCAAACTTATGAGGCATAGACTCCTACCTGGCGTGCAGATGAACTGGTGGCAATTCCTTTTCCCTTATCGTGATATCCCGATTAAGATCCACCTGGATCAAACTACTATCAGAACAAACAATTACATACAAGAATTAAGATACAGAATAGAAATTCCTACCGTTCCCTCCCCGATCTATAGAACTGAAGAACAAACCAACAGTGGAAAACAGAAGGGCTAGAGACGATCGTTGGGTTGTACGGAGGAAGGCACACCAAACGAAGAAGAACTGATGGCGGCCAATCAAAATAATATGAGAAAAGAATTGCAGTTAGGGTAAGCTGATGGGCTTAAAAAAAAGGTATGTACAGGGCCTTTGGGTAAAAAACAGGCCCGGAAATAAGATAAAAGTACGAAGTAGGCCATAGGGACATAAAATAGGCCCGGAACCAAGTTCGGGTCCAATAGGGGTAAAATAATAAATTTTTACCATCTCGATTTCCGTCCTGGTTAACATGTCAAACATACACGTGGACCACTAAAACGACGCTGACTGGACATACACCTAGGACGGGGTTTCACACAAAACGTCGCTATTTCGTCATCTGGATAACTTGGTCAGGGGTGGTGATTAAGATTTTAAATTTGGATAAATAGTTAGTTAATCTCTTCATCGTAAATATCTATTTTGATATTTTTAATTAAAATTTTTATAAATAAAGAATGAGTTATTTGTGGAGTTTCATTCTTGGAAACCAGTTGATTTGTGTGCCAGCAGATGATGAAGAAATATTCAGAAACCTGTGTTTGCATCTCGGAGAGTGGTCCAAGTTTTTTCGTAAAGGGAAACTCTTCATGCAGCCCACCTATGTATCCGTACTGATAAGTCAGCCAAGATATCTGAGAAAATCAGTTTTCTGGTGGATCAGAATCCTTTCAAAGTGGTGGCTACATAAGAGATATTTCCAGAAGGAGGGAAAGTGTAACATCTAGTATTTTTGGACTTTGATTTTCAAGCTTCAGTGATTAGATGTGCAACGAAGAATCATAAGTAGTGCTTTGTGTTTGTCGTTTTGATATGTTGTGTCTTCCAAGGTGAGTCAACAATACAACATGTGTATATATCGAGTCGAGAGTGAATAGTGATCTGTTATTGTGAGGATCCCCTCCCTGGAGGAACAAACACACACTCATATATCATATATTTTCTGGCAGTGGAACACTTTTAATCCCTTAACACACTGCCACTGAGATTCAAATCACCATCCACTGCCTTTTGTTCCTTCAAGGAGGACGCCTCTTACCAATTCAGCTGTTTTGTCACGACTCGACCCAACGGGCCTGGATGTGTATGTGCGCGTGATGGATCACAATTGCAATGCTGAGTCAGGCTTCTAACCACATGGCCCAAAAGATGCATCTTGTTATAAATGATCCATTCACACAACACATATAAGCTCAAGGTCTCCTCCACTCCTTTTTGATGAGATTGGGTAACACTCCCCTGGGGAGTCCAATATAGCTTACCTTGGCCTAAACTCATGGGCCCAAACATGAACACACAACACACGACCTAAGCCCACAAGAATAGGGAGTGAGATCGGCTCCGCTACCATTTATCACGACCAGGCCCAATGGGCCTGGACGTGTATGTGCGGGTGATGGATTACAATTACAACGCTGAGTCGGGCTTCTAACCACATGGCCCAAAAGATGCATCTTGTTACAAATGATCCACTCATACAACACATATAAGCCCAAGATCTCCTCTACTCCTTTCCAATATGGGATGTGGGATTTGAGTCCTAGAAGTCTAGAAGCCAGTGCAGATGAAATGATCGTTTTACCCTGAAGAATTGGATGTGTGATGGCCAAAAATGGTATAAAATATCTAGTAATCATTTTTGGTTTTATTTTCCTTTGATTTGGTTCCTTATGGGTTGATAATTACCTTAGGAAATAAAATTCCTAAAATTAAGGAAGGATAATTCCAGAATTTAATTTTGATAGTTATCTTACCTTATCAAGCCTTTAAAATAGGGAAAATTAATCCTATAAACACCCTATATAAAGAGGTAGCCTGCCACACTTATATCCCACATTAGAAACACACAAAATTCGTCAAATATCAAATTTTACACCTCCTTATTGCTGCCGAAATATCCTTGACCTTCAAACTAGTATAACTCTCTCATCCTTTGTCAGATTTTTGTAAATAATAGCTTGATAGAAAGTTCTTTCCATCCTCTATCTAACTATTTTGAGTTGGTCATCAGAAGGTTTGTTTTTCCCTGTCAAAATCCAAGTCAAATATCGTCAGTTTTGGTGACAAACTTGTGTGATTCTTCCTTCAATTGATTTCTGTTGTGGTTCCTTTTGTTCATATAATTGTTTGGAATCCATTTATGTTTTAAAATCATGAATTCATCCTTTGAATCTTCCCTACATATGAAATTGGCATACCCTACTATTTTGCCCTATTGTTGCTAATTTTGATCAATTGATTAACCCGTTAATTTCTGATCTTGTTCCTTTTGTTGGTATGTGTAAGACCTCGAATTTTGAGTCCTAGAAGTCCAGAAGCCAGTGCAGGTGAAAAGACGATTTTGCCCCTAAAGGAAAGGATGTGTGATGGCCGAAATTGGTAAGATTGTTTAGTAGTTAACTTTGTTTTAAATTCCCTTTGATCTAAGTTCTTATAGATGGATAATTTCCTTAGAGATTGTCCTTATAGAGGGATAATTGCCTTAAAGATTAAAGACTCTGAAAATAGGGAAGATAATTTAGAGTTTAATTATCTGGTAGATTATTTTATTATGATAAAGTGATTAAAAGTAGTAATCATAATTCTATACCCATTTATTATAAATAGGAAGCCAACCCCACAAAAATCATTCATAGAAAACTTACAAATTCGTATGAGCCTAAAAGCCTATAGCTCCTTATAGCCGTCATAATTCGCAGAAACTTCAAACCAGCATAACTCACTTTTCGTTCGTCGGATCTCTGCAAATAATAGCTTGTTGGAAAGCTCTCTTCATACTCTTTCCAACCATCTTTGAGTTTTAGTCAGGAGGTTAGTATTTCTTTATCTAAGATTAACTTGAAAATCGGCGGCGGAATTAGGTTTTCGCCAAATCTTCTTGAAATTCAAAATAGCATAACTTTCTAATCGTTTGTCAGATCCTTACAAATAATAGCTCGTTGGAAAGATCTTTTCATCTTATTTCCAACCATATATAAAGAGCAGCTTGGATATAAATATTTACTTGTTTAAGGTTGAGACGAAATCGTCCTATGCCCTACTTTTAGCGACAAGATTTGCATAATTAATTAGAATGGTAAATTCAGGTTGAACCTTGTTAAGTTTCTGGCTATCACATCACACATCCAAGGGGGAGGCACCTGAAACTTCTGATCACTGGTTTTCTGATAGGTTTGGTGAGTGGTATTGGTAAGGAAATAGGGTATTCAATTGACTATTAAATATGCATGCTTAGTTTGTTTTTGCCTTTGCCTAGTGATAATTTAGGTGGTTCGGATTTACTTAATAAAGGAAAAGGAGTAGCTTCTTGTTCAGACATTCTAGATTCCCATGGCCACGAGTTCATCTCTTGCATTTTCTACTACCATAACTCTGGTTTGCTTAGAAATAACTTGTAGTAGGCTTACCCACTTACTATAAGAGATTGAGTATGTAACCCAACCTATTTGGACCCTTACCGTCGTGAAACCCAAATAAGCCCTTGCAAGGTCCTATTTGAATCCCACAAGGCTCAAGTCACCTAATTGTCAATTTTATTGGTTGATTTATATGCTATTTAAAGGTTGGAGCATATTCATACATTAATGAATTTCTGGTTTATACGGAGTGAAAGAAAACATCAGCGAAAGATTTATATTAATACTCAAAACAAGTGGAAACATAACACACAAGTCCTAGAGAAATCTTAAAACATCAACCAATAGTATCATGCATATTTTGGAAGCAACAAAAAAATAAAGAGGGATTGGAAAGCCAGAATGCAAATCCACACATTTCAAAGACATGGCATGCGCATTCAATAGAAAAGGGGTGCAAATTCGTCCAGTCGTGCAGCCTTGATCTCACACCTTTGGTACCAGCAACAAAGTACACACCTAAGCCTTCAAATGGAGAGAAAAGAAGAGATGAGATTACAAGAATCTCATTAGGGTCACAGTATCATAAGTCCTAGAGATTCTCAATCAAACATCTCCCAAACAACATTAGATCATCCCTATTCATTTAAAGGTATCACGCATTTCAAGAATCAATCAAAAGGGTTAGGGCCGAAACTAAGGCTGAGGGTGAACTACAAACACTTCTGAAAATCAGAAGTACACAGGCAAGAAAACTCATCAGGTTACTCTCGGTAGTAGGAAAAGAAAAAGTCATCCCCTTCCACCTGTGTTGTCCAAGGCTTTGCTGCACAAAGGGTAAATGGCTAGACAATCAATACTGCAGCAAGCCTTTTAGTTGTCTCCGAGATCCAGACTTGAACTGGCCTAAGAGCAGGCTTGCAGCAGCATATACAAGTCATGCTGTCACTCTCAAACAGGGCAACCTAACGTCCAGACTCGAACTGACCTACAAGGCTTCCTGACATCCGGACTTGAACTGGCCTACAAGGCATCCAGAGAGCTCTTGCTGGGAATAACCACCCATAAACCTCCCGGTTCGGTAAGCATCTCTCCTCTCCCTAGGAGCAACAATACTTACCTCGCATAGCCAGCGACAAAAGGATCCTTCAAACGAAGCACAAACAGGGCACATACACGCATACACAAATAGTACACGCATACACAAATCACAACAAAAGATCTTCAATCAAATCACAATACAAATCAAAGATCAATCCTCAAAGTCATAACCGAATTAGACAACCTATTTTCCTATTAACTTCCGAGATTCTCTACTATCATAATCACACATTCCGCAAGCATATAACCAAGAAAGGCAATCAAATTCACTCATATTCAAACAATCAAACAATAGGGTAACCAAAGGAACCGATGAGGCATAAATCCTACCTCTCACGTGTCTGAATCAGATGCAATCCTTTACCTTTCAAATAAGATCAGAATCTCTTAAACAATTACAAGGCAAAGGCCACACAATACTAAGCCACAAGACTACTTAATTAAAGACCAAATGCATTGGGAATCCTTACCAATTAACCTACCCAAATCCAACGATCCGGATGCAGCAATATCTTTCCCCTGATTGCGTAATGTGATGGCCAATAACTCAGTAAGAATCTACTTGATATTTCATCTTAATTCAATATAAAAATTTCAGCAACACCTTAAGGTTTACAGGGAAACTTGAGATTTCAACATTAAAGAGGTTAGGGGTTGTGATTTCATGAAGTTAAGAAAGGAATAAGTGTTTATAACATGTACAATCAAAAGAAACAAGGTCAGAATCCAATAGGTTAATCAATTGATCAAGATAAACATCAACAGAGAAAAGGTAAGGCATACAAATTTTATGAATAGGGAAGATTCAAACGATGAATTCATGATTTTAAAATCATGAATGGATGCTAAACAATCATACGAACAAGAGGAACATTAATAGAAATCAATTGAAGGCAGAATCACACAATTTTGAAACCTAATCCCGCCGAACTTCGACCTAAATTACGGAAAAGAAAAAGTAACCTCTAGAAGAAAAACCCAAGATGGCTTGATAGAGAACGAAAATAGCTTTCCAACAAGCTATTATTCACAAGAATCCAACAAAAGATGAGAAAGTTATGCTATTTTGAAGTTGAAGCAGATTTTAGCAATTCCGCCGAAATATATTTTAACTTTTAATAAAGAAAAATTAACCTTAAGATGTAAAACCCAAGATGGTTGGAAAAAAGATGAAGAGAGCTTTCTAACTGGCTATTATTCCCAAGAATCCGACAAAGGATGAGAGAGTTATGCTATTTTGAAGTTCAAGCAAACTCTACTTGGGTTTGTATGTTTAGGTGGGATAGACTGGCCACTCTTTTATAGGTGTCTAAGGAGGTTTAGCTAAGAGATAAATCCCTACTTTTATGTTTAGAAAGATAATTAAAGGATAATTCTATTTAAAAGGATAAATCTATTAAAAGAGATATTTTATTTAAAAAGAAGAATTATCTAATATCTTAGATAATAAGGAATAAAACTAAGGATGATTAATATAAAAATACTAGAATTAAAATTCAAAATATCTGGAAGCAACCATTTTAGGCCATCACGCATCTATTTTTTCAGGGAAAAATAGTCATTTCAACTGCATCGGCTACTGAACTTCCTGGACATCAAAACTAGGAAGGGTTGGGATCTCACAGAGTATATCATTCCACCAAGAAGATGTTTTAGAATTTCTTTCTTCACAACCTCTATCATTGGTGGGTTTAATCTTCTACAAACATCTCTAGAGGGTTTGGTGTCCTCCTTTAACAAGATTCGATGTATGTATCTTGAAGAGCTCAGTCCCTTTATATCTGCAATCATTCGACCTATTGCTTCCTTGTGACCAACAAGTACTTTGATGAGTTGCTTTGTTTCTTCCGTTGATAGTTTGTTGCATATGATCTAGGAGGACTTTTGTAATCCTTAAGGAATGTATACTTTAAATGCTCCAGTAGTGTCTTCAACTCAAGCTTTGGAGGTTTCTCGATACTTGGTGTTAATCTTTCATGTTTAATTAGCAAGTTTACAAATTCTACCTATGCCTTATTTTCCTCAGAATCTTTTATCTCTTGTAAAATATCTTGGAGTTGATCTTCTATTTCAAAAGTCTCAATTGTAAACTCAGAGAGATGGAAAAATTCTTTTAAGGCGAATTGCAGTTTATTCCGTTTCATGTGGATGAGGATAGTCCAGGCATGGGGATCGATTATGTCCACAACAGATATGGACCTATCAAAGTCAAGTTACTTCATTACATCATATATGTTGAACTTGACTTTGTTCCCATTAAATTCCATGGTCAATGCACCGTAATGTATATGATCTTGGCTATAGATGTCTTTTAGAAAAGGTCATCCTAGTATGATTAGTTAGGACCCGTCATTCTCCATGTTCAAGACTTGCCATTCTCCATGTTCAGCGCATAAAAATCTGTAAGGAATACCATACCCTCTATATGTACTAGTAAATCTTCCAAAGCACTAGTCGGATGTACTAACGATCTGTTCGCAAGTTGGGTGATTGCACCAGTTTTCTTCAATTCTCTGATATTCCAACTAATCTATTTGTAAAAAGACTTGCAAGCAGTGTGACGGCTTTATAAGATTCATCCAGGCCAGTCACCAAATCACAAGGAGCAAGTAGACAACAATAACAGCAGCAGATGCCCCAAGTCAGACTCTTTACTATTAGAGATGTAGAGACACTTGCCAATTCTAACTTGGTCATAGATTCTATTTTAGTCTTTTGTTGTTCTGCTAGAGTTTTGTTAGACATAGGTGTGAGACCCTGTCCTTTGGAGAGTCTAGTCAGCAGTCGAGTATAGTCACATTAATCATATTGGACCATTTGAGCGAGATTGACCAGTTGACTAACTTGTTTGACCATTTGACAAGTTGACCCAGTGCTAGTTAGGACACCTGTGTCACATGGCCACAGTCATATAGCCAAAGTGTTGAGTATTGATTGATTAGAGTGTCATATCATCGGGTGACTGTCAATAGTTAGACACGACATGTCGTTTGGAGTCTTAGCATGCCTTAGTGTGATCTGCATGTTTTTGAGGCCTAAATCCAATAGAATACCTTGTTTAGCCTATTTGAACCCATGTGATAACTTTCTAGGCTTGTTTTGAGTGGTCGTATGTCTTTGAGCTAGATTTACCATATATGGGTCCGACTACTATTCACTGAGCTCAATTTTATTTTAAAAGCCCAAATCATTTTTTAAAACCTTGACACTATTTTGGCCCGCTCGGAGCATGTGAATCATTTTAAAACTTATTTCGGCTTTTTTGGGATTTTCAGGACTTGGGACATAAAAGCCCAGTGCAATACTTACAGATTTTTCTTAGTGCTGGTAGCCCAAGAAGAACTCACCTCCTCCAAATCCCATTTTTTTTCCAAATAAACCATGGGGCTTTCTTCCTCGCTCAATTTCTTACCCTACCCGACGAGTTTCCACTGGTGTTAGCTTCTTTTATAGTGGATTTGTCCAGTTTGGTTATTTTAGGGAAAAATTGAGTTTGTAGGGTAAGTGCTCGATTTCTTCCATTTCTTGCTTGATTTCTTGCTGCCTTAGCTTGTTGGATGGCAATGGGTTAGGTTGGTTTGGGGTTTTCAAAACCCAATTCCAAATTAATATTTTAAAATTAGACCCAAAAAAAACTAATAACCCAATAGTTTTAAAAATCAAAACTCAATGGGTTTTCGGGTTAGCCATGGGTCAATTGGGTTACCCATTATTAATTTATTATATATTTATTTAGAAATAAAATTATTAAATTTTTACTATTTGTTGTTCATATTATAAAATTATTTGTCCAAGATAACTCTCATAATCTAAATAAATATCTAGCTCAATCTTGGATGTTATTTTAGCTCAATCTTGGTTTATTGTGTACTGTATTGTGCATTGTGTTATGATTCGATTGAGGATACATTATTGTATTCCTATATGCGTGTATTGTGTATATGTGTGTATGTGTGCCTTGTTTGAAAACAGATAGGATCCTTTTGTCGCTGGCCATGCGAGGTAAGTGTTGATGCTCCTGAGGTAGAGGAGAGGTGCTTACCGAATCGGGAGTTGTATGGTGATTGTTTCCTAGCAAGAGCTCGTTGGATGCTATGTATCTTTTGTTGACAGGATACCTTGTATCTAGTAATTGGCAGGATGCCCCATATCTAGTGTTGGTGGGATGGGAAAAGGCATGCTGCAAGTTTGTATGCTAAATGTTTTCCTTTTCACAGTACAACCTTGGACAATACAGGAAGTAGGGGATAAATTGTTTGGTTCTACAAATCGTATAATTCATTGAGATTGCTTGTGTGCTTCTGGTTTCTGTTTTGTGATGGTTGCCTATGAAGTGTTTTGAGTCCTCCTCATGGTTTGATAAAATCGACCCTATGATATTCTGTTTGATTACTTATTTGTTTGGGACTATTATATATGTATATACGATCTATATATGTTGTTCGGGCAATGTTTGTTAATGATTTCCGCAAATCTTAAGATGTTGCGACCCTACTGAGATTCTTGCAATCTCATTCTATTGTTTTCCTCCTTTTTCAGGTTTAGGTTCATGTTTGCTGGCGGTACCGAGGTGTGAGATCAGGCTGCATGGCGGGATGATTGCATTACACATTTCAGTTTGGTTTTTTTGTTTTTTTGGCTTTTTGTTTTGTATTCCTATTTCCACATATTACTATAAATAGATACTTGGTTTCCTTTGGGACTTGTGTGTTATATTCCCACTGGATTTTATTTGCTTAACTTAAAGTCTTCCGCTGATGTTTCCTTTAACTCCGTTTTATGCCAAAATTTAATTAAATAAAATTGCATGCTCCAACCTTAAAACCAGCTTGTTTAACTAAAAAATTTAATAACTAGTCGATTAGAGCCCAGTGGGATTTCATGGTGGTAAGGGTCCTTATAGGTTGGGTTTGGGTCATTACAAATATACACATGTGTGACAACCCCAATTCCTAACTATTACTTCTTGCTCCGATTAAGGTCATCACCGCCGTGAAACCCAAAAAAGCCCAAATGACACCTAGGACCTATCTGAATCTCACCAGGTTTACCATTAACTTCCAACTTTTAGCATGTTTATTTTAATGTTTAACAAAAATTGGAGCATGATATTGGACAAATATTCTGGTAACATACGGAGTGAATAAAACATCAGCTGAAGTCTTTAGATTAAATCATTGGGTTTATAACACTCACGTCCCATAGGGATCCAAATAACCAGCAAGAAATCTTCCAACATATTTCGGAAATAGCAAGCAAATGAGGGATCTTAAAATAAACCAGAAAGTAGCCCAATCATTCATGTTATATGTGCAAGTAAACAAGGAATAAGTATGAAAATGTGATGCGATATCGCCCCGCCATGTAGCCTTGATCTCACACACTGGTACCACGGACAGTGGATGTACCTAAGCCTGAAAAATAGTAAAAACAATGGTATGAAATTAGAAGAATCTCAGTAAGGTCACAGCATCATAAGATCTGCAGAAACCCTAAAAATAAATCTCCCAATTCACATTAGATTATTCCTAAACAACTAAAGGGGATCACGTAATTCAAGAACCAATCAAAAAGGGTTGGGGCCGAATCTATGGTTGAGGGAGGACTACAATCACTTCCAAAAAATCAAAAGTACACAGACAGGTAGAACTCATCAGATTGCTCTCGCCAATGAAGAAGAAAGGCCATCCCTTTCCGCCTGTGTTGTCCAAGGCTAACTGCACAAAGGGTAAACGGTTAACAAACAAGCTAATCAGTAAGCCTAGTAAGTCGTCTTGCCACACAAGGACAAGTCTTCCCAAACCACACACGGACTTGGGAATCCCAAATCACACAAGGATAAGGGCTTCCTTCCACAAAAGGACAGGGTTTAGTCGTCTTGCCACACAAGGACAAGTCCTTCCAAGTCACACACGGACTAGGACATCCCAACCACACAAGGATAAAGGCTTCCTGCCACACAAGGATAGGAAATATTAATTTTCAAACAAAAAAAAATATATGTTTGGAAAGAGAATGAAAAGAGCTTTCCAAAAAGCTATTATTTGTAGGAATCCAACAAACGATGAAAATATTATGCTACATTGAAGTTCAAGAAGATTTTGACAGTTCCGCCGAAAACCTAATTCCGCCATCGATTTTCAACTTTACCTCAATCAATGAAATGTTTACATAAAAAAAAAATATATATATTGTTGGAAAGAGGATTAAAATAACTTTCGAAAAAGCTATTATTTGTAGAGATATAACAAACGATGAAAGAGTTATGCTATTCAGAAGTTCAAGAAGATTTGGCAGTGCCGCCGAATTTCAACTTAACCTTAGAGAAATAAATACTAACCTCCTGACAAAAAAACAAAGATGGTTTGAAGTAGGTTGAAGAGAGCTTTCCAACAAGCTATTATTTCCAGGAATTCGACAAACAATGAGAGAGTTATGTTGGTTTAAAATTTCATCGAATTTTGGCAGCTATAGGGAGGTGTAAGGGTTTTAGGCTATACGCGTTTTGTGTGTTTTCTATGAATGATTTTTGTGGGGTTGGCTTCCTATTTATAATGGGTGGGTATAGAATTAAGATTACTACTTTAAAAACTTTATTAAAGTAAGATAATTACCAGATAATAAATTCTTTAATTATCTTCCTCTATTTTTAGGGATTTTAATTTCTAAGGAAATTATCTAGGTATAAGGACTTAGATTAAAAGGGAATTAAAATCATAATTAACTACCATGCAACTCTTACCAATTTCGACCATCACACATCATTCCTTCAGAGGTAAAATCATGTTTTCACCTGCACTAACTTTTGGACTTCTAGGATTTACAAGAATTTTGTCCTCAAAATTTAAACATAAGTACCTAATAAAACAGGTAAGGAAATTTTGCATGCATAGATTCCTTAGTCTCCCAAGACGTTCCCCAATTTGGTCATTATGCCAAAAAACTCGTACCATAGGCACACTTCGACTGTGAAGCTGTCGAACTAACCGATCTAGTATGACAACTGGCTGTAAGGGATAGGATAGGTCTTCAGCAACTTCAACTGGCGGTTCTTTAAGCACATGAGCAGGATCTCGCATATACTTTCTTCGAATTGAAATGTGAAATACGTTGTGAATTCTTTCCTTATTTGGAGTAGGGCAAGTCAGTATGCAACAGGGCCGATTCTTTCGACAATGTCATATGGACCAATGTAGCGAGGTGCTAGCTTACCTCGCTGCTGAAAACGAAGGACTCCTTTCCATAGGGTGTCCTTCAAAAATACTTTATCACCTACCGCAAATTCCAGCTCCCTTTGTCGATTGTCGGTGAAATTTTTCTGCCGATCCTGGGCTGTTTCTAGCCTTTGTCGGATCAAGCTTAATTGTTTTGTTGTTTGGTCAATCAATTCCGGATTGTCTAGGCGTCTCTCACCTACTTCATTCCAGCAAATGGGAGTTCTGCAACGTCCCCCATATAGTGCTTCATAGGGTACCATACCGATGCTGGCATGAAAATTATTATTGTAAGCAAATTCTGCCAATGGCAGGTATCGATCCCAACCGGTTTGCTGATCCAACACACTCGTTCGTAGCTTGTCTTCAAGTGTCTGAATCATCCTTTCTCATTGACTATTGGTCTGGGGATGAAATGCTGTACTGAAATTCAATCTTGAACCCAACGTAATCTGAAATTTCTCCCAAAATCATGAGGTGAAATGAGGGTCATGATCTGAAACAATAGAAACTGGTACTCCATGCAATCGAACAATCTCATCCAAGTAACGAACAACCAATTTTTTTGGTGTATCTGTCATACATATAGGAAGAAAGTGTACAAATTTCGTCAATTGATCCACGATCACCCAAATGGCATTGTATCCTCACTGCGATCTAGGCAAACCGGTCACAAAATCCATCGTGACGTGCTCCCACTTCCATTCTGGAATCTGAAGTGACTGAGTTAGACCAGCGGGTTTTTGATATTCGATCTCTACTTATTGACATACTCTCTCATCGTTTGTCGAATCCCTACAAATAATAGCTTGTTGGAAAGATTTTTTCATCCTCTTTCCAACCATATATGTTTTGTTATTTTGACATCAATATTTTCTTGTCTAAGGTCAAGTCAAAAATCCGCGACGGAATGAGGTCTTTTTTTTTTAGATTTCTACATTTTTTGTCTTCGGTTGATTTCTGTTGTCGTTTCACGTGTTCTTATGATTACTTAGCATCTATTCATGATGTATGATCATGAATTTCCTTTTTTTAAACTTTTCTATGCTTAAAATCGGAATTGTCCTATGCCCTACTTTTAGCGACGAAATTTGCATAGTTAAATGGAATGGTAATTCAGGTTGAATCTTGTTAAGTTCTTGGTTATCACATCACACATCCAAGGGGGAGCCACTTACAGTATCTGATCACTGGTTTCTGATAGGTTTGGTGAGTGGAATTGGTAAGAAAATAGGGTATTCAATTGATTATTGAATAAGCATGCTTAGTTTGTTTTCGTCTTTGCCTGGTGATAATATAGGTGGTTCAAAATTACCTAATAAAGGCAAAGGAGTAGCTTCTTGTTCAGAGACAAGAGAGGTAGGATCTATGCCTCATCGGTTTCTCCAGAGACCCCTGTTATTTTCTTGATGTTTTTGTTACCTGCCCTTGTTGTATTGCATGCGATTGGATTATAGGGTGAGAGTATGAAATTCAGAGTAAGATAAGGATCTCATAGGCTATAACGAATCCTTGAGTTAGGTATTGTGTGCTTGGGTTGCATATGTTTTATAAACTAAATATGTTGATTGTGTTCTGACATGATTGAGGAAACCCTGTTGTGGTATTACGTTTTGTACTTGCCTGTTTGTGCTTATACATGTTTGTGTGTCAGGATCCTTTTCCGATGGCCATTCGGGGTAAGCGCTGATGATCCTAAAGAGAGGAGAGGTTCTTACTGGTATGAGAGTTATATGGGTGGCAAACCCCAACATGCAAGCGTTGGATATCTGTCCTTGCAAGGCCGGAACCCTATCCTTGCGAAGCAGGAAGACCTTATCCTTGCGAGGTTTGGGATGCCTTAGTCCGTGTGTGGTTTGGGAAGACTTGTCTGTGTGTGGCAAGATGACTTGTCCTAGCGAGGCAAGATGAATAGGCTTACTGATTAGTTTGTGTGTTAACCATCTACCCTTTGTGCAGTAAGCCTTGGACAACACAAATGGAAGGGGATGGCCTTTCTTCTTCATTACTGAGAGTAATCTGATGAGTTCTACCTGCCTGTGTACTTCTGATTTTTCGAAAGTGTTTGTAGTCCTCCCTCAACCATAGATTCGACCCTAACCTTTTTTTAATTTATTCTTAAATTGCGTGATCCCCCTTAGTTGTTTAGGAATGATCTAATGTGAATTGGGAGATTTGTGTTTAAGATTTCTGCAGATCTTATGATGCTGTGACCCTACTGAGATTCTTGTAATCTCATACCGTTGTTTTTACCATTTTTCAGGCTTAGGTACATCCACTGTCCGTGGTACCAGTGTGTGAGATCAAGGCTGCATGGCGGGGCGATATTGCATCACATTTGCAAACTTGATCCTTGTTTACTTGCGCATATAACATGAATTATTGGGCAACTTTCTGGTTTATTTTTAGATCTCTCCTTTGCTTGCTATTTCCGAAATATGGTGGAGGATTTCTTGCTGATTGTTTGGATCCCTTTGGGACTTGTGTGTTATGAACCCAATGATTAATCTAAGACATTCGCTGATGTTTTATTTACTCCGTATGTTACCAGAATATTTGTCCAATATCATGCTCCCATTGTTGTTAAAAATTGAAATAAATATGCTATAAAAATCGGAAGTTAATGATAAACTTAGTGAGATTCAGATAGGTCCTAGTTGTCATTTGGGCGTATTTGTATTTCACGGCGGTGATGACCTTAATTGGAGCAAATAGTAATAGTTAGGAATTGGGGTCATCATAGTATGAGATTACAAGAGTCTCAGTAGGGTCACAGCATCATAAGATCTGCAGAAACCCTAAACACAAATCTCCCAATTCACATTAGATCATTCCTAAACAACTAAAGGGGATCACGTAATTCAAGAACCAATCAAAAAGGGTTAGGGCCGAATCTATGGTTGAGGGAGGACTACAATCACTTCCGAAAAATCAGAAGTACACAGGCAGGTAGAACTCATCAGATTGCTCTCGGCAATGAAGAAGAAAGGCCATCCCCTTCCACCTGTGTTGTCCAAGGCTTACTGCACAAAGGGTAAACGATTAACACACAAGCTAATCAGTAAGCCTAGTAAGTTGTCTTGCCACACAAGGACAAGTCTTCCCAAGCCACACACGAAATTGAGCATCCCAAACCACACAAGGATAAGAGCTTCCTACCACACAAGGACAGGCTTCAGTCATCTTTCCACACAAGGACAAGTCTTCCCAAGCCACACACGGACTAGGGCATCCCAAACCACACAAGGATAAGGGCTTCCTGCCACACAAAGACAGGGTTCCAGCCACACAAGGACCAGACATCCAGCATGCGCATGCTGAGCTTTGCCACCCATACAACCCCATACCAGTAAGAACCTCTCCTCTCCCTAGGAGCATCGATGATTACCCCAAATGGCCACTGGAAAAGGATCCTGACACACAAACACGTACAAGCACATACAGGTATGTACAAAACATAATACCACAATAGGGTATCCTTAATCATGTCAGAACACAATCAACATATTTAATTCACATAACATATGCAACCTAGGCATTCAATACCTAACTCAGGGGTTCGATATAGCCTATGAGATCCATATCTCAATCCGAAATTCATACTCTCACCCGATAATCAAATCGTATGCAATACAACAAGGGCAGGTATCGAAAACAGCAAGAAAATAACAGGGGTCTCTGGAGAAACCGATGAGGTATAGATCCTACCTCTCTTGTCTCTGAACAAGAAGCTACTCTTTTTCCTTTCTTAGGTAATTCCGAATCACCTATATTATCACCAGGTAAAGACGAAAACAAACTAAGTATGCATATTCAATAATCAATTGAATACTCTATTTCTTTACCAATTCCACTAACCAAACCTGCCAGAAATCAGTGATCAGATGCTGCAGGTGCCTCCCTTTTGAATGTGTGAAGTGATAGCCAGGAACTTAACAAGATTTAACCTGAATTACCATTCCAATTAACTATGCAAATATCGTAGCTAAGAGTAGAGCATAGGACCATTTCGATTTTAAGTATAGAGAAGTTTAAAAGAATGAAATTCATGATCATACATCATGAATAGATGTTAAAAAATCATAACAACACGTGAAATGACAAGAGAAATCAACAGAATACAAAAACTGTAGAAATCTAAAAACCTAATTCTGTCGTCGATGAAAACTTAATTCTGTCACCAATTTTCAATTTAACCTTAGACTATGAAATATTTACATCAAAAAAAACAAAACACATATGGTTGGAAAGAGGATGAAAAGAGATTTACAACAAGATATTATTTGCAGGGATCCGACAAACGATGAGAGAGTTATAATGGTTTAATGTTTCAGCGAATTTTGGCAGCTATAGGGAGGTGTAATGGTTTTAGGGTATAAGCGTTTTGTGTGTTTTCTATGAATGATTTTTGTGGGATTGGCTTCGTATTTATAATGGATGGGTATGGAATTAAGATTACTACTTTAAAGGTTTTATTAAAGTCAGATAATTAACAAATAATTAAATTCTATAATTATCTTCCCCTATTTTTAGGGATTTTAATTTCTAAGGTAATTATTTAGCTATAAGGACTTAGATTAAAATGAATTAAAATCAGAATTAACTACCATGTAACTCTTACCAATTTCGGTCATCTCACATCCTCTCCTTCAGGGGTAAAATTGTCTTTTCACCTGCACTGGCTTCTGGACTTCTAGGACTCAAAATTCGGGGTCTCACAATTACAAGGCAAAGACCACACAATACTAAGCCACAAGACTACTTAATTAAAGATCAAAGGCATTGGGAATCCTTACAAATTAATCTACCAAAATCTAGTGATCTGGATGCAGAAATATCATTCCCCCCTGATTGCGTGATGTGATGGCCAAAATCCTGGTAAAAATCAACTTGATTATTCACCTTAATTCACTATACAAATTTTGGCAACACCTTAAGGTTTGTAGGAAAACTTGTGATTTCATCATTAGAGAGGTTAGGGATTGTGATTTCATGAAATTAAGAAAGGAATATGTGTTTATAATATGTACAATCAAAAGAATCAGGATCAAAATCTAGTAGGTTAATCAATTAATCAAGATAGGCATCAATAAGGGAAAGGTAGGGCATGCTGATTTCATGAATAGGGAAGATTCAAAGGATGAATTCATGATTTTACATCATGGATGGATTCTAAACAAGCATACGAACAAAAAGAACAATAATAGAAATCAATTGAAGGCAGAATCACAAAATCTTGAAACCAAATCCCGCTGAATTATGACTTACATTATGACAAAGAAAAACTAACCTCCAGTCAAAAACAAAAGATGGCTGGATAGAGAACGAAAATATCTTTCCAACAAGCTATTTTTTGCACTAATCCGATAAACAATGAAAGAGTTATGCTATTTTGAAGTTCAACCAGATTGGCAATTCTGCCGAATTACGAATTTACTTTTGACAAAGAAAAACTAACCTCCAGATAAAAAAATCTAAAATGGTTGGAAAGAAGACAAAAAGAGCTTTCCAACAAACTATTATTTGCAGAAATCCGGTAAAGGATTAGAGAGTTATGTCAAGATGAAGATCAAGGAGTTTTGGCTAGGATTTAGGTAAAAATTGGAAATTGAGAAGAAGAGGATAAATTACAAAATTTCTAGGTGGGTTTTGGTATTTTAAGTGGGACAGGCTGGTCACTCTTTTATAGGTGTCTAAGGAGAATTTGCTAAGAGATAATTCCCTACTTTTAAGCTTAAAAAGATAATTAAAGGATAATTCTATTTAAAATAATAATTCTATTAAAACAGATATTCTATTTAAAAGGAAGAATTATCTATTACCTTAGATAATAAGGGATAAAATTAAGAACGATTAATATAAAAATACCAGAATTATATTAGAAAATATCTGGCAGCAACCATTTTAGGTCATCATGCATTTATTTCTTCAAGGGCAAATAGTCATTTCAGTTGCATCGGCTCCTAGACTTCCTAGACTTCCTAGACTTGCTGGACATCTAAACTAGGAAGGATCAGGGTCTCACATCCTCCCCTCCTTATAAAAATTTCATCTCGAAATTTCTACACAAGAACTATGGGTTATGGATGTAGCATTCTGTCACTGCGCCACTTCGCTTCTTAGTCGACCTTGTCATATTAAACAAACACACAGGATTTAACTATCCAAAACACACATGAAACCAAGATAGAGATGGTACCTTGGTGTAGAGGCATACACCATACGATATGCATATACTGGAAATAAAACACAAACATGCACAAAAAAACACAGTAAACATACACACATATTTCGGGATACACACAAAGCACCCAACACTCAACAAATCATACATATCAACATGCAATCAACATATTTGCAAGTCATAATCAATCAATGTACATATAGACATATGCGCATGCTTTGAGAACATAATATCATAAAAATCACACAATCTACTAAACCATGCTCTGCTACCAAATTTGTAAGGACCCAAACCCAACCTATTAGGACTCTTACCGCTGTGAAACCCAAATAAGCCCTTACAAGGTCCTATTTG
Organism: Passiflora organensis; assembly: GCA_019739055.1. Classification (NCBI taxonomy): domain Eukaryota; kingdom Viridiplantae; phylum Streptophyta; class Magnoliopsida; order Malpighiales; family Passifloraceae; genus Passiflora; species Passiflora organensis. Next base: position 3,268,580 of record JAEPBF010000191.1, on the reverse strand, counting down.
AATACTACAAGGCTCAAGTCACCTAATTGTCAATTTTATTGGTTGATTTATATGCTATTTAAAGGTTGGAGCATGTTCTTTACATTAATGAATTTCTGGTTTATACGGAGTGAAAGAAAACATCAACAGAAGACTTATATTAATAATCAAACAATTGCAGCCTTGATCTCACACCTTTGGTACCAACAACAAAGCAAACACCTAAGCCTGCAAAGGGGGAGAAAAGAAAGGATGAGATTACAAGAATCTCAGTAAGGTCACATCATCATAAATCCTAGGGATTCCCAATAAAAAATCTTCCAATAACCAAAAGATCAACACCTAAAAATAGCTAAGATATCTAATTAAAACCGCAAGCATCAAACACACATATTAGGGGATGAAATCATCACAAGCACACACAATTTGAGGGTAGGTTAAAATTGGTAGAAAACAAAGGGAAAGACTGAAAACATTTCTTTTTCAGATGCACAAAAGCAGCCTATATATAATCTAACTTTCAAAACCAAGGTTTGTCCCCATCTTCCCATGTTCTTCAAGGCTATGCTGCAAAAAATGTAAAATAGTTAGGCCATCAATATTACAGCAAGCCTTTTAGTTGGCTTCGACATCCAAACTCGAACTGGTTTAGGAGCAGTCTTGCAGCAGCGCATACAAGTCATCATATCACACTCAAACAGGGCATCCTAATGTCCAGACTCGAACTGGCCTACAGTGCATCTTGACGTTTAGACTCAAACTCGCCTACAAGGCTTCCTGATGTACAGACTTGAACCGGCCTACAAGGCATCCAGCGAACTCTTACTGAGAATAACCGCCCATAAACCTCCCAATTTGGTAAGCACTACCCTCTCCCTACGAGCAACAATACTGACCTTGCATGGCCAGCGACAAAAGGATCCTTCAAATAAAGCACAAACAAGGCACATAAATGCATACACACACAGTACACGTATTCAGAAATCACAACAAAGGATCCTCAATCAAATCACAACATAAATCAAAGATCAATTTTCAAAGTCATAATCGAACTAGGCAACCTATTTCCTTATTAACTTCCAAAATTCCCTATCATCATAATCACACATTCTGCAAGTATATAACCAAGATAGGCAATCAAATTCAATCATATTCAAACAATCAAACAATAAGGTAACGAAAGGATCTGATGAGGCACAGATCCTACTTCTCATGTGTATGAATCAGATGTAATCCTTTGCCTTTCCAATAAGAACAAAATCTCCTAAACTATTACAAGGGAAAGACCACACAATACTAAGCCACAAGACAACTTAATTGAAAACCAAAGGCATTGGGAATCCTGACCAATTAACCTACCAAAATCCAGCAATCCGAATGCAGAAATATCTTTCCCCTGATTGTGTGATGTGATAACCAAAAACCCAGTAAGAATCAACTTGATTATTCACTCTAATTCAATATACAAATTCTAGCAACACTGTAAGGTTTATAGGGAAACTTGAGATTTCAACATTAGAGAGGTTAGGGGTTGTGATTTCATAAAATTAAGAAAGGAATATGTTTTTATAACATGTACAATCAAAAGAAACAGGATCAGAATCCTATAGGTTAATCAGTTGTTCAAGATAGGCATCAATAGTGCAAAGGTAGGGCATGTTGATTACATGAATAGGGAAAATTCAAAATATGAATTCATGATTTTACATCATGAATGGATTTTAAACAATCATATAAACAAGAGGAACAATAATAGAAATCAATTGAAGGCAGAATCACACAATCTTGAAGCCTAATCCCGCTAAATTATGACCCAAATGATTATAAAGAAAAACTAACCTTCAGAAAAAAAACCCAAAATGGCTGGATAAAGAACAAAAAGATCTTTCCAACAAGCTATTTTTCACAAAAATCCAACAAACGATGAAAGAGTTATGCTATTTTAAAGTTCAAGCAGAATTTGGCAATTCTTCCGAATTATGAATTAAATTTTGACAAAGAAAAACTAACCTCTAGATAAAAAACGAAAGATAGTTGGAAGGAGGACAAAAAGAGCTTTCCAAAAAGCTATTATTTGCAGAAATCCGATAAAGGATGAGAGAGTTATGCCCAGATAAACATCAAGGAGTTTCGGCTAGGGTTTAAGCAAAAATCGGAAATTAAGAAGAAAGGGATAAATTACAAAATTTCTAGGTGGGTTTTGGTATGTTTAGATGGGATAGGCTGGTAACTCTTTTATAGGTGTCTAAGGAGATTTAGTTAAGAGATAATTTCCTACTGTTAAGCTTAAAAAGATAATTAAAAGATAATTCTATTAAAAGAGATATTCTATTTAAAAGGAAGAATTATCTAATGCCTTGGATAATAAAGGATAAAAATAAGGATAATTAATATAAAAATACCAAAATTAAAATAAGAAATATTTACCAGCAACGATTTTAGGCCATCACGCATCCATTTCTTCAGAGGAAAAATATTAATTTCAGCTGCATCGGCTCCTAGACTTCCTAGACTTCCTAGACTTCTTGGACATCTAAACAAGGAAGGATCAAGGTCTCACATCAGTTCTCTCCTATATTTATTTAAATAGCAATTTTCATAAAGTTGGTGCTGAAATTTCGTGATTCTTCCTTCAACTAGTTTCTGTTGTTGTTCTTTTTTTTTGAATGCTTGTTTGACACCTATCCATATTGTAATATCATGAATTCATCCTTTAAAACTTTTCTATACATGAAATCAAAATACCCTACAACTATGGTTATTGTTGCCGATTTTGATCAATTGACTTACCTACTGGTTTTTGATCTTGTTCCTTTTTAGTTTCACGTGTTATTAACACCTAATCCTTCCTTGTTAACATGAAATCGCAACCCCTAGAGCTTGTATGCATAAAATTGCAATTGCCCTTGTGAAACCTATCTTAGTGCTGAAATTTGTATGGTTGATCGGGGTGATAAATCAAATTGATTCTGGTTGAGTTCTTGGCTATCACATCACACATCCAAGGAGAAGGCACCTGTGGCATCTGATTACTAGTTTGTGATAGGTTTGGTGAGTGGAATTGGTAAGGAAATAAGATGTTTGCTTGATTATTGAGTATGCAAGTTTAGTATTGTTTTATCTTTTCTTTATGATAATATAGATGGTTCGGATCTCTAAAATAAAGGCAAAAGAATAGCTTCTTATTCAGAGACAAGAGAGGTAGGATCTATACCTCATCGGTTTCTCTAGAAATCCTTGTTGCTTATTAGATGTTTTCGGTGTATGTTCTTGTTGAATGGTATATGCGCATGCCTTGTTGGTTTCAAAAAGAACTATGAAGTTGTTAGGCAATTTCAAATCCCTGAAATAGGTTATGTGTGCCTAATTCGTATGTGTTTTGTGTTTTGAGCATACTGAATGTATTGTGAAATGATTGGGGATGTCCTACTGTAATGTTATGCCTTGTACTTACTTATGCATGCTTGTGTATGTCTGTGTGTTAGGATCCTTTTCCGGTGGCCATTCGGGGTAAGCGCTGATGCTCCTTAGGAGAAGAGAGGTTCTTACTTGTATGGGAATCGTATGGGTGGCAATCCCCAGCAAGAGCTCGCTAGATGCCTAGTCCTGTGTGTTGGCTAGAAGCTTTGTTGTGAGACCCTGATCCTTCCTAGTTTAGATGTCCAAGGAGTTTAGGAGCCAATGCAGCTGGAATGACTATTTTTCCTCTAAAGAAATGAATGTGTGATGGCTTAGTGGTTATTGCAGAATGTTTCCTGTTTTAATTCTGGTTAATTATCCTTAGTTTTATCCCTTATTATCCAAAGTATTAGATAATTCTTCCTTTTAAATAGAGTTACTATTTAAATAGAATTATCCTTCTAAGCTTAAAAGTAGAGAATTTTCTCTTAGCTAAACCTTCTTAGGCACCTATAAAAAGAGAGGCCCACCTACCCTGATAAATCATATACAAAACCTCCTAGAAATTACGGATCCCTATGCTAGTATTAGGTTGTTTAATTTGGTTATGACTTTGAGGATTGATCTTTGATTTGCATTGTGATTTGATTGAGGATTATTTGTTATGATTTGTGTATGCGTGTACTATGTGTGTGTGCGTGTTTGTGCCTTGTTTGTACTTTGTTTGAAGGATCTTTTTGTCACTGGCCATGCAAGGTAATTATTGTTGCTCCTAGGGAGAGGAGAGGTGCTTACCAAACCGGGAGGTTTATGGGTGGTTATTCCCAGCAAGAGCTCGCTGGAAGCCATGTAGGCCAGTTCATGTCCAGACGTCAGGACGTTTTGTAGCCCAGTTCGAGTCTGGACGTCAAGATGTCCTATAGGCCAGCTCGAGTCTGGACATTAAAATGCCCTATTTTTTTGTGGCAAGATGACTTGTATATGCGGCTGTAAGAGTTCTCCTAGGCCAGTTAAAGTCTAGATGTCAGAGACAACTAAAAGGCTTACTATAATATTGATTGTCTAACCGTTTTACCCTTTTTGTAGTATAGCCTTGGACAACATGGGAAGATGGGGACGAACCTTAGTTTTGAAAATCAGATTATGTTATAGGTTGCCTGTATGCTTCTGAGTGAGTAGTATTTTCAGTCTTTCCCCTTGTTTTCTACCAATTTTGGACTACCCTTATATTGTGTGTGCTTGCAATGATTTCGGCCCTTATTGTATGTGATTGATGCATGCGGTTTTAATTGGATATCTTAGCTGGTTTTAGATGTTTGTCTTTTGGTTATTGGGAGATATTTAATTGGGAATCCCTAGGACTTATGATGTTGTGACCCTACTAAGATTCTTGTAATCTCATCCCTTCTTTTCTCCCCCTTTGCAGGCTTAAGTGTGTGCTTTGTTGCTAGTACCAAAAGTGTGAGATCAAGGCTGCATGGTTGGACGGATTTGTACTTCATTTGCACCTTTTTCCTATTAAATGCGCATGCCATGTCTTTTAACTTTTGTGGATTTGCATTATGGCTTTCCAATTCCTCTTCCTTTTTCATATTGCTTATGAAATAAGCATGATACTATTGGTTGATATTTTGAGATTCCTATGGGATTTGTATGTTATGTTTCCACTTGTTTTGAGTGTTAATATAAGTCTTTCACTAATGTTTTCTTTCACTCAGTATAAGCCAAAAATTCATTAATGTATGAACATGCTCCAACCTTTAAATAGCATATGAATCAACCAATAAAATTGACAATTAGGTGATTTGAGCCTTGTGGGATTCAAATAGAACCTTGTAAGGGTTTATTTGGGTTTCACGGCAGTAAGGGTCCTAATAGGTTGGGTTTGGGTCCTTACACTTGTCTTGTGTGTTGACAAGATGCCCTAATCCTATGTGCTGGTTAGGATGCCTAGTTTTGTGTGCTTGCTAGATGCTTTGTCCTTTGTGCTGGCAAGATGAATAGGCTTGCTGATTAGCTTGTGTTCTAACCTTTACCTTTGTGCAGCAAAGCCTTGGACAACACAGGTGGAAGGGGATGGCCTTTTCTATTGATGAGATTGAATGATGTTTTTCTTGCTTGTGTACTTCTAATTTTCGGAAGTGTTTGCAGTCCACCCATAGCCAATAGCTTTCGGTCCCTATCCCCTTGTGATTGCTTATTGGTTTCATGATATCTCTTTAGATGTGTAGGTAGATATGATGTTGATAGATGTTTGTTTAGATTTCTGCAGATCTTATGATGTTGTGACCCTACTAAGATTCTTGTGATCTCACTCTGTTGCTTTCACCAATTTTCAGGCATAGGTACATCATTTGTTCGTGTTACCAGTGTGTGAGATTAAGACTTCACAGTGGGGTGATATTGGAACACATTCACATACCTGTTTCCTTGGTTGCTTGTGCATATAACATGAACTATGAGTGGACTATTTTCTAGTTCTTCACGTTCCTCCTATGCTTGTTTTTTTTCAAATTATGTTAGAGGTTTACTTGCTAGATTTTTTTAGATCCCTATGGGACTTGTGTGTTGTGGTTCCATTCATTGAATTTAGAGACTTCCACTGATCTTTCTATTCACTCCGTATGTTAGCAGAATACTTGTCCAATATTATGCTCCAGCCTTTAAAAAGTTTAAGTAATGAGTCTGATAAAAATTTGAACTAAGGATGATTAGAGCCTTATGATATTCAGATAGGTCCTAGGTTGGGTTTATTTGGGTTTTAGGGCGGTAAGAGTCCTAGTGGAGCAAATTCGTGTGCTTATAGGTTGAGTAACAGAACATGGTATAGGAAATATAATTTTCTATATGCTAACTTGTTTGTTGGTTTGTGAGTGTAGGGAGAGACATGTGCACACAGCCACATACTTAGAGGACTAATACCAAAAGAAGCCTAATGTTAAAAACCTGGTTAGAAATGTTTAGATGATGTAACTGAATATGTGTTTTGTTGTGTATTTAAGTGTGTTCTTATGCATTGTATGATTTGATGTGTTTTGATGTGTTTTGATGTGTTTTGCTGTGTTTTGATGACTACTATGTTGAATTTCCTTGTAATTAACGAGTATGTGTGAAAATTGTTGTGTGTTGATTGTGCTTTTGTGCTATATGTTGCCGAATACTCTATGATGTTGGTATGATTGCCGAATGCATGAGTGTGTGTTGTATTCTTATTGCTGAATGTGTGTGTAATGTTGATGCATACTGCCGAGTGTATGTGTGTGATTAATGAGATTGTCGAGAGTGAATGTGTATATTTTCGAGACTTGTGTGTATTTGTGTGCATATGTGTGTGTTTTATTTTTGAGCATCTGTATATCGTCCAATCAACGCCTCTCCACCATGTACCACTTCTTTTCCTAGTTTCGTAATTGAGTTATGTATTAAGTGACTTCGTGTGTTTGTATAATATGGCAAGGGTGAATGCAACATGGGATCGATAGGGTAGGTATGAGATTTAGGTCAAACAGCAATCCGTAGAGCAGAATGAACCACAGGCACAAAATTTGTAATGACCCACATTCCCGAATTGCTGCTAAGTGAGACCCTTACTGTCGTGAAACCCAAACAAGCTCAAACCAGGACCTATCTGAATCCCACAAGACTTAACCATCTAATTTCTGATTTTAGTATGTTCATTCTTTAAGTTTTTAAAGTTTGGAGCATGATAGTATTGGACAAACATTCTGGATTCATACGGAGTGAATAAATCATCAATAGATGACTTTATGATTAATCAAGGGAACCACAACACACAAGTCTCATAGGGATCTTAAAATCCAGCAAGTAAATCCCCAGTAAGTTTTCAAAACAATCAAACGAAGGAGACATTCTAAAACCAGAAAGTGGTCCAATCAATCTTCATGTCATATGCACAAATAGTCAAGGAACAGGTATGCAAATGTGATGCAATATCACCCCGCCTTGCAGCCTTGATTCCCACAAACTAGTACCACAAGCAGCGAATGTACCTATGCCTGAAAAATGATGAAAACAATAGAATGAGATTACAAGAATCTCAGTAGGGTCACAACGTTATAAGATCTACAAAAATCTTAAACAAACATCTCCCAAACAACATAAAATCATCCCTACACAACTAATGGGATATCATGCAATTAAAGAATCAACTAATAGGGTTAGGTCTGAAATTAAGGCTTAGGATGGACTACAAACACTTCTGAAAATCAGAAGTACATAGGCAGGAAAACACATCAATCACTCTCGGCAGTAGGAAAAGGTCATCTCCTTTCACCTATGTTGTCCAAGGCTTCGCTGCATAAAGGGTAAATGTTAGTACACATGCTAATCAACAAGCCTATTCATCTTGTTAGCAAACAGAACAAGGCATCTAACCAGCACACAGGACTAGGCATCCTAACCACCACACAAGATTAGGGCATCTTGCCGGCACACAGGACAAGGCATCTAGCTAGCACAAAAGACTAGGAATCTTGCCAGCATACAAGACTACGCATCCAGCACACACAAGGAGCATCAGCGCTTACCTGAATGGCCACCGGAAAAGGAACCTGACACACAAACATGTACAAGTATACACAAGCATGTACAAAGCACAATAGCATACACAAGCAAGTACAAAGCACAATAGCATAATAGGGTATCCTCAATCATGTCAGAACACAATCAGAATATTCAATGCACATAGCACATGCAAATTAGGCACTCATATCCTATCTCAAGGGTTCGGTATAGCCTAAGTGAGCCTTAAATCAATCAGCAACTCATGCATACACTATCTCACATATGCGCATACAACCTTACAAAGACAAGGATCGAAAATAACAACCAACAATAAGGATCTCTAGAGAAACCAATGAGACATAGATCCTACCTCTCTTGTCCCTGAACAAGAAATTATTCCTTTGTCTTTATTCAAGAGACCTGAACCACCTATAACATCATGAGGCAAGGACAAAAGAAAACTAAGCATGCATACTCAATAATCAAGTAGATATCGTATTTCCTTACCAATTTCATTCACCAAACCTATCAGAAACCAGTGATCCAATGTTGCAAGTGCCTCCCCCTCGAATGTGTGATGTGATAGCCAAGAATTTAACAAAAATCAACCTGATTTACGATCCCAATCAACCATACAAAATTTTGGCACTAAGACTAGGGCAATAGGACAAATTATGATTTCATGTTTACAAAGAAAGATTAGGTGTTAATAACACATATAATCAAAAGGAACAAGATTAGAAACCAACAGGTTAATCAAATGATCAAAATCAGCAACAATAGGGAAAAGAGTAGAGCATGCCAATTTCATGTATAGAGGGAAGATATGAGACCTTGAATTTTGAGTTCTAGAACTCTAGAAGCCAGTACAGGTCAAAAAACCATTTTTCCCCTGAAGAAAAGGATATGTGATGGCCAAAATTGGTAAGGAATGTTTGGTAATTATTTTTGGTATTAATTCCCTTTAATTTGGTTCTTAATTTGTTGATAATCACTTTAGGAATTAAAATCCCTAAAACTAAAAGGAGATAGTTACAAAATTTAAATCTGGTAGTTATCTTACTTTAATAAAGCCTTTAAAGTAGTAATCTTAATTCCATACCCATCCATTATAAATAGGAAGCCAACCCCACATAAATCATTCATAAAAAACACACAAAACTCGCATAGCCTAAAACCCTTACACCTCCCTATATCTGCCAAAATTTGCTGAAACTTTAAACCAGCATAACTCTCTCATCGTTTGTCAGATTACTGTAAATAATAGCTTGTTCGAAAGCTCTCTTCATCCTTTTTCCAACCATCTTTTTGTTTTCATCAGGAGATTAGTATTTCTTTCTCGTAAGATAAGTCAAAACTCGGCAGAACTGCCAAAATCTTCTTGAACTTCAATGTAGCATAACTCTTTCATCGTTTTTTAGATTCCTACAAATAATAGCTTGTTGGAAATATCTCTTCATCCTATTTCCAACCATATTTTTTTTATTGTTTGGACGTTAGTATTTCTTTTTCAAAAGATAAGTTAAAAATCGGCGGCGGAATTAGATTTTAAGAATTGTATAATTCTGCCTTTGATTGATCTCCAATGTTGTTACCTTTATTTGTATGATTGTTTAATATCCATTCATACTGAACAATCATGAATTCATCCTTTGAATCTTTTTTATACATGTAATCAGTATGCCCTGCCTTTGCCATACTGCCCTATTGTTTCCTATCTTGATCAATTGATTAATCTATTGGATTTTGATCTTGTTTCTTTTGATTATATATGTTATAAACCCTTAATCCTTTCCTTGTTAACATGATATCACAACTCCTACAATTTGTTAACATAAAATCGCAACTTGTCCTATTGCCCTATTCTTAGTGCCGAAAATTGTATGATAATTAGGGATGGTAATTTAGGTTATTTCTTGTTAAGTTCTTGGCTATCACATCACACATCCAAGGGGGAGGCATCTGCAGCATCTGATCACTGGTTTCTGATAGGTTTGGTGAGTGGAATTGGTAAGGAAATAGGGTATTTACTTGGTTATTGCGTATGCACGTTTAGTTTGTTTTTTGTCTTTGCTTAATGAAGACTTAGGTGGTTCCGAAGTATCTAGTAAGGGAAAAGGAATAGTTTCTTGTTCAGAGACAAAAGAGGTAGGATCTATGCCTCATCGATTTCTCCAGAGACCTTGTTGTTTGCTTAATTGATTTCGGTACCTATGATTGTGAAACTGTATGCGCATTCATATTAAATAATGCATACTTGAGTTGCGAATTGAATTGAAGAATTCTAGGCTATACCGAATCCTTTAAGGTAGGTTAGGAATGCCAAGCTTGCATGTGTGATGTGTATTGAACATGCTGAATGTGATCTACCAAAATTGAGAATACCCTGTTGTGGTTTTGTGCTTTGTGCTTGCCTGTGTGTGCTTGTACGTGTTTGTGTGTCAGGATCCTTTTCCAGTGGCCATTCGGGGTAAACACTGATGCTCCTAGTGAAAGGGAGGTTCTTACTGGTATGGGAGTCATATGGATGGTAAATCCCAGCAAGAGCTCAGTGGATGTCTGGTCCTTGTGTGGCCAAAAGCCCTACCCTTATGTGGCAGGAACCTCTTATCCTTGTATGGTATAGGAAGCCCTTGTCCTTGTGTGGTTTGGATGCCCTTGTCCTTGTGTGGCTTGGGATATTTTGTCCTTGTGTGGCAAAATAAATAGACTTGCTGATTAGCTTGTGTGTTAACCAATTACCTTTCGTGCAGTAAACCTTGGACAACACAGGTGGAAGGGGATGACCTTTTCTTCTTCATTGCCGAGAACAATCTGATGAGTTCTGCCTGCCTGTGTACTTCTGATACTTTTTGGAAGTGTTTGTAGTCCCCCTCAGCCTTAGATTTGGCCCTACCCTTTTTGATTGAATCTTTGAATTTCATGAATCCCTTTAGTTGCGTAGGAATGATTAAATGTTGTTCGGGAGATTTGTGTTTATGGTGGACATCTATTAGATTGTGATTCGGCGATCCTTTGCCAAATTGGGAAGAATTTTGGTACGAATTCGATAAAAGATTTTATTCGAGGTTCCATAAAAGCGAGCAGCGACAAGCATTTTACAAATTTGAACAAGGAAACCGTTCGGTGCTGGAATATGAGAAAGTGTTAATGGAGTTGTCCCGATTTGCACCAGAAGAAGACCATACACCGTACCAGCTTGCGAGACGATTTCAGGATAGGTTGAGTACCGAACTCAAAACCATCAGAGGTACGACACCGGTGCAGAATTTGCAAGAACTAATCATTGCCGCAACTGAAGCTGAAGAGATCATGCAAACAAAGAAGCCATCTGCAGCCACTAGTGCCGAATCCTATAGGTGAGATTCGAAGTTCAATCGACGAGTGGGGCCTTATCCTTTAAGGTCCTATCCTCCAAAAATTAATGGAAATGGATTTACCAACAGGAAGAACTTTTCTGGTTCAAATTAAAATGGATCTTCGTGGAATTCTCAGCAACATCGATGTTACAACTGTGGCGAGATGGAACATATTCAGAGAGAATGCCCGAAACCAAGGTGAATCATAGGTATACCAAACGCAAGCCGAGGTGAGAATGCCAACCCCGCCAGACCACCAACACGCTCACAAGGAGAACCACCCAACGGATCCACAGGTGAGGCGCAACCAAGACCAACAAATCTATTCACCCTAACTAATGCCAAGGCTAGTCTTGATGTGGTGACAGGATATGTCGCTTTGTGGAAAATTTTTCATCGCTTGCCGAACCATCGACAATTCTTGCTGGTTATTTGGATTCCTCATTTGCTTGTTTTTTTCGACTATGTTGGAGGAATTCTTGCTGGTTATTTGGATCCTTACGGGACTTGTGTGTTATGAATCCAGTGATTTAATTTAAAGACTTCCACTGATGTTTTTACTCACTTCGTATGATACCAGAATGATTGTCCAATATCATGCTTCAACTGTTATCAAACATGTATAATGAACATGCTAAAAGTCGAAAATTTAGTGAGTAAGCCTGGTGAGATTCAGATAGGTCCTAGGTGTCTTTGGGCTTGTTTGGGTTTTACGGCGGTAATGACCTTAATCGGAGAAAATACTAATAGATAGGAATTGGGGTCGTTACATAAGATTCAAAGGATGAATTCATGATTTTACAACATGAATGAATGTCAAACAATCATATGAACAAGTGAAGCAATAACAGAAATCAATTGAAGAAAGAACCACACAAGTTCAGCACCAAAACCGATGAATTATGACATGACTTTAGACAGTAAAAAACTAACCTTATGATGACTGACCAAATATTTTTAGATAGAGAATCGAAAGAGCTTTCCAACAAGCTATTATTTGCAGAAATCCAACAAAGGATGAGAGAGTTATGCTCGTTTCAAGATGAAAGAAATTTCGGCAGTAATATGGATGGTGTAGGGCTTGATATTTGATGAATTTTGTGTATTTCTGATGGATATAGGTGTGGCCAACTTCTTCTTTATATGGGGTGTTTATGGGATTGATTTTTCTACTTTAAAGGCTAGATAAGGTAAGATAATTATCAGAATAAAATTTTGAAATTATCGTTCTTTAATTTTAGGAATTTTATCTCCTAAGGTAAGTTTGAACCAATAAGGAAACAAATCAAAGGGAAAGGAAATCATAAATGATTATTAGAAATTCCATACCATATTCGGCCATCACACATCCATTTCTTAAAGGGAAAAATTGTCATTTCACCTACACTAGCTTCTGGACTTCTAGGACTCAAAATTCGAGATCTCACAAAATGAGCAGGACTGGCAAGATGAGCCCGAAAACCAATTTGAGGCACCACCTGCACCAGCCATTGATCCTGTGATGGAACAAATACTAAATGTGTTACAAGGGATTGTTACGAACCATCAGTGTATGGAGGCCCAATTTTAGAATGCACACGCACCTGTGGAAAATCCAGTTTCTCTTATTGAACTTGTTCAGCCGGCTCACCCTAAGGAAGCTGAGAGACTTTCAGTCATTATTATGAAGTTACTGAAGGAAGCTTGTCAGCTCATGAATGGATAGACACCTTGTGCCGAGTATCTTTGTTTTTACATATATCTGATGATGACAAGGTTGCCATCGCCATTTTCCTACTTGAGGGAGAAGCCCTTGCATGGTGGACAGCTATGAGTTTGCAATTCGAAGATCGTTTGCCTACGTGGGAAGAATTCCAGCAGGAATTTGATGAAAGGTTGTACACCTGATTTCATAAAAGTGAGCAGTAACAAGCTTTCTATAAACTTGAATAAGGCACCCGTCCGGTTCTAGAATACGAGAAGGGACTAAGAGAGTTGTCCCGATTTTCACCCAAGGAGGATCACTCACCCTATCAGCTTGTGAGGTGATTCCAAGATGGGTTGAGTACTGAGCTCAAAAATATTGTGTGCACGACACCAGTGCATAATTTGCAAGAACTAATCATTGTTGCAAATGAACCTGAGAATATTGTGCAAAGCAATAAAACATCCATAGCAAGGGGTAGCAAATCATTCAGGCACGATTCAAAGTTCAATCGGCATACAGGCCCTATCCTTTAAAGTCCTACACTCCGAAAAAACAATGGGAACAAAGGTAGCTTCTGAAGGAACTTTTCTGATCTGAATAAAAATGGATCTATATGAAGTTCGTAGCCATGTCGATGTTACAATTGTGCGACATGGGCCATGTTTTGAGAGACTATTCAAAACCAAGGTATATCACAGGTGCACCAAATATAGGCCGAGATGGGCATGCCAATCCCACTAAACCACCAACACGTGCACCGGGAGGACCACCTAACAAATCTATAAGTGAGGCGTAGCCCAAGCCCACGAGATTGTTCACCTTGATAGATGCCGAAGTTAGCCCTGATGAAGTGACAGATACTATTTCCGTCTTTTCTCAAAATGCTAAAGTGTTATTAGATCTCAGAGAAAATAGATCATTTGTGAGTCTACGGATAGCACTTACTTGAGATCGGCCTTTGTCTCCCCTGTCCCCTCCTACCACAGTTCTGACTCCTTTAGGAGAGCAATTGATTTGTGATCTAGTCTATGTTGACTGTGCTGTATGTATGGGTCCGAATGCACTTGAAGTGGATCTGATTCCATTGAAAATCTGAGAGTTGGATGTGATCTTAGGCATGAATTGTTTGGCGAAATATCAAGCCCGAATGGAGTGTTTAACCAAGGGTGTGTGGTTCACCTTTCCCGATGGTTCTGAGTATTGCTTTGAGGATGATAGTTGAGTTATTCCAACTTGCATGATTTCCTAGCTCGATGCGAAGCCATTGATCAGCAAAGGATTTATAGTGTACCTCACTCATGTACATAACGTGTCTAAAGAATCCTCGGATCTAGATTCTGTTCTAGTGGTTTGTGAATTTTCGGATGTCTTTCCAGAAGACATAACCAGTTTGCCGCCAGAAAGAGAAGTGGAATTCAGTGTTGAATTAGTGCTGGGTACGAATCCGATTTCCATTCCTCCATATCTTATGGCTCCTGCACAAATGAAGGAACTGAAGATGTAATTGGAAGATTTTTTGGATCGTGGTTTCATCCAACCCAATGTGTCACCTTGGGGAGCACCTATCTTTTTCATGAAAAAGAAAGATAGATCATTGCAATTGTGCATCGACAATCGGTAGCTGAATCGTGTGTTCATAAGAAACAAGTATCCTTTGCCGCGCATCGATGACTTGTTCGACCAGCTCCAAGGTACAGCCGTGTTTTCCAAGATTGATCTCAGATCGGGATACCATCAGTTGCGTGTTTGTGAAGCTGATATTTCGAAGACTGCATTCAGATCGCGATACGGCCACTATAAATTTTTGGTTATGCCATTCGGTTTGACCAATGCACTAGCAGTGTTCATGGACCTGATGAATTGAGTATTCCGAAAGTTTCTGAATAGATTTATGATAGTATTCTTTTATGACATTCTGGTTCACTCAAAATGAAAGAGGAGCATGCTGAGCACTTGTGGATTGTGCTGAATATTCTGAGGGATCAGTAGTTTTTTGCAAAGTACTCCAAATGCTAATTCTGGTTATGCGAAGTTGGTTTCCTTGGCCATGTTGTTTCTGCCTAGGGTGTCCTTGTCAATCCGAAGAAGATTGAAGTAGTAGTTCCGCAAACTGTGTTTAAAGTTCATAGTTTCTTGGTTTAGCCGGATACTACCATCGCTTCATGGAGAGTTTTTCATTGCTTACTAAACCATTGACGAAACTGATACGGAAAGGAGAGCCATTCGTGTGGAACGAGAAATGGCAGCAAAATTTCAAAGAACTGAAAAACCGGTTAGTTTCCGCTCCATCCTTACCTTACCTATCAGTGGAAAAGAGTATGTGGCGTACAATACTTGGATGTGTATTGATGCAAGACGGGAAAGTTGTTTCCTATGCTTCCCGACAGATGCGACCACATGAAAGCAACTATCCAATGTACTATTTGGAGTTTGCAACTGTGGTGTTTGAGTTGAAAATATCGCACCACTACTTATACAGTGAGAATTGCAAAATCTTCACCGACCACAAAAGCCTGAAATACCTCCTTAAACAAAAAGAGTTGAATATGAGACAACGAAGATGGGTAAGCTGATTCAAGACTACGATCTAATCATTGAATGTCATCCTGGAAAGTCAAATGTTGTTGTTGATGCCTTGAGCAAAAAGATTCATCCTCCTGTCCCATCGATTTTGGCTTACATGCCCACCCAATATATATGTCAATGTTGCTGGATTTAAAAGCTACGTCAGTGCTTCTTGGCACCAATTTTTCTAGTTCATTGTGGGCCCAAATCGAGGTCGAACCAACCTTGATTGAAGAAATCCAGAATCAGCAATTAGAGGATAAAAAATTGGTTGAAATTCGGAAGCAACTATCTAATGGCGTTGATGTTATTGATGCCATAGTTCGATATTTCAAAGTACAAGATGTTGGGGTCCTTGTCTTCAAAAACCGGGTAAGTGTACCATAGGATATTGATATTCGTAATCTTATTTTTTCTGAGCACATAGTTCAAAATTTTCTATACATCTTGGTAGTACCAAGATGTATCGAGATTTGAAGGAGCAGTATTGGTAGTCGAATATGAAATGCCACATTGTTGAGTTAGTTGCTTGATGCCTTGTATGCCAGCAAGTGAAGATCGAGCATCAAGGACCCACTAGTTTACTTCAGTCACTTTCGATTCCAAAATGGAAGTGGGAGCATGTCACGATGAACTTTGTGACCGGTTTACCTAGATCTCAATGAGGATTTGATGTCATTTGGTTGATTGTCGACCAATTGACAAAATCTGTCACTTCCTACCTATTATGTTATAGACACACCGAAGAAATTTGTTGTTCGTCACTTGGACAAGATTTTTCGTCTACATAGAGTACCAGTTTTCATTGTTTTAGATTGTGACCCTCATTTCACATCATGATTTTGGGAGAAGTTCCAAAATACGTTGCGTTCGAGACTAAATTTCAATACAGCATTTCATCCCTAGACCGATGGTCAATCTGAAAAAATGATTCAAACGCTTAAGGATATGCTGCGTACGAGTGTACTAGATCAAAATACTAGTTCGGACCAATGTCTAACTTTGGCGGATTTTGTTTACAACAATAGTTTCCATGTAAGCATCGGTATGGCTCCTTATGAAGCATTGTATGGAAGACGTTGCAAGACTCCCGTTTTCTAGAATGAAGTAGGCAAAAGATGCCTAGATAATTCGGAATTGATTGATCAAGCAATAGAGCATCTGAATTTGATTTAACAAAGGCTAAAGACAGCGCAAGAATGGCAGAAAGACTATGTCGATAATCGACGAAGGGAGCTGGAATTTGTGGTGGGTGACAAGGTGTTTCTGAAAGTCGACTTGTGGAAAGGTGTCCTTCGTTTTCATTTCACCCTTATTTCGTTTCTAACATTAATAACACATTATCTAATCTTAAAAGATAATTCTAGAATTAAATTCTAATGATTATCTCCTTATATCCAGCCTTAAAATTAGGAAGACTAATCCCATAAACACCATATATAAAGAGCAGTCGGCCACAATTAGTTCCTACACCAAAAATACATAAAATTATCAAGCGATCATACACCCTACCCTTTGCTGCCGAAATTTCCTAGTCTTCACCATAGTCGAATTCTTTCATCCTTTATCAGATTTCTGAAAATAATAGCTTGTTGGAAAGCTCTTTCCAACCTCTATCTTTCTATCTTACTATGATCATCAGAAGATTGGCTCTTTACTATATCTATTGAAATCGTAATTTGCATGGTGTTGGTTCTAAAATTCCTTGATTCTTCCTTCAATTGGTTTCTGTTGTTTTTCTTTTTGTTTGTATGATTGTTTGACACCTATCCATGTTGTAATATCATGAATTCATCCTTTGAAACTTCCTTATGCATGAAATGGGCATGTCTTACACCTATGCCTATTGTTGCCGATTTTGATCAATTGACTTACCTATTGGTTTCTGATCTTGTTCCTTTTTAGTTGTATGTGTTATTAACACCTAATCCTTTCTTGATAACATGAAATCACAACTTCTAAAGCTTGTATGCATAAGATCGCAATTACCTTTATGCTATCTTAGTACCGAAATTTGTATGGTTCATTGGGGTGATAAATCCGGTTGATTCTTATTGAATTCTTGGCTATCATATCACATATCCAAGGAAGAGGCACTTGTGGCATTTTATCACTAGTTTTTGATAGTTTTGGTGAGTGGAATTGGTAATGAAATAGGATGTTTACTTTATTATTGAGTATGCATGTTTAATACAGTTTTGTCTTTTCCTTATGATGATATAGGTAGTTCAGATCCCTTAAATAAAGGCAAAGGAATAGCTTCTTGTTCAGAGACAATAGAGGTAGGATCTATATCACATCGATTTCTCCAGAGATCCTTGTTGCTTATTTGATGTTTTCGGTGCATGTTCTTGTTGAATGGTATATGCACATACCTTGTGTTTGGTTTGCTTGGTTTCATAAGAACTATGAAGTTGTTAGGAAATTTTGAACCCCTGAGATAGGTTATATGTGCCCAATTCGCATGTATTGTTTGTTTTGAACATGCTCAATGTATTGTGATATGATTGAGGATGCCTTATAGTGATGTTATGCCTTGTACTTGCTTGTGTGTGCTTGTACATGTCTGTGTGTCAGGATCCTTTTCTAGTGGCCATTCAGGATAAACACTGATGCTTCTGAGGAGAGGATAGGTTCTTACTGGTATGGGAGTCGTATGGGTGGCAATCCCCAACAAGAGCTCGCTGAATGCCTAGTCCTTTGCCTAGTCCTGAGTGTTGGCTAGATGCTTTGTCCTGTGTGCTGGCAAGATGCCTTAATCCTATGTGGTGGTTAGGATGCCTAGTCTTGTGTGCTTGCTAGATGCCTTGTCCTGTGTGCTGGCAAGATGAATAGACTTGTTGATTAGCTTGTGTGCTAACCTTTTACCTTTGTGCAGCGAAGCCTTGGACAACACAGGTGGAAAGGGATGGCCTTTTCTATTGATGAGATTGAATGATGTTTTTCCTGCCTATTTCGGAAGTGTTTGTAGTACACCTACAACCTATAGCTTTCGATCCCTATCCCCTTGTGATTGCTTATTGATTGCATGATATCCCTTTAGATGTGTAGGCGGATATAATGTTGATTGGGAGAGAAGATGTTTGTTTAGATTTCTACGGATCTTATTATGTTGTGACCCTACCGAGATTCCTGTAATCTCACTCTATTTCTTTCACCGTTTTTCAGGCATAGGTACATCATCTGCTCGTGGTACCAGTGTGTGAGATCAAGGCTGCATGGCAGAGCGGTATTGCATCACATTCGCATACCTATTTCCTTGGTTGTTTGCGAATATAACATAAACTATGATTGGACTATTTTCTGGTTCTTCAAGTTCCTCCTTTGCTTGTTTGTTTCCGAATTATGTTGGAGGTTTTACTTGCTGGATATTTTTTAGATCCCTATGGGACTTATATGTTGTGATTCCATTGATTAAATTTAAAGACTTCCGCTGATATTTTTATTCACTCCACATGTTACTAGAATACTTGTCCAATATCATGCTCCAACCTTTAAATATTTGAAGTAATGAATCTGATAAAAATCGGAACTAAGGATGATTAGAGCTTTGTGAGGTTCATATAGGTTCTAGGGTTAGGTTTATTTGGGTTTCACGATGGTAAGAGTCCTAGGGGAGCAAATTCGGGTCCTTACAGTTCTACACTTCACGATGTGGGAGTCTATCCTTCATACTCATGAAAGAATTTTTTATTTATTTCGATGTATTAAAATTAGAAACTGAGTTTTGGTTTGATAATGAGGCATCCATTAGTATGAATGTATTTAAATGCCATGTTTAGAGCATTTAATGTGTGTGCAAGTTTATGTTTACAAATTATGTATCTTGAACACTTGAAAATGCATTGATTTGCTTGTGTATGCATGTTGGTGGTTTGAGTGATACTTAGGTGATATTGTGGATATCCTCATGCAATAATTTAGTGCAATCACATGTTTAATGCGAAATATTTGAGGTTTGGTAGTTGTTAGTCATATTTAATTGTATGTAAACCATTGAGGATTGTGTTCGGTGTGTGTAGCTTTTAATTAGGTATTGAATCGGTGAGGAAAATATAGAAAAACTAGAGTTTCGAGATTTAGACTAGTCGAACTTAAACTTCTTAGACCGGTCGAACCTCTATTCAAACACCTTAGACCGGTCGAAAACCTGATAGCTTTCTAAGAGAGCCCAGAGATTGGTCAAAACCAACCACCTTAGACCGATCGAACTTCTACCCATTTTCCAAAGAACCTTAGGATCGGTTGAAACCAAATTTTATACAGGTTGAATTTTTTTTTTAGTGAATTTAAGCTGGTCGAAACCATAGTCCTTAAACCAGTCGAAACCCAAAGAATTTTTCAGAGAGCTTCAAGATTGATCAAACTAAAACCATTAAACCGGTTGAAACTCAATTTTTAGACCAGTCAAAAATCTATAAAATTTTCCAGAGAGCCCAATGATAGGTTGAAGCCAAACTCTTAGACCGCTCAAAGAACTCAGACCGGTCAAACTGAAACATTTAGAATGGTTAAAATTCTGTAATTTTACCCCTTTTATTTTTTATTGTCATAGTTAGGCCAGTCTAACCCTCTACATGGCAAACCCCTTTTAACAACACCATCCTACACTTTCCTTAACCCTAGATAAGTTCCCATAAGTGTTCTTCATGCATTGTACCATTAGAACCCTTAGGCTTAATGGCTTGTACTTGGAGGAATGAAGTAGAGTTAAGCGTTAAAGTTCTGAATGTATAATTTAATCTCTTTTATGAGAGGTATAAGAAGTCCATGTTCTTGTGTCCCTCATTAACCAATCTATTTTTATCCTAACTTCTTTTGAGAGCATCCTTAAACTTATTATGCCCCTTAGAGCTTAAACTGAAAGTAATGAGAGGCAGATATGGAGAATGCGTATGCGTTCTTTTGAGGTTTTCTTTGGTTGGTCTTTATTTCTTAGATCCAATCATGGTATCGAGTGAGTCTGGTTTGAGCCATTTTGTATGGATTGTTAGAATGTGGAAAGAATGCATTTTCATGCATGCGATCATACATGATTTGATTGGTGGTAGGAGAAATATGTGTATTGTCTTTTGTGCGAGCATGCTTGAGTCGATTGATTGTTAGAGAATGAGCACAAATTCATGTATGTAATCATATCGAGTTTTATCTTCATAAATTGATTTTTTGATTAATATGAAAAACTTAGATGATGAGTATACCTATGTGTGTATGCAATGGTTTTACCTATGGAATTGACGGTTCTTTATGCTTGACCAATGCGAGGTAAGTATATGGGATCCTAGTAGAGGGGATAGTTGCTTACCTAGGAGTGGTATGGATGGTATATGTTATTTTTGCAAAGCAGTGTACAAGGTATTAGAAGATTTTTCGAGAAATTTCAAAAGTGATATCGGAAATTTTGTGATTTTCTAGAAATATTTCAATAAGATATTTAATTTTTGGTAAAAATTATATTTATGGGAAGATAAATCTTGTGGTACCAAGAGATAGTACTCTTGAATAGGAGTCCATAAGATTTTTCTGCGTATTTTTCGGAAGTACATGCTAAATTTTACATATTTTTGAAATTTTTTCATATATAAGAAAATAATTAAAATATTATTATTATTAAATATTATATTATTATATTATTTAATCAAAATGACGTCACTAGCTGTCATTTTGACCGCAAAGGTAAAAATGATAAAGAAGCCTACCGTTTTGACTTGCCAAGGGGGGAGGGGGATGTCGTTTTATTAAAACGGCGTCGTTTTATCTAAACCCTAAATGACATTGTCTAAGACTTACCTATTGTTCCTTCAGTAGCTTCCAGTCGCTACCTGTTGCCGGTGGAATAACGGGATAAGATCCTGCAAGGTCCCCTAAGTGTCCATACCAAGCCTGAGCTCATATCCCTCCATCAAAAACACCCTGAAGACACCTCTCGTTCGTATGACTTTTTCCCAATTGATTTCGAGTCATTTCCGGCCAGTTCTTTGCCGGATTTGGTTAAGAATCTTCCATGGAATACTGGGGAACCCTTCCTTTCATTTTAGTTGTTTTACTTTATAAAAATTGATGGGATTTGTTGGGTTTGGTTTGTTTTGATGCTAGGAAGGTTTCTATGTTAAGTCAAACACAAGAAAAGAAAATGAAAAAAACTGAAAACAAACCTAGAGACCCTAAAGACTTTCAACCTATTACACAACTCACACTACAGCTCATTCAGCTCATAATGTATGGACCCCAAATCCTAACCTATTATTATTTGCTCCTATTAAGACCCCTACCGTCATGAAACCCAAATAAGCCTAAAAACCAAGACCTATTTGAATTCCACAAGGCTTACCCATCTAATTTCTAATTTTTAGCATGTTCTTCCTTTGAATTCATAAAAATTGGAGCATGATACTAGACAAGCATTCTGGTATCATACGGAGTTAATAAAACATCAGCGAAAGTCTTTAAATTTAATCAATGAATCCACAACACACAAGTCCCATAGGGACCCAAATATCCAGCAAGTAAACCTCTAACCTGATTCAGAAACAACACGCAAAGGAGGAATCTTGAAAAACTAAAAAATAGTCCAATCATAGTTCATGTTATATACACAAGAAATCAAGTAAACAAGAATACAAATGTGATACAATATCACACCACCTTGCAGCCTTGATCTCACATATTGGTACCATGAACAGTGAATGTACCTAAACTTGAAAAATAGTGAACACAACAGGATGAGATTACAATAATCTCAGCAGGGTCACAACATTATAAGATCTATAGAAATCTTAAACAAACATCTCCCGAATAACATCAGATCAGCCCATACAACTAAAGAGGATCACGCAACCATCATTCAATCAAAAAGGGATAGGGCCAAAAGCTAAGGTTGAGGGTGGACTACAAACACTTCCGAAAATCAGTAGTACATAGGTAGAAAAACACATCAGATATTCTCGGCAGTAGGAAAAAGAAAGGTCATCCCCTTCCACCTGTGTTGTCCAAGGCTTTGCTGCAAAAAGGTTAAAGGTTAGCATATAAGCTAATCAGGAAGCCTATTCATCTTGTCAATACACAGGACAAGGCATCTAGCCAGCACACAGGAGTAGGCATCCTAACTAGCATAAAGGACTAAAGCATCCAAACCACACAACGATAAGGCCATCTTGCCAACACACAGGACAAGGCATCTAGCCAGCACACAAGACTAAGCATCCAGCGAGCTCATGCTGGGGATTGCCACCCATACAACTCCCAAACCAGTAAGAACCTCCCCTCTCCCAAGGAGCATCAACGATTACCCCGAATGGTCACTAGAAAAGGATCCTAACACACAAACACATACAAGAACACACAGGCAAGCACAAAGAACAATATCACAACAAGGTATTCTCATTCATGTCAGAACACAATCAGCATGTTCAATACACACAACACAAGCAAACTAGGCACTCATAACCTATCTCAAAGGATTTCGTATAGCCTTGATAAGCCTCAAATCAATCCCCAACTCATGCATACACCATCACTCATATATGCGCATACATTAACATAAGCATAGGTACCGAAATCAACAAGTAAACAAAAGAATCTTTGGAGAAACCGATGAGGCATAGATCCTACCTCTCTTGTATCTGAACAAGAAGCTATTCCTTTGACTTTATTTAATAGATCCGAACCACCTATAACATCACAAGGCAAAGACAAAACCAAACTAAGCATGCATACTCAATAACCAAGTAAATACCCTATTTCCTTATCAATTTCACTCACCAAACCTACCAGAAACCAGTGATCAAATGCCGCAGGTGCCTCCATTTTGGATGTGTGATGTGATAGACAAGAACTTAACAAGAAACAACCTGAATTGCCATCCCAATTAATATACAAATTTTGGCACTAAGAATAGGGTAGTAGGGCAAATTGCATGTTAACAAGCTATATGGGTTGCGATTTTATGTTAACAAGAAAGGATTAGGTGTTTATAAGACATATAATCAAAAGAAACAAGATCAAAATCTAATAAGTTAATCAATTGATCAAGATTGACAACAATAGGGCAAGGGTAGGGCATACCAATTTTATGCATAAAGAAGATTCAAATAATGGATTCATGATTTTATAACATGAATGGATGCCAAACAATCATCCAAACAAGGGAAATAACAACAGAAATCAATTGAAGGCAGAATCACACAATTTTGGTACCAATCCCGTCCAATTACGACCTAAATTACAACAAGAAAAAATTAACCTCCAGAAAAAAAAAAACCCATGATAGTTAGAGAGAGAATGAAAAGAGATTTCTAAAAAGTTATTATTTGCAAGAATCTGACAAAGGAAGAGAGCATTATGCTATTTTGAAATTGAAAGAATTTCAGCAACAATAGGGAGGTGTAGGGTTCAAGGTTTGATGAATTTTGTGTGTTTCTGATGTGAGATATATGTGTGGCCAACATCCTCTTTATATAGGGTGGTTATGGGATTAATTTTCCTACTTTAAAGGCTAGATTAAAGTAAGATAGTTATCATAATTAAATTCTGTAATTATCCTCCCTTAATTTTAGGGATTTTATTTTCTAAGATAATTATCAACCAATAAAGAACCAAATCAATGGGAATTAAAATCAGAAATAATTACTGGACATTTCATACCATTTTCGGCCATCACACATCCTTTTCTTCAGGGGAAAAACGGTCTTTTCTCTTGCATTGGCTTCTGGACTTATAGGACTCAAAATTCGGGGTCTCACACATCCTTCCCTCCTTACAAGAATTTCATACTCAAAATTTCAGCACAAGTACCTAAACAAATAGGTAAGGAAATTTGCACGCATATATTCCTTAGTCTCCCAAGGCTATTCTTTGATTTGGCCATTAAGCCAAACAACTCGTACCATAGGCATGCTTCGACTGTGAAGCTGACGAACTAACCAATCTAGTATGGCAACTGGTCGTATGGGATAGGATAGGTCTTCAGCAACCTCAACTGGTGGTTCTTCAAGCACATGAGCAGGGTCTCGCACATACTTTCTCAACATTGATACTTGAATCATGTTGTGAATTCTCTCTATACTCGGAGGTAAGGCAAGTCCGTATGCAACATGGCCGATCCTCTCGACTATGTCATACAGAACAATATAACAAGGTGCTAGCTTACCTAGCTATTGAAAACATAGGACACCATTCCACGGGATGACCTTCAAAAACACTTTGTCACCTACTGCAAATTCCAGCTCCTTTCATCGATTATCGGCGTAATTTTTCTGCCGATCCTGAGCTGTCTTTAGCCATTGTAGAATCAAGTTCAGCTGCTTCGTTGCTTGATCAATCAATTCTGGGTTGTCTTGGCATCTCTCGCCTACTTCATTCCGGCAAATAGGAGTTCTGCAATGTCTCCCACATAGTGCTTCATAAAGTGACATATTGATGCTTACATGAAAGCTATTATTGAAAGCAAATTCTGCCAATCGTAGGCATCGCTCCCAACCGGCTTGCTGGTCCAATACACTCGCACGTAGCATGTCTCAAGTGTCTGAATCGTCCTTTCTAATTGACCGTTGGTCTGGGGATGAAATGCTGTACTGAAATTCAATCTTGAACCCAGCGCATTCTAGAATTTCTCCCAAAATCGTAATGTGAAACAAGGTCACGATCTGAAATGATGGAAACTGGCACTCGATGCAATCGAACAATCTCGTCCACGTAACGAACAACTAATTTCTTGGGTGTGTCTGTCATATAAACAGGTAGGAAGTGTGCAGATTTTATCAATCGATCCACGATCACCCAAATGGCATCGTATCGCTGAGATCTAGGCAAACCGGTCACAAAGTCCATTGTGACTTGCTCCCACTTCCATTCTGGAATCAGAAGTGACTATAGTAAACCAGAGGGTCTTTGATGTTCGATCTTTACTTGTTGATATATGAGGCATCAGGCAACAAACTCAGCAATGTGATGCTTCATGTTCGGCCACCAATAATGCTCCTTTAAATCTTGGTACATCTTTGTGCTACAAGGATGGATCGCGAACTTCGAACTATGCGCCTCAGATAAAATAAGATTACGAATATCAACATCTTGTGGAACACATACCCGATTTTTTAAGACAAGAACTCCATCATCTCGTACTTTGAAATTGCTGCTATAGCATCAACACCATCAGATAATTGCTTTCGAATTTCAACCAATTTCGGATCCTCTAATTGCTGATTCCAGATCTCCTCAATCAAAGTAGGCATGACTTCGATTCATGCCAAAAATGAACTAAAAAAATCAGTGCCAAGATGCACACGTGTACCTTTCAAATCCAACAGCATTGGCATGTATTGGGTGCGCATGTAAGCCAAAATTGATGAAGAAGGAGGATGAAATTTTCGGTTTAAGGCATCTGCAACAATATTTTCTTTTCCAGGATAATAGTTAATAATCAGATCATAGTCTTTAATCAGCTCCACCCATCTTCGTTGTCTCATATTCAATTCTTTTTTCGTAAGGAGATATTTCAAGCTATTGTGGTCAGTGAAGATTCTACATGTCTTGCCGTACAAATAGTGGCACCATATTTTCAATGCAAACACAACAGCTGCAAGCTCCAAATCATGCGAAAGATAGTTGCTTTCATGCGGTTGCATCTATTGGGAAGCATAGGCAACGACTTTCCCATCTTCCATCAATATGCATCCAAGTCTGGATTTTGACGCATCACTATAAACCATATAATCCTTTCAGCCAATAGGTAAAGTAAGGATAGGTGTGGAAACTAACCGTTTTTTTAGTTATTCGAAAGTTTGATGGCACTTCTTGGTCCACACGAATAACTCTCCTTTGGGCTTCAATTTTGTCAATGGTCTGGCAAGTGATGAAAAATTTTCCACAAAGCGACGTTAATATCCGGCCAATCCAAGGAAACTACGAACTTCAAACACAGTTCATGGGGGTTCCCAAGCAACTACAGCTTCAATCTTTGGATCAACAAGGACACCTTGGGCGGAAAAAACATGGCCAAGGAAATCAACTTCACGTAACCAGAATTCGCATTTGGAGTACTTTACAAACAACCGCTGATCCCTCAAGACATTCAGCACAATCCGCATGTGCTCAACATGTTCCTCTTTTGATTTTAAATAAATTAGAATGTCGTCAATCAAGAATATCACAAATTTGTCCAGAAATTCATGGAAGACACGATTCATCAGGTCCATTCGGCTAGTGCATTGATCAAACCAAATGGCATAACCAAAAATTTGGAGGAATGGAATCAGATTCGTACCAGGCACTAACTCAATACCAAATTCCACTTCCCTTGCTGGTGGCAAACCGGCTATGTCTTCTGGAAACATATCCGAAAACTCACAAACCACTAGAACAGAATCCAGATCCGAGGATTCTTGAGAAACATCATGCACATGTGCAAGATACGTTGTACATCCTTTGCTAATTAATCGATTCGCATTAAGCCAGGAAATAATGCAAGTTGGAACAACTCACCTATCACCTTCAAAACAGTACTGGATACCATCAAAAACAGTGAACCACACTCGCTTGGTGAACCACTCCATATGGGTTTGATATTTTGCCAAACAGTCCATGCCTAAAATCACATCCAGCTCTCAGATGTCCAATGGGGTCAGATCCACCTCAAGTACACTCGGACCCATATGTTCAGCACAACTGATGTAGACTAGATCACAAATCAGTTGGTCTCCCAAAGGAGTCAGAACCATAATAGGAGGAGACAAGGGAGACAGAGGCCGATCCGTGCTAAATGCTATCCTTGGACTTACAAATGACATGTTTGCTTTGGTATCTAGCAATACTTTAGCATTATGAGAAAAGACTGAAATAGTACATGTCACCACATCAGGACTAGCCTCGATATCAGTCAAGGTGAATAGCCTTGTTGGTCTTGGTTGCGCTTCACTTGTGGATCCGTTGGGTGGCTCTCCTGGTGCGGGTGCTGGTGGTTTGGCAGAATTGGCATACCCGCCTCGACCTGCGTTTAGTGCGCCTGTGATATGCCTTGGTTTCTGGCAGTCCCTCTGAACATGACCCATCTCATCAAAATTATAACATCAATGTGGCTGCGGATTTCACATAGATCCATTAGAATTCGGACCAGAAAAGTTCTTCCTGTTGTTGCCTCAATTGCCACCATTGTTTTTCGAAGGATAAGACCTCAAAGGATAGGGTCCTATACGCTGATTGAACTT
This sequence comes from Passiflora organensis, assembly GCA_019739055.1. Classification (NCBI taxonomy): domain Eukaryota; kingdom Viridiplantae; phylum Streptophyta; class Magnoliopsida; order Malpighiales; family Passifloraceae; genus Passiflora; species Passiflora organensis. Next base: position 3,240,864 of record JAEPBF010000191.1, on the reverse strand, counting down.
CGAATCTCACCTAAAAGATCTGCCACTAGCTGCTGTGGACAACTTCTTACTTTGCACGATTTTCTTTCAGTTGCAACAACAATCAACTCTTGAAAATTTTGCACCGGTGTCGTACCAACGATGGTTTTGAGTTCGGTACTCATCCCATCCTGAAATCGTCTCGCAAGCTGGTTTGGTAAACGATCCTTCTCTGGTGAAAATCAGGACAACTCTCTTAATACCTTCTCGTATTCCAGCACCAAACAGGTGCCCTATTTAAACTTGTAGAAAGCTTGTCGCTGCTTGTTTTTATAGAATCTCGTATTAAACCTTTCATCGAACTCATACCAAAATTCTTCCCAAGTATCCACCATATGAGGGCTTCTCCCTCAAGTAGGCATGTGGCGATGGCAACCTTGTCATCATAAAAAATACGCAAAAACAAGGACACTCGGCACAAGGTTTCTATCCATTCATGAGCTATAGCAGCTCCGGCTGAACCACTGAAATCTTTACATCCCAGTTGACAAGCTTCCTTCAGCAACTTTGTAATAAAAACTGGAAGTCTCTTAGCTTCCTTAGGATGCGCTGGCTGTACAGGTTCAAATGGAAGAATAGGTCCTTCCACGAGCGCGGGTGCAGGAGCATTCTGAAATTACGCCTCCATACGCTGCTGTTTCGCAGCCATCTATTGTAATACGTTCATAATTTGTGCCATCACAGGATCGATGGCTGGTGCCTCAGGATTAGGATCCTCCAAGGGTGCATGTGCATTCCATACTGTTGATTCGCAGCAATCCCTTGCAACAGATTCAGTATCTAAGCCATAACATGATCAATGGCTGGTGCCTCAGGTGGTTTTTGGGCTCAGCTTGCCCTTCCTGCTCATTTTGTGCCTCTAGTTTATTCTGCTTTATAGGTTGCTGTTCGACCTGAATCCCATACCTACCCCGTCGATCCCTTGTAGCATTCAACCTTGCCATACTATACAAGCACACGATTTTTCCTCAACACCTAACTAGATACGAACAATAGGAAAAGAAGTGACACCTGGTGGAGAGGTGTGCATCGGACGATATGCATATGCTGGAAAAAAAAAATACACATGCACACAAGTGTGCCAATTTTGGAAATCACATGTACACATTCAATTGCATACTCGGCACTCACATCAACACACACATAAGCACTTGGCAACAATTATCATGCATTCGGCAAACACAAGTTTCACACAAATGATACTCAGCATGCTTACAAATCATTCTCAAGCATTCAGTAGCCATAAAGGACATTCAGCAACACTGTTAGCAATTATAATTATCAAGCAAAAACATACATAAACATTCGGCAGGACAGAAAGCATCATCAACACCCATTCAACAATAGTAAAAAAAACAAAGCAAACACATTAAGTCATACAAGGCATAAAAATCACATAAACACACAGCAAATCAAATTATCTATTTCCTCTTTTAAATCTTACAAATCAATCCCTATTTAGCATTAGATCATTTTCGGTATCAGCTCTTAAGTGAGTGGGTGTGAGACCCCAAATTTTGAGTCCTAGAAGTCCAGAAGCCAGTGCAGGTGAAAAGATTATTTTGCCCCTGAAGGAAAGGATATGTGATGGCCAAAATTGGTAAGAGTGGTATGGTAGTTAATTCTGGTATAAATTCCCTCTAATCTAAGTCCTTATAGATAGATAATTTCCTTAGAGATTAAAATCCCTAAGAATAGGGGAAGATAATTAAAGAATTTAATTATATGGTAATTATCTTAAAAATAGTAATCATAATTCTATACTCATTCATTATAAATAGGAAGCCAACCTCACAAAAATCATTCAGAGAAAACATACAAAATTCGTATAAGCCTAAAACCCTACACCTCCCTATAGCCGCCAAAATTCGATGAAACTTTAAACCAGCATAACTCTCTTATCTTCATCGGATCCCTGCAAATAATAGCTTGTTGAAAATCTTTCTTCATCCTCTTTCCAACCATCTTTGGTTTTTTTATCAGGAGGTTAGTATTTCTATCTCTAAAGATAAGTTCAAAATCGGCGGCAGAATTAGGTTTTTGCCAAATCTTCTTGAAAATCAAAATAGCATAACCCTTTCATTGTTTGTTGTATCTCTGTAAATAATAGCTCTTTTAAAAGATCTCTTCATTATCTTTCAAACCATCATTGGTTTTTTTTCAGGAGGTTAGTATTTCTTTCTCTAAAGATAAGTTGAAAATCGGCAGCTGAATTAGGTTTTCGCCAAATCTTCTTAAACTTCAATGTAGCATAACTCTCTCATCGTTTGTCGGATCCCTGAAAATAATAGCTTGTTGGAAAGATATTTTCATCCTCTTTCCAACCATATATGTTTCGTTGTTTGGACATAAATATTTCCTTGTCTAAGGTTAAGTTGAAAATCGGCGACGGAATTAGGTTTTTAGATTTCTACAGTTTTTGTCTTCGGTTGATTTCTGTTGTCGTTTCGTGTGTTCTTATGATTTCTTAGCATCTATTCATGATGTATGATCATGAATTTCCTTCTTTTAAATTTCTCTATGCTTAAAGTTGAAATTGTCCTATGCCCTACTTTTAGCGACGAAATTTGCATAGTTAATTGGAATGGAAATTCAGGTTGAATCTTGTTAAGTTCCTGGCTATCACATCACACATCCAAGGGGGAGGCACCTGCAGCATCTGATCACTGGTTTCTGATAGGTTTGGTGAGTGGAATTGGTAAGGAAATAGGGTATTCAATTGATTATTGAATATGCATGCTTAGTTTGTTTTCATCTTTGCCTGGTGATAATATAGGTGGTTCAGAATTACCTAATAAAGGCAAAGAAGTAGCTTCTTGTTCAGAGACAAGAGAGGTAGGATCTACGCCTCATTGGTTTCTCTAGAGACCCCTATTATTTTCTTGATATTTTTTATACCTGCCCTTGTTTTATTGCATGCGAATTGATTATAGGGTGAGAGAATGAATTTCGGTTTGAGATGTGAATCTCATAGGCTATATCGAACCCCTGAGTTAGGTTTTGAATGCTTGAGTTGCATATGTTATATGAATTAAATATGCTGATTGTGTTCTGACATGATTGAGGATACCCTGTTGTGGTATTATGCTTTGTACTTGCCTGTGTGTGCTTGTATGTGTTTCTGTGTCAGGATCCTTTTCCGGTGGCCATTCGGGGTAAACGCTGATGCTCCTAGGGAGAGGAGAGATTCTTACTGGTGTGGGAGTTGTATGGGTGGCGAAACCCTAGTAAGAGCTCACTGGATATTTTTTCCTTGTGTGGCCGGAACACTGTCCTTATATGGCAGGAAGCCCTTATTCTTGTGTGGTTTGGGATGCCCAAGTTCGTGTGTGGCTTGGGAAGACTTGTCTGTGCATGACAAGATGACTTACAAGGCTTACTGATTAGCTTGTGTGTGTTAACCGTTTATCCTTTGTGCAGTAAGCCTTGGACAACATAGGTAGAAGGGGATGGCCTTTCTTCTTCATTGCCGAGAGCAATCTGATGAGTTCCACCTACCTGTGTACTTCTGATACTTTCGGAAGTGTTTGTAGTCCTCCCTCAACCATAGATTCAGCCCTAACCCCTTTCTGATTGTTTCTTGAATTGCGTGATCACTTTAGATGTCTAGGAATGATCTAATGCGAATTAGGAGATTTGTGTTTAGAGTTTCTGCAGATCTTCTGATGCTGTGACCCAACTGAGATTCTTGTAATCTCATACCGTTGTTTTTACTATTTTTCAGGCTTACGTTCATCAACTGCCCGTGGTACTAGTGTGTGAGATCAGGGCTGCACGGCAGGGCTATATCGCATCACATTTGCATACTAGATTTTTGTTTACTTGCGCATATAACATGAATGATTAGACTACTTTCTGGTTTATTTTCAGATCTTTCCTTTTCTTGCTATTTCCGAAATATATTTGGAGGATTTCTTGCTGGTTGTTTGGATCCCTATGGGACTTGTGTGTTATGAACCCAATGATTTAATCTAAAGACTTCTGCTGATGTTTTATTCACTCCGTATGTTACCAGAATAATTGTCCAATATCATGCTCCAATCGTTGTTAAAAAAAAAATTAATTAGAAATAAACATGCTAAAAATCGAAAGTTAATGGTAAGCCTGGTGAGATTCAGATAGTTCCTAAATGTCATTTGGGCTATTTGGGTTTTGCGGCAGTGATGACCTTAATCGAAGTAAATAGTAATAGTTAGGAATTGGGGTCGTCACAGGTTTGGTAGTGGAGCATGGTTTAGGAAGTATAATTTGCTATATACTAACTTATTTGTTGATTTTGGTGTTTGTAGGTAAGGGCATGCGCACACACTCACTCACTTAGGGGCTAATACTGATAGTAAACTAATGCTAAAATGGGATTGATTTGTAAGATTTAAATTATGAGAATGATAATCTGATGTGATGTTTGTTTGTATATGTTCTTATGCCTGGTATGCCATGATATGTTTCATTGAGTGTTTGCTGTGTTTCTTATCATTGCTGAGAATGTGTGTGATGAAATATGCAAGCTGCTGAGTGTCCCTATTTTACTCCTATATTGCTAAATGTATATGTATGTGATTGCTGGTGTGTATTGCCGAATATGGATGTTGTGTGAATCTATGCTTGCTTGATGTTTGATAAAGATTTCGGAGAGTATATATGAGTGTTGATGTAATTGCCGAGAATACCTTTTCATGTGTGCATGAGATTTTCAAAAATTTGTATGTTGCTTTCCAGCATATGCATATCGTCTGGTGCATGCCTCTCCACCAAGTACCACTTATATTAATCATATTTAGTTTTGTGTTGAGTAATAAAGGTGTATTCGTGTAGTATGGCATGCTCGAGGCTACAAAGGGACCAACGGGGTAGGTTTGAGATTCAGGCTGAACAGAAACCTATTGAGCAATAGGAGCCGAACGCACAAAATGAGGAGGAAGGGCAAGTTGAGCCCGAAAACCAATCTGAGGCACCAGCCGCACCAGTTACTGATCCTGTCATGGCACAGATCTTAAACATATTACAAGGAATTGCTGCAAATCAGCAGCGTATGGAGACGTAATTTCAGAATGTTCCTGCTCCTACACTAGTGGAAGAACCTATTCCTCCACTTGAACCTGTACAGCCGGAACATCATAAGAAGGCTGAGAGATTTCCCGTCGTGATTAAAAAATTGCTGAAGGAAGCTCGACAACTTGGATGTAAAGATTTTTGTGGTTCAGCTGGAGCTTCAGCCGCTCGTGAGTGGATAGACACCTTATGTCGAGTATCCTTATTCTTGCGTATCTTGGATGATGACAAGGTTGCCATTGCTACATTCCTACTTGAGGGAGAAGCCCTCGCATGGTGGACATCTATTAGCTTGCGATTCAGCGATCATTTGCCAACTTGGGAAGAATTCCGGTACGAATTGGAGGAAAGATTTTATACGAGATTCCATAAAAGCGAGCAGCGACAAGCTTTTTACAAACTTGAACAAGGCACCCGTTCAGTGCTGGAATATGAGAAGGTGATAGGCGAGTTGTTCCAACTTGCATGCTTTCCTGGTTAAAAACGAAGCGATTAATCAGCAAAAGATGTATAGCATACCTCGCTCACGTACATGATATTTCTAAAGAATCCTCGGATCTGGATTCTGTTCCAGTGGTTTGTGAATTTCCTGAAGTATTTCCAGAGGACATAGCCAGTCTACCACCAGCAAGGGAAGTGGAATTTGGTATTGAGCTAGTGCCTGGTACGAATCCGAATTCCATTCCTCTGTATCGTATGGCTCCTGCGGAAATGAAGGAACTAAAAACGTAGTTGGAAGATTTTCTGGATCATGTTTTTATCCGACCTGGTGTGTCACCTTGGGGAGCACCTGGTCTGTTCGTGAAAAAGAAAGACGGTTCGTTGCGATTGTGCATCGATTATTGGAAGCTGAATTATGTAACCATGAGGAACAAATACCCTTTGCCGCTCATCGACGATTTGTTCGACCAACTCCAGGGTGCAGCCGTATTCTCCAAGATTGATCTCAGATCTGGATACCATCAATTGCGAGTTCGTGATGCTGATATTTCAAAGACCGCGTTCAGATCGCGATACGGCCACTACGAATTTCTGGTTATGCCATTCGGCTTGACCAATGCACCAGCTGTGTTTGTGGACCTGATGAATCATGTGTTCTGCGAATTCTTGGATAAATTTATGATAGTCTTCATCGACAACATTCTGATTTACTCAAAATCGGAAGAGGATCATGCTATGCACTTGCGGATTGTGCTTAAAATCTTGAAGGATCGACGGTTGTTCGCAAAGTACTCCAAATGCGAATTCTGGTTACGCGAAGTTGGTTTCCTTGGCCATATTGTTTCCGCCCAAGGTGTGTTAGTTGATCCAAAGAAGATTGAAGCCGTGATTGCTTGGGAACCTCCGCGAAGTGTGTTCGAAGTTCGTAGTTTCCTTGGCTTAGCAGGATACTACCGTCGCTTTGTGGAGAATTTTTCATCGCTTGCCGGACCATTGACAAAACTGACAAGCAAGGGTGAGCCGTTCGTATGGAACGAGAAATGCCAGCAAAGTTTTGAAGAGCTAAAGAATCAGTTAGTTTCCACACCTATCCTTACCCTACCTATTTACGGAAAGGAGTATGTGGTTTACAGCGACAAGTCAAAATCTGGACTTAGATGCGTATTGATGCAAGATAGGAAAGTCATTGCCTATGCTTCCCGGCAATTGCGACCGCACGAGAGCAACTACCCTACGCATGACTTGGAACTTGCAGCCATGGTGTTTGCCTTAAAAATTTGGCGACATTACTTATACGGCGAGACGTGCCGAATCTTCACTGACCACAAAAGCCTGAAGTACCTCCTCACGCAAAAAGAATTGAATATGAGACAACGAAGATGGATGTAGCTGATTAAAGACTATGATTTAATCATCGAATATCATCCTGGAAAGGAAAATGTTGTTGCTGATGCCCTGAGCCGAAAGTTTCATCCTCCTTCCCCATCAGTTTTGGCCTACATGCGCACCCATTACCTGCCGATGATGTTGGAATTGAAAGCTAACCGTGTGCATCTTGGCACTGATTTTTCTGGTTCTTTATTGGCACGAATCGAAGTCGCACATATCTTAATTGAAGAAATCCATAATCAACAATTAGAGGATCCAAAATTTACTAAAATTTGGAAACAACTTGTTGATGGTGTTGATGCAATAGTTCGTGATTTCAGAATACGAGATGACGAAGTACTAGTCTTCAGAAACCGGGAATGTGTTCCACAAAATGTTAATATTCGTAACCTTGTTCTATCGGAGGCGCATAGTTCAAAATTCGCTATTCATCCTAGAAGCACTAAGATGTACGAGATTTGAAGGACCAGTATTGGTGGCCAAACATGAAATGTCACATTGCTGAGTTCGTTGCCTGATGCCTCGTATGTCAACAAGTAAAGATCGAACATCAAAGACCCGTTGGTCTACTTCAGTCACTCCCGATTCCAGAATGGAAGTGGGAGCATGTCACAATGGATTTTGTGACTGGTTTGCCTAGATCGAAGCAAGGATACAATGCCATTTGGGTGATCGTGGATCAACTGACGAAATCTGCACACTATCTTTCTATACACGTGACAGATACACCAGAAAAATTGGCAGTTCGTTACTTATATGAGATTGTTCGATTGCATGGAGTTTCAGTTTCTATTGTTTCAGATCATGACCCTCATTTCACCTCAAGATTTTGGGAGAAATTCCAGAATACGCTGGGTTTAAGATTGAATTTCAGTACAGCATTTCATCCCCAGACCGATGGTCAATCAGAAAGGACGATTCAGACACTCAAAGACATGGTACGAACGAGTGTGTTGGATCAGCAAACCGGTTGGGATCGAGGCCTGCCATGGCAGAATTTGCTTACAACAATGGTTTTCATGCAAGCATCGGTATGGCACCCTATGAAGCACTATATGGAAGACGTTGCAGAACTCCCAATTGCTGGAATGAAGTAGGCGAGAGTGGCCTAGACAATCCAGAATTGATTGACCAAGCAACAGAACAATTAATCTTCATCCGAAAAAGGTTAAAAACAGCCCAGGATCGGCAGAAAAGCTACGCCGACAATCGACGAAGGGAGCTGGAGTTTTCGGTAGGTGACAAAGTATTTTTGAAGGTCGCCCTATGTAAAGGAGTCCTTCGTTTTCAACAGCGAGGTAAGCTAGCACCTCGCTACATTGGTCCATATGACATTGTCGAAAGAATCGGCCCTGTTGCATACCGACTTTCCCTACCTCCAAATATGGAAATAATTCATAACGTATTTCGCATTTCAATGCTAAGAAAGTATATGCGAGATCCTGCTCATGAGCTTAAAGAACCGCCAATTGAAGTTGCTGAAGACCTATCCTATCCTGTATAGCCAGTTGCCATACTAGATCGGTCAGTTCGACAGCTTTGCAGTCGAAGTGTGCCTATGGTACGAATTGTTTGACGTAATGGCCAAATTCAGGAACAGTCTTGGGAGATTGAGGAATCTATGCGTGCAAAATTTTCTTACCTGTTTGATTAGGTACTTAAGTTAAAATTTCGAGGACGAAATTCCTGTAAGGAGGGGAGGATGTGAGACCTCAAATTTTGAGTTCTAGAAGTCCAGAAGCCAGTGCAGGTGAAAAGACGATTTTATCCCTAAAGGAAAGGATGTGTGATGGCCGAAATTAGTAAGAGTGGTATGGTAGTTAATTCTGGTATAAATTCCCTCTAATCTAAGTCCTTATAGATAGATAATTGCCTTAGAGATTAAAATCCCTAAGAATAGGGGGAGATAATTAAAGAATAATTTTCTTATTTTTAATTATCTTAAAAGTAGTAATCATAATTCTATACTCATTCATTATAAATAGGAAGCTAACCTCACAAAAATCATTCAGAGGAAACATACAACATTCGTATAAGCCTAAAACCCTACACCTCCCTATAGCTACCAAAATTCGTTGAAAATTTAAACCAATATAACTCTCTTATCCTTCATCGGATCCCTACAAATAATAGCTTGTTAGAAAGCTCTCTTTATCCTCTTTCTAACCATGTTTTTTTTTTGTCAGGAGGTTAGTATTTATTTCTCTAAAGATATGTTGAAAATCCGCGGGGGAATTAGGTTTTTGCCAAATCTTCTGGAAATTCAAAATAGCATAACTCTTTCATTGTTTGTTGCATCGATGCAAATAATAGCTTTTTGGAAAGCTCTCTTCATCCTTTTTCCAAAATGTTTTTTTTTTTTGTAAGGAGATTATAATTTCTTTCTCTAAAGATAAGTTGAAAATCCACGGAGGAATTAGGTTTTCGCCAAATCTTCTTGAACTTCAATGTAACATAACTCTCTCATCCTTTGTCGGATCCCTACAAATAATAGCTTGTTGGAAAGAGTTTCTCATCCTCTTTCCAACCATATATGTTTCGTTGTCTGGAAAAAAATAATTCCTTGTCTAAGATTAAGTTGAAAATCATCGACAGAATTAGGTTTTTAGATTTCTACAGTTTTTGTCTTCGGTTGATTTCTGTTGTCGTTTCGTGTGTTCTTATGGTTTATTAGCATCTATTCATGATGTATGATCATGAATTTCCTTCTTTTAAACTTTTCTATGCTTAAAGTCGAAATTATCCTATGTCCTACTTTTAGCGACGAAATTTGCATAGTTAATTAGAATGGAAATTCAGGTTGAATCTTGTTAAGTTCCTGGCTATCACTTCACACATCCAAGGGGGAGACACCTGCAGCATCTGATCACTGGTTGCTGATAGATTTGGTGAGTGAAATTTGTAAGGAAATAGGGTATTTAATTGATTATTGAATATGCATGTTTAGTTTGTTTTCGTCTTTGCCTGGTGATAATATAGGTGGTTCAGAATTACCTAATAAAAGCAAAGGAGTAGCTTCTTGTTCAGAGACAAGAGAGGCAGGATCTACACCTCATTGGTTTCTCCAGAGACCCTAGTTATTTTCTTGATATTTTTTATACCTGCCCTTGTTGTATTGCATGCGAATTGATTATAGGGTGAGAGTATGAATTTCGGTTTGAGATGTGAATCTCAAAGGCTATATCGAACCCCTGAGTTAGGTTTTGAATGCCTGAGTTGCATATGTTATGTGAATTGAATATGCCGATTGTGTTCTGACATGATTGAGGATACCCTGCTATGGTATTATGCTTTGTACTTGCCTGTGTGTGCTTATACGTGTTTGTGTGTCAGGATCCTTTTCCGGTGGCCATTCGGGGTAAGCGCTGATGCTCCTAGGGAGAGGAGAGGTTCTGACTTGTATGGGAGTTGTATGGGTGGCGAAACCCAGCAAGAGCTGGCTGGATGTCTGGTCCTTGTGTGGCCGGAACCCTGTCCTTGTGTGGCAGGAAGCCCTTATCCTTGTGTGGTTTGGGATGCTCAAGTCCGTGTATGGCTTGGGAAGACTTGTCCGTGTATGACAAGACAACTTACTAGGCTTACTGATTAGCTTGTGTGTTAACCGTTTATCCTTTATGCAGTAAGCCTTGAACAACACAGGTGGAAGGGGATGACCTTTCTTCTTCATTGCCGAGAGCAATCTGATGAGTTCCACCTACCTGTATACTTCTGATACTTTCAGAAGTGTTTGTAGTCCTTCCTCAACCATAGATTCGGCCCTAACCCTTTTTTGATTGATTCTTGAATTGTGTGATCCCCTTTAGATGTCTAAGAATAATCTAATGCGAATTGGGAGATTTGTGTTTAGAGTTTCTGCAGATCTTATGATGCTGCGACCCAACTGAGATTCTTGTAATCTCAAACCATTGTTTTTATTATTTTTCAGGCTAAGGTACATCCACTGCCCGTGGTACCAGTGTGTGAGATCAGGGCTGCACGGCGGGACGATATCGCATCACATTTGCATACTAGATCCTTGTTTACTTGCATATATAACATGAATAATTGGGCTATTTTCTGGTTTATTTTCAGATCCTTCATTTTCTTGCTATTTCCGAAATATATTTGGAGGATTTCTTGCTGGTTGTTTGGATCCCTATGAGACTTGTGTTTTATGAACCCAATGATTTAATCTAAAGACTTCCGCTGATGTGTTATTCACTCCGTATGTTATCAGAATAATTTCCCAATATCATACTCCAATCTTTGTTAAAAAAAATTAAATTGCTAAAATTCGAAAGTTAATGGTAAGCCTGGTGAGATTCAGATAGTTCCTAGATGTCATTTGGGCTATTTTTGTTTCACGGCGGTGATGACCTTAATCGGAGCAAATAGTAACAGTTAGGAATTGGGGTCGTCACAGTGGGTATGTGCGCATTTACCTACCTACAAACACAAAAACCAACAAACAGGTTAGCATATAACAAATTATATTCCCTAAACTATGCTCTGCTACCAAACCTTTAAGGACCCCAAATCCTAACTTATTATTATTAGCTTCTATTAGGGCCCTTACCGCTGTGAAACCCAAATAAGCCCAAAAAGCAGGACCCATTTGAATCCCACAAGGCTTACCCATCTAATTTCCAATTTTTAGTATGTTAATTGGAATGGAAGTTCAGGTTCAATCTTGTTAAGTTCCCGGCTATCACATCACACATCCAAGGGGGAGACACCTGCAGCATCTGATCACTGGTTTCTGATAGAATTGGTGAGTGGAATTTGTAAGGAAATAGGGTATTTAATTGATTACTGAATATGCATGCTTAGTTTGTTTTCGTCTTTGCCTGGTGATAATATAGGTGGTTCAGAATTACCTAATAAAGGCAAAGGAGTAGCATCTTGATCAGAGACAAGAGAGGTAGGATCTACACCTCATTTGTTTCTCCAGAGACCACTGTTATTTTCTTGATATTTTTGATACCTTCCCTTGTTGTATTGCATACGAACTGATTATAGGGTGAGAGTATAAATTTCGGTTTGAGATGTGAATCTCATAGGCTATATCGAACCCCTGAGTTAGGTTTTGAATGCCTCAGTTGCATATGTTATATGAATTGAATATGCTGATTGTGTTCTGACATGATTGAGGATACCCTGCTATGGTATTATGCTTTGTACTTGCCTGTGTGTGCTTGTACGTGTTTGTGTGTCAGGATCCTTTTCTGGTGGCCATTCGGGGTAAGCGCTGATGCTCCTAGGGAGAGGAGAGGTTCTGACTTGTATGGGAGTTGTATGGGTGGCCAAACCCCAGCAAGAGCTAGCTGGATGTCTGCTCCTTGTGTGGCCGGAACCCTGTCCTTGTGTGGCAGGAAGCCCTTATCCTTGTGTGGTTTGGGATGCTCAAATCCTTGTGTGGCTTGGGAAGACTTGTCTGTGCATGACAAGACGACTTACTAGGCTTACTGATTAGCTTGTGTGTTAACCGTTTATCCTTTGTGCAGTAAGCCTTGAACAACACAGGTGGAAGGGGATGGCCATTCTTCTTCATTGCCGAGAGCAATCTGATGAGTTCCACCTACCTTTGTACTTCTGATACTTTCAGAAGTGTTTGTAGTCCTCCCTCAACCATAGATTCGGCCCTAACCCCTTTTTGATTGATTCTTGAATTGCGTGATCCCCTTTAGATGTCTAAGAATAATCTAATGCGAATTGAGAGATTTGTGTTTAGAGTTTCTGCAGATCTTATGATGCTGCGACCCAATTGAGATTCTTGTAATCTCATACCATTGTTTTTACTATTTTTCAGGCTTAGGTACATCCACTGCCCGTGGTACCAGTGTGTGAGATCAGGGCTGCACGGCGGGGCGATATCGCATCACATTAGCATACTAGATCCTTGTTTACTTGCATATATAACATGAATAATTGGGCTATTTTCTGGTTTATTTTCAGATCCTTCATTTTCTTGCTATTTCCGAAATATATTTGGAGGATTTCTTGCTGGTTGTTTGGATCCCTATGAGACTTGTGTTTTATGAACCCAATGATTTAATCTAAAGACTTCCGCTGATGTGTTATTCACTCCGTATGTTACCAAAATAATTTCTCAATATCATACTCCAATCGTTGTTAAAAAAAAATTAAATTGCTAAAATTCGAAAGTTAATGGTAAGCCTGGTGAGATTCAAATAGTTCCTAGATGTCATTTGGGCTATTTTTGTTTCACGGCGGTGATGACCTTAATCGGAGCAATTAGTAACAGTTAGGAATTGGGGTAGTCACAGTGGGTATGTGCGCATTTACCTACCTACAAACATAAAAACCAACAAACAGGTTAGCATATAGCAAATTATATTCCCTAAACTATGCTCTGCTACCAAACCTGTAAGAACCCCAAATCCTAACTTATTATTATTAGCTTCTATTAGGACCCTTACCGCTGTGAAACCCAAATAAGCCCAAAAAGCAGGACCCATTTAAATCCCACAAGACTTACCCATCTAATTTCCAATTTTTAGCATGCTTATCCTTTGAATTGATAACATTTGGAGCATGATATTGGAGAAACAAACTAGTATCATACGGAGTTAACAAAACATCAGCGGAAGTCTTTAAATTTAATCAATGAATCCACAATACACAAGTCCCATAGGGATCCAAATATCCAGCAAGTAGACCTCCAACCTGATTCGAAACAACAAGCAAAGGAGGAATCTTGAAAATCCAAAAAATAGTCCAATCATAGTTCATGTTATATGCGCAAGCAATCAAGGAAATATGAATGCAAATGTGATGCAATATAACCCCGCTGTGCAGTCTTAATCTCACACGTTGTTACCATGAACAGTGAATGTACCTAAGCCTAAAAAATGGTGAAAACAACAGGATGAGATTACAAAAATCTTAGTAGGGTCACTACATTATAAGATTTACAAAAATCTTAAACAAACATCTCCCAAACAACATTAGATTAGCCTATACAACTAAAGGGGATCACGCAACCATCATTAAATCAAAAAGGGTTAGGGCCAAAAGCTAAGGCTAAGGGTGGACTACAAACACTTTCATGAATCAGCAGTATATAGACAGGAAAACATATCAGATATTCTCGGCAGTAGGAAAAAGAAAGGTCATCACCTTCCACCTGTGTTGTGCAAGGCTTTGCTGCAAAAAAGGTAAAGGTTAGCATACAAGCTAATCAGCAAACCTATTCATCTTGCCGGCACACATGAGCACACAGGACTAGACATCCTAACCAATACACAGGATTAGGGCATCCAAACCACATAAGAATAAGGACATCTTGCCAGCTCACAGGACAAGGCATCTAGCCAGCACACGGGACTAGGCATCCAGCAAGCTCATGTTGGGGATTGCAACCCATACAACTCCCATACCAGTAAGAATCTCCCCTCTCCCAAGGAGCATCAGCGCTTACACTGAATGGCCACCGAAAAAAGATCCTGACACACAAACACATACAAGAACACACAGGCATGCACAAAGAACAATATTACAATAAGGTATTTTCAATCATGTCAGAACATAATCAACATGTTCAATACAGACATCACATGCAAGCTAGGCACTCATAACCTATCTTAAGGGATTCGGTATAGCCTAGATAAGCCTCAAATCAATCTGCAACTCATGCATACATCATCTCTCACATATGCGCATACATTAAAATAAACATAGGTACCGAAATCAACAAGCAAACAAAAGGATCTCTGGAGAAACCGATGAGCCATAGATCCTACCTCTCTTGTAACTGAATAAGAAGTTATTCCTTTGCCTTTATTTAATAGATCCGAACCATTTATAGCATCACAAGGAAAAGACAAAACCAAACTAACCATGCAGACTCAATAACCAAGTAAATACCTTATTTCATTACCAATTCCACTCACCAAACCTATCAGAAACCAGTGATTAGTTGCTGCAGGTGCCTCCCCTTTGAATGTGTGATGTGATAGCCAAGAACTTAACAAGAAACAACCTGAATTGTCATTCCAATTAACATACAAATTTTGGCACTAAGAATAGGGCAGTAAGGCAAATTGCAATTTCGTGTTAACAAGCTATAGGTTTTTCGATTTCATGTTAACAAACTAGGATTAGGTGTTTATAACACATATAATTAAAAGGAACAAGATCATAATCCAACAGGTTAATCAATTGATCAAGATTGACAACAATAAGACAAGTGTAGGGCATACCAATTTTATGTATAAGGAAGATTCAAAGGATAGATTCATGATTTTATAACATGAATAGATGTCAAACAATCATACAAACAAGAGGAATAACAATAGAAATCAATTGAAGGCAGAATCATAAAATGTTGACACCAATCCCGCCGAATTACGACCTAAATTAAGAAAGGAAAAAATAACTTCCAAATAACAAGACACAAGATAGTTAGATATAGAATGAAAAGAGCTTTCCAACAAACTATTATTTGCAAGAATCTGACAAAAGATGAGAGAGTTATACTATTTTGAAGTTGAAGGAATTTCGACAGCAATAGGGAGGTGTAGGGTTCGAGATTTGATGAATTTTATGTGTTTTTTATGTGAGATATATATGTGGTCAGCTTCCTATTTATATAGGATGGTTTTGGGATTAATTTTCCTACTTTAAAAGCTAGATTAAAGTAAGATAATTATCAGAATTAAATTTTATGATTGTCCTTCCTTAATTTTAGGGATTTTATTTTCTAAGGTAATTATCAACCAATAAATAACCAAATCAAAGAGAATTAAAATCAAAAATAATTAATGAACATTCCATGCCATTTTTGGCCATCATATATCTTTTTCTTCAGGAGAAAAATAGTCTTTTCACCTGTACTGGTTTCTGAACTTCTAAGACTCAAAATTCGGGGTCTCACATATAAACCTTGAACTTCTAACAAGATGATGAACCATCCTCTCCTCCACCATGCCACTCATGGCTCAACATCAACCTCCAAGCTCAACCAGCAACACAATGGGGTTCCTCAACCCAATAACATCCTCCTCAATCCATAAAAAATCAAACAAGTAAAGAACTCAATCAATTTCACCAATTCCAGCAAAATCACAAAACCTATAATTACCGAACATGTTATCGACCACTCTAATCATTCACCCAAGAATCAATTGATGTTGTCAAGCTATTAAATCCATCAAAATAACATAGAAACATCAACAACAATTATAAGGAACCAAAGATCAACGAAGAAATCAAGGTTTTAGAGCACTTACCACAAAAATCCCCAAGTATGTAACACCAAGAACAGCAGGAATCAACACCTAAATCCAAAACTAACAATGAAAATTGATTGTGGGAAGTTAGGAATATGTTTAGTATCGATGCCCAATGGTTTTCCTTGAAGGAAAAACAAAGGAGAGATTTCGGTTCTTTGGAAAAGAGAAGGGAAGACTTGCGTGAGAGGAAGAAGGAGGTGGGGGAGAGGTTTCTAGATTTCCAACACTAAAAAAATTCTAAGTGTTGGTTTGTGCTACTCTTTTATATTCCGAGCCTAAAATCCCGAGAAAACTTGACACAAAACAATTTAAGGCCCGACAAACCCCAAATGGGCTCCGAAAATGTTTAAAAACCATTAAACATAAAAAATAGGTTTTGAATGTTTAATTGGGCTAAAAGAAAATAATAAATGGGATCAAAATGTGTTAATCAACTCAAAGGCCCCTGGTCACTCAAAACGGATCTGGAACCAGTCTAAATCGATTTCCACTGACTCAAACCTCGAAACTTGACCTAAAACACTGGCTGAAATGCCTAGACACACACCTAGTCTGTCCATGATTGTGTCCGACCTAAAGCCAATGCTTAGGTCAACGGTAAACTCTCTTGGGTCAAAAGTCAATTCTCGATCAAACTGGTCAAATCGGACAAAATCGGGTTCTTTCGCTAAACGATCTCACTTACTAGGCACTCGAAGGGATGAGGTCTCACAAGTACACTAGTCATCACTTGATATTTGGATTTAGTAGAAGACTTCAGAACTATAGATTACTTCTTTGATTTTCAAAATATGGGAGCATAGCCAAGATTGATGAAATATGCTCTAATTAATCTCCTTGTAACTAAACGGCTATGTAATCTACATCACAATGCCCAATTAGTTTTAAGTCATAATTTTCCTTGGGAAGTAGTATCCCTCAGTCTATATATCCTTTTTAAGTAGTGCACTATGCATGTTGTTGCATCCCAGTATCTCTCATGTAATGTTTGCATAAACTGACTTAGAATATGAAGAAACTAGGTAATTGATGGTCTCATGATGGTTAGATATAATAATCTTTCAACTAATCTTCTATGTCTCCCAACATCTTTCATAAATTCTCCTGAATCTTAGGAAAGTTAATGATTTTGTTCCATTGGAAAAGAACAGAGCTTGGCATCTGACATCTTGCATTCATTGATGATATCCAACATATATTTTCATTATGACAAAAATACGTGTCGAAAATATATAAATATTCTATTAAATATAAATCTAAAAAAGAATTAAAGTCGAGATTTATATATGATATCACATTAGGGTCATCTTAATGAATAATATTCATCGCTTGATCAATAGATAGGTACTTCACTTCTTAATTATTTGGCATGAATACTCAAATAAAATAGAGTATCTAATATTTATCTTTGTATAATCAATGGTATTTGACAACTCTTAAAGAGTTTTAATGGTATTCATCCTTTTATGATGACAAGAAATCATACTAATATTGAGCAATGTTTGTCCATCTAGGATTTTCCGTATATCATACATACTCAAGATATCTATTCACCAGCAAATTTTTCATATATTACAACAGTATTCTTCAATCACAAGAGAATATTTCTCTTAAAAATAATTTTTATTGTGAGAAATTTTGTGCGCCAAGCTATTTTCATCAAAATATAACTTATTTTATTTTCGCATAATTATCAATTTATATGCCACCAATTTTGCATAAATCAGTGTATAGAACACAACTCAAAAATACTCATGTTATAAATTAATCATAAACGTCTTTCTAGATTAGCTAATCATTTACAGTTTATATTCCTTTATAGAATTTAATTAAAATTCTTATAATATTGAGCTTTAAATATATACTCTAGTTTCTAGTACCACATGTGTGCACATGAAGTATATTAATGTGTATTTTCTTATATTAAAATAATTTTTTAACCAATAATACTTTTGTAAATTCTCTTAATTTGAGTTTTGGTGACTTTTTTGGATTCTTAGGCTCCTTGGATTTTGAGAATGCCCTAGACTAATTATATGTTGGTAATACTTTATGTTATGTCAATTTAATTAAATAAAAGATATTTATTCTTTTATTTCATATATGAAAGAATTAAAGAATATGTCAATTCAATTAGTTACTTAAATATATGGGATCATAAAGTATATGATTTGGTTGTGATATTAAAAAGATTCCTAATCTATATATCAATGTAATATATAGATAACAATGATATTAAAGTTTATTATATACCAACCATTTAGTTATGTATCACAGATCATTGACATAGTGATGTCTAATTATTATATTGGTGTTCTATTATATTGAATAATTATGTTATATAGATTATTGTATGATATCACAAGTAGTTTTTATAATATTATTTGATAGTGATCCTTGAACCTAAGATCACTACGAGTCTCTGGATATGTCTAAGCGCTATGAGATAATCCAATGGTGTTTGTAATTGTTACCCATAAAGATTACTTACAAACCTCTTATATATAAAAGAGACTAGTCAATCAAGATGGGATTTGTCCCTCTTATAATGGGAGCAAATATCTCATAGGATCCTTTGAGATATTCAGATTAGGAAAATGCATGGTCGTGTTTAATTATGATGAAGATTATAATTGTTTATTTGAATCTATCATTATTCAATAAAAACTAATATTAAACTCAAATCGTGAATGATATTTTCATGTTTCGATCTAATTGAGATATTGGACTAAAGGAAAAACATTATTATATAAGTAGATATTGAAAAGGTGTATATGAATATGCTTTTTATACAGATCTAGATAGGTGTGACGAGTTGCTAGGGCCCGCCCACATTTTGTTAAAAAACCAATAGTCGACTGGGCTTTCTATTTCTAGTTTTTGTGCATATCTTTTGGATCACACATTAGGACTTGTGATTATATGTATGAGTCACATTAAATAGTGTCCATGTTATAATCGATAACACAACTTAGTATGATTGATTATTCCTAACATGGAAGAAGTTTAAGTTCGACTAAACATTCCTAATTTAGAATTTATGTTTTCGGACATGTGCATTATATATTATATATTACATATTATATTTATGTTATATTATATTATATAATTTGATCATATAATATATTTTGATAAATAGTAATAAATTTTATTATGATTTAATAGAGATAATATTCTGATAATATAAAATAAATAAGAAATTTATTTTTATCTAATAAGATAATATGAGATATTATGAAGATAAAATTATATTTTAAATAATTATTATTCAATATTATCTCGATATGATATTTGACAATATCTAGATATTATATCTGAATAACATAAAATATTATCGAAATAAAATTAGATTTTAAATAATTAGTTAGATATTATCTCTTAACAAATCAGGCCAAATAAATATAAATGCCTTGTAGCATTTGTATATATAGAGGGAGAGAAGTGGCGAAGAATTGCTCTTTGTGTTAGGATGAGATATCATGCAATCAATTCAAAATCCGCGTACATTACCAAAAGAGGTGTTGTCCTTCGATACTAGATCTCTCCATCAAGCCTACATTTATACTTGAATATGGAAGTGGATAAGAATTCTTATCGTCAAGCATTACTGCAAGCCTCTAACAACAAGATAGAGAGAATCAAAATCCTATTGGCATCAATAATTTTGTTATTAGCCAAGAAGATTTTAGGAAGACTGTGGAAGGAGGTCTTCCTTTGGTGGTATTTTTGGATAATGCTCATCGATTAATGCAAGTTTTTTTTAAGTTTGTTGTGGTAGTTAAGGTTGTGGGAAGGCATGTTGGATACAAGATAGTGTATAACAAGATTTATACCTTATGGAAACCGGCAAGAATGATTAAACTCATCTTGGTAATCATTTTTTTCTAGTAAAACTGAACAACTTTGTGGATTATGAGAAAGCGCTATTTGAAGAGCCATGGACTATTGTTGGGGGATATCTTTTAGTACAACCATGGTCTCCGAGTTTTAATGTTGAAGATGAAAAGATAAAATCTATCATGGCTTGGATCAGATTTCTTGGGTTATCCATTCAATGTTATACAAGAGAAAAGCTTTATAGGCATGTCTGCGCTCTCTTGCTCCGAGTATTCCACAACCATGGCTACTTGCATGAGATTTTAATGCAATCTTGTCTAAAGAGGAAAGATCAGGAGGAGCTACTCATGATGGACGAGTGTGTTGTAACTTTTCTCTTTGGTTAACAGAATGTGATTTGATGGATCTGGGGTTTGATGGTCAAAAGTTTACATGGAGAAGAGGCTTGTTGATTGAGAGAACAATGTACAATGGTGAATGCTTTGATTTATGCCCTCAAGCCCAAGTGTTTCATCTTCCTTGTTATTGATCAAATCATCGACCTATTTTATTTCAAAGTGGACAGAATATGATGAAGTCTGGAACTCTCAACAAGTAAGGCCTTTTCGTTTCATTACTGCGTGGCTTACTCATGATAGTTAGCCTGATTTTATTAAGAAGGCCTGGTAAGAGCAAGGTGGGTTCAATGAGACCGTAATACTGCCTTTTACCATGCGAATACTAGATCACTACAAAGAAAGAGCAAAATAGAAGCTCTCAAAGTGGATGGACCCTGGTCCTATGAAATGACGAGATTGGAGTATGAAGCCATAAGTTTTTTCAAAAATATTTATCAGGAAGATTTTCATGAGGCAAGGCCATAGTTTTGTATTCAAGGACCTTCCCATCTTTAGAGGAGGATATGATATCTCTTCTTTCTAATCCCATTATTGAGACCAAGGTTAAACCAACTTTTTTCATGATGCACCATTTAAAGGCACCAGGACCAGATGGGTTACCTGCAATATTTTACCAGAATAGTTGGCAGATTGTGAGACCTTCTCTTTGTGAGCTAGTATCAAAGACTTTTGAGACTGGTTGGATAGACCCAGCCCTCTGTGATTCAAATATTGTTTTGATTCCAAAAGTTAACAATCCGGAACAATTGGAGCAGCTAAGACCTATTAGTCTATGCAATGTAAGCTACAAGCTTGTCGCAAAAGTCATTGCTAATAGGTTTTGGTCCATTATGAATCAGGTTGCTGGCCCCATGCAATCAAGTTTCGTTCCTGGGAGACAAATAATAGATAATAATCTTTTAGCCTCTAAAATAATGCATTCTTTTGGAAAAAAAAGGAAGAATGGGTTGGATGGTAATTAAAGTGGATCTTGAAAAAGGCATATGACCGACTATCTTGGACTTGTATTCTAGATACTTTAGTCGAAGCGGGGATTTCAGATAAAATCATCAAATAAGTAATGAACTGCATGAGTTCAACTACATATAGGTTGCTTTGGAATGACAAAACTATGACATCCTTTAAACCCACTCGGGCTGTGAATCAGGGGGATCCTCCTTTTCTTGATCTATTAGTGCTTTTCATGGAAAGACTAGCCAAATGATTGAAGATTATGTCAAACAAAAGGTGTGTTTTTATTGGAAGATGTCAAACAATACCTCAGAAATTTCTCACTTGTTTTTTTGCATATGACATGTTACTGTTTGATAGAGCCAACATGGATCAAGTGACAGTCATTCTTTAGGTATTAGAAGAGTTTAGTAGAGTGAGTGGACTCAAAGTCTACAAGGATAAGATTTTCTTGTCTTTTTTTCGCAAAATATATCTGATGGGGATAAGAAAGCTATTACCTCTTTGTTGGCGTTTAAGCAGGTCTCCTCTTTAGGAAGATATTTGGGGTTTCCTTTACATAAATTAAGGTCCAGACGAATGAGTTTTAGGTTCCTTCTACTGAGAGTAAATGCTAGAATTCAAGGATGGAATAGAATGCATCTTTCTCTAGCTGGCCGATCCACTTTAACAAAGGCGGTGTTGCAGGATGTTCCCTCTTATATTATGCAGATCACTAAGATTCTTAAAGTGATCCAAGAGATATATTAATAGAGAGTGTAGGAAGTTCTTTCGGGGCTCGAAGCCTTCTAAGAAAAAAATTCACTTTGTTAATTGGGATATACTTTTTAGCCAACGATCACAAGGCGGTCTAAATCTGAAACATTTATCAGCTCAAAATGAGGCACTCCTAATAAAGCATGCTTGGCGTTTTCTGCAGAATGATGGTGTGGCTTGAGTTCAACTCCTTCGGTCTAAATATCTTACCCCAAGATGCAAGTTTCAAATAGAGTTTCGAATAGGTGACTCTGATTTGTGGAAGAATATTGTGCAAATCTGGAATAAGTTAGACAAAAGGATTCTATAGAGTCTGGGGGATGGTAAAAAATATAGATTCTGGAAGGATAGATGGGTGGATCTTCCCATGGCATTGGTGCACTATGCTCAGTTCGAAGTCCCAATGGAACTAATTGACCTCTCTGTTGATGAGACTATGAAGATGAGAGATGGACAAGGAAGGATTATGTGGAGAAATCTTCTTCCTCAAGATGTTTCAAGGATGGTTGATGTTCAAACTGAATTTGGGTTTGGGTCTCATATTGACCAACTGTTCTTAAGTATCCCGTTGTCGGGTAAGTTTGAGGTTTGGTTAGCATACAATCCTTGTGTATCAAATCCTTCTCTAGAATCGGAGAGCTATTGGTCGATACCATGGAGTTGGAAGGGGCCTGAACGAATAAAATATTTTATTTGGTTGGCTTTTCATAATAAACTCTTAACAAACAAAGAACTATTTCATTGGGGAATTGGAGAAATGGATCTTTGCTCAGTCTGTGGTCAAGAACAAGAGTGCTTGATTCATGTGCTAAGAGATTGTTTTGTAGCCAGATTAGTGTGGCACACCTTGGTTCCAACTAGAATAAGTGGTGAATTTTACATAGTCAGTGCTAAGCCTTGGCTTATTTCCAATCTAAAATCTTCTGCGGCTAGCAATGATTCATCTAGTTGAAGTATCCTGTTTGGAGTCACTTGTTAGTTTGTATAGAACAATTGAAATAAGCTTATAATGGAAGAAGATAGTAGGGTTGACTAGTCCGTAGGGCGAATTAAGAGGTATACAGAGGAGATTTTAGAAGCTAATCTCGAGTGTAGTTGACAAAAGATGGTAACTATTTTATTGAATTGATAAGAACAATGTAACAGAAAACAATGAGAGAGTTTCCAGAAGAAGATGAGAGACAGAAATTAACTCCAATCATTCCTTAATCCTCCCATCTTCCTAACCGTATTTAACTAATCCCAAGCAAAGCTCACACATGTACTCTGTTATTGACAGCAACCTGGAATTACATAACAAAATCATTAAATCTGCATGGTTGATTCCTTCTTCGATTACTCCTTCGTGGCTCCTATGCTGAATTGTGCCTGTTACCTGCAGTAGCTTACACATTAGGTGGAATTGCTAGCTCACCAGATACAACATTACCATCTCCTCCCAAAAGAACCTTGTCCTCAAGGTTCAAGTGAGGGTAACAATGGAAAATTCTGATCTTGTCTTCCCACATAGCATCTTCAATTGATAGTTCCTTCCCAACGAATTTTTCACTGCTCCACTGTGACTAACCCCTGTAACACTGTCTATTTCTGTAAAATTTCCATTGGTTATAAAATCAAGGTGGAGGTAGTATCAACAAGATGTAGAGGTGTTACTTTCTGAGAAGGAACTTCCACACTTCCTCAACAAGGATACACGAAATACGGGATGAATTTTGGCCACATCCAGAAGATTAAGCTTGTAAGCAACAGAACCTACACGTTTGATAACTTGGAAAGGACCGAAAAATCTAGGATCAAGCTTTGAATGCCTCCTCAAAGGCACAAAATGCTGCCAAAACGTAGAAAAAAACTTGGGATCTCTATCTATCACGATCAAAACTGGAATACCATGCAACTGTATTATTTCAGCCACAAAAGTTGCAGTCACCGTCTCACTTGTAACTGGTGATGAAAGAGGCAAAAAATGCCTATACTTTGACAATCGGTCAATCACCACTAAAATAACAGACTTGTCCTTAGAACAATCCCGTCAAAAAATCCATAGAAATTCCCTCAAACACCATGTCTGGAATTGGTAATGGCTGTAACAAACCTCCTGGTTTTAGAGATGAATCTTTCATTCTTTGACATGTTTAACAAGCTGTAATATATTCTTGCATATCCCTCCTTATGTTCTTCCAAAAAAAATTTGCAGATAGACGATGAAAAGTGCGAATAATACCTTCGTGATCTCCCAATAAGGAGTCATAAAACTCCTTGAGCAACTGTTGGCGTATAACTGAAGTTGCTGGCACCACAAGTCGATCACGAAAAAAAAGAAGTCCATCTTTAAAAGAAAATCCTGGGTATGTAGTTGAATCTATTTGTAATTGTCGTTGAATCTGCAATAATTCTGGGTCAGATTTATTAGCATCCTGCAGTGAATTAATAAAGCTAAACTCCAAGGTAGATAAAGAAAATAATTCACTCCTAGATACTCGGGATAAGGCATCAGCAGTGAGATTTTGTTTTCAAGCACAATGCTGCATATCAAAATCATATCCAACCAGTTTACTCAACCATGATTGCTGCTCAGGAGTTTGAATTATCTAATCCATCAAATATTTCAGCGATTGCTGATCCGTCACAATAGTAAAACATCTCCCCAAAAGATACTGACACCACTTGGAAATAGCTTGTGTAATCGCATACATCTCACGATGGTAAGTAGATGCCTGCTGTATCCGGGGAAGCAATTTCTGACTAAAAAATGCAATAAGATGCTTATCCTGAGATAGAACTGCTCCCACAACCACATTGGACACATCAGTCTCCAGAAAAAAATTGCTTAGAAAAGTCTAGAAAACGCAAAACTGGAGCATTGCTTAATAACTCTTTTAAGGATTGAAAACCTTCCATAGCCACTTAATCCCAATGGAAATTGGTCTTACATAAAAGATCAGATAGAGGACCAGCCACCGTAGCAAAATTACAAATAAATTTTCGATAGTATCCAGCAAGACCAAGAAATCCCCTAACATCCTTGACTGTTCTTGGTGTAGGCCACGACTGTATAACAGCAATTTTATCATTATCAACTGAAACCCCTGTTGAGGAAACCATATGGCCAAGGTATCCTATTTGTTCGCAGCCAAATTGACATTTAGACATCTTGGCTACTAAATGATTTTAGCGCAAGATATGTAAAACAGTGCGAAGATGCTGCAAGTGAGATTCCCAATCCACACTGTAAATCAAAATGTCATAAAAAATAACCAAGATAAATTGGCGCAAATATGGTCAAAAAATATCATTCATGAGAGCTTGAAACGTTGATGGTGCATTGGATAAACTAAAGCGTATGATAAGAAACTCATAATGACCATCATGAGTTCTAAAAGCTGTCTTAGCAACATCCTTAGGATCGACTCAAATCTAATGATAGCCAGCTAAAAGATCTAACTTTGAGAAAAATATGGCACCATAAAGTTCAGCAAACAATTCATCTATGGAAGGAATAGGGAACCTGTCTTTTACCATTACTGCATTCAAGGCTCTAAAATCCACATAAAATCGCCATGAACCATCCTTCTTGCGCACCAAAAGTACTGGAGAAGAATAAGGACTTTGGCTAGGGCGAATGATGTCATCCTTCAGCATTTTAGAAACCAATCTTTCAATTTCTCTTTTCTGAAAATAAGGATACCGGTATGGTTTGATATTAACAGGTGTTGTATTAGGTTACAATAGAATGGTGTGGTCATTTTCACGTGATGGAGGCAGACCTTATGGCTTTGTAAAGACATCTCTAAACTCATCTAACACCAGTTGCAAATCTGGTGGCTGAATATTCCTCTCAAGCAGATTATCACCCAAAATCTCTAAACGAAATAGAGAACAAGCACCTTCTGTTGCAGCTAAGCGCCTCAAAGAATGTAAAGATGTTGGTTTAGCTGTATCCAACAAATTTCCTTTCCACATCACTGTACGATCACCCACACAAAACTGAAAACTGGAAACTCTATAGTCTATAACCACAGGGCCAAGCGTGGCCAACCACGAGACACCCAAAACCATATCCCACCCTTGTAAGGGTAAGACAAAGAAGTCTACACACACTTCATCACCTTCAATACACAGAGGAACTTGCCGAGCTAACCCTGAACAAATCAGCCTCTCCTCATTACCAACCAAAACTCCAAAGCTGTCTATAGGTTCAATTGACAAATTCAAAAATTTAGGTGTCCGAGTCTGAATAAAATTATGTGTACTCCCTCCATCAAGCAAAACACGCACATATGAACCACGTACTGAACCCAGAAAACAAATTGGAGTTAGAGAGGTATCACCACATAATACATAATGAGTAATTGCTGTAAAAGTTGTGCCTACCTCCGGAGCAGCCTCCAATGGAGTCGAAGCCACTTCCATAGGGGTCACAAAAGGAGTAGTAACTTCCTTCGATGGTTACTCAACATCATCCAATAACAGCAGCTGAGGTTTTTCCTTACATTTATGATCCCAACTATACTTCTCATCACACTGGTAACGCAGCCCTTGAGCTCGTCGTTGTGTAACCTCCACTGGTGATAGTCGTCGAACGGGTAATTTTGTTCCCGAAGAAAATTTAGCTAAAGATGAAGAAGATATCACTAAGGAGATTGGAGCAGATTTGGGCATTGGAAGAAATCCAGGAGAGCTTCCCAAAGTAGGTCTAGTAGCCCCCTTCTCCAGCAGCACTCGTGTCTCATGTAAATGGGCCAATTTAAAAGCTTCATGAATATTTGTGGGCTCATGTATTA
Organism: Passiflora organensis; assembly: GCA_019739055.1. Taxonomy (NCBI): domain Eukaryota; kingdom Viridiplantae; phylum Streptophyta; class Magnoliopsida; order Malpighiales; family Passifloraceae; genus Passiflora; species Passiflora organensis. Next base: position 3,214,008 of record JAEPBF010000191.1, on the reverse strand, counting down.
TTACGGAAGCCTTAATATCAGACCAGAGATAAAGCATTTCATTACAAACAAATCAGGCAATTTAATAGAACGATTCATCATGGACTCAAATCGGGATTGATAATCCTCAACTGTCGTGATTTGTTTCATCTTTGCCAATTGACCCTCTGGAGATTCCAGATCTCGTGGCTTAAAACACAAACGTAACACCTAATAAACTGATCCCAACCTACTAACTGATGATCAAAATACATCCAATCATACCATTCCGCAGCAGAATCCGTGAAATAAAATAAAGAAATTGAAATACGATCTTCCTCTCGAATATGATAAAACTCAAAATAATGTTTGGCTGCAGAAATCCAACAATCCACATGCTCACCAGAGAAACGAGAAAGTTCGACAGATGCCATTTTATGGTGCATCTGAGCTGAAACATTGACTCCTGAGGATGATGATCCACCTGGTCCCATACTGCCAACAGAGCTTTCACCGGAAGAATTGTAAGGTGTAGTTGGTCGTTGAAGGACTTGTTGCAGTAAAAGTTGTTGGTCTTTGAGCATCTGAGAATGCTCAGCGAACAGCCTTGATTGCTCCGCCATAGCAGAGGTGAGAGAAGCGACATCAGCCTGAAGTTTAGACTATGCATCCTTAATACTAGTGACATCCGCATCCATGGTTCTAGATCTCGTTTGGTACTCTGACATATTTGCAGAGTTCAATGAAAAGCACCAATGGAGTGTAGTTGACAAAAGATGGTAACTGTTTTATTGAATTGATAAGAACAATGTAACAGAAAACAATGAGAGAGTTTACAGAAGAAGATGAGAAACAGAAATTAACTCCAGTCATTCCTTAATCCTCCCATCTTCCTAACCGTATTTAACTAATCCCAAGCTAAGCTCACACGTGTACTCTGTTATTGACAACAACCACGAATTACATAACAAAATCATTAAATCTGCGTGGTTGATTCCTTCTTCGATTACTCCTTCATGGCTCCTGTGTTGAATTGTGCCTGTTACCTGCAATAGCTTGCACATTAGGTGTAATTGCCATCTCACCAGATACAACATATCTGAAGGTAGCAAAGTTAACTAAAAGGGAGAGTTGTTTGCGCGAGATTTGCTGGACTAAACCAAAGCGCGAATGGTGCAAACTAAACACAAATGGCTCATTAAGAGAGGCAAGGAATGCTGGTGCAGGTGGATTGTTTCGGGATCATAAAGGAAAGATGATAGTTGGGTTTTCAATTAATATGGGAAAAGTCATGTCTGTTTTTTATTCGAAGCTCTTTGGCATATGGAAAGGGTTTCTCCTTGGATGGGACATAGAGCTCCAAAAAATAGAGTTAGAAGTGGATAGTTTAAACGCACTAAAGCTGTAACGACCCCAAATCCTAACCTATTATAAATTGCTCTGATTAGGGCCTTTATCGCCGTGAAACCCAAACAAACCCAAAAACTAAGACCTATCTGAATCCCACAAGGCTTACTCCTCTAATTTTTTATTTTTAATATATTCTTTATATTCTTAACAATTGGAGTATGATAATACGGAAGTCTTTAAATGAGTTATTGGAACCATAACACACAAGTCCCATAAAGATCTAAAAATTCAACATATAAACCTCCTAAAGTAATCCGGAAACAAATCATCAAAGGAGGGACTTAAATAACCAGAAAATAGTCCAAATCAAGGTTCATGTTATATGCACAATCAATAAAGGAGCAGGTATACAAATGTGATGCAATATCGCCCCGTCATACAGCCTAGATCTCACACACTGGTACCACGAACAGAGAATGTACCTAAGCTTGAAAAATGGTGAAAACAACAGGATGAGATTACAAGAATCTCAATAGGATCACAACATCATAAGATCTACAGAAATATTTAAAACAAACATCTCCCAAACAACATCAGATCAACCCTACACAACTATGGCTATCACGCAATTCAAGAATCAATCAAAGTCAAGAAAACTCATCAGGTTACTCTCGGTAGTAGGAAAAAGAAAGGCCATCCACTTCCAACTGTGTTGTCCAAGGCTTAGCTGCACAAAGTGTAAAAGGTTAACACGCAAGCTAATCAGCAAGCCTATTCATATTGCCAGCACACAGGACAAGGTATCTAGCCAGCACACAGGACTAGGCATCCTAACCAACATACAGGATAAGGGCATCTAGCCAACACACAGGACTAGGCATCTAGCCAACACACAGGACTAGGCATCCTAACCAGCACACAGGATTAGGGCATCTAGCCAGCACACAGGACTAGGCATCCTGCCAGCACATAGGACTAGGCATTCTAACCAGCACACAGGATTAGGGCATCTTGCTAGAACACAGGACAAGGCATCTAGCCAGCACACAGGACAAGGCATCTAGCCAGCACACAGGACAAGGCATCTAGCCAGCACACAGGACTAGGCATCTAGCCAGCACACAGGACTAGGCATCCTAACCAGCACACAGGATTAAGGCATCTTGCCAGCATACAGGACAAGGCATCTAGCCAACACACAGGACTAGGAATCCTAACCAACACACAGGATTAGAGCATCTTGCCAGCACACAGGATTAGAGCATCTTGCCAGCACACAGGACAAGGCATCTAGCCAGCACACAGGATTTAGGCATCCTAACCAACACACAGGATTAGGGCATCTTGCCAGCAGACAGGACAAGGCATCTAGCCAGCACACAGGACTAGGCATCTAGTGCGCGCAAGCTGGGGATTACCACCCGTACAACTCCTTAACCAGTAAGAGCCTCCCCTCTCCCAAGGAGCGTCAGTACTTACCCTGAATGGCCACCGGAACAAGATCTTGACACACTAATACGTACAAGCACACACAGGCAAGCACAAAGCATAATACCATAACAAGGTATCCTCAATCATGTCAGAACACAATCAGCATGTTCAATACACACAACACATTCATATTATGCACACGTAACCTATCTCAAGGGTTCGGTATAGCCTAAGTAATCATATCTTAATCTGCAATTCATGTATATACCCTACAATCAATTTGCATGCAATCATAACAAGGGTATGCATTGAAAATAACCGACAAGCAACAAGGATCTCTAGAGAAACCGACGAGGCATAGATCCTTCCTCTTTTATCTCGGAACAAGGAGCTATTCCTTTTCCTTTATTTAATGGTTCCGAACCACCTTTCTACCATAACAGGGTATCTTCAATCATGTCATAACACAATCAGCATGTTCAATACACACAACATATGTAAATTAGGCACACATAACCTATCTCAAGGGTTCAGTGCAGCCTAAGTAATCATATCCTAATATGTAATTCATGTATATACCCTACAGTTAATTCGCAAGCAATAATTACAAGGGTATGCATCAAAAATAACCGACAAGCAACAAGAATCTCTGGAGAAACCGATGAGGCATAGATCCTACCTCTCTTGTCTCTAAACAAGAAGCTATTTCTTTGCCTTTATTTAATGATTCCGAACCACCAATAGCATCACAAGGCAAAGACAAAACCAAACTAAATGTGTATACTCAATAACCAATTGAATACCCTATTTCCTTACCAATTCCACTCACCAAACCTATCAGAAACCAGTGATCAGATGTAGCAGGTGCCTTCCTCTTGGATGTGTGATGTGATAGCCAAGAACTTAACAAGATTCAACCTGAATTACCGTCCTAATTAATTATGCAAATTTCGGTACTAAGAGTAGGGCACAAGACAAATTGCGATTTCATGTATACAAGGTGTAAGGGTTGTGATTTCATGTTAACAAAGGAGGATTAGGTATTTATAACTTGTACAATAAAAAAAACAAGATCAGAATCAAATAAGTTAATCAACTGATCAAGATAGGCAACACTAGGGCAAGGGTAGTGCATACCGATTTCATATATAGAGAAGATCCAAAGGATGAATTCATGATTTTACAATATGAATTGATGCTAAACAATCATACAAACAAGAGAAATAACAACAAAAAATCAATCGAAGGTAGAATCACACAATTTTGAAACCTAATCCCGCCGAAATATGACTTAACTTACAAAAAATTAAAACTAATCTCCCTAATCTCCATATAACAAATACAAGATATTTGTAAATAGGATGAAGAGATCTTTTTAACAAGCTATTATTTGCAAGAATCTGACAAAAGATGAGAGAGTTATGCCTATTTGAAGTTCAAGAAACTTTTGGCAATTCCGCCGAATTACGATTTAACTTTTAACAAAGAAAAACTAACCTCCAGATTAAAAATAAAAATGTATGGAATAGTATGAAGAGATCTTTCCAACAAGCTATTATTCACAAGAATCCGACAAAGGATGAGAGAGTTATGCCTGTTTGACGTTCAAGGAAATTTTGGTGATTCTTCCGAATTATGATTTAACTTTTAACAAAGAAATACTAACCTTCAGATGAAAAATCTAAGATGGTTGGAAAGAGGATGAAGAGAGCTTTCCAACAAGCTAATATTCGCAATAATCCGACAAAGGATGAGAGAGTTATGCTATTTTGAAGTTCAAGCAGATTTTGACAATTCCGCCGAAATACGATTTAATTTTTAACAAAAAACAATCAACCTCCAGATAAAAAGACCCTAGATGGCTGGAAAGAAGACATAAAGAGCTTTTCAATAAGCTATTATTTGCAATAATCCACTAAGGTATGAGAAAGTTATGCCTATTTGAAGTTCAAGCAGATTTCAGCAAAAATAGGGAGTGTAGGATTTTTGGTTGGACGGATTTTGTATATTTTCTGTATGAGGTTTAAATGTGGCCTACTTCTTCTTTATATACGGTGGTTATGGGATTAATTTACCTACTTTAAAGATTAGATTAAGATAAGATAATTATCAGAATTAAATTCTGTAACTATCCTCTCTTAATTTTAGGGATTTTATTTTCTAAGGTAATTATCAACCAATAAAGATTCAACTTAAAGTGAATAAAAACAAGAATTAACTACTGGACATTCTTTATCAATCTCGGCTATCACACATCTTTTTCTTCATGAGCAAAATGGTCTTTTCACCTATATTGACTTTTGGACTTCTAGGACTCAAAATTTGGGATCTCACAAAAGTTAATCTAAGGGACTAATAATTGACCAAGTCGTTTATCCAGGATGGTAGTGTATATCCGGGATCTGCTACGACGTAACTGGCAAGTGAAAATTAATTCTATCTATCATGAAGCAAATTCTTGTGCAGATGTTTTGGCGAACTTCGATAGATCACAATAGGAGGGCTGCCTCTACTTTACTCAGCCCCCAGATGAACTAATACCTATTCTAGATCATGATCGCAGAGGGATTGGTACTGCAAGATTATGTTTAACTCACGAATTGCAATTATTTACCCTAAACATTAAAAAATAAAAATAAAAAAATAAAAAAAATGAATAGACAATATACAGATAAATATTTGTGAAGGAGACTGGTTTTTTATTGGGTTTGAACACCCTTCAAGTCTTTCTTACATATTTATTATAAAAAGGTAATTCCGTCTAAAATAACTGTTTGAGGGCTTGCCCTGTGAATCACGCGATCAGTGTCTTAGTTTTTTAAAATAAAGTAGAAGATATATTCCAAGATCTAAAAAACGTGTTATCTCTGGTCTTGGGGGCAGTGGCCATTGGATCCTAGTTTGTGAAGAGCCAACCACTTGGCCGAGAAACTCTATATAAATCACAGCAATTGACAGGTACGAAATGCATCAGCTTTCCCTTTCCCCATTCTGCAAAACGCAGAGAGCCAGTTCCTGACCTATCCGCTCTCTTTTGCTACCATGCCTCTTTATCTTCCAAAGTCTGCAAACGGAAGCTTCAGTCTATCTGAAGCGCAGCTGAAGGCGATCTTCAAAGAACATGACGCTAACGGTGATGGTCGCCTCTGCAAAGAAGAGTTGAAGGCCGCTTTCCATAAACTGGGTGCGCATCTCCCTGCCTGGAGAGTCGGCCGCGCGCTTCACCACGCTGATGCTAATCGTGACGGTAGCATCAACGTGGACGAGTTAGACGAGCTTGTGAAATACGCCAGGAATTTTGGATATTGGGTTTGAGTTGGGTTCTTAACTACATGTATGCTAAATATGTAGATTTCTTAGTATTATATATGAATGTTATTTATGTATCCGTGTGGGCTTTCTCTTAAGCGAGCAATATATAAATCCATACAGATTATAAGGGTTCTTATATGATTTAATATGGTTAATCAGCCATCTTTGCTTTCATGCACGGTTGTAACTACCATCTTTCTGCCATCTTTTATTACCATACATAAGAGTGCTTGATTTTATATAATAGATCGATGTTTTGTGTTCTTCTTTCGGTGGCTCTTACAAGCCACCTTTAGCTACTCTTATATCATAAAATGGTCATAAGATTGCGGGACATCTCAAGACAAATTGCATGACTTGGTTTATTAGACTCATGAAATTAAAATTGCCAGACCTCTCAAGTTTAATTTTGGTTTGTTTCATAAAATGCATTTCAAAGCTGTCTCAAATATATGTGAGTAATAATAATCATAATTATTGGGAGGTTTTGAAAGGGCTCTAAGGTTTGCATTTCATTCTGTGTTTTCTTTTCAGCTTATTCGTTTTTGCTTACTATACTTGTGTGTGGACGTTTTGGCATTGCTAAAGAGTGTGATAAAGTCAAGAGACTTGCCATTGAGTTGTCTGCACAAGAGGTGAGAGTCTATATTTTATTTGTTTATACAAAATTATTTTATTTTCTTAGTTAAAATTTGATAATTGCTTAGTTTTGAATAAATGTATTGCTTGTGTGAATGAATATCATTTAGGTTCATTTATATGCTTGTTTTGAGTTTTATGCATCAACTATTAATTTGAACTGCGATTGCATATTGAGTTTGTGTAATTGATGCATTGGTATGAACCTTGGATTGTATTGAGATTGTGAACTATGGTTATGCATGTTATTTAGTGTTATGGGAAAATCATCCCAGAGAGAAAATTTTGACAACCCAAGTCGGATTCTGTATGATCATGAGTTGGCTGGTCGGGGCGTATAAGTCAATTGTGTGAATGATATCGACAAGTCTACAATCGGTCGTGGGAGATAAGGACGAATAGTCAAAAATTGAGTGTGTTGAGTCGAGAAGAAAGCGAGTCGTAGGAGAAGTGAGGACGATCAATCGAGAAAAACAAGAGTGATGCCGAGTACTCAACAATTGGTCGAACCATTATAGGAAACCGGTCGGATTTTTTAGTGTTCCTACTGAGGGATCGACGATTGGTCAGACCCACTAGGGGCGACCAGTTGGAGTGAGAAACCTATCAATTGCTGAGTGGTTGATGATCAGTTGGACAATCCTTCATTTAATTGAAAACATAGAAAGTCATGACCGAGAGAGTCAAGACCAATTAGACCCATTAGGGATGGTCGATTGTAGTGGCATGACCGATTATTCATAATTTGTGAGACCTCGATTTTGTGTCATAGAAGTCTAGAAGATAGTACAAGTAAAATAACCATTTTGCCCCTGAAAAGTAAGAAAATTAAATCCCATAACACCCTTTAAAAGGAGTAGTCGGCCACACATAAGTCTCACACCAAAAAACATACAAAATCTTCACATAGTCAAACCCTACTCCCTACCCTTGCTGCCGAAATTCTTCAAACATTCACCCTAGTCGAAATCTTTCATCCTTCATCAGTTTTCTGCAAATAATAGCTTGTTGGAAAGCTATTTCCATCCTCTATCTTGCTATCTTCGTTCTATTATTAGAAGGTTAGATCTTCCTCGTACTTTTCCTTATCGTAATTCCCAAGGTGTGATTGCTGAAACTCTTTGATCAAATCTTCAATTGGTTTCTATTGTTGATCCTTTTGTTCATATGATTGTTTGGCACCTATTCATTTTGTAATATCATGAATTTATCCTTTGAATCTTCCCTATGTATGAAATTGGCATGCCCTATACCCTTGCCTTTTTGTTGCCAATTTTTACCATTTGTTTTGTTTATTGGTTTATGATCTTGTTCCTTTTAATTGTATGTGTATTTGGCACCTAATACTTTCATATTATCATGAAATCGCAACCCTCAAAACCTTTAAGCATGAATTCGCAATTTACCCTAATGCTCTATCTTAGTGTCGAAATTTGCAATGTCAATTGGGAGGGTAAATCAGGTTGATTCATTTTGTGTTCCTGGCTATCACATCACACATCCAAGGAGGAGGTTCCTGAGGCATTTGATCACTGGTTTCTGATAGGTTGGGTGAGTGGAATTGGTAAGGAACTAGGATGTTTATTTGGTTTATGAATTGTGTATGCTTAGTATGGTTTTGTCTTTGCCTTATGGTTATATATGTGGTTTGGATCCCTTAATAAAGAAAAAGGGATAGCTACTTGTTCAGAGACAAGAAAGGTAGGATCTATACCTCATCGATTTCTCCAGAAATCCTTGTTGTTTGAATGATGAATTCGGTACTTGTCCATGCTATTGTACATGCACATGCCTCTTCATTGTATGCACAAGTTACTTACTGATTTATGATCCTTTAAGCAATTTTAGACCCTTGAGTTAGGATGTGAGTGCCTAATTTGGTTGTATTATCTACATGTGTCTTGCTGATTGTGTTACTGTATGATTGAGGATGCCCTACTGTGATGTTATGCCTTGTATTTGCTTATGTGTGCCTGTACAAGTTTGTGTGTCAGTATCCTTTTTCGATGACCATTCGGGATAAGCACTGATGCTCCATGGGAGAGGAGAGGTTCTTACTGGTATGAGAGTTAGATGGCTGGCAATCCCCAACATGTGCACACTGGATGCCTAGTCCTTTTGTAGCTTGATGCTTTGTCCTATGTGCTGGCAAGATGCCTATATCCTAGTGTGGTTTGGATGTCCTTATCCTTGTGTGGTTTGGATTCCTAGTCCTTGTGTGACTAGAAGCCTTGTCCCCTGTGCTGGCAAGATGAATAGGCTTGCTGATTAGATTGTGTGGTAACCATTTTCCTTTGTCCAGCTAAGCCTTGGACAACATAGGTGGAAGGGGATGACCTTTCTTTTGATGAGATTGAACGATGAAATACCTACCTGTGTACTTCTGATTTTCGAAAGTTTTTGTAGTCCACCCTTAGCTTATGACTTTCGGTCCCACCTCTTTTGTGTTTGTGGATGATTGTTTGATACCTCTTTAGCTACTTAGGTGAATCTGATGTTGTTTGGGAGATGTTTGTTTAGATTTCTGCAGATCTTATAATGTTGTGACCCTACTTAGATTCTTGTAATCTCACCTTGTTGTTTTCACCATTTTTCAGGCTTAAGTACATCTTTTGTTTGTGGTACCACTGTGTGAGATTAAGACTGCACGACGGGACGATATTACATCACATTCTCATACCCTATCTCCTTGCTGATTGCTTGCGCATATAACTACTAACATGAAGTGTGATTGAACTGCTTTCTGGTTTATTGAATCCCTCTTATTGATACTTGTTTCCAGAATTTATTGGAGGGTTACTTGCTGGATTTTTAGATCCCTATGAGACTTGTGTGTTGTGGTTCCTTTGATTAATTATAAAGACTTCTGCTGATGTTTTTATTCACTCCGTATGTTGTCGAATGTGATCAAGCTCCAACCTTTAAAAAGCATAAATAGAAATTTGATAAAATCAGAACTTAGGATGGATAAACCTTGTGGGATTCAAATAGGTCCTAGGTTGGGCTTGTTTGGGTTTCACGGCGGTAAAGGTCATAGTAGGTTGGATTTGGGTCCTTACAAGTTTGGTAGCGAAGCATGATTTAGGAAATTTTATCTGATTATATGCTAACATGTTTGCTGGTTTTGTGTTTGTAGGGAGATACATGCACACACAACCACACCTTAGAGGTTAATGCCAAGAATGTGATAATGTTAAAATGGTTGGTTTATGATTGATTGTGTGAATTGCTGTGTGATCTTGTATGTTTTTGCATGAAGTGATGTGTTTAAATAATTGTTTATTGTATTTCCTTTTTGGATGCCGAATGTTCCTATGAATGCTGAGTGCATAAATGTTATTTGTGTGAATGTCGAGTATGTTTTCATGTGTATGTGGACATTGCTAAGGCTTGTGTGTACTTGTGTGCATGAGTGTTTTATTTTTCAGCATATGCATATTGTCTGGTGTACGCTTCTCCACCAGGTACCACTTCTTTTCCTTAGTTCTGTAATTAGGTTATGCATTTAGTGACTTCATATGTTTGTATAGTATGGCAAGGTAGAACACACCTAGAGATCATAGGGGTAGGTATGAAGCCCAAGCCAAATAGCAACTCGTTGACTAGAATGAACCTGATGCACAAAATGAGCAAGGAGGGCAAGCTGAGTTCGAAAACCAATCTGAGGCACCAGCCATTGATCCCATAATGACACAAATACTGAACATATTGCAAGGGATTGCTGCAAACCAGCAGTGAATGGAAGCCCAATTCTAGAATGCTCCTGCACCCACACCACCTGTGGAAGATCCTATTCCTCCACTTGAACCTATGCAGCCGGCTCAACTTAAGGGAGCCAAGAGACTTTCAGTTATTATTACCAAGTTGCTGAAGGAAGCTCGTTAGCTCGGATGCAAAGATTTCAGCGATTCAGCAGGTGCAACTATGGCTCGTGAATGAATTGACACCCTATGTCGAGTATCTTTGTTCCTACGCACCTCTAATGATGACAAGGTTGTCATCGCCACTTTCCTACTTGAAGGAGAAGTCCTCATGTGGTAGACAGTCGTGATTTTGCAGTTTGGAGATCGTTTGTCTACATGGGAAAAATTCTGGTATGAGTTCGACGAAAGGTTCTACACCAAATTCCATAATAGCAAAAAACGACAAGCTTTCTATAAGCTTGAACAAGGCACCTATTCGGTGCTGGAATATGAGAAAAAATTAAGAGAGTTGTCCCGATTTGCACCAAAGGAGTATCGCTCACCTTACCAGCTTGCGAGACAATTCCAAACTGGGCTGAGTATCGAGCTCAAAACTATTAAGGGTACGACACCAGTGCAAAATTTACAATAATTGATTGTTGTTGCAACTAAAGCTGAGAAGATCGTACAAAGCAAGAAGCTGTCAGCATCAAGTACGAGACCCTATCCTTTGAGGTCCTACCCTCTGAAGAATAATGGAAATGGGGGTAACATCAGGAGGAATTTTTCTGGTCCTAATCCCTACAGATCTACATGGATTTGCCAGCCACGTCGATGCTACAACTGTAGCGAAATGGGTTATATTCAGAGGGAGTGTCCCAAACCGAGGCCTATCACAAGTGCACCTAATGCAAGCCGAGGTGGGTATGCCAATCCCACTTAGCCACCAGCATGCGCACTTAGAGGACCACCTAGCAGATCTACAAGTGAGGCGCAACCCAGACCAACGAGGTTGTTCACTCTGATTGATGCAGAAGCAAGCTTTGATGTGGTGACAGGTACTATTTTAGTCTTTTCTTAAAATGATAAAATGTTATTAGATCCCGGAGAGAATAGATCATTTGTGAGTCCAAGGGTAGCACTTAGTTCAGATCGGCCTCTGTCTCCCCTGTCTCCTCCTATTACGGTTCTAACTTCTTTGGGAGAACAACTGACTTGTGATCTAGTCTACATTGGTTGTACTGTACATATGGGTTTGAGTATACTTGATGTGGATCCAATTCCATTAGACATCCAAGAGCTGGATGTGATCTTAGGCATGGATTGTCTGGCCAAATATCAAGCCTGAATGGAGTGTTTCACCAAGCGTGTGTGGTTCACTCTTCCTGACGGTTCCGAGTGTTGCTTTGAAGGTAAGAGGCGAGTTATTCTAACTTACATGATTTCCTAGCTCTATGCGAAATAGTTAATCAACAAAGGATGTACTGCATACCTCGCTCATGTACATGACGTTTCTATAGAATCCTCGGATCTGGATTCTGTTCCAGTAGTTCGTGAATTTCTAGATATGTTTCCAGAAGAAATAGTCGGTTTGCTACCAGCAAGAGAAATAGAATTCGGCATTGAACTAGTGTTGGGTACGAATCCGATTTTCATTCCTCCGTATCATATGGCTCCTGCAGAAATGAAAGAATTAAAGATGCAATTGGAAGATTTGTTGGATCGTGGTTTCATCCGACCCAGTGTGTCACCTTGGGGAGCACCTGTCTTGTTCATGAAGAAGACAGATGGTTTGCTATGATTGTGTATCGACTATCGCCAACTGAATCATGTAACTATGAAGAACAAGTATCCTCTACCGTGCATTGATGACTTGTTCGACCAGCTCCAAGGTGAAAACATATTTTTCAAGATCGATCTCAGATTGGGATACCATTAGTTGTGTGTTCATGAAGCTGATATTCCGAAGACTATTCAGATCACGATATGGCCACTATGAATTTCTGGTTATGCCATTCGGCTTGACCAATGCACCAGCCATGTTCATGGACCTGATGAATCGTGTATTCCGAGAGTTCTTGGATAGATTTGTGATAGTCTTCATCAACAACATTCTGATTTACACAGAATCAGAAGAGGAGCATGCTGAGCACTTGCGGATTGTGCTGAAAATTTTGAGGGATCGACACCTGTTCGCAAAGTACTCCAAATACGAATCTTGGTTACGCGAAATTGGTTTCCTTGGCCATGTTGTTTTCACCCATGGTGTAATGGTTGATCCAAAGAAGATTGAGCTGTAGTTGCTTGGGAACCCCTGTGGACTATACTTGAAGTTCGCAGTTTCCTTGGCTTAGCTGGATACTACCATCGCTTTGTGGAGAATGTTTCAACGCTTACTGGACCTTTGACGAAATTGACACACATAGAAGAGTCGTTCGTGTGGAACGAGAAATGCCAGCGAAGCTTTGAAGAACTGAAGAACAGATTGGTGACCGCACCTATCCTCACTTTTTTGGCCGGCAGAAAAGAATATGTGGTGTATAGCGATGCATCAAATCCATACTTGGATGCGTATTGATGCAAGATGGGAAAGTTATTGCCTATGCTTCCCGATAGTTGCATCCGCACGAAAGCAACTATCCTACATACGATTTGGAGCTTGCAACTGTGGTGTTCACATTAAAGATATGGTGTTACTATCTGTACAATAAGATGATCAGAATCTTCACCAACCACAAAAGGTTGATGTATCTCTTTACATAGAATAAACTGAATATAAGACAACGAAGATGGATGGAGCTGATTAAAGACTACGACTTGATCATCGAATATCATCCCGGAAAAGCAAATGTTGTTGCTGATGCCTTAAGACAGAAGACATATTGTTCTTCTCCATTGATTTTAGCATGTATGCGTGCGCAATACATGCCAATATTGTTGGATTTGAGAGCTACACATGTGCATCTTCGCACTAATTTTTATGGATCGTTTTTTGCTCGGATCAAAGTCAAGCCTACTTTGCTAAAAGAGATCCAAAATCAGCAATTAGAAGATCCAAGATTGGCTGAAATTCGACAACAAATATTTGATGGTGTTGAAGCCATAGTTTGTGATTTTAGAGTGTGAGATGATAGACTTCTTGTCATCAGAAACCGAGTGTGTGTGCCACAAGATGTTTGCGATCTGATTTTGTCTAAGGTGCATAGTTCAAAGTTTGTTATTCATCCTGGCAGGACTAAGATGTACCAAGATTTGAAATAACAATATTGCTGAGTTTGTTGCCCGATGTCTCGTATGTTAGCAAGTGAAGATCGAACATCAAAGACTTGTTGTTTTACTTCAATCACTTCTGATTCCAGAATGGAACTGGGAGCATGTCATGATGGACTTTGTGACCGGTTTGCCTAGATCTTAGCAAGGATTCAATGCCATTTTGGTGATCATGGACTAACTGACAAAATCTGTACACTTCCTTCCTATTCGTGTGACAGACACCCCTGAGAGATTGGCTAATCGTTACTTGGACAAGATTGTTCGTTTACATGGAGTCCCAGTCTCCATCGTTTCAGATCATGAACCTCGTTTTACTTCACGATTTTGGGAGAAATTCCAGAATGCACTAAGTTCGATACTGAATTTCAGTACAATATTTCATCCCCAGACCGATGGTCAATGTGAAAGAACGATTCAGACGTTTGAAAACATGTTGTGTGCATGCATAATGGATCGGAATACCGTTTGGGATTGATGTCTACCTTTGGTGGAGTTCATTTACAACAATAGTTTTTATGTAAGCATCGGAATGGCTTCGTATGAAGCATTGTATGGGAGACATTGCAGAACTCCCATTTTCTAGAGTGAAATAGGCGAAAGATGCCTAGATAATTTGGAATTGATTGATCAAGCAAATAAAGCTGCTGAATTTGATTCAACAAAGGCTGAAGACAGCGCAAGATTGATAGAAAAACTATGCCAATAATCGACGAAAGGAGCTGGAATTTGCGGTAGGTGACAAGTTGCTTTTGAAAGTCACCCCATGGAAAGGAGTCCTGTGTTTTCAGCAGCGAGGTAAGCTGTCACCTCTTTACATTGGACCGTACGATATTCTTGAAAGAATCAGCCCTGTTGCATACCGACTTGCATTGCCTCCGAACATGGAAAGAATTCATAACGTGTTTCACGTTTTGATGCTGAGTAAGTACGTGCAAGACCCTACTCATGTGCTTAAAGAACCACCAGTTGAGGTTGCTGAAGACCTATCCTATGTACAGCCAGTTGTGATACTAGATCGGTCAATTCGTCAGCTTCACAGCCGAAGCATGCCTATGGAACAAGTTGTTTGGCGTAATTGCCAAGTTGAGGAACAGTTTTGGAAAACTGAGGAATCTATTCGTGCAAAATTTTCTTATCTATTTTCTTAGGTACTTGTGCTGAAATTTCAAGGTCAAAATTTTTATAAGGAGGGGAGGATGTGAGACCCCGATTTTGTGTCTTAGATGTCCACAAGCCAGTGCAAGTGAAATGACCTTTTTGCTCCTGAAGAAATGGATGTGTGATAGCTTGAAATGGTCCTGAAGGTTCAATGCTCATTTCCGAATTCATTTATCCTTTGTTTCATTTCCTTCTTGGTTCATTTCTATCTTAAAATGATAATTTCCGAAAATTAAAAGATAATTCCATAATTAAATCCTAATGATTATCCACTTATATCTAGCCTTAAAATTAGGAAAAATAAATCTCATTACACCATATAAAAGGATTAGTCAGCCACACGTAAGTCCCACACCAAAAACATACAAAATCATCACACAATCAATGTGAGATCCCGAATTTTGAGTCCTAGAAGTCCAGAAGCCAGTGCAGGTGAAAAGACTATTTTTCTTCTGAAGAAAAGGATGTGTGATTGCCAAAATTGGTAAGGAATATTTGGTAGTTATTTCTGGTATTAATTCTCTTTAATTTGGTTCTAAATTTGTTGATAATCACTTTAAGAATTAAAATCCCTAAAATTAAAAAGGGATACTTACAAAATTTAAATCTGGTAGTTATTTTACTTTAATAAAGCCTTTAAAGTAGTAATCTTGATTCCATACCCATCCATTATAAATAGGAAGCCAACCCCACAAAAATCATTCATAGAAAACACACAAAACTCATATAGCCTAAAACCCTTACACCTCCCTATATCTGCCAAAATTCGTTGAAACTTTAAACCAGCATAACTCTCTCATCGTTTGTCAGAATCCTACAAATAATAGCTTGTTGGAAAGCTCTCTTCATCCTCTTTCCAAAACTCATTGTTTTTTTTGTCAGGAGGTTAGTATTTGTTTCTCGTAAGATAAGTCAAATCTCAGCGGAACTACCAAAATCTTCTTGAGAGATTGAGGAATCTATACAAGAACATTATCCATATTTATTCAAGACACATAGTAAGTGAATTTTGAGGATAAAATTATTATAAGGAGAGAACAATGTGAGATGATTCCTTCTGAATGTCTAGTCAGTGTGTGTGTACAGCCAGATGAGCTTAATCGGTTGGTTTGAGAGTTTGAGTATTTGACCGAGTCAGTCTGACCCAAGTAGTCCTAGGTGGACCATGAGACCTAGAGTTGACTGAGTGATTTGTACCCAATCATAGGTTTCTAATTGTCAGTTTACTCAACTATGAGTTGTGTGTTTTGAGGTTTGAGTCAGTGAAAATTCTCGTTTTACTTTTATTAAACCCATGGTTTGTTTTGTGGACTAGTTTTGACTAGGCATGGGCCTTTGGGATAGTTTATTGGTTTTGCCCGGGATATAAACACCCAGCTTAGTCCTATATGTTAAACCATCAGCCTATTCTTCCCACTTATCTATTCTTTCTACTTGCATGTGTTCCTCTCCCATTCTCTCTCAATATAAGTGCCAACACCCATTTAAGAACCTTTGTTTCTATATTAACTTTCCTTAAATTCTGACTTTTGATTTTTCTTCCAAAATGTTTTTCTAAACCCTTGGGGTGGTTTGCCACTGCTCTTGTCGATTGAGTTGTTCTTTCTTGAGCTAGAGCACTGATTTAGAAATTTTTTATATAAGTGCCTAGTTGAATGGTTGTGATTTGATTTATTGTTCTTGAGATTTGTTAGAAAGGGTTTTAGGGTACCTTTCCATTTTGCATTATCTTTCTATCCTATTCGTTTTTGCTTAGTATACTTGTGTCTGATTCTTTACACATTGTTGGAGTGCATGATAAAGGTAAGAAACTTGCCATTAAGTTTTTCACACAAGAGGTGAGAGTCTATGTTTTACTCTTATGCATGAAACTGTTTTGTTTCTTAATTAAAATCTAGTAATTTCTTGGTTTTGAATAAAGGTATTGCTTTCATTGTGAATAGATATCATATAGGTTCATTTGTATGCTTGCCTTGAGCTTTTTGCATCAATTATTGATTTGAACTGTGATTTCATATTGAGTTTGTGTGATTTATGCATTGGTGAGCCTATAAGTAGGATGAACCTTAGATTGTGAATTGAGGTTACGCAAATTATTGAATGCTATGGGAAGATCATACCAGAGAGAAAACAGTGAGAACCCAAGTTGGATTCTGTGTGAACGTGAGTCCAACAGATCGAGGTGTGTAAGTCAGTTGTGTGAGTAATAAACAAGAGGTATACAATCAGCCATGGGAGATAAAGAAGACCAGTAAAAAATTGAGTGTGTTGAACTGAGAGTGAAGTGATAAATTAGTGAAGTGAGGGATTGATAGAGAAAAATAGGAGTGATGTTGAGTCCCGATGATCGGTCGGAAAATTAGAGGCGATCAGTTGGATTTTTTAATGTACTTGCCGAGGGGTCGATGATTAGTCAGACCCACTAAAGGTGACTAGTTGGAGTGAGGAGTCCATCAATTGTCGAGTGGTTGATGATAGGTCAGACAATTCCTTGTTTGACCGATAAAAAAAATAAAGTTTTCCTAGAGATTCACTATCGTTTAGACCCATTAAGGGCGATCGGTCAAAGTGGCATGACCTGCAGTTGGTGATTTGACCAACCGGTCAAACTTGGTAGATTTTTCAATCTTCACTCGATTCATTCTCGAGTGAAATCTATTGATGTTTACATCCTTCTCATATATATTGATGAGTATAATTGAGGTCTTTTGAGACCGATGGATATGAGGAGATCCTCTAGGAGATGATTGTTGTATGATTGTTGTACATTGCATACTATATGGTTTTATTATATATACGAAAGATAGAGATGTGTTTTCTAGGAGATCCTGGAATTGATGATTATTCTTGGCCAATATGAGATAAGTATACAGAATTCTAACAGAGTGGAATGTTACTTGCCTAAATATTGTTGTATGGATGAAATTTCTGACTATGCTTGGGTTTACTTTAACTTTGCAGACTGCTTGATTTTGCGTTAACTTAACATGCTTGTGTGATTGAGACTAGATGTAATAGTGTGCTTTGTCCATTAGTCTTGGATAACATTGGCAACAAGGAATCTATATTATTTTCAAACTTATAAAATTAGCTGTCAGTGGGCTTCTTCAGGTTTTCCTTTCATCAGGGTTACTTGGAAATATTTTGTTATCTTACCTGATACGTTTTTAGGCATAGTAGCCCAAACGAATGAGATATGTGTGTTTGTGATTAAGCCTATTGGGCTAGACTTGTTAATATGAGCATGTATGGATATTAAATATTCTTTATTACCAAATATTTATAAATTATTTTAGTATGTCTTTATTTCACTAGAATTGCTTATGATGTAACGACTCTCACATAGATCTTCAGATCTCACCCCCTCTATTTCGTCCTTTTTAGGGCTAGATGTCACCACTTAGTCCCTGGGCCCCGACTCAGCAGGCCAGGACATGTGTACGTGATGGATCACAACTACAACGTTGAGTTGGGTTTCTAACCACATGGCCCCAAAGATGCATCTTGTTACAAATGATACCATCATACAATATATATAAGCCCAAGACCTCCCCTACTCCTTTTCGATATGGGATTGGATAACATTGACCTCTTATGCAGGCTGGGTCTCACACTAGATCATAAGCGAGTAATAGTTCATTCCTGAGGTTGAGTTTTCCTGATGTCTTGCATTCTTCTTCTTTGATCACTTGGCACCTTTCTTTTTCGATTCATTATATTTTTTATGTTAGATATTAACTATGGACCTTTATGATTTTGGATTTGGATGTTATTATTGAGTTATAAGATGAGGGCTTGAGGCTTATTTTTTTTATTCTAGGCTTGTGAGTTGGACTTATCTATGTTGTGTGACCTTTGCTGTGATTAAATCTTCCACTAAGAATTTGTGTAATCTATGATTAATAATTAAAATTGTACATGTTGTTTGTTTAAAATTAATTTTATACATATTTTGGGAATTGTGCCTCAAAAGTTAAGAGAAGTCTTGTATAGTTTTGATTGATTTTGGAATTATAATACAAGTGAAAATCCTGTTTACCCTGAGCAGTTCCTCACAATATATATATGTATATATAGAATTAAAAAAAATGGAAAATGACCCAAAATTATTAATTTATTTGATTTCTTCCATCATAGAGGATGAAGGATTGTGCGATAATGTTCCGAAGGAGAACCAATTGGATAGTGTCAGCTTCCGCGTGGGGCTTTGGCGAATATATTTTTCAACTTTCGGTCATATATGCATCGAATTCGATTCGTTTTATGGCGAATATTTTAGATTCCAGTTTAGTCTTTTCATTCTTTATTGTGATCGTCAAATATTCTCTTGTACTATTCATCAATAGACTTATATATCTTATATTTGATGTATAAACATTATCAGAATTAAAGGCAATGAATAAAATCCACGCTACGTGGACGTATTAATAAGATATATTTAAAGTTAATGATTATAAAGAGATCCAAATAGAGACACATTCAAACATTCCATTACACTTGTTTGATAACGAAAGGAGCAAAATTAAAGGCTCATAAATGGCCTAGCAGACTTTATTCCTCCCTATCGTCAGTTTTATTATTCTGAGAATGACCTGATGTGAAAGGGCATTGGTCCTAACAAGTTTAGTCGTGGTGCCTGTAGCAAAAGCATCTCTATTTTTAGTGTATGGTACTATAGTTTGAAGTTAATATCCTCGATTAGATATAAGTAATAATTGAATTTTTATTTTGGTTATGAAGCACTCTAAAAATTTCAGACTAATTATATTTAATCATAATTGATATTTATGATATAACGAAAGGGATTAATTATTATTACCAACAGTAAATATCCCTTTCATTTAACAAAAAAAAATACAAGTAATAGTTTAAATTTATATAAAGTAGGTCTCTCACTTTAACAAGTTTGTGAACCATTCTTTATATATATAGTTATGAATATAAAAGGTATAGAAACCCATCCTTGTGTCCATCTAGTCAGCATTGATAGTCTAGTTAATAGTGTTTTTAGTGGTCAACGTATATGTTTGACCTTTTGACCGAGACGAAAATCAAGACAGTAGAAATTACCTCTTTGCTCCTATTGGACTTAATCGCGTTTTGGGCTTGTTTTAAGAAATTTTGAGCCTTCGGATCATTTTGTTTGTCTTTGGGTTGCCTCAATTGTATTTGTGTCGGTTTACTTGTGTTTGGGTCGTTCGTTCATTTTCGAGTTCGTTTACTTGTGTTTGGGCCGAGTCACTAAAGCTTTGGACTTGGGCTATATACCTACCTTTAGCCTTCTAGAAACCCATCAACCGTTCATTTTCACTGTTTTGTTTCTCTCTAGACAATTCTACCTGTCTTTCTTTCCTGTTTGAGTGTCACCATATCCTTTCCTAATTCTAGAGCGCTTCTCTTCCCCCTTCAAGCAGCCGATCATCAAACAATGACACTCTTATCCCTTTTCTTTCCTCTTTTGATTGATTATCAATTTCTATTTTCTAGTCACTTGTCTTCTCCATATCCAACAGATTCCAGTGTGCTCGATACATCTGTACATTCGTAGGTTTAGTGTTGGTTTGGGCGTTTTCTAATGTAAGAACCCTAGTTTGTGATTGTGTACCCGTGTGTTAGAGAGAGTTAGAAGGATTCTATAGGATTCCTTCCTCCTTATCTTTAATATTTATTTCGTTTCATTTCTCAGTTTTACTGTGTGCTTATAGGAAGTTCAGATTCGTGTGACAAGGGCAAAGGCATTGTCACTGATTCATCTACTCAGGTGGGAGTATATACCTCATCGGTTTGATAAAAAATTCTTTCTGTTTCATAATTAAAATATAATAATTGTGTGTCTTTTGAATGGAGGCCTGTACCTATGCACTGTGTGTGGCTTTCATCATGGATCACCTGCCATGTTTTTTAATATATCGTTGGGTTTATATCTTTCATGTATGAGCTATGTGTATGATGCATGACAGGTGAGTGTCTTGTAGGTTGCGTTGATCAAAGTATATATATGTGAGTGGGTATAGGACGTGCATTTGTGATCTTTGTTGTGGGTGCAAGTTGTTTGTTTCATCGTGGGTCTTTCCTTTTGAGAGTCGTATGAATGTTTGTGGAAAGTGAGAGAGTGATCGATCGGTAGAAAGGAGAGAAAAAGAGAGAAAAAGAAGTGATTGAATCGGACTAGGGTAGTCCAACTAGTCGGTTGTGAGTGTTTGACCAGTCGGAAGTAGTTTGACAAGTTGTAGTCACTAGAGTGACTAGTCGGAGCCTATCCGGCCTGTTGGATGTTAAGGTTTCATCGGTCCTCTTTTGTCCTTGTGCCTTTGGCCTTTTTTCACATCCTCAAGCGTACCTGATTATTTTCCAAGATTATTCCCATTTAGTTTTTTGTCCAAAGTGAGAGATAAGTGTTTGGTATGTGAGTTTATTGTCTGGTAAATAATCTTTGTTATAAAATTATGTCTAGTAAGTTGAGTTTTTGCTTGGGTTTTCTTGAGGATGTTTGTGTTAAATTGCACGTATCATTGTTTCATAAATGTACAACTATTTTAAAAATATACACTGATTTTATAAACGTATTTATGAATTCTACATATATATGAGTTTGGTATCCTTCAGACAGTTATGTTCACTAGACCAATACAAGGTAAGTATACATAATTCCAGTGTTAGGAGAGTTTCGTACCTATTTGAGAGTTGTATGGATGATGTTATGTATTGCCTGACTTTTGTTTTACAAGCTTATCAGTTATGAGTATTGAGACATATATGATTATATGTTACATTTCTCTGCCTAGTCTCAGATAATATTGGCAGTAAGGGTTACATATATATGTATTTTCAAAAATTAAAATTAACACTGCTAGTGGGCTTTCAGTTTCCCTTTAGTAGGGGTTACTTGTGAAGAATTTTCTTATCTACTCTGATAGGTTTTTCTGGGCATGAGTAGTGTGAGGACCCCTTCTATGGAAGAACAACTTAACTGGAGCAACGAATCTCCAACTTAACTCAAAAATAAGGAGGGAAGATTGTGAGACCCAGCCTACGTAGGGGGTCAAGTTACCCAATCTCACATCAGAAAGGAGTGGGGAGGTCTTGGACTTATATGTGTTGTGTGAATAGATCATGTGTAACAAAATGCATCTTTTGGGTCATGTGGTTAGAAGCTCAACCGAGTGTTGTAATTATGATCCATCACGCGTACATACACCTATTGGGGCCGGATTGTGACAAGTAGCCCATACTTTCAGTTGTTTACATTTGAGTTATAAACCTATTGGGTTAGTTTCTATATTACATTTTATACCATATGCATTACATTATTGTTTTGAGTTGTGTGTGCACCTTAGATGCATGGGCTCCAATCGTTTTAAAGTTAACTATTTTATAAATGTTTTGTATATGCATATGTTTTCCTGTAAAGCTTATTATGTTGTGAATTTCATTAAGATCCTTGTGATCTTATCTCATTGTTGTTTCTTCTTTTCAGTGATAGTAAGTGAGCACTAGTAGTTCCATGTGAGGAGTAGGTTTCCGAATGAACTTAGGAGCTGGACTATCGCATTTGTACTGTACTACACCTGTACTTTTTTCTAACACTTACATTTTAAGACTTATTATTTGATGTGGAACTGGAATTGTATTATGTTTTAAATACTGTATTGGTTTGGACATTGTGATTGGTTTTTGCGCTTGTGAGTTATGAATCATAAAAAATGTCTTCTATTGTGTTTTTTGTTTACTTTGCATATCATGTAAGTATTTATTTCTTATTGGTCATGCTCTAATTTAATATAAATTAAATATAGAAAATATGTTGGAAAAGTCAATAAGTCTTGTGAGATTCTAATTAATCTATCTATTGGACTGTTTGGATTTTACCACGATAACCCGATTTCTAAGTACAGGTCCTCACAAAAAAAGAATATAAGAAATAGCAAAGTTAGGCGGAGTTCATGTATCAAATTATGAAAGCTGTGAGAAAGCACGTGCCGAACGTGTTGATTAGTAGTATAAATATGAAGTCTGTGTACAGAAAATCTCTGTGCATAAGGAAAACAATCTTGTCTCTCTAGAAAGTGCAATCTCTTGCATTCTTGAGAGAGGTTGGTCAAATATTTGGCGGAGTGATGGCCATTAAGAGCGTCAGCGTTTCTGAGGATGGGAAACGTACAATGAGCATAGAGGAGTTCAAGAGATGGCTAAAAAGATTTGACGTTGACAAAGATGGGAGGATAGACAAGGAGGAACTGGCAAATGCTGTCCGTGACAGCGGGGGATGGTTTGCTCGGTGGAAAGGCAGGCAAGGAATCCAATCAGCAGACTTCAATGGAAATGGGTTTGTGGATGAGAGCGAGTTCAATAATCTTGTGGAGTTTGCTCAAAAGAACCTGGGTATCAAAATAATATTCGTGTAATTAACAAGCCTTATTGCCTTCTTTTTCTTTTTTTTTCTTTTTTTTTTCCAGAACCTTATTGCCTTCTTGTCTCCCGTGTAATCTGCAAAAGATATGTATGAGAATAGTTCAATTATGGTGCAAGCTTTTTTATGTATGCGATGCATTTGATTTTAGTAATTTACCTTTTTTGAAGAATTACGAGAAAGGCATATAAACTACTAGCATCAGATTAAACTTATACGTTTTCACGAACCCAGCCCAGAACTAGAACAAACAACCGAATCGATTATCTAAACGGGTGAAAAAATACCCTTGCAAATCCAGTGTTATATATATGCAGTCACGATGATAGAAAATCTCAAAGTTTTCTTTCAAGAAAATCGAGTTGTTATTATATAAACGTAGGCCATATATCAAAATGCAACGATTTCCCCATACAAATCCCCAGGGAGGCAACAGGCTGCATATCTCTGCATACCAAGAATATAGAGATAGCAGGATGTTTGATTGACTGCATCAAAGGGATTTACGAAATAGACTTACTTTAAATGTTTTTTTTTTTGAATGAATTCGATATTGTATTAAAGCATAACTATATTACATATGTGACGTACAAAGAACTATTGTCGTGAGGCGATAAACCAAATGAAACTTCAAGATGCCAAATAGACAACATACAGCAGCTGGAATTTTCACCAGTCATACATAACTACCACACCCCTACATAGCCCTTAAAGAGAGGAAATCCCCTGAAGGTAGGAAAGTCAGACAATCAGGACAACCCCCCTTCAGGTTGTATTTCGCCCAGCAGAAACCATGCCGAATGGCATTGTAAAATAAATCCTCCGCACTTCACACCGTACTCCTGAAAACTCGAGCATTCCTTCCCAACCAAATGCTCCACGTAAACGCGAAAAGTACTGCATACCAAAGATCCTGCCAGCGGGATGGGATGGAGAAACCTACCCACTGCACAAACAATTCTGCCACAGACTTGGGTTGAACCCAACTTAAATTCCAATGTCGAAATAGTAGTGACCAACACTTCCATGCCAGATGACAATCCAATAGGATGTGATTAGAGTTACCTTCCACCAAACCACAAGCCTCACACGCCCCTGCAGACCCTGGTAAGATCCCCATGCGAATAAGTTGTGCTTTGGCCAAGACCTTCTCCCAACATGCCAGCCACATAAAAGCTTGCCACTTGGGTGCCCCTTGTTTGCACCAAACATTGGGAACCCGCTGCTCATCAGCCGTAAACATATGTACTTCCAGTGTTGTATAACAGCGGTGTACTGTGAATGGTGTCAACTGATCATCCCACAGCAACTCATCATCCTGTCCCACCCGCGGCATAGCATGGTTCAACATGGAAAGTAACCGGGTAACCTCCTCCTCCTCCCACACAAACAATCTCCGTCGCCATACCAAACGCCATTCCCACACCTGATCCACTAATACCCCAAACTGCACCAAGGGTCCTTCTTTCGCCAACGATAAATCATACAATCTAGGAAACAACAACAGGAGAGGCCGATTGGCACACCAAATATCTTGCCAAAAAGCAATAGAATTACCTTGACCCGCTCGCCAGCGATGGAACTCAGATATACATTGTCCATTAGGCAAGAGGCTACGACTGGTCTTCACCACCCCTTTCCAGATCGCAGAAGCATTCGTCACCGGGCAATCGATCCCATCATGTTTTAGGCGAGGATGATATTTCTGCTGGATCACCTGTTTCCACAATGAGCAGGTGTCAGTGGCAATTCTGGCACTCCACTTGGTAAGTAAAGCCTGGTTCCGCAATTGTAAACAACCAATCCCAGTACCGCCTCTATTCTTTGCACGAACCACCACGGACCAGCGCACTTTGCACAAACAACTCTTCTCTATTTGTCCAGCCCACAGAAAACGACGCATCCACTTTTCCAACTCCTTGCGTACGCTGACAGACATCTGAAAAAAAGTCATATAGTAAACAGGCACACTACTCAATACCGATTTAATCAAAGTCAGTCTTCCTCCCATTGATAGCAAGGACCCCTTCCAAGAGCTCAATTTGCTTTTGAATCTGTCCAACACTGTTTTCCACGTGCTGCGACGGCGAGGATTCGCTCCGAGGGGGATTCCCAGGTAGGAAAATGGCATAACCTGCAACTTACAGTGGATCATAGAAGCCAAGGCCGCCGTTTCACCGTGGGGTATGTTGATGCCAACTAAGCCGGATTTATGAAAGTTGATCTTCAGCCCTGAGAGTAGTTCATAACTTCTCAGGATTTGTTGTAAGCAAACCACGCCCTGCGGATCACCATTACTGAACAAAATGACATCATCAGCATATTGTAAGTGTGATAAGACACAATTGCCAATGGAAATGCCCTGAAATAAATTGCACTCCTCAGCTCTGATCAATAGCCTAGATAGCACCTCTGCCACGAGATTGAATAGCAAAGGCGAGAGTGGGTCGCCTTGGCGTAGACCACGGCCAACTGGAAACTCAGTGGTTGGCGCCCCATTAATGAGAATGGCGCAGCGAGCCGAGGAGATGCAGCCATGAATCCATTTCCGCCACTGCACTCCAAATCCCATGCATTCCATAACTTCAAAGAGGAAATCCCAATTAACTGAATCATATGCCTTCTGAAAATCTAATTTTAGACACCATCCCTGCCGTTGGGACTTTTTCATAGTGTGTAATATCTCATTTGCGATCATGATAGAGTCTGCAATGTAACGGCCTTCCATAAATCCTGTTTGGAATGGAGAAATGAGCTGATCCATCACACTCTTCAACCTCTTGGTCAAGATCTTTGCAATTATCTTGTACAAACTATTAATGAGACTAATAGGTCTGTACGAGTTAAAGTCATCCGAGCCGGCTGTCTTTGGCAGCAGCATGATGAAGCTATTGTTGATCCCCTTAGGAAGCACCCCGCTGCCATGAAAATCATTCACCAGCACAACAATGTCACTGCCAATTACAGACCAAGCTTGCTTGATAAAATGGAAATTGAAACCATCCGGTCCAGGGGCTTTGTGGCTGCCACAATCCCATACTGCATTTTTAATTTCCTCCGCGAGGAAAGGAGCCTGTAGTCGATCCGCCGATGCGTTGTGAGTTCTCTATTCTGTACTCGGATGGAACCAATAAAATTATATGCACGCCTCAGGTTAGCACTCAGATGGAAGAATTTGCTGTTCTTGTCACCCAACTGTAACCATTGTTGCCTAGACTTCTGTCTCCACATTGACTCAAGTTTCTGCTTTATATCCCACTTCTGGTTTTGTAGCTCTTGATATCTATCATTCGATCCAGCACCCAGCGCTCCTCTATGCTTATCAACAGAATCAATTTCAGCAAGGACTGCTGTCAGTTTGTTCTCCAATGCGCCGAAATGAGTCAGATGCCACTCCCTTAATTTTTGTCTCAGGAAAGACAATTTCTTCACCACGCAAAAATCTCCAGGGAAGCGAACTCCAGCTTCCCCCCAGAACCTTTCCACTGTCGGCAGGAACAGAGGATCCTCCCACCAAACATCCCATGACCGAAACGGTTTACTGCCCCATTGATATGTATCTGCCTTCACTATTAAAGGCACATGGTCTGAGAACCCTTTAGCCCCTGCATAAAGTCGATGACAACTAAATTGGGAACACCAGTGAGGAGATGCCAATACTCTGTCTATCCGCGAAGCACAATGAGAAGTAAACCAAGTGTAATCCTTACCAATGAGAGGTAAATCAACCAAACCATTCCTATGAATAAACAACAGCAGGCGAGATGCAGCTAATTGATTAAAAGACGTACCCAATCTTTCTGCAGCCACGATGGACTCATTGAAATCGCCAAAGATCAGCCATGGAATGGTATCCGCCCCTTTCCTTTGTTCCAGTTCCTCCCAAAGTGTTCGTCGGTCCGTCGCTGTATTAGGTGCATGCAACCCCACGCAGCAAAATGTAAACCCAGTAGCCCGCATTTGCATCTTAAGTAGCATCCAACGTTCAAATTTTTCCACTCCAATAACTTGTACAACTGACTCATTCCAAAAACATACAATACCTCCAGCACTCCCACAAGCATCGATGGTGTCCCATTTAATGTTATTACCAGCCCAAAATCGGGCCACCAATCTGTCAGAAAACATCTCCCTTTTGGTCTCACATAGAAATAAAATGTTAAGCTGTTCTTGCCTGATAAGAGAACGAATTTGACTCTCCTTCAGCTTCCCCCTGCAGCCTCTGATATTCCAAAATGCTATATTAACCATAGGATGGAATGACCCCTAACAGCAGCCACCACGACTACATTAAGTAGTGCAGTGAGCGTGCCACTCCTTATGCTCCTCAACGATCTGTTCCTTCAGCTTACGTCGAATTGCGACTTTCGTATTTTTACGACTGAGACCCAATTGTTCCACTACAGCCATTGTTCTCTGCACTTCCACATCTACTGAACAAACAGCCACATCAGAGGTTACACTATCAATACGTGGCTGAAGATCGTCGCTTTTATCTACACGCTCGATGAGAAATGAAGGATCCTCAGCTAATACAGCTAACCCATCACCAATCGGAAGGCTGGCTTTCCCAGAAGAGAGGCTCCCAGTAGGTTTGATATGTTTGTGTTTTTTGGACTTACCAATCCGGCGTGTGCCAGGCTTGCTGGAGTGCTCTACCCGCGATGCCTTGTCCCCTTCTAACCGCATGCGAGTGAAAGTCATGATCTCAGAGGAAGATTGTAAGGCACAAGAGTCAGCTGATATTTCTCCTGGAGCACACGCAGATATGGTCTTACGATGGAAAGGAAGCTGATCCGCAGACACCAAGGTCTCAGGGTTAGGAACAGGATCAGTAAAATTACTTAAGAAACCCCCACTACTTGTAAATTGACATAAATGTCCTTCCTTCTGCTGACCAGAATTCTGAGTCAGTCCCTCTATAACTTGCTGTTTTGGCACTCCCGATTGAGTGGACTGAGTATGGACCCCCCTACTCTTGCAGATGGGAAAAATGCCTACCGCCGTCTTCTTGCCATGCCCCATGATCTCCTTCTGACAACCAGTCTGATTTTTACTTGCCAAAATACTGCCCAAGCTCTTACCAACACAACTGTGCCTGTCAACTGAAAGGTTGGGTTGGAGTGGAGCAGAGAGGCTGTCACACCCTCCTGACACAGAGTCCTTGTTGCCAACCTCAGGCTCCACAATGTCTGTGTTTGAAACTTCTAACAGCTGCACTGTGCATGGCTGGCCATCGATCATCAGTTTCAAATTCTGCTGAATTCCCAACAGGTTGGAGGTAACGATTTGCAACAAAGCACTCTCTAAGTGAGTCCATGTTGCTGCATACGGATGAACCTGAACAAAGACACCAATGGGTTGTGTAATTTGTTTGAAAGCAGCTTCATACCATACATTGAGAGGAAGCCCAACTATCTTCACCCAACATAATCGTCTAGGCTCTGTATCGACTATGCTCCATGGATGCAAATCATAGAACCTGGCAGTCCAAAAAGCCATATTACCTGTAAGTTCAGCCTGCATAGCCTCAACTGACTCAAAGATAAGTAATTTCTGCTGGAGACCCATATCGATACATTCAACGTGAGCAGGGATATTCAACTGAGTAATGGAAGGTCTGCGAAGAAGACCGACTGCGCTTCGCTGAAGACGCATCGCAAGTCCTGGATCAGAGGAGAGCTCGACCAAGTTACCCTCAGAAACAGGTTTGGATGGAACTGCAGTGACTTCAACATAGGATCTGCCATCCCTCTCCTTCAAAAGCATAGAACCTGGAACGGAACGTGTTGAAGGTACCTTAGAAGCAACCTCTACTGGACCATTTGGAACTTTCTGTGCCCGTGAAACCCCTGCCCCTGCTGCATACCGAGCCACGTTAATGCGTGTCCACGCATGTCCACCAAGGTGTGCGTTTAATCTCTGAAGTCGGGCAGCTTCCTGTACCCCACAGCGTACAAACTTTACAAAGCCAAAGCGTAAGCCGCCCCTGGATAATCGACCCGCGAGAAAAACATCTACTACAGGCTCTACCTCAGCTATTGCCCGGAATAATTTAGCTGAATTCCAACTCTCTGGAATGCCTTCAATAAAATAGGAGATATACCGGTCCAGTTTAAGCACCTGTGCTGGGGTCCATGAGGATTGGCTGGGTCCGAGTGGAACGTGGGTAGGAGGACTGGGTGGTGGAGAGGATGAGGAAGGACCCGCATGTTGTCCATGCATACGTTGCAACGGAGAAGTTGTTAGATGAGTATTGGTGTGAGTGTGTTTGAGGGAAGGTATAGAGAGCGGTGGGAGGGTGAGGTGTTTAGAGAGAGACATTTTTCGAGTGTAGGCACTCCTTACTTTAAATGTTCGAATTGATGATGATGAATTTAATGTCAAAGTTGATGACCCTAATTGCAGTTTTTCTTCATATGTAATGTTAATTACTATGTTAAAGTTGATTCGTAAGATGAAGTCTTTGAAAATGAGATAGAATGATATTACTCAAAAAAAACGAAAAAACAAAACTCCTAACTATCAAAATTCCAAAATACTTTAGATCCACTTTGCCTAGCATTAATGCAATACCATCTTAAAAGCCAGCTAATTTATTCAATTAAAGCATCTAATTCTCCACCAAGCATTGTACATCTCAATTGAAGATCTTAACATATATATCGATATATCCATGTTTTCACGTTGCCATATAATTTATTTATGCCAGCATATAATACTGGTCAATCGTGATTGAGAAATAGCCTAAGAAATTTGGGGAATAGCGCATTGTTTTCCCCAATCAATCGGCCTTGTCTCGCACCGTGGAAATAGTGTTGGAATTGGTTATTTTTGTCTTAAAAAAATTATAATATTATAATATAAACTTACTTCAAATTACATTAGAAATTTTATCATAAAATTAATTTACTAGTTTTTGAATCATTTATTTTCAAAATTTTCATTTTAGTTCTGATTAGTTATAGTTAATAAATTTCCAACTAGAGCTTATCGTTTTCCCTCATAAAGGAAATTTAAGATTTGACAAGTCAATATCAACCCTAATTAAATATTTGATCAACATTTAAATTTTAAAGATAGGAAAAATTGTGCCAAAGTTTGGAAGAATAATTACTCTTGTATTTGATAAAAATATTTTTTAAAAATAAAAAATAAAATCGTTAGAATGTTTTTTATTGTAGATGAAAAATGGTATCCTTGTTGTTAATTTAGAATATATCTCGGTTGTATAATTAGTGTTTTTATTTGGATATCTTATGTACGGAACAAATTTTATTTATACCCCGGGTATCTTACACATTAAAGAGATTTTCTATACTTTCCAGTGAATTGGTTGAGGAGTTAGTCAAGCTGAAAAAGAAAATAAAATATATTGGTAAATTCAGGAGGAGTAGTGATTTGAGAGGAGTCGGGTACTTCCAAAGAAAAGAAAAATCTAAAGGATCATACCACGTTCTAGGGATGGCAAAAACGTTGGGCGACTTCGCTCCCACTGCATACATTGTATTCAATTATATAAAGGATTACGTCTTATATAAGGCGCAATTTGCCGTTTCTTATTCAATCTTTAACCAACAGGTAGAACTCTACAAGTTTGCAAGAATGTTTTTAATTAAAATTAAATAAATAAAGCTTGCTTCGTACGGCCGTCAATACAAGAGAATAAAGCTCCTAGTTGATCTCTGGCCCTTTGCTTTCTTATTCGAATTTAGCCTAACTTTGCTCAAGCCATTGATTTTAGTAGGTCCTTGGGGTGATTAAAGGACCACTAGTCTAAGGAAATTAAGAAACATTAGGTAGGAGAATAGATACGCCGTGTAGTAATATCATAAGAACATGCAACGAACAACACAGATGATTGAAGGTATGTTCAGTTCTCATTTCTAAGGTGGACTCTGCCCTTGGCGTTCCCGCAGTACCCATAGCTACCAGATTTTGATGCTAAAGTGGTAGGAATGGGATTTAAAAAGCAGTTAGTATATGTAAAGAAGGAATGGCCATGCAGGCAAAAAGAAGCATAGCTCCCAGGAATGATTCTTCCACGGGGATGCTTATCCTGACCCAAGGAAAGCAATGCTGTAGATTAAAGACAGGCAGCCCACACCTCAAATTTGATGTCTGCAGAAAGCGTTGGACATTAATATAAATTGGAGAGAGTCTCAATTTGTGCAGTGTAGCGGGAATTCGAAGAATCTATTGAATGGCATTCATGACATGTTGCATTTCCCCGGATGGCAAGCGTTCCATGAACATGGAGGAGTTCAAGCGATAGCTAAAACTATTCGATGCAGACAAGGATGGAAAGATAAGCCGAGCAGAGCTCAAACATGCCATCCGGGCCACTGGAGGGTGGTTTGCCGGGTGGAAAAGCAGCCGAGGGCTACAATCTGCTGACTCCAACGGCAATGGCTTCATTGATGAAACGGAGATTAATAAGCTTGTGGAATTTGCGGAGAAGCATTTGAGTGTAAAGATTGTATACTTGTAAAATGATTGTGACGCACTAGCTACCTTGTTCTCTGATCATATATTACTAATACTCCGGGTTTGGGGATTTCTCTTTGGAAGAGAAGTTTCGATTTGTATTCCAAAGGTAGAACTTCTAGCTCCAAAAGCAATGTATTGAAAAAGTGTCAATTCCTTTAAGAATCTTTGTTGTAACTAGATCGACGAATTTATGAATGATTCTACAAGTTAGCAAGGACCTGCCGTACTTGACCAAAATAAATTATGTCATATAAATACTATATAAGCTTAGGGTGGTCATCCTAAAAATATATATTAACTGTACAAGATGAGAACGAAACTTGTTTAAAATTTTTATTTATCATCAAATGCATGATGTGTCACGACCCGACCCCCGGACCTTCGGCCCAGCGGGCCTGAACGTATATGTGCACGTGATGGATCACAACTGCAACGCTCCGTTGGGCTTTTAACCACAGGGCCCAAAAGATGCATCTTGATACAAATGATACCATCACACAACACATATAAGCCCAAGACCTCCCCCGCTCCTTTCCGATGTGGGATTCGGTAACCTGACCCCCCCTACGGACTGGTTCTCACAATCTCCTCTCCTTATAGACCTCGTGTCCTCACGAGGGGAGCCAAACGTAACTGACGTGGGCCCAAACTCATGAGCGAACACACAACACTGCGCAAGCTCACCCGGAAGAGGGAACGAGATCGGCTCCGCTACCATTTGTCACGACCCGGACCTTCGGCCCAGCGGGCCCGGACGTGTATGTGCGCGTGATGGATCACAACTGCAATGCTCCGTTGGGCTTTTAACCACAGAGCCCAAAAGATGCATCTTGTTACAAATGATACCATCACACAACACATATAAGCCCAAGACCTCCCCCGCTCCTTTCCGATGTGGGATTGGGTAACCTGAACCCCAAAAAAATGTGTCTTGGTAACCAATCCCAAGACCCAAAAAAATAGGCTTAAACAAATTGACACGCTGAAATTTTGAGGAATTTACATCAAGCAAATATGTGAATCAGAAATCTCAATTTATTATATAAAGTTATGAGGGATCCCATTTTTCAACATACACACAAGATGTCATATGCAACCTGGGATCCTCGATCATACACTGTAAATTATACACGCTCAGAGAGTCTGCAATTTCGGGTGAAGTAGATCCTTCTGCTCAAAACTCGGTAGACCTATCAAAAACTGGCATGACAACTAGGTGAGTGGATATTTTTTCTTATAAAATCTTTTGAATTTTCTCAAAATTAAATCTTTAGTCACACAATTTCATCTAGCAACATAGCCAAAATCATGGCTACGGATCATTCAGATTAAGTCATAACAATGCATCGTGACATAATCAAGGAAAAGCAATGCCACACACAATCATAACGCATAACATATAACCCCATCATCAGAGGTTTCACTCAAGCAATGTCATCCAACAGCATAAAATTGTCATCTTATTTCACACACATCTCAAATAGTCAGAGATCTTATAGATGTTAGCAGATATTCAATAGCCATTATAATAGATGGTTAGTATAACCCAACTATTATCGTAAGTTAGTATTATAATCACTCCCTCTTAATTATTGGGGATTATAATGACACACAGTGATCTAGGAACACGTATTAATATCTATATGTAGTAATCTAGGAGAATTTGATGATACTTATATATTTAACACATAATAATCTGATTTGCTGGGGTAACTAACCCCAGAATGGACTCATACTTTCACCTTTCTCGGAGGTTAGTGTATCGTTGGATAACCCATCTTATAAACTTTATTACTTTTACTCTACAAAGGTTAGTATATTATTAACTAATCCATCTTATCACTTGTATACTTTTCATTATGCTAAGGTTAGTATATCATTAACCAACCATTTCACAATCTTTATTTTTTATTGTTATAATTTTGCTTAATTAACCTTGAGTCATCACTTACTTCCTTCATATATTTTTTAATTTTTTCTTGCTCTTGTAATCTAATTATTATTTCTTCTTGAAATTTACATATTAGTTTAACAATAGATTTTTCTTTTGTCACGCCTCGTACCCTACTCAGGGGGTAAACACCTTCACCATGGAACCCTAAGAATATCAATTAGTGCACTGCCCTCCGAATCCTGTAAGGCTAGAAAATAAATAAATATAAGATCGTAGCAGAATTAAATAAAATGGTAGGGTAATACGGAATCTCATTCACATCCAAGCAAGTAATCAAAATCCAACTTCAATCATTGTATACCACATGCAAACATAACAACTATAAAATCAAGCACCATATATACGTATAAAACCAAAAACGTAATCATTGGTATTGTGAGACCTTGATCCTCAGTGGATTAGATGTCCTAAAAGTCTCTATGTTAGAAATGACACCTAGGTACTGGTGTAGCTGAAATGACCATTTTTTCCCTAAAGAAATAGATGTTTGATGGCCTAAAATGATTGTGTCGAATCTTTCCTATTTTAATTTTGGTAGTTTTTTTTTCATTTCTTTCCTAATCCATTTTTTTTTTAATTGAGATTTCTAAAACCACCTTCTAGAAAGTTTATCTCCTAAGCATTATCCTATCTTATCTAAGCTTAAAAGTAGGGAAAAATTAATCCCTTAGGTACCTATAAATAGCATGGTCGGCCACCCGATAAATCCACACAGTTCATTCTTCCTTTTGCTCCCAAAAACACAAGACTTCTCTCCCTTTTCTTCCTTGTGTATACCGACTTATACCCTAATCCCACAAGTGCTGAAATTTGTCATCCTTCATCAGATTCTTGCGTATGATAGCTTGTTAGATTCCTCTTTTCGTGCTGCATCTTCCTAGCTTGAATTCATAATCAAATGGTTGGTTCTTCCTTTTTATTTTTGGTGCCAAGTTCCCTACTTTGATGTGTGTGCCAAAATTATTTCATCTCTTTTTGATGTTTCTGAATCTTGTTCCTCTTATTCGTGTGAGTATCTGGCAACTATTCCTCTTTTATTATTATGAAATCACAACCTATATCTTCATGTATGTTGAAATCGAAAATTCCTTCCCTAATACCCTAAGTGTGCTGAAATTTGTACTTGAATGGGATTGAATAATCAGGTTGAATCTTGTAGAGTTCTTGGCCATCACATCACGCATTCAAGGGGAGGTTACAAATGCATTTGATCGCTGGTTTTTGGTATGGGGTGAGTAAAATTGGGAAGGGACCATAGGATGTCCTTTGGATTTCTAATTTGATATTGCATGCTTAGTATTGTGTTGGCTTTGCATTATGTTTGGTTAGATGTTACTAATCCTAGTGACAAAGGCAAAAGACTAGCTACTTGTTCAAACACGTGAGATGTATGATCTATACCTCATCGGTTTCTCTGGAAATCTCCTTACTTGTTTCTTTGATTTCGGTTTGTTTGATAGTGATATGCATACTTGCGGATTACTTGTACATGCTTGAGGATTGATTGTTGCTTCATTGGGTGATTTCAGAACCTATGATTAAGGATTGATTTCCCTTATTCAGTTTTATTATATGATATTGGTTTGTGTATTGTCTTATGACTTGTTTGAGGATACCCTGTGCTGTATTGCTATGCCTTGTACTTGTACTTGTACTTATATTTGTGTCAAGATCCTCGTTCCGATGGCCATTCAGAATGATCGATGCTTCTAGTGAGAAGAGAGGTACTTATCGTATTAGGAGGCTTATGGGTGGCAATCCCCAGCAAGAGCTCGCTGGATGCCTAGTTCTTGTGCGGCTGGATTCCCAGGTCTTGTGTGGCTCGAATGCTATTTTCCTTGTATGGCTTGGATGCCTTTTCCTTGTATGGAAAGATTCCTTGTCCTTGTGTAGCAAGATAGAAAGACTTGTTGTGAGTTTGTTTCCTAAATGTTTTCCCACTTTTGCAGTATAATCTTGGACAACAGGCACATGAGGATGAGTCATTCGGTTTGGAAATTAGATAGTGAAATAAGTTGTCTATGTGCTTCTGAATCAGTCTTGTGATGGTTGACTACAAAGTGTTTCGAGCTCACCCTATACGTTATTATATTTGGCCCTACCTATGTCGATGGGTTTTCTTGCTGATTTTTTGAGCCTATTGCTAGCATATGCGATTTATCTATTCATATTCGGGAGATGTTTGACTGGGTTTCTACATATCTTATGATGTTATGACCTTACCGAGATTCTAGTAATCTCATTATGTTATTTTTCCCCTTTTTCAGGCTTAGGTATATGTTCTACTGGTGGTACTGGGGTGTGAGATCAAGGCTGCATGGCGGGAAGATTTGCATCATATTCGTGTTGCACCTCCTTGCTGATTTTTTTTTATTGCGCAATTCCCTACATATGCATACATGTTTGGACTTACCTTCTGACTTCTGATTTTTGTTCCTTCTCTTCTTATCTCTTCTGAAATAACCATTTTGTCCCTGAAGAAATGACCATTTTGTCCATGAAGAAATGAATGTGTGATTGCTGAAAATGGTATTGAAAGTTTAGCGTTCATTTCTGATTTTATTTCTCCTTTATTTCATTTCCTTATTGGTTTAATCTTACCTTGGATGATAATCCCCTAAAATAAGGGATAATTCTAGAATTTAATTCTAATGATTATCTCCTTATATCCAATCGTAAAAGTAGGAAAAATTAATCCTACTAATCCTATAAACATACCAGGTCAGCCACACTTTTTGACACACACCAATAACACAAAATTATCAAGCGATCAAACCCTATACCCTACCCTTTGTGTCGAAATTTCCTAGCCTTCACCACAGTGGAATTCTTTCATCCTTTGTTAGATTTCTGAAAATAGTAGCTTGTTGGAAAGCTCTTTTCATCCTCTATCTAGCTATCTTGGTTTGATCACCAGAAGATCAGTTCTCTTATATGCAAATCCTTAATGCAATTTCCTAAGGTTTTGTGCCAAAATTGTGTGATTGATCCTTTAATTGGTTACTGTTGTTGTTCCTTTTGTTCATATGATTTTTTGGCATATATTTATAAATTCATCCTTTGAATCTTTCTTATGCTTGAAATTGGCATGTCCTACACCTTTGTCTATTATTGTTGATTTTGATCAATTGACTTACCTATTGGTTTATGATATTGTTCCTTTTAGTTGTACACATTATTAACATCTAATCCTTTCTTGTTAACATAAAATCTCAACCCTTAACTCCTTTATGCATGAAATCGCAATTGCCCTTGTGAACCCTATTTTAGTGCCGAAATTTGTATAGTTGATTAGGGTGATAAATCAGGTTGATTCTTGTTGAATTCTTGGCTATCACATCACACATCCAAGGGAGAGGCACCTGCAGCATCTGATCACTGGTTTCGGATAGGTTTGGTGAGTGGAATTGGTAAGGAAATAGGATGTTTACTTGGTATTGAATAAGCATGTTTAGTTTGATTTTGTCTGTGCCTTAGGAAGATATAGGTGGTTCGGATCCTCTAGATAAAAGCAAAGGAATAGCTTTTTGTTTCGAGACAAGAGAGGTAGGATTTGTACCTCATCGATTTCTCTAGAGATCCTTATTGCTTATTTGATGTTTTCGGTGTATGTTCTTGTTGATTGGTATATGCGCATGCCTTGTGTTTGGTATGCTTAGTTGCGGAATGAACTATGGAGTTGGTAGGCATTTTTTAACCCTTGAGATATGTTGTATGTGCCTAATTTGCATGTGTTCTGTGCATTGAACATACTGATTGTGTTCTGACATGATTAACGATGCACTATTGTGGTATTATGCCTTGTACTTGCTTGTGTGTTCTTGTATGTGTTTGAGTGGCAGGATCCTTGAGAGACCCTGATCCTTCCTAGTTTAGATGTCCAGGAAGTCCATGAGCTAATGCAGCTGAAATAACTATTTTGTCCCTGAAGAAATGAGTGTGTGATGGCCTAAAATTGTTGCTACCAGATATTTTCTATTTTAATTCTGGTTTTTTTATATTACATATCCTTAGTTTTATCCCTTACTATCCAAGGTATTAGAGAATTCTTCATTTTAAATAGAATATCTCTTTTAATAGAATTATCTTTTTAAATAGAATTATTCTTTAATTATCCTTTTAAGCTTGAAAGTAGAGAATTCCCTCTTTGTTAAACCTCCTTAGATGCATATAAAAGAGTGGCCAACCTACCCCACCTAAACATACCAAAATCCACATAGAAATTTCGTAATTTATCCCCTTCTTCTCAATTTACGATTTTTTGCCTAAATCCTAGTCGAAACTCCTTGATCTTCATCTTGACATAACTCTCTCATCCTTTGTCAAATTCTTGCGAATAATAGCTTGTTACAAAGCTCTCTTCATCCTCTTTCTAATCATCTTAGGTTTTTTGTCTGGAGGTTATTTTTTCTATGTTAAAAGTTAAATCATATTTCGGCGGAATTGCCAAAATCTGCTTGAACTTCAAAATAGCATAACTCTCTCTTCCTTTGTTAGATTCTTGAGAATAATAGCTTTTTGTAAAGCTCTCTCCATCCTCTTTACAAAAATATTGGGTTTTTAATCTGGAGGTAAGTTTTTATTTGTCAGAATTTAGGTCGTTATTCAAAGGGATTAGGTTTTAAGATTGTGTGATTCTGCCTTCAATTGATTTTTGCTACTATTCCTCTTGTTCATATAATTGTTTAGCATCCATTCATGATATAAAATCATGAATTCATCCGTTGAATCTTCCCTATTCATGAAATTAGTATGCCTTACCTTTGCCTTGTTGATGCCTATCTTGATCAATTGATTAACCTATTGAATTCTGTTATTGTTTCTTTTGATTGTACATGTTATAAACACCTATTCCTTTCTTAATTTAATGAAATCACAACCCCTAACCTCTCTAATGTTGAAATCACAAGTTTCCTTATAAACCTTAAGGTGTTGCCGAAATTTGTATATTGAATTAAGGTGAATAATCAAGTTGATTCTTATTGAATCAGGGGAAAGATATTGCTGCATCCGGATTGCTGAATTTTGGTTGGTTAATTGGTAAGGATTCCCAATGCCTTCAGTTTTTAATTAACTAGTCTTGTGGCCTAGTATTGTGTGGTCTTTGCTTTGAAATTGTTTAGGAGATTCTGATCTTATTGGAAAGGCAAAGGATTGCATCTGATTCAGACACGTGAGAGGTAGGATCTATGCCTCATCGGTTCTTTTGATTACCCTATTGTTTGATTGTTTGAATATAATTGAATCCAATTACCTATCTTGGTTATATGCTTGCAAAATGTGTGATTATAATGATAGGGAATCTTGGAAGTTAACAGGGAATTAGATTGCCTGATTCTGTTATGACTTTGAGGATTGATCTTTGATTTGTATTATGATTTGACTAAGGATCCTTTGTTGTGATTTGTGTATGCGTGTACTATGTGTGTATACATATATGTGCCTTGTTTGTGCTTTGTTTGAAGGATCCTTTTGTCACTGGCCATGCGAGGTATATATTGTTGCTCCTTGGGAGAGGGGAGATGCTTACCAAACCATGAGGTTTATTGGTGGTTATTCCCAGCAAGAGCTCACTGGATGCCTTGTAGACCGGTTCAAGTCCGGACGTCAGGAAGCCTTGTAGGCCAATTCAAGTCTGGATGTCAAAATGCCCTATAGGCCAGTTCGAGTCTGAACATTAGGATGCCTTGTTTGAGAGTGACAGGATGACTTGTATGCCCAACTGCAGGAGTGCTCCTAGGCTAGTTCAAGTCTGGATGTCGGAGACAACTAAAAGACTTGCTATAATATTGATTGTCTAACCATTTTATCCCTTTTGCAGTATAGCCTTGGACAACATGGGAAGATGGGGACAAACATTGGTTTTGAAAATCAGATTATGTATAGGCTGCTTGTGTGCTTCTGAAAAAGAAGTATTTTTAGTCTTTCCCCTTGTTTTCTACCAACTTTAGCCTACCATCATACTGTGTGTGCTTGAGATGATTTCAGCCCCTAATGTGTGTGTTTGATGCTTATGGTTTTAATTAAATATCTTAGCTAGTTTTAGGTGTTGATCTTTTGGTTATTGAGAGATGTGTGATTGGGAATCCCTAGGACTTATAATGCTGTGACCCTACTGAGATTCTTGTAATCTCATCCCTTCTTTTCTCCCCCTTTGTAGGCTTAAGTGTTTGCTTTGTTGCTAGTACAAAAGGTGTGAGATCAAGTCTACACGGGTTGACGAATTTGCACCCTTTTTATATTGAATGTGCATCCCATGTGTTTGAACTTGTGTGGATTTACATTCTGTCTTTTCAATCCCTCTTCTTCTTTCTTATTGCTTCTAAAATATACATGATACTATTGGTTGATATTTTGAGATTCCTATGGGACTTGTGTGTTAAGTTTCCACTTGTTTTCAATGTTAATATAAGTCTTCCGCTGATGTTTTCTTTCACTCCGTGTAAGCCAGAAATTCATTAATGTATGAACATGCTCCAACCTTTAAATAGCATATAAATCAACCAATAAAATTGACAATTAGGTGACTAGAGCCTTGTGGGATTCAAATAGGACCTTGCGAGAGCTTATTTGAGTTTCACGGCGGTTAGGGTCCTAATAGGTTGGGTTTGGGTTCTTACAATCCTTTTCCGATAGCCATTTAGGGTAAGTGCTGATGCTCCTTGGGAGAGGAGAGTTTCTTACTGGTATAGGAGTCGTATAGGTGGCAATCCCCAGCAAGAGCTCACTGGATGCCTAGTCCTGTATGTTGGCTAGATGCCTAATTCTATGTGCTGGCTAGATGCCTCATCTTGTGTGCTGGAAAGATGCTCTAATCCTGTGTACTGGTTAGGATGCCTAGTCCTATGTGCTGGCTAGATGCCTTGTCCTATTTGCTGGCAAGATGAATAGGCTTGATTAACTTGTGTGCTAACCCTTTACCCTTTGTACAACAAAACCTTAGACAACATAGGTGGAAGGGGATGACCTTTTCCTATTGCTGAGAGTGATTGATGAATTTGCCTGCTTGTGTAGTTCTAATTTTCGGAAGTGTTTGTAGTCCACCCTCATCCTTAGTTTCAACCCTAACTCTATTGGTTGATTCTTGAATTGCATGATATCCCTTAGATGTGTAGGATAATCTAATGTTGTTTGGGAGATGTTTGTTTAAGATTTTTATAGATCTTATGATGTTATGACTCCACTGAGATTCTTGTAATCTCACCTTGTTGTTGTCACCATTTTTCAGGTTTAGATACATCATCTGTTCATAGTACCAGTGTATGAGATCTAGGCTGCACGGCGGAATGATATTGCATCACAATCGCATTCCTGTTTCCTTGATTACTTGTGCAAATAACATAAAGTTTGATTGGACTACTTTCTGGATTTTTTAATGCCTCCTTTTTTTGCTTATTTCCGAAATTTACTGGGGGTATACTTGCTAGATTTCGAGATCTCTAAGGGACTTGTGTATTGTGGTACCTTTGTTGAATTATAAAGACTTCTGTTGATATTTTTACTCACTCCATTTCTTGTCAAAATGTATGTCCATTGTCAACCTTTAAAAAGTTTTAAGTATTGAATCTAGTAAAAATCAGTACTAGGGGAGGATAAGCCTTGTGACATTCAGATAGGTCCTAGGTTGGGTTTATTTGGATTTCACGGCGGTAAGGGTCCTAGTGGAGCAAATTTGGGTCCTTACAACAGATGTTAGAGTTTGAGACTCCTTCGGGCCTTGTGTGTTATGATTCCATCAATTTTCTGCATTTATAAAAGCCTTCCACTGATGTTTTTATTCACTCCGTAATATGCCAGAATATTAACTAATAAATTACATGCTCCAACCTTTAAAGCATCTTAATTGATTAATAAATTAATAACTAGTAAGATTTGAGCCTTGTGAGATTCGGTTGAGTCATCGGGAGGGCTTGTTTGAGTTTCACGACAGTAAGAATCCTTATAGGTTGGGGTTGGATTGTTACAGTTATAAAGTCAAAATACAATTTGGTCCGTATATACAAATCAAATCGAAATACTTGCCAAGCCTAAAATCTATAGTCCACTTGGAAATCAACCACGTGAGGAGGAAGGCTGGCAACCAAAACCTGTAGCACAATCTGGACTGTAGTAGTCCACTAGGAAATCAACCATGTGAGGTGGACGGCTAGCAACCAGAACCTATAGCACAATATGGACAACACTAAAACAATTAGTAAAATATCCAGGTGAGGGGAAATGGAGACCACAATTGCATAATAAGAAACATAGTCGGAAACCAAAATGAAATGATAAAACCCATAAAACATTCGTCAATACCAAATTTCAAATCCTCTTTAATACAGAAACATAACAATGGTGAATCACACACTCACACAAAAATTTTGTATTTCAATGGGCTGGAAAGTCGACTAAAATATTACCTGCCTAACCCCGGGCCAGGGAGAAGACGAGACCCACTAGTGGTTCTTTTAACATTTAACAAAAACTTAGCCCACACTAGTGTTGTTGAAGGCTACTATAGTCAACTCCTGTGACCATCTAAATATATAACCCATAGCCATTAATATCAATCTAGGTCGTTAGTGCACTGGAATACTCAGTAGCTAGAATAGAAAGTAAAACCGGTAAAAACATGGTATACACAACCCAAAAT
Source organism: Passiflora organensis (assembly GCA_019739055.1). Classification (NCBI taxonomy): domain Eukaryota; kingdom Viridiplantae; phylum Streptophyta; class Magnoliopsida; order Malpighiales; family Passifloraceae; genus Passiflora; species Passiflora organensis. The sequence continues at coordinate 3,171,715 of JAEPBF010000191.1, read as the reverse complement.
CTCAATATCACATACATGTATATAGTCTCACAAACAATCTCACATGTCGACAGTATGTGCAACCACATGCACCCATTCACAATATGCCTCTCAATACCAAACATAGTAAAACCAATATACATGCCTAATATCAATACAATTCACCATTTAATTTTCTGAAAACATAAAATTCAAACAAGTATTTTAAAACAAAACATATAACTCTGAGGTCTGTACTCACCAGTATACAGCTACAACACAACAAATCAAACAGTACAGCAGAGATCCAATCCACAATCCACAACAATAGTCATAAGTCACATGTCTGCGTGACATACAATCATATAATCACTAACTGTCCAACCAATATGCAAAATGAGGCAAACATCCTATTTTTTTAAAATACAAAGAAATCTAAAAATTGATTGATAAATTCAAATTATATTTTTATTAATACAATATTATTTATAAAATCATAATTTATCATTTAATATAAAAATAAAATTTATCATATCTCATAAATGACAAGTCAAATTGAATAACAGACAATACCATTACATCCGGCATGTTGAAATTAGGTAAAGGGTTCAAAATGAAAAATTAGGGTTTCGAGCAGCCGGTGGCCAAACAATGACCAAAAAATGTAAAACAAATCAGAAATTCCAATCTGTACAAAACTCAACCATTTTCGACAAATCATTTAAGACCCCAAATTTTGAGTCTTAGAAGTCCCGAATCTAGTACAGCTGAAAATACCATTTTTCCCCTGACGAAAAGGATATGTGATGGCCGAAATCGGTAATGAAGGCATAGCATTCATTTTTGGTTTTATTTCCTTATAGGTTCAATTTTACCTTAGATGATAAAATTCCTAAAATTAAGGAAGGATAATTCCAGAATTTAATTCTAATTATTATCTCCCCATATCTAGCCTTTAAAATAGGGAAATTAATCTCATAAATACCCTATATAAAGAGTAACCAGCCATACTTCGTTCTTACACAAAAAATACACAAGATTATCAAGTGGTCAAACTCTACATTATACCCAATTGTAGCCAAAATTCCTTGATCTTCATCCTAGTATAACATCTTCATCCTAGCATAACTCTTTCATGCTTTGTCGGATTTCTGCAAATAATAGCTTGTTGAAAAGATCTTTTCATTCTCTATCTAGAAATCTTAGTTTAAACATCAGAAGTTTATTTCTTCCCTATCAAAACTCTAATCATAATTCATAATTTTTGGTGCCGAAATTGTGTGATTCTTCCTTCAATTGATTTCTATTGTTGTTCCTCTTGTTTGTATGATTGTTTGGTATTCATTCATGTTGTAAAATCATGAATTCATCCTTTGAATCTTCTTTATATATGAAATTGGCATGCCCTATTGTTGCCGACTTTGGTCAATCGATTAACCTATTGGTTTCTGATCTTGTTCCTTTCGATTTTTTGTGTTATTAACACCTAATCCTTCTTTGTAATCATGAAATTACAACCCATATACCTTGTATGCAAGAAATTTCAATTTCCTTGTGTCCTATCTTTGGTGCCAAAATTTGCATAGTTAATTAGGGTGGTAATTCAAGTTGAATCTTATCAAGTTCTTGGCTATCATATCACACATCAGAGGGGAAGGCACCTGTGGCATCTGATCACAAATTCGTTGTTCGAGGTACTAGTGTGTGAAAATCAAGGTTGAACGGCGGGGCGATATTGCATCATATTTGCGTACCTGTTCCTTGACTACTTTCACATATAACAATGAAGATTGATTGGACCATTTTTTTGTTTTTAGAATATCTTCTTTGTTTGATTATTTTGAAAATTTACTGGGGATTTACTTGTTGAATTTTTAGATCCCTATGGGACTTGTGTGTTGTGGTTCTTTTGATTAATCATAAAGTCTTTTGCTGATGATTTATTCACTCTATATGAATCCAGATTGTTTTTCCAATACTATCAAACTCCAAACTTTAAAAATTTAAAGAATGAACATACTAAAATTGAAAATTACATGGTTAAGCCTTGTGGGATTCAGATAGGTCCTAGTTTGGGCTTGTTTGAGTTTCATAACGGTAAGGGTCCTAATAGAAGCAAATTATGAAATGTGGATCCTTACAGGTTTGGTAACGGAGCATGGTTTAGGAAATATGATTTGTTATATGCTAACCTGTTTTGTTGGTTTTATGTTTGTAGGAAAGGTACATGTGCAACACTTAGGGGCTAATACCGAAAATAATCTGATGTTAAAAACCTAGTTTGATATTTTTAAATGCTATGTTTGATTATTTGATGTGCTGAGTATTTATGTGTGCTTTTATACATTGCATTATTTGATGTGTTTTGCTGAGTTTTTATGGGTGGTTTGCTGTGTTTCTTTGTCGTTGCCGAGTATGTGTGTGTTGTTGGTGCATGCTGCCAAGTGTTCCTATAAGATTTTTATGGTTGCCGAGTATGTCCATATGGTTGTTGCCAAGATTGTCGAGTACGATCTGTGTGAAAGTAGACTTGCCGAATGCTTGAATGATTACTGTCGAGTGCTCGTGTGTGTTAATACGATTACCAAGTGTGCATTTATATGTGTGCATGTGATTTCCGAAACTTGTATATTTGTGTGCATATATGTTTTGTTTTCCAACATATGCATATTGCCCGGTGTACGCCTTTCCACCAGGTACCACTTCTTTCTTAGCATTCATACTATTGGTTATGTGTTGAGTAACAATTGTGTGTTCGTATAGTAAGGCAAGGCCGAGTGTACAAAGGGATCGACATGGTAGGTATGGGGTTCAGGCTGAATAGCAACCTGTTTGAGCAAGAGGAGCTGAATGCACAAATTGAGCAGGGAGGGCAAGCTTAGCCTGATAACCAACCTGAGGCACCAGCCATCTCTCCTGTGATGGCACAAATTCTAAATGTGTTGCAAGGGATCGTTGCAAACTAGCAGCCTATGGAGACGCAATTTCAGAATGCTCCTGCACCACCCACGTCCGTTGAAGATCCTATTCCTCCACTTGAACTTGTATAGCCGGCTCATCCTAAAGAAGCCAAGAGACTCCCAATCTTTATGATGAAGTTGCTGAAGGAAGCTTGTCAACTGGGATGTAAAGATTTCAGCGGTTCAGTTGGTTCCACTACAGCTCATGAATGGATAGACATCTTATGCCATGTGTCCCTATTTTTTCGTATCTCTGATGATGGCAAGGTTGCCATTGCCACTTTCCTACTTGAGGGAGAAGCCCTCGCATGGTGGAAAGCTTTGAGCTTGCGATTCGGAGATCATTTTCCTACACTAGAGGAATTTCAGTATGAGTTTGACAAGAGGTTCTATACGAGATTCCATAAAATCGAGCAGCGACAAGCTTTCTAAAAGCTTGAACAGGGCACCCGTTCAGTGCTGGAATACGAGAATGCATTAAGGGAGTTGTCTCGATTTGCACCAGAGGAGGATTGCTCACCATACCAGCTTACGAGATGATTTCTAAATGGGCTGAGTATTGAGCTCAAAACCATTGTTGGTACGACACCGGTGCAGAATTTGCAAGAATTAATTGTTGCTGCGACCAAAGTCGAAAAAATCATGCAAACATTGCAAATCCTTCAGGCGAGATTCGAAGATCAATCGGCCTATGAGACCCTATCCTTTAAGGTTCTATCCTCCGAAAAATAGTTGCAATAGAGGTAACAATAGGAAGAACTTTTCTGGTATAAATTCTAATCGATTTACTTGACAACCATGTCGATGTTATAATTGTGGCGAGATGGGCCATGTTCAGAGGGACTGTCTCAAACCAAGACGTATCACAGGTGCACCAAATGTCAATCGAGGTGGGTATGCCAATCCCGCTAAAACACCAACATATTCACTAGGAGGACCACCCAACGGATCCACAAGTGAAGTGCAACAAAGACCAATGAGGCTATTCACCCTGACTGATGCCGAGGCTAGTCTTGATGTGGTGATAGGTACCATTTCAGTCTTTACTCAAAATGTTAAAGTTTTGTTAGATCACGGAGCAAATAGGTCATTTGTAAGTCCAAGAATAGCACTTAGCATGGATCGGCCTCTATCTCCCTTGTCTCCTTTTATTGCGGTTTTAACTCCTTTGGGAGAGCAACTAACTTGTGATCTAGTCTTCATCAGTTGTGCTGTATATATGAGTCCGAATGTTCTTGAGGTGGATCTGATTCCGTTGGACATCAAAGAGCTGGATGTGATCCTAGGCATGGACGGTTTAGTGAAATATCAAGCCCGTATGGAGTGTTTCACCAAGCCTATATGGTTCACCTTTTCTGATAGTTCCAATTACTACTTTGAAGGTGATAGGTGATTTGTTCCAACTTGCATGATTTCTTGGCTCGATGCGAAGCGATTGATCAACAAAGGATGCACTACATACCTCGCACATGTACATGATGTGTTTAAAGAATCCTCGGATCTGAACTTTATTCCAGTGGTACGTGAATTTTCGGATGTATTTCCATAAGACATAACCGGTTTGTCACCAGCAAGGGAAGTGGAATTCGGTATTGAGCTAGTGCCTGGTACGAATCTGATTTCCATTTCTCTGTATCGTATGGCTCCTACAGAAATGAAGAAACTGAAGACGCAATTTGAAAATCTGCTAGGAAGCACCTATCTTGTTTGTGAAGAAAAAAGATGGTTCGCTGCGATTGTGCATTGACTATCGGCAGCTGAATTGTGTGACCCTGAAGAACAAGTATCCTTTGCCACGCATCGATGACTTGTTTGACCAGCTCCAAGGTGTAGCTGTGTTTTCAAAGATCGATCTCAGATCTAGATATCATCAATTGGGAGTTCTTGATGTTGATATTTTGAAGACTGCATTCAGATAGCGGTACGGCCACTACGAATTTCTGGTTATGCCATTCAGTTTGACCAATGCACCAGCTGTGTTCATGGACCTAATGAATCGTGTGTTCTGTGAGTTTCTTGATAAATTTGTGATAGTATTCATCAGAAACATTTTGATTTATTCAAAATTAGAAGAGGAGTATGCTGATCACCTGCAGATTGTGCAAAATATTTTGAGGGATCAGTAGTTGTTCGCAAAGTAATCTAAATGCGAATTCTGGTTACACAAAATTGGTTTCCTTGGCCAAGTTGTTTCTACCCAAGGTGTGTTAGTTGATTAGAAGAAAACTGAAGCCGTAATTGCTTGGGAACCCCTCCGAACTATGTTTGAAGTTCGTAGTTTCCTTGACTTAGCCGTATACTACCGTCGCATCGTAGAAAATTTTTCATCGCTTGTTGGACCGTTGACGAAGTTGACACTCAAAGGAGAGCCATTTGTGTGAGACCCCAAATTTTGAGTCCTAGAAGTCCAGAAGCCAGTGCAGCTAAAAAGACCATTTTTACCCTGAAGGAAAGGATGTGTGATGGCCAAAATTGGTAAGGAGCGTTTGGTAATTATCTCTGGTATTAATTCCCTTTAATTTGGTTCTTAATTTGTTGATAATCACCTTAGGAATTAAAATCCCTAAAATTAAAAGGGATAGTTACAGAATTTAAATTTGGTAGTTATCTTACTTTAATAAAGCCTTTAAAGTAATAATCTAAATTTCATACCCATCCATTATATAGAAAGCCAACCCCACAAAAATCATTCATAGAAAACACACAAAACTCGTATAGCCTAAAATCCTTACACCTCCCTATATCTGCCAAAATTCACTGAAACTTTAAACCAGCATAACTCTCTCATCGTTTATCGGATTCCTGCAAATAATAGCTTGTTGGAAAGCTCTCTCCATCCTATTTCAACTCATATTTATTTGTAGTTTGGACGTTTTTAATTCATTGTCAAAAGAAAAGTCAAAACTCGGCGGAACTGCCAAAATCTTCTTGAACTTCAGTGTAGCATAACTCTTTCGTCGTTTGTCGGATTCCTACAAATAATAGCTTGTTGTAAATCTCTTTTCATCCTCTTTCCAATCAGTTATTTTTTATTTGGACTTTGGTACTTCTTTTCCAAAAGATAAGTTGAAAATCGGCGGCGGAATTAGGTTTTAAAATTTGTATAATTCTGCCTTTAATTGATCTCTGATGTTGTTGCCCTTATTCATATGGTTTTTTAGAATCCATTAATAGTGAACAATCATGAATTCATCCTTTGAATTTTTTCTATACATAAAATCAGTATGCCCTACCTTTGCCCTACTACCCTATTGTTGCCTATCTTGATCAATTGATTGACCTATTGGATTCTGATCTTGTTTCTTTTGACTATACATGTTATAAACCCTTAATCCTTCCTTGTTAACATGAGATTTCAACTCCTACAACTTGTTAACATGAAATCGCAACTTGCCCTATTGCCTTATTCTTAGTGCTGAAAATTGTATGATAATTAGGGATGGTAATTCTGGTTGTTTCTTGTTAAGTTTTTTGCTATCACATCACACATCCAAGGGGAGGCACCCGCGGAATCTGATCACTAGTTTCTGATAGGTTTGGTGAGTGGAATTGGTAAGGTAATAGGGTATTTAATTGGATATTGGATATGCATACTTAGTTTGGTTTTGGTTTTTCCTTATGATGCTATAGGTAGTGCAGAATTATTGAATAAAGACAAGGGAATAAATTCTTGTTGAGAGACAAGAGAGGTAGGATCTATGCCTCATCGGTTTCTCCAGAGACCTCGTTGTTTGCTTAATTGACTTGGGTACCCACAATTGTGAAACTGTATGCGCATTCATATTAAATAATGCATGCTGAGTTACGGATTGAATTGAGGAATTTTTAGGCTATACTGAATCCCTTAAGGTAGGTTAGGAGTGTCTATCTTGCATGTGTTATGTGTATTGAACATGCTGAATGTGATCTGACAGAATTGAGAATACCATGTTGTGGTTTTGTGCTTTGTGCTTGCCTCTATGTTCTTGTACGTGTTTGTGTGTTAGGATCCTTTTCTGGTGGCCATTCGAGGTAAGCGCTAATGCTCCTAGTGAGAGGGGAGGTTCTTACTGGTATGGGAGTCGTATGGGTTGCAAATCCCAACAAGAGCTCACTGGATGTCTGGTCTTTGTGTGGCCAGAAGCTCTGTTCTTTTGTGGCAGGAACTCTTTATCCTTGTGTGGTTTGGGAAGTCCTTATCCTTGTGTGGTTTGGGATGCCCTTATCCTTGTGTGGCTTGGGATGTTTTGTCCTTGTGTAGCAAGATGAGTAGGCTTGCTGAGTAGCTTGTGTGTTAACCAATTACCTTTCTTGCAGTAAGCCTTGGACAACACAGGTGGAAGGGGATGGATTTTTCTTCTTCATTGTCGAGAACAATCTAATGAGTTCTGCCTGCCTATGTACTTCTGATACTTTTCGGAAATGTTTGTAGTCCCCCCTCAGTCTTAGATTCGGCCCTACCCTTTTTGATTGACTCTTTGAATTCCATGAATCCTTTTAGTTGCGTAGGAATGATCAGATGTTGTTCGGGAGATTTGTGTTTATGGTTTAAGCAGATCTTATGATGTTGTGACCCTACTGAGATTCTTGTAATCTCATTTCGTTGTTTTCACCATTTTTTTCAGGCTTAGGTACATTCACTACTCGTGGTACCATTGTGTGAGATCAAGGTTGTATGGCGGGGCGACATCGCATCACTTTTCCATACCTGTTCCTTGATTACTTGCGCATATAACTTGAATAAAAATTGAACTACTTTCTGGTTTATTTTAAATTTCCTTCTTTGCTTGATATTTTTGACTATGTTGGAGGAATTCTTGCTGGTTATTTGGATCCTTACGGAACTTGTGTATATTATGAATCCAGTGATATATTTTAAAGACTTTCGCTGATGTTTTTACTCACTCCGTATGATACCAAAATGATTGTCCAATATCATGCTCCAACTGTTATTAAACATGTAGAATGAACATGCTAAAAGTCAAAAACTTAGTGAGTAAGCCTGGTGGGATTCAGATAGGTCCTAGGTGTCTTTGGGCTTGCTTGGGTTTCACGGCGGTAATCACCTTAATCAGAGAAAATATTAATAGAAGAAATTGGGGTCGTTACAATTTGTATGGACCGAGAAGTGCTAGGGAAGTCTCGAAGAATTAAAGAATTGGTTGGTTTCCGCACTATTCCTCACCTTACCAATCGGTGGAAAAAATTACATGGTGTACAGCAATGCATCAAAATCTGGACTTGGATGCGTATTGATGCGAGATTGGAAAGTTGTTGCCTATGCTTCCTGATAGTTGCAACTACATGAAAACAATTACCCTACGCACGATTTGGAGCTTGCAGCTGTGGTGTTTGCGTTGAAAATATGACACCACTATCTATATGGCGAGACCTACAGAATCATCATCGATCACAAAATCTTGAAGTACCTCCTTACGCAAAAGGAGTTTAATATGAGACGACGAAGATAGGTGGAGCTAATTAAGGACTATGATTTGATCATCGAATATCTTCCTGGAAATGCAAATGTTGTCGTTGATGCCTTGAGCCGAAAGATTCACCCTCCTTCCCCATCGGTTTTGGCTTACATGCAATGTTGTTGGATTTGAAAGCCACACGTGTGCTTCTTTGTACTGATTTTTCTGGTTCATTGTTGGCACGAATCAAAGTCTTGCCTACCTTGATTGAGAAAATCCGGAATCAGCAAACAGAAGATCCAAGATTGGCTGAAATTCATTAGCAACTATCTGAAGGTGTTGATGCCATAGCTCGCGATTTCAAAGTGTGAGATGATGGTGTTCTTGTCTTCAGAAACCAGGTAGGCGTGCCACAAGATGTTGATAGTTGCAATCTGATTTTATCTGAGGCTCATAGTTCGAAGTTCGCTATCCATCCTGGTAGCACTAAGATGTACTGAGACTTAAAGGAGTAATAATAGTAGCCAAACATAAAGCGGCACATTGCTAAGTTCGTTGCTCGATGCCTCATATGTCAACAAGTGAAGATCGAGCATCAAAGACCCGCTGACCTAATTCAGTCACTTTCGATTCTAGAATGGAAGTGGGAGCATGTCACAATAGATTTTGTGACCGGGATGCCTAGATCTCAGTGAGGATTCGATGCCATTTGGGTGATCATGGGTCGATTGAAAAAATCTGCACACTTCTTACCTGTTCATGTGATAGACACCCCAGAGAAATTGGTTGTTCGTTACTTGGACAAGATTGTTCGATTGCATGGAGTGTCAGTTTCCATTGTTTCAAATCTTGACCCTTGTTTCACGTCACAATTTTGGAAACAATTCCAGAATACGCTGGGTTCAAGATTGAAATTCAGTACAGCATTTCATCCTTAGACCGATGGCCAATCAGAGAAGGTGATCTAGACACTGGAGGACATGCTATGTGCGAGTGTACTAGACCAACATACCAGTTGGGATCGATGTCTACCGTTGGCAGAGTTCACTTACAACAATAGTTTCCATGTAAGCATTGATATGGCTCCTTATGAAGCGTTATACGGGAGACATTGCAGAACACCCATTTTCTGGAATGAATTAGGCGAGAGGCACCTATACAATCCAGAATTGATTAATCAAGCAATAGAGTAGCTGAATTTGATTCAACAACGGCTGAAGACAGCGCAAGATTGGCAGAAAAATTGTGTCGATAATTGATGAAGGGAGTTGGAATTCACAATAGGTAACAAAGTGTTTTTGAAAGTCCCCCCGTGGAAAGGAGTGCTACATTTTCAGCAGCAAGGTAAGCTATCACCTCGTTGCATTAGTCCATATGACATCATTGAAAGAATCGGACCTGTGGTATATCGACTTGCATTGCCTCCGAATATGGAAAGAATTCACAACGTGTTTTATGTTTCAATGTTGAGAAAGTATATGCGAGACCCTGCTCATGTGCTCGAAGAACCACAAGTTGAGAATGCTGAAGTCTTATCCTATCCTGTACAGCCAGTTGCCATAATAGATCGGTCAGTTTGTCAACTTCGTAGTCGAAGCATGCCTATGGTACGAGTTGTTTGGTGTAATGGCCTACTCAAAGAACAGTCTTGGGAGACTGAGGAATCTATGCATGCAAAATTTCTTTACTTTTTTGTTTAGGTACTTGATGGCCAAAATTGGTAATGAACGTAAAGTATTCATTTCTGGTTTCATTTCCCTTTGATTCATTTCCTTATAGATTCAATTTTACCTTACATGATAAAATTCATAAAATTAAGGAAGGATAATTCCAGAATTTAATTCTAATGATTATCTCCTCATATCTAGCCTTTAAAGTCGAGAAATTAATCCCATAAATACCCTATATAAAGAGTAGTAAGCCACACTTAGTTCTTACAAAAAAAATACACAAAATTATCAAGTGATCAAACCCTACACCGTACCCTACTATTGTCAAAATTCCTTCATCCTAGCATAACTCTTTCATCCTTTGTCGGATTTCTTCAAATAATAGCTTGTTGGAAATATCATTTCATCCTCTATCTAGCTAACTTGGTTTGATCATCAGAAGGTTAGCTCTTCTCTATCAAAACCCTAATCATAATTCGTAGGTTTTAGTGCCGAAATTGTATGATTCTTTCTTCAATTGATTTCTGTTGTTGTTCCTCTTGTTTGTATGATTGTTTGGTATCCATTCATGTTGTAAAATCATGAATTCATCCTTTTAATCTTCCCAGTACATAAAATCGGCATACCCTACCCTTTCGCCCTATTGTTGCCGATTTTGATCAATTGATTAACCTGTTGGTTGCTGATCTTGTTTCTTTTGATTGTATGTGTTATTAACACCTAATCCTTCTATGTAATCATGAAATCGCAACTCCTATACCTTGTATACATGAAATCGCAGTTTCCTTGTGCACTATCTTTAGTGTCAAAATTTGCATAGTTAATTAGGGTGGTAATTTAGGTTAAATCTTGTTAAGTTCTTGGCTATCACATAACACATCCGAGGGTGAGGCACCTACGACATCTGATCACTGGTTTTTGATAGGTTTGGTGAGTGGAATCGGTAAGGAAATAGGATATCTACTTGACTATTAAGTATGCATGCTTAGTATGGTTTTGTCTTTGTCTTATGATGTTATAGGTGATTCGTATCCCTTGAATAAAGGCAAAGGAATAGTTTCTTGTTCAGAGACAAGAGAGGTAGGATCTATGCCTCATTGGTTTTTGCAGAGATCCTTACTGTTTGCTTGTTGTTTTCGATACATGTATTGTTGATGGTTGTATGTGCATATGTTAGATAGTATATGCATGAGTTGAGAATTGATTTGAGGCTCACTTAGGCTATACCAAACCCTCGAGATAGGTTATAAGTGCCTAATTTGCATGTGTTGTGTGCATTGAATATGCTAATTATGTTCTGATATAATTGAGGATACCCTATTGTGATATTGTGCCTTGTACTTGTGCGTGTTTGTGTGTTAAGATCCTTTTCCGGTGAGCATTCGGGGTAAGTGCTGATGCTCCTTGGGAGAAGAGAGGTTTTTACTGGTATGGGAGTCATATGGGTGGCAATCCCCAGCTTGCGCACGTTGGATGCCTAGTCCTATGTATTGGCTAGATGCCTAATACTTTGTGTTGGCTAGATGCCTTGTCCTGTGTGCTGGCAAGATGCCCTAATCCTGTGTGCTGCTTAGGATGCCTAGTCCTGTGTGTTGGTTAGATGCCTAGTCCTTTGTACTGGCTAGATGCCTTGTCATGTGTGCTGGCAAGATGAATAGGCTTGTTGATTAGCTTGTGTGCTAACCTTTTTACCCTTAGTGCAGCGAAACCTTGGACAACACAGGTGGAAGGGGATGGCCTTTTCCTATTGCCGAGAGTGATTGATGAATTTGCCTGCCTGTGTACTTCTGATCTTTGGAAGTGTTTGTACTCCACCATCAGCCTTAGTTTCGGCCCTAACCCTATTGGTTGATTTATGAATTGCGTGATATCCCTTAGATGTGTAGGGATGATCTGATGTTGTTTGGGAGATGTTTGTTTAAAATTTCTCTAGATCTTATAATGTTGTGATTGTGACCCTATTGAGATTCTTATAATCACATCTTGTTGTTTTCACCATTTTTCAGGCTTAGGTACATTCGTTGTTCGTGGTACCAGTGTGTTAGAATCAAGGTTGCACGGTGGGGCAATATTGCATCATATTTGCATACTTGTTCCTTGATTACTTGTGCATATAACAATGAAGATTGATTGGACTACTTTTTGATTTTTAGAATGTCTCTTTTGTTTGATTGTTTTAAAAATTTACTGGGTTTACTTGCTGGATTTTTAGATCCCTATGAAACTTATGTGTTGTGGTTTCTTTGACTAATCATAAAGTCTTCTCCTGATGATTTATTCACTCCGTATGATTCTAGATTGTTTGTCTAATACTATCATGCTTTAAACCGTAAAAATTTAAAGAATGAACATACTAAAATCAAAAATTAGATGGTTAAGTCTTGTGAGATTCAAATAAGTCCTGGTTTTGGGTTTATTTGGGTTTCATAGAGATACAGATCCTAATAGGAGCAATTATGAAATCTGGGTCCTTACAAATCACATATCAATAGAAAACTCTCGACAAGGGGAATTCATTTATGTAGGTGAATCGGTAATACCTCACCGGAATAGGCCAGAAATTGGAAGTTTTTCTGGCAAAAAACCCACACATTCGCAAACTGATTCTGGTGGTTTCTGACGACGAAATCCAACGAGACAGGCAGGGATAGATTCCTGCCGACGAGAGCTTTCGTTTTGTGCCAGCGGTGCATCGACTCGAGGCCAAACAGAGTTGTGTTTTCTGGCTGTAGAAGCAGAAAAGAGTCGGGGGAGAGGGGAGAAAGAAAGAAAGAGAAAAAGGAAAAGAGAAAAAAAAAGAAATTTTTTTTAATAAAAAAATCAAATTTGACAATAAAATGGCATCATTTTGGAAGATGTCAAAATCACGTCGTTTAGAATCAATATTATATTAAAAAAATTTATTTTATTTTTAAATAACAAAATAAATCTAGAAAATATTATTAAATTTTGAAAATTCCCAGTAAATAGGATATAAATCTAAAATTATGAAAATTTCTCCATAAATTCAGAAAAAACATATCTTTCCAATAAACTAAAATTTATAATTTTCTAATCAACAAATTTTAAATTAAAAAAAAATATCATCTGAAAAATAATAAACTATATCCTAAAATTATGAAAAATTAAACCATATAATATAATCATCATATACATCCCTAAAAATACTTTAAAATTACAATATCGCACAGTCACACAAATTTATTACTAATTATGACCAAAAAAGAAATTACAAAACTACCCCTAAGCATAAAACATGAAAAACCCGAGGTTTACATCTTTAATTTTTCTATATTGTTTTATTTCTCTTATCGTCTTGAATTTCGGTTTCCTATATGGTAGTGCTATATTCTCAACACAATCAGTATCCATTCATATGACTAGTTAGTCATATGTAATATTGTTAGGATATTTCTTTGTAATCAATAGAGTTAAATATCTTGATTTATTATCACTTCAAATATTATTTTTGTTACTCAAGTGTTGTGCTTTTTCAATACAAGGTTCAATATTATTATTACTTCAAATATTATTTTTTATGATTTAAGAAATTTTTCATCGATTATGCATTTATGCATACAAGCAACTTACGGATATCATATATCATATAAAATCAATTTATATTCATTTAAAATGATGAAAAATATTTCAAAATCATCCACTCACAATTTTGTAGTCCCGATTCTCTTTCTTGTTCGATCCGCATTTGCTTCGGATTCCTGATCCTCTTAGTACACACCTATGCACATAATTGTAGTCCAATACTTAATATCATCATACATGTCTTAATAACATCGCAATACATATTTCTAGGACCTCAAATTTGTCCTAAAATTTTCACAATTACCCTCAGATTCAATCTGAATATTTTATGTATTTTTTTCCTTTATTATTAGAAATTTTTATAAATTTTCATACACATCAAAACTCATCAAAATCATTCCAATTTAAATCATCAGAATCCTCATATTTTTTAGAAATTTTCTCTATTTTTCTTTGATTTATTTCTAATTTTCTTTATTTTTAAATCATTTTCTACCATTTTCAAATTTTTTTGTCAAAGTCAACGAAAGTCAACATGACACATGCCAAACCTATGACACGGCTACGTGTTGTCGAGATTCAACCCAGATCTGACCCAAAACCAAGCTTGAACCAACCTACCAAACCAATTCAAACGACATGTCGCTCATGTTGTACCTAGATGACATGTCGTTCGTTAACCTGTAAACAACATGTCATTCAGATGGCCTCGTCGTCTGCAGTTATCTTCAACCTCCAAATTTCAACATGTCACCAATCTTATAGCAAAAATTTCCCCATCTAATCCATAACAAAACACATTTAACATCTAACCATGACATGCTTTTACTCTAGCACTACATGAAATCAAAATTTCAAGCTGAAAAGCAATGATACTCATCGGCCAAACATGACGCACCAGATGCAAGGAGAATTTTGAAAGTTTGGAGCCAATAATGAAAATGAGCACTTCTAGGTTCTTTTGATTATAAACTTCACAAACATTGGGTCGTTGGACAGGACAAACCGGCAACCTTCCTGACAATGATACTATGTGATCCTAGACCCTTTTCGGCTATTAGGGCTGGAGGCCCAATCGAATCTTGACAATGAAATTAGTAGGCTTTGTGTGAGGACTTACCAGCTGAATCGGTAAGAGGCATCCTCCTTTAAGGAACAAAAGGCATTGGATGGTGGTTCGAAATCCCAGTGGCAGTGTGCCAAGGGATTAAAAGTGTTCTATTTCCAGACAATACCTGATATATGAGTGTGTGTGTAAGGACCCAAACCCAATCTATTAAGACCCTTACCACCGTGAAACCCAAATAAGCCCTTGCAATATTCTATTTGAATTCCACAAGGGTTAAGTCACTAAATTGTCAATTTTTTTGGTTGATTGATATGATATTTAAAGGTTGGAGCATGTTTATACATTAATGAATTTCTGGCTTATACGGAGTGAAAGAAAACTTTAGCAGAAGTCTTACATTAACACTGAAAATAAATGGAAACATAACATCAAAACATAGGAATCTCAAAACATCAACCAATAGTATCATGCTTATTTTAGAAGCAAAAAGATAGAGGAAGAGGGATTGAAAAGCCAGAATATAAATCCACACAAGTTCAAAGACATGACATGCACATTGAATAGGAAAGTGATGCAAATGAAGTGCAAATTTGTCTAGCCATGCAGCCTTGATCCCACACCTTTGGTACCAGCAACAAAGCGCACACCTAAACCTGTAAAGGGGGAGAAATAAAGGGGGATGAGATTACAAGAATCTCAGTAGGGTCTCAGCATCATAAGTCCTAAGGATTCCCAATCAAACATCTCTCAATAACCAAAAGATCAACATCTAAAACCAGCTAAGATATCCAATTAAAACCGCAAGCATCAATCACACATAATAGGGGCCGAAATCATCACAAGCACACATAATATAAGGGTAGGCCAAAATTGGTAGAAAACAAGGGGAAAGACTGAAAACACTTCTTATTCAAAAGCACACAGGCAGCCTATAACATAATCTGATTTTCAAAACCAAGGTTTGTCCCCATTAGCCCATGTTGTCCCAGTTAGCCCATGTTGTCCAAGGCTATGCTGTAAAAAGGATAAAATAGTTAGACAATCAATATTACAGATTGCCTTTTAGTTGTCTCCGATATCCAGATTTTAACTGGCCTAGGAACACTCTTGCAGCTGCACGTACAAGTCATCCTCTCACATAGAAATAGGGCATCCTAACTTCCAGACTCGAACTGGCCTATAGGCCATCTTAACATCAAGACTCGAACTGGACTACAAGGCATCCTAACGTTCAGACTTTAATTAGCCTACAAGGCATCTAGCGAGCTCTTGCTGGGAATAATCACCCATAAATCTTTTGGTTCGATAAGCATCTCCCTTCTCCCTAGGAGCAACAATATTTATCTCGCATGGCCAGCAACAAAAAATCCTTCAAACAAAGCACAAACAAGGCAAATACACACATATTACACGCATACATAAATCACAACAAAGGATCCTCAATCAAACCATAATACAAATCAAAGATCAATCCTCAAAGTCATAACCAAATTAGGCAACCTATTTCCTTAGTAAATTTTGAGATTCCTTATAGACATATCAACAAATTTTGCAAGAAATTTAAAGAATAATCAAACTGAAACCAATAACAAATCAAGCATACAATCAAAGGGTAACCAAAAGAACCGATGAGGCATAGATCCTACCTCTCACGTGTCTAAATCAGATGCAATCTTTTGCCTTTTCAATAAAATCAGAATCTCCTAAACCATCACAAGGCAAATCACAAGGCAAAGACCACACAATACTAAGCCATAAGATACTTAATTAAAAACCAAAGGCATTAGGAATCCTTACTAATTAACCTACAAAAATCCAGTGACCTGGATACAACAGTATCTTCTCCCTGAATGTGTGATGTGATGACCAAAAACTCAGCATGAAACAACCTAATTATTCACCCTAATTTACCATGCAAATTTCGGCAACACTTAGGGCTTAATAGGGTATATGCGATTTCAACATTTAAAGAGGTTAGAGGTTATAATTTCATGAAATTAAGAAAGGAATAGATGTCAATTACTCAAATAATTAAAAAGAACAAGATTTGAAACCAATAGACAAGTCAATTGATCAAATTTCAACAAACATAGGGTTAGGAATATAACATGCCGATTTCTTCAATCAGGAAGATAGAACAGCTGAATTCATCATAACATAACAAGGATAGGTACCAAACATTCAAATAATGAAGATGAACAGAAACAAAAACCAACAAGGGGTTGAATCAGGAGAAATTCGGCTAAGAACTCTAGAAATTATGGCAAAAAAATTAAAAGAGAAACACTAACCTTTTGCTTGTGAAACCAAGATAATAAGATGCACAATGAAGAGAGGATTCCAATAAGCTATCACACTCAGAAATCTGATGAAGAATGATCAATTTCGGCTAAGGTTTAGGGAGAAGAAAATTTGGCCAAGAGGGAGAGGGAGAGAGTTTGTTTTTGTGTGAAAAAGAGAGAATAATTATGTGCTAGATAGGGTGGCCGGCCATGTTAATTTCTAGGGTTTTAAGGAGGTTTAATTAAGAGAGAATTCTCTACTTTTATGCTTAGAAGGATAAGATATGATTAAAGGATAATTATATTAAATGGTTAATTCTATTAAAAGAGCAATTCTATTTAAAATGAAGAATTATTTGATACTTTGAATAATAAGGATAAAACTTAAGGATAATAAAAATACCAGAATTAAAATAAAAAATATTCGACAATAACCATTTTAGGTCATCACACATTCATTTCTTTATGGACAAAATAGTCATTTCAGCTGCAATGGTATTTGAGTTCCATTTCTTACCTATAGACTCTTAGGACATCTACCCTATGGAGGACCAGGGTCTCACATCCTCCTTTCCTTATAAAAATTTTGTCTTCAAAATTTCTACACAAGAACTATGAGTTATGGACCTACCATGCTTTCGCTACACCACTCCGCTTCCTAGTCGACCTTGCCATACTAAACAAAACACACATACCACATAACTATTCAATATGAAAACCAAAGCCAGAAAATAAAGGGTACCTGGTGGAGAGGCGTGCACCGAACGATTTTCATAAGCTAAAAATAAAATGCAAATTTGCATAAAAACACAGTAAGCACATATAAAATCTTGGCAATCAAGCATACACAAAAAAAAAATTTTGGGATACACACAAAACAAATTTCGGCATACACACAAAAGTTTATATGGGAAACTTGGCACAACAACACAATCACTCAGCAATTCACACAACATCACAATATAGTGCACTTCGGAATACACATGTAAAGGCATGCCAAAACTCAGCAAAGAAATTAACAAAGAACCTACAAAAACACACATTAAAATATATCAATTCACACAGCCAATCATTCAATCGAAGCATAGCAAACATAACACAAAACACAATACAAAACTTAGCATGAAACACATGGCAACATACAAGGTATAACCAGAAATACTAAGGTCTCTTAGGGGTGTATGCTCAAGACCTAAAAATGCCATAAACAAGAATACACATTAGCATGCAAACAAAACACAAAAATAACTTTTATGTCAATATGCACATGTTTTTAAACATAATGTAATCAAACAAATTAACTGTGAAATCAAAACATCATGCAATAGGGACATGTATATACAAACAATAAATCAACCTAAACCATGCTCCGCTACCAAACTTGCTAGCTAAATTGGTAAGAGACATCCTCCTTGAAGGAACAAAAGATAGTCGATGGTGGTTCAAATCTTAGTGGTAGTGTGCTAAGGGATTAAAAGTATTCCACTGCCAACTTTTATGTGAGGACCTCCTCCCTGGAGGAACAAACACACAGACTCAAATATTAGGTATTGTCTGGTAGTGGAACACTTTTAATCCCTTGGCATGCTGCCATTGGGATTTGAAGCACCATCCACTATCTTTTGTTGCTTCACGGTTAATTTGTTTGATTACATTATGTTTAAAAACATATGCATATTGACATAAAGGTTCTTGTTGTGTTTTGTTTGCATGCTGATGTGTGTTCTTGTTTATGGCATTTTTAGGGTATGCGCATACACCCCTAAGAGACCTTAGTATTTTCAATTATACCATGTATGTTGCCATGTGTTTCATGCCAAATTTTGTATTGTGTTTTGTGTTATGTTTGCTTTGCTTTGATTGAATGATTGGCTGTGTGAATTGATATGTTTTTATGTGTGTTTTGCTAGGTTCTTTGTTGATTTCTTTGCTGAGTTTTGGTATGCCTTTACATGTGTATGCCGAAGTGCACTATATTGTGATGTTGTGTGAACTACTGAGTGACTGTGTTTCTAGGCCGAGTTTCCTATACAAATTTTTGTGTGTGTGCCAAAATTTATTTTTTGTGTATGTCGAAATTTGTTTTTGGCCTGGCTAGAGGTTTTTATTCAAGGGTCGTCTAAATGACAGGTTATTTGAAGTATGTTTCGGACGATGTGTTGTCTGTATGAGCATGCGACGTGTCGACTAGGAGTGTAGTATTGGTGTCACCCGAGCCGTAGGCTCGGGTGACGTGGCACGCAATGAGTAGAACGTGTGTCAAGACCCTGCAGGTCCAAAAGTAGATTGAGACGCACTCTGGTGATGACATGTGGAGTGTTATGGTCTAATGGTTATATACAAAAGTAGAAAGCACAAACACGGATCCCAAGTGAGCTCCTTGATTCCCTCACTTAGTGGGGAACATAGTGGGAAACATAGTAGGGAACATAATGGGGAAAGATTCCCTCATTGATTAATGTGATCCTTGATTTGGAAATCAGGTCCCACACGAAGCTTGATTTGGGAATCGGGTCCCACACGAAGCCGAATGACGCGTAGTCTGATAATCGGTCGTGACATTCTCCCCCACCAAACTCGACAACGTCATTGTGTGCTGCCTCAAGAACTCATTGATTTCGTCTTGGTACAGCCAAAGATCGAAATCTTTCTCCTAGCTTGTCTCGCTAGGAGGGTCGCCTTTCCATCGAACCAAGTACTCCACATGGTTCATGTGTTTCCCATTCTTTTGCACCACCAGCCTTGATAAGATCTCATCAAGCTTCTTATCATGGGCATTGGTCACAGCTGTGGGAGCTCTCTTGGACGTCCCCCTCTCCGGATCTTCTGTGTCTGCTTGGAATGGCTTCAATAAGCTCACATGGAAGACAGGATGGAACTCCAATCTTGGTGGTAATTCCAGCTTGTATGATACTTTGCCAATCCTCTTCAACACCTTGAAAGGACCCTCGTATCGTCGCACTAGCCCCTTGTGCAACTTGGCAAAAATTCGGCTTTGGTGAGGCATCAGCTTCACCAACACAAGGTCCCCTTCATCAAACTCTAAGGGATGCCTTTTTTTGTCTGCCCACTTCTTCATCCTCTTTTCCGCTTTGGACAGTTGCACTCTTGCAATGTCCTTTTGCTCATCCCACTCCTTGGCAAAGCGATAGGCGGATGGATTCGGCCCTTGATAACCTGTGGCAATCTTGCTAGGAGTGTAAGGTTGTTGTCCATTAGCAATCTCGAAAGGACTCATACCTGTCGATTCACTCCTTTGCAAGTTGTATGAGAACTGAGCCACATCAAGTAACCTTGCCCAATTCTTCTGGTTGGCACTCACATAGTGCCTAAGGTAGAGCTCCAATAGGGCATTTACTCTCTCGGTCTGCCCATCGGTTTGAGGATGAAAGCTTGTGGAGAAATTGAATTCTGACCCCAACAGCTTGAAGAACTCGGTCCAAAATCTCCCTGTGAATCGAGTGTCTCGATCACTCACAATGCACCTCGGAACGCCCCAATATTTCACCACATTTTTGAAGAAAAGGTGGCTTGTCTCCTCTGCCGTGCATGCTTTGGTGGCTTGTCTCTGCTTGACATACAGCTCATTATCCCTCAAAGCTTGAAACACCATCCTTATATGTTGGATGTGTTCCTCAAGTGTGCGGCTGTATATCACAATGTCATCCAAATACACAACAACAAAGCGGTCCAAGAACTTGCGGAGCACTTTGTTCATTAATGTACAAAAAGTAGCAGGTGCATTTGTTAAACCAAAAGGCATGACCAAGAATTCATAAGATCCATACCGTGTGACACATGCGGTTTTGGCCTCATCTCCTTTTTCTATACGGACTTGATAATAGCCCGACCTCAGATCCAACTTGGTGAACCATCTCACATCCCCAAGTTGATCGAACAAATCAGCAATAAGAGGAATAGGGTACTTGTTCTTCACAGTTACCTTATTCAAGGCTCGGTAGTCGATGCACAATCTCAACGACCCATCTTGCTTCCTTTGAAAAAGCACCGGTGCTCCGTAAGGTGCTTTAGATGGTTGGATGAAGCCCGCATCCAACAACTCCTTCAGTTGCCTCCGCAGTTCAGCTAACTCCAGAGGTGCCATTCGATAAGGGGCTCTTGCAGTTGGTTTGGCCCCGACTTCCAACTCGATGGCATGGTCTACCTCCCGTATGGGTGGTAGCTTCTTTGGGAGTTCCTTGGGCATCACATCAGCAAACTCCCCAAGAACTTCCATAACTTGGATGGGCACTTCGTCATCAGCAGGTGTACCTTCATCCATCACCAAGGTAGCTAGAAATGTGGGTTCTAGCTTCCTTACTCCTCTCTTCAGCTGCATAGCTGATAGTGTTTTTTCCTTCAGCTCCTTCTCTCGAGCCACTGGCACCACACAACACTTGCTTCCTTCGAAAAGTATGAGGGTGTTTGTGCAGGTTATTGGGACTGCTCTCGTCTGATCCAAAAACTGTATCCCTAATACAATAGGAAAGTCATCCATAGGAACAATGGAGAAGTCAAGTTTACCTTTCCATTCTCCCATTTGTAGCTCGACCCCTCGGGCTACTCCAAAGATTGGCTGTGCTTGAGTGTTCACCGTCTTTAGCCAGCCTTGCTCTTCTTTGAATTTGATGCCAAGTCGTTGTGTTTCCTCCTTCTTCATAAAATTGTGAGTAGCATCGGTATCGATCAATGCACGGGACTCCCTCCCTTGCACGATGGGTCTAGCAAACATCCTCCCAGTTTGCTCTACCTTGGCATCTTTGGTTGAGGCTTTAACAACACTCAACAGTTGCATGGAACTCATCCTTGGTGATTCCATTTCTTCGGCCTCCCTTGCCATGCCTGCCAATTTGTTCCTCTTTGGGCAATCTACAGCTCTATGTGGCCCCTCACATAGAAAACATGAGAGCTTGGGTCTTTCACCCTTGCCCTGATTTTCACCTCCCCCATGTGTGGGTTTGGCTGGACGGAAGGATCTGAAGGACTTGAAGGACTTGAAAGGTTTGTCCTTCCACTCCTTGGTTTCGTGGACTGCTCCCCCACCTTTAGCCTTGTAGTCACGGAAGCTCTTAGGCTTAGGTGGGTTTGAGCCCTCGGCTTTCCTCTCAAATTCTGCCAAGGATTCGGCCTCGGTGATTGCATCGTTGAGCTCCTTGACATTGCGTCGATGAAGCTCCAACTTGGCCCAACTTTGTAGGCCTCCCAGAAACACGTACATGGCCTCCGTCTCGGGCATGTCTGGGATTTCCAACAAAACTTCCGTGAACTCCCTCACGTATTCTCGGATGTCGCCCTTGTGAGACAACTTGCGGAGCTTCTCTCTCGCCTCTAGCTCCCCATTTCTTGGTGAGAAATGTGCCTTCAGGAGCCTTTTGAAATCTCCCCACGTCTCCATCTTCAAGGTGCCACGCTCAATTTGAGTATGCTTCATCCTCCACCAGGTTGTGGGACTGTCGGTTAGATACAGTGGGGCTTGGGAAAGTCGATCTCCATCGCCCTCCATGCCCACCCCTTGAAAGTATTGTTCAAGGTTGAAAAGGAAGTTGTCCACTTCCTTGGCATTCCTCGTCCCACCAAATGAATTTGGCCTTGGGACATCCAGCTTCAGCTTGGGTTTGGCAACCCCTTGCGCAATTCCTTTCTTGCAATCCTCCTTGATTCCAACCAAATCATCCTTAAATGAAGAGATCTCAGCAAGAAGATTTACCTTGAAGTCATCTAACTCTTCCCTCCAAGAGTGGATAGCAATGAGGGCGCCTTACATCTCCTCGCGAAGCTCATTTACGTCCCCTGACTCGAGCTCGCTTATGCGTTGGCCATATTCCTCAAGCACATCTTTGTCATCGGCAACCTTCATCTCCACACGAGTGATCCTTGCCTCCAACGATGACAGATGATCAACAATCTTCATTCTCTTCTTGCTTGGTTCGGGAGCATGTTGGGGTAGTCTCCCCACACGGACCTCCTCGACCTCCTCTTCAATATGCATGTTAGCATCAGAAGTTGTAGGCATCTCCATTTCTCTCTCAAAAGATTTGAGCCTTAGCTCCGCTACCAATTGTCAAGGGACTAGAGTTTTGCGGAATAGAAACTCTTCGTGCGGCCTTAGACTATCGTTCTCGCAATAGGCTAAGTAAGCCTTCCTCACAAAGCTAGCTAGAATGCTAAGCTTAGAACCGAACCGAAATGAGAGAGACACACAAAAGAATGGAGAGAAAGCTCTAAACTCTCAATATTGCAAGTATTGCTGGATGATTACAAATGAGGGGTGGCACCCCTTATATAGCCTTTACAACTCCCCAATGGATGGTGGAGATCAAGCCGTATGATCTAATGGTTATATACAAAAGTAGAAAGCACAAACACGGATCCCAAGTGAGCTCCTTGATTCCCTCACTTAGTGGGGAACATAGTGGGAAACATAGTAGGGAACATAATGGGGAAAGATTCCCTCATTGATTAATGTGATCCTTGATTTGGGAATCAGGTCCCACACGAAGCTGAATGACGCGTAGTCTGATATTCGGTTGTGACAAGAGGGATAGGTAAATGTTGTTCCGCTTAAAATTGCAGGTGATCTCCCTAGAGAGAAGGTTTCTGTCAACCTGAGATTTGGATTTAGTTTCCAGGGTGAACCTCCGATAACGATTACAGCCATGCGTGTCATAACCCAACCCGAACAATCCCATGGTGGTGGAAGGTTGATCAACGGAGGGCTTAATCAGAAGACAAAATCAGATTTTCACAGTTCCAAGGGTGGGAGACCCACACACACGTTGTCACGGGACTAGAGTTTTGCAGAATAGAAACTCTCCGTGCAGCCTTAGACTATCGCACTCGCAATAGACTAAGTCAGCCTTCCTCACAAAGCTAGCTAGAATGCTAAGCTTAGAACACAACCGAAAAGAGAGAGATACACAAGAGAATGGAGAGAAAGCTCTAAACTCTCAAGATTGTAAGAATTGCTGGATTTGCTTGATTTTCTGGATGTTTACAAATGAGGGGAGGCACCCCTTATATATCCTTTACAACTCCCCAATGGATGGTGGAGATCAAGTCGTATGATCTAACGGTTATATAAAAAAGTAGAAAGTACAAACACGGATCCCAATTGAGTTTCTTAATTCCCTCACTTAGTGGGGAACATAATGGGAAAAGATTCCCTCATTGATTAACGTGATCCTTGATTTGGGAGTCGGGTCCCGCACGAAGCCGAATGACTCGTAGTCTGATATTTTAAAGGACGCGTAGTCTGATATTTGGTCGTGACAACGTGTACAAAGGTGGTCCATCTCCAGTAGGGGGAATTTTGTTGGTGTAGTTAAGGTCAACATCTCAATCATGGAGGCATTATTTTGGTGGACAGACTCATCTTTGGCACTTCACCATAAGATAAAAAAGGTTGTGGGAAAGAAAGAGAAAAATAAAACATGGGATCGATAACACAAAGATTTCCCATTCAAACTTCATAAAATCCTTCGTTTTGTTGAAAAATTTTTTGTTCCCTGTTGCTTTTGTCGCTGGCCACTCAAATATTTTAATATATCTTCGGCAGACAAAAAGCAGTCATGGAAGGAAAAAGGCAACAAGCAGACACAGTATCAAACAAAAGCTCCCACACAAACACAGATGCGCCTACTCGTGATCAGTTGTCATGCATCGTAGAAGTCGGGACCACTGACGGACTTCTTTGACACCACGACGGTGGCCTCGATTGAAGTAAATTTCCCATGCCAATAATAAAATCCACCACTAATATGTCAATTGAATCCCATTAGGCTTAAAAGCCATTGATCGATTTTTCATGTTATAAAATGTAAATGCTTTTTGCTATAAATTGAGTGAATGAGATTCCTTGTGATATGTACAGTAATATTTATTGTTCTTGCATTATGCTATTGTGAAACATCCAGATTGTTTACGTGAATATACCAATGAGTTCTTACACGGTTATAATAAACTGTTCACTCACCTAAGGTTATGAGAATAAGAATTTTAGAGTCCACTCATCTAGTTTGCCTTGCCAGGTTTGATCAAGGTATCTGAGGTCAAGACTAGATGGTGGCGACATTTCAAGAAGAACGGTAAATATCCTTCCATACTAGTTATATAAATAAACGGGAACCTACCTGTATGTGTGCTTTGCATTATGTGAATATCATGTGTCAGTTTTGTTACAAATCTAAGATTTTGGGACCTATGGGATCATGGGTTATGAGATAAATAAAGCATATAATTTTGTGACATACCATTCCGTTTTAAAACTCAGCATATAATTCTATTGCTTAATCTGAGTATCATCACAATGCAAGACTTTTAAATATGTACATATTTTCAACTAATTGAGAATCGCATAATGGGAAATACAATGCGCAGTCACAGCTTTGTATAGTATTTGTATTTTTCACCAAGGAGAATTTTCTAGTGATAGATACAATTACTATACGGTTGAGGAAGGGAGCAATGTTATAACACCACGGGATATGGGTCGTGACATTCTCCCTCTCCCATGGGTAGTAGCGTAGCCTGCATTTTTAAAATCTGTATTATTTTTAGAATTTTATGATTTGTTTATAAGTGTCAATGCTTTTAAATCGTTATGTCTGCTTTAAAATTTCTGATGTTTTAAGAAAGCACGGTGATCGGATTTTTATAACTCTTTTTAAGTCATAGGTATGCATGATCATATGATGGCAAGCCTATTTCGGTATAGATAGTGGAAATCAGATGGAAATATAAGAATAAAGATGGTAGTGTTAAGCATTAAGGTTTGTATGTCCTTTCAGAAAGTATGCTGCCATGTCAAGGTAGACCTCCTTAAGAGGTAAAGGTGATAGGGGAGAAGCCTCTTTGGCCGCCTCTTGGCCAGAACGAGAAAATGTACATCATCATGGAAGCCCCAAACTAGAAGAAGTTGGGTTATAGCCTAAATTTATTGAAGCAGGCATACCACCTAAGGTGGTAGAAGCAATAACTAGAGTATGGGATGATTAAAAGAGGGGCGACCAAGCTATGATGCCACCCATAGCTCCACCAAAACATCTTGAATCATTGATTACTCGAGACTTGTTTAGAATGATTAAGCAGGAAAGACAATTGGGCTGCACTAGATTCTCGGGAAGATCAGTGGATGCAGTACAAGCTAAAAGGTGGATTGACAAAGTTTCTGAGACTTTGAGAGATATAGGGTTAGCTGAAGCTGATAGGCTGCGAGTGGCATTTTGATTGCTGGAAGGATATGCAGAAAGTTGGTGGAAGACTGCATAGGTCCGAATTGTTTTGGAACCTTCTTAGGAAGAGTTGATCAGAGAATTCCACGAGAGGCATTACTCTTGATTTCATTGAGAGCAGAAAAGGATGGAATTCTATATGCTAAAACAAGAGGCAAGATTAGTGTCGGATTTTGATGCTGAGTTGGAGGAATTATCAAGTTTTGTACTCGAAGTGGTCACGATGTCAGAAAATATGAGTCAAAGATTTGAATATGGACTGTCTCTATTAGTTCGAACTTGTATGGGCTCTATAACTGGAGTGGATTACCAATCTATGGTGCAATTGGGATTGAGAGTGGAAAAAATAGTGCAAGCTCAAGAAGCTGAGAGTAGAAGAAGGGTACCTTTGATATCAGCAACATCGTTCTGAAGAGTTCGACCTAACCGAGGACCTAGTCAATTCATGCCATTTCAACCAGCAATTTCCGCACCTGGCAGTCGATTTCAACAAAGTCCTGGTGGTGGTCTATGACAGGACCTTCTACAAGTAGATTTTTGGACTTTCTCAAAACCTATTTTTGTTGCAGATGAGCGGGGCATATAACAGTACACTGTCCAAGCCACCCCAAGACTCAAGGAAATGACGCTCATTCTCGTATGATGAGTGTTGATCGAGGAAAAGCACTGCAGCATCATCACAAGGATCTATTGTGCAACCACCTAGGAGATCTGCAGGACATCCATCGAATATTCAAAGGAAAGGACAAGATAACAATTAACCGGGACAAGCTAGGCTATTTACTTTTGCTGATGCAGAATCTATTGCAAACCTTGCAGTGGTAACAGGTACAACTATCATTTTCACTTATCATGCACGAGTATTATTTGATCCGGAAGTGTGTAAACCTTTTATAGAACCTAGAGTGCCTATACCTAACAAAATTAAGTTAGAAATGTTGATACCATCCTTGATTGGTAGTTACACCCTTGGGAGAAAGTAGAGTATGTGAAATGGTGTATAAAAACTGCTCAGCTATCCTAGGTGGGATAAGATTTTTAGGGAACCTAATACCTTTAAAAATCCAAGATTTTGATCTTATTTTGGGTACAGAATGGCTAGCTAACTATTGAGCAGACATGAAATATTTTCAGAAGAAAGTTCGGTTATGCGTTGTGGATGGAACTATTATTATGTTTCAAGGGGATCAGAGAGTAATTCCTTCTTGTGTAATCTCGGTGCTCGAAGATAGGCGATTAACACAAAAGGGATATCCAGCTTATCTAGCTCATGTGAGAGATATAATAGTGTCGTCGGAATTGATAGTACAGGATAAACCAGTTGTCAGAGATTTTCCTGATGTCTTTCCAGAAGATATACTTGGTATGCCACCTATTCGAGAAGTTGAATTTTGCATCGAGTTCTTACCGGGGACTACTCCAATTTCTATACCCCCAAATAGAATGGCACCGGTGGAACTTAAAGAACTTAAGATTCAATTGCAAGAATTGGTCGATAAAGGATTCATTAGATCAAACGCATCTCCATAGGGAGCACCAGTGTTATTCGCTAAGAAGAAGGACGGTACATTACGATTGTGTATTGACTATAAGCAACTGAACTGAGTTACGATAAAGAATCGATACCTGTTGCCTAGAATTGACGTTCTCTTTGACCAACTCAGAGAGGCAGCAGTGTTTTTTCTAAGATTGACTTGAGATCAAGCTATCATCAGCTAAAGATTTAAGATTTTGACATACCCACGACAACATTTAGAACAAGGTATGACCATTATGCCTTTTGGATTGAATAATGCACCCGCCTTCTTTATGGATTTAATGAATCGAGTATTTAGAGCATACCTGGACCAGTTTGTGATTGTGTTTATTGATGATATATTGGTATATTCTAAACTAGGGAAGAGCATGTTGCACAACTTGTACTGGTATTACAGACCTTGAGGGAACATTGTTTGTACGCTAAGTTTAGTAAATGTGAATTTTGTCTTTCTGAGGTTGTATTCTTAGGTCATATCATATCTGAGAAAGGAATCTTGGTAGATCCAAAGAAAATTGAGGCTATATTGAAGTGGGAAGCACCTAAGAGTGTAATCGAAGTTCATAGTTTCTTGGGATTAGCAGATTATTATAGACGGTTTGTAGAGAATTTTTCAGGAATGGAAAGTCCGATGATGAAGCTAACAAGAAAAGAGTGAAGTTTCTATAGAATGAAGATTGTGAGCAGATTTTTCAACGTCTAAAGGAATGTTTGAAATCAGCACCAGTTTTGGTCTTGGCTATTGATGGAGTGGAGTATACTATAATTAGTGATGCGTCAAGTCAAGGTTTAGGTTGTGTTTTGATGCAAGAAGGCCAAGTCATATCATATGCTTCTTGAAAATTAAGACCAAATGAGGTAAACTATCATACTCATGATTTAGAACTTGCCGATATTGTGATTGCTTTAAAGATTTGGCATCATTATCTATATGGTGAGACTTGTAGGATATTTACTCATCATAAAAGTCTTAAGTATTTGATGACACTAAAGGAACTTAACTTAAGGCAAACAAGATGGCTAGAATTGATCAAGGACTATGATTTGATCATAGATTATCATCCAGGAAAAACCAATGTAGTAGCTGATGCATTAAGTAGGAAGTCAATGACATCATTAGCTTATATTAGAGATGTTTACTTCCCTTTATTGGCGGAGATGAGGACTATAGGACATGAGATAAGTAGCGCTGATGATAGAGCATTGATAGCCAAATTTACAGTGGAAACAGTATTAATTGAAGAGATTAAAACTCGACAAGGACTTGATCCGGAAGTACAACAGGTTAAGGATGATCTAAAGGAACATGCAGAATCTCAATAGCGATTAAGAGAAGATGGAATCTTGCTATATAGAGAGCAAATATGGATTCTGCGAGACGAATAGCTAAGAAGTATCATAATGATAGAAAGACACATCTCAACCTATGCTATATATCCAGGAGGTATGAAGATGTATCATAATGTTCGTGAAGTTTATTGGTGGTCAGGTATGAAGAATGATATCGCACAGTTTGTTTCTCGATGTATAATGTGCCAATTGGTTAAAGCAGAAAGGCAAAGACTGGATGGATTATTACAACCCCTTCCCATACTGCAGTGGAAATGGGA
The DNA here is from genome assembly GCA_019739055.1 of Passiflora organensis. Lineage (NCBI taxonomy): Eukaryota > Viridiplantae > Streptophyta > Magnoliopsida > Malpighiales > Passifloraceae > Passiflora > Passiflora organensis. Next base: position 3,142,460 of record JAEPBF010000191.1, on the reverse strand, counting down.
ACATGTGATGATGGATTTTGTAAGTGGGTTACCGTGTACCCAAAAGGGAACGAATGCGATATGGTTCATTGTGGATCGGTTGACTAATTGTCCACACTTTCTGGCCATGAAAGTGAATGTCATTGGAACGATTGGCTGAGTTATACATATGAGAGGTAATTCGACTACATGGAGTACTAGTATCGATAGTATCAAATCAAGATCCTCATTTTACTTCTCGATCATGGGATAAGTTACAAACAACTCTAGGTACACAGATTATGTTTAGCACTACATTTCACCCTCAGACGGATGGGCAATCAGAGAGAACTATTTAGGTTTTGGAGGACATGTTGAGGGCTTGCATACTAGAATTTCATGGAAGTTGGGATCGATACTTGCCATTTGTAGAGTTTCCATATAACAAGAGTTATCAAGCAAGTATGGGCATGGTGCCGTATAAAGCACTCTATGGAAAAACATGTAGAACACCCTTATGTTGGTCAGAATTGGGGGAAAGGAGTTTAGAAGGAGCCAAATTATTAGATTTTACCTTGGACAAGGTGAAATTAGTTCAAGATCGTTTGAGAACGGCTCAAGATCGCCAAAAGAGGCAAATTGGCACCTTGATATATCGATCCTTATGAAATTATCGAAATAATCGGACCAGTGGCTTATAGACTGAGGCTACCTGATGAATTTCCAAGAATATACAATGTCTTTCACATGACTATACTTCAAAAGTATATTGCACACCCCAAATAATGTGATAGAAATACCGCCAATGGTGGTGGCTGAAGATATGATATTCCTCACACAACCCATATGTATTTTATATCGAATACAGAGAATGTGAGAACTCGACCCTTCCTAGTTTAGATGTCTAGGAAGTCAAGGAGCCGATGCAGCTAAAATGACTATTTTATCCTTGAATAAATGGATGCGTGATGGCCTAAAATGGTTGCTGCCAGATATTTTCTATTTTAATTCTCGTATTTTTGTATTAATTATCCTTAGTTTTATCCCTTATTATCTAAGGTATTAAATAATTCTTCCTTTTAAATAGAATATCTCTTTTAATAGAATTATCCTTTTAAATAGAATTATCCTTCTAATAGAATTATTCTTTAATTATCCTTTTAAGCTTAAAAGTAAGAAATTATCTCTTAGCTAAACTTCCTTAGACACCTATCAAAGAGTGGCCAGCCTATCTCACCTAAACATACCATAACCCACCTAAAAATTTCGAAATTATCCCCTTCCTCTCAAATTCAGATTTTTGCCTAAACCCTAGCCGAAACTCCTTGATCTTCATCTTGGCATAACTCTCTCATCCTTTATCGGATTTCTGAAAATAATAGCTTGTTGGAAATCTCTTTCTGTCCTCTTTCCAACCATTTTTCTTTATCAAAAGTTAAGTTATAATTCGGAGGAATTGCCAAATTCTGCTTGAACTTCAAAATATATTAACTCTTTCATCGTTTGTCGGATTCTTGCAACCCCTAACCTGTCTAATGTTGAAATCGCAAGTTGCTCTATAAACCTTAAGGTGTTGCCGAAATTTGTATATTGAATTAGGGTGAATAATCAAGTTGATTCTTACTGAATTTTTGGCCATCACATCACGCATCCAGGGGAAAGATATTGCTGCATCCGGATCTCTGGATTTTTGTAGGTTAATTGATAAGGATTCCCAATGCCTTTGGTTTTTAATTAAGTAGTATTGTGTGGTCTTTGCCTTGTAATTTTTTAGGAGATTCTGATATTATTGGAAAGTCAAAAGATTGCATCTGATTCAGACACGTAAGATGTAGGATCTATACCTCATCAGTTCCTTTGATTACCCTATTGTTTGACTGTTTGAATATGATTGAATCCGATTGCCTATCTTGGTTATATACTTGCAAAATGTGTGATTATGATGATAGGGAGTTAGGTTGCCTAATTCTGTTATGACTTTGAAGATTGATCTTTGATTTGTGTTGTGATTTGATTGAGGATCCTTTGTTGTGATTTGTGTATGCGTGTACTATGTGTGTATGTGTGTATGTGTGTATGTGCCTTGTTTGTGATTTGTTTGAAGGATCCTTTTGTTGCTGGCCACGCGAGGTAAGTATTGTTGCTCCTAGAGAGAGGGGAGATGCTTACCGAATCGAGAGGTTTATGGGTGGTTATTCCCAGTAAGAGCTAGTTGGATGCCTTGTAGGCTGGTTCAAGTCTGGACGTCAGGAAGCCTTGTAGGCCAGTTCAAGTCTGGACGTCAAGATGCCCTATAGGCCAGTTCGAGTCTGGACATTAGGATGCCCTGTTTGAGAGTGACAGGATGACTTGTATGCACTGCTGCAAGAGTGCTCCTAGGCCAAATCAAGTCTGGATGTCGGAGACAACTAAAAGGCTTGTTGTAATATTGATTGTCTAACCGTTTTACCCTTTTTGCAGCATAGCCTTGGACAACATGGGCAGATGGGGACAAATCTTGGTTTTGAAAATCAGATTATGTATAGGTTGCCTGTGTGCTTCTGAAAAAGAAATGTTTTCAGTCTTTTCCCTTGTTTTTTTACCAATTTTAGCCTACCTTTATATTGTGTGTGCTTATTATGATTTCAGCCCCAAATATATGTGTTTGATGCTTGCGATTTTAATTAGATATCTTAGCTAGTTTTAGGTGTTGATTTTTTGGTTATTGGGAGAGGTTTGATTGGGAATCCCTTGGACTTATGATGCTAAGACCCTACTGAGATTCTTGTAATCTCATCCCTTCTTTTCTCCCCCTTTGCAGGCTTAGGTGTGTGATATGTTGGTGGTACCAAAGGTGTGAGATCAAGGCTGCACGACCAGAGGTTGAAGATGAACCAGGAGACGATGTCGTCTGTTGGCTGCTTGAGTGACAGGTCAACTGGTAACAAGACCAGACGACAAGTAGTTTAGGTCAGAACCCTCTAACATGTCGCAGATTTAGGGTGGGTCTGACTGAGTTTGGGTCAAACCAAACCGAATCAGGTCGGTTGAACTAGATCAGGTTGAACTAGACCAGGTTGAACCAGACCGGGTCAGGTTCGAGTCAAACCAGGATCAAAGGACCAGTGAGGTTGTGACACATGTTCGTTGACTTTTTCATTTTTGATCGATTTTCTAGAAATTCTAAAAATATAAAAAATTTCGGAAAACATAGATGGAAAATGAGAAAACTTTCAAAGAATTTTTAAAAAATAGAGAAAAATATGAGGAATCCAATGATGTATAGTTTGATTAATTTTGATTTGATTTAGGGGGGTATAAAAATTAGAAAAATTTCATAAAAATTTAGGACATATTGGGAAAAATTTCGGAAAGATTCGTATAAGTAGATCAAGACCTGTAGGGCTAAGAAAAAGGTCGTGTGATTTCAAATTTTGATTTATTATCTTAAAAAATAAAGAATTAAATAAAATTATTGAATATAAATTGTATAGGTGTTGAAATACATACACTGAATCCTAGAGTGGGACCCATATGTCACTCTATGTGACTTCATGCTTGGCATACTCATACCCAAATCCATTAAATCCATTATAATATAAACCCGTGGCAAAGCCCAAATATGCGATTAATTTTTTATACTTAACATGGTATTTCATATTTACGTAATTCATATCACATATGCACTTAAACACACAACTCGTCAAGCAACCAGGAAATTCTCATGCTTCCTAATAGCATGCATACGGTTTTGATTTATCTACTTATCATCTTATTAAACTTCATGCAATAATTGATGCCAATACTTGAACTAATAAAAGTTTTGTCCACTCATGCATCGATGGCTTGTCGGATCGATTCATCGAAGTCCTGCCATTTGTTGGTATCCACCTATGCATGATTATAATCAATAACTTTAGAAATCAAACTCAATATATAACAACACATAAAATTACATGTCTAACCTCTTTAATCGACACGTATCTACTCCCAAATCAATATAAAACTAAATCGGAAATTTTTCCTATTTTCCAAAATTTGTATGATTTATTTGACCTATCAAATCAACTTTAAATTTAATAATTTTTGTATCAATAGATTTCTTATTCAATCTAATATTTGCTGCAATTTTTTCAGAATTTTCCTGAAATTTCTACTATTTTTCTACCATTTCTAAACTTTTTTCCTATTTTGTTGAATTATTTTAATTCCAGTCAACCAAAATGTGCCATGTGTCACCATCAGAACACGTCCGAACCTAACTCTGAACCTCCAGGGCAGTGAGACATGTTTCACTCCCCACATGCCACATCACCCAAGCCTTAGGCTCGACTGTTGCCCTATCTCGCAAATCGAATGACGCATTGCCTGCTCGAGCATGCGACATGTCACTCAAATCCCCTCCCAAGCGACTTGTTCCACGCTGCGGTTGAAAGACTCGTCGTCTGGAGGAGTCTTCTTCAACCTCCAAACACGAGTTCACGAGTTGCAGGACTTTTCCAAAAGATCAAATCTTCAAAAATGACTTTCTCCCCCATTAACTGACGAAAACGACACAGCCTTTGTCGTTTTGACTCTCTGGTCAAAACGACGCCATATGTTGTTATTTTGGATACTGAATATAATATTATAAATAATATATAATAATAAAATATAATAATAAATAATATAATAATAAATAAAAATTAATTAATAATTCTAATAAATCTTTAAAAATTTGTAATAAATACTAATAAATCTAAAAAATACCCAAAAAATTTCTATATAATTATTTTGAATAGTACTATTAACTGAAATTTGAAATTTATTTTTCTCATTAACTCATAATTTACTAAAAATAAAATACCTTTTAATTTACCTTAAAAAATCATAATAATTATAATTACATATTCGAAAATTCCTAGGAAATTTATCAACCCATATAATCTATCAATAGACCTTTCCAAAGTCTTGAAACATCAAAATGATTAATATACCCCATCATATGATTTTTCATCCATAAATTCCACATGAGATTAATTTCTTATTAATCATAAAAATTTTCAAAATTACAATTAATCAAGTTTAGAGTCATCAATACTTGTTTAAAACTGGATAGTGTATGTCCCAATAGTATGCACGTTGTAAAACTCGTATTTCTTAGCATGATGGGTGTCAGATGATAAAAAGACCAAAATAACCTCGGACTCCATTTTCCAAGAAAATGCACTCCGATATTGCTTTCTCGGAGTCAAAATCTCAAATTTACATCTATGAGTCCCAATGGCTCATCAGGAATAGATAAGGATCATGGAAATCTAACCGAATATCTTATGAGCCCTAAGACTACATAGTGTCTTGAATCGATGAAATCATCGAGATAGTCTCACTCATCCTTCACAAACACTCAAATAGTCAACTAAACTCGTAATAAATCCGGGCTATGATTTAAAGTCCATAAATTTTCTTGTCGAAAACTCAATTGGGCCTTCGACCCATATAACCCAAAGGGTCAGTATCCCACACCCTTAGCAAAACCTCACTAGAAACAGTGTTATACTACAAATTTGAAAGCCAAGATCCTCATCAATCAATCAACACTTCACACAAGATAAACCATGATTAAACTTGCACATCCTTAATCTCAACTACAACACAAGGTTAGGTTCATCACTCACACAAAAATGCATCAACACACAATTCCTAATATGCATAAGTAGTTAAAATACTACTTATAGAAAGAGGTAGTATGGTAGCAAAAATTAGACTCGCAATAAATGTGCTACAATACTACTTCTAATGTGCATATAGTAGTATGCATAGTTTAGTTAGACTCTCAGCGACTCTAACTAAATACTACTTCCAAAAGGAGGACGGGTAACGAAATGAAGTGAGAGTTAGTAATTGTCACCGGACGGGTAAAAGGAGGACCAACTATACCTTCTTTTTGAGTGTTCTAATTCTTTTATCATTATTTTGGACGGTGGCCCCTGATCCTGATGAGTCTGTGTTCCCGGTAGGAGGAATAACAACAGCAGAATCTGTAGAAACCGCGAGCTGATTCAACTGAGACGTCAATGTTGCAACAGGGTTCGATGCGTGAACTGAATCTTCAGCTGTTTGCACTTCTTCCTTGTTCATGTCCCCATCTACAGTTGCTTTACCCTTTTCAAGCGCAGCCTAACGAGAAAATATGATAACTTTACCTGACTTAAACTTGGAAAAAAAAATAAAGAAAAGAAACAGAAACTGCAGCATCAAACACAGTGCAGTTCATAGTTACTCTCTTCCACAGTTTCAAAAGTTTTACAATGATGGAAACTGGGACCAAATCATTAGACTCGCTGCAGATAAATCTGCCTCTCAATAATAGAGGAGACAACTTACTAAGAATGAAGATGAAAACACAGGGGTATGATTGCATGAGAACAATATAGGAACATCCCTTTTACTGTTCTTTTCAATCCAAGACTTCATCGGCTATTGTAGGTCATGCTACCTTCATATAAACCCAAGCAATCTTCTGCTAAGCCAAAAAAATAGCCTAGCATTACAGGAACAACCCAACTAGTTCTTGCTGTAATTTCATGTCCTGCTCCAAGAAAATAAACAACCATAAACACCAGGCAATCCAAACCCAAACTATCCAAGAAACCTACACCTCCTTCCAGAAACACTCAACGAGGGAAGCGCGATTGCAATTCCAGATAATAGCTTCTTAAAACCCTGACCGCGACAAAAAATATTAATATATCCTCTAACTGTTGCACTCCGTTCCTTTTCAATAAATTTTTTTACAAAGATGACAAAAAGAATAATTTTCCAGCTTCATTTTGGGTGTTCAATGAACCTCGAAACACATCGAAATCATTTCCATTCCGAAACCAGAAGCTAAAAGCAACCAGTCAATATAATGCAGAAACTGACGGAAGATCGAATCAGCACCAAATGCATACCTGCTGCCGCGTTTCCTTTTTCCTTTCATTTCTCTTATCTGGATTGGTCATTGGTTTCGTTTCTGGAACCGGATCAGAACCCGGAGGTTTCGATGCAGCTGCCATCGCCTCTTTCAACTAAAAGACAAAATGTGCAACAGAACCCGTTTCAGCTTTTTGGTACCATACAAAACTAAAGAATCAATTTTCTCTCCCAAAAGACTCTCAGCGAGTCTAATGTGCTAGCTTAGGAATTGTGTGTTGATGTGCTACTATAAATGTGCTAGCACTCGGCGACTCTCACCAAATACTACTTCTAATGTGCTACTATAAATGTGCTAGCTTCCCTCGCTGCTGGAAACGAAGAACACCTTTCCACGGGGAGACTTTTAGAAACACCTTGTCACCCACAGCGAATTCCAACTCCCTTCATCTATTATCGGCATAGTTTTTTTGCCGAACTTGTGCTGTTTTCAGCCTTCCTCGAATCAAATTCAGTTGCTCTTTTGCTTGATCAATCAATTCCGGATTGTCTAGGCTTATCTCGCCTACTTTATTCCAGCAAACAGGTGTCCTGCAACATCTCCCATTTAATGGTTCATAAGGAGCCATATCGATACTTACATGGAAACTATTGTTGTAAGCAAACTCCGCCAAAGGTAGACATCGATCCCAACTGGTATTTTAGTTCAATACACTCACACCCAGTATGTCCTCAAGTGTCTGAATCGTTCTTTCAGATTGACCATCGGTCTGGGGATGAAATATGGTACTGAAATTTATTCTTGAACCTAGCGCATTCTGGAATTTCTCTCCAAATCGTGATGTAAAATGAAGATCATGATCTGAAACAATGGAAACTAGCACTCCATGTAATTGAACAATCTCGTCTAGGTAACAAACAACTAATTTCTCAGGGGTGTTTGTCACACGGACAAGAAGGAAATGTGCAGATTTTGTCAGTTGATCCATGATCACTCAAATGACATCGAATCCTCGCTGAGATTTTGGCAAAACGGTCACAAAGACAATCATGATATGCTCCCACTTCCATTCTGGAATCGGAATTGACTGAAGTGAACTAGTGGGTCTTTGATGCTCGATCTTCACTTGTTGACATACGAGGCATCGGGAAACAAACTCAGCAACGTGACGCTTCATGTTTGGGCACCAATATTGCTCCTTCAAGTCTCGGTACATCTTAGCGCTACTAGGATGAATGGCGAACTTGGAACTATACGCCTCAGAAAAAATCAAATTGCGAATATCAACATATTGTAGTACATACCCGGTTTATGAATACAAGAATTACATTATCTCACACTCAGAAATCGCGAGCTATGTCATCAACACCATCAGATAGTTTCTTCCGAATTTCAGCCAATCTTGGATCTTCTGATTGTTGATTTCAGATTTCTTCTATCAAAGTAGACTTGACTTCGATTCGGGCCAATAACGAACCAGAAAAATCAGTGCCAAGATGCACACGTGTAGCTTCAAGTCCAGCAACATTGGCATGTATTGGACGCGCATGTAAGCCAAAACAAATGGGGAAGGATGATGAATCCTCCGGCTTAAGGCATCAGCATTAATATTTGCTTTTCTGGGATGATATTCGATGATCAAACCATAGTCTTTAATCAGGTCCACCCATCTTTATTGTCTCATGTTCAATTTCTTCTGCGTAAGGAGATACTTCAACCTTTTGTGGTCGGTGAAGATTCTGCATGTCTTGCTATATAGATAGTAGCGCCATATCTTGAATGCAAACACCACGGCTGCAAGCTCCAAATTGTGCATAGGATAGTTGTTTTTGTGTGGTCGTAACTGTCGAGAAGCATAGGCAATGACTTTTCCATCTTGCATCAAAGTCTGGATTTCGATGCATCACTGTACAACACATATTCCTTTCCACCAACTGGTAAGGTAAGAATAGGTGCGAAAACTAACCAGTTCTTCAATTCTTTGAAGCTTCACTGGAATTTCTCATTCCACACGAATGACTCTCCTTTGTGTGTTAACTTCGTCCATGGTCTAGCAAGCGATACAAAATTCTCCACAAATCGACGGTAGTATCTGGCTAAACCAAGGAAACTGTAAACTTCGAATACAGTTCACTGGGGTTCCCAAGCAACTTCGACTTCAATCTTCTTTGGATCAACCAGTACACCATGGGTGGAAACAACATGGCCAAGGAAACCAACTGCATATAACAAGAATTTGCATTTGGATTACTTTGAGAACTATAAGGACCCAAACCCAACCTATTAGGACCCTTACCGCGGTGAAACCCAAATAAGCCCTCGCAAGGTTCTATTTAAATCCCACAAGGCTCAAGTCACCTAATTGCAATTTTATTCGTTGATTTATATACTATTTAAAGGTTTGGAGCATGTTCACACATTAATGAATTTTGGCTTATACAGAATGAAAGAAAACATCAACGGAAGACTTATATTAATACTCAAAATAAGTGGAAACATAACACACAAGTCTCATAGGAATCTCAAAACATTAATCAATAGTGTCATGTATATTTCAGAAGCAACAAAAAGAGAAAGAGGGATTGGAAAGCCAGAATGCAAATCGACACAAGTTTAAAGACATGGCATGCGCATTCAATAAAAAAGGGGTGCAAATTCGTCTAGCCGTGCAGCCTTGTTCTCACACCTTTGGTACCAGCAACAAAGCACACATTTAAGCTTGCAAAGGGGGTGAAAAAAAGGGATGAGATTACAAGAATCTTAGTAGGGTCACAACATCATAAGTCCTAGGGATTCCTAAGCAAAAATCTCCCAATGACCAAAAGATCAACACCTGAAACTAGCTAAGATATCTAACTAAAACCGCAAACATCAAACATACATAATAGGGGCCAAAATCATCACAAGCACACACAATGTAAGTATAGGATAAAATTGGTAGAAAACAAAGGGAAAGACTGAAAACACTTCTTATTCAGAAATACATAGGCAGTCTATACATAATCTGATTTTCAAAACCAAGGTTTGTCCCCATCTACCCATGTTGTCCAAGGCTATACTGCAAAAAGTGTAAAATGGTTAGACAATCAATATTACAGCAAACCTTTTAGTTGTCTCTGACATCCAGACTTGAACTGGCCTAGGAGCACTCTTGCAGCTGCGCATACAAGTCATCCTGCCACTCAAAAATAGGGCATCCTAACGTCCAGACTCGAGGTGGCCTATAGGGCATCTTGACATCCAGACTCGAATTGGCCTACAAGGCTTCCAGACGTTCGGACTTGAACCGGCCTACAAGGCATCCAACAAGCTCTCGTTGGGAATAACCACCTATAAACCTCCACGTTCAGTAAGCATCTCCCCTCTCCCTAAAAGCAATAATACATACCTCGCATGACAAGTGACAAAAGGATCCTTCAAACAAAGCACAAACAAGGCACATACACGCATACACACATAGTACACGCATACACAAATCACAACAAAGGATCCTCAATCAAATCATAATACAAATCAAAGATCAATCCTCAAAGTCATACCTGAATTAGGCAACTTATTACCCTATTAACTTCCGAGATTCCTATCATCATAATCACACATTCTGCAAGCATATAACAAAGATAGTCAATCGAATTCAATCATATTCAAACAATCAAACAATAGGGTAACCAAAGGAACTGATGAGACATAGATCCTACCTCTCATCTATATGAATTAGATGCAATCCTTTGCCTTTTCAATAAGATCAGAATCTCCTAAACAATCACAAGGCACAAACCACACAATACTAAGCCACAAGATTACTTAATTAAAAACCAAAGGCATTGCGAATCCTTACCAATTAACCTACCAAAAGCCAGTGATCCGGATGCAGCAATATCTTCCCCCTGAATGTGTGATGTGATGGTCAGAAATTCAGCAAGAAACAACCTGATTATTCACCCTAATTCATCATACAAATTTCGGTAAAACCTAAGGGCTTAGTAAGGTATGTGTGATTTCAACATTAGAGAGTTTAGGGATAGGGAATTCATAAAACTAATAAAGGTGCCAATTACTCAAACGATTGAAAAGAACAAAGGATGAATTTCATATATAAGGTTAGGAATAAGATATGCCAATTTCATGTATAGGAAAGATTCAAAGGATGAATTCATGATTTTACAACATGAATGGATGCCAAACAATCATATGAACAAAAAGAACAACAACAAAAATCAATTGATGGAAGAATCACACAATTTTGGCACAAAAACCGACGAATTTCGAATTGAATTTAGGCAGGGAATAACTGTGAGGACCTGTTCCCGGTAAATAGGAACCTCACCGTCGTGCAACCCCGATCGACCCAACGGGTGGATCAATCGGAACCACACAAGGCTTACTGTAAAATCATTTCCATATCTTGAAACTTTCCTTTGAAATTGAAGCATGGCATGTTATTATAAAAACTCGGCAAAATCAACAACGAAATTATTAGCGGAAGTCTTTTATCTCACACATATCAACCCACGATATAATTCTGTCACACATTTCACATAATATCGCACTGTCATTTAAACTTATGCAGTATAAAATTTAAATCCCAGATTCACACGTTTAGCATACATATGCACACGTCTAGTGTGTACCTACAACACAAATAATGCCGAGTGTCCAAAATGTGTGGAGTACAATGTCCAGCCCTACGACCAACAATGGAATAGTAACCTGGAAGCTGAACTGCTAGTCTCTCAATTTAGCCCTGAGAAAAATAAAGGGAGGGGGTGAGATCAAAGGACCTCAGTGGGAGTACCGCGTCATAAGCACAACGTGGGAATAGAGGCAATTACTAAATCAGTTTACAAACCAAGTACGTAACACAATTGAGTCTCATGCTCATATATGCACATAACGAAATCCACAATGCACGACGCGTGATTATCAAAACATTATGCAACGGCTAATATGCCCAAAACCTACCGGGGCAGACACAAACCACTTCCGAATAATCCCCGCTAAAGGATCACCTGGAAGCCCATTGATGGTTTTAATTTAACAGTTACATATGTATTCAAACCCCTACCATCAAGGTTGTCCGAAATTGAATGGAGAAATCAAATTATCAGATTCCATCTCAGTTTCGTAGATACATGCATATAGCATTTTGAGAACTGATCGTTTATAGTGCACTGGAGTAACCATTCATACAGATATATCCTCCATAACCCTCCAAGGTAAGCAATTGTCCCCTCAGCTGGGATCCCCATATACTTACCTAGCTTGATCAAGCATAGTTCGTCAATTCCAGTAAATCCCTAAGAAAATACTTATACTACATTGTTTAGGAAAAATTTGTAATGCATGCTATGTATTTATGCCGTTCCACATCAGTCCGATCTCACATTTTTAACAAGTCTCCCTTGTGTCACCACACACTCAGTTACAAGCAGAAATCCACTCATGGCAACACAATGCACATCACACAGCCATCATGTTTAGTTTTGAACATATATTTAATGCGTTCCAAAGTATGACAAGCATTCATATGAGTCTAACATGATTAGTTATCAGAGTACCAGCAATGCCTCTATTCAAATCAAACCATGCAATCCAATTTTAATTAAACAAATCAACCAGTACGCATATGCAGATGAAACTTAAACTCCCACCTCTTGTCGCGCTGACGACGTACCAGTGACACCTTTGCCTTTCTCAGCTGCCGCAATATCACCTATACACATAAGGCAGTCATAGAACCGTAAGCTAATCTGAATTCAAGTGATCAGAAACTAAAACTGAAATTAAAACCTAAAGGACCCTCTCACAATTACCACTCAACACTCCTCTGCAATTGAACAATTTAACCACTCCATAAACTCACAACCATTCCCCCTTAATCACAACTCTGACCAGCAAACATTCACACATTACAGTACCACCCAAGCAACCAATACACCCAATTTATCGAGAACTTTCGAATTCCACCCTCTGACACTGTTCACCCGAGAATTACACAAAGCTTTCATTACTAGCAACCTAAAGAAACTAACTTAGAAGCATGGAAGCAAGAATTAAACCACTTACCAGTAAACCCTCAATTTTCGTCCAGAATGAAAGCAGTTTAGAAATCACTCCTACCCACCAAACTACCAGTGGAAACGAGTTGAAAAAACTGGGGAAGTGTTAGGGTATGATCCCCTAACAATTTCTGAGGTAAAACTGAGTTGAAGGTGAATGTTGGTACTCTTGGATGGTGGAGAGGAAAGAAAAAAGGGGAAAGGCATTTAGGGCAGATGAGATGAATGGTCTGCTGGGTTTAATGCACAAATGGCAAGACTTGGCAAGACTTAACTGTAACTAATGGGTTAGCTAGTATATGAGTTGACACAATGGATTTGGGCTGAGACTGAATTGGGCTAAATCCCAAGGTCTACAAAGTACAAAAATTCTAGTTTCACAGCCTGTATCATTCCAAATGACCCGAATAAAATTTTGCGTAACAAGACGGGTGTCTGGGATTTTGGTTAATCAATTGGGCTTACGAATAGTGTTTAGGCTCGATGAACAATATTTGAGCTCGATGAATAGTAATCGACCCAAAAATTCATGGTCACTCAAAACGGGTCATAATCTGTCAAATTCCAATTTCCACTGACTCAGTCCTCAATCACGCATTCTAACGTACTCTCGATCATACCTAGACACCCTAAAACACTCAAACACGCTAAGGACTCCCTAAGGCTGAGGCACCCAACGTAAGAAAAAATTTACGAATCGAATCTGCACTCTATCGTAAGCTACTCTCAGAAGGGTGAGGTCTCACATCTTCCCCTCCTTATAAGAATTTCGTCCTCAAAATTCACTTACCCGAATTGTTGAACAACTGTGGATACTGCTCTTTCATCAGTTGTTCTGGTTCCCAAGTCCGTTCTTCCATCACGTCACTTCGCCACAAGACTGAAACCATAGGCACGGAACGATTTCGCAATTGTTTCACTGCTCTGTCTACTATCGCTACCGGTTGAGTCTGATATGACAAGTCGTTGGCGATCTCTATTGGCGGCGACTCCAACACATGCGATGAATCTGGCACATACTTCCGTAGCATCGACACATGGAACACATTGTGAATTCTCTCCAACTCTGACGGTAAATTCAACCGGTAGGCCACCGGCCCAACTCGGGCTGTAATACTGTATGGACCAATATATCAAGGTGTTAGTTTACCTCGCTGTCGAAATCTGATTACGCCTTTCCATGGTGCTACCTTCAAAAATACTTTATCCCCCACAGCAAACTCCAAGTTCCGTCTGCGATTATCAGCATAATTCTTTTGTCTGTCTTGAGCTGTCTTCAGCCTTTGCCGAATCAATGTCAATTGTTCTACTGCCTGATTGATTAGTTCAGGACTATCAAGTTTCCGTTCACCAACTTCGTCCCAGCACAACGGCGTGCGGCATCGTCTCCCATACAACGCTTCATATGGCGCCATGTCAATGGAAACCTGAAAACTGTTGTTGTACGCAAATTCTGCTAACGGTAGGCATCGTTCCCACGACGTCTGTCTCTCCAACACACATGCCCGAAGCATGTCCTCCAAGGTCTGTATCGTTCTCTCCGATTGTCCATCTGTTTGTGGATGAAAAGCGGTGCTGAAGTTCAACTTTGAATCCAAGGCATTATGAAATTGCTTCCAAAGTCTGGAAGTAAAACGCGGATCTCTATCTGACACAATGGATACCGGGACTCCATGTAGCTTCACTATCTCGTCAAATACTTCATGGCCAATTTCTCTGGTGTATCCGTCGTTTTAATAGGGAGGAAGTGTGCAGACTTCGTCAGTCTGTCCACTATCACCCATATTGCATCGTGGCCTCACTGTGACCTCGGCAAACCTGTCACAAAATCCATTGCCACATATTCCCATTTCCATTCCGGAATAGGTAATGATTGTAGTAATCCTGCAGGTCTCTGATGTTCTTCCTTGACTTGCTGACACACTAAACACTTTGCCACGAACTCTGCAATGTGTCTCTTCATCCCTGACCAGAAATACTGCTCTCGTATGTCTCTATACATTTTGGTGCTGCCTGGATGAATTGCAAATGTTGAACTGTGTGCTTCCATCAAAATTAACTGTCGCAGCTTCTCATCACGGGGAATACACACTCGACCACGAAATGTCAAGATGCTATCCTCTCGTATACGGTATTCACTGGCCATGCTAGTACCACCGTCATCGCCCTCAACCTGCTGTCGTACTCGAACCATTACTGCATCTTCAAGTTGTTTGGTTCGTATTTCGTCAAGCAAAGTAGGCTTGACAATGAGCTGTGCAACCAAAGCCCCTAAATCATCACTGTCTAGCCGAACTTTGGATGCTCTCAAACACATCAACATAGGCATGTATTCTGCTCGTACGTAGGCTAAGGACGTTACCGTCTTCCTACTCAATGCGTCCGCTACAACATTCGCCTTGCCTGGATGATAGTCGATTACCAGGTCATAATCTTTGATCAATTCCAGCCATCTCCGCTGTCTCAAATTCAACTCCTTTTGAGTGAGCAGATACTTGAGACTTTTGTGATCAGTGAACATTCTGCACGTCTCACCGTACAAGTAGTGTCGCCAGATTTTAAGCGCGAATACCACTGCTGCCAATTCCAGATCATGAGTCGGATAATTAATCTCATGCGGCCGCAACTGTCTCGATGCATACGCCACCACTTTTCCTCCTTGCATCAACACACAGCCCAATCCCATCCTTGATGCATCGCTGTATACCACATACCCCTTACCGCTGGTCGGTAAAGTGAGAATTGGGGCGGATACTAGTCTGGACTTCAGTTCCTGGAAACTTTGTTCACATTGCTCTGTCCATTCGAAAGGAACTCCTTTGCGTGTTAAACGCGTCAATGGTCCAGCCAAAACAGAAAAATTCTCCACAAAGCGTCTGTAATAGCCTGCCAATCCAAGGAAACTGCGAATTTCTGTAACACTTCGTGGGGGTTCCCAAGACACAATTGCTTCTATCTTCTTGGGATCGACTAGAATGCCGTCGGCTGACACTACTTGTCCCAAAATTCCAACTTCACGCAACCAGAATTTACACTTAGAAAATTTGGCATATAATTGCCGAGTTCGAAGTATGTCTAACACAGTCTTCAAATGCAACAAATGCTCCTCTTCTGACTTGGAATAAACCAAGATGTCATCTATGAACACAATGACAAATTGATCTAAGTACTCCTGGAACACTCTGTTCATAAGGTCCATGAACATAGCTGGAGCGTTAGTCACACCAAACGGCATCACCAAAAATTCATAATGGCCGTAGCGTGAGCGAAAAGCTGTCTTCGAAACGTCAGCTTCGCGAACCCTCAACTGATGGTAACCAGATCGCAAATCGATCTTTGAAATCGATCTTTGAAAACACTGATGCTCCTTGCAACTGGTAGAACAAATCATCAATCCGCGGCAATGGATATCAATTCTTCACTGTGACCCATTTAGCTGTCTATAGTCGATACACAATCGAAGTGTGCCGTCCTTCTTCTTCACAAATAATACTGGTGCACCCCACGGAGAGACACTGGGTCTGATAAACCCTCTGTTCACCAAATCTTCCAACTGCGTCTTTAATTCCTTTAACTCTGCTGGTGCCATCCGGTACGGGGCAATGGAGACAGGAGAGGTACCCGACAATAGTTCAATCTCGAACTCGATCTCCCTCTCCGGTGGTAAACCTGTTACTTCTTCAGGAAATACATCGGGATAGTCTTTCACCACGGGCACACTACTCAATTCCGGGAATTTGGCTGTTACATCACGAACATGTGCCAAGAATGCTACACAACCCTTGTTGATCATTTGTCCTGCACTCATCCACGAGATCACACAAGATGGAACTACTCTCCGATATCCCACAAAACAGAATTCTGTACCATCGGGCAAACTGAACCATACTTTCTTCGTGAAACAATCCACTCGTGCTCTGTACTTGGCCAAACAATCCATACCCAAAATGACGTCCACTTCTCTGATATCCAATGGAACCAAGTCTACTTCAACCTCTGCAGTACCAATCATCAAAATACAATTCAGATACACTGTGCTACAACCCCGTTGTTCACCTAATGGAGTCAAAACCGCTATGGGTGGTTCTAGGGGTGACAACTTCCTATCTGCACTCCTAATTACTCTAGGATTGACAAAAGATCTATTCACTTCAGGGTCTATTAATACTCTAGTAGGAATGGAAAAAATAGTAAGCGTACCTGTCACATTGTCAGGGTTGGCACTTGCCTCCGTTTCTACCAAAGTAAACAAACGCGCCTGCGGCCTTTGCTGTGGTCGATACTGTGACTGACCTGTGATCTCACTACCAGATGGTCGTCCTGTTTGTAGTCTGTTCTGTGGTCTAGAAGATCCCTGTGAGCCCATATGACTCACACCAAACCTTTGTGCTACTGGAACTGGCATCACTGGAGCTCTTTGCTGATATGTCATGGTTCGCGATGCTTCTCCTCTAGGACACTCTCTCGCCATATGCCCAAACTGTTTACAATTGAAACAGCGAGCTGGATGTGGACATGGTGGGAGGTGGAATTCTCTACAATTTGGACACCTGGGATACGAGGATGGTCTACTGGAACTTAATGCTGGCTGAGCTGGTTGTGCCTTAGTCACAAAGGAAGATGTTCCCTGTGATCGAGTCGGTGCTGTAAAGTAAGGAGTAAACCTCTTGTTTACAGGCCTCTTGTCGAACCTCCCACTATGTCTCGCAGAATCCCTCCCAGGGACAAATTCCCTCGGTCTACCAACCTGATACTTCTGTCCTCGAGCAATCGTTTCAGATTTAACATCTTCCACCACTAACTTCTCGAAGTCTGTGCTTGTGTTTGGACCCATGATAGTCCGAATATTATGATTCAGACCTTGCTCGAATCGACTGGCCAAAATTCTCATATCTTGTTCCAATTCCAGCACAAAATGAGTTAATGCTCGAAATTCCGTTTTATATTCGGCCACTGTCTTGTTTTCTTGTCGTAACATATAAAACTCAGACCGTTTGTCATCCTGGAAATGTGGCGGGAAAAATCGTTCATCAAACTCATGTTCGAATTCCCCCCACGTGGGCTGTCCCCCGTATCGATTCCTGATGGTACTCCACCAGGTAGCCGCATCTCGTTCCAGCAAACGAGTAGCCAAGATCGTCCTCTCTTCATCAGATACTCGCAAGTCTTGGGCAGTAAGCACAATTTTATCTTTCCACTTCCTGGCCACCATTCCATCGCTGGAGCCATAAAAACTCTCACAACCCAAATGTCTGGCTTCTTTCAGCAGCTTTGACACTCGAAGTGGTAGCCTAGCACCCTGAACGTCCTGTGCTTCCTGTTGTTCCTCAGGCTGATCTGGTACTTGTACCTGTGGCTGTGCAGCTACAGTTTGCATCATTTGTATCGTCTGCTGCATCTGACTCAACGTCGTTTGTAATGCCGTCAACACCTGTACTAAGGCGAAATCCTGAGCTGTAGGTGCTGTCTGTCCTGCCTGTGTCTGATGCGTTTCAACTGCTGGTCCATTAGCATCGGACCTCTCATCAACCCCTGCTGCTTGCACTCGGCGTGTCGGTCTCCTAACCTTCTTCTTAGGTGCCATCTAATCTCACTGAACACACAACCATAGTACAAACCTAGAATCAACACAACTAATAATAACTAGACTCACTCTATGCTGGACAATGAACGTGCTGTGAGTGTGATGCGTTTGTAAAATATGCTAGTTCAAAATCAGTTTGTACGTCCCGTACACATGAAACAACCATGATCCGATACCAACCCTATGAGGACCCGTTTCCGGTAAATGGGAACCTCATCGCCGTGCAACCCCGATCGACCCAACGGGTGGATCAATCGGAACCACACAAGGCTTACTGTAAAATCATTTCCAAATCTTGAAACTTTCCTTTGAAATTGAAGCATGGCATGTTATTATAAAAACTCGGCAAAATCAACAACGGAATTATTGGCGGAAGTCTTTTATCTCACACATATCAACCCACGATATAATTCTGTCACACATTTCACATAATATCGCACTGTCATTTAAACTTATGCAGTATAAAATTTAAATCCCAGATTCACACGTTTAGCATACATATGCACACGTCTAGTGTGTACCTACAACACAAATAATGCCGAGTGTCCAAAATGTGTGGAGTACAATGTCCAGCCCTACGACCAACAATGGAATAGTAACCTGGAAGCTGAACTGCTAGTCTCTCAATTTAGCCCTGAGAAAAATAAAGGGAGGGGGTGAGATCAAAGGACCTCAGTGAGAGTACCGCGTCATAAGCACAACGTGGGAATAGAGGCAATTACTAAATCAGTTTACAAACCAAGTACGTAACACAATTGAGTTTCATGCTCATATATGCACATAACGAAATCCACAATGCACAATGCACGACGAGTGATTATCAAAACATTATGCAACGACTAATATGCCCAAAACCTACCGGAGCAGACACAACCACTTCCGAATAATCCCCGCTAAAGGATCACCTGGAAGCCCATTGATGGTTTTAATTTAACAGTTACATATGTATTCAAACCCCTACCATCAAGGTTGTCCGAAACTGAATGGTGAAATCAAATTATCAGATTCCATCTCAGTTTCGTAGATACATGCATATAGCATTATGAAAACTGATCGTTTATAGTGCACTTGAGTAACCATTCATACAGATATATCCTCCATAACCCTCCAAGGTAAGCAACTGTCCCCTCAGCTGGGATCCCCATATACTTACCTAGCTTGATCAAGCATAGTTCGTCAATTCCAGTAAATCCATAAGAAAATACTTATACTACATTGTTTAGGAAAAACTTGTAATGCATGCTATGTATTTATACCGTTCCACATCAGGCCGATCTCACATTTTTAACAAGTCTCCCTTGTGTTGCCACACACTCAGTTACAAGCAGCAATCCACTCATGGCAACACAATGCACATCACACAACCATCATGCTTAGTTTTGAACATATATTTAATGCGTTCCAAAGCATGACAAGCATTCATATGAGTCTAACATGATTAGTTATCAGAGTACCAGCAATGCCTCTATTCAAATCAAACCATGCAATCCAATTTTAATTAAACAAATCAACCAGTACGCATATGCAGATGAAACTTAAACTCCCACCTCTTGTCGCGCTGACGACGTACCAGTGACACCTTTGCCTTTCTCAGCTGCCGCAATATCACCTATACACATAAGGCAGTCATAGAACCGTAAGCTAATCTGAATTCAAGTGATCAGAAACTAAAACTGAAATTAAAACCTAAAGGACCCTCTCACAATTACCACTCAACACTCCTCTGCAATTGAACAATTTAACCACTCCATAAACTCACAACCATTCCCCCTTAATCAAAACTCTGACCAGCAAACATTCACACATTACAGTACCACCCAAGCAACTAATACACCCAATTCATCGAGAACTTTCGAATTCCACTCTCTGACACTGTTCACCCGAGAATTACACAAAGCTTTCAGGGTGTTTCCAGACACAATCACTCACTAAATTAGCTCAGCAACATTACTAGCAACCTAAAGAAACTAACTTAGAAGCATGGAAGCAAGAATTAAACCACTTACCAGTAAACCCTCAATTTTCGTCCAGAATGAAAATAGTGTAGAAATCACTCCTACCCACCAAACTACCAGTGGAAACGTGTTGAAAACACTGGGGAAGTGTTAGGGTATGATCCCCTAACGATTTCTGAGGTAAAACTGAGTTGAATGTGAATGTTGGTACTCTTGGATGGTGGAGAGGAAAGAAAAACGGGGAAAGGCATTTAGGGCAGATGAAATGAATGGTCTGCTGGGTTTAATGCACAAATGGCAAGACTTGGCAAGACTTAAGTGTAACTAATGGGTTAGCTAGTATATGAGCTGACACAATGGATTTGGGCTGAGACTGAATTGGGCTAAATCCCAAGGTCTACCAAGTACAAAAATTCTAATTTCACAGCCCGTATCATTCCAAATGACTCGAATAAAATTTTGCGTAACAAGACGGGTGTCTGAGATTTCGGTTAATCAATTGAGCTTACGAATAGTGTTTGGGCTCGATGAACAGTATTTGGGCTCGATGATCAGTCCTTAATCACGCATTCTAACGTACTCTCGATCACACCTAGACACCCTAAAACACTCAAACACGCTAAGGACTCCCTAAGGCTGAGGCACCCAACGCAAGAAAAAATTTACGAATCGAATCTGCACTCTATCGAAAGCTACTCTCAGAAGGGTGAGGTCTCACAATAACTAACCTTCTGTTTACCAAACCAAGATATATGGATAGAGGATGTAAAAAACTTTCCAGCAAGCTATTATTTACAGAAATCCAACAAAGGATAAGAGAGTTATGCTAGGATTATGATCAAGGAATTTCATATATAAAACCTACGAATTACGAGTTGAATTTCAACAGGGAAGAACTAACCTTCTGATTACCAACCAAGAGAGATAGATAGAGGATAGAAAGATCTTTCCAACAAGATATTACTTGTAGAAATCCGATAAAGGATGAGAGAGTTATGCTAAGATGAAGATCAAGGAATTCGGCTAGGCTTTAGGCAAAAATCGTAAATTGAGAGAAAGAGGATAAATTTCGAAATTTCCAGGTATGTTTTGGTATGTTTTGGTGGGATAGGCTGGCCATTCTTTTATAGTTGTCTAACGAGGTTTATCTAAGAGTTAATTCCGTACTTTTAAGCTTAAAGGATCGTTAAAGGATAATTCTATTTAAAAGGATAATTTATTAAAAGAGATATTCTATTTAAAAGAAAGAATTATCTAATATCTTAGATAGTAAGTGATAAAACTAAAGGTAATTAATATACAAATACCAGAATTAAAATAAGAAATATCTGGCAACAACCATTTTAGACCATCACTCATTTATTTCTTCAAGGGAAAAATAGTCATTTTAACTGTACCAGGACCTGAGTTTCATTTCTAACTTGTGGACTTCTAGGAAATCTATCTTATGGAGGATCAGGGTCTCACACGAACAGGTATCAATCCCTCAAAATTTTCAGCAGAATCTGCAAGTGCTCAATATGCTCCTCTTTCGATTTTGAGTACATCAGAATGTCGTTGATGAAAACCATCACAAATCTGACCAAGAACTCATAGAATATGTGATTCATCAGGTTCATGAATACGGCTGGTGCATTGGTCAAACCGAATGGCATAACCAGAAATTCATTGTGATCATATCGCCATCTGAAAGCAGTCTTCAGAATGTCAGTGTAAGACCCCGAATTTTGAGTCCTAGAAGTCCAGAAGCCAGTGCAGGTGAAAAGACGATTTTGCCCCTGAAGAGAAGGATGTGTGATAGCCGAAATTGGTAAGATTGTTCAGTAAATTAATTTGCTTCCAATTTCCTTTTGATTTAAGATCTTGTAGATGGGTAATCGTTTTAGGAAAACATCCTTTAAGGTAGATAGTTACCTTAAAAAAATTAAGGAAGGTAATTTAAGAGTTTTGATTATTTGGTAGATTGTATTGAATTGATAGATTGATTAAAAGTAGTAGACCTAATTCTACACTCATTCAATATAAATAGGAAGCCAACCCCACAAAAGTTTCTCCTAAAACCTTACAGAATTCGTATAAGCTTAAAACCCTATACCTCCCATTAGCCGTCAGAATTTGCAGAAACTTTAAACTAGCATAACTCCCTCATCATTCATTGGATCTCTGTGAATAATAGCTTGTTGGAAAGATCTCTTCATCCTCTTTCCAACCATCTTTTTATTTTCTTCGGGAGGTTAGTATTTCATTGTCTAATGTTACTTTGAAAATCGGCGGCCGCGTTAGGTTTCCGCCAAATCTTCTTGAATTTCAAAATAGCATAACTTTTTACTCGTTTGTTGGAATCTTGCAAATAATATGTCGTTGGAAAGCTCTTTTCATTCTATTTCCAAAAATATGTTAATCAAAGCTTGGATGTAAATACTTCGTTGTTTTAGGTTAAGACGAAATCGTCTTATGCCCTACTTTTAGCAATAGGTTTTGCATAGTTAATTGGAATGGTAAATTCAGGTTGAATCTTGATAAGTTCCTGGCTATCACATCACACATCCAAGGGGGAGGCACCTGAAACATCTGATCACTGGTTTTCTGATAGGTTTGGTGAGTGGTACTGGTAAGGAATAGAGTATGCAATTTATTTTTGGATATGCATGCTTAGTTTGTTTTGTCTTTGTCTGGTGATGATTTAGGTGGTTCAGATTTACTTAATAAAGGCAAATGAGTAGCTTCTTGTTCAGAGACAAGAGAGGTAGGATCTATGCCTCATCGGTTTCTCCAGAAACCCCCGCTCTTATTTGATGTTTTTGTTACCTGCCTTTGTTGTATTGTTTGTGATTGGATTATGTGGTGAGAATATGAAATCCGGAATGAGATATGAATCTCCTAGGCTGTATAGAACCCCTAAGTTAGGGATTGAATGCTTGGGATGCTATTGTTATATGAATTGGATGTGTTGATTATTTCCTGACGTGATTGAGAATACCCTATTGTGGTATTGTGCTTTGTACTTGCCTGTGTGTGCTTGTACGTGTTTGTGTGTCAGGATCCTGTTCCGGTGGCCACGCAGGGTAAACACTGATGCTCCTAGGGAGAGGAGAGGTTCTTATCGATTTATGGGAGGTGTATGGGTGTTGAACCAGCAAGTGCACGCTGGATATCTGTCCTTGGTGGCCGGATCCCTGTCTTGCGAGACAGGAAGCCCATATCTTGCGAGATTTGGGGATGCCCTGGTTGCGACTAAGGGAAGACTTGTCCATGTGGGGCTAGTCGACTTATCCTTGCGAGGATAAGGTGAAAGGCTTACTGATTAGTTTGTGTGTTAACCATCTACCCTTTGTGCAGTAAGTCTTGGACAACACAGGTGGAAGGGGATGGCCTTTCTTCATCATTGTGTGTGATTTTGTTGTATTTCACCTGCCTGTGTACTTCTGAACTTTCGGAAGTGTGGTCCTCCCTCAGCCATGATCTCGGCCTTAACCTCTTTATGTTTATTGTTGAATTGCGTGATCCCTTTAGTTGTTTAGGGAATGATCTTATGTGAATTTGGGAGATTTGTGTTTATGGAATCTGTAGATCTTATGATGCTGCGACCCTACTGAGATTCTTGTAATCTCATACCGTTGTTTTTACCATTTTTCAGGTTTAGGTACATCCTCTATTCGTGGTACCAGTGTGTGAGATCAAGGCTGCACGGCGGGGCGATATCGCATCATAAAAACTTACTTGTTACATGCGCAAATAACTTGAAAGATTGGATGATGTTCTGGTTTATTTTTGAGCATTCGTTTGGCTTGCTATTTCCGGAAATTGTTGATGAATTGCTTGCTGGTTATTTGGATCCCTATGGGACTTGTGTGTTATGAACTCAATGGATTGATTTAAGACTTCCGCTGATGATTTTATTTACTCCGTATGTTACCAGAATATGTGTCCAATAGCATGCTCCAAATGATTGATAAGCAACAAAATAAATAAGCTTAAAATCGGTATCATATGAGTAGCCTTGTGAAATTCTAATAGATCTTAGGTATCGCTGAGACTTATTTGGGTTTCACGGCGGTAATGACCTTAATCGGAGCAATTAATATTGAGTTAGGAATTAGGGTCGTTACAGTCAGCTTCATAAACACACAACTAATGGTATCCCGATCTGAGATCAATCATGGAAAGCACAGCTGCGCCTTGGAGTTGGTCGAATAAGTGATTGATGCGCGGCAAGGGATACTTGTTTTTCATGGTCACACGATTCAGTTGACGATAGTTGATGCACAATCGCAGAGAACCATCTTTCTTCTTTACAAACAAGACAGGTGCTCCCTATGGTGACACAGTAGGTTGGATGAAACCACGATCCAACAAATCTTCCAATTGCGTCATCAATTCCTTCATTTCCGTAGGAGCTATATGATACGAAGGAATAGAAATCAAATTTGTATGCGGCATTAACTCAATGCCAAATTCCATTTGACTTGCTGGCGGCAAACCGTTATTTCTTCTGGGAGATTCACAAACCACAGGAACAGAATTCAGATCTGAGGACTTTTTGGAAATATTATGCATATGCGTGAGGTATGCAGTATATTCTTTGTTGATCAATCATCTTGCATCGAGCCAAGAAATCATGCAATTTGGAATAACTCACCTATCACCTTCAAAACAAAACTCAGAACCATCTGAAAGGCTGAACCACACGAACTTGGTGAAACACTCCATTCGGGCTTGATATTTGGCCAAACAATCCATGCATAAGATCACATCTAGCTCTCAGATGTCCAATGCAATCAGATCTACTTCAAGCATAATTGAACCCCCATACTTACAACACAACTGATGTAAAATAAATCATAAGTCAATTGTTCTCCCAAAAGGGTTAGAACCGCAATAGGAGGAGATAGGGGAGACAGAGGCCAATCCGAGCTAAGTGCTATCCTTGGACTCACAAATGATTTATTTGTTCCGGGATCTAATAACATTTTAGTATTTTGAGAAAAAGACGGAAATATTACCACTCACCACGTCAGGGCGAGCTTTAGCATCAGTCAAGGTGAATAATCTCATGGGCTTGTGCTGTGCCTCACTTGTAGATACACTGGGTGGTCCTCCAGGTGGGCGTGCTGGTGGTGGTTTAATGGGATTGGCAAACCCACCTCGGCTAGCATTTGGTGTGCTTATGATATGTCTCGGTTTGGGATAGTCTCTCTGAACATGGCCCATCTCGCAACAGTTGTAACATCGATGTGGCTGAAAATTCCATGTATATATCCATTTGGATTCGGACTAGGAAATTTTCTCCTGAAGTTACCTCTATTTTCATTGCTCTTCAGAGAATAGGACCTC
Source organism: Passiflora organensis (assembly GCA_019739055.1). NCBI lineage: Eukaryota > Viridiplantae > Streptophyta > Magnoliopsida > Malpighiales > Passifloraceae > Passiflora > Passiflora organensis. Next base: position 3,116,693 of record JAEPBF010000191.1, on the reverse strand, counting down.
AAAAGATAGGGTCCCATATGCTGATTAAACTTTGAGTCTCGCCTGAAAGGTCCACCACTAGTTTTTGCGGATGTTTTCCTAATTTTCATGATATTTTCAGCTTCAGTCGCAGGAACGATTAATTCTTGCAAATTCTTCACTGGTGTCATACCAATAATTGTTTTGAGTTTGGTACTCAACCTATCTTGGAATCTTCTCGCAAGGTGGTACGGTGAGTGATCCTCTTATGGTGCAAATCAGAATAATTCCCTTAGTTCTTTCTCGTATTCCAGTACTGAATGGGTGCCTTGTTCAAACTTGTAGAAAGCTTGTTGCTTCTCGTTTCTGTGGAACTGGGTGTAGAACCTTTCATCAAATTCCTACCAGAATTCTTCCCATGTAGGCAAACGATCCCTGAATCATAAACTCATAGCTGTCCACCTTGCGAGGGCTTCTCCCTCAAGTAGGAAAGTGGCAATGGCAACCTTGTTGTCATCAGAGATGCACAAAAACATAGACACTCGAGATAGGGTGTCAATCCATTAATGAGCCGCAGCAGCACTTAATGAACTGCTGAAATCTTTACATCCCAATTGATGGGCTTACTTCAGCAACTTCATAATGGAAATTGGATGTCGCTCAGCTTCTTTAGGATGTGTTGGCTGAACAGGTTCAGGTGGAGGAATAAGATCATCTATAGGTGTGGGTTCATTCTGAAATTGGGCCTCCATACGCTGCTCATTCGCAGCAATCCGTTGCAATAAGTTTAATATTTGTGCCATTACAGTATCAATGGCTGGTGCGGCTGGTACCTCAGGTTGGTTTTCGGGCTCAGCTCTCATTTTGTGCATTGAGTTCATTTTTATCAATAGGTTGCTGTTCGACTTGGGCTTCATACCTACCCCGATGATCTCTAGGTGTGTTCTGCCTTGTCATTCTATACAAACACACAATGTCACTCAACACATAACTAGAATATGAAATTAAGAAAAGAAAGTGGTACCTGGTGGAGAGTCGTACACCAGACCATATGCATATGCTGGAAAATAAAGCACACATATATACACAAGTACACACAAATCTCGGCAATCACACACATATATGAAAGGACACATTCGGCAATGACATAAATCAGAACATGCATTCGGCAATGCATATATTCACACAAAAACATGCTTGGCAATCATGGCCACCATATATATACATACTTGGCAACACTTGGCAGCACACATCAAGGGATCACAATCAACATGCATCAACAGTAAATGTAAGGACCCGAACCCTTACCGTCGTGAAACCCAAATAAGCCCTCGCAAGGTCCTATTTGAATCCCATATGGCTCAGTCACCTAATTGTTAATTTTATTGGATGATTCATATGCTATTTAAAGGTTGGAGCATGTTTATACATTAATGAATTTTTGACTAGTAAGGAGTGAATGAAAACATCAACGAAAGACTTATATTAACACTGAAAACAAGTATAAACATAACACACAAGTCCCATAGGAGTCTCAAAACATCAACCAATAGTATCCTGTATATTTTGGAAGCAACAAGAAAGAGAAAGAGGGATTGGAAAGCCAAAATAAAAATCCACACAAGTTCAAAGACATGGTAAACGCATTAAATAGGAGAGGGTGCAAATGAAGTGCAAATTTTTCCAGCCCTGCAGTCTTGATCTCACTAAACCTTTGGTACCAACAACAAAGCACACACCTGAGCCTACAAAGAGGGAGAAAAGATGGGATGAGATTATAAGAGTCTCAGTAGGGTCACAACATCATAAGTCCTAGGGATTCCCAATCAAACATCTCCCAATAACCAAAAGATCAACACCTAAAACCAGCTAGGATATCTAATGAAATCGCAAGTATCAAATACATATAATATAGGCCAAAATCATCACAAGCAGTAACAATATGAGGGTAGACTGAAATTGATCAAAAACAAGGGGAAAGACTGAAAACACTTCTTATTCAGAAGCACACAAGCAGCCTATAGTATAATCTGATTTTTAAAACTAGGGTTTGTCACCATCTGCCCATATTATCCAAGGCTATGCTGCAAAAAGGGTAAAACTATTAGACAATCAATATTACAGCAAGCCTTTTAGTTGTCACCGACATCCAGACTTTAACTGTCCTAGGAACACTCTTACAGCTGAGCATAAAAGTCATCCTGCCAAACAAAAACTGGGCATCGTAACTTTCAGACTCGAACTAACCTATGGGGCATCTTAACGTCCAGACTCGAACTGGCGTACAAGGCATCTTGACGTCCGGACTTGAACTGACCTACAAGGTATCCAGTGAGCTCTTGCTGGGAATAATCACCCATAAACCTCCCGGTTTGATAAGAACTTCTCCTCTCCCTAGGAGAAACAATACTTACCTCGCATGGCCAATGAAAAAGGATCCTTAAAACAAAGCACATCCAAGGCACATACACACATACACACATACACAAATAGTACACGTATACAAAAATCATAACAAAGGATTCTCAATCAAATCACTATAAAATCACATATTGGTAAGCATATCATAGCCGTATATATGCCCTTGTAATTTTTGAGATTATCCCAAAGATAGATCACCCAATTGCACAGTCAATCAAAGATAAACAAACTGAAATCAATAAAAAATCAAGCATACAATCAAGAGTAACAAAAGGAACTGATGAGGCATTGATCTTACCTCTCATGAGTTTGAGTAAGATGCAATTCTTTGCCATTCCAATAAGATTAGAATCTCGTAAAAAATTATAAGGCAGAGACCACACAATACTAAGCCACAAGACTACTTAATTAAAAACCAAAGACATTTTGGAATCCTTACCAATTAACCTCCTAAAATCCAGCAATCCGGATGTAGCAATATCTTTCCCCTGAATGTGTGATGTGATGGCTAAAAACTCAGTAAGAATCAACTTGATTATTCACCCTAATTCATCATTCAAATTTGAGCAACACCTTAGGGCGTAGTAGGGTAAATTGCGATTCCATCATATACGTACGAGGAAGTTGCAATTTCACATGAATAAGAAAGGAATAGGTGCTAGACACTCAAATGATTAAAAGGAACATGATCTAAAACCAATAGACAAGACAGTTGATTAAATTTTGGCAAACATAGGGTTAGGAATAGGGCATGCCGATTTCAGGTATAGAGAAAAATCAAAGGATGAATTCATGATTTCACAACATGAATGAATGCTAAAAAGTCATACGAACAAAATGAATAACAACAGAAATTAATTGAAGTAAGAATCACATAATCTTGGCACCAAAACTGACTTATTATAACTTGAATTTCGACAGCAAATAACTAACCTTCTGATGATAAACTTAAGATAGCTAGATAGAGGATAGAAAGAGCTTTCCAACAAGCTATTATTTGTAGAAATATGACATAGAATGAGAGAGTTATGCTTGGATGAAGATCAAGGAATTTCGGCTAGGGTTTAATTCCTTAGCCTGAGGTTTTGGGTATGATTTATCAATGTAGGTCAGCCTCTCCTTTTATTGGTGTCTAAGGAGGTTTAGCTAAGAGATAATTCCCTAATTTTAAGCTTAAAAAAATAATTAAATAATAATTCTATTTAAATTGTAACTCTGTTTAAAAAGAAGAATTATCTAATACTTCGGATAGTTAGGGATAAAACTAAGAATAATTAACATGAATTAAAACAAATATTATTTGACAACAACCATTTTAGGCCATCACACATCTATTTCTTTAGGGGAAAAATAGTCATTTCAGCTGCATCAACTCCTGGACCTTCTAGACATTTAAACTAGGAAGGATCAGGGTCTCACAATACACACACACACTCGGCAACCATGGCATTCACACAAAGACATACTCGACATTCACACAAATCAACCATAAGCATTTGGCAATCATATAGGAACACTCAGCAGCACACATCAACATGCAGCAAACACACATATGCATTCAGCAATTGCAAAGGAAACACAGCAGAACCTATCAAAACATATACAAACATACGAAGACACACAAGATTACACAACAATTCACATAATCAATTTTATCATTTAAACTTTACGAACCAAGCCTTTTAGCATTAGATTAATTTCGGCATTACTCCTCTAATTGTGGGTGAGTGCGCATGTCTCTTCCTACAAACACAACACCAACAAACAAGTTAGTATATAACAAATCATATTTCCTAAACCATGCTCCACTACCAAACCTGTAAGGACCCTAGTTCAACTTACTAGAACCTTCACCGCCGTGAAACCCAAATAAACCCAACCTAAGACCTATCTGAATCTCACAAGGCTTATCCATTCTAAGTTCCAATTTTATTAGATTCATTACTTATGCTTTTTAAAGGTTGGAGCATGATAATGGACTTACATTTTGGCAATAAATGGAGTGAATAAAAATATTAGCGGAAGTCTTTATAATTTAACAAATGTGCCACAACACACAAGTCTCATAGGGATCTCAAAATCCAGCAAGTATACCCCCACTAAATTTCAGTAATAAGCAAACAAATGAGGCATTCCAAAAATCAGAAGTTAGTCCAATCAATCTTCATGTTATATGAGTAAGTAATCAAGGAACAGGTACCGCACTGGTACCACGAACAAAGATTGTACCTAAGCCTGAAAAATGGTGAAAATAACATCTCCCAAACAAAGATCTGCAGAAATTTAAACATACATCTCCTGAACAACATGAGATCCTTCTAAACAACTAAAGGAGTATCAAACAATCAACAATCAATCATCATAGGGGTAGGGCCTAAAGTCATAAGCTAAGGGTGGACTACAAACACTTCCGAAAATCAGAAGTACATAGGTAGGTAATACATCATTCAATCTCATTAATAGAAACACCATCCTCTTCCTCATGTGTTGTCCAAGGCTTAACTGCACTAAGGATAAAAGGTTAGCACACAAGCTAATTAATAAGCTTATTCATCTTGGCAGCACACAAGGCAAGGCATCTAGGGAACACACAGGACTAGGCATCTAGGTAGCACACAGGACTAGGCATCCTAACAAGCACACAGGATTTGGGCATCTTGCCAGCACACAAGACAAGACATCTAGCCTTCATACAGAACTAGGCATCTAGCCAGCATACAGAACTCAACATCTAGCTAGCTCACATGACTAGGCATCCAATGAGCTATTGCTAGGGATTGCCAGCCATACAACTCCCATACTAGTAAGAACCTCTCCTCTCCTCAGGAGCATCAGCGCTTATCCTGAATGGCCACCAGAAAAAGATCCTGACATACAGACATATAAAAGCTCAAACAAGCAAGTACAAGGCATAATATCACAACAGGGCATTCTCAATCATATCACAATATATTCAGAATGTTTAAAACATACAACATATGCGAATTAGGTACACATAACCTATCTTAGAGATTCATTTTGCAACCAAACATACTAAACACAAGGCATGCGTTTATACCGTTCAATAAGAACATGCACCAAAAATATTTAATAAGCAACAAGGATCTCTGCAGAAACCAATGAGGTATAGATCCTACCTCTCTTGTATCTTCCTTTCCCTTTATTTTGAGAATCTGAACCACCTATATCATCATAAGGCAAAGAGAAACCCATACTAGGTACGTATACTCAATAACCAACTAAACATCCTATTTCCTTACCAATTCCACTCACCAAACCTATTAGAAACCAGTGATCAGATGTCGCAGGTACCTTCCCCTTGGATGTGTAATATGATAGCCAAGAACTCAAAAAGAATCAAACTGATTTACCATAAAAATTTCAGCACATAGGATAGGACAATAGGGAAAATTGCAATTTCATGCATAAAAGACTTAGCGGTTGCAATTTCATGATAACAAGGAAGAATTAGGTATTAATAACACATACAAGTAAAAGAAACAAGATCAAAAACCTATAGACATGTCAACTGACCAAAATTGGCAACAATAGGGCAAGGGTATAAGGCATGCTGATTTTATATGTAAGGAAGATTCAAAGGATGAATTCATGATATTACAACATGGATAGGTGCCAAACAATCATACTAACAAAAGGAACAACAACAAAAAACAATTGAAGAATCAATCAAGGAATTTTGGCACCAAGACCCTATAAATTGCACTAGGGATTTGTATAGGGAAGAACTGACCTTCTTGTAAGACCCTGAATTTTGAGTCCTAGAAGTCCAGAAGCCAGTGCAGGTGAAAAGACGATTTTGCCCCTGAAGGAAAGGATGTGTGATGGCCGAAATTGGTAAGATTGTTTAGTAATTAATTTTGTTTTAAATTCCTTTAGATTTAAGTCCTTATAGGTTGATAATTGCCTTAGAAAATATCCTTATAGATAGATAATTGCCTTAGAGATTAAAGTCCCTAAAGATAGGGGAAGATAATTAAAGAGTTTAGAGTTTAGTTATTTAGTAAATTATCCTATTTAGATAAAGTGATTAAAGTAGTAATCATAATTTTATACCCACTCATTATAAACAGGAAGCCAACCCCACAAAAGTTTCCCCTAAAACCTTACAGAAATCGTATAGGCTTAAAACCCTATACCTCCCATTAGCCGTCAGAATTTTCAGAAACTTCAAACCAGCATAACTCACTCATCGTTCGTTGGATCTCTGCGAGTAATAGCTTGTTGGAAAGCTCTCTTCATCCTCTTTCCAACCATCTTTTGTTTTTCGTCAGGAGGTTAGTATTTCTTTGTCTAATATTACTTTGAAAATCGGCGGCCGAATTAGGTTTTCGCCAAATCTTCTTGAACTTCAAAGTAGCATAACTTTCTGGTCGTTTGTCAGAATCTTACAAATAATATCTCGTTGGAAAGCTATTTTTATTATCTTTCCAAACATATATAAATCGCGGCTTGTAGATAAATATTACGTTGTAAGTCGAGACGAAATCGTCCTATGCCCTACTTTTAGCGACAGGTTTTGCATAGTTAATTGGAATGGTAAATTCAGGTTGATTTTTGTTAAGTTTCTGGCTATCACATCACACATCCAAGGGGGAGGCACCTGCAGCATCTGATCACTGGTTTCTGATAGGTTTGGTGAGTGGTATTGGTAAGGAAATAAGGTATTCAATTAATTATTGAATATGCATGCTTAGTTTGTTTTGTCTTTGCCTGGTGATGATTTAGGTGGTTCAGATTTGCTTAATAAAGGAAAAGGAGTTGCTTATTGTTCAGAGACAAGAGAGGTAGGATCTATGCCTCATCGGTTTCTCCAGAAAGCCCCGCTCTTATTTGATGTTTTTGTTACCTGCCTTTGATGTATTGTTTGCGATTGGATTATGTGGTGAGAATATGAAATCTGGAATGAGATATGAATCTTGTAGGCTGTATAGAACCCCTGAGTTAGGGATTGAATGCTTGGGATGCTATTGTTATATGAATTGGATGTGTTGATTATTTCCTGACGTGATTGAGAATACCCTATTGTGGTATTATGCTTTGTACTTGCCTGTGTGTGCTTGTACGTGTTTGTGTGTCAGGATCCTGTTCCGGTGGCCACGCAGGGTAAGAACTGATGCTCCTAGGGAGAGGAGAGGTTCTTATCGATTTGTGGGAGTTGTATGGGAGGTGAACCAGCAAGCTAGCGCTGGATATCTGTCCTTGGTGGCCGGATCCCTGTCTTGCGAGACAGGAAGCCCTTATCTGTGTGATTTGGGGATGCCCTGGTTGCGGCTATGGGAAGACTTGTCCATGTGGGGCTAGTCGACTTGTCCTTGGGAGGATAAGGAGAAAGATTTACTGATTAGTTTGTGTGTTAACCATTTATCCTTTGTGCAGTAAGTCTTGGACAACACAGGTGGAAGGGGATGGCCTTTCTTACTCATTGCCGAGGGCAATTCTGATGTGTTTCACCTGCCTGTGTACTTCTGACCTTTCAGAAGTGTTTGTAGTCCTCCCTTAGCCATAATCTCGGCCTTAACCTTCTTTTGGTTTATTGTTGAATTGTGTGATCCCTTTAGTTGTTTAGGGAATGATCTTATGTGATTTGGGAGATTTGTGTTTAGGGATTCTGCAGATCTTATGATGCTGTGACCCTACTGAGATTCTTGTAATCTCAAACCGTTGTTTTTACCATTTTTCAGGCTTAGGTACATTCACTGTTCGTGGTACCAGTGTGTGAGATCAAGGCTGCATGGCGGGACGATATCGCATCACATTTTAAAACTTGTTACTTGCGCATATAACATATGATTGGGCAACATTCTGGTTTATTTTTGAGCACTCTTCCTTGCTTGTTATTTCCGAAAGTTGTTGGAAGATTTCTTGTTGTTTATTTGGATCCCTATGGGACTTGTGTGTTATGAACCCAATGGATTAATTTAAGACTTCCGCTGATGTTTTATTTACTCCGTATGATACCAGAATATATGTCCAATATCATGCTCCAATTGTTGATAAGCAATAAGATTAACAAGCTTAAAATCGGAAATCTTAAGATTAGCCATGTGGAATTCAAATAGGTCTTAGGTGTTATTTAGGTTTATTTGGGTTTCACGGCGGTAATGACCTTAATGGGAGCAATTATTAATAGATAGGAATTAGGGTCGTTACACTTCTAATGAACAAACTAAGATAGCTAGATAGAGAATAAAAAGAGCTTTCCAGCAAACTATTATTTGCAGAAATCTGACAAAGGATGAAAGAATTCGGCTATGGTGAAAGGCTAGAAAGTTTGACAGCAATGGTAGGGTGTAGGGTTTAATCGCTTAATGATTTTGTGTGTTTTTAGAGTGTGTGGAAAAGTGTGGCCGGCTGGTATGTTTATAGGATTAGTGGGATTAATTTTTATTACTTTTAAGGTTAGATATATGGAGATAATCATCTGAATTAAATTCTAGAATTATCTTTTAATTTTAGGAGATAAAACATTTATGCTAAGGAGGAACAAGAAGGAAATGAATTAGAAAGGAAATGAAATCAACCAAAAGAGGAAAGAATCTTCTATATCATTTCGGCTATCACACATCCATTTCTTTAGGAGAAAAATGATCATTTCACCAATACTGCCTTTGGACTTCTAGGGCACAAAATCAGCATCTCACAGATCCGGTTTCGTCCTTATTCCCGGTCGCAGTCAGGCTACTTTCCAATTACGCACCACCAACTGTCGTTGCTCACTGCTACCATCCATAAACACACCTCCACCAGATTCCAAAATGTGAAACTCTCCCCGTTTGATATTTTAGGCATGTAACCATTTGGTGTGGATTGGACCTCTACTGTGCTTTCTGATTTTCTGTGTTATGGCTACATATAAATGAGTGGGGACCTCACACCTTATTTGGTCTTTGTTTTAAAATGCATGATTGAGATTTATATTTTTTTAGAAAATTAAATGATAAATCGTTTTGGTACTTTAATTTATACATTTTTGTATTGGAAAAATGATTAGTTTTATGACTATGAGATTTGACATGTACTGATTTTATTATGCTTTGGTACTGAGAGACATATTTTGAAATTATGCATGTGATTACATAGATTGTTAAGACATATGATTGTTAATGAGATTATATGCCTGCTTTGACACTGTGATATTGGGTTGAGTTTGACTAGTTTTATATCCCATTATGATTACTGACTATTATAGTGCATTAACAACTTTTCACTGAGATTAGTGGCCGATAGGTCATGTATTGAGATGGTCACAGGTCACAAGGATTAATCGTAGAAGCCTTTGGTAACACTAGTGTGGGCTATGCTTTATAAAATGAATAAAAGAACCACTTTTGGGCCTCCACTTCTCCCCTAGCCCGGGTGTAGACAAGTGTTTTGTAAACTAACTTTCCAGCCCTTTTTAATCAAGAAAAGTATACTGGTATGGATGATTCACCATTTCAATATTTTTGCTTTACTTGGATTTGAGTTTGAGTTCTGTTGAGAGTTTACATGGATTTTATAATTTCAACTTTGGTTTCCGATTATGTTTTTATTATACATTTCATGGTCTCTATTTTTTCTCACCTAGATATTTAACTAATTGATTTAGTATCATACAGATTGTGCTAGAAGTGCAGGTTCCCAACCATCCACCTCTTATGGTTGATCATAAAGTAGCATGCTGATTTTATATTTTATCAGTATTTTGATTTGATTTGTACATATAGACCATAACTTATTTTGACTTTACACTATTGATTACGATTTTGGTTTATTACATGTTATCTGGTGCTTAGTTTTTATTGATTATATTGGCATGTGGTTTATGATGATTGATTAGATTTTTGGTTGATCGATTTAAATAATAATACGATATAGATTTACTCTATCTTTGATTTATTTCCGCTGCGACCTTTCATTATTGTATTTTACTAGCCTTACGGGATTTTGAGGGTAGTACTATAATTGTCACTCTTAGGATGATTTTAAGACAGAGTTGTTTATCCTTGGAGTAGGGTATGGTGTGTGACACCATGTGTCAATATCCCAGAAGTTTGAGTGTAATGCTGGCATGCAACCATGCTGTCACATGTCAGACGGTGAAGGGATCAAACAACAACTATAGAATAAATAAAAGAATACCCAAAATTAATGAAAATTAAGAAAAAAAAGAGGAAAAATATGAAAAAATTAAGAAAAATACTAGAAAATATAAAGAATCTTATGGTATAAGATTTGTAGAGATTAAATATTATTTGATAAATAAAAAAAAAATATAGAATTCTATAGGAAATACGAGGAAAAATATGAAAAGATAGGAAATTATTCTGAATCGATATTTAGAAAATATCGAGATGGATAATGTGACGACCCTAATTCTTAATTATTGTTATTTGCTCCGATTAAGGTCATCACCGCCGTGAAACCCAAATAAGCCTAAATGACACCTAGGACCTACCTGAATCTCACCAGGCTTACCATTAACTTCCGACTTTTAGCATGTTTATTTTAATGTTTAACAATAATTAGAGCATGATATTGAACAATTATTCTGGTAACATACGAAGTAAATAAAATATCAGCGGAAGTCTTTAGATTAAATCATTGGGTTCATAACACACAAGTCCCAAAGGGATCCAAATAATCAGCAAGAAATCCTCCAAGATGTTTCGGAAATAGCTAGCAAAGAAGGGTTCTTAATGTGACGACCCCAATACCTAACTATTACTATTTGCTCCGATTAAGGTCATCACTGTCGTGAAACCCAAATAGCCCAAATGACATCTAGGAACAATATGAATCTCACCAGGCTTACCATTAACTTTCTATTTTTAGCATATTTATTTCTAATATTTTTTAACAACGATTGAAGCATGATATTGGATAATTATTCTGGTAACATACGAAGTGAATTAAACATCAGCGGAAGTCTTTAGATTAAATCATTGGGTTCATAAAACACAACTCCCATAGGGATCAAAACAACCAACAAGAAATCCTCCAAATATATTTCGAAAATAGCAAAAAAAAGAACGATCTGAAAATAAACCAGAAAGGAGTCCAATCATTCATGTTATATGCGCAAGTAATCAAGGATATAGTATGCAAATGTGATGCGATATCTCCCCGTCGTGCAGCCTTGATCTCACACACTGGTACCACGGACAGTGGACGTACCTAAGCCTGAAAAATAGTAAAAATAACGATATGAGATTACAAGAATCTCAGTAGGGTCACAGCATCATAAGATCTGCAGAAACTTTAAACACATCTCCCAATTCGCATTAGACCATTCCAAGACATCTAAAAGGGATCACGCAACTCAAGAATCAATCAGAAAGGGGTTAGGGCCGAATCTATGGTTGAGGGAGGACTATGATCACTTCCGAAAAATCAGAAGTACACAAGCAGATAGAACTCATCAGATTGCTCTCAGCAATGAAGAAGAAAAGCCATCCCCTTCCACCTGTGTTGTTCAAAGCTTACTGCACAAAGGGTAAACGGTTAACACAAAAGCTAATCAATAAGCCTAGTAAGTGGTCTTGCCACACAAGGACAAGTCTTCCCAAGCCACACACGGACTTGGACTTTAAGCAAAGAGAAGTTTAAAGGAAGGAAATTCATGATCATACATCATGAGTAGATGCTAAGAAATCATAAAAACACGTGAAAGGACAATAGAAATCAACCGAAGACAAAAACTCTAAAAATTTAAAAACCTAATTTCATCACCGATTTTAAACTTAACCTTAGATAAGGAAATATTTACGTAAAAACAACGAAACATATATGGTTGGAAATAGGATGAAAAGGGCTTTCCAACAAGCTATTATTTGTAGGTATCCGACAAACGATGAGAGAGTTATGCTACATTGAAGTTCAAGAAGATTTGGCGAAAACCTTATTCCGCCGCCGATTTTCAACTTATATTTACAGGAAGAAATATTAAGCTCGTACAAAAAAAAAAAGATAAATGGAAAGAGGATTAAGAAAGCTTTCCAACAAGTTATTATTTGCAGGGATCCGATGAATGATAAGAGAGTTATGCTTGTTTAAAGTTTCAGCAAATTTTGGCATCTGTAGGGAGGTGTAGGGTTTTAGGCTTATACGAATTTTGTATGTTTTCTCTGAATGATTTTTGGGAGTTTGGCTTCCTATTTATAATAAATTAGTATAGAATTATGATTACTACTTTCAAGATAATTGAAAATAAGATAATTACCAGATAATTAAATTCTTTAATTATCTTTCCCTGTTGTTATGGATTTTAATCTCTAAGGCAATTATCAATCTATAATGACTTAGATTAAAGGGAATTTATACCAGAATTAACTACCATACCACTCTTATCAATTTCGGCCATCACACATCCTTTTCTTCTGGAGAAAAATCGTCTTTTCACCTGCACTGGCTTCTGGACTTCTAGGACTCAAAATTTGGGATCTCACACTTAAAATAAACAAGAAAAGTAGCCCAATCATTCATGTTATATGCGCAAGTAAACAAGTATGCAAATGTGATGCGATATCGCCCCGCCATGCAACCTTGATCTCACACACTGATGCCATGGACAGTGGATGTACATAAGCCTGAAAAATGGTATAAACAACTATATGAGGTTACAAGAATCTCAGTAAGGTCACAGCATCATAAGATCTGCAGAAACCCTAAACATAAATCTCCCAATTCACATTAGATCATTCCTAAACAACTAAAGGGGATCATACAATTCAAGAACCAATCAAAAAGGGTTAGGGCCGAATCTATGGTTGAGGGAGGACTATGATCACTTCCGAAAAATCAGAAGTACACAAGCAGATAGAACTCATCAGATTGCTCTCAGCAATGAAGAAGAAAAGCCATCCCCTTCCACCTATGTTGTTCAAAGATTACTGCACAAAGGGTAAACGGTTAACACAAAAGCTAATCAATAAGCCTAGTAAGTGGTCTTGACACACAAGGACAAGTCTTCCCAAGCCACACACGGACTTGGGCATCTCGAATCAAACAAGGATAAGGGCTTCCTTCCACACAAGGACAGGGTTCAGTTGTCTTGCCACATAAGGACAAGTCTTCCCAAGCCACACACGGACTAGGACATCCCAAACCACACAAGGATAAGGGCTTACTGCCACACAAGGAACAGACATCCAGCACGCACATGCTGAGCTTCGCCACCCATATAACTCCCATACCAGTAAGAACCTCTCCTCTCCCTAGGAGCATCAGCGCTTACCCCGAATGGCCACCGGAAAAAGATCCTGACACACAGAACACGTACAAGCACATATAGAAAAGTACAAAGCATAATACCGTAGCAGGGTATCCTCAATTATGTCAGAACATAATCAATATATTCAATTCACATAACATATGCAACTCAGACATTCAATACCTAACTCAGGGGTTTGATATAGCCTATGAGATCCATATCTTAGTCCGAAATTCATACTCTCACCCTATAATCAAATCGCATGTAATACAACAAGTAAAGGTATAAAAAACATCAAGAAAATAACAGAAATCTCTGGAAAAACCGATGATGCGTAAATCCTACCTCTTTTGTCTCTGAACAAAAAGCTATTATTTTGCCTTTATTAGGTAATTCCGAACCACCTATATTATCACCAGGCAAAGAAGAAAATAAACTAAGCATGCATATTCAATAATCAATTGAATACCCTATTTCCTTACCAATTCCACTCACCAAACCTATCAGAAACCAGTGATCAGATGCTGCAGGTGCCTCCCCCTTGGATATGTGATGTGATAGCCACAAACTTAATAAGATTCAACTTGAATTACCATTCCAATTAACCATGCCAATTTTGTCGCTAAGAGTAGGACATAGGACAATTTCGACTTTAAGCATAGAGAAGTTTAAAAGAAGGAAATTCATGATCATACATCATGAATAGATGTTAAACAATCATAAGAACACGCGAAATGACAACAGAAATCAACTGAAGACAAAAATTGTAGAAATCTAAAAACCTAATTCCGTCTCCGATGAAAACCTAATTCCATCTTCAATTTTCAACTTAACCTTAGACAAGGAAATATTTACGTCGAAACAACAAAACATATATGGTTGGAAAGAGGATGAAAAGAGATTTACAACAAGATATTATTTGTAGAGATACAACAAATGTTGAAAGAGTTATGTTATTCTGAAGTTCAAGAAGATTTTGATAAAGAAATACGAATGTCCAAACAACAAAAAAGATATGGTTGGAAAGAGGATGAAAATATTTTTCCAACAAGTTATTATTTGTAGAGATATAATAAACAATGAAAGAATTATGCTATTCTAAAATTCAAGAAAATTTGGCAGTGCCGGCGAATTTCAACTTAACCTTAGAGAAAGAAATACTAACCTCCAGATAAGAAACCAAAAATGGTTGGAAAGAGGATGAAGAGAGCTTTCCCAAAAGAAATTATTTTCAGGGATCCAACAAACGATGAGAGAGTTATGCTGGTTTAAAGTTTCTGTAAATTTTGGCAGCTGTAGGGAGGTGTAACAGTTTTAGGCTATACGAGTTTTGTGTGTTTTCTATGAATCATTTTTGTGGGTTTGGCTTCCTATTTATAATGGATGGGTATGCAATTAAGATTACTACTTTAAAAGCTTTATTAAGGTAAGATAATTACCAGATTTAAATTCTTTGATTATCTTCCCCTATTTTTAAGGATTTTAATTTCTAAGGCAATTATCTAGCTTTAAGGACTTAGATTAAAGGGAATTAAAACCAGAATTAACTACCATGCAACTCTTACCAATTTCGGCCATCACACATCCTTTCCTTCAAGGGAAAAATCGTCTTTTCACCTGCACTGGCTTCTGGACTTATATGACTCAAAATTCGGGGTCTCACATCCTCCCCTCCTTACAGGAATTTCATCCTCGAAATTTTAACATAAGTACATAAGCAAACAGGTAAGGAAATTTTGCACGCATAGATTCCTCAGTCTCCCAAGACTTTTCCTCAATTTGGCCATTACACCAAACAACTCGTACCATAGGCACGCTTCGACTGCGAAGCTATCGAACTGACCGATCTAGTATGGCAACTGGCTGTATGGGATAGGATAGGTCTTCAGCAACTTCAACTGCTGGTTCTTTAAGCACATGAGCAGGATCTCGCATATACTTTCTTAGCATTGAAATGTGAAATATGTTGTGAATTCTTTCCATAATTGGAGGTAGGGCAAGTTGGTATGCAACAGGGCCAATTCATTCGACAATGTTATACGGACCAATGTAGCAAGGTGCTTGCTTACCTCATTGCTGAAAACGAAAGACTTTTTTCACTAGGCGACCTTCAAAAATACTTTGTTAGCTACCGCAAATTCCTGCTCCCTTTGTCGATTGTCGGCAAAATTTTTCTGCCAATCCTGGGTTGTTTTTAGCCTTTTTCGGATCAAGCTTAATTGTTCTGTTGCTTGGTCAATCAATTCCGGATTGTCTAGGCGTCTGTCACCCACTTCATTTCAGCAAATGGGAGTTCTGCAACGTCTCCCATATAGTGCTTCATAGGGTGCCATACCAATGCTTACATGAAAACTATTGTTAGAAACAAATTTTGCCAATGGCAGGCATCGATCCCAACCGGTTTGCTGATCCAACACACTCGCTCGTAGCATGTCTTCGAGTATCTGAATCATCCTTTCTGATTGACCATCGGTCTGAGGATGAAATGCTGTACTGAAATTTAATCTTGAACCCAGCGCATTCTAGAATTTCTCTCAAAATCATGAGGTGAAACGAGGGTCACGATCTGAAACAATAGAAACTGGTACTCCATGTAATCGAACAATCTCATCCAAGTAACGAACTGCCAAATTTTCTGGTGTATCTGTCACACGTACAGGAAGAAAGTGTGCAGATTTCGTCAGTCGATCCATGGTCACCCAAATGGCTTTGTATCCTCGCTGCGATCTAGGCAAACCGGTCACAAAATCCATTGTGACGTGCTCCCACTTCCATTCTGGAATCGGAAGTGACTGAAGTAGACCAGCGAGTCTTTGATGGTCGATCTTTACTTGTTAACATACGTGGCATCGAGCAACGAATTCAGCAATGTGACATTTCATATTTGGCCACCAATACTGCTCTTTCAAATCTCGGTACATCTTAGTGCTTCCAGGATGAATAGAGAACTTCGAACTGTGCGCCTTTGATAGAGTAAGGTTACAAATATTAACATTTTGTGGAACACATACCCGGTTTCTGAAGACTAGTACTTCGTCATCTCGTATTCTGAAATCACGAACTATGGCATCAACACCATCAGCAAGTTGTTTCCGATTTTCAGTAAATTTTGGATCCTTTAATTGTTGATTCCGAATTTCTTCAATTAAGGTAGGTGCGACTTTGATTCGTGCCAACAACGAACCAGGAAAATCGGTGCCAAGATGCACACGGTTTGCATTCGATTCCAACATCATCGGCAGGTAATGGGTGCGCATGTAGGCCAAAACTGATGGGGAAGGAGGATGAAACTTTTGGCTCAGAGCATCAACAACAACATTCGCCTTTCCAGGATGATATTCGATGATTAAATCTTAGTCTTTAATCAGCTCAACCCATTTTCACTGTCTCATATTCAATTCTTTTTGCGTGAGGAGGTACCTCAGGCTTTTGTGGTCAGTGAAGATTTAGCATGTCTCGCCGTATAAGTAATGTCATCATATTTTTAAGGCAAACACCACAGCTGCAAGTTTCAAATTATGCGTAGGGTAGTTCCTCTCGTGCGGTCACAATTTTCGGGAAGTGTAGGCAATGACTTTCCTATCTTGCATCAATACGCATCCAAGTCCAGATTTTGACACGTCACTGTAAACCACATACTCCTTTCCGCAAATAGGTAGGGTAAGGATAGGTGCGGAAACTAACCGATTCTTTAGCTCTTCAAAAATTTGCTGGCATTTCTCGTTCCATACGAATGGCTCACCATTGCGTGTTAGTTTTTTCAATGGTCCGGAAAGTGATGAAAAATTCTCCACAAAGCGACGATAGTATCCTGCTAAGCTAAGGAAACTATGAACTTCGAACACACTTCGCGGAGTTTCCCAAGCAATCACGGCTTCAATATTCTTTGGATCAACTAACACATTTTGAGTACTTCGCATAACAATATGGCCAAGGAAACTAACTTCGCATAACCAGAATTCGCATTTTGAGTACTTTGCGAACAACCGTCGATCCTTTAGGATTTTAAGCACAATCTGCAAGTGCGTAGCATGATCTTCTTCCGATTTTGAGTAAATCAGAATTTCTTCGATGAAGACTATCACAAACTTATCCAAGAATTCACGGAACACACGATTCATCGAGTCCATAAACATAGCTGGTGCATTGATCAAGCCGTTTGGCATAACCAGAAATCCGTAGTGGCCGTATCGCAATCTGAATGCGGTCTTTGGAATATCAGCATCACAAACGTTCAATTGATGGTATCCAGATCTGAGATCGATCTTAGAGAATACGGCTGCACCTTGGAGTTGGTTGAACAAATCGTCGATGCATGGCAAAGTGTATTTGTTTTTCACAGTCACACGATTCAGCTGCCGATAATCGATGCACAATCACAGCGAACCGTCTTTTTTTTTCAAGAACAAAATAGGTGCTCCCTAAGGTGACACACTAGGTCGGATAAAACCACGATCCAGCAAATCTTCCAATTGCGGTTTTAGTTCCTTCATTTCCTCAGGAGCCATACGATACGGAGGAATGAAAATTGGATTCATACCAGGCACTAGCTCAATACCGAATTCCACTTCCCTTGCTGGTGGTAGACCGACTATATCTTCTAGAAATACTTCTGGAAATTCGCGAACCACTGGAACAGAATCCAGATCTGAGGATCCTTTAGAAATATCATGTACATGCGTGAGGTACGCTGTACATCCTTTGTTTATTAATCGCTTCGCCTTAAGGCAGGAAATCTTGCAAGCTGGAACAACTCCCCTATCACCTTCAAAACAGTATTCGGAACCATCAGGAAAAGTGAACTACACACGCTTGGTGAAACACTCCATACGGGCTAGATATTTCGCCAGACAGTATATGCCTAAGATCACATCCAACTCTCGAATGTCTAATGGAATCAGATCCATTTCAAGTACATTCGAACCCATACGTACAGCACAGCCGATGTAGACTAGATTACAAATCAGTTGCTCTCCCAAAGGAGTTAGAACCGCTATAAGAGGATTCAAGAGAGATAGAGGCTGATCCGTGCTAAATGCTATCCTTGGACTTACAAATGTTCTATTTGCTCCAGGATCTAATAATACTTTAGTATTTTGAGAAAAGACCAAAATAGTACCTGTCACCACATCAGGACTAGCCTCGGCATCAGTTAGGGTGAAGAGCCTTGTTGGTATTGGTAACGCCTCACTTGTTGATCCGTTGGGTGGTCCTCCTGGTGCGTGTGTTGGTGGTTTGGCAGTGTTGGCATTCCCACCTCGGCCTGCGTTTAGTACACCTGTGATTCGCCTTGGTTTTGAGCATTCCCTCTGAATATTCCCCATCTCGCCACAATTGTAACATCGACGTTGCTGAGAATTCCACGAAGATCCATTGGAATTTAAACCAGAAAAGTTCTTTCTATTGGTATTTCCATTGCCTCTAATTTTCGGAGGATAGGACCTTAAAGGATATGATCTCGTTCGTCATTTCAACTTCGAATCTCGCCTATAGGATCCGCCACTAGTGGCTGCGGATGGCTTCTTGGTTTGCAAGATTTTTTTTGCTTCATTCGTGGCAACAATCAGTTCTTGCAAATTCTGCACCGGTGTCGTACCAACGATGGATTTGAGTTCGGTACTCAACCCATCCTGAAATCGCCTCGCAAGCTGGTACGGTGTACGATCTTCTTCTGGTGCAAATCGGGAAAACTCCCTTAACACTTTCTCATATTCCAGCATCGTACGGGGTGCCTTGTTCAAGTTTGTAAAAAATAGGTCGCCACTCTTTTTAATGAAATCTCGTATAAAATCTTTCGTCAAATTCGTACTAGAATTCTTCCCAAGTTGGCAAACGATTGCTGAATCGCAAGCTAGCAGATGTCCACCACGCGAGGGCTTCTCCCTCAAGTAAGAATGTAGCAATGAAAACCTTGTCATCATCCGAGATACGCAAGAACAAGGATACTCAACATAAGGTGTCTATCCACTCACGAGTGGCAGCAGCTTCAGCTGAACCATTGAAATATTTACATCCCAATTGTTGAGCTTCATTCAACAATTTTGTAATGACGACGGGAAGTCTCTCGGCTTCCTTAGGATGTGCCGGCTGTACAGGTTCAAGTGGAGGAATAGGTTCTTCCACTGGTGCAGCTGCAGGAGCATTCTGAAATTGCGCCTACATTCGCTGCTGATTTGCAGCAATTCCTTGTAATATGTTTAAGATTTGTGCCATGACAGGATCAATGACTGGTGCGGCTGGTACCTCATATTGGTTTTCGGGCTCAGCTTGCCCTTCCTGCTCATTTTGTGCATTTGGCTCCTCTTGCTCAACAGGTTGTTGTTCAGCCTGAATCTTAAACCTACCCCTTGATCCCTTTGTAGCCTCGAGCATGCCATACTACACGAATACACCATTATTACTCAATATATAACTAAATATGATAAACAGAAGTGGTACCTGGTGGAGAGGCATGCACCAGACGATACGCATATGCTGGAAAGCAATATACAAATTTTCGTAAATCTCATGCACACATGCAAAGGTATTCTTGGCAATTACATCAACACTCATATATACTCTCAGAAATCATTATCAAACATTAAGCAAGCATGGATTTACATAATATCCATATTCAACAATACACACCAGCAATCACATACATATACATTCAGCAATACAGGATTCAAATAGGGACACTCGGCATCATGCATAAATCAACACACATATTCTCAGTAATGATAAGAAACACAGCTAACACTCACCGAAACTTATCATGGCATACCAGGCATAAGAACATCCACGAACAAACATCACATTAGATTATCATTCTCATCATTTAAATCTTACAAATCAATCCCATTTTAGCATTAGTTCACTTTTGGTATTAGCCCCTAAGTGAGTGAGTGTGTGCACATGTCCTTACCTACAAACACCAAAATCAACAAATAAGTTAGCATATAACAAATTATTTTCCCTAAGTCATGCTCCGTTACCAAACCTGTGACGACCCCAATTCCTCACTATTACTATTTGCTCCGATTAAGGTCATCACCGCCATGAAACCCAAATAAGCCCAAATGACATCTAGGACCTATCTGAATCTCACCAGGCTTATTATTAACTTCTGACTTTTAATAGGTTTATTTTAATGTTTAACAGTAATTGGAGCATGATATTGGACAAATATTCTGGTAACATATGGAGTGAATAAAATATCAGCGGAAGTCTTTAGATTAAATCTTTGGGTTCATAACACACAAGTCCCATAGGGATCCAAATAAGCAGCAAGAAATCCTCCAACATATTTCGGAAATAGCAAGCAAAGGAGAGTTCTTAAAATAAACCAGAAAGTAGCCCAATCATTCATGTTATATGCGCAAGTAAACAAGTGTGCAAATGTGATGCGATATCGCCCTCCCATGCAGTCTTGATCTCACACACTGGTACCACGGACAGTGGATGTACCTAAGCTTGAAAAATGGTAAAAACAACGGTATGAGATTATAAGAATCTCAGTTGGGTAACAGTATCATAAGATCTGCAAAAACCCTAAACACAAATCTCCTAATTCATATTAGAACATTCCTAAACAACTAAAAGGGATCACGTAATTCAGAACCAATCAAAAAGGGTTAAGACCAAATCTATGGTTGAGGGAGGACTACGATCACTTCCGAAAAATCAGAAGTACACAGGCAGGTAGAACTCATCAGATTGCTCTCGGCAATGAAGAAGAAAGGCCATCCCTTTCCACCTGCGTTGTCCAAGGCTTACTGCACAAAGATTAACCGGTTAACACACAAGCTAATCAGTAAGCCTAGTAAGTCGTCTTGCCACACAAGGACAAGTTTTCCCAGACCACACACGGACTTGGGAATCCCAAACCACACAACGATAAGGGCTTCCTTCCGCACAAGGACAGGGCTCAATCGTCTTGCCACACAAGGACAAGTCTTCCCAAGCCACACATAGACTAGGGCATCCCAAACCACACAAGGATAAGGGCTTCCTGCCACAAAAGGGCAAAATTTCGGCCACACAAGGATCAGACATCCAGCTCGCGCATGCTGGGCTTTGCCACCCATACAACTCCCGTACCAATAAGAACCTCTCCTCTCCCTAGGAGCATCAGTGCTTACCCCGAATGGACACTGGAAAAGGATCCTGAAACACAAGAACGTACACACATACATAGGCAAGTACAAAGCATAATACCATAGCAGGGTATCCTCAATTATGTCAGAACACAATCAGCATATTCAATTCACATAACATATGCAACTCAGGCATTCAATACCTAACTCAGGGGTTTGATATAGCCTATAAGATCCATATCTTATTCCGAAATTCATACTCTCGCCCTATAATCAAATCGCATGTAATACAACAAGGGCAGGTATCAAAAACATCAATAAAATAATAGGGGTCTCTAGAGAAACCGATGAAACGTAGATCCTACCTCTCTTTTCTCTGAATAAGAAGTTACTCCTTTGCCTTTATTGGGTAACTCTGAACCACCTATATTATCACCAGGCAAAGACGAAAACAAACTAAGCATGCATATTCATTAATCAATTGAATATCTTATTTCCTTACCAATTCCACTCACCAAACTTATCAGAAACCAGTGATCAGATGCTGCATGTGCCTCCCTCTTGGATGTGTGATATGATAGCCAGGAACTTAACAAGATTCAACCTGAATTACCATTCCAATTTACTATGCAAATTTCGTCGCTAAGAGTAGAGCATAGGACAATTTTGACTTTAAGCATAAAGAAGTTTAAAAGAAAGAAATTCATGATCATACATCATGAATAGATTCTGAGAAATCATAAGAACATGTGAAACAACAACAGAAATCAACCGAGGATAAAAAACTGTAGAAATCTAAAAACCTAATTCCGTCGTCGATGAAAACATAATTTCGTCGCCGATTTTCAACTTAACCTTAGACAAGGAAATATTTACGTCCAAAAAACAAAACATATATGGTTGGAAAGATGATGGAAAAATATTTACAACAAGCTATTATTTGTAGAAATACAACAAATGATGAAAGAGTTATGCAATTTTGAAGTTCAAGAAGATTTTGGCAGTTTCACCGAAAACCTAATTCCGGCGCCGATTTTTTATTTATCTTTTGACAAAGAAAAACGAATTTCCAAACAAGAAAAAATATATGGTTGGAAAGAGGATGGATGGATCTTTTCAATAAGCTATTATTTGTAGGGATACAACAAGCGATGAAAGAGTTATGCTATTCTGAATTTCAAGAAGATTTGGTAGTGCCACCAAATTTTAACTTAAACTTAGAGAACAAAATACTAACTTACCGGTGAAAAACCAATGATGGTTGGAAATATGATGAAGAGAGCTTTCCAAAAAGCTATTATTTATAGAGATCCGACAAACGATGAGAGTGTGACAACGGATTTTGTGACAGGTTTGTCGAGGTCACAGCGAGGCCACGATGCAATATGGGTGATAGTGGACAGACTGACAAAGTCTGCACACTTCCTCCCCATTAAAATGACGGATATACTAGAGAAATTGGCCATGAAATATCTTGACGAGATAATGAAGCTACATGGAGTCCCGGTATCCATTGTGTCAGATAGAGATCCGCGTTTTACTTCCAGACTTTGGAAGCAATTTCATAATGCCTTGGATACAAAGTTGAACTTCAGCACCGCCTTTCATCCACAAATAGATGGACAATCGGAGAGAACGATACAGACCTTGGAGGACATGCTTCGGGCATGTGTGTTGGAGAGACAGACGTCGTGGGAACGATGCTTACAGTTAGCAGAATTCGCTTACAACAACAGTTTTCAGGTTTCCATTGGCATGGCGCCATATGAAACGTTGTATGGGAGACGATGCCGCACGCCGTTGTGCTGGGACGAAGTTGGTGAACGGAAACTTGATAGTCCTGAACTAATCGATCAGGCAGTAGAACAATTGACATTGATTCGGCAAAGGCTGAAGACAGCTCAAGACAGACAAAAGAAATATGCTGATAATCGCAGACGAAACTTGGAGTTTGCTGTGGGGGATAAAATATTTTTGAAGGTAGCACCATGGAAAGGCGTAATCAGATTTCTACAGCGAGGTAAACTAACACCTCGATATATTGGTCCATACAGTATTACAACACGAGTTGGGCCGGTGGCCTACCGGTTGAGTATACCGTCAGAGTTGGAGAGAATTCACAATGTGTTCCATGTGTCGATGCTACAGAAGTATGTGCCACATTCATCGCATGTGTTGGAGTCGCCGCCAATAGAGATCGCCAACGACTTGTCATATCAGACTCAACCGGTAGCGATAGTAGACAAAGCAGTGAAACAATTGCGAAGTCATTCCGTGCCGATGGTTTCAGTCTTGTGGCGAAGTGACGTGATGGAAGAACGGACTTGGGAACCAGAACAACTGATGAAAGAGAAGTATCCACAGTTGTTCAACAATTCGGGTAAGTGAATTTTGAGGACAAAATTCTTATAAGGAGGGGAAGATGTGAGACCTCACCCTTATGAGAGTAGTTTACGATAGAGTGCAGATTCGATTCGTAAATTTTTTTCTTACGTTGGGTGCCTCAGCCTTAGGGAGTCCTTAGCGTGTTTGAGTATTTTAGGGTGTCTAGGTGTGATCGAGAGTACGTTAGAATGCGTGATTGAGGATTGAGTCAGTGAAAATTGGAATTTGACAGATTATGACCCGTTTTGAGTGACCATGAATTTTTGGGTCGATTACTATTCATCGAGCCCAAATACTGTTCATCGAGCCCAAACACTATTCGTAAGCCCAATTGATTAACCAAAATCCCAGACACCCGTCTTGTTACGAAAAAATTTATTCGGGTCATTTGGAATGATACGGGCTGTGAAATTAGAATTTCTGTACTTGGTAGACCTTGGGATTTAGCCCAATTCAGTCTTAGACCAAATCCATTGTGTCAGTTCATATACTAGCTAACCCATTAGTTATACTTAAGTCTTGCCAAGTCTTGCCATTTGTGCATTAAACCCAGCAGACCATTCATTTCATCTGCCCTAAATGCCTTTCCCCGTTTTTCTTTCCTCTCCACCATCCAAGAGTACCAACATTCACCTTCAACTCATTTTTACCTCAGAAATCGTTAGGGGATCATACCCTAACACTTTCCCAGTGTTTTCAACATGTTTCCATAGGTAGTTTGGTTGGCAGGAGTTATTTCTACACTATTTTCATTCTGGACGAAAATTGAGGGTTTACTGGTAAATAGTTTAATTCTTGCTTCCATGCTTCTAAGTTAGTTTCTTTAGGTTGCTAGTAATGTTGCTGAGCTAATTTAGTGAGTGATTGTGTCTGGAAACACCCTGAAAGCTTTGTGTAATTCTCGGGTGAACAGTGTCGGAGGGTGGAATTCTAAATTTCTCGATGAATTGGGTGTATTGGTTGCTTGGGTGGTACTGTAATGTGTGAATGTTTGCTGGTCAGAGTTGTGATTAAGGGGGAATGGTTGTGAGTTTATGGAGTGGTTAAATTGTTCAATTGCAGAGGAGTGTTGAGTGGTAATTATGAGAGGGTCTTTTAGGTTTTAATTTCAGTTTTAGTTTCTGATCACTTGAATTCAGATTAACTTACGGTTTTATGACTGCCTTATGTGTATAGGTGATATTGCGGCAACTGAGAAAGGCAAAGGTGTTGCTAGTACGTTGTCAGAGCGACAAGAGGTGGGAGTTTAAGTTTCATCTGCATATGCGTACTGGTTGATTTGTTTAATTAAAATTGGATTGCATGGTTTGATTTGAATAGAGGCATTGCTGGTACTCTGATAACTAATCATGTTAGACTCATATGAATGCTTGTCATGCTTTGGAACGCATTAAATATATGTTCAAAACTAAGCATGATGGCTGTGTGATGTGCATTGTGTTGCCATGAGTGGATTGCTGCTTGTAACTGAGTGTGTGGCAACACAAGGGAGACTTGTTAAAAATGTGAGATCGGCCTGATGTGGAATGGTATAAATACATAGCATGCATTACAAGTTTTTCCTAAACAATGTAGTATAAGTATTTTCTTAGGGATTTACTGGAATTGACGAACTATGCTTGATCAAGCTAGGTAAGTATATGGGGATCCCAGCTGAGGGGACAGTTGCTTACCTTGGAGGGTTATGGAGGATA
The DNA here is from genome assembly GCA_019739055.1 of Passiflora organensis. NCBI lineage: Eukaryota > Viridiplantae > Streptophyta > Magnoliopsida > Malpighiales > Passifloraceae > Passiflora > Passiflora organensis. Next base: position 3,090,948 of record JAEPBF010000191.1, on the reverse strand, counting down.
TATCTGTATGAATGGTTACTCAAGTGCACTATAAACGATCAGTTCTCATAATGCTATATGCATGTATCTACGAAACTGAGATGAAATCTGATAATTTGATTTCTCCATTCAGTTTCGGACAACCTTGATGGTAGGGGTTTGAATACATATGTAACTTTTAAATTAAAACCATCAATGGGCTTCCAGGTGATCCTTTAGCGGGGATTATTCGGAAGTGGTTTGTGTCTGCCCCGGTAGGTTTTGGGCATATTAGTCGTTGCATAATGTTTTGATAATCACGCATCGTGCATTGTGCATTGTGCATTGTGGATTTCGTTATGTGCATATATGAGCATGAGACTCAATTGTGTTACGTACTTGGTTTGTAAACTGATTTAGTAATTGCTTCTATTCCCAAGTTGTGCTTATGACGTGGTACTCCCAATGAGGTCCTTTGATCTCACCCCCTCCCTTTATTTTTCTCAGGGCTAAATTGAGAGACTAGCAGTTCAGCTTCCAGGTTACTATTCCATTGTTGATCGTAGGGCTGGACATTGTACTCCACACATTTTGGACACTCGGCATTATTTGTGTTGTAGGTACACACTAGACGTGTGCATGTGTATGCTAAACGTGTGAATCTGAGATTTAAATTTTATACTGCATAAGTTTAAATAACAGTGCGATATTATGTGCAATGTGTGACAGAAATATATCGTGGGTTGATATGTCTGAGATAAAAGACTTCCGTTAATAATTCCGTTGTTTATTTTGCCGAGTTTTTATAATAACATGCCATGCTTCAATTTCAAAGGAAAGTTTCAAGATTTTGAAATGATTGTACAGTAAGCCTTGTGTGGTTCCGATTGATCCACCCGTTGGGTCGATCGGGGTTGCACGGCGGTGAGGTTCCCATTTACCGGGAACGGGTCCTCACATTCTCACACTCTAATACGATACAACAAGCTGTGACCATGTTGTCATAGGTGTTATCCTCTATAACTAGGACTTTGTCTGTCCTGTAGAGTATGGTCTTGCTCATCTACTATTCCATGGCTCGAACCTCAAACTATGCCTCTTTGAACTTTTGCAATTGCAAGTCCCTACACCCTTAACTATTGCTCATCCGACTTTGAATCATCTTTTTTGCCTTGGTGAAAGAAATCACCAAAGGTTGAAGGTCAAGGATTGGTGTCATGCCAATCACTTCTTGGACCTTATGTGTTGCCCCTTATTGAAAATGAAGAGCTAATTTCGTCTCTGTATGATCCTTCGCTGCAAGAAAATGGGACAACTCCCTCATCTGGGTCTCAAACTCAATCGCTGACTGAGAGCCTTGTCTCAGCTTGTAGAACTCTGATTGCTTCTCATCCTAATGATACTAGATGTAAAATCAGTTGTTGAACTCTGATAGAAAGTGGTACCACATTGGCTACTGATCTCCATACCTCAAATTCATCAAGTTCCACCGTGAATGAGTTTTCTTCTTTAATAGAAAGGTAGCTAAAGCAAATTTTTCCTCCAAAAAAATCCTTAATACTTGAGCTATCCTGCATTCTTTGTCTAGCAACTCCTAGGCTACGACCACATCAGTGGTTCCCTACAAACTCTGAGGCCCTAGATGTCTAACTTCCTTTAGCAGCTTAGATATCACCACTAACAATATCCCTTATGAGAACCAATTTCCAGTAAATTGAACCCTTACCACTATGAACTCTCGATTCACCCAACAAATAGACCAATTGAAACAGCACAAGGCTCGCTTTGATTTTTCAAAACTAATAATCCAAAAATACATATAAATATAAATTTTTAATTTTAAAAAGGAGTATGGCACCTTACAGAATATACCTGGCACATAACAATCAATGCAGTAAGCACACACATGCAATAGAACTCTTATATCACAAGTAATTGGCCTCACGAATCCAAACATGTAACACATCAAGTCCAAACACACAAGCCCAAACAGATCCACAAAAATTCCCAAGGTACGCATCTCATATCATAAACCAATATCCAAATTCATACATACATGTCTGATATCAATATCCGAATAAAAACTCACAACAGATTTATGACAAGATAGATAGTCTAGACAAATCATTCATGGCACAAGAGTATGAAAGTGATAAAACATAGTTATGCTGAAACTCCAAAATGTACAAGTGTAACAGTCCAACCCTAAGACTAACCCCAGGAAACTTGACCACATAGACGAATGGCTACAAGTAGATGAACTAGCCTTGAAAAAATCAACAAGAGGTAGAGTGAGGTCACAAAGCCTTAGTGGGAGTTACAACATCATAAGAATATCCAGTGGAATAGTGGCATACGTAAAATCGATTATAAAATAGTTAACTTAAACACAATTAATATCCATGCATTCTAATCGTGCACATAATGTGTGAGGTCCCCCTCCCTGGAGGAACAAACACACACACTCACATATCAGCTATTGTCTGGCAGTAGAACACTTATAATCCCTTGGCACACTATCACTGGGATTCGAACCGCTATCCACTACCTTTTGATCCTTTAAAGAGGACGACTCTTACCAACTCAGCTATAGCGTGATGGATCACAACTGCAATACTGAGTCGGGCTTCTAACCACATGGTCCAAAAGATGCAACTTGTTACAAATGATACCATCACACAACACATATAAGCACAAGGCCTTCCCAATTCCTTTCTAATGTGAGATTGGGTAACATTGACCCCCTATGCAAGCTGGGTCTCATAATATCTCTTTCTTATAGACCTCGTGTCCTCATGAGGGGAGCCCAAATGTAACTTACTTGGGACCAAACTCACAGACCCAAACGTGAACACCACAACACGACTCTAGCCCACTCGAAAGAGGGAGCGAGATCAGCTTCGCGACCACTTGTCACTTCCCGACCCCCGGACCTTCGGCTTAGTGGACTCAGATGTGCATGTGCGTGTGATGCATCACAACTATAATGCTGAGTTAAGCTTTTAACCATATGGCTTCAAACATGCATCCTATTACAAAAGATACCATCACACAACACATATAAGCCCTAGACCTCCCCCACTCATTTTCGATGTGGGATTGGGTAACATTACCCCCCTATGTAGGTTGGGTCTCAAAGGTGCACCCTATGGAAAAACCATTTCTGCTACTGGCCCTGCTTGCCCAAGAATACTAGAGCTCTCAGCTAACTCTATGATCTACACATGGCCTTCTCAGCCACCTCGACCTCTAGTAGAAATGCGGGCCCTACCCCGAGCCATCTCAACTAGTTAGGCACAGAGTTATAAGTATAAACCTAGAGACAAACAAGACAGATAAATGCACTCTATGTTGGACTATGCATGTGTAGTGAGTGTAATGTGCTTGTAAAATTTGCTATTCTTAAACAATTTTGCAGTCAATGCTCACATAAATGACTATGCTTTACTACCATTTCTGTGAGGACCTGCTCCTAGTAAGTTGGACCCTTACTGCCGTGTAGTCTTGATTGACCCAACATGTGGCCTAATTGAAACAACACAAGGCTCGCTTTGAGTTTTCAAAACTAATAAGCCAAAAATACGGATAAATTAAAATTTTTATTTTAAAAATAGAGCTTGGCATGTTACACAATATACCTGACACATAACAATCAATGGAGTAAGCATACACATGCAACGGAAGCCTTAAATCACAAGCTATAGGTCACATGGCCCCAAACATGCAACACTTCAAGTCTATACAAACAAGGACAAACGGATCCACAAAATTCCAAAGGCATGTATCTCATATCCAAAGTCATACATATATGTCTAATATCAATATCATGATAAAAAGCCCACAATAGGTCCATAAGAAGAAAGATAGTGTAAACAAATCATATATGGCAGAAAAATATGAAAATGATAAAACATAGATATGTTGAGACTTGAAAACGTGTAAGTGCAATAGTCCAGCCTTAAGACCAATACTAGAAAACTCGACGTTAAAGACGAATGGCTACAAGTAGATGAACTAGCCTTGAATAGATCAACAAGAGGGAGGGTGAGATCACAAGACCTCAATGGGAGTTACAATATCATAAACATATCCGGTGGAATTAACACATACGTAAAATTGATTTTAAAATAGTTGACGTAAACATAAATAATCTCCACGCATTCTAATCATACACACAATGATATTCCAAATAAATAATGCATAATGCATGAATTGTAAAATACTAAATAGTAAGGTCTGTCCCAATAGGTTTATAAATCCACAATGCTCGTCATAATCACACAGGCTACTTTGCTCAAAAACCTATCGGGGTAGATCCGAAACCACTCTCAAGTAACCTACTAAACGGAAACCTATTAATTTTTCAGTTTAACATATATATAATCCCCTACTACCAATGTTATCCAAAATTAAGTGGAGAAAACACACTGTCACACTAAATCACTAGTGCACATATATACATAAATACATAGCCTCGTAGGTTATAGCATATTTAGGCAGCCTGTTAAGTCATAGAAAATTTAGGCATAAATATAAAATGTATCCATACAACATCAAAAGGAAGGTAACATTCTCCTCTGCTGGGATTCTATAGACCTACCTCACATTGGCCAAGCATATTCTTCAATTCTTGGTTATACCTAGGAAAATACTTATATTGTATTATTATAAAAAAACTATAATGCATGAAATAATCAAGAAAGTCCCCTCAATATTGGTTCCCACATCCTCTAAACATATTTCTCAATACCTCAATATACTTATAAATGTGTAACAAAAGGATATACTCATCACTGGCTTTTCTTTGAAAGAAATTGGGCTTATTTGGGAGCTCATCAAAGCTTGACCGGTTATTATTTCTCAAAGGACCAGTTGTTGGACATTTGGCAGAATGGGTTTCAATGTTCGACTGGTCGTTGTTTCTCTGGTGACCAATCAATGAGCAGTTTAACCAATCATTGTCTCTCGGACTACCAGTCGTTGGGGTCTTAGAAAGAAGCTCTGGAAGGTTCAGCTGGTTGTTGTTTAGGACGACCAATCGTTGGGAAGTTTGACCAGTCGTTGTCTTTCAGATGACCTGTCATTGAGCTCTCAACAGGAAAATCTCAAAGATTCGACCGGTAGTTATTCTGGATGACTAGTCATTGTCTTTAGACCAACAATTGTTAGGACCTCACTCTGGTTTTTTTCGAGGATTCCTCACTTCGTTTTCTCTCAAAATTTGACACCAAATCCACACCCAATCTTTATACTCTCAAACACACACATTCTTAATTCAAACACACCCAAAAATCAAAATCTTGAAGTCCAAAATGCACACTTTCAACTTAACGGTTCATCGCTCACCCAATGGTGCATCAATCACAATCAACATATGTATAAATAGTACAAAATTACAGTTAATGCATAAACCACATGGCAAACACATAAATGAACCAAGGATGATCAATATTCATAAGACATGTATGTCCTCCATTCAAAACCAAGTATTTTACCATATTTTAGTTAAAAAAAACAAAATATTTCTGTTTAAACAAATAAAAAATAAACTCTCTCCTTTTGTCACATAGAGGACTCAACAACAATACCTTTGCCCTTATCGATGGCTCTTATCACTGCCTAAACACATAAATCGAACCAAGGAAAGCATAAGTTTAAAATGAACCAAAAAGATAACAAACTCAAAACTGGAAATGAAACCTATGAGACCTTTTCCACTCTCAGCTTAACTCTTAATTCACACAATAAACACACAAGGATCTCAAACCAAACAATCCAACTAGAGAGAACAACCATCCCTCTTTAAACATGCCGTCCAAAGGTTCAAAATCCATATCTAAACTCAACCAACACTAAACTCGGGTTTATCAGCTAACAAGCAACCTCCACAACTCACAGAAAATCAAAGCCAAGAAAAGTAATCAATCAATTTCATCAAAATCACAATATTTTGAAACTACCAAACATGTCATCGAAAACTCAAAAGACTCACCTATAGATGAAAAGATGTTTTCATGCAATCTAATTCACCAAACCACTATAGAAACATTAAATACCAGCCAAAATAATTAAAAATCGACAAAGAAATTAAGGAATTTGGTCACTTACCACAAAATCCCTAAAATTGCCCTAATACCAAGAACAATCCGATTTTTGCTCCTTAATGCAAAAATAATAGTGGAAATCAACCTTTGAAGGTTATGAAAGTGTTTGCTAACAATGCCCAATAGGTTTCTAGAGTGGAAAATCAAAATGAAAGGGAGTTGGTTCTCTTTAAGGTGGGGGAGGGTGTGTAATGTGAGAGATGGGGAGGGGGAGAGGTTTGGGTTGCAGCTTATAACTTAGAAAATTTTTCAAGTGTTTTGGGTTGGCCTTTTATACTTTGGGCCTAAAATCCTGGAAAAATCCAAAACAAAAAACTTAAAAGCCCGTGATTCCTCAAATAGGTTTTAGTTAACTATTTAGCTTCAAGAAATAATAAATAGACTCAAAACGGGTTAATTGCCTCAAAGACCCACGGCCACTCAAAACAGACCCGAAACCGATCCAATCGATTTCCACTAACTCAAACCTTGATACTCAACCTAGACCACTCGTTAAGATGACTAGACACATACCTAGGTTGCCTATGACCGTATCCACCTCACTAATCATCTCTCGGGTCAAACAGTATACGTCGGATTTCTCAGGTCAAATTGACTCGATCAATTGGTTAAAGACTCATAATGGGCCAATCTGATCACTCTGATTGTATAATCAAGCTAATTAGGCATTCAAAGGGATGAGGTCCCACATCTTTTCACCCTGATTCTGTACTAGAGCTATGAGTTGGTAACCTATGCTGGTGGTACTACTAGAACTAAAACCTCCACTAGTGCTTGTGGTGCCTAAACTTGCGGTTGCTGAGCTACTCTAGCATGTTCTAATTGTTGCAATGTTGCTTGTATCCCAGTTAACTTTTGAAGCAATGTTGGATCCTTTACTACAGGTGTTACTTGTGCTGTCTATGTAGGTTCTCACTACTGGTACGAGATGATCCATCTCTATACTCAGCCTTGTTGGCCCTTATATTGACTCATTACTTCCCATGTTGTCTCTGATATGAATAGTCCTTAGCAGTAATAGTATAAGTCTTAGGGGCTATCTCTCAAACACAACATGGATAACCCTAAACGGAACACAAGACACTAAACAAATCTATGCTAGACTAGGCATTTGCAATGTATAATATATTTTCCAAAATATTATATTTTTTAAACGAAATAACTTTTCACAACAGATACACACAATGAAACCCATGCTACTGACCCAACATGCTATAAACCATGTTAGGATCCACACCCAGAAAATGAGACTCTCACTACCATACAAACTCAATTGACGCAAGACATAGACCAATTAGATCCACACAAGGTAGTATGACTTTTCAAACAAAGTTTCCAAAATATGTATTAATTAATTTTTTAAGAAAATATAGATTTTTTAAAATCTACCTAGTATACATTCATTAGTCGGAGTACACAACATATGAAGGACTACAACATAAAAGCTTAAAAAAGGAATAGGCCTCAGACCCTCATTGCAATAGTCCAGTCCTAAGACATATCAGAACTCAATCTTAGATGTGGACAACTACACGCTCACAAGCCAATCTTGAAAGGTGGAAAAATGTGGGGATGAGATCACTAGACACTCTGTGAGAGTCACAACATAATAAGCAATAATGGTGGAATAAAGGGATACACAAAATAGTTATAAAATAGTTTGTTAAAAGTAGTGGATATCCATGCATCTAACCATGCTCACAGTAATCCACAAACCACAATGCATTATGCATGATTTGTAAAACCCTATAATAAAATATCAGATCAATAGGTTTAGTAACACATTAATACAAGCCCCATTCAAACATGCTTCTATACTGAAAAACTTATCAAAATCGATCACAAAACACTTTTAAGTAATCCTTGCTGAAGGAAAAATGGAAGCTCGCTGGTATGCTATTTTTTAAGTTTGAAAAGAGGTATAGCCCCCTACTGTAAGACAATGCAAGCTTTCACACAATGCAATGTCAGGAAAATAATCACAGTTTCATCTATACCCCTCTACACAGGCAAGTAACATCTCCCTTTACTGGGATTTTGTCTACTTACCTTGCATTGGCCAAGTGTAGTCATCAACTCCAAGTGTTCCTAGATATTATGTATATATATATTGAATAAAAATCGGAATGTATGCAATACACAATCACACACTCTCATCCAGATATATCATATAATTGAACACCTCTACAAATCATAAGTCCATTCACTAATGTGCAGGATATATTTTATAATCTTAGAATTTTATCAGGGAGGTAATTAGGACAAAAAGAAACCAAATGAACGAATATGGCTTTAAGTACTCAATTACTTAAGAATAGTAATCGATTATTAATGGGAAAAAATTGTAAGTTCAAAGGGAGTAATCAATTAACCTCAGGGAGTAATTGATTAACTATTGGAGAAAGTGGAATTCTGCACCATCAATTTTCAGTCATCTCATAGGGAATCCACTTGAATTGAACACATACTTCCATAGAAAAACCTCATCGAAAACACTAAAAAACAACAGATTTGAAAGCCAAGATCCTCATTAATCAAAAAAATAGTTCTCACAAGATAAACCAAGATTTAATATGCATATCTATAATCTCAACTGCAACACAAGGTTAGATTTATCACTCACACAAAGATGCATCTTAACACAATTCTCAATATGCATGCATAGTTAAAATACAAGTTGATACAACAAACACATGATGCACAAGCAGATGAACTTGATTTAGATTTCATACACAAGTATGGGCCTCTATTCAAAACCAAGAAATCGTTAGATTTTAAATATAAAAGAAAGCAATTTTGATCTCTCGAATAAAACATAGACTCTCACCTGTTGTGTAAATGACTAAAAGAGAAGTCCCTTGCCATTATCACGTGCTCCTGAACTACATAAACATATCAAACAAAAATATTAAGCAAAAGAAATAAACTGAAATGAATAATACAAAATGACCTTGTAGACCCCTTTTGACACCTCTTAAAAACAATAGATACACACAAATGCAAGGATTCTTACCTTTGAAATCACCAAATCAAAGCCTTAATCACACAACATACAGTCAATTGACACAACTAGTGGAAATCCATAGATTAAATACAAAAAAGATGATTGGGAACATAACTCAATGATCCAAAACAAAAAGAAATCAAAGCAAGAACAAGGGCTTAATATGAGTGTAGATATTGAGGGAAGCATAAGAAGTCTTGTATGCATACTGAGAAAGAGGAGAACCTGTGCATGCAACCAAGAAAGAAAGAAATAAATGAGCAATAGGTTAACAATCCGGGCTAGGGTAGATGTTCAGGTCCTTTGCTGCAAAAAATAAGTGACTAGACCCACAACTATAAACCAGCTTAAATACAAACAAACTATCCAGAACATAAGTGAATAGGATCAAATAGAAATGAACCGGCTCAAAGGCCCATGACTCCTCAAAACAAGCTCAAAACACATAGCATGTTTAATAAAGGGGTAAAATAGGAATTTCTAATAACTCAAAATCGCAAAAGGCTCATCCACTCATAAGCATCTACACTGAAATGTAGACCCTTATGACTAAATATACTCTCAAGTCATATAGACTTGGTCAAGGAGTTAAAGAAGCATAATGGCCAATAAAAACACTACTGAATGTAGATATTGGTGACTTAGCACTCAGAAGGATGGGGTCCCACATTTTATCCCCTTCATGTATGCACACACATTCCTATCCCTACCCCCTTTGTTTTTTGTGATTCCTTTTTTATTATCACAATTTGAGAATCATTCTCCACACAAAATACAGCTTAGAAACATGAGTTTTCATAGTTGACAATATAGATTCGAAGTTGAATTGAGGATTTTTTGAGTTTGGGTATTTTTTAAAATTTTGGATGTAATGTCCTAACCGATTGTTTTTATGATTTGTTTTAGGTGATTTCAATTATTTGAGGTATTTTTTATCATTTGTGAATGGTTTATTTCATTCAAACCATATTTGAGTGAGTTTTAAGAATCAATAGATCATGGTGATTTTGGATTTTTGTGATTTGGAGTTGTTTTTCTATTCCGATATTTGAGCTTTGTCAATTAGTTGTTGTATAATGTGTTTTGAGGTTAAATTCTTTCTTTTTTTTTGCAGTGTTTGAGTTCCAGATTGATTTGAGTGATGATGGCGAATGGAAATCTGATATATTTCCATTTTTGTTGTTGTTTATTATTGTTTTTCTTCAATTTTAGGTTTTGGAATGTTAGTGGTTGTGTTAAATCATTTTTAGGTGTTAGTTTGATTAAGTTTTTAGTTTAAGTCAGTTTGTTTGCTTTTAGTCTAAATAATTTTTTTGGTTTTGATTCATTTAGTCGCTTTGTTTCCATTCAAAATGAGGCTTGAAACTAAGGAGAGTGGTTCTATTCTTAACTTTTCATACATTTGACTAGAATTTATTTTTTTTTCAATTAATTTTAAATTTAAAAATATGTTATTTTTGCTTGGAGGCATGTGTTAATCGTAGTCAAAGCATGTTAGACCATTAATTGAATGTAGCATGAAATGAAAATGCATATGGTATAGTCAATAAATAAAAATTTCGTGTTGTATGTGTGTGTTCACGTGATCATGAAAGTTTATGTTGATTATGAATGAGGTACTTTAATTTCATGCTTGATGATTTGCTTGCGGAGGTTTGGAAATTGACGTCTGTTTGAAAATGTATGCTTGAGTTCCTGGAGCATTATGGGTTGATTGTGGTTGGTTTTGGGAGTAATTGAGGATGTTAGAGTGTGAGGTTTTGTGCTGGAACCAAGTTGGAACTCAGGTTTTTGGGTGTCTGACTAGTAGGGCCAAAGAGATATAATTGGTCGACACTATAGAATTTTTCTCTTGGCCCGGGTTGTGCGAATACATGATCGATGCAATACCACAATCATTCATCCCTCGAAAATCACAAAAATAAAAAATCGGTCGGCTAGAAAGTGACGAGTTGAGGTGGCGGTCGGCCAGGATATTTGGTCATTATCGGTTGAGTAAGATTCAAAAAAAAATTCTATATTTCCCTCTAACATGATGATTAGTTATGTACTTCACCATGATCGGTCGACTCAGCTGCCAAGTCATGATCAGTTGGCCTAAGGGAACGATCTATTGACCATTCATAAAATATATGTGAGGACTCGCTCCTGATAAATGGAACCCTCAATGCCATGTAGTCCCGCTTTACCCAACTTGTGGATCAATGGAAACCACACAAGACTTACGTTAACTTTCCAAAACAAAAATTCCAAAAACTTATATGAATTTGAATTTTTCCTTTTAAAAAGGAGCATGGCACATCATAAAACATACCTGGACAAAAAATATCAATAGAGTACGCACACACATATAGCGAAAGCCTTTAAATTATATACTACAGGCTACATGGCCCCAAACATGCTACACAAGGAACCAAATTCTCAAGCCCATATGGATCCACACAAAAAATGCCCAAGGAATGCATCTTAAATCATAAACAAGAATACGAGTTATACATGTGAGTTGAGTATTAAAATTGAAAAACAAGCCAACAACAGGTTCGTAACAAATGACATAGTCTAAAACAAGCATGTATGTCGATAAAGTATGAAAATGTCAAAACGCAAACATGTTGAGTTTCCAAGACATATAAGTGTAATCGTTCCAGCTCTAAGACCAACACTGGGAAACAAAACCTCAAAGATGAATGGCTATGAAAAATAATCTAGCTCTTAAAATATAAACAAGAGAGGATGAGATCAAAGACCTCAGTGGAAGTTACAGTGTCATAAGCATATATAGTGGAATAGAGTCATACAAAAGTTCAATTATAAAATAGTTATTTTAAAGCACTGTTACCATCCATGCATACTAAACTTGCAGATCAATGCATTTCACAAGCTATTAAGTATAATGCATGAGTTGTAAAGCATAATGCAATAAAGGCCGCCGCAATAGGTTTCATAAACTCACAGTACACAACATCGTCACACGGGCTATTATATCCCAAAAACCTATTGGGGTGGATCACAAAGCATTTTGATTTAACCCCTGCTAAAGGGAAACCGAAAGCCAACTGACTATTAATTTTTTATTTATAAAATATATATAAATCCCCTACTTCCAATGTTATTGAAAACTGAGTAGAGAAATCACACTATTACACTTAATCACAATACAACATACAATAACATTAGGTAAGCAACGTTATCATCTGCTAGGATTCCGTGCTTACCTAGTCCACACATATATAATCCACCCATACAATAACCTTAGGTAAGCAATATTCCCCTCAACTGGGATTTCATGTACTTACTTAATCCACACATAATTAATCTATGTGAGACCTCGATTTTTGTGTCTTAGAAATCTAGAAGCCAGTGCGGCTGAAATAACCATTTCGTCCCTAAAGAAATGGATATGTGATACCCGAAAATGGTATTGAAGGTTCAGTGTTCATTTCTAATTTTATTTCTAATTTCATTTCTATAATTAATGGTACATTATCTATTCTTAAGAGATTATTCCAGAATTAAATCCTAAGAATTATCTTCTTATATCTAGCCTTAAAAGTAGGAAAATTATTCCCATTAAATCCTATAAATAGAGTAGTTGGCTATACATAAAATCCCACACTAAAAACATGCAAACTTATCACATGATAAACCCTACTCTTTACCCTTGCTGTCGAAAATTCCTTAACACCTATCATAGCCGAATTCTTTTATCCTTCATCAGATTTCTATGAAAAATATCTTATTAGAAACCTCTTTCCATCCTCTATCTTGCTATATTTGTTTCAACATCAGAAGTTTAGTTACTCTTTATATTTTTCCTTGTCAGAAATACATAGGTTTTGGTGCCAAAATTCCTTGATTGATCCTTCAATTGGTTTCTGTTGTTGTTCTTCTTGTTCATACTGCTCTTTGGAACTTATTCGTGTTGTAATATCATGAGTTTATCCTTTAAATCTTCCCTATGTATGAAATCGGCATGCCCTATACCTTTGCCCTATTGTTGCATGTTTTTACCAATTAAATTGTTTGTTTCTGATCTTGTTGCTTTTAATCATATGTATAATTAACTCGTAATCCTTATATATTATCATAAAATCGCAACCCCTAAACCTTGCGTGTATGAAATCGCAATTTTCCTTATTTCCCTAAACTAGTGACGAATTTGCATGATAAATTAAGTTGGAAAATCAGGTTAATTCTTGTTGTGTTTTTGGAAATCATATCACGCATCCGTGGGGGAGGTTTCAGCAACATCTGATCACTGGTTTCTGATAGGTTTGGTGAATGAAATTGGTAAGAAACTAGGATGTCTATTTTGTTTCTTAATTGTGTATGCTTAGGATGGTTTTGTCTTTACCTTAATGTTACATAAATGGTTCAGATCCTCTTAGTAAAGGAAAAGGATTAGTTTGTTGTTCAAAGACAAGAAAAGTAGGATCTATACCTCATCGGTTTCTCCAGAGATCCTTGTTGAATGATTGATGTTTTCGATGTATGTCCTTGTTGTTGATTGTATGCGCATGTTTGGTATAGTGTATGTATGAGTTGCAGATTGAGCTATGAGTACTTAACCAACTTCGGACCCCTAAGATAGGTTGTGCATGCTTAGTTCGGTTGTATTGTGTGCATATGACTTTCTGATTGTATTGGTTTAATTGAGGATGCCTTGTTGTGGTATTATGCTTTGTACTTGCTTGTGTGTGCTTGTACATTATTGTGTGTCAGGATCTTTTTTTCAGTGGCTATTCGGGGTAAGTACTGACGCTCCTAGGGAGAGGAGAGGTTCTTACTGGTATGGGAGTTGCACAGGTGATAATTCCCATCATGTGAACACTAGAAGCCTAGTCTTTGTGTGGCTAGATGCCTTGTCCAGTGTGCTGGCAAGATACCCTAACCGTTGTGTTTTTTGGATGCTCTTATCCTTGTGTGGTTTGAAGGTCCTTGTCCTTTTGTGGTTTGGATGCCTTGTTCTTGTGTGGCTAGATGAATAGGCTTGCTGATTAGATTGTGTACTAACCATTTACCCTTTGTGCAGTTAAGCCTTAGACAACAGAGGTGAAAGGGGATGACTTTTTTATTGATGAGATCAAATGATGAAATATTTGTTTGTGTACTTCTGTTTTCAGAAGTGTTTGTAGTCCACCCTCAGCCTATGACTCTTGACCCTATCCCTATTATGGTTTTATGATGATTGTTTGATTCCCCTATTATGATGATTGGTGAATCTGATGTTGTTTGGGTGATTTTTGTTTAGATTTCTGCAGATCTTATGATGTTTTGACCCTACATAGATTCTTGTATTCTCACCCTATTATTTTCATCAATTTTCAGGCTTAGGTACATATTTTGTCAGTGGTATTGGTGTGCGAGATCAAGGCTGCACGATGGGACGTTATTGGATACCTCCTTCTTGCTGATTGCTTTCGCATTTACAATTAAACATGAAGTATGATTGTAATGCTTTCTGGTTTATTGAATCTCTCTTGTTCTTGTTTATTTCTGGAATTTATTGGAGGGGTACTCGCTGGATTTTGAGATCCCTATGGGACTTGTGTGTTGTGGTTCCCTTGGTTAATTATAAAGACTTTTCCTAATGTTTTTATTGACTCTATATGTCACCAGAATGTTTGTCCATTATTATCATGCTCCAACCTTTAAAAAAATAAGACAAGAATTTAATTAAATCATAACTAGTGTGATTAAGCTTTGTGAGATTTAGATAGGTCCTAGGTTGGGGGTTTTTTGGGTTTCACAATGGTAAAGGTCCTAATAGATTGGGTTTGGATTCTTACAGGTTTTTTAGTGAAGTATGGTTTAGGAAATATAGATTTGTTATATACTAACATGTTTGTTGGTTTTGTGTTTGTAGGAAGGAACATTCGCACACACCCACAATGTTAATGCCGAAAGTAATTTGATGATAAAATGATTGATTTGTGATGTTTAATTGCTATAATTGATTATATGTTTTGCTGTGTGTTTTTGTGTGTTCTTATGTATTATATGACTTGTTATGTTCTGATGTGTTTTGCTGTGTTTCCCTTATGATTGCCAAATGTATATGTGAGTTGCTACATGTTGATTGTAATCAATTGATGCACGCTATCGAATGTTTTTATGTGTGCCGAGTGCATATATGTGATTTGTGTGATTTCCGAGAGTGTTTTTATGTGTATGTGTACATTGCTGAGATTTGTGCCTAATTGTGTGTATATGTGTGCATTATTTTTCAGCATATGCATATTGTCTGGTGTATGCCTCTTTACCAGGTACCACTTCTTTTCCTTACTTCCATAATTGGGTTTTGTGTTGAGTAACTCCGTGTATTTGTATAATATGGCAAGGAAGAACGCACCTAGGGATCGTCGAGGTAGGTATGAAGCCCAAGCCGAACAGCAACCTGCTGAGCATAATGAACTTGATGCACAAAATGAGCATCGAGGGCAAGTTGAGCCCGAAAATGAACGTAAAATACTAGCCGCACCAGCTATTGATCCCATAATGTCACAAATACTGAACATATTGCAAGGGATTGCTGCAAACCAGCAGCAAATGAAGGCCCAATTCAAGAATACTCCTGCACCCACACCAACTGTGGAAGATCGTATTCCTCCACTTGAACCTGTTCAGCCGGCTTATCCTAAAGAAGCTGAGAGACTTCTAATTGTCATTACGAAGCTGCTAAAGGAAGCCCATCAACCGGGATGCAAAGATTTCAGCGGTTTAGCTAGTGTTGCTACGGCTCGTGAATGGATTGACACCCTATGTCGAGTGTCTTCATTCCTATGCATCTCTGATGATGACAAGGTTGCTATCGTAACTTTTCGACTTGAGGGAGAAGCTCTCGCATGGTGGACAGCCATGAGTTTGAGGTTCAAAAATCGTTTTCCTTCATGGGCTTGGGCTGGAGAATTCGTTGCTCTCCCCAAAAAATACCTTATATGTGAGTTGGAGATTCGTTGCTCCACATTGTTCGTTGTTCCTCCAAGGTTGGGGTCCTCACAATCTGCATGCCCTATACCATTGCCCTATTGCTACTGAGTTTTACCAGTTGACTTGTTTGTTGGTTTTGATTTTATTCCTATTAAGTGTATGTGTAATTAACACATAATCCTTCTATATTATCATAAAGGTAGGATCTATACCTTATTGGTTTCTCCAGAGATTCTTGTTGTATGTTTTATATTTTTGATGCAAGTCCTTGCTGTTGATTGTTTGCGGATGCTTGGTATAATGTATGTATGAGTTGTAATTGAGCTATGAGTTCTTAAGAAATTTTGGAACCCTAAGATAGGTTGTGTATGCCTAATTCAGTTGTATTGTGTGCATATGACTTGCTGATTTTATTGGTATGATTGAGGATGCCCTATTGTGCTATTATGCTTTGTACTTGCTTGTGTGTGCTTTTACATGATTGTGTGCCAGGATCTTTTATCAATGGCCATTCAGGGTTAGCACTGTTGCTCGTAGTGAGAGGAAAAGATCTTACTGTTATGGGAGTCGCATGAGTGGTAATCCCCAATATGTGCACGCTGGATGCTTAATCATTGTGTTGCTAGATGCCTTGTTCTGTTTACTGGCAAGAAGCTCTTACTCTTGTATGGTTTGGATGCCCTTATCCTTATGTGGTTTGGATGGCCTTGTCCTTGTGTGATTTGGATGCCTTGTCCTTGTGTGACAAGATAAATAAGCTTGCTGATTAGATTGTGTGCTAACCATTTACCTTTTATGCAGCTAAGCCTTGTGGGATAGTCTTTTTATTGATGAGATCGAATGATGAAATACTTGCCTGCGTATTTCTGTTTTTAGAAGTATTGGTAGTTCACCCTCAGCCTATGACTTTCGGCCCTCTCCCTATTATGATTGTTTGATGCTTGTTTAATACCCCTTTAGTTGTGTAGGCGAATCTGATATTGTTTGGGAGATATTTGTTTAGATTTCTATAGAACTTATGATGTTGTGACCCTAAAGAGATTCTTGTATTCTCACTAGGTTTCTTTCACCATTTTTCAGGCTTAGTGTGAGACCTCGATCCTTTATAGTTTAGATGTCTGGGAAGTTCAGGAGGCGATGCAGCTGAAATGACTATTTTGCTCTTGAATAAATGAATGTGTGATGGCCTAAAATGGTTGTTGCCAAATATTTTATATTTTAATTCTAGTATTTTGTGTTAATTATCTTTTTTTTATCTCTTGTTATCCATAGTATTATATAATTCTTCCTTTTAAATAGAATTATCCTTTTAAATAGAATTACCATCTTAATAGGATTATCTTTTAAGCATTATCCTAATTTATATAGGCTTAAAAGTAGGAAAATTTAATCTCTTAACACCCTATAAAAGAGTGGGAAGCCTATCCCACTTAAACATACCAAAACCCACCTGGAAATTTCGAAATTTATCTCCTTCCTCTCAATTTTTTATTTTTGCCCGCCTGAAAACCGAAATTCCTTCATTTTCATCCTAGCTTAACTCTTTCATCCTTTGTCGAGTTTCTACAAAAAATATCTTGTTGGAAAGCTCTTTTTATCCTCTATCTAGATATCTTAGGTTGGTCATCCAAAGGTTAGTTCTTTCTTGTTGAAATTCAAGTCATAGTAAGTCGGTTTTGGTGCCAAGATTGTATGATTCTTACTTTAATTGATTTCTGTTGTTATTCCTTTTGTTCATATGATTGTTTGGCATCCATTCATGTTGTAAAATCATGAATTCATCCTTCGAATCTTCCATATACATGACATCAGCATCCCTATTCCTAACCCTATGTTTGCCGAAATTTAATCAATTGACTTGTCCATTGGTTTCAGATCTTATTCCTTTTAATCGTTTGAGTGTTTGACACTTGTTCCTTCCTTATTCACATGAAATCACAGCTTTTTCTTATTTGTATGATGAAATTGCACATATCCTATTAAGTCCTAAGGTGTTGCCAAAATTGTTTTGATGAATTAGGGTGAATAATCAGTTTGTTTCTTGCTGAATTTTTGGCCATCACATCACGCATTCAGGGAGAAGATATTGCTGCATTCAGATCGCTGGATTGTTTTAATTAATCTTGTGGCTTAGTATTGTGTGGTCTTTGCCTTGTGATTGTTTAGGAGATTTTGATCTTATTGGAAAGGTAGAGGATTGCATCTAGTTTAGACTCGTGAGAGGTAGGATCTATACCTCATCGGTTCCTTTGGTTACCTTTGATTGTATGATTGATTTGTTGTTGATTTTGGTTTGGTTATTTTTGGATTGATTGTGCAATTGTGTGATTTATATTTGGTATAATCTTGAAAATTAGAAGGGCATACATATGGCTATGATATGCTTAGTGATTTGTGATTGTGTATGCGTGTACTATGTCTGTATGTGACTCGTTTGTGCTTTGTTTTAAGGATTCTTTTGTCGCTGGCCATGCGAAGTAAATATAGTTGCTCTTAGGGAGAGGAGATGTTGGATGTATGCCTAAGAATATTTATTGTGATGTCTTGAACCCACATGCGTGTACTATTGTCGTTGGCCATACACCATGCACGTATAACATCCATTCAAACCCAAACATTTATCGAATTTAAATTCAAAACATAAAACGATTCCATGTAAGCAAAAGAAACATAAACTCCGAACTCTTATCGTGCAGAAAAACTCAATGGCAATACCTTTTCCCTTATCCACCTCTCTAGCACCGCCTAAACACACAATCCAAACCAAAACAAATATAAGCTCAACATCAACAAAATCAACAAAACAACTCAAAACTGAAAGCGAACCATAAGAGACCCCATTGAACACTCGCACTAACTCACAACTCACCCTAACAACATAACAACACACTCCCAGCTCACAATTCCTAAAATCCAAACAATAGGCGAAATGTCCAAAACTCACGCAAGCCACTCACGGCTCCAAATTGACACTTGAGCTCACCCGATCACACGATTAGATTTCTCAGCCCACAAACACACACTGCAACTCACAAATAAACAATCTCATGCAATTAGAACAACCAAAATCGACAACTCAATCGAAATCTCAAAACACCCAAAATTACCAAAAACACCACTAAAATTGAAAACATTCACCCGGGAATGAGGGGTACTTTCAAACAATCCAATCCACCAAACTAGTTTAGGAGTACCGACATCAAGCTAATAGAACCAAAAATTGACAATGAAAACCAAGATTTAGAGCACTTACCATGAAATCTCGAAAAAATTGTCCTAACGTAAAGAACAGATCGATTACGGCTCCTTGATCGATAACTACCACTAGAAATCGGTCGGCAATGGTTAGGAATTTGTTTTGGGATGAAACCCGGTGGTTTTCGTCAAATGAAAATCAAAAGAATTTGAATTGGTTTATTTGGAAAGCGAGGCACAAGAGAGAGAAAAGGAGAGAAGGGGAGAGAAAGAGAAGAGAAAGGGGTAGGCTGTAGCTCCAACTATTAGAAAATTTCTAAGTGTTGGGTCGGTCTAGGTATTTAAACCCCAGGCCCAAAATATAAAAAAAATCCAAACGGGTTATTTTTAATTATGCCAAAATCGTTTTTAAAATCAATAAACATAAAGATGAGTTAAAATAGTTAGTTGGGCAAAACAATCGGTAAATGGGCTTGAAAAATATCAAACAGGCCTGAAACTAATTTTTCTGCTCAAAAACCCACAATCACTCAAAATGGATTTAGAACTGTCCAATATTGATTTCCATTGACTCAAACCTCAACACTCGACCTATAACACTCGCTAAGACACCTAGATGTACACCTAAGCTTTCTATGACTATGTCCACCCTAAAGGTTAACTTTCGGGTCAATGGTCAACTCTCAGGTCAAATTGGTCGACTCTCAGGTTAAACTGGTCAACCTAGGTTAAACTGGTAAACTCTCACGGCAAACTGGTCAACCTTAGTCAAATTTTTAAACTCTTAGATCAAATTGGTTAACCTCGGCCAACTGGTAAACGCTCGAGTCAAACTGGTCAACTACTCACAATAGATCAAAATCGGACACTCTCACCGTACGGTCATTGTGAATTTTGAGTTCCAGAACTCCAGAAGCCAGTGCAGGTGAAAAAAACCACTTTGCCCCTGAAGAAAAGAATGTGTGATGGCCGAAATTGGTAAGGGATGTCTAGTAATTATTTCTGGTATTAATTCCCTTTAAATTGATTCTTTATTGGTTGATAATTACCTTAAGAAATAAAAAACTTAAGTTTAAGGGGAGATAATTACAAAATTTAATTCTGATAATTATTATATTTTAATTAAGCCTTTAAGGTATGGATTTTAATCCCATAACCACCTTATATAAATAGGAAGTCAGCTACACAAAAATTTTAAATAGAAAACACACAAAATTTTTAAGACCTAAAAACCCTACACCTCCCAATTTCTGCTGAAATCTATAGGAACTTTAAACAAGCATAACTCTCTCATCGTTTATCAAATTCCTGCGAATAATAGCTTGTTGGAAATCTCTATTCATATTCTTTCCAAAAATTATTGGTTTTTCGTTTTTAGGTTAGCTTTTTCTTTGTTAAAAGTTAAATCGAATTTCGGCAGAATTGCCAAAATCTGCTTGAACTTCAAAATAGCATAACTCTCTCATCATTTGTCGGATTCTTGCGAATAGTAGCTTGTTGGAAAGCTCTCTTCATCCTTTTTCCAAGTTTTTATTCAAGAGGTTAGGTTTCCTTTGTTGTAAGATAAGTCGAATTTCTACGGGATTAGGATTCAAGATTGTGTGATTCTGTCTTCAATTGATTTTTGTTGATTGTTTATCTAGTTCGTATGATTGTTTGGCATCTGTTCAGGTTATAAAATCATGAATTCATCCTTTGGATCTATTCTATACATGAAATCAGTATGCCCTACTCTTGCCTTATTGTTGCCTATCTTGATCAATTGATGAACCTATTGGATTCCGATCTTGTTTCTTTTGATTGTATAAGTTATAAACACTTAATCCCTCTTTATTAGCATGAAATTGCAACCCTTACACCTAGCTAACATGGAATCACAAACTATCTTGTGTCCTATGTTTAGTGCCAAAATATACACAGTTAAATTGGGTGGTAATTCAGGTTGAACCTTGTTAAGTTCTTGGCTATCACATCATACATCAAAAGGGGAGGCACCTGCGGTATCTGTCCACTGGTTTCTGAGAGGTTTGGTGAGTTGGTAAGAAAATAGGGTATTCAATTGGTTATTTCGTATGCATGCTTAGTTTGGTTTTGTCTTTGCCTTGTGATATTATAGGTGGTTCAGAATTATTAAATAAAGGCAAAAGAATAGCTTCTTATTCATAGACAAGAGAGGTTGGATCTATGCCTCATCAATTTCTCTAGAGATCCCTATGGTTTGTTTATTGTTTATGATGCATGCTCTTGTTATTATTGCATGCAAATTGATTGTAGGATATGTGCAAGAATTGTGGATTGTTATATGAATCTTATAGGCTATACCGAACCCTTGAGTTTTCTTTTGAGTTCCCGAATTGCATATGATATGTTAATTGAATAAGCTAATTATGTTCTGACATGATTGAGAATACCCTGTTACGGTATTGTACTTGTGCTTGCTTGTGTGTGCTTGTATATGTTTGTGTGTCAGGATCCTGTTCCGATGGCCATTCGGGGTAAATGATGATGCTCCTTGGGAGAGGGGAGGCTCTTACTGGTATGGGAGTTGTATGGGTGGCAAACCCCAGCATGCGCGCGCTGGATGTATAGTCCTTGTGTGGCTAGAACTCTTGTCCTTGTGTGGCAGCATGCCCTTATCCTTGTGTGGTTTGGGATACCCTTGTCCTTATGTGGCTTGGGATGTCTTGTCCTTGTGTGGAAGGATGAATATTCTTACTGATTAGCTTGTGTGCTAACCTTTTACTCTATGTGCAGTAAGCCTTGGACAACACAGGTGGAAGGGGACGACCTTTCTTTTTCCTATTACCAAGAGCAATCTGATGAGTTTTACCTGCCTGTGTACTTCTGATTTTCGAAAGTGTTTGTAGTACACCCTCAGTCTTACTTTCGGCCCTATCCCTTTGATTGATTTTTGAATTATGTGATACCCATAGATGTGTTGGAATGAACTAATGTTGTTCAGGAGATTTGTGTTTAAGATTTCTATAGATCTTATGATGTTGTGACCCTACTGAGATTCTTGTATTCTCATCCTAATGTATTCAGCATTTTTTAGGCTTAGGTACATCCACTATCCGTGGTACCAGTATGTGAGATCAAGGCTGCACGATGGGGTGATATCGCATCACATTAGCATACATATTTCTTGATTGCTTGCGCATATAACATGAATTATGATTGAACTATTTTTCTGGTTTTTAAGGTTCCTCCTTTACTTGTTTCCGTTTTATTTTGGGAATTAATTTACTGGATATTTGGATCCTTATGGGATTTATGATTTGTGGATTCATTGATTTTATTTAAAGACTTCCGTTGATATTTTATTCACTCCTTATGATACCAGAATACATGTCCAATATCATGCTCCAATAACTAATGAACATAACGAATGTACATGCTAAAAATCGAGAATTTGATAAGTAAGCCTTGTGGAATTCAGATACGTCCTGGTTCTTGGGCTTGTCTGAGTTTCATGGCGGTAATGACCCTAATCGGAGAAATTAGTAATAGGTTAGGGTTTGGGGTCGTTACAGTCATGCTAATTAGGCACTAGGAGGGATGAGTTGTAAGGACTCATAAGACCATCACCACCGTAGAGTCCCGATTGACCTAACACATGGATCAATCAAAACCACACAAGGCTGGTTTTAACTTATCAAATCCAAATTCGCAAAAAAAGCATACCAATTTGAATTTTTCTTTTTTAAATAGAGCATGGTAAGTCACAAAACATACTCGTCACAAAATGGTCAATGGAGTACTCACACTCATACAATGAAAATCTTTAAGTCACATACAACAAGCCACACGGTTCGAAACATATTACACAAGAGACCATACTCAGAAGCACATATGGATCCACACAAAAAGTTCCCAAGGCACACATCTCATAATACAAATGGGAAATCTGAGTTATACACGCATATAAAGTATCAAATCTAAAAATCAAGCCCTAAACGGGTCCATAATAAGAATCATATTACAAATTAATTATATATGTCGATAAAGTTTGAAAATTTCAAAACACAAAAGACGATGAGTTTCCAAGATATGCAACTACAACAATCTAGCTGTAAGACCAACAGTGGGAAGCATGACCTCAAAGACGCATGGCTACAACAAACAATATATCCCTAAGAATATCAATAAGAGGCGTTGAGATCAAAGACCTCAGTGACAGTTACAGCGTCATAAGCATATCCGGTGGAAATAGAAGCATGTAAAAAATCAATTATAAACAGTTACTTTAAATCACCATTACTATCCATATTCATGCATACTAAGCATACACATCAATGCATCAAGCTATTAAGTATAATGCATGAATTGTATAACATAATGCAATGAAGACCAACCTATTAGGTTTCATAAACTCAACACATATTTTTGTCACATGGGCTACTATACTTCACAAACCTATCGAGGTGGTTACTTTAAATCACCGCAACCCACAAATCAAAAATCACAAGCAACTAGAACAACCAAAATCGAAAATGCAATCGAAATCTCAAAACACCCAAAATTACCAAAAATGCCACTGAAATCGAAAACGCTCACCCACGGATTACAGGGCATTTTTGAACAGTCCAATCCACCAAACTAGCTTAAGAGTACTGACAACAAGCTAATGGAATAAAAAATCTACAATGAAAACGAAGATTTATAGCACTTACCACAAAATCTTGAAAAAAGTTCCCTAAATCAAGGAACATATCGATTGCAGCTCCTCGATCGGCAACTACCACTGGAAATCGGTTGGGGATGGTAAGGAATATGTTTTGGGATGAAGCCAAGTGGTTTTCGTCGAATGAAAATCGACATAGTTTAAACCAATTTCTTTGGAAAATGAGCCGTGAGAGAGGGAAAATGTGAGGACCCGTTCCCGGTAAATGGGAGCCTCACCGCCGTGCAACCCCGATCGACCCAACGGGTGGATCAATCGGAACCACACAAGGCTTACTGTAAAAATCATTTCCCATTCTTGAAACTTTTCTTTGAAATTGAAGCATGGCACGTTATAATAAAAACTTGGCAAAATCAACAACGGAATTATTAACCGTCAGCGGAAGTCTTTTACACATATCAACCCACGATATAATTCTGTCACACATTTCACATAATATCTCACTGTCATATAAACTTTTCAGTATAAAATTTAAATTCCAGATTCACACGTTTAGCATACATATGCACACGTCAAATGTATACCTACAACACAAATAATGTCGAGTGTCCAAAATGTGTGGAGTACAATGTCCAGCCCTACGACCAACAATGGAATCGTAACCTGGGAGCTGAACTGCTAGTCTCTCAATTTAGCCCTGAGGAAAATAAAGCAAGGGGGGTGAGATCAAAGGACCTCAGTGGGAGTACCGCGTCATAAGCACAAACGTTGGAATAGAGGCAGTTACTAAATCAGTTTGTAAAGCAAGTACGTAACACAATTGAGTCTCATGCTCATATATGCACATAACGAAATTCAAGATGCACAATGCACAATGCACAATGCACGATGACCAAAACATTATGCAATTGCAGAAAATCATCTTTCTGATACACGGCTAGTATGCCCAAAATCTACCGGGGCGGACACAAACCACTCCCGAATAATCCCCGCTAAAGGATCACCTGGAAGCCCATTGATGGTTTTAATTTAGCAGTTCAAAACCCCTACCATCAAGGTTGTCCGAAACTGAATGGAGGAAATCAAATTATCAGATTCCATCTCAGTTTCGTAGATGTGTATGCATACAGCATCATGAGGACTGATAGTTTATAGTGCACTCGAGTAACCATTCATACAGATATATCCTCCATAACCCTCCAAGGTAAGCAACTGTCCCCTCAGCTGGGATCCCCATATACTTACCTAGCTTGATCAAGCATAGTTCGTCAATTCCAGTAAATTCCTAAGAAAATACTTATACCACATTGTTTAGGAAAAACTTGTAATGCATGCTATGTATTTATACAATTCCACATTAGGCCAATCTCACATTTTTAACAAGTCTCCCTTGTGTTGCCACACACTCAGTTACAAGCAGCAATTCACTCAAGGCAACACAATGCACATCACACAACCATCATGCTTAGTTTTGAACATACATTTAATGCGTTCCAAAGTATGACAAGCATTCATATGAGTCTAACATGATTAGTTATCAGAGTACCAGCAATGCCTCTATTCAAATCAAACCATGCAATCCAATTTTAATTAAACAAATCAACCAGTACGCATGTGCAGATGAAACTTAAACTCCCACCTCTTGTCGCGCTGACGACGTACCAGCGATACCTTTGCCTTTCTCAGCTGCCGCAATACCACCTATACACATAAGGCAGTCAGAGAACCGTAAGCTACCCTGAGTTCAAGTGATCAGAAACTACAACTGAAATTGAAACCTAAAGGACCCTCTCACAATTACCACTCAACACTCCTCTGCAATTGAACAATTTAATGTCACTGCTCAAACTCATATCACTCCATAAACTCACAACCATTCCCCCTTAATCACAACTCTGACCACCAAGCATTCACACATCACAATAACACTTAATGACAAAACCTGTATCCCTCAACTCACATTCCATACATACAGAACTTATCTCAAGCAACCAATACACCTAATTCATCAAGAACATTCAAATTCGACCCTCTGACACTGTTCACCCGAGAATTACACAAAACTTTCAGGGTGTTTCCAGACACAATCACTCACTAAATTAACTCAGCAACATTACTAGCAACCTAAAGGAACTATCTTAGAAGCATGGAAACAAGAATTAAACCACTTACCAGTAAAATCTCAATTTTCGTCCAGAATGAAAACAGCTTTAGAAATCACCCCCACCCACCAAACTACCAGTGGAAATGTGTGGAAAACACTAGGGAAGTGTTAGGGTATGATCCCCTAACGATTTCTGAGGGAAAACTGAGTTGAAGGTGAATGTTGGTACTCTTGGATGGTGAAGAGAAAAGAAAAACGGGAAAGGCATTTAGGGCAGATGAAATGAATGGTCTGTTGGGGTTAATGCACAAATGGCAAGACTTAAGTGTAACTAATGGGTTAGCTAGTACATGGGCTGGGTTTAATGCACAAATGGCAAGACTTAAGTGTAACTAATGGGTTAGTACATGGGCTGACACAATGGATTGGGGCTGAGACTGAATTGGGCTAAATCCCAAGGTCTGCCAAGTACAGAAATGCTAATTTCACAGCCCGTATCATCCCAAATGACCCGAATAAAATTTTGTGTGACAATACGGGTATCTGGAATTTCGGTTAAGCAATTGGGCTTACGAATAGTGTTTGGGCTCGATGAACAGTATTTGGGCTCGATGAATAGTAATCGACCCAAAAATTCATGGTCACTCAAAACGGGTCATAATCTGTCAAATTCCACTGACTCAATCCTCAATCTCGCATTCTATCGTACTCTCGATCACATCTAGACACCCTAAAACACTCAAACACGCTAAGGACTCCCTAAGGCTGAGGCACCCCAACGTAAAAATTTACGAATCGAATCTGCACTCTATCGTACGCTACTCTCAGAAGGGTGAGGTCTCACATCCTCCCCTCCTTACAAGAATTTCGTCCTCGAAATTCACTTACCCGAATTGTTGAACAATTGTGGATACTGCTCTTTCATCAGTTGTTCTGGTTCCCAAGTCCGTTCTTCCATCATGTCACTTCGCCACAAGACTGAAACCATCGGCACGGAACGACTTCGCAATTGTTTCACTGCTCTGTCTACTATCGCTACCGGTTGAGTCTGATATGACAAGTCGTTGGCGATCTCTATTGGCGGCGACTCCAACACATGCGATGAATCTGGCACATACTTCCGTAGCATCGACACATGGAACACATTGTGAATTCTCTCCAACTCTGACGGTAAATTCAACCGGTAGGCCACCGGCCCAACTCGGGCTGTAATACTGTATGGGCCAATATACCGAGGTGTTAGTTTACCTCGCTGTCGAAATCGGATTACGCCTTTCCATGGTGCTACCTTCAAAAATACTTTGTCCCCCACAGCAAACTCCAAGTTTCGTCTGCGATTATCAGCATAGTTCTTTTTTCTGTCTTGAGCTGTCTTCAGCCTTTGCCGAATCAATGTCAATTGTTCTACTGCCTGATCGATCAGTTCAGGACTATCAAGCTTCCGTTCACCAACTTCGTCCCAGCACAACGGCGTGCGGCATCGTCTCCCATACAACGCTTCATATGGCGCCATGCCAATGGAAACCTGAAAGCTGTTGTTGTAAGCGAATTCTGCTAACGGTAAGCATCGCTCCCACGACGTCTGTCTATCCAACACACATGCCCGAAGCATGTCCTCCAAGGTCTGTATCGTTCTCTCCGATTGTCCATCTGTTTGTGGATGAAAGGCTGTGCTGAAGTTCAACCAAAGCATTATGAAATTGCTTCCAAAGTCTGGAAGTAAAACGCGGATCTCTATCTGACACAATGGATACCGGGACTCCATGTAGCTTCACTATCTCGTCAAGATATTTCATGGCCAATTTCTCTGGTGTATCCGTCGCTTTAATGGGGAGGAAGTGTGCTGACTTGGTCAGTCTGTCCACTATCACCCATATTGCATCATGGCCTCGCTGTGACCTCGGTAAACCTGTCACAAAATCCATCGTCACATGTTCCCATTTCCATTCCGGAATAGGTAATGATTGTAGTAATCCTGCAGGTCTCTGATGTTCTGCCTTCACTTGCTGACACACTAGACACTTTGCCACGAACTCTGCAATGTGTCTCTTCATCCCTGACCACCAATACTGCTCTCGTAAGTCTCTGTACATTTTGGTGCTGCCTGGATGAATTGCAAACGTTGAACTGTGTGCTTCCATCAAAATTAACTGTCGCAGCTTCTCATCGCGGGGAATACACACTCGACCACGAAATGTCAAAATGTCATCCTCTCGCATACGGTATTCACTGGCCACGCTAGTACCACCGTCATCGCCCTCAACCTGCTGTCGTACTCGAACCAATACTGCATCTTCGAGTTGCTTGGTTCGTATTTCGTCAAGCAAAGTAGGCTTGACAACAAGCTGTGCAACCAAAGCCCCTGAATCATCACTGTCAAGCCAAACTCTGGATGCTCTCAAACACATCAACATAGGCATGTACTCTGCTCGTATGTAAGCTAAGGACGTTACCGTCTTCCTACTCAATGCATCCGCTACAACATTCGCCTTGCCTGGATGATAGTCGATTACCAGGTCATAATCTTTGATCAATTCAAGCCATCTACGCTGTCTCAAATTCAACTCCTTTTGAGTGAGCAGATACTTGAGACTTTTGTGATCAGTGAACATTCTGCACGTCTCACCGTACAAGTAGTGTCGCCAGATTTTAAGCGCGAATACCACTGCTGCCAATTCCAGATCATGAGTCGGATAATTTGTCTCGTGCGGCCGCAACTGTCTCGATGCATACGCCACTACTTTTCCTCCTTGCATCAACACACAGCCCAATCCCATCCTTGATGCATCGCTGTATACCACATACCCCTTACCGCTGGTTGGTAAAGTGAGAATTGGTGCGGATACTAGTCTGGACTTCAGTTCCTGGAAACTTTGTTCACATTTCTCTGTCCATTCGAAAGGAACTCCTTTGCGTGTTAAACGTGTCAATGGTCCAGCCAAAACAGAAAAATTCTCCACAAAGCGTCTGTAATAGCCTGCCAATCCAAGGAAACTGCGAATTTGTGTGACACTTTGTGGGGGTTCCCAAGACACAATTGCTTCTATCTTCTTGGGATCGACTAGAATCCCTTCGGCTGACACTACATGTCCCAAAAATCTAACTTCACGCAACCAGAATTCACACTTAGAAAATTTGGCATATAGTTGCCGAGTTCTAAGTATGTCTAACACCGTCTTCAAATGCAACAAATGCTCCTCTTCTGACTTGGAATAAATCAGGATGTCATCTATAAACACAATGACAAATTGATCTAAGTACTTCTGGAACACTCTGTTCATAAGGTCCATGAACATAGCTGGAGCGTTGGTCACACCAAACGGCATCACCAAAAATTCATAATGACCGTAGCGTGATCGAAAAGCTGTCTTCGGAACGTCAGATTCGCGAACCCTCAGCTGATGGTAACCAGATCGCAAATCGATCTTTGAAAACACTGATGCTCCTTGCAGTTGGTCGAACAAATCATCAATCCGCGGCAATGGATATCGATTCTTCACTGTGACCCGATTTAGCTGTCTATAGTCGATGCACAAGCGAAGTGTGCCATCTTTCTTCTTCACGAATAGTACTGGTGCACCCCACGGAGAGACACTGGGTTTGATAAACCCTCTGTTCACCAAATCTTCCAACTGCGTCTTTAATTCCTTTAACTCTGTTGGTGCCATCCGGTACGGTGCAATGGAGATAGGAGAGGTACCCGACAATAGTTCAATCTCGAACTCGATCTCCCTCTCCGGTGGTAACCCTGTTACTTCTTCAGAAAATACATCGGGATAGTCTTCCACTACTGGCACACTACTCAATTCTGGGAATTCGACTGTTACATCACGAACATGTGCCAAGAATGCTGCACAACCCTTGTTGATTATCTGTCCTGCACTCACCCATGAGATCACACAAAATGGAACTACTCTCCGATCGCCCACAAAACAGAATTCTGTACCATCAGGTAAACTGAACTGTACTTTCTTTGTGAAACAATCCACTCGTGCTCTGTACTTGGCCAAACAATCCATACCCAAAATGACGCCTGAAGGGTGAGGTCTCACAGGAAAGGAGAGAAAGAGAAGATAAACGGGTAGGCTGCAACTCCAACACTTAGAAAAATTCTAAGTGTTGGGTCGAGTTGGGTATTTAAACCTTGGATACAAAATCTCAGAAAAATCCAAACGGGTTATTTTAAAAGTCTGATATACTCCGAATAGGCCAAAATGGGTTTTAAAATCAATAAACATAAAAATGGGTTAGGGCTAAAAAATCAGTAAATGGGCTCAAAGAATATTATAAACGGGCTCAAAAAATCAGTAATGATTTAGAACTATCCAATATTGATTTCCACGGATTCAAACCTCGATACTCGATCTAGAATACTCGTTAAGACACCTAGATGTACACCTAGGCTATCTATGACTATGTTCATTCTAAAGGTTAACTCTCAGGTCAACGGTCAACTCTCGAGTCAAACTAGTTGCTCTAAGGTCAAACTGGTCAACATGGGTTAAACTAGTGAACTCTGAGGTCAAACTGGTCAACCTCGGTCAAATTGGTAAACTCTTGGATCAAATTAGCAACCTCAGCCAACTGGTAAACTCTCGAGTCAAACTGGTCAGCTGCTCACAATAAACCAAAATCGGACACTCTCACCATACGGTCACACTAAGTAGGCACTCGGAGACACGAGTTGTGAGGACTTATGGGACTATCACTGCCGTAGTATGAGACCCTAAATTTTAAGTCCTAGAAGTCCAAAAGCTAGTGCAGGTTAAATAACCGTTTTGTTCTTGAAGAAATGGATGTGTGATGGCCGAAAATGGTATGAAATGTCTAGTAATCATTTCTGGTGTAAGGACCCAAATCCCATATTCCAAAATTGCTCCTAATAGACCCTTACCGCCATGAAACCCAAACAAGCCGAAACCAGGACCTATATGAATCCCACAAGGCTTAACCATCTAGTTCCGATTTTAGTATGTTAATTCCTTTAAGATTTAAAGTTTGAGCATGATATTAGACAAGAATTCTGGTATCATACAGAGTGAATAAAAACATCAACGGAAGTCTTCAAATTTAATCAATGAATCCACAAAACACAAGCAACGAAGGAAACAGGAATGCGAATGTGATGCAATATCGTCCCGCAATGCAGTCTTGATCTCACACACTGGTACCACGAATAATGAATGTACCTAAGCCTGAAAAATGGTGAAAACAACAGGATGAGATTACAAGAATCTCAATAGAGTCATGTCATTATAAGATCTACAGAAATCTTAAACAAGCATCTCCCAAACAATATCATATCATCCCAACACATCTAAGGGATATCATGCAAATTGAGAATCAACGAAAGAGTTAAGACCGAAACTAAAGCTGAGGGTGGACTACAAACATTTTTGAAAATTAGACGAACATTGACAGGAAAAACTCATTAATAATCTCGGCAATAGGAAAAGGACATCCCTTTCCACCTGTATTGTCCAAGGTTTTTCTATACAAAGGACAACGGTTAGCACACAATCTAATTAGAAAGCCTATTCATCTTGCCACACAAGGACAAGGCATCCAAGCCACATAAGGACAAGGGCATCCAAACCACACAAGGGTAAGGGCATCTTGACACATAAGGACAAGGCGTCTAGCCACACAAGGACTAGGCATCCAGCAAGTGCAAGCTGGGGATTGCCACCTATATGACTCCTGTAAGGACCCAAACCCAACCTATTAGGATCTTTACCACCGTGAAACCTAAATAAGCCCTTGCAAGGTCTTATTTGAATCCTACAAGGCTCAGGACACCTAAATGTCAATTTTATTGGTTGAATTATATGATATTTAAAGGTTGGAGCACATTCATACATTAATGATTTTCTGGCTTATATAGAGTGAAAGAAAATATCAGTGAAAGATTTATATTAATACTTAAAACAACTGAAAACAAAACACACAGGTCCCATAGGAATCTCAAAACATCAACCAATAGTATCATGCATATTTCGGAAGCAAAAAAAAGAGAAAGAGGGATTGGAAAGCCAGAATGAAAATCCACAAAAGTTCAAAGACATTCCATGCACTTTCAACAGAAAAGAGATGAAAATTCGTTGAACCGTGCAGCCTTTATCTCACACCTTTGGTACCAGCAACAAAGTATACAGCTAAACCTGCAAAAGGAGAGAAAAGGAGGGATGAGATTACAAGAATCTCAGTAGGGTCACAGCATCATAAATCCTAGGGATTCCCAATCAAACATCTCCCAAACAACATCAGATCATCCCTACTCATCTAAAGGTATCACGTAATTCAAGAATCAATCAAAAAGGTTAGGGCCAAAACTAAGGCTGAGGGTGGACTACAAACACTTCTGAAAATCAGAAGTATACAGGCAGGAAAACTCATCAGGTTACTCTCGGTAGTAGGAAAAGAAAAGGACATCCCCATCCACCTGTGTTGTCCAAGGCTTTGCTGCACAAAGGGTAAATAGTTAGACAGTCAATATTACAGCAGGCCGTTTAGTGGTCTCAGACATCTAGACTTGAACTAGCCTAGGAGCACTCTTATAGCATCGTATACAAGTCATCCTGTCACTCTCAAATAGGGCAACCTAATGTCTAGACTCAAACTGGCCTACAAGGTTTCCTGAAATCCGGACTTGAACTGGCCTACAAGGCATCCAGCGAGCTCTTGCTGGGAATAACCACCCATAAACCTCCTAATTTGGTAAGCATCTCTCCTCTCCCTAGAAGCAACAATACTTACCTCGCATGGCTAGCGACAAAAGGATCCTTCAAACAAAGCACAAACAGGGCACATACACGCATACACAGATAGTACACGCATACATAAATCACAACAAAGGATCCTCAATCAAATAACAATATAAATCAAAGTTCAATACTCAAAGTTATAACCGAATCAGCAACCTATTTTTTTTTAACTTTTGAGATTCTCTATCATCATAACCACACATTTCGCAAGCGTATAACCAAGATAGGAAATTGAATTCACTCAGATTCAAACAATCAAACAATAGGGTAACCAAAGGAACCAATGAGGCATAGATCCTACCTCTCACATGTCTGAGTCAGATGTAATCCTTTTCATTTCAATAAGATCAGAATCTCCTAAACAATTACAAGGCAAAGACCACACAATACTAAGCCACAAGACTACTTAAATAAATACCAAAGGCATTAGGAATCCTTACCAATTAACCGACCCAAATCTAATGATCCGGAAGCAGCAATATCTTTCCCCTGAATGCGTGATGTGATAGCCAAAAACTCAGAAACAATCAACTTGATTATTCACCCTAATTCAATATCCAAATTTTGGCAACACCTTAAGGTTTATAGGGAAACTTGCGATTTCAACATTAGAGATGTTAGGGGTTGTGACTTTATAAAATTAAGAAAGGAATAGGTGTTTATAACATGAACAATCAAAGGAAACAAGATTAGAATCCAATAGGTTTATCATTTGATCAAGATAGGTATCAATAGAGGTAGGGCATACTGATTTCATGAATATGGAGGATCCAAAGGATGAATTCATGATTTTACATCATAAATGGATGCTAAAAAATCATACAAACAAGAGGAACAATAACAGAAATCAATTGAAGGGAGAATCAAACAATTTTGAAACCTAATCTCGTCGAATTTTGACCTAAATTACGGAAAAGAAAACCTAACCTACAGAATAAAAACCCTAGATTTATGGATAGATAATGGAATGAACTTTTCAACAAGCTATTATTCAGAAGAATTCAACAAAGGATGAGAGAGTTATGCTATTTTGAAATTAAAGCAGATTTTGGCATTTCCGCTGAAATATGATTTAACTTTTAATAAATAAATACTAACCTTCAGATGAAAAACCCAAGAAGATTGGAAAGAGGATGAAGAGAGCTTTCCAACAAGCTATTATTCACAAGAATCTGATAAAGGATGAGAGAGTTATGCCAAGATGAAGATCAAGGAGTTTCGGCTAGGGTTTAGGCAAAAATCGGAAATTGAGAAGAAGATAAATTATGAAATTTCTATGTGGGTTTTGGTATGTTTAGGTGGGATAGGCTGGCCACTCTTTTATAGGTGTCTAAGGAGGTTTAGTTAAGAGATAAATCC
This sequence comes from Passiflora organensis, assembly GCA_019739055.1. Taxonomy (NCBI): domain Eukaryota; kingdom Viridiplantae; phylum Streptophyta; class Magnoliopsida; order Malpighiales; family Passifloraceae; genus Passiflora; species Passiflora organensis. Next base: position 3,056,906 of record JAEPBF010000191.1, on the reverse strand, counting down.
CTACTTTTAAAAAATAATTAAAGGATAATTCTATTAGATGGATAGTTCTATTTAAAAGGATAAATCTATTAAAAGAGATATTCTATTTGAAAGGAAAAATTATCCAATACCTTAGATAATAAGGGATAAAACTAAGGATATTAATTTTAAAATACCAGAATTAAAATAGAAAATATATGGCAGCAACCATTTTAGGCCATCACGCATCCAACTCTTCAGGAGCAAAATAGTCATTTCAGCTACATCGGGTCCTGTACTTCCTAGACTTTCTGGAAATCTAAACTAGGAAGAATCGGGGTCTCATAACTCTCATACTAGTAAGAAGCTCTCATCTCCCCAGGAGCATCAGCGCTTACCTCGAATAATCACTGGAAAAGGATCCTAACACACAAACACATACAAGCACACACAGGCAAGCTCAAAGCATAGTACCATCACAGGATACCGTCAATCATGTCAGAACATAATCAAAATGTTCAATACACACAACACATACAAATTAGGCACACATAATGTAACAACCCAAATTCCTAACTATTCTTAATTGCTCCGATTAAGGTCATTACCGCCGTGAAACCCAAATAAGCCTCAACGACACCTAAGACCTATTAGAATTCCTCAAGGCTACTCATAAGATACCGATTTTAAACTTGTTTGTTTTGTTGCTTATCAATCAATTAGAGCATGATATTGGACACATATTCTGGTCACATACGGAGTAAATAAAAACATCAGCGGAAGTCTTAAATTAATCCATTGGGTTCATAACACACAAGTCCCATAGGGATCCAAATAACCAGCAAGAAATCTTCCAATAAGTCTCAGAAATAGCAAACAAAGAAGAGTGCTTAAAATAAACCAGAAAGATGCCCAATCATTCATGTTATATGCGCAAGTAACAAGTATGCAAATGTGATGCAATATCGTCCCGCCGTGCAGCCTTGATCTCACACACTGGTACCACAAACAGTGAATGTACTTAAGCCTGAAAAATGGTAAAAACAACGGTTTGAGATTACAAGAATCTCAGTAGGGTCACAGCATCATAAGATCTACAAAATTCCTAAACACAAATCTCCCAATTCACATAAGATCATTCCTAAACAACTAAAAGGGATCACGCAATTCACAAATCATTCAAAAGAGGTTAAGGCCGAGATTATGGCTGCGGGAGGACCACACTTCCGAAAGTTCAGAAGTACACAGGCAGGTGAAATACAACAAAATCGCTCTCAATGAAAAAGAAAAGGCCATCCCCTTCCACCTATGTTGTCCAAGACTTACTGCACAAAGGGTAGATGGTTAACACACAAACTAATCAGTAAGCCTTTCACCTTATCCTCGCAAGGACAAGTCTTCCCTTAGCCGCAACTAGGGCATCCCCAAATCCAGCAAGGTAAGGGCTTCCTGTCTCGCAAAACAGGGATCCGGCCTCGCAAGGACAGATATCCAGCGCTAGCTTGCTGGTTCAACACCCATACACCTCCCATAAATCGGTAAGTACCTCTCCTCTCACTAGGAGCATCAGTGCTTACCCTGCCTGGCCAGCGGAACAAGATCCTGACACACAAACACGTACAAGCACTCACAGGCAAGTACAAAGCATAATACCACAACAGGGTATCCTCAATCATGTCAGGAAACAATCAACACATCCAATTCATATAACAATAGCATCCCAAGCACTCAATTCCTAACTCAGGGGTTCGATATAGTCTAGGAGATTCATATCTCATTCCGGATTGCATATTCACACCCTACAATCCAATCACAAACAATACAACAAGGGCAGGTAACAAAAACATCAGATAAGAGCAGGGGTGGTTTTTGGAGAAACCGATGAGGCATAGATCCTACCTCCCTTGTCTCTGAACAAGAAACTACTCCTTTGCCTTTATTAAGTAAATCTGAACCACCTAAATCATCACCAGGCAAAGACAAAACAAACTAAGCATGCATATTCAATAATCAATTGAATACCTTATTTCCTTACCAATACCACTCACCAAACCTGTCAGAAACCAGTGATCAGAATCTGCAGGTGCCTCCCCCTTGGATGTGTGAGGTGATAGCCAGAAATTTAACAAGACTCAACCTGAATTTACCATTCCAATTAACTATGCAAAACCTGTTGCTAAAAGTAGGGCATAGGACGATTTCGTCTCAACCTTAAACACGTAAATACTTACATCCAAGCTGCTATTTATATATGGTTGGAAAGAAAACGAAAATACCTTTCCAACAAGCTATTATTTGTAAGATTTTGATAAACAACCAGAAAGTTATGCCACTTTGAAGTTCAAGAAGATTTGGCGAAAACCTAATTCCGTCGCCGATTTTCAAAGTAACTTTAGACAACGAAATACTAACCTCCTGACAAAAAACAAAAGATGGTTGGAAAGAGGATGAAGAGAGCTTTCCAACAAGCTATTATTCGTAGAGATCCAATGAACGATGAGGGAGTTATGCTGGTTTAAATGTTCTGCAAATTATGGTGGCTATAGGGAGGTATAGGGTTTTAAACCTATACGAAATTTGTAGGTTTTCTATGAATAATTCTTTGTGAGGTTGGCTTCCTATTTATAATGAGTGGGTATAGAATTATAATTACCACTTTAATCACTTTATCTAAATAGGATAATCTACCAGATAATTAGATAACTAAACTCTAAACTATTTAATTATCTTCCCCTATTTTTAGGGACTTTAATCTATAAGGCAACTATCTAGCCTTAAGGATGATTCCTAAGGCAATTACTCATCTACAAGAACCTAGATCTAAAGGAATTTGAAACAAATTAATTACTAAACAATCTTACCAATTTTGGCCATCACAAATCCTTTTTCTTCTGGGGCAAAATCGTCTTTTCACCTGCACTGGCTTCTGGACTTCTAGGACTCAAAATTCGGGGTCTTACATCCTCCCCTCCTTATAAGAATTTCGTCCTTGAAATTTTCAACATAAGTACCTAATCAAACAAGTAAGGAAATTTTGCATGCATAGACTCCTCAGTCTCCCAAGACTACTCCTCAATTTGGCAATTACGCCAAACAACTCGTACCCTAGGTACGTTTCGACTGCGAAGCTGTCGAACTGACCGATGTAGTATGGCAACTGTACAGGATAGGATAGGTCTTCAGCAACTTCAACTGGCGGTTCTTTAAGCACATGAGCAGGATCTCATATATACTTTCTTAGCATTGAAATGTGACATACGTTGTTTTCATTTGCTTGATTAATATCAGGTAGTTCTTCATCTTTTGAATCATCAAAAGTCTCAATCTGGTCATTGTCCACAACGTATCCATCTTTATCACTTAAGCCTTTCTCCTTGGGAATTCTTTTTTTTTTTTACTTTGAATATTTTCTTCTGTAGATTTCCCCACATACGCTGTGCAAGCTGCTCGCTGATTTCTATAATATGTGGATTAACAAACACCTGAGTCAAATTTAAGTATACTGCCAGAACTTGAGCCGTCCCTGAATTTTCATGCAAGTATATCTCCAGCAAAGAGACAATACGAAGTTCGAACAAAACAAGCTGGGCTTGAGCCGTTTCTCCACCACCTTGATTCTTTCAACTCAATTCTGAGATCCGTGTCATTCTGAAGTCATACTCCTCCAGCATTGGATAATCCAAAGCATTTGGCTAGCCCCGCTGTTTCACATTCTCAACCTGAGAAGGATCAATCTCAAGGAGTGTGTTTCTTTGTCTTCTGCAGCAGTTGCCAATTCTGCTTGATTTATCAACCCATCATGATCATTGGAAACTTCTTCCACAGCTTTGCTGATAGTAAATCTATCTTGCCCGTATGAACTCTCAGATATAAGCCTTGCTTTAGAAATAACATCATCCCTGAGCACTCTCTTCAGGACTTCTGGAAACGGAGATTCCTCAAAATACTGATTCTTCTTAAGCACGAGTTTCACTTTCCCATAATTTGAAGTAGAACTGTGAATGAAATCAACCATTTCCCTCGGCAGTTTCGTCTTGGACAGCTCACTCAAGACTGCTATTATAGTCTTCATCTCCTCCCCAACTGAAACTGCCGTATACAAAGAATGCGGAGTCAAATTGTACTCATGCATAGACTCCGGCCTGGAGACAGGCTCCGCAATAGCGATGAGAAAATCGCAAGCTTGTTTGCACCAAGGTGAAATTTCTAGGAAGATCCGGTCATCAGCACAGGCCCGTAGCAGACGATTTTCGTGGTCCAGTTTCACCTCTAGCTTGGTCTTTCTTTCATCAGTTCCACCGGTGCTCCTCATACTTTCTTTTGTCGTGCCTACAAGTGTTTACAAGGCAAAAGACCTGGTCATTCAACGTGGATCCAACCCGATCTATTGCTGAAAACACGCTCTAGTTACGTTCAGCACTGGAGCTGCAACAATAACATCTGTCTTGCAAACCTCTGCAGCTCAGGATCATGACCGCAGTAGAACTCCTACCATACGTCTCATCGACTTCAAATTCTCCCTTCTCCCTTGTTGTTCTGGTCAACTGCAGCGCAATCGTGTGGAAAATAGGCTGCATGGGCCAGGTCAGGCACCGTGGAGGTGAAAAACTTGTAGGAGAAAGGAGGAGAGATCGGAGATGGTTCAGTGCTGGGGTTTTAGAAGAATCCAGCAACGCCTCAGACCATCCATCTTGTGCAATTCGGTGCATATCCTCGACCTAATTGCGTTCATCCCAGGGTTGAGAAGAACTGACTTTCTTGGCCCCGGTGATACGTTAAACCTAAAACCCTTTTAAAGGAAGGTTCCGCTGTGGGTATCAGACGATCACTGGAGCGGGCGCGTAGCTGTTAACCCCAGGCTTGGATTCAGTCATGGACCTGATAAGTATGCATGCAATGTGTTTCCTTGCATGCATGCATAGTAAGGCTTGTGCTTCACTTGTTGGCTTCTAAAGAAGCATAAAACGTAAAAGCATTGGAACAAAACTTGGTCATGGATGTAACCATCAGCCATTTGCATCTTCCGTTTTTCTTCTTTCTTCTTACGAGATAGTCCTTGTTGGTCCTCACTGGTTCATCAGCAATTCTCGTAGAGAGACTACTAGCCAGATTTTATTATTATTATTATTATATTTTTTTATTTATTTATTTATTTTTTTTGAACTTGGTCTTCTTCTCACCTGCATCATTAACAACCTCAACATGCAAACCCTGTCAGCAGCCAACGATGCAAGATACTTGTAAGACCCCGAATTTTGAGTCCTAGAAGTCCAGAAGCCAGTGCAGGTGAAAAGACGATTTTGCCCCTGAAGGAAAGGATGTGTGATGGCCGAAATTGGTAAGATTGTTTAGTAAATTATTTTGTTTCTAATTCCTTTAGATCTAGGTTCTTGTAGATGATTAGTTGCCTTAGGAATCATCCTTAAGGCTAGACAGTTGCCTTATAGATTAAAGTCCCTAAAAATAGGGGAAGATAATTAAAGAGTTTAGAGTTTAGTTATCTAGTAAATTATCCTATTTAGATAAAGTGATTAAAGTAGTAATCATAATTCTATACCCATTCATTATAAATAGGAAGCCAACCTCACAAAGAATTATTCATAGAAAACCTACAAATTTCGTATAGGCTTAAAACCCTATACCTCCCTATAGCCACCATAATTTGCAGAAACTTCAAACCAGCATAACTCACTCATCGTTCGTTGGATCTCTGAGAGTAATAGCTTGTTGGAATGCTCTCTTCATCCTCTTTCCAACCATCTTTTGGTTTTTGTCAGGAGGTTAGTATTTCGTTGTCTAAAGTTACTTTGAAAATCGGCGGCGGGATTAGGTTTTCGCCAAATCTTCTTGAACTTCAAAGTGGCATAACTTTCTGGTCGTTTATCAGAATCTTACAAATAATAGCTTGATGGAAAGGTCTTTTCGTCTTCTTTCCAACCATATATAAATCGCAGCTTTCATGTAAATATTTCGTTGTAGGTCGAGACGAAATCGTCCTATGTGCTACTTTTAGCGACAGGTTTTGCATAGTTAATTGGAATGGTAAATTCAGGTTAATTCTTGTTAAGTTTCTGGCTATCACATCACACATCCAAGGGGGAGGCACCTGAAGCATCTGATCACTGGTTTCTGATAGGTTTGGTGAGTGGTATTGGTAAGGAAATAAGGTATTCAATTGATTATTGAATATGCATGCTTAGTTTGTTCTTGTCTTTGCCTGGTGATATTATAGGTGGTTCGGATTTACTTAATAAAGGCAAAGGATTAGCTTATTGTTCAGAGACAAGAGAGGTAGGATCTATGCCTCATCGGTTTCTCCAGAAACCCCTGCTCTTATCTGATGTTTTTTGTTACCTGCCCTTGTTGTATTTGTTTGTGATTGGATTGTAGGGTGTGAATATGGAATTCGGAATGAGATATGAATCTCCTAGGCTGTATCGAACCCCTGAGTTAGGAATTGAGTGCCTAGGGATGCTATTGTTATATGAATTGGATGTGTTGATTGTTTCCTGACATGATTGAGGATACCCTGTTGTGGTATTATGCTTTGTACTTGCCTGTGTGTGCTTGTACGTGTTTGTGTGTCAGGATCCTGTTCCGCTGGCCAGGCAGGGTAAGAACTAATGCTCCTAGGGAGAGGAGAGGTTCTTATCAATTTGTGGGAGTTGTATGGGTGTTGAACCAGCAAGTGCAAGCTGGATATCTGTCCTTGCGAGGCCAGATCCCTGTCTTGCGAGACAGGAAGCCCTTATCTTGCGAGATTTGGGGATGCCCTGGTTGCGACTAAGGGAAGACTTTTCCATGAGGGGCTAGTCGACTTGTCCTTGCGAGGATAAGGTGAAAGGCTTATTGATTAGTTTGTGTGTTAACCATCTACCCTTTGTGCAGTAAGTCTTGGACAACAAAGGTGGAAGGGGATGACCTTTCTTTTACATTGAGAGCGATTTTGTTGTATTTCACCTGCCTGTGTGCTTCTGAAATTTCGGAAGTGTGGTCCTCCCTCAACCATAATCTCGGCCTTAACCTCTTTTGGTTCCTTGTTGAATTGCGTGATTCCTTTAGTTGTTTAGGGATGATGTTATGTGAATTGGGAGATTTGTGTTTAGGGATTCTGTAGATCTTATGATGCTGTGACCCTACTGAGATTCTTGTAATCTCAAACCGTTGTTTTTACCATTTTTCAGGCTTAGGTACATTCACTGTTCGTGGTACCAGTGTGTGAGATCAAGGCTGCACGGCGGGACGATATCGCATCACATTTGCATACTTGTTACTTGCGTATATAACTTGAAAGATTGGACATTGTTCTGGTTTATGTTTAAGCATTCGTTTGGCTTGCTATTTCTGAAATTTGGTTGATGAATTTCTTGATGGTTATTTGGATCCCTATGGGACTTGTGTGTTATGAACCCAATGGATTAATTTAAAACTTTCGCTGATGTTTTTATTTACTCCGTATGTTACCAGAATATGTGTCCAATATCATGCTCCAATTGATTGATAAGCAACAAAATAAACAAGCTTAAAATTGATATCTTATGAGTAGCCTTGTGGAATTCTAATAGGTCTTAGGTGTTGTTGAGGCTTATTTGGGTTTCACGGCGGTAATGACCTTAATCGGAGCAATTAATAATAGTTAGGAATTGGGGTCGTTACAAGTTTGGTAGCGGAGCATGGTTTAGGGAATATAATTTGTTATATGCTCACTTATTTGTTGATTTTGGTGATTTCAGGTGGTGATTTCAGGTAAGAACTCACTCCCCTAGGGGCTAATACTGAAAGGAAACTAAGGCTAAAATCAGATTAAGTTGTAAAGTTTAAATGATAACAATAATAAACTAACGTGCTGATTGTTCGTATGCCTTCATATATCTTTCTTGTCATTACCGAATGTATATGCATATGATTGATGATGTGTGAGTCTATACTTGCTTGATGTTTGATGATGATTTCTATGAGTGTTGATGTAATTGCCTAGTGTGCATTGCATGTGTGCATGTGATTTCCAAAAAAAAAATCTGTATTTTGTTTTCCAGCATATGCGTATCGTCCGGTGCATGCCTCTCCACCAGGTATCACTTCTTTTATTAGTATTGTATTTCGTATATGTTGAGTAGTAAAGGTGTAATCGAGTAGTATGGCACGCTCGAGGCAACAAAGGGACCAACGGGGTAGGTCTGAGATTCAGACCGAACAGCAACAAGTTAAGCAAGAGGAGCCAAATACACAAATTGAGCGGGAAGGGCAAGACTGAGCCCGAAAACCAACTAGAGGCACCAACCGCACTAGTCATCGACCCTGTTATGGCGCGAGTGGAGGTTGATGAGTCCATTAGAATACTGGAGAAACTTGAATCTATTGAAGAATGGTGGTAACATGGAGGGCTCTAATTCAGGTCTACCTATTGAAAATCCAGCTGGGCTGGAAAATTGAGTAGAAGACTAACGATAACCACTCTGCATGTGCATATCGCTACACATCATCAGACGATGGCACGATTTATTTATCTCTTCTCCGGCTTTGTCACCATCTCCTTGGGGGTCAAATCGGTGGAATGTCCACCGGTTGTCTCTGCTGATAACTCATCCACTGATGCTGCAATCTTGTCACGAGGAAGAAAAAAAAAACCGACCTGATGATTTACCATGGCCTCTCTCTGGTGTTGTTCAATCGGATAGCAACAAATTGGATAGAGAAGTTTCCAAAATAAAGAGGCAAGCGAACCAGAGAAAAAAAAAAAAAGAAGAAAAGAATAGCTTGGTTAACTTGCAAGAGAAGCAAGAGCAGTCAGCTCAAAAGGCTGAGATAGAGCAGCGGAAGATTAAGGGAGTCCACCAGAAGCTCTCCTTCCTCAAAGGTGAATTTGTTCCTCTGGAAGCAGATATTCAGGAGATGAATGATGAACCAGTATAACCGCCGGAGCTTCCACCAGAGATTTCGGATGACATAGTGTCCCACGAGTTGAAGCAGCAAAGGAAGCATGTGGTTTCGAGTGTTGAGTGTTACATGAAGGATCATGGTATTTCAGAGGAAGAGATGGTCAAATTCTTCAGAGATTACAGATCCGAAGAAGGATATCAATGAGGAATGCCTCAAGCCAACTACCATTCCCATGCCTCTCTGGAGCGTACGTACAACCTTGCACATGCAATGAATGGCATATACAAGGAAGGTGATGGGTACACATTCAGGCTATCTCCTTCACTCTATGCATACAAGGACCATGCAAGGAATTACTCTCAAACATTCCCACGAATGCCAGCTCAAACTTCCTCTACATGGAGTCGGCCCAGGTCGCCGATAGATCATACTGAAGAAGACAAGTCATTAATATTGCCTCATGTAAGTTATCATGAGATTGACAGGAATTTGAAAAGCGATGTTACTGATGTCCTATCAGTGACGTTTACCGTGAGAATTCATCCTTTGTTCAAAAGGAATATAAAAGGTCTGACAAGATAAACTGGACATTGTTGAAGACCACAAACATACCTATCCCATATCGGAAAGGTACAAAGGAGGTCCGTGTTGTGTGTTCATGTTTGGGTTCGAGAGTTTGGGTCCAAGGCAGTTACGTTTGGCTCCTCTCGTAAGGACACGAGGTCTATAAGGAGGGAAGATTGTGAGACCCAGCCCATAGGGGGGGTCAGGTTACCCAATTCCATATCGAAAAGGTACGAGGGAGGTCCGTGTTGTGTTCATGTTTGGGCCCGAGAGTTGGGTCCAAGGAAGTTACGTTTGGCTTCTCTCGTGAGGACATGACATCTATAAGGAGGGAGGATTGTTAGACCCACCCTTTAGGGGGGGGGTAGGTTACCCAATCTTATATCGGAAAGGTGCGAGGGAGGTTTTGGGTTTATATGTGTTGTGTGAGTGGATCATTTGTAACAAGATGTATCTTTTGGGCCATGTGGTTAAAAGCCCAACCGAGCATTGCAATTGTGATCCATCATGTATACATACACGTCCAGGCCCGTTAGGCTGAGGGTCTGGGGGCCGGGTCGTGACAAATGGTAACGGAGCCAATCTTGTTCCCTTTTCTGGGTGGGCTTGAGCCGTGTTGTGTGTTCACGTTTGGGCCCGTGAATTTGGGCCTAAGTCAGTTACGGTTGTGCTCTCCTCGTGAGGACACGAGGTCTATAAAGAGCGGAGAGTGTGAGACCCAGCCCCTAGGGGAAGTCAGGTTACCCAATCCCACATAGGGAAGGAGCGGGGAAGGTCTTGGGCTTATATATGTTTTGTGATGGTATCATTTGTAACACGATGCATCTTTAGAGCCATGTGGTTATAAATCAAACCGAGCATTGCAGTTGTGATCCATCACGCGCATATACATGTCCGGGCCCGCTGGGCAGAGGATCCGGGGGCTGGGTCGTGACACTATGAGTACTCATAATTCGTACCTTCGAGTGCCTAAATAGCGTGATCATATGGTGAGAGTGTCTGATTTTGGTCTATTGTGAGTAGTTAACCAATTTGACCCGAGAGTTTACCAATTGGCCGAGGTTGACAAATTTGATCCGAAAGTTTACTAGTTTGATTGAGGTTCACCAATTTAACCTGAAAGTTGACCAGTTTAACCCAGGTTGACCTGTTTGACCTAACAGTCGACCAGTTTGACCAGAAAGTTGACAATTGACCTTTGACCCAAGAGTTGACCTTTGACCCAAGAGTTGACCATTGATCCGAGACTTAATCTTCAGGGTGGACATAGTCATAGAAAGCCTACGTATACATATAGGTGTCTTAACGAGTGTTCTAAGTCAAGTGTCAAGGTTTGAGTCAGTGGAAATCAATATTGGCCTATTTCAGATCCATTTTGAGTGATCATGAGTTTTTGGGCCGAAAAATTAGTTTGAAGCCAGTTTGATATTTTTCAAGCCCGTTTACCGATTTTTTAGCTCAATTAACTATTTTAACCTATTTTTATGTTTATTGATTTTAAAACCCATTTTAGCCTACTTAGAGTATATCAAACTAATAAAATTTGGATTTTCTAGGATTTTAGGCCTAGGGTTTAAATACCTAGCCCGACCCAACACTTAGAATTTGTCTAAGTGTTGGAGCTGCAGCCTACCCCTTTCTCTTCTCTTTCTCTCCCCCTTCTCTCCCTTTCTCTCTCTCACGTCTCATTTTCCAAAGAAACCAGTTCAAATTCTGTCGATTTTTACTCGATGAAAACCACCAAGATTCCTCCCAAAACATATTCCTAACCTTCCCCGACCGATTTGCAGTGGTAGTTGCTGATCGAGGAGTCATAATCAATCCATTTTTTGTTAAGGCACTTTTTTTCGGGATTTCATGATAAGTGCTCTAAATTTTTGTTTTCCTAGTCAATTTTTGGTTTGATTACCTTGTTGTCGGTGCTCCTAAGCTAGTTTGGTGGATTGGATCATTTGAAAATGCCCCGTCATTCGTGGGTGAGTGTTTTCGATATTAGTGGCATTTTTGGTAATTTTGGGTGTTTTAAGATTTCATTTGAATTGTCGATTTTGGTTGTTCCAGTTGCTTGGGATTGTTGATTTGTGAGTTGCGGTGATTTGAAATAAATACCTTGATAGGTTTTTGAAGTATAGTAGCCCGTGTGACAAAGATGTGTGTTGTGTGTTTATGAAACCGAATAGGTTGGTCTTTATTGCATTGTATTATACAATTCATGCATTATGCTTAATAGTTTGTGAAATGCGTTGATGTGTATGCTTAGTATGCATGGATGGTAACGGTGATTTTAAGTAACTATTTATAATTGATTTTTTATATGCTTCTATTTCCACCGAATATACTTATGACGCTATAATTGTCATTGAGGTCTTTGATCTCACCCCCTCTTGTTGATATTCTTAGTGCTAGATCGTTTTTCGTAGTCGTGCGTCTTTGAGGTCATGTTTCCCAGTGTTGATCTTAGAGTTGGACTATTCTCGATGTGAAACGAGACTCACAGTCTGAAATGATGGAAACTGGCACTACATGCAATCAAACAATCTCGTCCAAATAACTAATAGCCAATCTTTCGAGTGTGCGTTTGAGGACCCCCTCCTTGGAGGAAAAACAAACAACGTGAAACAACGAATCTCCAACTCACATATATGGTATTGTCTGGGGAGAGCAACGAATCTCTCCGGCACAAGGTCCAGTGGAACACGTTTAATCTATAGCATGCTGCCACTGGGATTTGAACCACCATCCACTGCCTTTTGTTCCTTCAAGGAGAACGTCTCTTTCCAATTAAGCTAGCAGCCCAGCCCGTACGAGGGTCTATGTTACCCAATCACAAAATCTATTGTGATATGCTCTCACTTCCTTGGCCATTGGGCAACAAACTCAGCAATGCGGCGCTTCATGTTTGGCCACCAATACTGCTCCTTCAAGTCTTGGTACATCTTAGTACTACCAGGATGGATAGTGAACTTCGAACTATGCACCTCAGATAAAATAAGATTACGAATATCAACATCTTTTGAAGCACATACCCGGTTTCTGAAGACAAGAACTCCATCATCTCGTACTCTGAAATAACGAGCTATGGCATTAACACCATCAGATAGTTGCTTCCAAATTTCAACCAATTTCGGATCTTTTAATTGTTGATTTTGGATCTCCTTAATCAAGGTAGGCGTGACTTCAATATGAACCAACAACGAAGCATAAAAATCAATGCCAACATGCACACACGTAGCATTCAAATCCAACAACATTGGCATGTATTGGGTGCGCAGGTAAGCCAAAACTGATGGGGAAGGTGGATGAAACTTTTGGCTTAAGACAACAGCGAAAACATTCATTTTTCCAGGATGATATTCGATGATCAAATCGTAGTCCATAATCAGTTCCACCCATTTTCATTATCTCATATTTAATTCTCATTGCGTGAGGTATTTCACAGTTTTATGGTCGGTGAAGATTTTGAACGTCTCACTGTACAAGTAGTGGTGCTATATTTGCAGCGCAAACACTACAGCTGCATACTCCAAATCATGCGTAGAATAATTGCTTTCGTGTGTACGCAACTGTTGAGAAGTATAGGCAACAAATTTCCCATCTTAAATCAATGCTCATCCAAGTCCGAATTTCGATGCATCACTGTACACCACGTTCTCTTTTCCACCGACTGGTAAAGTGAGGATTGGTGTAGAAACCAATAGTCTTTTCAACTCTTCGAAACTTCTCTGGCATTTTTCATTCCACACAATCTGCTCTTCTTTTCACGTCAATTTCGCAATGGTCTAGGGAGTGATGAGAATTTCTCCACAAAACGATGGTAGTATCTGGCCAAGCCAAGAAAACTACAACCTGTGAACATATATCGTGGGGGTTCCCAAGCATGTGAGACCCCTAATTTTGAGTCATAGAAGTCCAGAAGCTAGTGCAGCAACAACGGCTTCAATCTTTTTCGGATCAACAAACACACCTTGGGCGGAAACAACAAGGCCAAGGAAACTAACTTCGCATAAACAGAATTCACATTTGGAGTACTTTGCAAACAACCGCCGATCCCTTAGAATATTCAGCACAATCTCCAAGTGCTCAGTATGCTTCTCTTATGATTTTGAATAAATCAAATGTCGTCAATGAAGACTATCACAAATATATCCAGAAACTCTTGAAACACACGATTCATCAAGTCCATGAAAACGGCTGGTGCATTGGTCAAACCGAATGGCATAACCAGAAATTCGTAGTGGCCGTATCGCGATCTGAACGCGGTATTTAGAATATCAGCATCACGAACTTGCGATTGATGGTATCCAGATCTAAGATTAATCTTGTTGATGTTTAGAATACGGCTGCACCCTGGAGCTGGTCAAACAAGTTGTTGATGCTCAGAAAATGGTACTTATTCTTTACAACAACACGATTCAGCTGTCGATAGTTGATGCAAAATTGCAGGGAACCATCTTTCTTTTTCACAAAAGATAGGTGCTCCCCAAGGTGGACACACTAGTTTGGATGAAACCACGATCTAGCAAATCTTCCAATATTTCAGTTTCTTAATTTCTGTAAGAGCCATACGATACGGAGGAATGGAAACCGGATTCGTACCAGGAACTAGCTCAATGCTGAATTCCACTTCCCTTACTGGTGGCAAACCGGTTATATCTTCTGGAAATATGGAAATTCACGAACCACTGGAACAGAATCTAGTTCCAAGGATTCTTTATAATCATCATGTACGTTCACGAGGTACTCTATACATCCCTTGCTGATTAATCATTTTGCATCTAGCTAGGAAATCATGCAAGTAGGAACAACTCACCTATCACCTTCAAAGCAATACTCGGCACTATTAAGAAAAGTGAACCACACACGTTTGGTGAAACACTCCATACGGGCTTGATATTTTGCCAGACAGTCCATACCGAAGATCACATCCAGCTCTTGGATGTCCAATGGGATCAGATCCACCTCGAGTACATTCGGACCCATACATACAGTATAGCCGATATAGACTAGAACACAAATCAGTTGCTTTCCTAAAGGAGTCAGAACCGCAATAAGAGGAGACAAGGGAGACAAAAGCCGATCCATGCTAAGTGCTATCCTTGGACTTACAAATGACCTGTTTGCTTCGGGATCTAACAACATTTTAGCATTTTGAGAAAAGATGGAAATAGTATCTATCACCACATCAGGACTAGCCTCAGCATCAATTAGGGTAAATAGCCTCGTTGGTCTTGGTTGCACCTCACTTGTGGATTCGTTAGGTGGTCCTCCTAGTGCACGTGCTGGTGGTTTGGTGGAGTTAGCATACCCACATTGGCCAGCACTTGGTGTGCCTATGATACGTCTTGGTTTTGAGCATTCCCTCTGAATACGCCCCATCTCGCCATAATTGTAACATCGACGTTGTTGAGTATTCCACGTAGATCTATTGGAATTCGGACCAGAAAAGTTCTTCTTGTTGTTACCTCCATTGCCATTGTTTTTTCGGAGGATAGGACCTCAAAGGATAAAGTCCCATATGCCGATCGAACTTCAAATCTCGTCTGAAGAATCTGCCACTAGTGGCTGCAGATGGCTTCTTAGTTTGTATGGTCTTCTTGGCTTCAGTTGCAGCGGTGTTTAGTTCTTGCAAATCCTGCAACGGTGTTTAGTTCTTGCAAATTCTGCATCGGTGTTTAGTTCTTGCAAATTCTGCATCGGTGTTTAGTTCTTGCAAATTCTGCATCGGTGTTTAGTTCTTGCAAATTCTGCATCGGTGTCGTATCGACAACGGTTTTGATCTCAGTACTCAGCCTATTTGAAATCATCTTGCAAGCTGGTACAGTGAACGATCCTCCTCTGGTGCAAATCAGGACAAGTCCCTCAATGCTCTCACATATTCCAGCACCGAATGGGTGCCTTGTTCAAGCTTATAGAAAGCTTGTCGCTGCTCGGTTTTATGGAATCTCGTATAGAACCTCTCGTTGAACTCATACTGAAATTCTTCCCAAGTAGGCAAACGATCACCGAATTACAGGCTCACAGTTGTCCACCATGCGAGGGCTTCTCCCTCAAGTAGGAAAGTAACGATGGCAACCTTGTCATCATCAGAGATACGCAAAAACAAGGATACACATGCATAAAGTGTCTACCCATTCACAAGCCGTTGTGGCTCTGGCTGAACTATTGAAATCTTTACATCCCAACTGATATGCTTCCTTCAATAGCTTCATAATAACGACTGGAAGTCTCTCGGCTTCCTTAGGATGCATCGGTTGTACAGGCTCAAGTGGAGGAATAGGTTCTTCCATAGGCGTGGGTGCAGGAGCATTCTGAAATTTCACCTCCACATGCTGCTGGTTTGCAACGATCCCTTGTAACACATTCAGAATTTGTGCCATCACAGGATCAATGGCTGGTGCAGTTGGTGCCTCAGGTTGGTTTTCTGGCTCAGGTTACCCTCCCTACTCAATCTGTGCCTCGTGTTCATTCTGCTCTATAGGTTGCTGTTCATCCTGAATCCCATACCTACCCTGTCGATCCCTTGTAGTGTTCAACCTTGCCATAATATATAAGCACACGATGTTACTCAACACAAAACTACAAAAAGAAGTGGTACCTGGTGGAGAGACGTGCACTGAACGATATGCTTATGCTGGAAAAACAAAATACACATGCACACAAGTACTCACAAGTTTCGGAAATCACATGTACACATTCAATTACACACTCGGCAATCACATTAACACACATAAGCACTTGACAAACATACTTTCACACAAACTATACTCGGCAATCATGCAAAACCACATCCCATGCATTCGGCAATACACATGTTTCACACATATCACACTCGGCATTATGGCAACAATCATACAAAAACATACCTGACATGCTTACAAATCAGTTACATATATTCGGTAGTCATTAAGGGACACTCAACGGCATGCACCAACTGCACACACATACTCGGCAATGAAAGAAAACATAGCTAAGCACCCATCAAAACTCAGCAAAACACATCAAATCATGCAATGCATAAAAGCATACATAAATACACCGCAAATTAAATAATCAAATACATTACTTGAATAATTAAAACCAGGTTTTTAGCATTAGATTACTTTCAGTATTAAACCCTTAATGAGAGTGTGTGTTCTCATGTACCTACCTACAAACATAAAATCAACGAATATGTTAGCATAGAACAAATAATATTCTCTAAACCATGCTACGCTACCAAACTTGTAAGGACCCCAAATCCTAACCTATTCATACTTGCTCCTAATAGGACTCTTACCACCGTGAAACCCAAACAAGCCCAAAACCAGGACCTATTTGAATCCCACAAGGCTTACCCATTTAAGTTTCGATTTTAGCATGTTCATTCTTTGTACTTATAACAATTGGAGCATGATATTGGATAAGCATTCTGGTATCATCCAGAGTAAATAAAACATCAGCAGAAGTCTTTTAAATTGAATCATTGGAACCACAACATACAAGTCCCATAGGGATCTAAAAATCCAACAAGTAAACCTCCAGTACAATCCAGAAACAAACAAGCAAAGAAGGGACTTGAAGACCAGAAATAGTCCGATCAAAGTTCATGTTAAATACGCAAGTAACCAAGGGAACAGGAATGCGAATGTGATGCAATATCGCCCCGCCATTCAGCCTTGATCTCACATACTGGTACCACGAACAGTGAATGTACCTAAGCCTGAAAAATGATGAAAACAATAGGATGAGATTACAATAATCTAAATAAGCTCACATAAGATCTATAGAAATCTTAAACAAATATCTCCTAAACAACATCAAATCAACCTATACAACTAAAGGGAATTAGGCAATCATCATTCAACCAAAAAGGGATAGGGCCAAAAGCTAAGGCTGAGGGTGGACTACAAGCACTTCCGGAAATCAGAAGTAGACAGGCAAGTAAAACTAATCAAACATCTCAGCAATAGGAAAAAGCCATTCTCTTTCACCCATGTTATCCAAGGCTTCGCTGCCCAAAGGATAAAGGTTAGCACACAAGCTAATCAACAAGCCTATTTATCTTGCCACACAATGACAAGGCATCCAAGCCACACAAGGACAAGGTATCCAAACCACACAAGGACAAGGGTATCCAAACCACACAAGGATAAGGGCAACAAAACTACATAAGGATAAGGGAATCTTTCCACACAAAGACAAGGCGTCTAGCCACACAAAGACTAGGCATCCAGCACATGCAAGCTAGAGATTGCCACCCATACGACTCCCATAGAAGTAAGAACCTTTCCTCTCCCTAGAAGCATCAGCGCTAACCCCGAATGGTCACCAGAAATAGATCTTAACACACAAACACATATAAGCACATACAGGCAAGCACAAAGCACAATGCCATATAAGGTACCCTCAATCATGTCAGAACACAATCAGCATGTTCAATACACACAACACATGAAAATTAGGCACACATAACCTATCTTAAAGGATTTGGTATAGTCTATATAACCTTAAATCAATTCGCAACTCAAGAAAAAATCATCTTACATATGCGCATACAATATAATAGGTATAGGTACCGAAATCAACAAGCAAACAAAAGGATCTCTGCAGAAACCGATGAGGCATAGATCCTACCTCTCTTGTCATTGAACAATAAGCTATTCCTTTGATTTTATTTAAGGGATCAAACCACCTATAACATCATAAAGCAAAGACAAAACCAAACTAGGCATGCATACTCAATAACCAAGTAAATACTCTATTTCCGTACTAAGTCCACTCACCAAACCTATCAAAAACCAGTGATCAGATGCCACAAGTGCCTTCTCCTTGGATGTGTGATGTGATAGCCAAGAGCTTATCAAGAAACAACCTAAATTACCATCCTAGTCAAAATACAAATTTCGGCATTAAGAATAAAACAAAAGGGAAATTTGCGATTTCATGTTAACAAGCTATCGGGGTTGCAATTTCATGTTAACAAGGAAGGATTAGGTGTTTATAACATATATAATCAAAAGGAATAAGATCAGAAACCAATAGGTTAACCAATTCATCAAAACCAGCAACAATAGGGCAAAGGTAGGGCATGCCAATTTCATGCATAGAGTAAATTTAAAGGATGAATTCATGATTTTTCAACATAAATGGATGCTAAACAATCATACAAACAAGAGGGACAACAACTGAAATCAATTGAAGGAAGAATCACATAATTTTGGAACCAATCCCACCGAATTACGAGTTGAATTTTTACAGTAAAGAACTAAAATCCTTATGGCCAAACAAAGGTAGCTAGATAAAGAATGGAAATTTTTTTGCAACAAGCTATTATTTGTAAAAATCTGGCAAAGGGTAAGAGAGTTATGCTAGTTTGAAGTTGAAGAAATTTCGACAACAATAGGGAGGTGTAGGGTTTCATGTTTGACAAATTTTGTGTATTTTTTGGTGTAAGATCTATGTGTGACCAGCTACCTCGTTATATAGGGTGGCTATGGGATTAATTTCTCTACTTTAAAGGCTACATTAAAGTAAAATAATTATCAGAATTAAATTCTGAAATTATCCTTCCATAGTTTTAGGGATTTTATCTCCTAAGATAATTTTGAACCAATAAGTGACCAAACCAAAGGGAAATAAAAACAGATGTGAGACCCCGAATTTTGAGTCCTAAAACTCCAAAAGCCAGTATAGTTAAAATAATTGTTTTGCGCCTGAAGGAATGGATGTGTGATGGACGAAAATGGTATGGAATGTCTAGTATTTTTTTTTGGTTTTAATTCCCTTTAATTTGTTTTCTTATTGGTTGAAAATTACCTTAGGAGATAAAATCCCTAAACTTAAGGGAGGATAATTATAGAATTTAATTTTGATAATTATATTACTTTAATCTATCCTTTAAAGTAGGAAACTTAATCCCATAACTACCCTATATAAAGAGGAAGCCGGTCACACATAAATCTTACAAAAAAAAGACATAAAATTTGTCAAACCTTGAACTCTTCACCTCTCTATTGCTGCCGAAATTTCTTCAACTTAAAACTAGCATACCTCTCTCATCCTTTGTCGGATTTTTACAACTAATAGCTTATTGGAAAGGTCTTTCCATCCTCTATCTAGCTACTTAGGTCTGGTCATCATGAGGTTAGTTCTTCACTGTTGAAATTCAACTTGTAATTTGGCGGGTTTGGTACCAAACTTCTGTGATTCTTCCTTCAATTGATTTCTGTTGTTGTTCTTCTTGTTCGTATGATTGTTTGGCATCCATTCATGTTATAAAATCATGAATCTATCCTTTGAATCTTCCTTATACATGAAATTGGTATGCCCTACCCTTTCCTTATTGATGTCAATCTTGATCAGTTGATTAATCTATTGCTTTCTGATCTTGTTCCTTTTGATTGTATGTGTTATAAACACCTAATAATTCCTTGTTAACATAAAATCATAACACCTATAACCTATTAACATGAAATCGCAACTTTCCCTATTGCCCTATTCTTAGGGCCGAAAATTGTATGTTGATTGGAATGGTAATTCAGGTTGTTTGTTGTTAAGTTCTTGGCTATCACATCACACATCCAACGAGGAGGAACTTGCGATATCTAATCATTGGTTTCTGATAATTTTGGTGAGTGGAATTGGTAAGGAAATAGGGTATTTACTTAGTGATTGAGTATGCATGCTTAGTATGTTTTTGTCTTTGCCTTATGATGTTATAGGTGGTTCGGATCACTTGAATAAAGGCAAAGGAATAGCTATTTATTCAGAGACAAGAGAGGTAGGATCTATACCTCATCGGTTTCTCTAGAGATTCTTTTCTTTGCTTGTTGATTTCGGTACCTATGCTTGTGTTAATGTATGCGCAGAGATAGTATATGCATGAGTTGCATATTGATTTGAGGCTTACTTGGGTATTGTCGAACCCTTGAGATAGGTTATGTGTCACGACTCGGCCTCTGGACCCTCAGCTCAGCGGGCTCGGACATGTATGTGCGCGTGATGGATCACAACTGCAACGTTCGGTTAGGCTTATAACCACATGGCCGAAAAGATACATCTTATTACAAATGATCCACTTACACAACACATATAAGCCCAAGACCTACCTCGCATCTTTCCGAAGAGGGATTGGGTAACCTGACCCCCCCTACGGGCTGGGTCTCACAATCTCCCCTCCTTATAGACCTCGTGTCCTCACGAGGGTAGTCAGACATAACTGCCTTGGACCCAAACTCACGAGCCCAAAGGTGAACACACAACACGGACCTCCCTTGCACCTTTCCTATGTGGGATTGGGTAACCGGACTTCCCCTGCGGGCTGGGTCTCACAATCTCCCCTCCTTATAGACCTGACTTGGGCCTAAACTCACGAGCCCAAATATGAACACACAACACGGCCTAATCCCACCTAGAAGAGGGAACGAGATCGGTTCCGCTACCATTTGTCATGACCCGGCCCCCGGACCCTCGGCCCAGCGGGCCCGGACGTGTATGTGCGAGTGATGGATCACAACTGTAATGCTCGGTTGGGCTTATAACCATATGGCCCAAAAGATGCATCTTGTTACAAATGATCCACTCACACAACACATATAAGCCCAAGACCTCCCTTGCACCTTTCCGATATTGGATTGGGTAACCTGACTCCCCCCCCCCCTACCAGCTGGGTCTCACACATAGGACCATCACTGCAATAGAGTCCTGATGGACCCATCACGTGTATCAATCAAAACCACACATGGCTCGTTTTAACTTATCAAATCCAAATTCCCAAAAATGCATACCAATTTGAATTTTCCATTTAAAATTTGCATGCTAGTCACAAAACATACCCGTCACAAATTGGTCAATAGAGTACGAACACTCAAACAATGGAAATTTTTAAATCACACAACAAGCCACATAGCTCGAAACATAATACACAAGAGACCACACTCACAAGCATATATGGATCCACACAAAAAATTCCCAAGACATGCATCTCATAATACAAATGGGAAATCCAAGTCATACATGCATATAAAGTATTGAATCTGAAAATCGAGCCCTTAATTAGTTCATAGTAAGAATTATATTCCAAATTAAGCATGTATGTCAATAAATTATGAAAATTTCAAGACACAAAAATTGTCGAGTATCGAAGATGTGCAACTGTAATAGTTTAACTCAAAGATCAACATCGGGAAACGTAACCTCAAAGATGCACAGCTACAACAAACGATCTAACATTAAGAATATAAAAAAAAGGGGTAAGATCAAAGACCTCGGTGGAAGTTACAGTGTCATAAGCATATCTAGTGGAAAAGAGGCATACGAAAAATCATTGTTACCATCCATGCATACTAAACTTGCAAATTATTGCATTTAACAAGTTATTAAGTATGATGCATGAATTGTAAAAAACAATGCAACAAATACCAACCCATTAGGTTTCATAAACCACAACACACATCTTTGTTGCACGGCCTACTATACCCCAAAAACCTAACTAGGTTGTTCACAAAACACTTTTAAGTAATCCTTGCTAAAGGGAAACCGAAAGCTCAATAGAAAATAATTTTTCATTTACAAAATACATATAAATCCCCTGTTGCCAATGTTATCCAAAATTGATTGGAAAATTCACACTATTATACTCAATCACAATCCACCATACAACAACCTGAGTGGAGCAATATCCCCTTGACTAGGATTCCGTGCTTACCTAACCCACACATATATAATCCATCCATACACAACCTTAGGCAAGCAATGTTCCCCTCTACTGGGATTCAATGTACTTATCTAATCCACACATAAAAAATCCATCTATAATACAACTATAGGTAAGCAATATTTTCCTCTGTTGGGGTTCCATATACTTACTATGTTTAGTCAGACACACGTATATAGCCTTCTCATTGAAATCCATAGTGCATGAAATACAAAACACATTAAAAGAGCACTCATAAAGGGTTGATTGGGATATGATTTAATGTTCTTTTAGTGTTGGATAGGTTAAGAGTAGGTTTGGCGCTCCAAAAATGAGGTATACTGGTTGCCGAAAGGGTATGGTGGTAAGTGAAATAGGTATGTGGGCGTGTAGAATCGAAATAAGTGGGAACAGAGGTGTACATGGCCTAAAGTACAAGGTCGTGTACTCCCCTACACATGCCGTGTACTGTTCTGTCCACAACAATACACGGGCTCCTGGGAGGGTACACTGGCATGTACTTATTCTAGAAGAGATACGCACCCTGAAAACAACCCAAAACGCTACCCAAAGTCGCTCAAACCCTCAAGAACCCTGACCAAGGTTTCTCAGCAAATGAAAAACACTTTACAAACAACAAATCACACAATTCAAAGGGACACAAACAAACACTTGGGTATATACACAAATCAAATGAATGGTTTCAAACATCGGGTTACATGCCCACTCAACACACATAAACACACATAAACACACAACCAACTTGCTTAGGAGTTCAAACACATAGTTCATTCATCCAAAATATGGCAAGCAATTTCATGAAGCTAATATTGTGAAACTCTGATCTTTAGTAGGGTAGATGTCCTAGAAGTTCGTGAGTCATAAATGGGACTTAGTGATCCGTGCAGCAAAAATGACCATTTTGACGTTGACGATTGAATGTGTGATTGCCTTAAAAGTTATTTCTGATTTTTCTTCCGATTTTTCTAAGTATTATTCAGTTATTTTTCTGTTAATTATCATTAGTTTAAATCCCCATTATCAAAAGTATTAGATAATTCTTTTTATCCTAGGTATATAATTATCTATTTTTAAATTTTAAGCTTATTTATCCGTTAAACATTATCTTATCCTTTAAGTTTAAAAGTAGGGAAAATCTATCCTTTAAGCACCCATATAAGAGAAGGCCGGCCACCGTTGTTCTCCACTCTCATTCTCTTTTTTTTTTTCTTCACAAACACAAGTCCTCTTCCATTTTCTTTCTTTGTGGCCGAAACCTATACCCTCACTATCCAAAATTTTATAAAATTCCCCTCCTTCATCAGATTTTAACGTGTGATAGTTTGTTGGATTTTCCTCTTTGTGTTGCATCTTTCTTGCTTGAATTCATATTCAAAAGGTTAGTGGTTGTTTATTAAATAGATGCCGAGTTTGTTTATGCCTATGTGTATGCTGATTTTTTTCTTCCTTCTTCTAATGTTTTTGAATCTTGTTCCTCTTGTTTGTATGAACATTTGACACCTATTATCCTCTTAATATTACAAAATTGCACATATTCCCTTTTTATTCTTAAAAATAGTGATTAGTCTCCTAAATCCTAAATGTTGCTGAATTGTGTACCTTTAAATGGAATGAATAATCAGGTTCAAACTTGTTGGGTTCTTCGTTGTCACTTCAGGCATTCAAAAAGAAGGTTATTGCTGCATTTGGATTGTCGGTTTTGGTTGGTTTTGGTGAGTGAAATTGGTGAGGACCGTAGGTTGTCCTTCATTTTTCTATTTTTGTATTACATACTTAGTTTTTGTGTTATCTTTGCCTTATAATTGTTTAGGTGTTTCTGATCCTTGTGATAATGGAAAAGAAGTAGCTTTTTGTTTAAACTCGTAAGAGGTAGGATCTATAGCTCATTGGTTTCTTTGAAAATCGCCTTGCTTGTTTCTTTTAATTTCGGTTTGTTCATCAGTACTGTGCATGCTTAAAGATTGTCATATTCATTCTTGATATCTGGAAGATATGGGGTTAGGAATGCCCTATTTTGGATTGATTTATAGTGTATTGTACTATGCATTGTGTTGTGATTGGATTGAGGATACCCTATTGTATTTTTATATGTGTGTCTTGTTTGAAAACGGATATGATCCTCTTTTATTGGCCATGCAAGTTAAGTGTTGATGCTTCTGAGGTATAGGAGAGGTACTTACTGAACCAGGAGTTGTATGGTGATTGTTTCCTAGTAAGAGTTCGTTGGATTCCCCATATCTAGTAACTGAGGGGATGCCCTATTTCTTGTGTTGGTAAGACGTCTTGTATCTAGTAATTGGCAGGAAGCCCCAAATCTAGTTTGGTGGGATGGAAAAAGGCATGGTGTAAGTTTGTATGCTAACTATTTTCCTTTCTGCAACACAACCTTGGAAAACACAGGCAGTAGGGGATAAACTATGTGGTTTTCCAAATTGTGTAGTACATTAAGACTGCCTACCATATTTACCACCAGTTTCATCAATCTAGATTACGGCTCCTTCATCGGCAATTACCTATGGAAATCAGCCGGGAAAGTTAGGAATGTGTTTTGGGATGAATCCTGATGGTTTTCGTTGGAAGGAAATTAACAGAATTAGAACGGGTTTATATGGGAAGTGAGGCGTGAGAGAGAGAAAGGGAGAGAACAGGAGGATAAATGAGCTATTGGGATTCCAGTACTTAGAAAAATTTCTAAGTGTTGGGTCATAGTGGCTATTTATATCCCGGACCTAAATTCTCGAAAAAATCCGAACGGATTATTTTAAAATTCCGATAGGCCCCGAGTGAGCCAAAATATGTTTTAAAATCAATAATCATAAAAATATATTAAAATAATTAATTGGCTAAAAAATAGGTAAATGGGCTCAGAAAATATCAAACAGACCCAAAATGGGTTTTTGGTTCAAAGGCCTGTGATCATACAAAATGGACCCAGAACTAGCCAATAATGAATTCCACTGATTGAAACCTCGACACTCGACCTAAAATACTCGCTAAGATCCTTAGACGCACACCTAGGCTTTCTATGACTATGCCCACCGTAAAGGTCAACACCTAGGTCAAACCGAACACTCTTACTATATGGTCACACTGGATAGGCACTCGAAGGGACGAGGTCTCACATGGCTCACACTCGTCACATCATCTTAGAAAACATTGGGGTACTCTCTCACCACTGGTACACTACTTAACTCTAAGGACTCCATTGTCACATCTCTGACATATGCAAAAAATGCTGTACAACCTTTGCTTATCATTCGTCTGGCACTCAACTAAGAGATCAAGCATGTCGGTATCACTCATATATCACCATTAAAACAATACTTTGTATCGTCAGCCAAACTAAACCATAACCTCTTTGTAAAGCAAGCTATCTATGCTCTGTATCAAGTCAAACAGTCCATACCTAGGATAACGTCAAACTCCCTGATATCCAATGGAATTAAATCTATCTCAATCTCCACTGGACCCCTGCTCAGCACACAACCCAAATACACTCTGTTTCCAGCCAACTGTTCACCTAATAGAGTCAGAACCTCAAATCCTGTGTAGTCAAAACAGCTTTGTCTTTCTAGTTGTAAGGACTCACATTCTGGAATCGCTCCTAAGTGAGAAACCCTTACCGCCGTGAAACCCAAACAAGCCCAAAACCAAGACCTATCTGAATCCCACAAGACTTAACCATCTAATTTCCGATATTAGTATGTTCATTCCTTAAGTTCTTAAAGTTTGGAGTATGATAGTATTGGAGAAACAATCAGGATTCATATAGGGTGAATAAATCATAAACAGAAGACTTTATGATTAGTCAAGGGAACCACAACACACAAGTCTCATAGGGATCTAAAAATCTAGAGAGTAAATCCCCAGTAAGTTTTCAAAACAATCAAATAAAGGAGACATTCTAAAAACAAAAAAGTGGTCCAATCAATCTTCATGTTATATGCATAAGTAGTCAAGGAACAGGTATGCAAATGTGATGCAATATCGCCCCGCTGTACAACCTTGATTTTCACATATTGGTTCACGAATAACGAATGTACCTAAGCCTAAAAATTGGTGAAAACAATAGGATGAGATTACAAGAATCTCAGTAGGGTCACAACATCATAAGATCTATAGAAATCTTCAACAAACATCTCCCAAACAATATCAGATAATCATACATATCTATGTGATATCACGTAATTCAAGAGTCAACCGATAGGGTTAGGGCTGAAACTAAGGTTGAGGGTGGATTACAAACACTTTCGAAAATCAGAAGTACACAATCAGGAAAACACATCAACCACTCTCGGCAATAGGAAAAGGCCATCCCCTTCCACCTGTGTTGTCCAAGGCTTTGCTGCTCAAAGGGTAAAAGGTTAGCACACAAGCTAATCAACAAGTATATTCTTCTTGCCAGCACACAGGACAAGGCATCTAGCCTGAAAATGGGACTAGGCAACCTAATTAGCACACAAGATTAAGGCATCTTGCCAGTACACAGAACAAGGAACCTAGCTAGCCCAAAAGTCTAGGCAATAGCATAACTCTTTCATCGTTTGTTGTATCTCTACAAATAATAGCTTTTTGGAAAGCTCTTTTCATCCTCTTTACAACCATATTTGTTTTGTTGTTTGGACGTTCATATTTCTTTGTCAAAAGACAAGTTGAAAATTGGCGACAGAATTAGGTTTTCAGAGGAACTGCCAAAATCTTCTTAAAATTCAGAATAGCATAACTCTTTCATTATTTGTCGGATCCCTACAAATAATAGCTTATTCGAAATCTCTCTTCATCTTTTTTCCAACCATCTTTGATTTTTCTTAGGGAGGTTAGTATTTCTTTCTCTTTTCTCTAAGGTTAAGATAAAAATCGGCGACGGAATTAGGTTTTTAGATTTCTACAGTTTTTGTCTTCAGTTGATTTCTGTTGTCATTTCTCGTGTTCTTATGATTGCTTAGCATTTATTCATGATGTATGATCATGAAATTCTTTCTTTTAAATTTCTCTATGCTTAAAATCGAAATTGTCCTATGCCCTACTCTGAGCGACAAAATTTGCATAGTTAATTGGAATGGTAATTCATGTTGATTTTTGTTAAGTTCCAAGTTATCACATCACACATCCAAGGAAGAGGCATTTGCAGCATCTGATCACCGGTTTCTAATAGGATTGGTGAGTGAAATGGGTAAGGAAACAGGGTATTCAATTGATTATTGAATATGCATGCTTAGTTTGTTTTCGTCTTTGCTTGGTGAAAATATAGGTGGTTCGGAATTACCTAATAAAGGAAAAGGAGTAGCTTCTTGTTCAGAGACAAAAGAGGTAGGATCTACGCCTCATCGGTTTCTCCAGAGACCCCTGTTATTTTCTTGATGTTTTTGATACCTGTCCTTGTTGTATTACATGCGATTTGATTATAGGGTGAGAGTATGAATTTTGGATTGAGATATGGATCTCATAGGCTATATCGAACCCCTGAGTTAGGTTTTGAATGCCTGAGTTGCATATGTTATGTGAATTGAATATGCTGATTGTGTTCTGACATGATTGAGGATACCCTGCTGTGCTATTATGCATTGTACTTGCCTGTGTGTCAGGATTCTTTTCCGGTGGCCATTAAGGGTAAGCGTTGATGCTCCTTGGGAGAGGAGAGGTTCTTACTGGTATAGAAGTTGTATGGGTGGCAAAGCCCAACATGCATGCGCTGGATGTCTAGTTCTTGTGTGGCTGGAACCCTGTCCTTGTATGACAGGAAGTCTTTATCCTTGTGTGGTTTGGGATGCCCTATTTCGTATATGGCTTGGGAAGACTTGTCCTTGTGTGGCAGGAAGCCCTTATCCTTCTGTGGTTTGAGATGCCCAAGTTTGTGTGTGGCTTGGGAAGACTTGTCCTTGTTTGAAGACGACTTACTAGGCTTACTGATTAGCTTGTGTGTTAACCGTTTACCCTTTGTGCAGTAAGCCTTGGACAACACAGGTGGAAGGGGATGTCCTTTCTTTTTCATTACTAAGAGCAATCTGATGAATTTTACCTGCCTGAGTACTTCTGATTTTTCGGAAGTGATTGTAGTCCTCCCTTTACCATAAATTCAGTCATAACCCTTCTTGATTGGTTCTTGAATTACGTCATACCCTTTAGTTGTTTTGGAATGATCTAATGTGAATTGGGAGATTTGTGTTTAAGGTTTTTGCAGATCTTATGATGCTGTGAACCTACTGAGATTCTTGTAATCTCATACCGTTGTTTTTACCATTTTTCAGGCTTAGGTACGTCCACTGTCCATGGTACCAGTGTGTGAGATCAAGGCTGCACGGCGGGGCGATATCGCATCACATTTGCATACTTGTTCCTTGTTTAGTTGCGCATATAACATAACTGATTGAGCTACTTTCTGGTTTATTTTAAGAACCCTCCTTTTTTTGCTATTTCAGAAATATGTTGGAGGATTTCTTGCTGGTTATTTGGATCCCTATGGGACTTGTGTGTTATGAACCCAATGATTTAATCTAAAGACTTCCACTGATGTTTTATTCACTCCGTATGTTACCAGAATATTTGTATAATATCATGCTCCAATTATTGTTAAACATTAAAATAAGCATGCTAAAATTCGAAAGTTAATGGTAGGCCTGGTGAGATTCAAATAGGTCCTAGGTGTCATTTGGGCTTATTTGGGTTTCACAGCGGTGATGACCTTAATCAGAGCAAATAGTAATAGTTAAAAATTGGCGTCATAACAGGTTTGGTAGCGGAGCATGGTTTAGGGAAAACAATTTGTTATATGCTAACTTATTTGTTGATTTTGGTGATTGTAGGTAAGAACATGCGCACACACTCACTCACTTAGGGGCTAATACCGTAAGTAAACTAATGCTAAAAGGAGGTTGAATTGTAAGATTTAAGTAATGAGATTGATAATCTGATTTGTTGTGTGTTTATGAATATTCTTATGCCTTGTATGCCTTGATGTGTTTCGTTGAGTGTTTGTTGTGTTTCTTACCACTGCTAAGAATGTGTGTGTTGATCTATGCATGCTGCCGAGTGTCCCTATTTGACTCCAATATTGTTGAATGTATATGTTTTTGATTGCTGGTGTGTATTGCCGAATATGGATGTTGTGTGAATCCATGCTTGCTTGATGTTTGATGATGATTTCTGAGTAATGTTGATGGAATTTTCGAGAATACCTTTGCATGTGTGCATATGATTTCCGAAAATTTGTATGTTGGTTTCTAGCCTATGTGTATCGTTCGGTGCACGCCACTCCACCAGGTACCATTTCTTTTCCTAGTATCGTATTTAGTTATGTGTAAGTAACAATCGTATGCTTGTATAGTATGGCAAGGCCGAGTTTACAAAGGGATCGATGGGGTATGTATGGGGTTTTGGCTGAACAGCAACCCATAGGGCAGAATGAACCTAAAACACATGTTGAGCAGGGAGAGTAACTGATTTGTAGTCTAGTCTACATCAGCTGTGATATACGTATGGGTTCGAATGTACTTGAAGTGGATCTGATTCCATTAGACATCTGAGAGCTGGATGTGACCTTAGGCATGGACTGTCTAGCGAAATATCAAACCCGTATGGAGTGTTTCACCAAGCGTGTGTGGTTCACTTTTCCTGATGTTGCTGAATACTGTTTTGAAGGTGATAGGCAAGTTGTTCCAACTTGCATCATTTCTTGGCTTAAGGCAAAGCGATTAATCAACAAAGGATGTACAACGTACCTCGCGCACGTACATGATATTTCTAAAGAATCTTTAAATCTGAATTCTGTTCCAGTGGTATGCAAATTTCCAGAAATATTTCCAGAAGACATAGTCGGTCGACCACCAGCAAGGGAAGTGGAATTCGGTATTGAGCTAGTGCCTGGTACGAATCCGATTTTCATTCCTCCATATCATATAGCTCCTGCGGAAATGAAGGAACTATAAACAAAATTGGAAGATTTGCTGGATCGTGGTTTTATCTGACCTAGTGTGTCACCTTGGGGAGCACCTGTTCTGTTCGTGAAAACGAAAGACGGCTCGCTGCGATTGTGCATCGATTATCGACAGGTGAATCGTGTGACCGTGAAGAACAAATACCCTTTGCCGCACATCGACGGTTTGTTCGACCAACTCCAGGGTGCAGCCGTATTCTCCAAGATCGATCTCAGATCTGGATACCATCAATTGCGAGTTCGTGATGCTGATATTTCAAAGACCACGTTCAGATCGCGATACGGCTACTACGAATTTCTGTTTATGCCATTCGGCTTGACTAATGCACCAGCTGTGTTTATGGACTTGATGAATCGTGTGTTCCGCGAATTCTTGGATAAATTTGTGATAATCTTCATCGACGACATTCTGATTTACTCAAAATCGGAAGAGGATCATGCTATGCACTTGTGGATTGTGCTTAAAATCTTGAAGGATCGACGGTTGTTCGCAAAGTACTCCAAATGCGAATTCTGGTTACGCGAAGTTAGTTTCCTTGGCCATATTGTTTCCGCCCAAGGTGTGTTAGTTGATCCAAAGAAGATTGAAGCTGTGATTGCTTGGGAACCTCCGCAAAGTGTGTTCGAAGTTCGTAGTTTCCTTGGCTTAACAGGATACTACCGTTGCTTTGTAGAGAATTTTTCATCGCTTGCCGGACCATTGACAAAATTGACACGCAAGGGTGAGCCGTTTGTATGGAACGAGAAATGCCAGTAAAGTTTCGAGGAGCTAAAGAATCGGTTAGTTTTCGCACCTATTCTTACCCTACCTATTTGCGGAAAGGAGTATGTGGTTTACAGCGACGCGTCAAAATCTGGACTTGGATGCATATTGATGCAAGATAGGAAAGTCATTGCCTACGCTTCCCTGCAATTGTGACCGCTCGAGAGCAACTACCGTACATATGATTTGGAAATTGCAGCCGTGATGTTTGCCTTAAAAATATGGCAACATTACTTACATGGCGAGACGTGCTGAATCTTCACTGACCACAAAAGCCTGAAGTACCTCCTCACGCAAAAAGAATTGAATATGAGACAACAAAGATGGGTGGAGCTGATTAAAGACTATGATTTAATCTTCGAATATCATCCTGGAAAGACAAATGTTGTTGCTGATGCCCTGAGCTGAAAGTGTCATCCTTCTTCTCCATCAGTTTTGGCCTACATGCGCACCCATTACCTGCCAATGATGTTGGAATTGAAAGCTAACCGTGTGCATCTTGGCATCGATTTTTCTGGTTCGTTGTTGGCACAAATCGAAGTTGCACCTACCTTAATTAAAGAAATCCAGAATAAACAATTAGAAGATGCGAAATTTACTGAAATTCGGAAGCAACTTGCTGATGGTGTTGAGGCAATAGTTCGTGATTTCAAGATACGAGATGACAAAGTACTAGTCTTCAGAAATCGGGTATGTGTTCCACAAAATGTTGATATTCATAACCTTATTCTATCAGAGGCGCATAGTTCGAAGTTCGCTATTCATCCTGGAAGCACTAAGATGTACCAAGATTTGAAGGAGCAGTATTGGTGGCCAAACATGAAACGTCACATTGTTAAATTCATTGCTCGATGCCTCGTATGTCAACAAGTAAATATTGAACATCAAAGACCCGCTGGTCTACTTCAGTCACTTCTGATTCCAGAATGGAAGTGGGAGCACGTCACAATGGATTTTGTCACCGGTTTGCCTAGATCGCAGCGAGGATACAATGCCATTTGGGTGATCATGGATCAACTGACAAAATCTGCACACTTTCTTCCTATACGTGTGGCAGATATACGAGAAAAATTGGCAGTTCGTTACTTGGACTAGATTGTTCGATTGCATGGAGTACCAATTTCTATTGTTTCAGATAGTGACCCTTGTTTCACCTCACGATTTTCGGAGAAATTCCAGAATGCATTGGGTTCAAGATTGAATTTCAGTACAACATTTCATCCCCAGACCGATGGTCAATCAGAAAGGATGATTCAGACACTCGAAGGCATGCTACGAGCGAGTGTGTTGGATCAGCAAACTGGTTGGGATCAATGCCTGCCATTGGCAGAATTTTCTTACAATAATAGTTTTCATGCAAGCATCGGTATGGAACCCTATGAAGCACTATATGGGAGAGGTTGTAGAACTCCCATTTGCTTGAATTAAGTATGTGAGAGATGCCTAGACAATTCGGAATTGATTGACCAAGCCATAGAACAATTAAGCTTGATCCGACAAAGGCTAAAACAGCCCAGGACAGACAGAAAAATTTTGCCGACAGTCAACGAAGGGAACTGGAATTTACGATAGGTGACAAAGTATTTTGAAAGGTCGCCCTATGGAAAGGAGTCCTTCATTTTCAGCAGCATTTGGTCCGTATGACATTGTCGAAAGAATCGGCCCTGTTGCATACCGACTTGCCCTACCTACAAATATGGAAAGAATTCACAATGTATTTCACATTTCAATGCTAAGAAAGTATAAGCGAGATCCTGCTCATGTGCTTGATGAACCGCCAGTTGAAGTTGCTGAAGACCTATCCTATCCCGTACAGCCAATTGCCATACTAGATCGGTCAGTTCGACAGCTTCGCAGCCAAAGCGTGCCTATAGAACGAGTTGTTTGGCGTAATGGCCAAATTGAGGAACAGTCTTGGGAGACTGAGGAATCTATGTGTGCAAAATTTCCTTACCTGTTTGCTTAGGTACTTATGTTAAAATTTTGAGGACGAAATTCTTGTAAGGAGGAGAGGATGTGAAACCCTGAATTTTGAGTCCTAGAAGTCCAGAAGCCAGTGCAAGTGAAAAAACAATTTTTCCCCTGAAGAAAAGGATGTGTGATGGCCGAAATTGATAAGAGTTGCATGGTAGATAATTCTGGTTTTAATTCCCTTTAATCTAAGTCCTTATAGCTAGATAATTGCCTTAGAATATAAAATCCCTAAAAATAGGAGAAGATAATTAAAGAATTTAAATATGATAATTATCTTACTTTAACATAGCTTTTAAAGTAGTAATCTTAATTCCATACCCATCCATTATAAATAGGAAGCCGACCCCACAAAAATCATTCATAGAAAACACACAAAACTTGTATAGCCTAAAACCCTTACACCTCCCTATAGCTGCCAAAATTCGTAGAAACTTTAAACTAGTATAACTCTCTCATCATTTGTCAGATCCCTGAAAATAATAGTTTGTTGGAAATATCTCTTCATCCTCTTTCCAACCATTTCTATTTTTTCTTCGAAAGGTTAGTATTTCTTTATCTAAGTTCAAGTTAAAATTCGACGGCACTATTAAATCTTCTTGAAATTCAGAATAGCATAACTTTTTCATTGTTTGTTATATCTCTACAAATGATAAGTTGTTGAAAAGATATTTTCATCCTCTTTCCAACCATATTTTTTTTGTTGTTTGGACGTTTGTATTTCTTTTCCAAAAGATCAGTTGAAAATCGGTGGCAGAATTAGGTTTTCAGCAGAACTGTCAAAATCTTCTTGAAATTCAGAATACCATAACTCTTTCATTGTTTGTTAGATCATGGAAAATATAAGCTTATTGGAAAGTTCTCTTCATCCTCTTTTTAACTATCTTTTTTTTTTGTTGGGAGGTTAGTATTTCTTTCTCTAAGGTTAAGTTGAAAATCGGCGATGAAATTAGGTTTTCTTCGGCGACGAAATTAGGTTTTCATCGGCGACAAAATTAGGTTTTCATCGGCGACAAAATTAGGTTTTCATCGGTGACGAAATTAGGTTTTCGTCGCTGATGAAATTAGATTTCTACAGTTTTTGTCTTCAGTTTATTTCTGTTGTCATTTCGCTTGTTCTTTTGATTGCTTAGCATCTATTCATAATGTATAATTATGGATTTCTTTCTTTTAAACTTTTCTATGCTTAAAGTCGAAATTGTCCTATGCCCTACTCATAGAGTCAAAATTTGCATAGTTAATTGGAATGGTAATTCAGGCTGAATCTTGTTAAATTCTTCGCTATCACAACACACATCCAAAAGGGAGGCATCTGCAGCATCTGATCACTGGTTTCTGATAGGTTTGGTGAGTGGAATTGGTAAGGAAATAGGGTATTCAATTGATTATTGAATTTTCATGCTTAGTTTATTTTTCTTTTTGCCTAGTGATAGTATTGGTGGTTCGGAATTACCTAATAAAGGCAAAGGAGTAGCTTCTTGTTCAGAGATAAGAGAGGTAGGATCTACGCCTCATCGGTTTCTCCAGAGACCCCTGTTATTTTCTTGATATTTTTGTTACCTGCCTTTGTTATATTGCATGTGATTGGATTATAAGGTGAGAATATGAAATTCGGAGTGAGATATGGATCTCATAGGCTATAACGAATCCCTGACATAGGTATTGAGTGCCTGGGTTGCATATGTTATATAAATTGAATATGTTGATTGTGTTATGACATAATTGAGGTACTCTGTTGTGGTATTATGCTTTGTACTTTCCTATGTGCGCTTGTACGTGTTTGTCTGTTAGGATCCTTTTCCGGTGGCCATTCGGGGTAAACACTGATGCTCCTAGGGAGAGGAGAGGTTCTTACTGGTATGGGAGTTGTATGAGTGGCAAAGCCCAGCATGCACGCATTGGATGTCAAGTCCTTGTGTGGTCGGAACTCTGTCCTTGTTTGGCAGGAAGCCCTTGTCCTTGTGTGGTTTGGGATGCCCTAGTCCGTGTGTGGCTTGGGAAGACCTGTCCTTGTGTAGCAAGACGACTGAACCCTTCCCTTGTGTGGCAGGAAGCCCTTATCCTTCTGTGGTTTGGGATGCCCAAGTCTGTGTGTGGCAAGACGACTTACAAGGTTTACTGATTAGTTTGTGTGTTAACTGTTTACCTTTTGTGCACTAAGTCTTGAACAACACAGGTGGAAGGGGATGGCCTTTTTTCTTCATTACCGAGAGCAATCTAATGAATTCTACCTGCCTGTGTACTTCTGATTTTTTGGAAGTGATTGTTGTCCTCCCTCAACAAAATTCGGACCTAACCCTTCTTGATTGGTTCTCGAATTGCGTGATCTCCTTTGATTGTTTAGGAATGATCTAACGTGAATTGGGAGATTTCTGTTTAGGGTTTTTGCAGATCTTATGATGTTGTGACCCTACTGAGATTCTTGTAATCTCATACCATTGTTTTTACCATTTTTCAGGCTTAGGTACGTCCACTGTCCATGGTACCAGTGTGTGAGATCAAGGCTGCAAGGCGGGGCGATATCGCATCATATTTGTATACTTGTTCCTTGTTTACTTGACCATATAACATGAATGATTGAGCTACTTTCTTGTTTATTTTAAAAACCGTCCTTTGCTTTCTATTTCCGAAATATTTTGGAAGATTTCTTGCTGGTTATTTGGATCCTTATGGGACTTGTGTGTTATGAACCCAATGATTTCATCTAAAGACTTCCGCTGATGTTTTATTCACTCTGTATGTTACCAGAATATTTATCCAATATCATGCTCCAATTGTTGTTAAACATTAAAATAAACATGCTAAAAATCGGAAGTTAATGGTAAGCCTGGTGAGATTTAGATAAGTCCTAGGTGTCATTTGGGCTTATTTGGGTTTCACGGTGGTGATGACCTTAATCGGAGCAAATAGTAATAGTTAGGAATTGGTGTCGTCACAATCAGCATCATGAACTCGCAATTGATGGTATCCAGATCTGAGGTCGTTCTTGGAGAACACGACTTGAGTTGGTCAAACAAATCATCGATGCATGGCAAAGGGTACTTGTTCTTCACGGTCACACGATTCAACTGCCGATAGTCGATGCATAATCATAACGAGCCATCTCTCTTCCTTACAAACAAGACAGGTGCTCCCCAAGGTGACACATTAGGTCGGATGAAACCACGATCCAACAAATCTTCCAATTTTATTTTTAGTTCCTTCATTTCCACGGGAGCCATACGATAAAGAGGAATGGAAATCGGATTCGTACCAGGCACTAACTCAATGTCGAATTCCACTTCCCTTGCTGGTGGTAAACCGGTTATGTCTTCTGGAAATTCGTGAATCACTGGAATATAATCCAGATCTGAGGACTTTTTAGAAATATCATGTACGTACGCGAGGTACGCTGTGCATCCTTTGTCGATCAATCGTTTTGCATCAAGCAAAAAAATCATTCAAGTTGGAACCACTCGCTTATCACCTTTAAAACAGTACTCGGCACAATTAGGAAAAAATGAACAACACACGTTTGGTGAAACATCCATATGGGCTTGATATTTCGCCAGACAGTTCATGCCTAAAATCATATCCAGCTCTCGAATGCCCAATGGAATCAGATCCACTTCCAATACATTTGGTCCCATACACATACTTACTCGTCGATCCCTTTGTACACTCATCATTGCCATACTATACAAGCATACGATTCTTACTCATCACACAACCAAATAAGATACTAGGAAAAGAAGTGGTACGTGCTGGAGAGGCGTGCACCGGATGATATGAATATGCTAGAAATCAAAATACTCATGCACACGAGTATGCAAATTTTGGAAATCATATGCACACATGTAAGTGCATACTCGTTACTCATATCATCACACATATGTACTATCCAAAATCATCATCAAACATTAAGGAAGCATGGATTCACATAATCCATATTCGGCAATCATACAAACTCACATCCCATGCATTTGGCAATACACACCAGCAATCACACGCACAACAATACTATCATACAAACCATTCTTGGAAATCATTGCAACAAACTCTAAAGACATTGATAAGAATTCACATAGGGACACTCGACATTATGGCAAAAACACACATTCGGCAATGACAAGAAATACATTAAGAATTATAAGAACACATCAAGGCATACCAGGCATAATAACTTTTATAAACACACAGCAAATCAGATTATCTGTAAGACCCCGAATTTTGAGTCCTGGAAGTCCAGAAGCCAGTGCAGGTGAAAAGATGATTTTGTCCCTGAAGAAAAAGATGTGTGATGGCCGAAATTGGTAAGATTGTTTAGTAGTTAATTTTGTTTTAAATTTCTTTAGATCTAAGTCCTTATAGATGGGTAATTGTCTTAGAAGTTATCCTTAAGGCTAGATAGTTGCCTTATAGATTAAAGTCCCTAAAAATAGGGGAAGATAATTAAAGAGTTTAGAGTTTAGTTATCTAGTAAATTATCCTATTTAGATAAAGTGATTAAAGTAGTAATCATAATTCTATACCCATTCATTATAAATTAGAAGCCAACCTCACAAAGAATTATTCACAGAAAACCTACAAATTTCGTATAGGCTTAAAACCCTATACCACCCTATAGCCACCATAATTTGAAGAAACTTCAAACCAGCATAACTCACTCATCGTTCGTTGGATCTCTGCGAGTAATAGCTTGTTGGAAAGATCTCTTCATCCTCTTTCCAACCATCTTTTGTTTGTTTTCAGGAGATTAGTATTTCTTTGTCTAAAGTTACTTTGAAAATTGGCGGCGGAATTATGTTTCCGCCAAATCTTCTTAAACTTCAAGGTTGCATAACTTTCTGGTCGTTTGTCAGAATCTTACAAATAATATCTCATTGGAAAGCTCTTATGTAAATATTTTGTTGTAAGTCGAGATGAAATCGTCTTATGCCCTACTTGTAGCAACAGGTTTTGCATAGTTAATTGGAATGGTAAATTCAGGTTGAATCTTGATAAGTTCCTGGCTATCACATCACACATCCAAGGGGGAGACGCCTGCGACTTCTGATCACTGGTTTTCTGATAGGTTTGGTGAGTGGTATTGGTAAGGAAATAAGGTATTCAATTGATTATTGAATATGCATGCTTAGTTTGTTCTTGTCTTTGCCTGGTGACATTATAGGTGGTTCGGATTTACTTAATAAAGGCAAAGGATTAGCTTATTGTTCAGAGACAAGAGAGGTAGGATCTATGCCTCATCGGTTTCTCCAGAAACCCCTGCTCTTATCTGATGTTTTTGTTGCCTTCCCTTGTTGTATTTGTTTGTGATTGGATTGTAGGGGGTGAATATGAAATCCGGAATGAGATATGAATCTCCTAGGCTATATTGAACCCCTTAGTTAGGAATTGAGTGTCTGGGATGCTATTGTTATATGAATTAGATGTGTTGATTGTTTCCTGACATGATTGAGGATACCCTGTTGTGGTATTATGCTTTGTACTTGCTTGTGTGTGCTTGTACGTGTTTGTGTGTCAGGATCCTGTTCCGGTGGCCAGGAAGGGTAAGAACTGATGCTCCTAGGGAGAGGTGAGGTTCTTACCAATTTGTGGGAGTTGTATGGGTGTTGAACCAGCAAGCTAGCGCTGGATATCCGTCCTTGCGAGGCCGGATCCCTGTCTTGCGAGACAGGAAGCCCTTATCTTGCGAGATTTAGGATGCCCTAGTTGCGACTAGGGAAGACTTGTCCATGTGGGGCTAGTCGACTTGTCCTTGCGAGGATAAGGTGAAAGGCTTACTGATTAGCTTGCGTGTTAACCATCTACCCTTTGTGCAGTAAGTCTTGGACAACACAGGTGGAAGGGGATGGCCTTTCTTCTACATTGAGAACGATTTTGTTGTATTTCACCTGCCTGTGTACTTCTGAACTTTCGGAAGTGTGGTCCTCCCTTAGCCATTGATTCGGCCTTAACCCCTTTTGAATGATTTTTGAATTGCGTGATCCCTTTTAGTTGTTTAGGAATGATCTTATGTGAATTGGGAGATTTGTGTTTAGGGATTCTGTAGATCTTATGATGCTGTGACCCTACTGAGATTCTTGTAATCTCAAACCGTTGTTTTTACCATTTTTCAGGCTTAGGTACATTCACTGTTCGTGTTACCAGTGTGTGAGATCAAGGCTGCACGGCGGGACGATATCGCATCACATTTGCATACTTGTTACTTGCGCATATAACATGAATGATTGGGCAACTTTCTGGTTTATTTTAAGCACTCTTCTTTGCTTGCTATTTCCAAAACTTGTGAAGAATTTCTTGCTGGTTATTTGGATCCCTATGGGACTTGTGTGTTATGAACCCAAAGGATTAATTTAAGACTTCCGCTGATGTTTTTATTTACTCCGTATGTTACCAGAATATGTGTCCAATATCATGCTCCAATTGATTGATAAGCAACAAAATAAACAAGTTTAAAATCGGTATCTTATGAGTAGCCTTGTGGAATTCTAATAGGTCTTAGGTGTCGTTGAGGCTTATTTGGGTTTCACGGCGGTAATGACCTTAATCGGAGCAATTAAGAATAGTTAGGAATTGGGGTCGTTACATTATCATTATCATTATTTAAATCTTACAAATCAATCCCTTTGTAGCATTAGTTTACTTTCGGTATTAGCCCCTAAGTGAGTGAGTGTGTGCGCATGTTCTTACCTACAAACACAAAATAAACAAACAAGTTAGCATATAACAAATTATATTCCTTAAACCATACCCCGCTACCAAATCTGTAACGACCCCAAATCCTAAGCTATTATTAATTGCTCTGATTAGGGCTATTACTGCCGTGAAACTCAAACAAGCCTCAAACAAGCCTCAAACAAGCCCAAGAATCAGGACGTATCTGAATTCCGCAAGGCTCACTTATCAAATTCTCGACTTTTAGCATGTATATTCGTTATGTTCATTAGTTATTGGAGCATGATATTGGACATGTATTCTGGTATCATACGGAGTGAATAAAATATCAGTGGAAGTCTTTAAATAAAATCAATAAATCCACAACTCACAAGTCCCGTAAGGATCCAAACATCCAGTAAGTTAATTCCCAAAATAAAATGGAAACAAGTAAAGGAGGAACCTTGAAAACCAGAAAAATAGTCCAATCATAATTAATGTGATGTGATATCGCCCCGCCGTGCAATCTTGATGTCACACACTATGAGATTACAAAAATCTCAGTAGGGTCACAACATCATAAGATCTACAAAAATCTTAAACAAAAATCTCTCGAACAACATTAGATCATTTCTACACATCTATGGGTATTATGCAATTCAAAAATCAATCAAAGGGATAGGGCTGAAACTAAGGCTGAGGGTGGACTGCAAATACTTCCGAAAATCAGAAATACACAGGAAGGTAAAACTCATTAGATTGCTATAGACAATAGGAAAAAGAAAGGTCGTCCCCTTCCACTTGTGTTGTCCAAGGCTTACTGCACAACTGGTAAAAGGTTAGCACACAAGCTAATTAGTAAGTCTATTCATCCTGCCATATAAGGACAAGACATCCCAAACCACACAAGGACAAGGGTATCCCAAACAACACAAGGATAAGGGCATCCTGCCACACAAGGACTAGTCATCCAGTGAGCGCATGCTGAGGTTTGCCACCCATACAACTCCCATACCAGTAAGAGCCTCCCCTCTCCCAAGGAGCATCAGCGTTTGCCCTGAATGGCCATCAGAACATGATCCTGACGCATAAACATGTACAAGCACACACAGGCAAGCATAAGCATAATAACATAACAGGGTATCATTAATTATGTCAGAACACGATTAGCATATTCAATTCACTTATTATATGCAATTCGAGCACTCAAAACTTAACTCAAGAGTTCGGTATAGCCTATAGGATTCATATCTTAATCCGTAATTCTTGCACATATCCTACAATCAATTCGCATGCAATAATAACAAAGGTATGCATCGAAAAAAACAAACAAACAATAAGAATCTCTGGAGAAACCGATGAGGCATAGATCCTACCTCTCTTGTCTCTGAACAAGAAGCTATTCCTTTGCCTTTATTTAATAATTCCGAACCACCTATAGTATCACAAGGCAAAGACAAAACCAAACTAAGCACGAATACTCAATAACCAATTGAATACCATATTTCGTTACCAATTCCACTCAGCAAACCTATCAAAACCAGTGGTCAGATGCCGCAGGTGCCTCTCCTTTGGATGTGTGATGTGTTAACCAAGAACTTAACAAGATTCAACCGAAATTACCAACCAATTTAACTATGTATATTTCGGCACTGAGCATAGAACACAAGATAATTTGCGATTTCATGTTATCAAGGTGTAAGTGTTGCGAATTCATACTAACAAAGAGGAATTAAGTGTTTATAACTTATACAATCAAAAGAAATAATATCGAAATCCAATAGGTTCATCAATTCATCAAGATAAACAATAATAATGCAAGGGTAGGGCATACTGATTTCATCTATAGAAAAGATTCAAAGGATGAATTCATGATTTTATAACATGAATAGATGCCAAACAATCATACAAACAAGAGAAATAATAGTATAAATCAATTGAAGGCTTGAACCCTAATCCCATCAAAATTTGACTTATCTTAAGATAAAGAAAACCTAACATTCTAAAAAAAACCAATTAGTTCTGGAAAGAGTATGAAGAGAGCTTTCCAACAAGCTATTATTCGCAAGAATCTAATAAAAAATGAGAGAGTTATGTTATTCTTAAGTTCAAGTAGATTTTGGCAATTACGCCGAAATTTGATATAAATTTTCACAACAAAATACTAACCTCCAAATGAAACCCAAATATTTTTAGAAAGATGATGAATAGAGCTTTTAAACAAGCTATTAGTCACAAGAATTCGACAAAGGATGAGAAAGTTAAACTATTTTGAAGTTCAAGCAGATTTTGACAATTCTCCCAAAATTTGATTTAACTTTTAACAAAGAAAACACTAATCTCCAAACAAAAAACCAAAGACAGTTGGGAGAAAATGATGAGAGCTTTCCAACAAACTATGATTTTCAGGAATTCGATAAACGATGAGAGAGTTATGTTTTGTTTGAAGTTCCAGCGGTTTCAGCAGAAATTGGGAGGTGTAGGGTTTTTAGGTCCTACGAATTTTGTGTGTTTTCTGTATAAAATTTTTGTGTAGCTGACTTCTTATTTATATAAAGTGGTTATGGGATTAAAATCCCTACCTTAAAGGCTTAATTAAAATAAGATAATTATTATAATTAAATTCTGTAATTATCCTCTCTTAAACTTAAGGTTTTTATTTATTAAGGTAATTATCAACCAATAAAGATTCAATTTAAAGGGAATTAATACCATAAATAATTACTAGACATCCCTTACCAATTTCGGTCATCACACATCCTTTTCTTCAAGGAAAAAATGGTTTTTTTCACTTGCACTGGCTTTTGGACTTCTAGGACTGAAAATTCAGGGTCTCACACAATAACCAAAATATCAATACTTAAAA
This sequence comes from Passiflora organensis, assembly GCA_019739055.1. Lineage (NCBI taxonomy): Eukaryota > Viridiplantae > Streptophyta > Magnoliopsida > Malpighiales > Passifloraceae > Passiflora > Passiflora organensis. The sequence continues at coordinate 3,014,641 of JAEPBF010000191.1, read as the reverse complement.
CCAACTAAGATATCTATTTAAAACTACAAGCATCAAACACACATAATAGGGGCCGAAATCATCACAAGCATACATAATATGAGGGTAGGCCAAAATTGGCAGAAAACAAAGGGAAAGACTGAAAACACTTCTTATTCAGAAAAATACAGGCAGCCTATAACATAATCTAATTTTCAAAACCATGGTTTGTCCCCATCTGCCCATGTTGTCCAAAGCTATGCTGCAAAAAAAACAAAATGGTTAAAAAATCAATATTACAGCAAGCCTTTTAAATATCTCTGATATCCAGACTTTAAATGGCCTAGGAGTACTCTTGCAGCTGTGCATACAAGTCATCCTGCCACACAAAAACATGGCATCCTAATGTCATGACTCGAACTGGCCTATAAAGCATCTTGACGTCCAGACTCGAACTAGCCTACAAGGCATCTTAACGTCTGGACTTGAACTGGCCTCAAAGGCATTCAATGAGCTTTTGCTGAGAATAACCACCCATAAACCTTCTGGTTCAGTAAGCACCTCTCCTCTCCCTAGAAGCAACAATACTTACCTTGCATGGCAAGCGACAAAAAGATCCTTCAATCAAAGCACAAATAAGGCACATACACGCATACACAAATCAAAACAAAGGATCCTTAATCAAATCACAATACAATCACAAATCAGTAAGCATATCATAGCCGTATGTATGTCCTTATAGTTTTCTAGATTATCCCAAAGATAAATCACCCGATTGCACAATCAATTCAAAGATAACCAAATCAAAATCAACAAAAAATCAAGCATACAATTAAGGTTAACCAAAGGAACCGATGAGGCATATAACCTACCTCTCACATGTCTGAATCAGATTGTAAGGACCCAAACTCAGAAAACATTAACTTGATTATTCACCCTAATGCAATATATAAATTTTCTGCAACACTTTCAGGTTTATAGAGCAACTTATGATTTCAACATTAGAGAGGTTAGGGGTTGTGATTTCATGAAATTAAGAAAGTAACAGGTGTTTATAACATATACAATCAAAAGAAACAAGATCATAATCGAATAGGTTAATCAATTGATGAAGATAAGCATCAATAGGGCAAAGGTAGGGCATGTTGATTTCATGAATAAGGATGATTCAAAAGATTCAAAGGATAAATTCATGATTTTATTTCATGAATGAATGCTAAACAATCATACAAACAAGAGGAACAATAATAGGAATCAATTGAAAGTAAAATCACAAAATTTTGATATCTAATACCGCCGAATTATGACCTAAATTATGACATAGAAAAACTAACCTCAAGATAAGAAAGCCAAGATAGCTGGATAGATATCGAAAAAAGCTTTCCAAAAAGTTATTACCTGCAAGAATCTGACAAACGATGAAAGAATTATGCTATTTTGAAGTTTAAGTAGATGTTGGCAATTCCGTCAAATTACGTCTTAACTTTTGACAAAGAAAAACTAATCTGCAGATGAAAATCTGAAGATGGTTGAAAAGAGGACATAAAGAGCTTCCCAATAAGCTATTATCTACAAAAATCTAATAAAGGATAAGAGAGTTATGCCAAGATGAAGATCAAGGAGTTTCGGCTATAGTTTCGGCAAATATCGGAATTTGAGAGAAATGGGATAAATTACGAAATTTCTAGCTGGGTTTTGGAATGTTTAGGTGGGATAGGCTGTCCACTCTTTTATAGATTTCTAAAGAGATTTAGCTATGAGATAATTCTCTACTTTTAAGCTTAAAAGGATAGTTAAAAAATAATTATATTAGAAGGATAATTCTGTTTAAAAAGATAATTCTATTAAAAGAGATATTCTATTTAAAAGGAAGAATTATCTAATACCGTAGATAATAAGGGATAAAATTAAGAATAATTAATATAAAAATACTAGAATTAAAATAAAAAATATCTGGCAGCAACCATTATAGTCCATCACGCATCCATTTCTTTAGAGGCAAACTAGTCATTTCATCTTCATCTGCTCCTGGACTTTTCCTGGACATCTAAACTAAGAAGGGTCGGGGTCTCACATAGATGCAATCCTTGCCTTTCGAATAACATCAGAATCTTCTAAACAATAACAAGGCAAAGACCACACAATACTAAGTCACAAGATTATTTAATTAAAAACCAAAGGCATTGGGAATCCTTACCAATTAACTTACAAAAATCCTGTGATACGGATGTAGCATTATCTCCCCCCCGAATGCGTGATGCAATAGCGAAAAATTCAGCAGTAAACAGCCTGACTATTTACCCTAATTCATCATACGAATTTCAGCAACACCATAAGGTTTAGTAATGTAAATTGGGATTTCATCATACACATAAGAAAAAGCTGTGATTTCATATTAATAAGGAAAGAATAGGTGTTAGACACTCAAACGATTAAAAGAAACAAGATCTGAAACCAATACACAATTTAATTGATTAAATTTTGGCAAACATAGGGTTAGATTTCATGTATATGAAAGATTCAAAGGATGAATTTATGATTTTACAGCATGAATGGATGTCAAACAATCATACAAACAAAAGGAATAACAAGAAAAATCAATTGAAGGAAGAATCACACAATCTTGGCATCAAAACCAACTCATTATGATTTGAATTTTGATAGGGAAGAAATAACCTTCTGATAACCAAATCAAGATAGCTAGATAGAGGATGGAAAGAGCTTTCCAACAAGCTATTATTTGTAGAAATCTGACAAAGGATGAGAGAGTTATGCTAGAGTGAAGCTCTAGGAATTTCGGTTAGGGTTTAGAGTAGGCAAAAATCGGAAATTGAGAGGAAGAAGAGAAGATAGGGAATAATTCCAGAATTATTATGAGGTTTTGGGTATGATTTATCAGTGTAGGTCGGCCTCTCCTTTTATAGGTATCTAAGGAGGTTTAGCTAATAGATAATTCCCTACTTTTAAGCTTAAAAGGATAGTTAAATGATAATTTTATTTAAATTGTAATTCTATTTAAAAAAATAAATTATCTAATACTTCAGATAATTAGGGAAAAAATTAAGAATAATTAACCAGAATTAAAATGAGAAATATTCGTCAACAACCATTTTAGGCCATCAAGTATCATTTCTTCAGGGACAAAATAGTCATTCCAACTACAACGGTACCTGAGTTTCATTTTTGTCCTGTGGACTTCTAGGATATCTACCCTATGGAGAATCAGGGTCTCACATACACAGACAGGGAAACACATCAAACACTCTTGACAATAGGAAAAGGCCATCCCCTTCCATGTATGTTGTCCAAGGCTTTGCTGCACAAAGGGTTAAGGTTAGCACACAAGCTAATCAGCAAGCATATTCATCTTGCCAGCCCACAGAACAAGGCATCTAACCAACACACAGGACTACGCATCCTAATCAGCATACAAGATTAGGGCATCTTGCCAACATATATGACAAGGAATCTAGCTAGCACAAAGGACTAGGCATCTAGCCAGCACACAAGACTAGGCATCCATTGCGGGCAAGCTAGGGATCTCTACCTATACGACTCCCACACCAGTAAAAACCTCCCTTCTCCCAAGGAGCATCAACGCTTACCCCAAATGTACATCGGAAAAGGATCCTGACACACAAACACGTACAAGCACACACAGGCAAGCACAAGGCACAATACCACAACAGGATATCCTCGATCATGTCAGAATACAATCAACATGTTCAATTCACACAACACATGCGAATTAGGCACACATAACCAATCTCAAGGGTTCGGTATAGCCTAAGTAAGCCTCAAATCAATCCGTAACTCATGCATACACTATCTCACATATATGTGCATAAAATATCACAAGTATAGGTATCGAAATCAGCAAGTAAAAACTAAAGATATTTGGAGAAATCGATGAGGCACAGGTCCTATCTCTCTTGTCTCTGAACAAGAAGCTTTTTCTTTGCTTTTATTCAAGGGATCCGAACCACTTATAACATCATAAGGCAAAGAAATTCGTAGTGGCCATATCGCGATCTGAACGCGATCTTCGGAATATCAGCATCACGAACTCGCAATTGATGGTATCCAGATCTGAGATCAATCTTGGAGAATACCGCTGCACCTTGGAGTTGGTCAAAAAAATCATCGATGCGTGGCAAAGGATATTTGTTCTTCACGGTCACACAGTTCAGCTGTTGATAGTCAATGCACAATCGTAGCGAACCATCTTTCTTTTTCACGAACAGCACAGGTGCTCCCCAGGGTGACACACTAGGTCGAATAAAACCACGATCCAGCAAATCTTCCAACTGCGTCTTTAATTCCTTCATTTCCGCAGGAGCCATACGATACGGAGGAATGGAAATCGGATTTGTACCTGGCACAAGCTCGATGCCGAATTCTACTTCCCTTGCTGGTGGCAATCCAGCTATGTCTTCTGGAAATACTTCCGGAAATTCACAAACCATAGGAACAGAATTCAGACTTGCAGATTCTTTAGAAATATCCTGTACATGCGCAAGGTACGCTGTACATCCTTTGTTGATTAATCGCTCTGCCTTAAGCCAGGAAATCATGCAAGTTGGCACAACTCGTCTATCGCCTTCAAAACAGTATTCGATACCATCAACAAATGTGAACACCACCCGCTTGGTAAAACACTCCACACGGGCTTGATATTTTTCCAGAAAATTAATGCCTAAAATCACATCCAGCTCCTTGATGTCTAATGGAATTAGATCCACTTCAAATACATTCGATCCCATACGTATAGCACAGCCGATATAGACCAGATCACAAATCAGTGGCTCTCCCAAAGGGGTTAGAACCGCAATAGGAGGATTCAAGGGAGATAGAGGACGATCCGCGCTAAGTGCTATCCTTTGACTCACGAACGATCTATTTGCTCCTGGATCAACTAAGACTTTAGCGTTTTGAGAAAAGACTGAAATAGTACCTGTCACCACATCAGGACTAGCCTCGGCATCAGTCAAAGTAAAGAGCCTTGTTGGTCTTGGTTGCGCCTCACTTGTGAATCCGTTGGGTGGCCCTCCTGGTGCGCGTGCTGGTGGTCTAGCGGGATTGACATTCCCACCTCGGCTGGTGTTAGGTACCCCTGGGATTTTCCGTTTCGGGCAAGCAGCCCGAATATGTCCCATCTCGCCACAGTTGAAGCATCGCCGTTGTGGATTCTGCCATGACGATCCATTATAATTGGAACCAGAAAACTTCCTCCTGTTGGTGTTCCCATTGTCATTGATCTGCGGAGGATAAGACCGTAAGGGATAGGGTCCCCTTCTTCGGTTGAACTTTGAATCACGCCTATAGGATCCGCCACTACTAGCTACTGGTGGCTTCCTGGTTTGCACGATCTTTTCAGCTTCGGTTGCGGCAGCTATTAGTTCTTGCAAATTCTGCACTGGTGTCGTACCGACGATGGTTTTGAGTTCGACATTCATCCCGTCCTGAAATCGTCTTGCCAGCTGGTACGGTGTACGATCTTCTTCAGGTGCAAAGCGGGACAACTCCCTCAACACCTTCTCATATTCCAGCACCGAACGGGTGCCTTGTTCAAGTTTGTAAAATGCCTGTCGCTGCTCACTTTTATGGAATCTCGTATAAAATCTTTCGTCGAATTCATACCGGAATTCTTCCCACGTTGGCAAGCGATCGCCGAAGCGCAAGCTAACAGATGTCCACCAAGCGAGGGCTTCTCCCTCAAGTAAGAATGTAGCAATGGCAACCTTGTCGTCATCAGAGATACGCAGGAACAAGGATACTCGGCATAAGGTATCCATCCACTCCCGAGCGGCTGCGGCTCCAGCTGAACCACCGAAATCTTTACAGCCAAGTTGTCGAGCTTCCTTCAGCAACTTTGTAATCATAACGGGAAGTCTCTCTGTCTCTTTCTGTTGTGCCGGCTGTTCAGGTTCAAATGGTGGAATGGGTCCTGGTGTAGACGCAGGAGCACTCTGAAATTGCGCCTCCATTCGCTGCTGATTTGCAGCAATTCCTTGTAACACGTTTAAGATCTGTGCCATAACAAGGTCAATGCCTGGAGCAACTGGTGTCTCAGGTTGGTTTCCAGACTCTGCTTGCCCTTCCTGCTCATTTTGTGCATTTGGCTCATCTTGCTCAACAGGTTGCTGTTCATTCCGAATCTCAAACCTACCCCATTGGTCCCTTTGTTGCCTCGAGCGTGCCATACTACACAAGTGTACGATTGTTACTCAAACAAACACTAAATACGATACTAGGAATAGGAGTGGTACCTGGTGGAGAGGCATGCACCGGACGATACGCATATGCTGGAAAACGATATACAAAGTTCGAAAATCATATGCACACATGCTATGCACACTCGGCAATAACATTAACACTCATCTAAATCATAACAAACATCAAGCACTTATAGATGCACACATCATCCAGATTCGGCAATGCACATAGCTAATCATCCACTCAAACATCATTCACATGCATATTCATTCGGTAATGGCAAGAAACATAGCTAATCATCCACTTAAATATATTAAGGCATACTAAAGATAAACAATCTACACAACTGCTATTATTAGTTCCATCATTTAAATCCCATGTTATCTCTTATCTCTAATTCCCTTGCAGTTTTAGCCCCTAAATGAGTGAGTATGTGCCCATGTTCTTACCTGCAATCACCTACAATCACCCCATTATCAAATAAGTCAGCAAATAACAAGGTATAATCCTAAACCATGCTCCGCTACCAAACTTGTAACGACCCCAATTCCTAAACCATTATTCGTTGCTCCGATTAAGGTTATTACTGCCGTGAAACCCAAATAAGTCTCAACGACACCTAAGACCTATTAGAATTTCACAAGGCTACTCATAAGATACCGATTTAAAGCTTGTTTATTTTGTTGCTTCTCAATCAATTGGAGCATGATATTGGACACATATTCTGGTAACATAAGGAGTAAATAAAAACATCAGTGAAAGTCTTAAATTTATCCATTGGGTTCAGAACACACAAGTCCCATAAGGATCCAAATAACCAGCAAGAAATTCATCAACAAATTTTGGAAATAGTAAGCCAAACGAATGCTTAAAAATAAACCAAAACATCATCCAATCTTTCAAGTTATTTGCGCAAGTAACAAGTAAGTATTTGTGATGCGATATCGCCCTGCCATGCAGCCTTGATCTCACACACTGGTACCACGAACAGAGGATGTACCTAAGCCTGAAAAATGGTAAAAACAACGGTATGAGATTACAAGAATCTCAGTAGGGTCGCAGCATCATAAGATCTACAGAATCCCTAAACACAAATCTCCCAATTCACATAAGATCATTCCCTAAACAACTAAAGGGATCACGCAATTCAACAATAAACCAAAAGAGGTTAAGGCCGAAGTTATGGCTGAGGGAGGACCACACTTCCGAAAGTTCAGAAGTACACAGGCAGGTGAAATACAACAAAATCGCTCTCAATGTAGAAGAAAGGCCATCCCCTTCCACCTGTGTTGTCCAAGACTTACTGCACAAAGGGTAGATGGTTAACACGCAAGCTAAACAGTAAGCCTTTCACCTTATCCTCGCTAGGACAAGTCGACTAGCCCCACATGGACAAGTCTTCCCTAGTTGCAACTAGGGCATCCCTAATCTCGCAAGATAAGGGCTTCCTGTCTTGCAAGACAGGGATCCGGCCTCGCAAGGACAGATATCCAGCGTGCACTTGCTGGTTCAACACCTATACACCTCCCATAAATCGGTAAGTACCTCTCCTCTCACTAGGAGCATCAGTGCTTACCCTGCCTGGCCACCAGAACATGATCCTGACACACAAACACGTACAAGCACACACAGGCAAGTACAAAGCATAATACCACAACAGGGTATCCTCAATCATGTCAGGAAACAATCAACACATCCAATTCATATAACAATAGCATCCCAGGCACTCAATTCCTAACTCAGGGGTTCAATATAGCCTAGGAGATTCATATCTCATTCCGAATTTCATATTCACACCCTGCAATCCAATCACAAACAAATACAACAAGGGCAGGTAACAAAAACATCAGATAAGAGAAAGGGTTTCTGGAGAAACCGATGAGGCATAGATCCTACCTCCCTTGTGTCTGAACAAGAAGCTACTCCTTTGCCTTTATTAAGTAAATCCGAACCACCTAAATCATCACCAGGCAAAGACAAAACAAACTATGCATGCATATTCAATAATCAATTGAATACCCTATTCCTTACCAATACCACTCACCAAACCTATCAGAAAACCATTGATCAGATGTTTCAGGTGCCTTCCCCTTGGATGTGTGATGTGATATCCGGGAACTTAACAAGATTCAACCTGAATTTACCATTCCAATTAACTATGCAAAACCTGTCGCTAAAAGTAGGGCATAGAACGATTTCGTCTCAAACTAAAACAACGATTTATATATGGTTAGAAAGAGAATGAAAATATCTTTCCAACGACATATTATTTGCAAGATTCCAACAAACGAGTAGAAAGTTATGCTATTTTGAAGTTCAAGAAGATTTGGCGAAGACCTAATTCCGCCGCCGATTTTCAAAGTAACTTTAGACAAAGAAATACTAACCTCCCGAAGAAAAGCCAAAGATGGTTGGAAAGAGGATGAAGAGAGCTTTCCAACAAGCTATTATTCGCAGAGATCCAATGAACGATGAGGGAGTTATGTTGGTTTAAAGTTTCTGCAAATTCTGACGGCTAAGGGGAGGTATAGGGTTTTAAGCCTATACGAATTTTGTAAGGTTCTAGGGGAAAATTTTGTGGGGTTGGCTTCCTATTTATATTCAATGAGTGTAGAATTATGTCTACTACTTTTAATTAATCTATCAATCCAATATACTTTACCAGATAACTAAACTCTTAAATTATCTTCCCTATTTTTAGGGACTTTAATCTCTAAGGCAACTATCTACCTTAAGGATGATTCCTAAAGCAATTACCCATCTACAAGAACCTAGATCTAAAGGAATTAGAAAAAAAATAATTTACTAAACAATCTTACCAATTTCGGCCATCACACATCCTTCTCTTCAGGGGTAAAATCGTCTTTTCACCTGCACTGGCTTCTGGACTTCTAGGACTCAAAATTCGGGGTCTTACACTTTTTTACTCAAGACTAATTGTGACAACAAAAGATAAAGATAAGTATTAATAAAGATGTTCAATCACTTGAAAAATTTAAGAATTATAAGTTTTTAATGTATAATTTAATAATTTTTTATGATATTATAAATTCAATAGATATACTTAAATATTTATTATTTATTATTTATTTTATATTTTCCAATATTGGGTTTTATGAATATTAACTCTGTTATCACGAAATAATTATTTAATTATTGATCTAAGAGATCATTTTAACATTTTGATGAATTTATATTCTATAATATTTAAAAAATAATAAATTTTATAATATTTTTATTAAGGTATATATGGTTTAATATACATAATGATTGTTTGAAAATATGAAAGATATATTATATAATTTTTTATTTGTATATAATTATTTCAATGGTTCATGAATTTCCGGTTATGTTTCCAAAAGACATAGTCAGTTTACCACCAGCAAGAGAAGTGGAATTCAGCATTGAACTAGTGCCGGATATGAAACCGATTTTCATTCCTCCCTATCATATGGCTCCTGCAGAAATGAAAGAATTGAAGACGCAATTGGAAGATTTGTTGGATCATGGTTTCACCTGACCTAGTGTGTCACCTTGGGGAACACTTATCTTGTTTGTGAAGAAGAAAGATGGTTTGCTGCGATTATGCATCAACTATCGGCACCTGAATCGTGTGACTGTGAAGAACAAGTACCCTCTGCCACAAATCGATGACTTGCTCGACCAGCTCCAAGGTTCAACCTTGTTTTCCAAGATCAATCTTAGATCAAGATACCATCCATTGTGTGTTCGTGAAACTGATATTCCAAAACGTCATTCAGATCGTGATACAGCCACTACGAATTTCTGGTTATGCCATTTGGTTTGACCAATACACCAGCCGTGTTTATGGACCTGTTGTATTGTATGCATATGACATGCTGGTTGTCTTGTTTATGATTGAGCATTACCTATTATGGTGTTATGCTTTGTACTTGCTTGTGTGTGCTTGTACATGTCTGTGCATCAAGATTCTTTTTCGGTGGCCATTTGAGGTAAGCGTTCATGCTCCTGAGGAGAGGAAAGGAGAGGTTCTTACTGATATGGGAGTCCTATGAGTGGCAATCCCCAACACGTGCATGCTGGATGCCTAGTCCTTGTGTGGCTAGATGCCTTGTCCTATCTGCAGGCAAGATGCTCTTATCCTTGTGTAGTTTGGATGCCCTAATTCTTGTGTGGTTAGGATGCCTAGTCCTGCGTGATGGCTAGATGTCTTGTCCTATGTGCTAGCAAGATGAATAAGATTGCTGATTAGATTGTATGCTAATCAGTTACCCTTTGTATAGCGAAGCCTTGGACAACACAGGTGTAAGGGGATGGATTTTCTTTGATTTGATTGAATGATGAATTACCTGCCTGTGTACTACTGATTTTGTAAGTGTTTACAGTCCACCCTCAGCCTATAAGCTTTCGGCCCTATCCTAGTGAGATTGTTTGATGATTGATTGATATCCCTTTACTTGTGTAGGCTGATTTGATGTTGTTTGTGAGATGTTTGTTTAGATTTCTGCAGATCTTATAATGTTGTGACCCTACTGAGATTCTTGTAATCTCACCCTACTGATGTTTTTATTCACTCTATATATTTCTAGAATATCTATCCATTAAAAGCATAAGAAAGAAACTTAATAAAATCAGAACTTAAGGAGATAAGCCTTGTGAGATTCAGATAGGCCATAGGTTTGGTTTATTTGGGTTTCATAACGGTAAGGGTTATATTAAGTTGGATTTGGGTCCTTATAGGTTTGGTAGCGAACTATGGTTTAGGAAATTTGATTCGCTAGATGCTAACCTGTTTGTTGGTTTTGTGTTTGTAGACAGAGACATGTGTATTCACCCACACACTTAAAAGATTAATGCCAAAAGTAATCTGATGTTAAAAACCTGGTTTGAAATGATTAAATATTATGTTTGATTGTTTGATTTGTTGTGTTTTTATGTGTGTTCTTATGCATTGTATGATTTGGTATGTTCTGGTGTGTTTTGATAAATAATTTGCTGTGTTTTCTTGTGATTGCCGAGTATGCGTATGATCTTTAGATGTGTGTTACCGAATACCCCTTGATGTTGGTACAATTGCCGAATGTATGTGGATTGATTTGTGTGAATTGCTGAATTTGTCTTTGCATTTATGTGTGTGATTGCCGAGATTTGTGTGTACTTGTGTTCATATGTGTTTTGTTTTCCAGCATATGCATATCATCCGGTGTAAGCCTCTCGACCAGGTACCACTTCTTTTCCTTAGTTTCGTAATTAGGTTATGTATTTAGTGACTTTATGTGCTTGAATAGTACGGCAAGGCAGAACGCACCTAGAGATCGCCGAGGTAGGTATGAATCCCAAGCCAAATAGCAACTCGTTGATCACAATGAACTGATGCACAAAATGAGCAAGGAGGGCAAGCAGAGCCTGAAAACCAACCTAAGGCACCACCCATTGATCTGGTAATGGCACAAATACAAAACGTGTTGCAAGGGATTGCTGCGAACCAGCAGCGAATGGAAGTCAATTTCAGAATGCTCCTGCACCAGCATTTGTGGAGACCCTATTCCTCCACTTGAACCTGTTCAGCTGGCTCAACCTAAGGAAGCTGAGAGACCTTTAGTTGTCATTACAAAGTTGATGAAAGAATCCTGTCAGCTGGGATGTAAAAATTTCAGCTATTCAGCAGGTTCCGCTGCGGCTGGTGAATGGATTGACACCTTATGCCGAGTGTCCTTGTTCTTGCACATCTCTGATGACAACAAGCTTGCCATTGCCACTTTCTCCCTTGAGGGAGAAGCTCTCACATGATAGACAGACGTGAGTTTGCGGTTCGATGATCGTTTGCCTTCGTAGGTAGAATTCCGATATGAGTTTGATGAAAAGTTCTACACCAGATTCCACAAAAACGAGCAGCAACAAGCTTTCCATAAGCTTGAACAAGGTACCCCGTTCGGTGCTAGATTACGAGAAGGAATTTAGGGAGTTGTTCCGATTTGCACCAGAGGAGGATCGCTCACCCTATCAGCTTGGAAGACGATTTCTAGATAGGCTAAGTACCGAGCTCAAAACCATTGTGGGCATAACATCGGTGCAGAATTTGCAATAATTGATCATTACTGCGACTGAAGCCGAGAAGATTGTGCAAAGCAAGAAGCTGTCCGCAGCAAGTAGTGACAGATCATTCAGGCAAGATTCTAAGTTCAACTGGCATAAGGGACCTATCCTTTGAGGTCCTATCCTCCGAAGAATAATGGCAATGGCGGTAACTTCAGGAAGAATTTTTCCGGTCATAATCCCAATGGATCTGCATAGAGTTCGTAGCCACGTCAATGCTACAACTGTGGTGAAGTGGGTCATATTCAAAGGGACTTCCCTAAAACGAGACATATCACAGGTGCACCGAATTCAAGCCAAGGCAGGTACACCAATCTCATTAAACCACCAGCACGCGCACCTAGAGGACCACCCAGCAGATCTACAAGTGAGGCGCAACCCATTCCAATGAAATTGTTCATCTTGACTGATGCCGAACCAAGCCCTGATGATGTGACATGTACAATTTTTGTCTTTTCTCAAAATGCTAAAGTGTTATTAGATTCCAGAGCGAATAAATCATTTGTGAGTCCAAGGATAGCACTTACTTTAGATCGGCCTCTGTCTTCCCTGTCTTCTCTTATTGTGGTTCTGACCCCTTTGGAAGAGCAACTGACTTGTTATCTAGTCTACATCGGTTGTGTTCTCGTGATGTCTTGGATGTTCACATTTTCACAATTGCTTATAAATCAATATTTAATAGTGGTTTATCAACCTTAGATCCTTTTAGGACTTTATTTTCTCCCAGAATGGTAGAATCACTCTTTTCTACTCAAGATTGATTGTGATAATAAAAGATAAAGATAACTATTGATGAAGATGTTCAATCATTTGAAAAATTTAAGAATTATAAGTTTTTAATATATAATTTAATAATTTCTTATGATATTATAAATTCAATAGATATATTTAAATATTTATTATTTATTTTATGTTTTTCCAGAGTTCTATGACTATTAACTCTGTTATCTCAAAATAATTATTTAATTATTGATTTAAGATATCTTAGATCATTTTTACATTTTGATGAATTTATATTCTATAATATTTTTAAAATAATAAATTTATAATATTTTTATTAGGATACATATGATTTAATATACATAATGATTGTTTGAAAATATGAAAGATATATTATATAATTTTTTTATTTGTATATAATTATTTGATAAATTTAGATATTCGGACTAAACCAGAATAGCCTGAAATATAGTTTGATCTTTGAAATTTCAATCTACAATATAAGAAATTCGGTACAATATAAAAACTAAGGTTCAGATTGATTGTGAGGACCCGATTCCGAAATCTGAACCCTCACCAACGCGCAACCTCAATAGGCCTAACTTTCTCTATACTCGAACCTTCCGTACGCAAGGAACAGTCTCCTTGGCTTCTTCCATGTCTGGCCCGACAGGTTTTGGGTCAACTGGCCAGTTTGTGTGTATTACATGCATTTACTCTTAAAATATTATGTATACATCTTATCCTCATAACCCCATCCACTATTGTTGTCTGAATCTAGTATAGAGAAAAATAACATAAAAATATACCTCACACTCAATCCTATAGTATCACATAGGTTACCTAACATAACTTATCATACATAATAATATTGAGCTCATAATAACATATCGTCCACCTGCTCCAAGCACATAACTAGCTTCACTTGAGGACTCTTACACTGCTTAGCAAATACCAACCATACCACTCCTAGGTAATCAACTGTCTCCGCTGTTAGGATCCCATATACTTACCTCGGAATGACCAAGCATATAGAACTGTCAATTCCATAAATCAAGTGGTGTATACACACACTGGTATACTCACCATCTAGTTTTGCTCATAAATCAAAAAATCTTTGTATGAAGAAAATACTCAGTATGATCACATGCATGAAAATGCACTCATCCTCTTACCAACATTCCACTCGACATGCCCACATGAATGAGGATATAAACATCTCTCTTGCCATAATTCATATCATATATACTCGCATGCACAAAAATGCATTCTTTTCTCATTCTAACAGTCCTCACACAATAGCTCAACCTTATCACTAGGTACCACAATCAGATCTGAGCAATACAATTAACTAAGGAAAGTGTTTAAAGGAACACATACACACTCTCCACATTCACCTCTCACTAATTCCAAATTAAGCTCTAAGGGGAATAAGAAGTTTAAGGATACATTAAGAAGGATTTAGGACAAGAAAAGATCAGTTGCCAAGGGACACAAGAACATGGACTACTCTTACCTCTCAAAAAGGGATTAAATTCATACCTTCAAAATAGTAGTGCTCAACCATGTCTCATTCCTCCAAGTCCATGCCACTAAGACTTAGAATTCTAATGGTACAACACACAAAGGACACTCATAGGGACTCATCTAGGGTTAGGAAAGGTGTAGGATTGTGTTATCAAAGGGGTTAACCAAGTATGAGGTTGGACTGACTTAATTGTAACAAGAAAAGGTGAGAAAGGTAAAGTTATAGAATTTCGACCGGTCTAAATGTTTAGGTTCGACCAGTCCAAGTTCTTTGAGCGGTCTAAGGGTTTGGTTTCGACCAATCGTTGGGCTCTATGGAAAATTTTATGGATTTTCGACCGGTCTAAAAGTTTGGTTTCAACTGGTCTAAATGTTTCTTTAGGAATTTCGACTGTTCTAAGGACTAAAATTTCGAACGGTCAAAAAGTACAATTTCGACTGATGTTAAAGCTCTTTGGAAATTTCTCGGGGTTTTGACAGGCCTAAATTCACTCAAAAAAAGTTCGACCGGTCTAAGGGCTCTCTGGAAGGGTTATCGAGTATTCGACCAGTCTAAAAGTCTAGGTTCAACTGATCTAAACAGTCTAAGTTTGACCGGTCTAAAGTGTATAACTAGGATTTCGACCGGTCTAAGGGTACAATTTTGACGGGTCTAAATTTCATCACTCTGGGTTTTCTGTATTTTCCTCACCGATTCAACACCTAACCGAAAGCTACACACACTAAACCTATTCCTAAGGGGTTTAAATGCAATTAAACATGACTAACCACTACTAAACCTCAAACATTACACATTAAATATGTGATCAAACTAATTCTTTGCATAAGGATATCCACAACATCACATAAGGGTCACTCAAACCACCAACATGAATACACAGGCACATCAATGCATTTTCAAGTGTTCAAGATACATAATTTGCACACTAAAACTTGTCACACACATTACATGCTCTAAACATGATATTTAATTACATTCATACCAATGGATGTCTCACAATCAAACCAAAAATTAGTTTCTCATTTTAATGCATCAAAACTAAAACAATTCCTTTGATGAGTATGAAGGATATACTCCCACTCGTTAAGTGCAGAATACCACTGCAAGAACAACGATCTCATAGAACTCCTGCAATGTTGCCTAAATACAAACAATCAAACATAATAGTTAAGCAACCAAACTCAAAAGCCACTAACAAAAAACCAAGAATAAAACTTAAGACTCCTTCTGATACACTCTATAACACTCGACCATTCCATTAACACTCACTCAATACGAAACCAAGCTCCAGGGATACTAAAACACAACCCAAAAAAAAAAATGCAAACGGCCATCAGTAAACCAACATAAGGCCACAATCTACTCTTGCTTGAACCAACTGCACCAAAGCCCACAAACACACTCCACAAACTCAAGGGAACCAAAATAAATCGTCAAAATCAACAAGAACACCAAAGGGGTCGAAATCCCCAAGACTCATATGCCATCAACCTCCTTTAAGCTCACACACTAATCAACACACCAAACCAATCAAAACTAACTATCAAGACATCATAAACAACATCACAGCATGGCAAAATATCCAACAATCAGCGAAGAAAGAGGAGAAATCGAGCACTTACCACACAAACTCAATTTTCCCTAAAATGCCCAAACTGGCCAAATCCAATCCAAGAGAAGGTAACACCAGTGGAAACTCGTCGGATAGGGTTAGGAACTGGGTAAGGAAGGAAGCTCCATGGTTGTCATGGAGAGAAAACGGGTTTAGAAGAGATTGAGTTCTTCTTTGGGGAGAGAGGCAATGAAAAACAGGATAGAAGGGGGAGAAAGAGTTCTTGAGCTGCCAACACTTAGAAAAATTACTAAGTGTTGGGCTAGGCTTTTATATCTCAGGATCCGGAAATCCCAAAAAATTTGAAACAATTTTTAAAACTATTCACATGCCCTGAACGAGACAATAATGTTTAGGGTTTAAAAATGACAAATTGGGCTCGATGAATAATGATCGGGCTCACATATGGCAATTTCGGCTCGAAACAAGCCTAGAAAGTCATCTCATGGTTCCAAGTAGGCTAGATGGGGGTATTCCATTGGACTCAAGCCTTGAAAACACGCACATCGCACTAAGGCATATTAATTCTCCAAACGACACGTTATGCATAACTATTGACACTCACCCGATGACACGACTCTCTAGGCAATTTAGACTTGACACTTAGGCTATATGACCATGGCCATGCCACTCAAGTGTCCTAACTTGCAATTGGTCAAATGGTCAATCTAACTAGTCAAACGGTCAAACTAGCAAGTCAACTCGTCAAAGTCGCACAAATGGACCAATCCTATTATTCCAACTGGATTCTCCAAAGGACGTGGTCTCACATTGATATTTTACAAAATTTTAGTTATGAAAACCGAACAAAAATAGAATTTCGACCACCCAAATATAACCAAAAACTCATCCAATTAGCACGTTGCTTTTGTAAGAAATTCGAAATGGCCAAATAGTAGATAAGAAGTTAGTGCAAGTTCATAATGATCTTAAGACAATGATACTTCAAAATTCTGTATACACTATGATGTGATTCTCGTTTACCGCTAAAGGATGTGCATGCTGAGCGCAAATAATTTAAGAATAAGATAGGGCCGTGACAGCTCCTGATTTCATAATTTATATGCCTAAAGAAAGGCAATCAACCAAGTAAATAAACCATTGGGAAAAAAAGAGAAAATTGAGCAAAACAAAAGGAGCAAAGTTGATAAGATGAAACAGTGCTACAAGACCAATAATCAACTATTGAGAGGCTTGAACAACCTAAGTACTTCCTACAAAGGTCAAGGGGACGGAGAGATACGTCTAAATACTGCTTTATAAGTGTTCCCTCCATTCCTAGCAACCTTCTGTCCTTCTTCAGTGGCAGTATTCAATAGCTTAAACACTGGATCTGCTTCAAGTTCCTCACTGCTGAGGGATTCAAACAATGGGTGACTCTCCAAACAGCTCCTCATCCAGCCCCCAAGTTCTTCCACATCTGTGATTGTGTAGATAATCCCCCCATCTTGAAGAACAAATGCATACTCGTCTAGCAAGTGTTGACTGATCACTCGTCGACGATGGTTTTTCTCTTTGAAATGAGGATCGGGAAACAGAAAAAACATCTTCGAAAGCTGCCTTTTCACAAAGTAATTTGGAATGTATTTCATAGAATTGGTCCGAACCACTGAAATGTTCTCGTATTGACCCGGATTTGCAACCCTTAGAGCCAAAATCCGCTCCTTCACGTACTCTGACACCTTATCTCTAAGTTCCATCCCAATCATCAAAGTTTCTGGGTAGAGTGTAGCAAGACTAATCAGCAACCCACCAAAACCACAACCAACATCTGCAAACTGGACTTTCTTTGAATCCTTCACTAGGTCCGGCGGGAAGAATTGAGGGTAATGAACAGAATAATCAACATGACTCGGGGAAATAGGAACAGGAAAGTGCGAGTCACTTAGTGGATTGCTATGTGCCCGTGCTCGATAAAAACGCTTCCTAGGCAGCCCTGTTGACTTATTGAAGGTATGCTTTGCGTCGTTTTCTAACATATCTCTCCCTAACAGATGCATAATAACAACAAAATAATGAGAAATTGACAAAAAA
The DNA here is from genome assembly GCA_019739055.1 of Passiflora organensis. NCBI lineage: Eukaryota > Viridiplantae > Streptophyta > Magnoliopsida > Malpighiales > Passifloraceae > Passiflora > Passiflora organensis. The sequence goes on along the minus strand of JAEPBF010000191.1, from coordinate 2,996,495 downwards.
AAATGACCTGTTTCCACAACTATCTCTAAGAGAGAAACAAGAGGCAGCAATTCACAAATAGTTTCATCCCATTAAATGCAAAAGAAAAAACCCCTAAAAGTTATCAAGAGGGGGCAAAGAATGATTACGGATTTATTCGATTATTCGATTCGCAAATACCTAGAATGAAAATTGCAACTTGGAGACGGAGAGAAGAGGATTTACCAAATTACGTACAGCGGGAAAAGATAACTTCCAGAGGAGCTTCGGGCACTGAAACTTAACGCAGAGTCGATTTCAAACTGAGAAATCCCGTCATTTAAACTCTCCAGCCAGCCCGAGAGAGAATCTTTTCCCGTATACTCGTCGTCAGCTAATTTTTTTTCCGTAACAGACGACACTGGTTCGGCTCCTTTTCTTTTTCAGTGTCAACTACAGGTCGCCTGCTTATTGCTTCATGCTTATATCATTGCTGCATCATATATGTAACAAGAAATGACATCATTATCATATTCAATCTTGCTAATTTAGTTATATCCTCCGTACTATTCTACCATGGAAAGGATAGCTTATGTATTATAATTAAGAAGGAATAAATTGAAAATAGTATAGATCTTCTCTCGAAAACAACTGAGATTGGTGATTTTCTGGCTTACGCGTTAAGAGATGCTTATAATGTTTAATGAAAAGAAGACTAGAGAGAGAGGACATGTTACAGGTGAGCAACACAGAGGACTTTCTCAACATCAGAGAGCATAAAAGGGAAGATGGGCTTTCTCAGTATCAGTTTTCTGCATCTTCCTATAAGATTCTTGAGCCTTCAGATCCTTCTTTGCTAGAACATGCATTCGGTGCTCCCCATTGCTTCCGTCCTCCCACTGGGGAAGGACAGAGATAGAGCTGCCTTCATTTTGGACTGACCCACATAAAAATGTTGTGCTTTTCGCCCCCAGGTATTCATGGAAGGCTTTAAAGTAGTCATCAGTCAAAACAAACAACTGAAATTGTTATTGGTCTTTCTATTTGAATCTGATCCGGTCAGCTTGTAGTGCTCACAACTAAGGATAGCAGCATACATGAGTAGATATCATTGTATAAGGAAATTCAGACTACCAAAAAGCTCAAGTTAAAAAAATTTCTTCTGTTTAAGGTGTAAACTTAACCTTCTCTTGCTAGAGAAGCCAAACTTACAAGTAGAAAGATGGGCTAAAAGGTTTCCCTGATTTCCTTTTCATCAGGATGCTGTTGTCATACCATTGGTTATTGCTTGATGGACTTGGTTTAGAAACGGTAAAGAAAACAGTACTTGAGAGAATAACATGTCTTCTCATTCACATTGTTGTACAATATTTATAGTTATCATGTATAATCTTTTCTATTTATAGCATTGATTTACATGTATTATATATATAATGAATATATTATATTATTTTCAATATTCCCTCTCAAGTTGGGATGTGTAGATCATAAATGCCCAACTTGTTAGATAATTAACAAAATTGCTGATGTCCAAAAACTTATATCAAGATATCAGCCGCTAGTTCCTTTGTGGATATATATTCCTTCTGAATCTCTCACTGTATCTTTTTATGTATAAAGTGACAATAAACTTCTATGTGCCTGATTTCTCATGAAAATAGGGTTGGCTGCAATTTATACTCTCGATTTGCTATCATTGTGTAGTTTAGCACTTTTCACATCCAATTTTAGGAACCCTAAAATTTCCTTAGGCCATACCAATTCGCTTACCGTGCTAGCCATGACCCAATATTCTATTTTTGCAGATAATCGAGACACTATAGCTTCTTTCTTTTATTTATTTCTAAAAGATTGGTGCATTTTCAAGAATAAAGAAATAGCCTATAACTTACTTTCTAGTCATTAGATATCTAGCCTATTCCAACTTAACTCCTCACTATTACTAGGCAAAATAATTTGCTGCCTAATATTGGATTTTAAGTACCACATGATCCTTGTCAGTGCTTCCCAATATTTCTCTCTTGGATCATGCATAAATTGAATGAGGATGTGAACAACATATATAATATTTGGTCTTGTGATTGTCGAATATAATAATCAACCCATTAACTTTTTATATTGTCCCACATCTTTTAGGATTTGTTGTCACGCCTCGTGATCATATTTCAGACATGAACAATCCACCGTATGACTTTGGTTATGCAAGGCTATGGTTCATTGCGTCATTGTAGAATGGCAGATAAATTTAAACTTTTTCTTTCATATTAGTATTGGATTTTAGTATTTAGTGCAACGGATAAAATTTATCTTGGTTAATTTTGAAAATGGTTTCCTTTTCTCCAAATTTATTTTTTCTTTTATATTTATATAGGTGAACATTCATACTATGTGATTTAATTGGAAACCATACAAGAATCACACACTTGTTCATTTTCTTATTTATATTATTATCTTTGTTTTGGTGACATTATCTAGTGATGGTGTGCTAGATATATCGAGTTGCTATGATTTTTTGTTTTACTAATGTAAGAAGGGAAGGTGGTAGCTTATGTATCCAGAGCGTTATGACTATATGAGAAGAATTACCCAATGCATGACTTGGACCTTGCTGCAATTGTGTTCAAGCTGAAGATATAGAGGCGCTACCTATATGGAGAGATGATGAGTGTATATACAAATCATAAAAGCTTAAAGTACCTATCAACCTAGAATGACTTGAACCCGAGTCAACGAAGGTGGCTTGAGCTGATCAAAGATTATGATTTGATCATTGATTACCATTTGTGAAAGGTGAATGTTGTGGCTGATGCACTAAGGAGGAACATAACTTCTTGATAGAGCAATGTAAGGGCAGATGATATGCCTATTTTGATCGGTTCAAGGAAAGATCGTGTGATGCTCGATTGTGATAGAAGCGGAGTATTGTTAGAACGTGTAGTAGTACAGCCAATGCTAACAAAAGAAAGCTGAAGTGGGCAGATGCTAGATGAGAAATTAGTGTAGATTTACAGTAGTATTCACGACAAAAATGACTTAGAATTCTATATCAGAGATGATTAATTTTCTTTTTTTTTTTCTAAGAAAGAGTGTGCATTTCGCAAGATATGGGTTTAAGAAGAAGATTCTAAAAGAAGCACATAGTTTTGTATTTTTCGTACATCCTGGCACTACAAAGATGTATCATAATTTAAGAGAATCATATTAGTGATCAATAATGAAGAAAGAAATTGCTGATTTCATGAGTAGGTGCCTGATATGCAGTAGATCAAAGCCTAACATCAAAGATCAAAAGGTTTATGACATTCATTGCAAATATCATAGTGGAAATGGGAGCATATCACAATGGATTTCATGCTAGGATTACCTCATCCTCAAAGTGGTAATGATGCCATATAGGTGATAGTGGATAATCAGCACACTTCTTGCCTATTTGAGTCACAAATACACTAGAAAAATTAGCATAGAGATAATTAGATGAGATTGTGAGATTCCACAGAACACCAATATCGATTGTATAGAGATTCTTGTTTCACATAATGCTTTGGAGGAAGTTATAAAATGCTTTCGAAACCATGTTAAATTTCTGCACATTCTTTTATCCTCAGATATATAGTCAGTCAGAAAGGACAATCCAAATATTGGAAGATATGTTAAGGGCAAGTGTGACGGATTGTGAGACTCTGATCCTTTATAGTGTAGATGTTCTAGAAGTCCATAGGTCAGAAATAAGACTAAGGTTCCAGTGCAACTAAATTGACTATTTTCCCCTAAAGAAATGAATGTATGATGGCTTAAAATGGTTATTGCTGAATATTTTCTACTTTAATTCCGGTATTTTTAATATCCTTAAGTTTTATCCCTTATTATCCAAAGTATTAGATAATTCTTCCTTTAAAATAGAATTACTCTTTTAATAGAATTATCCTTTTAATAGAATTATTCTTTAATTATATCTTATCCGTCTAAGCTTAAAAGTAAGAAATCATCTCTTAATTAAACCTCCTTAAGACCCTATAAACTAACATGGCCGGCCACCCTATCGACCACTCAATTATTCTCTCTTTTTCAAAGAAAAACAAACTCTCTCCCTCTCCCTCTTGGCCAAAATTTCTTCTCCCTAAACCCTAGCCGAAATTGATCATCCTTCATCAGATTTCTGCGTATGATAGCTTGTTGGAATCCTCTCTTTATTGTGCATCTTATTATCTTGGTTTCACAAGAAAAAGGTTAGTGTTTCTCTTTTAATATTGTTGCCGCAATTTCTAGGGTTCTTAATCGAATTTCTTCTTATTCAACCCCTTGTTGGTTTCTGCTTCTATTTATCTTCATCATTTGAATGTTTGGTACCTATCCTTGTTATCTTATGATGAATTCAGCCCTTGTATCTTCCTTATTGAAGGAAACAGGATGCCCTATTTCTAACCCTATTTTTTCCGAAATTTGATCAATTAACTTGTCTATTGGTTTTAGATCTTGTTCCTTTTAATCGTTTGAGTGATTGGCTGTAAGGACCCAAACCCAACTTATTAGGACCCTTACCACCGTGAAACCCAAATAAGCCCTCGCAAGGTTCTATTTGAATCCCACAAGGCTCAAGTCACTTAATTGTCAATTTTATTGGTTGATTTATATGTTATTTAAAGGTTTGACCATATTCATACATTAATGAATTTATGGCTTACACGGAGTGAAAGAAAACATCAGGGGAAGACTTATATTAATACTCAAAACAAGTGGAAACATAACACACAATTCCCATAGAAATCTGAAACATCAACCAATAGTATCATGCATATTTCGGAATCAACATAAAGAGAAAAAGGGATTGGAAAGCCAGAATGCAAATCCACACAAGTTTAAAGACATGGCATGCGCATTCAATAAAAAAGGGGTGCAAATTCATCCAACCGTGAAGCCTTAATCTCACACCACTTGTACGAGTAACAAAGTACATGTGAGACCCCGAATTTTAAGTCTTAAAAGTTCAGAAGCCAGTGCAGGTGAAAAGACCATTTTTCCCCTGAAGAAAAGGATGTGTGGTGGCCGAAATTGGTAAGGAATGTTTGGTAATTATTTCTGGTATTAATTCCCTTTAATTTGATTCTCAATTTGTTGATAATCACCTTAGGAATTAAAATTCCTAAAATTAAAAAAGGGTTAATTACAGAATTTAAATCTGGTTGTTATCTTACTTTAATAAAGATTTTAAAGTAGTAATCTTAATTCCATACCCATCCATTATAAATAGGAAGCCAACCCCACAAAAATCATTCATAGAAAACACACAAAACTTGTATAACTTAAAACCCTTACACCTCCCTATGATAGCTTGTTGGAAAGCTCTCTTCATCCAATTTCCAACCATCTTTGGTTTTTTATCAAGAGTTTAGTATTTCTTTCTCGTAAGATAAGTCGAAACTCGGAGGAATTGCCAAAATCTTCTTGAACTTCAATAAAGCATAACTCTTTAATCGTTTGTCGGATTCCTGAAAATAATAGCTTATTGGAAATATCTCTTCATCGTCTTTCCAACCATATTTGTTTTTTTGTTTGAAAATTAGTATTTCTTTGTCAAAAGATAAGTTGAAAATTAGCGGCAGAATTAGTTTTCAAAAATTGTATAATTCTGCCTTTGATTGATCTCTAATATTGTTGCAAGCTCATGACTGTCCACAATGCTAGGGTTTCTCCCTCAAGTGGGAAAGTAGCGATGGCAACCTTGTCATCATCTGAGATATGTAAGATCAAGACACTCGTCACAAGGTGTCTATGCATTCACAAGCTGCTATGGCTCCAGCTGAACCACTGGAATTTTTACATCCCAATTGTCGAGCTTCCTTCAGCAACTTCATAATAACAATTGGAAGTCTCTCGACTTCATTAGGATGAGCCGGTTGTATAAGTTCAAGTGGAGGGGATGAGCCGGTTGTATAGGTTCAAGTGGAGGAATAGGTTCTTCCAAGGGCACGGGTGCAGGAGCATTATGAAATTGCACCTCCATACGCTGCTGGTTTGAAGCTATCCTTTGTAATACATTCAGAATTTGTGCCATCATAGGATCGATGACTGGTGCGACTGGTGCCTCAGGTTGGTTTTCGAGCTCAGTTTTCCCTCCCTGCTCAATTTGTGCATTCGGCTCCTCTTGCTCAACCTGAATCCAATACCTACCCCGTCGATCCCGTGTCGCATTCATCCTTGCCATACTATACGAACATTCAATGTCACTCAACACACAACCAATTACGAATACTAGGAATAGAGGTGGTACCTTGTGGAGAGGCGTGCACCGGATGTTATGTATATGTTGGAAAGAAAAATATATATGCACACAAGTATAAAAATTTTGGAAATCACGTGCACACATTTAAATGCATACTCGGCACTCACATCAACACACACATATGCACTCGGCAGTACCCATTAATAACAGACATATACTCGATAGTCATGACCTTCACACATACATATTTGGAAACATAGAAATCACATAGGGACATTCAGCAGTATACTCGGAAATAACAAAGAAATACAGCAAGACACCGATCAAAACTCAGCAAAACACAACAAATCATGTAATGCATAAAAGCACACATAAACACACAAAAAACTAGACAATTAAACACAACATACAAGTCCTATAGGGATCTAAAAATCCAACAAGTAAACCTCCAATATAATCAAGAAGCAAACAAGCAAAAGAGGGACTCGAAGAACAAGAAAATAGTCCAGTCAAAGTTCATGTTATATGCACAAGCAACCAAGGAAACAGGAATGCGAATGTGATGCAATATTGCCCCGCCGTTCAGCCTTGATCTCACACACTGCTACCACGAAAAACGAATATACCTAAGCCTGAAAATGGTTTAAACAATAGGATAAAATTACAAGAATCTCAGTAGAGTCACAACATCATAAAATCTACAGAAATTTTGAACAAATATCTCCCAAACAACATTAGATCATCCCTACACATCTAAGGATATCACGCAATTCAAGAAACAATATAAGACCCCTAATTTTGAGTCCTATAAGTCCAGAAGCCAGTGCAGGTGAAAAGACGATTTTGCTCCTGAAGAAAAGGATATGTGATGGCCGAAATTGGTAAGATTGTTTAGTATTTAACTTTGTTTTAAATTCCCTTTGATCTAAGTTCTTATAGATGGATAATTTCCTTAGAGATTGTCCTTACAGAGGGATAATTGCCTTAGAGATTAAAGACCCTAAAAAATAGGGAAGATAATTTAGAGTTTAATTATCTGGTGGATTATCTTATTATAATAAAGTGATTTAAAGTAGTAATCATAATTATATACCCATTCATTATAAATAGGAAGCCAACCCCACAAAAATAATTCTTAGAAAACTTACAAATTCGTATGAGCCTAAAACCCTATACCTCCCTATAACCACCATAATTCACTGAAACTTCAAACTATTATAACTCACTCATCGTTTGTTAGATCACTGAGAATAATAGCTTGTTGGAAAGCTCTCTTCATCCTCTTGCCAAAAATATTTGAGTTTTAGTCAGGAAATTATTATTTAATTATCTAAGGTTAATTTGAAAATCTGCGGCGGAATTAGGTTTTCGCCAAATCTTCTTGAACTTCAAAATAGCATAACTTTCTAATCGTTTGTCAGATCCTTACAAATAATAGCTCATTGGAAAGATATTTTCATCCTCTTTCCAATCATATATAAATCGCAGCTTGGATGTAAATATTTTCTTGTTTAAGGTTAAGACGAAATCGTCCTATGCCCTACTTTTAGCGACAAGATTTGCATAGTTAATTGGATTGGTAAATTCAGGTTAAATCTTGTTAAGTTCCTGGCTATCACATCAGACATCCAAGAGGGAGGCACCTGTAACATCTGATCACTAGTTTTCTGATAGGTTTGGTGAGTGGTATTGGTAAGGAAATAGGGTATTCAATTGACTAGTTAATATGCTTAGTTTGTTTATGTCTTTGACTAGTGATAATTTAGGTGGTTCAGAATTACTTAATAAAAGAAAAGGAGTAGCTTCTTGTTCAGAGACAAGAGAGGTAGGATCTATGCCTTATCGGTTTCTCCAGAGACCCCTGTTAGTTTATTGATATTTTTGTTACCTGCCCTTGTTGTATTGTTTGTGATTGGATTATAAGGTGAGAATATGAAATGCGAAATGAGATATGAATCTCCTAGGCTATATAGAACCCCTGAGTTAGGAATTGAGTGCCTGGGATACAATTGTTATGTGAATTGGATAGGTTGATTGTGTTCTGACATGATTGAGGATACCCTGTTGTGGTATTATACTTTGTGCTTGCCTGTGTGTGCTTGTACGTGTCTGTGTGTCAGAATCCTATTCCGGTGGCCATTCAGGGTAAGCGCTGATGATCCTAGGGAGAGGAGAGGTTCTTACCGGTATGGGAGTTGTATGGACGGCAAACCAGCAAGCTAGCGCTGGATATCTGTCCTTGCGAGGCCGGATCCCTGCTTTGCGAGGCAGGAAGCCCTTATCTTGCGAGGTTTGGGATGCCCTAGTAGGTATGTGACTAGGGAAGACTTGTCCGTGTGGGACTAGTCGACTTGTCCTTGCGAGGACAAGATGAAAGGCTTACTGATTAGTTTGCGTGTTAACCATCTACCTTTTGTGCAGTAAGTCTTTGACAACACAGGTGGAAGGGGATGACTTTTCTTCTTCATTGCCGAGAGCAATTTGATGTGTTTCACCTGCCTGTGTACTTCTGAGCTTTCGGAAGTGTTTGCAGTCCTCCCTCAGCCATAGATTCGACCCTAACCTTTTTTGATTGATTTTTGAATTGCGTGATCGTCTTTAGTTGTTTAGGATTGATCTTATGTGAATTGGGAGATTTGTGTTTAGGGATTTTGTAGATCTTATGATGCTGTGACCCTACTGAGATTCTTGTAATCTCAAACCGTTATTTTTACCATTTTTCAGGCTTAGGTACATTCACTGTTCGTGGTACCAGGGTGTGAGATCAAGGCTTCACGGTGGGGCGATATCGCATCACATTTGCATACTTATTACTTGCGCATATAACATGAATGATTGAGCAACGTTTTGGTTTATTTTAAGCACTCTTCTTTACTTGCTATTTTCGAACCTTGATGAAGAATTTCTTGCTGGTTATGTGGATCCCTATGGGACTTGTGTGTTATGAACCCAAAGATTTAATTTAAAACTTCCGCTGATGTTTTATTTACTCCGTATGATACCAGAACATATGTCCAATATCATGATCCAATTGTTGATAAGCAAAAAGATTAACAAGCTTAAAATCGGAATTTTCTTTATTAGCCTGGTGAGATTCAAATTGGTCTTAGGTGTCATTTAGGTTTATTTGGGTTTCACGGCGGTAATGACCTTAATCGAAGCAATTATTAATAGTTAGGAATTGGAAAGGCGAGACATGTCAAATCTTCACTGACCACAAAAGCCTGAAGTACCTCCTTACACAAAAAGAATTGAATATGAGACAACGAAGATGGGTGGAGCTGATTAAAGACTATGATTTAATCATCGAATATCATCCTGGAAAGGCGAATGTTGTTGCTGATGCCCTGAGTAGAAAGGTTCATCTTCCTTCCCCAAAAGTTTTGGCCTACATGCACACCTATTACCTACCGATGATGCTGGAATTGAAAACTAATCGTCTGCATCTTGGCACCGATTTCTTTGGTTCATTGTTAGCACGAATTGAAGTTGCACCTACCTTAATTGAAGAAATCCGGAATCAACAATTAGAGGATACGAAATTTACTGAAATTTGGAAGCAACTTGCTGATGGTGTTGATGTCATAGTTCGTGATTTCAGAATACGAGATGATGAAGTATTAGTCTTTAGAAATCGGGTATGTGTTCCACAGAATGTTGATATTCGTAACCTTATTCTATCAGAGGCGCATAGTTTGAAGATCGCTATTCATCCTGGAAGCACTAAGATGTACCGAGATTTGAAGGGGCAGTATTGGTGGCCAAATATGAAACGTCATATTTCTGAATTCGTTTCCCGATGCCTCGTATGTCAACAAGTAAAGATCGAACATCAAAGACCCGCTGGTCTACTTCAGTCACTTCCGATTCCAGAATAGAAGTGGGAGCACGTCACAAAGGATTTTGTGACCGGTTTGCCTAGATCGCAGCAAGGAAACAATGCCATTTGGGTGATCGTGGATCGACTGACAAAATCTGCACACTTTCTTCCTATACGTGTAACAGATACACAAGAAAAATTGGCAGTTCGTTACTTGGACGAGATTTTTCGAATGCATGAAGTACCAGTTTCTATAGTTTCAGATTGTGACCCTCGTTTCACTTCACGATTTTGGGAGAGATTCCAGAATGCACTAGGTTCGAGATTGAATTTCAGTACAGCATTTCATCCCCAGACCGATGGTCAATCAGAAAGGATGATTCAGACACTTGAAGACATGCTACGTGCGAGTGTATTGGATCAGCAAACTGGCTGGGATCGAAGCTTACCATTGGCAGAATTTGCTTACAACATTAGTTTTCATGTAAGCATCGGTATGGCACCCTATGAAGCACTATATGGGAGACGCTGCAGAACCCCCATTTTCTGGAATGAATTAGGCGAGAGACGCCTAGACAATCCGGAATTAATTGACCAAGCAACAGAGCAATTAAGCTTGATTCGACAAAGGTTAAAAGCAGCTCAGGATCATCAGAAACGTTACGCCGACAATCGACGAAGGGAGCTGGAATTTGCGGTACGAGACAAAGTGTTTTTGAACGTCACCCTATGGAAAGGAGTCCTTCGTTTTCAGCAGCGAAGTAAGCTAACACCTCGCTACATTGGTCCATATGACATTATTGAAAGAATCGGCCCTGTTACATACCGACTTGCACTACCTCCAAATATGGAAAGAATTCACAACATATTTCACGTTTCAATGCTAAAAAAGTATATGCGAGATCCTGCTCATGTGCTTAAAGAACCACCATTTGAAATTGCTGAAGACCTATCCTATCCCGTACAACCAGTGCCTATGGTATGAGTTATTTAGCGTAATGGCCAAAATGAGGAGCAGTCTTGGGAGACTGAGGAGACTATGCATGCAAAATTTCCTTACTTGTTTGATTAGATACTTATGTTAAAATTTCAAGGATGAAATTCTTATAAGGAGGGGAGGATGTAAGACCCAGAATTTTGAGTCTTAGAAGTCCAGAAGCCAGTGCAGGTGAAAAGACGATTTTTCCCCTGAAGGAAAGGATGTGTGATGGCCGAAATTGTTAAGATTTTTTAGTAGTTAACTTTGTTTTAAATTCCCTTTGATCTAAGTTCTTATAGATGGATAATTGCCTTAGAGATTGTCCTTACAGAGGGATAATTGCCTTAGACATTAAAAACCCTAAAAATAGGGAAGATACAGTTTAATTATCTGGTGGATTATCTTATTATGATAAAGTGATTAAAAGTAGTAATCATAATTATATACCCATTCATTATAAATAGGAAGCCAACCCCACAAAAATCATTCATAGAAAACTTACAAATTCGTATGAGCCTAAAACCCTATACCTCCCTATAGCCGTCATAATTCGCAGAAACTTCAAACTAGCAGAACTCACTCATCGTTCGTTGGATCACTGAGAATAATAGCTTGTTGGAAAGCTCTCTTCATTCTATTTCCAAAAGTATTTTATATTTAGTCAGGAGATTAGTATTTATTTATCTAAGGCTAATTTGAAAATCGGCGGCGGAATTAGGTTTTCGTCAAATCTTCTTGAACTTCAAAATAGCATAACTTTCTAATCGTTTGTCAGATCCTTACAAATAATAGCTCGTTTGAAAGATATTTTCTTCGTCTTTCCAAAAATATATAATTCGCAGCTTGAATGTAAATATTCTCTTGTTTAAAGTTAAGACGAAATCATCCTAGGCCCTACTTTTTGCGACAAGATTTGCATAGTTAATTGGAATGGTAAATTCAGGTTGAATCTTGTTAAGTTCCTGGCTATCACATCACACATCAAAGGGAGAGGCACCTGCAACGTCTGATCACTGGTTTTCTGATAGGTTTGGTGAGTGGTATTGGTAAGGAAATAGGGTATTCAATTGACTATTGAATATGCATGCTTAGTTTGTTTTTGTCTTTGACTGGTGATAATTTAGGTGGTTCGGACTTACTTAATAAAGGAAAAGGAGTAGCTTCTTGTTCAGAGACAGGAGAGGTAGAATCTACGCCTCATCGGTTTCTCCAGAGACCCCTGTTATTTTCTTGATGTTTTTGTTACCTGCCCTTGTTGTATTGTTTGTGATTGGACTATAGGGAGAGAATATGAAATGCGGAATGAGATATGAATCTCCTAGGCTATATCGAACCCCTGAGTTAGGAATTGAGTGCCTGGGATACAATTGTTATGTGAATTGGATAGGTTGATTATGTTCTGACATGATTGAGGATACCCTGTTGTGGTATTATGTTTTGTACTTGCCTGTGTGTGCTTGTACTTGTCTGTGTGTTAGGATCCTGTTCCGGTGGCCATTCGGGGTAAGTGCTGATGCTCCTAGGGAAAGGAGAGGTTCTTACCGATATGGGAGTTGTATGGACGGCAAACCAGCAAGCTAGCGCTGGATATCTGTCCTTGCGAGGCCGGATCCCTGCTTTGCGAGGCAGGAAGCCCTTATCTTGCGAGGTTTGGGATGCCCTAGTAGGTATGTGACTAGGGAAGACTTGTCCGTCTGGGACTAGTCGACTTGTCCTTGCGAGGACAAGATGAAAGGCTTACTGATTAGTTTGCGTGTTAACCATCTACCTTTTGTGCAGTAAGTCTTTGACAACACAAGTGGAAGGGGATGACTTTTCTTCTTCGTTTCTGATAGCAATTTGATGTGTTTCACCTGCCTATGTACTTCTGAACTTCAGAAGTGTTTGCAGTCCTCCCTCAGCCATAGATTCAACCCTAACCTCTTTTGATTGATTTTTGAATTGCGTGATCCCCTTTAGTTGTTTAGGAATGATCTTATGTGAATTGGAAGATTTGTGTTTTGGGATTCTGTAGATCTTATAATGCTGTGACCCTACTGAGATTCTTGTAATCTTAAACCATTGTTTTTACCATTTTTCAGGCTTAGGTACATTCACTGTTCGTGGTACCAGGGTGTGAGATCAAGGCTGCACGGCAGGGCGATATCGCATCACATTTGCATACTTGTTACTTGCGCATATAACATGAATGATTGGGCAAATTTCTAGTTTATTTTAAGCACTCTTCTTTACTTGCTATTTCCGAACCTTGATGAGGAATTTCTTGCTGGTTATGTGGATCCCTATGGGACTTGTGTGTTATGAACCCAAAGATTTAATTTAAGACTTCCGCTGATGTTTTATTTACTCTGTATGATACCAGAACATGTGTCCAATATCATGCTCCAATTGTTGATAAGGAATAAGATTAACAAGCTTAAAATCAGAATTTTCTTGATTAGCCTGGTGAGATTCAAATTGGTCTTAGGTGTCATTTAGGCTTATTTGGGTTTCACGGCGGTAATGACCTTAATCGGAGCAATTATTAATAGTTCGGAATTGGGGTCGTTAAAAACAATCAATAAGTTTAGGACCAAAACTAAGGCAGTGGGTAGACTACAAACACTTCCAAAAATCAGAAGTACACAGACAGGAAAACACATTAAACATTCTCGGAAATAGGAAAAAAAGCCATTCCCATCCACCTGTGGTGTCCAAGGCTATGCTGCAAAAAGGGTAAAGGTTAACACACAAGCTAATCAGCAAGCCTATTCATCTTTCCAGCACATAAGACAAGGCATCTAACCAGCATCCTAACCAGCACATAGGATCAGGGTATCTTGCCAGCACACAAGACAAGGTATCTAGCCAGCACAAAGGACTAGGCATCTAACCAGCACACAGGACTAGTCATCTGACGCATGCAAACTGGGGAATGCCACCCATACGGCTCCCATACTAGTAAGAGCCTCCCTATCCAAGGAGCTTCAACGCTTACCCCGAATGGCCACCAAAAAATGATCCTAAGATACAAACACGTACAAGCACACACAGGAAAGCACAAAGGACAATACCTCAGCAGAGTATTCTTAATTATGTCAAAACACAATCAGCATGTTCAGTAAACATAACAAATACAAGCTAGGCACTCATAACCTATTTAAAGGGATTCAGTATAGCCCAGATAAGCCTAAAATCAATCCACAACTCATACATACACTATCTCACACATATGCTGTAAGGAACCCAAATCCTAATCTATTTTTATTTGCTCTTATTAGATCCCTCACTGCCATAAAGCCCAAACAAGCCCAAAACCAAGACCTATTTGAATCTCACAAGTCTTACCTATCTATATTTTCAATTTTAGCATGTATTATTCTCTGTACTTTTAACTATTAGAGTAATATATTGGACTAGCATTCTGGTATCATACGGAGTGAGCAAAACATCAGCGGAAGTCTTTGAATTGAATCATTGGAAACACAACACACAAGTCCCATAAGGATCTAAAAATCCAACGAATAAACCTCCAATATAATTCAGAAACAAAAAAGAAAAAGGGAGACTTGAATAACCAGAAAATAGTCCAATCAAAGTTCATGTTATATGCGCAAGCAACCAAGGAAACAGGAATGTGAATGTGATGCGATGCAATATTACCCCGCTGTGCAGCCTTGGTCTCACACACTAGTACCACAAACAGTGAATGTATCTATTCCTGAAAAATGGTGAAAACAATAGGATGAGATTACAAGAATCTTAATAGGGTCACAACATCATAAGATCTACAGAAATATTAAACAAACATCTTCCAAACAACATCAGGTCATACCTACACATCTAAAGGATATCACACAATTTAAGAATCAACCAAGGGAGTTAGGGCTGAATCTAAGGCTAAGGGTAGACTACAAACACTTCCGAAAATCAAAAACACATAGGCAGGTAAAACTCATCAAACATCTTGGCAATAGGAAAAAGCCATCCCCTTCCACTTGTGTTGTCTAAGGCTTTGTTGCAGAAAAGATAAAAGGTCAGCACACAAGCTAATCAGCAAGCCTATTCCTCTTGCCTCACAAAGATAAGGCATCCATGTCACACAAGGACTATGACATCCAAACCACACAAGGATAAGAGCATTCAAACCAAACCAAACAAAGATATGGGCGTCTTGCCACACAAGGATAAGACATATAGGCACACAAGGACAAGGCATCCAACCTGCACATGCTGGTGATTGTCACTCATATGACTCCCATACCAATAAGAACCTCTCCTTTTCCTAGGAGCATCAGCGCTTAGCTTTAATGGCCACTAGAAAAATGTAACGACCCCAATTCCTAACTATTCTTAATTGCTCCGATTAAGGTCATTACTGCCGTGAAACCCAAATAAGCCTCAATGACACCTAAGACCTATTAGAATTCCACAAGGCTACTCATAAGATACCGATTTTAAACTTATTTATTTTGTTGCTTATCAATCAATTGGAGCATGATATTGGACACATATTCTGGTGATATACGGAGTAAATAAAAACATCAACAGAAGTCTTAAATTAATCCATTGGGTTCATAACACACAAGTCCCATAGGGATCCAAATAACCAGCAAAGCAAGAAATTCATCAACCAAATTTCAGAAATAGCAAGCCAAACGAATGCTTAAATATAAACCAGAACAATGTCCAATCTTTCAAGTTATATGCACAAGTAACAAGTATGCAAATGTGATGCGATATCGTCCCGCCGTGCAGCCTTGATCTCACACACTGGTACCACGATTAGAGGATGTACCTAAGCCTAAAAAATGGTAAAAACAACGGTTTGAGATTACAAGAATCTCAGTAGGGTCACAGCATCATAAGATCTACAGAATCCATAAACACAAATCTCCCAATTCACATAAGATCATCCCTAAACAACTAAAGGGGATCACGCAATTCAACAACAAACCAAAAGGGGTTAAGGCCGAAATTATGGCTGCGGGAGGACCACACTTCCAAAAGTTCAGAAGTACACAGGCAGGTGAAATACAACAAAATCACACACAATGATGAAGAAAGGTCATCCCCTTCCACCTGTGTTGTGCAAGACTTACTGCACAAAAGGTAGATGGTTAACACACAAACTAATCAGTAAGCCTTTCACCTTATCCTCGCAAGGACAAGTCGACTAGCCCCTAATGGAACAAGTCTTCCCTTAGTCGTAACCAGGGCGTCCCCAAATCTCGCAAGGACAGATATCCAGCGTGCACTTGCTGGTTCATCACCCATACAACTCCCATAAATCGATAAGAACCTCTCCTCTCCCTAGGAGCATCAGTTCTTACCCTGCCTGGCCAGCGGAACAGGATCCTGACACACAAACACGTACAAGCACACACAGGCAAGTACAAAGCATAATACCACAACAGGGTATCCTCAATCATGTCAGGAAACAATCAACACATCCAATTCATATAACAATAGCATCCCAAGCACTCAATTCCTAACTCAGGGGTTCGATATAGCCTAGGAGATTCATATCTCATTCCGAATGTCATATTCACACTCTACAATCCAATCACAAACAAATACAACAAGGGCAGGTAACAAAAACATCAGATAAGAGCAGGGGTTTCTGGAGAAACCGATGAGGCATAGATCCTACCTCTCTTGTCTCTGAACAATAAGCTAATCCTTTTCCTTTATTAAGTAAATCCGAACCACCTAAATTATCACCAGGCAAAGACAAAACAAACTAAGCACGCATATTCAATAATCAATTGAATACCTTATTTCCTTACCAATACCACTCACCAAACCTATCAGAAACCAGTGATCAGATGCTGCAGGTGCCTCCCCCTTGGATGTGTGATGTGATAGCCAGAAACTTAACAAGAATCAACCTGAATTTACCATTCCAATTAACTATGCAAAACCTGTTGCTAAAAGTAGGGCATAGGACGATTTCGTCTCGATTTACAACGCAATATTTATATACAAGATTTGATTTATATATGGTTGAAAAGATAATGAAAATATCTTTCCAACGACATATTATTTGCAAGATTCCAACAAATGAGTAGAAAGTTATGCTATTTTTAAGTTCAAGCAAATTTGGCAAAAACCTAATTCCGCCGCCGATTTTCAAAATAGCTTTAGACATAGAAATACTTAGCTTCTTACGAAAAAAAAAATATTTTTGGAAACAGGATGAAGTGATCTTTCCAACAAGCTATTATTCGTAGAGATACAACAAACTATGAGTGAGTTATGCTGGTTTGAATTTTCTGCAAATTATGGTGGCTATAGGGAGGTATAGGGTTTTAAGCCTATACGAAATTTGTAGGTTTTCTATGAATAATTCTTTGTGAGGTTGGCTTCCTATTTATAATGAGAGGGTATAGAATTATGATTAATACTTTAATCAATTTATCTAAATAGGATAATTTACTAGATAACTAAACTCTAAACTCTTAAATTATCTTCCCTATTTTTAGGGACTTTAATCTCTAAGGCAACTATCTACCTTAAAGATGATTCCTAAAGCAATTACCCATCTACAAGAATCTAGATCTAAAAGAATTATAAAAAAATTAATTTACTAAACAATCTTACCAATTTCGGCCATCACACATCCTTTTCTTCAGGGGCAAAATTGTCTTTTCACCTGCACTGGCTTCTGGACTTCTAGGACTCAAAATTCGGGGTCTTACATCCTCCCCTCCTTATAAGAATTTCGTCCTCGAAATTTTAACATTAGTACCTAATCAAACAAGTAAGAAAATTTTGCATGCATAGATTCCTCAGTCTCCCAAGACTGCTCCTCAATTTGGCCATTACGCCAAACAACTCGTACCATAGGTACGCTTCAACTGCGAAGCTGTCGAACTGACGGGTCTAGTATGGCAACTGGCTATACGGGATAGGATAGGTCTTCTTCAACTTCTACTGGCGGTTCTTTAAGCACATGAGCAGGATCTCACATATGCTTTCTTAGCATTGAAATGTGAAATATGTTGTTTTCATTTGCTTGATTAATATCAGGTAGTTCTCCATCTTTTGAGTCATCAAAAGTCTCAATCTGGTCATTGCCCAACACGTATCCATCTTTATAACTTAAGCCTTTCTCTGAAAAATCTTTTAGTAAGAATCTCTCTTTAGTTATTCTCCGAACAACCCTTTGCCCTGCTCCCAGCAACAAAGCTTTCCCAATGGCAAATCTCTGCATCCATCTGTCAGCCGAAAATTCATTGACAGAAGTAGCATGTTGCTCATAAGTTAGTGTCGACACCCAATAAGAATATAAACAACAGTGCTGCTGATCCATATACACTCGCTCGTTCTAGACTGGCATGCAGCTGATGATTTACTTTCTTATTTTCCTGTTTCCTGTTCAGCATCTCTCCTTAAAATTTAGCAGCCTGGTATACAGATAGCTCTGGCTCTGAGAAGGCATCCATATATTCCTCGAAAGATATTCTGGTGGTAACTCTGGCCATAAGTGCGCGCATAAGGACGCTTCTGAATTTATAATATTCAGGTATGCTCTCATGCCAGAATGCAACTTCCTCACAGCTCCCCAACCTTCACAAATGGAGGCGCACCAGGTGCTGGAGCTGATGCTGGTGCTGGTGCTGGGAAGCTTCTTCTTCTTCTCCCCCTTTTTTTTTTTTGAGTTCACAATCATTCTTCAAATTCCTTGACTATAAACCCTTGATATTCTAACAAGCTATATATGTCTTCCTCCTTGATCAGTTCTTCTTGCATCTCTAGGAACTCCAACTTTCTTCTTCTCTCTGAAACAGAATCTTCAGATGGCATGGAAGTCACCTGGACAGTATCAACGACCTCATCTAGCCAATCACACAACTGCTGGCGCATTTCCTCCAATGAAAGCAATCCATGCAATCCACGATCTCTACAAGCCTGATGAAGTTCGGCTTCTGAAAGGGATTCTATACCCTTTGCTCGAATCACTTTTATCATCATTCTTGATCCCTTGTATTCTTTTTTGGAGCATGAAAAGTAGATGCATCAGTTCCAAAGAGGGCTGATGCCCATATATTTGCACATGTTTATTAGCCAAGCTCAGCGTTATTAGATGTCCAGAGATATTCCCATATTATAGCAAATTGAAGCGTGAGGCTGGTTACATTCTCAGACCATATAATTGGCCATATGCGGGCTCAGAATACTGAAGTTTAAACCTCCCCCTATCATTTTCCTCTCTTGCTGGCTAAACTCTAACTATGCGTGTCATACCAGGAACGAAGTGTGCTCCTTTTTCTTGTTCTATTGTATTCCGGTTGAGTAACTCTCAACCCGTTACCTTTAACCTCCCCCCTATCACACTATGAATCAGCAGCTTCACCGACATCACACATCATATTCAAACAACCTTTGGCTCGAGCCTTCTCCTTCCCCTTGCTGGGCGAGACGAGCCTACATCCTCCATTTTCTTTCGACTTTTCTCTCTCCCCTGTTGCAGTTCATGTTAGAAGCTCTTGTATTTTCCTCCTTCTTCCTTCCTGCTCACGTCGGGAGCTTGTTTTGTGGTTCGTTTCTTTCGTTCAGCTTCTCCTTCCCGTGCCTCACCTTCATTCCTCACCAGCCCTCTGGTGATACCCAGCTCGCAGCACTGTATCTTCTCTTGGAGCGTGAGCGTGACATGTCTAGGGCTCCTTCGTCATCTTCTTGCTGCTATGGGTTGTCTCCTTCGCTGATTGTGTTGGCTGTACAGGGGTCTTTGTGTCAACTAGCCCTTCTAATTCAGCTTCACCTTAACAAAGTCATGCACATGTTCGCCATTTGGAGACCCAGCTGGTTTCTATTTGCGGGTTCACCTATAGTTTTCCTCGATTTCCCCTGCCAAAGTCCCCATCTTCTTTTCTTCGACGGGTAAGGTTGGTGCTCTTTGCAGTTGTCACTTCACGCAACCTGGCCCTTAAGGCCTCTCCTTCGTTTTGCTGAGCTTCCTTGGCATTTGTTTCTTCTCCTTCTCCGTCTTCCCTTGCTTTCGTTTCTTCCAGTCCGACTTGCTGTTGGAGATATTGCCTTTCTGGTTTCGCATCTGAGGGATGATCATAAACTAGCTATGCACGCAGGATGCACTTCCAACCGTCGATATGTCAAGTCTAATCCTCGTGAAGTGGAGAATTCTGCATGGATGCTGACGGTAATCACAGTATTTCCTTTTGTTTTAAAATATTCCTTTGTGTTAATAGGTGTTAGTGCCTTCTGCCACAGAATTCTGTTCTTCATGCACAACACGAGCATTATACATTGCTCTCATTTGTTTCGTGTATCTCTTCCTTTACGCTTCCTTGGCTTTCTTGGTTATTGGGGTCATTGACACCGATATCTGGCCAGAGCACTAGAGCTTTCACTACAGCGACCTAGGCCCGACCTCTACGAAATGGCGTGGAACGTGCACTGCCACCCCAGACTTTCTCTCCACCTTGCGTAACCACAACGGCAGGATGAACGAGACAGCCACTCATCCACACAGGTAACAGGGAGACCAGGCTGTTCGCAATTGTTGCACAGTGAGCATGCATTAAGCATGCATGAAGATAGCTGGCTTTCTTTGCAAGTCGAATGAAGGCAATAAACAGTATCAGGTCTGCAAGCCCTTGCTACATCACGAGCAAAGAATACTTTTGAGGTTTGCCTTATCTCTGGAGTCATTTTAGCAAGAGCCAGAGAGAGCTCCGATGGTTTAACCTGAAGCGGGCTGACCCTTGAAGCCGGCTGTGTGCTTTTGCTTTGGCTTGTATCTCTCTGTCAGTTCCTTTTGGATCAAAGATGAATTCTCACGGTGAACTTTACTAATAGAAAGTGACTCAGTTTGCGTTTGGTTATGGCATCAGCAACATCGCCTTTCAGCGCTCTGCCCAATAGTTTCTATATAGCGACTACGTACGTGTGGAAGTCTGTCTTTATTCGCTGTTCCTGCTCGTCAAGTAGGCGCTTTATGCTCTAGAAGCCTGCCGAGAAGGGCATGTAACACTTCTAGCCTTCTGGGAGCTCCAGTAGGTTGGTAAGTTGGACCATCATTCGCTTCGCTGTATGTAAGGCTGGCCTGTTCGTAATCAAAGTAAGAACCTGCATCTTCCCGCCTTGTAAATAGAAATAGGGGATCATCTTGATCATTTCGTTGAGCAGCACCTCGGCAGCATCTTCTGTAGCTTGTAGCTGAGCCGGCGTTTTCTCATGTCTCCAAGGCACTCGTTATACTAGTTCTAATTGCTGTTTCAGTTCAGTTCCTCGTTTAAGGAGTAGCAGTCAAAGTGGCAGGAGCAGTAGCACGTTTGACTCGTTTAGAGGATTGTATACTGTTACTCTTTTGTTTCCCTTCACCCGAGAGCTCTTCCTGTTGAGCTTGAGCTGCGACTTCACTGGCTGGTACTTCTTCTTCATCCTTACGGCAATGTAAAGAACAACTTTTATCTCCTTTGGCTCGGATTTTTTCTTTGAACAGCGCACATGTGAAGCATGCGCGTCCTCCAATGCTTCATCTATGAAACAGCCAGCAATAACAATTGCCAGTGTTTTCGGAAGCATGCAAATCAGCTCTTCGACCTTCTCTTCAGTCAAATGCTCTAGTCTCAAACGTTCCCATCGACCAACGCGTGAAAGTTTTTTTTTTTTTTTTTTTTTTTTTTTTTTAATACCATTAAGTTATAACTTGTTGCTATTCGGTCTGAATCTCAGACCTACCCCGTTGGTCCCTTTGTTGCCTCGAACGTGCCATACTACTCGATTACACCTTTACTACTCATTATATACTAAATACAATACTAGTAAAAGAGTGGTACCTGGTGGAGAGGCATGCACCGGACGATATGCATATGCTGAAAAACAATATACAAGTTTTGTTTTTTTGGAAATCACACGCACACATGCAAAGGTAGTTTTGGCAATTCCATCAATACTTAAAGAAATCAAATATCAAGCAAGTAGAGACTCACACATCATCCACATTCCATAATTTACATCATCAATCACATGCATATACATTCAGTAATGACAAGAAAGATATATGAAGGCATATGAACAAACAACACATTAGTTTATTATTCCTATCACCTAAACCTTTCAGTATTAGCCTCTAGGTGAGTCTGTAAGACCCCGAATTTTGAGTCCTAGAAGTCCAGAAGCCAGTGCAGGTGAAAAGACGATTTTGCCCCTGAAGAGAAGGATGTGTGATAGCCGAAATTGGTAAGATTGTTCAGTAAATTAATTTGCTTCTAATTCCTTTTGATTTAGGTCCTTGTAGATGGGTAATAGCTTTAGGAACCATCCTTTAAGGTAGATAGTTGCCTTAAAGATTAAGTCCCTAAAAATAGGGAAGGTAATTTAAGAGTTTTGGTTATTTAGTGAATTATATTGGATTGATAGATTGATTAAAAGTAGTAGACATAATGCTACACTCATTGAATATAAATAGGAAGCCAACCCCACAAATTTTTCCCCTAAAACCTTACAAAATTCGTATAGGCTTAAAACCCTATACCTCCCTTTAGCCATCAGAACTTACTGAAACTTTAAACCAAAATAACTCCTCATCGTTCATTGGATCTCTGCGAATAATAGCTTGTTGGAAAGCTCTCTTCATTCTCTTTCCAACCATTTTTTTTTTTTCGTCAGAAGGTTAGTATTTCTTTGTCTAATGTTACTGTGAAAATCGGCGGGCGAATTAGGTTTTCGCCAAATCTTCTTGAACTTAAAAATAGCATAACTCTCTACTCGTTTGTCAGAATCTTGCAAATAATATGTCTTTGGAAAGATCTTTTCATCCTCTTTCCAATCCAATATTAGTCTCAGCATGGATGTAAATATTGTGTTGTTTTGGGTCGAGACGAAATCGTCTTATGCCCTACTTTTAGCAATAGGTTTTGCATTGTTAATTGGAATGGTAAATTCAGGTTGAATCTTGATAAGTTCCTGGCTATCACATCACAAATCCAAGAGGAATGCACCTGCAACATCTTATCACTGGTTTTCTGATAGGTTTGGTGAGTGGTACTGGTAAGGAATAGGGTATACAATTGATTTTTGGGATATGCATGCTTAGTTTGTTTTGTCTTTGTCTGGTGATGATTTAGGTGGTTCAGATTTACTTAATAAAGGCAAAGGAGTAGCTTCTTGTTCAGAGACAAGAGAGGTAGGATCTATGCCTCATCGGTTTCTCCAGAAACCCCCGCTCTTATCTAATGTTTTTGTTACCTGCCTTTGTTGTATTGTTTGTGATTGGATTATATGGAGAGAATATGAAATCCAGAATGAGATATGAATCTCGTAGGTTGTATAGAACCCCTGAGTTAGGAATTGAGTGCCTGGGATGCTATTGTTATATGAATTGGATGTGTTGATTATTTCCTGACGAGATTGAGAATACCCTGTTATGGTATTGTGCTTTGTACTTGCCTGTGTGTGCTTGTACGTGTTTGTGTGTCACGATCCTATTCCGGTGGCCACGTAGGGTAAGAACTGATGCTCCTAGGGAGAGGAGAGTTTCTTATCGATTTATGGGAGGTGTATGGGTGTTGAACCAGCAAGTGAGCGCTGGATATCTGTCATTGAGTGTGAATTTGTTGTATTTCATCTGCCTGTGTACTTCTGAACTTTCGGAAGTGTGGTCCTCCCTCAACCATAATCTCGGCCTTAACCTCTTTTGATTTATTGTTGAATTGCGTGATCCCTTTAGTTGTTTAGGGAATGATCTTATGTGAATTTGGGAGATTTGTGTTTAGGGATTCTGTAGATCTTATGATGCTGCAACCCTACTGAGATTCTTGTAATCTCATATTGTTGTTATTACTATTTTTCAGGCTTAGGTACATCCTCTATTCGTGGTACCAGTGTGTGAGATCAAGGGTGCATGGCGGGGCGATATCGCATCACATATACTACTTATTACTTGCGCAAATAACTTGAAAGATTGGACATTGTTCTGGTTTAATTTTTAAGCATTCGTTTGGCTTGCTATTTCCGAACTTGATTGATGAATTTCTTGCTGATTATTTGGATCCCTATGGGACTTGTGTGTTATGAACCCAATGGATTGATTTAAGACTTCCGCTGATGATTTTATTTACTCTGTATGTTACCAGAATATGTGTCCAGTATCATGCTCCAATTGATTGATAAGCAACAAAATAAACAAGATTAAAATCGGTATCATATGAGTAGCCTTGTGAAATTCTAATAGGTCTTAGGTGTCGTTGAGGCTTATTTGGGTTTCACGGCGGTAATGACCTTAATCGGAGCAATGAATAATGGTTTAGGAATTGGGGTCGTTACAAGTGTGGTAGCGGAGCATGGTTTAGGTTTATAACTTGTTATTTGCTGACTTAGTTGTTAATTTTGGTTATTGATATCGATTCATCTGTTGTTGTTGTTCTGTTCTGTTAGTCTGGGAGGGTATTTGAAGAGTTGGCCGGGAGGGTATTTGAAGAGTTACCGTGTTTTGATGATTACTTTTTGAAAATTCAGTTAAAAGATTTTGAGTGATGAGTTTGGGTAAATTTTCTTTCCTGTTCCTCTGCACAATCAATAACTATGATTTTGCGAAGAATACGCCACACTTTCTGCAGGTGACGGCGGTATGAATCCATCATCAAAAGATGACGACTGTGTCTCCAAAACTATTGCGTTCGTTGAAGAGAACGAGGGAAGCGGCAATCCTCCTCCACGGACGATGCCTTCCTTAGTCGACATACCAAGTCCTTGGGATTAAAATCTGAGTCAAAATCTTGAGTATTCTTCCTTTTTCTATCAGAAAATACAAAGAGGTTACTGGATCTTACCATGGCATATTAAGAAACAAATTCTTGAAAGGAGAGGTTGATGAGGAATCTTAAAGTCTTTCTCTCCTCGTTTGGGTTTGGATTTTCAGGTACTTTGCTTTCTATTATTTTATAATTTTTTCGTTGTTGATATTGATTCATCTATTGTTGTTGTTCTGTTCTGTTGGGCTGGGAGGGTATTTGAAGAGTTGGCCGGGAAAGTATATGAAGAGTTACCATGTTTTGATGATTACTCTTTGAAAACTCAGTTATAAGATTTGAAGTGATGAGTTTGGGTAAATTTTCTTTCCTCTTCCTCTACACAATTAATAACTATGATTTTGAGAAGAAGATGCCACACTTTCTTCAGGTGACGGCGGTGTGAATCCATAACAAAAGATGATGACTGTGTCTCCAAAACTATTGCATCCGTTGAAGAGAACGAGGGAAACGGCAATCCTCCTCCACAGATGATGTCTTCCTCAGTCGACATATCAAGACCTTGGGATTAAAGTCCGAGTCAGAATCTTGAATATTCTTCCTTTTTCTATCAGAAAATACAAAGAGGTTACTGGATCTTAC
Source organism: Passiflora organensis (assembly GCA_019739055.1). Taxonomy (NCBI): domain Eukaryota; kingdom Viridiplantae; phylum Streptophyta; class Magnoliopsida; order Malpighiales; family Passifloraceae; genus Passiflora; species Passiflora organensis. The sequence goes on along the minus strand of JAEPBF010000191.1, from coordinate 2,971,179 downwards.
CTTGGCATACTAAGAAACTGATGCTTGAAAGGAGAGGTTGATGAGGAAGTTCAAAGTCTTTCTCTCCTCGTTTGGGTTTGAATTTTCAGGTACTTTGCTTTCTATTCTTCTATTATTTCTTTCGTTGTTGATATCAATTCATTTGTTGTTGTTGTTCTGTTCTGTTGGGCTGGGAGGGTATTTGAAGAGTTGGCCAGGAGGATATTTCAGGAGTTACCATGTTTTGATGATTACTTTTTGAAAATTCTGTTAGAAGATTTTGAGTGATGAGTTTTGGTAAATTTTCTTTCCTCTTCCTCTGCACAAGCAATAACTATGATTTTGTGAAGAAGACGCCACATTTTCTATAGGTTACGGCGGTATGAATCCATCATCAGAAGAGGACGACTGTGTCTCCAAAACTGTTGCGTCCGTTGAAGAGAACGAGGGAAGCAGCAATCCTCCTCCACAGACGATGCCTTTCACAGTCGACATACCAAGACCTTGGGATTAAAATCCGAGTCAGAATCTTGAGTATTCTTCCTTTTTCTATCAGAAAATACAAAGAGGTTACTGGATCTTACCATGGCATATTAAGAAACAGATGCTTGAAAGGAGAGGTTGATGAGGAAGCTCAAAGTCTTTCTCTCTTTGTTTGGGTTTGGATTTTCAGGTACTTTGCTTTCTATTCTTTTATTATTTCTTTCGTTGTTTATATCGATTCATCTGTTGTTGTTCTGTTGTGTTGGGCTGGGTGGGTATTTGAAGAGTTACTGGGAGAGTATTTGAAGTGTTACCGTGTTTTGATGATTACTTTTTGGAAATTCAGTTAGAAAATTTTGCGTGATGAGTTTTGGTAAATTTTCTTTCCTCTTCTTTTGCACAATCAGTAACTATGGTTTTGAGAAGAAGATTCCACACTTTCTTAAGGTGACGGCGGTATGAATCCATCATCAGAAGTTGACGATTGTGTCCGTTGAAGAGAACGAGGGAAGTGACGATCCTCCTCCACGGACGATGTCTTCCTCAGTTGACATACCAAAATCATGGGATTAAAATCCAAGTCAGAATCTTGAGTATTCTTCCTTTTTCTATCAGAAAATACAAAGAGGTTACTGGATCTTACCTTGGCATATTAAGAAACAGATGCTTGAAAGGAGAGGTTGATGAGGAAGCTCAAAGTCTTTCTCTCCTTGTTTGGGTTTGGATTTTTAGGTACTTTGCTTTCTATTCTTTTATTATTTCTTTTGTTGTTGATATCGATTCATCTGTTGTTGTTGTTCTGTTCTGTTGGGCTGGGAGGGTATTTGAAGAGTTGGCCGGGAGGGTATTTGAAGAGTTATCGTGTTTTGATGATTACTTTTTGGAAATTCAGTTAGAAGATTTTGAGTGATGAGTTTGGGTAAATTTTCTTTCCTCTTTCTCTGCACAATCAATAACTATGATTTTGTGAAGAAGACGTCACACTTTCTGCAGGTGATGGCGGTATGAATCTATCATCAGAAGATGACGACGGTGTCTCCAAAACTATTGCGTCAGTTGAAGAAAACGAAGGAAACGACAATCCTCCTCCACGAACGATGCCTTCCTCAGTCGACATACCAAGACCTTGGGATTAAAATCCGAGTCAGAATCTTGAGTATTCTTCCTTTTTCTATCAGAAAATACAAAGAGGTTACTGGATCTTACCTTGGCATATTAAGAAACAGATGCTTGAAAGGAGAGGTTGATGAGGAAGCTCAAAGTCTTTCTCTCCTCGTTTGGGTTTGGATTTTCAGGTACTTTGTTTTCTATTCTTTTATTATTTCTTTCGTTGTTGATATCGATTCATCTGTTGTTGTTGTTCTGTTCTGTTGGGCTGGGAGGGTATTTGAAGAGTTGGCCGGGAGGGTATTTGAAGAGTTACCGTGTTTTGATGATTACTTTTTGAAAATTCAGTTAAAAGATTTTGAGTGATGAGTTTGGGTAAATTTTCTTTCCTCTTCCTCTGCACAATCAATAACTATGATTTTGCGAAGAAGACATCACACTTTCTGCAGGTGACGGCGGTATGAATCCATCATCAAAAGAAGACGACTGTGTCTCCAAAACTATTGTGTCCGTTGAAGAGAACGAGGGAAGCGGCAATCCTCCTCCACGGACGATGCCTTCGTCAGTCGACATATCAAGACCTTGGGATTAAAATCCGAGTCAGAATCTTGAATATTCTTCCTTTTTCTATCAGAAAATACAAAGAGGTTACTGGATCTTACCTTGGCATACTAAGAAACAGATGCTTGAAAGGAGAGGTTGATGAGGAAGCTCAAAGTCTTTCTCTCCTCGTTTGGGTTTGGATTTTCAGGTACTTTGCTTTCTATTCTTTTATTATTTCTTTCGTTGTTGATATCGATTCTTTTGTTGTTGTTGTTCTGTTTTGTTGGGCTGGGAGGGTATTTGAAGAGTTGGCCGGGAGGGTATTTGAAGAGTTACCGTGTTTTAATGATTACTTTTTGAAAATTCAGTTAGAAGATTTTGAGTGATGACTTTGGGTAAATTTTATTTCCTGTTCCTCTGCACAATCAATAACTATGATTTTGTGAAGAAGACGCCACACTTTCTGCAAGTGACGACGGTATGAATCCATCATCAGAAGATGACGACTGTGTCTCCAATACTATTGCGTCCGTTGAAGAGAATGAGGGAAGCAGCGATCCTCCTCCACGGACGATGCCTTCCTCAGTCGACATACCAAGACCTTGGGATTAAAATCCGAGTCAGAATCTTGAGTATTCTTCCTTTTATATATGTCGACATACCAACCCTAACCCCTCTGTGCGTACCAGAGCTCCCTTTATATATCCTTCCACTAAACAACAAAAAAAACATTCCCCACGTTATCTACAAACGGTTAGTGCATTGCAGAATAATCCTGCCAAAAACGGTTTACTCAATGATTTGCAGCAGGTACATCCGCCCCCTTATGCTTTTTCTTCCTCCTTTGATATACGTATCTGATAGTGGGCTTATCAATACTCCCCCCTTGAACTTTCACCTTGTCCCCAAGGTGAAAATCTAGAAATTGTCCTTGAATAATAAATACTGCCTCTTCCCAAGTTGATTCGAAATCGGGAAGTGAAATCCATTTGATTAGTACTTCCATGCCTTTGGGTCCTTGCCTCGCATCCAGTACCCTTTCTGGCTCCACTCTCCATTCTAATTCGTCTGTCAACACTGCTGGTATGTCTTGGTACACTGCTGCGGGGTTCTTGATGGCTTTCTTCAGTTGTGAGACGTGCACCACTGGGTGGACTGTAGACGCAGCTGGTAAATCCAACCTATAAGCCACCTCACCTACTCTCTCGAAAATGACGTAAGGGCCAAAAAATCTTGGAGCTAATTTTTCATTCATTCTCCTTGCCAACGATTTTTGGCGATATGGTCTGAGTTTCAAATAAACCATGTCACCCACAATGAATTCCAGCTCTCTCCTATGCTTATCTGTAGCTTTCTCCATTCTATTCTGAGCCAATCCCAATTGTTCCTTTAGCTCCACCAAAACCACATCACGCTTCCGAAGCATCACCTCCAATTCGGCATTAGAGGCGGCAGGGGACATATCATAATGCAAAATGGGCGGTGGTTCCCTGCCATACACAATCGGAAATGGTGTAGTTTTAGTAGACACATGATAAGAAGTGTTTAAAAAAATTCAGCCCAGGGTATCTAGCGTGACCAGTCACGGGGTTTTTGTCCACCAAAACATCGAAGATATGTCTCCAAACAACGATTAACTACCTTGCTTTGCCCGTCACTCTACGGGTGATACGCTGAACTCCTGTTGAGTTTTGTGCCTTGCAACCTGAACATTTCCTTGCAAAAGTTACTAAGGAAGACCTTGTCACGATCGGACACTATGCTCTTTGGAAATCCATGGAGCTTCACCAAGTGGAAAACAAATTCCTCTGCCACCTTCTTAGCTGTAAACGGATGTTGTAGCAAGATAAAGTGTGAATATTTACTCAGCCTGTCCACCACCACTAGGATCACATCAAATCTATTGGATTTGGGAAGTCCTTTAATGAATTCCATGGATAACTCTTCCCAAATAGCTGTTGGTATAGGCAACGGTTGTAGGAGATCCGCTGGCGATAGAGTGCTTGCCTTATACTGTTGGCACACCTCGCATTCGGCCACATATGTCTTTATATCAGATTTCATACCTTCCCAAAATAATTCTCCCGATATTCTCTTATAAGTCTTTAAGAACCCACCGTGTCCCCTTACGGGGCTGGAGTGAAACTCTGATAAAATTGAAGACTTGAAAGAGGAATCTGCTGATAATACAATCCTGTCTTTATAACGTAGTTGCCCTTGCGTGATCGACCAATCTTCATAACCAGAAAGTTCTTGCAAAACTGCTAAAAATATCTTGGCTAGCTTCGAATTTTTAGCCACTTCTTGGTTAATGAAATCCAAATCCAGCACTGGTCCGGATATGATACTACCCAACTCCACTGATCCAGGGATCCTCGATAGTGCATCTTATGTGGTTGGAGGCACCAGAGTTATAATGGATCTCAAAAGAAAATCCCAACAGCTTCACCAACCACTTCTGATATTTCAGGGCTACCTCTTTTTGTTCCATAAGAAACTTCAAAAACCCATGGAGTTACTTCTGGTTCTTCAGAAGAGGCCAGTCTCTCATTGCCCTAAGTTTTTTTGGATCAGCGGATACTCCCTCCTTAGAGATTAAATGGCCCAAATACTCCAGCTGTTCTTGCGCAAAGCAATATGTTTTTTGTTAATGAACAGCTGGTGTTCTCTTAGAATCTTGAAAGCTATCTCTAGGTGCTGTAAGTGTTCCTCCCTTGTAGGACTATACACCAGTATATCATAAAAAAATAGAATTATTCGGCGCATATGGCCTCTGAATATCTCCCATCAAGGCTTTAAAAGTTGCTGGTGTGTTGGTCAGCCCAAAAGGCATGACTAGGAACTCATAATGCCCCTCATGAGTTCGGAAAGTCGACTTCTCCACATCCTCTCCACATACTTGTATCTGGTGATAGCCCGATTTAAGGTCCATCTTTGAAAATATTGTCGCCTCATGTAGCTCATCCATCAACTCATTAATATTAGGAATAGGGAAACAATCCGGAATTATTACCTTGTTTAATGCCCGGTAATTCACACAGAACCTCTATGACCCATCCTTCTTCTTAACCAGTAACACGGGACTAGGATAGAGACTGGTGCTAGGTCTGATAATCCCCATGCTTAACATCTCTGATATCAACCTTTCAATTTCATTTTTTTGGATGTGGGGGTACCTGTAGGGCCTTACACGCACTGGATTGGTTCCCGGCTGTAAAGAAATAGCGTGGCTATGTCCCCTTGATGGCGGTAAGTCTGTCGATTGTTTAAAAATTTCCTCAAAACTTTTCAGCAACTCTTCTATTTCTAGGTACAACACTTCTTGCTTCCCTTCCACCTCGTGCGTCACCAGGCTACTCAATTCCACCAGCACTCCCTCGTTTCCCAATTCCAGCGAACGTGCGAGTGACTTGAGGGAGACAATAGGTCTGTGAAGTTTCGGGTCTCCTTTAACTTCTACTTCTACCCCATCTACCCAGAATTTCATGCTAAACTGCTTCCAATGATGCTTCATTTCCCCCAATGTTGTAAGCCACTTCAATCCCAATATCACGTCCGAGATTCCCGTACGCAATGGAAGAAAATCGGCAATGACCATCAGCTCACCCAACAGCAGCCCCCCTACAAACACCCTCCCCCCGAGGCACTGGATGCCCCTGGGTACTCGCTAGGCTTTTTGTGTTCTTGGCTAAGGAGGATGTTACGGACTGGCTTCTTAATACAAATCCAGGGTTGTTGGACTGGACATGACTAGTCTTTGGGCCTTGGTTAGACCCGTTAACACTAACAGTGGCAACAGATTTTCCAGGCCCCTAGTAGGTAATCTTAGTCGAGCTGGAGAAAGGGCCCAACGAAGACTCCTTGGCTGCCATGATTCCCCACGATCCTGTGATCATCTGATGATCCTGGTAGGCCTGATTCCTCTCCTCAATTAACTCAGCCATCTCCATTACCTGTTGTACCAACTCTCATGGAAAGATCATCAAACCTGCCCTCAACAGTGGATTCAATCCCTTAATGTACACCGCCATCAGAGTCTCCTCCGACAAATCCTCACACTACATAGATAACACTTTAAAAATTTCGAAATAGGCTGCCACTGTGGTTTCTTGCTTCAACGAAAATAGTTTCTCCCGAAGGTTAAAAGATTGCGTTCCTCTGAATTGCCTGGCTAACCTCATCTTAAAGTCTTCCCAGAGCAAGAATAGTTTTTTCCTGTCCTCCGTACGCATCCACACCAATGCTGGCTCGCTCAAACACAATTTCATGGCTCTGATCTTTGCCTCTTCATTCATATTGTGGAGTGAGAAATAATGCTTTGCTTTATATATCCACACATCAGCATCCTTTCCTTCAAACACAGGTAGCTCTATTTTTTGGACATCAGGTTCTTGCCGATGACCAGTCATATTCTGGTTTGAGGTGTTTGAAAACTGTTGGAAGCTGGTGACTTCGGCTTGTCCTGGATCGGGTTCGGAGCTAGGGAACTCGGGGTTCTCCTGCGGAATCTTCGGTGCCTTCACTCTTGCACGGCTGGAGCTCGGGTGATCTTCCTCTGCTGTACCGCTCCCACACACCTTGGGCGGCCCTTGAGAAGCCCCTCCATACGTTGAGTGAAAGCCGTAAGTGCTGCCTTCACCTTTGGCCTGATTGCTTCCACCTCCTCTCTTACTTCCTCTATCGCTCTCTCCATTCCGAGCAGTCTCCTTAGTTCTGATTCCACATGTTCCAATCTAGCCTCCATTCGAGTTGCTGGCATACCCACCCCAGGGAATGCTCCGCTACCAAAAATTAACCCCAGACGAATGATATCAGAACAATAAATCACAGCTCAAGATTATAGCAGTCAAAAGAGTTTTGAAGGGAAAAAACTGGACAGATTGTATTATTGCCGATAGGAAAATTGGACAATCAGCTTTAGAGAGGCTGATACTCTCCCCTTTTCCCCAAGAAAATTGGGAAAAACATGTCTCCCCTCAGAATGACAGATTTACCAGCCTAACCCCTCTGTGCGTACCACAGCTCCCTATATTTGTCCTTCCACTAAACAACAAAAAAAACATTCCCCCGCAGAATAATCCTGCCAAAATGGTTTACTTAATGATTTGCAGTAGGTACATCCGGCCCCTTATGCTTTTTCTTCCTCCTTTGATATACATATCTGATAGTGGGCTTATCATATACTTGGTTTGAGAGTAAAGAATGTCTGGAGGAAACTGTAAAGACCAAAAAACATATGTTACGGCTGGTTTTCCTGTCCAGATGATCATCCTTGCCCTACCCAATCTGCAAAGTGGGCTCCTGTTTACTTATCTAATTCAAGACAAGACATGGGAGATATAAAATTCTGGGGTAGCATTATGACGGGGTGATCAGTTGACAAAGGAAAGCTTTAGATTTAGTTACTTCCCGGCCTTCACTCATGCTAATACGCAGCAGCAGAGCAGATGTTTATTTGGAAATCCTAAACAAACTTTCAGAAAAGTTTTCATGATTTTACAAAGTGAAATATTCTGCAGAAAAAAAAAAAAAAAACTAGTTTATATAAAAGAGTAAAAATGGTCAATAAATACAGAAGTGGAGATACCCTGTACTCACCCACAAGGATAAAAGATTATGTCCCAAAAAGCAACAACTTGCATAAGCAAAGAAAAAATGACATGCATATCTAATTGAAAATTGGAAAAAATATATCAGATTAATTTCCAACAAATCAAAAATTACGTTTTAATTGTTCATACTTTATGCAACATGCATAGGCAAACGTGAACAACAAGCATTTCCAGCAGTAAACTTTAAAAGGGAAAAACTCTATAAAAAAATAAAATTTCATCGCAATAAATAAAACCACTGTTTCTTATGGCTATTAGCACATTTCAACCATATGCATCAACATTACAGTCTGTTCAAAGTTCAGTTCCTCAAATCTTAAATGCATGCTGCGACGGATAAAGTATGATTTCTCCAATTATTAGCATTTTTACAGAAAAAGCACGATTCAAATAAATCACAATTCACCACACAAGATGCCATAGAGTAATACAAGGGGAAGATATCAAGTTTAGTACAGACCTCAGGAACGATGGGAAAACTGATTACTTGTAATGAGTGTAAACTCATTCTCCTTGGAAGTTAGAAAAGAATAACAGAAAAAAAAAAAAATCATATCCCAATTGAAACTCCCTCATATTCAAACTTGTACTCAGAGTATTGATCCAATGCAATCAATACCAAGTGTTGTAAACCTGGTGTGCGCATGCATTCCAATCCTTTATCATCTTGAAATCATAAGCATTTGCATAGCATCTTATATTCCCAACTCAGCATTAATTTCTGCATTTGATTTCTCCCTGGGATGGTCAATCAGCAAATGCTTTATCCATATTGTAGATCCTTTAGAACACCAGGAATAACAATTAAAAATATTGGACCAGGAAATAGAAAGTCCTGTTGCCAACAGGAAGTTTAAGTAAGCATATCGAATTAAGACACTTTTTCAAGTATGAAAATCAGAATGAGACAATTTGATCCTTCAACTTTAAAAAAAAGAAAAAAAAAAGAATCAGAGTATGTAAATGCTTTTGGCAGCAGTAACTTTTTTGTAAATCCAGGACAAAAGAAGTGGCAGCCCAAAGCCCTAGAAGAACGATCTCCACTCAGAAGAACGAGCTGGCTTAGAAAAACAGCTTCTTCTGTTTCTTGCAATCCCCAAAATAGTTTGAGCACTTGCATCTAGGTCTGGGACTTTTGCTCTGTTCCTGCAGTTCCTAGCACAGTCCTTTTTGTCTGAGTCTTCCGGCTTGAGATACGTACCCCACAAATCCTTTCAGAAGGTCGAGATGCTACGTGCATATATTCGGCCTCCAAAGCGCATGGTTCCTGCCCTCAGCATCACTATCTCCAAAACAGTCAACCCCGCAGTTAGAATCAACATTACAACAAGCATCCACTCCAGGGATCGATACATGTCAGAACCCAACTTTTCAGAAAAGCCATCCTGGGAAGTAATTACATGCTGACATGACTGTTTTGAAACTGCTTCTCTAAACACTCGGAAGCTTCTAAGACTTCTTTATACTCAAAAGCTTTTTATTCCATTTGTAATGACAGCCTATAAGTATCGACTCTTATATCAGTAGTGATACATTTTCCTTTCAGAATCATGTTTTCGTTAAGATGACCATTAACGTGCTCATCATCCCGATGCCTGTACATCTTAGCATCATCACTTGAAAAATCAACCGCAGAATTTTCATGGTCTAATGAAGAAGATATCTGGTTGTCTGCAACAGGAACTCAACCAGCTAAAATATAGCTATTGTCTTTCTTAAGTTCCATATCTTGTTCCACAAGGAGGGGTAAAACCTTCATCTTGCCTTCCTTCATCTCTTCTCTCTTAACACCTTCTTCGGAGATAGCCTATGAAATCAACTCTAAGGACTTTGTCAACTCCAGTTGGTGACAAGAGCTCACTAGAAATAGCAGACCCTACTACAACTAAACTATTCCTCTTCTTATCTGTTCTTGCTTCAGGGCAACAGGTGGTCTGATCATCCTTCAGGTCCTCCAGTTTATGAAAATTACTGAAGTGGAATTTTCATGGGTACTGCCTCTGATGAAATATCATGTTTCCAATCAAGGAGACATTTTGTTTTCCATACTTGTTGGGGAGTGATCAATGCCAGACTCTTTTACCCGTTCAGCGCTCTTACTTGGGGACACTTTTTCTTCCAACCCTTCTAAAGCATAATTAAAAATAACGTATCAAAATACAATGCTCAAACAAGCAACTATCCCTTAAGTTTTATATTTACTAAACCGAACGGCCTGACAGTTCATCGACTCAAGTTTTGAGTCTTAAATCATGGAAGTTGCTTAAATTGCGGTGATAACCCCTTCCCCTTTAATTTAATAAAAATAATGCAAGTGCTTTGCCAACTAGGTTAATTTCGCAAGTAGGAAAGCTAAACTTACAGCTAAAAAGAAGACATGACACAATGAGCCATTTTTTCTTTTCTTTTTCTCCTTTTTATTTTTTCGTTACCTTTTCTTTTCAGTTTATCTGTGGGCTGTGATGGAAGAGGTCAGGGAGCCTTGTTTCCTTTTGGATATTTGGGCTTGTGTGTATTATGGAATTGGGTGTGTGTGATTGTATAATTCGAAATTTCTTTAAAAAAAAAGTTATTCTCATCGGTAATGATAAATATATAGTTCAATTTCGTATAAATTTCATATACGTTATTTCTGATAATCAATGGGATGTCTTTCGTTAGATATTGACGAGTGTCAAACTGTAAAACCCTGCAAAGGTGTTATGTCAAAATTTACCAGGGAATTTCTCATATTTGAAAAAATGTCTTCGATATGCTCACTTAAACTTCCTGTTGGCACCAGGAGAATATGGATAGAGCATTTGCTGATTGCTCTATCCCCAGGAGAAGTCAAATGCAGAAATTAATGCTTATGATTTCGCATCAGATGATAAAGGATTAGAATGTATGCGCACACCAGGTTTGCAACATTTGGTGTTGATTGCATAGGATTAATACGCATAAGTACAAGCTTGAATATGATAGAGTTTCAACCGTTACTGGGATATGATTCTCTTTTTTTCTGTTATGCTTTTCTAGCTTCCAAGGAGAATGAATGAGTTTACACTCATTTCAAGTAATCAGTTTTCCTATCATTCCTGCAAGACTCAAACTATTGATGAAGTCTGTACTAAACTTGATTTCTTATGTCATATACTTCAATCAAAATTTTCTATTTATATGCGTTATGTTTAAAATTTTATGTGAGAAGGGGATTGATTGTTTAAGTGAATATGATGAATCAAATGGGGGCAAACAGAGGACAGATGGTTTCTAGATGCTCAGGAGATAATCTGATTGCTTCTTTTTGTGGTGACTCGCATGATTTATTTACAATTGAGCTATTGAAAGAAATAGGGTGGTTATAACTTTTGCATTAGATTAGGTTTGTAATAAAAAAGGGTTAACATTTTGTTTGTTTGTTGGATGGATAGCATAGTTTATGTTGTAACTTCAAATATGTGAGAGTGGTGGACACAGCAGTCGAAAGATGTTATTGTGGTTCACCACAATCCCGGGGCTATATTGGTGGTGACCCAACTAACACTGAAGTAAGTGATCAAGTTTCAAATGAACATGTAACAACGCAGGTGCACATTTGCTGGTCAAAACAAGATGCAACCAAGGCATTACATTCAGTTGAAAGATTAGAAAAATCTTCAAGTTCCACGCTTGACAAATCATCATCCGAGATAGGCTATATCTCTATTATTGGGTCCATTATTCATCAGTAACATCTTTTGGATCAAGCGCAACTTCATCTTGCCCTGTCCTTTCCATCCTCGTCCTTTCCATAGAAGCTGAGGGTTTATCATTAACATCCTGCCTCCCTTGAGAAGTTGCCCCATCCATGTTCTTCTCAAGTGAATCTATGCAAATCATGAGAAAATTTATAAGAAATTAACCAACATATGCATATAGAATACACTGAAAACATAAGAAAGTGAAACCTGTAGGCATCAGCAGATCATATGCAAGATGGGGAGCAAGAACAGGAACTTCCTTTTTCTCCCTTTGACAATCTTCAAGCCATTTGCTGCTAACAACATAAGTGATTCTTGACTTTCCAATTTTTTCTCTTATCTTCGCCTTTTCTCTGCGAACATGTAGAAGACCAAATTTCAGTAAACAATTAAACCACGTAAACGGAATAACATAATGGAAATACTTACGCTTCATAAGGAGTTCCAATTATGACGTGTGTCAATATATTATCCAAATGCATGTAACGTGAGCCACAACCTTTACGCACCATGTCATAATTGGGGTGGGGGTGAAGAAGAAGCGACACTTTCTGGAGGTGTCGACGGTACGAATTCACCATCAGAAGATGACGACTGTGTCTCCAAAACTATTGCGTCCGTTGAAGGGAACGAGGGAAGCGGCGATGGAAGCGGCGAACCTCCTCCACAGACGGGGCACCATGTCAACTAGCTTCCGCATTTCAGAAGTTTCAAACCCAATGATTGCTATTTTACAATCTGCCAAGTACATATCATCATAATCATCGTGCAACACATGCAAGTATTGGGCCCTTGAGCCTGGGGTTGGGGTTGGGTCTGGGGCTCGGGCTCGAGCTCGGGCTCGGGCTGTAGTATAAAAAGATAACCAATATTAGCATATGCGTTCTACTAAAATAGCATAGTTATTGGAAACAGGAATTTGGGGATGTGTGTACACTAAAAACAGGACGGATATTTAAGATAAAAATCTTGAAAGCTAATATTTATTTTTATAACGCCAACAGTATATCATAGTATTTGAAATGTGTATATTAAAAACAACAGGGTATTTAAAGACAAAAAACTTAAAACACAATACTTGTTTAAGTATTCTCTTGGGTGAGGAAGACCGCTGCATATTAGGACCTAATACGAATCCATCATAAAAGTATAGTAAGACCACCAACATATACATTCTTTTCTTAATTGGAGATGTGTACTCTAAAAACAGCATAAAGTGAAAAAAAGTAAAACCTTCTAGTACATCATAGGCAATATGGCAAGGAAAAACCGGAACTTCCTTATGTTGCCTTCGACAGTCTTCAAGCCATTGGAGGTTAACAACATGAGTGGTTCTTGACTTTGCAAGTATTTCTGTTATCTCCTCCTTTTCACTGTGAATATGTAGAAGACCAACCATCCGAAAATTTCAGTGAACAATTAAACCACGTCTCAAAGAAAGTAATTGTATTATGAAAATACTTAGGCTTTAGAAGGAGTTCCAACTATGATGTGTGTCAAATAATTGTTCAATCTCATGTGGTGTGAGCCAGCGCCATTAATCACTACTCCAACCCATTGCCACAATTCAGAACTTTCAACCCCAACAAATGATATTCTACAATTTCGCAAGTACCGATCATCATATCCTAAATCGTAATTGGCCATTGGGGTTGGGCCTTGTACTGTCTCAAAGCTCATACAATCTATAGAACAGCTCATCCAAGAAGATAACCCACAATATCAGCATATGTGGAATTTGGAAATGTGTGAAAACTAAAATACTAAAAAACTAAAGAACTAAAAGCAGCAGAAAGTGAGAGAGTATATGATTAAATACAAAGCTTTACAGTATATGAGTTCTACTGACACAAAACAGTAGAAAATATTGACAAAAACCTTGAACAGTAATATTTGTTTCTGTGATCACTTGGGGTGGGGGTGAAGAAGACGCGACACTTTCTGGAGGTGTCGGCGGTACGAATTCACCATCAGAAGATGACGACTGTGTCTCCAAAACTATTGCGTCCGTTGAAGGGAACGAGGGAAGCGGCGAGGGAAGCGGCGATGGAAGCGGCGAGGGAAGCGGCGATGGAAGCGGCGAGGGAAGCGGCGATGGAAGCGGCGATGGAAGCAGCGATGGAAGCGGCGATCCTCCTCCACGGACGGTGCACCATGTCAACTAGCTTCCGCATTTCAGAAGTTTCAAACCTAATGATTGCTATTTTACAATCTGCCAAGTACATACCATCATAATCATCGTGCAACACATGCAAGTATTGGGCCTTTGGGCCTGGGCCTGGGGTTGGGTCTGGGGCCGGGACTGGGGCTGGGGCTGTAATATAAGAAGATAACCAATATCAGCGTATGCGTTCTACTAAAATAGCATAGTTATTGGAAACAGGAATTTGGGGATGTGTGTACACTAAAAACAGGGCGGATATTTAAAATAAAAATCATGAAAGCTAATATTTATTTTTATAAAGCCAACAGTATATCATAGTATTTGAAAATGTGTATATTAAAAACAGCAGGGTATTTAAAGACAAAAAACTTAAAAAACAATATTTGTTTAAGTATTCTCTGGGGTGAGGAAGACCGCTGCGTATTAGGACCTACTACGAATCCATCATAAAAGTATAGTAAGACCACCAACATATACATTCTTTTCTTAATTGGAGATGTGTACTCTAAAAACAGCATAAAGTAAAAAAAAGTAAAACCTTCTAGTACATCATAGGCAATATGGCAAGGAAAAACCGGAACTTCCTTATGTTGCCTTCGACAGTCTTCAAGCCATTGGAGGTTAACAACATGAGTGGTTCTTGACTTTGCAAGTATTTCCCTTATCTCCTCCTTTTCACTGTGAATATGTAGAAGACCAAGCCATCCGAAAATTTCAGTGAACAATTAAACCACGTCTCAAAGAAAGTAATTATATTATGAAAATACTTACGCTTCAGAAGGAGTTCCAACTATGATGTGTGTCAAATAATTGTCCAATCTCATGTGGTGTGAGCCAGCGCCATTAATCACTACTCCAACCCATTGCCACAATTCAGAACTTTCAACCCCAACAAATGATATTCTACAATTTCGCAAGTACCGATCATCATATCCTAAATCGTAATTGGCCATTGGGGTTGGGCCTTGTACTGTCTCAAAGCTCATACAATCTATAGAACAGCTCATCCAAGAAGATAACCCACAATATCAGCATATGTGGAATTTGGAAATGTGTGAAAACTAAAATACTAAAAAACTAAAGAACTAAAAGCAGCAGAAAGTGAGAGAGTATATGATTAAATACAAAGCTTTACAGTATATGAGTTCTACTGACACAAAACAGTAGAAAATATTGACAAAAACCTTGAACAGTAATATTTGTTTCTGTGATCACTTGGGGTGGGGGTGAAGAAGACGCGACACTTTCTGGAGGTGTCGACGGTACGAATTCACCATCAGAAGATGACGACTGTGTCTCCAAAACTATTGCGTCCGTTGAAGGGAACGAGGGAAGCGGCGATGGAAGCGGCGATGGAAACGACGAGAGAAGCGGCGAGGGAAGCGACGATGGAAACGACGAGGGAAGCGGCGATGGAAAGCGGCGAGAGGAAGCGGCGAGGTAAGCGGCGAGAGAAGCGGCGAGGGAAACGGCGAGGGAAGCGGCGATGGAAGCGGCGAGGGAAGCGGCGATGGAAGCGGCGAGAGAAGCGGTGAGGTAATCTGCGATGGAACCGGCGATGGAAGCGACGAGGGAAGCAAGCGATGGAAACGACGATCCTCTTCCACGGACGGTGCACCATGTCAACTAGCTTCCGCATTTCAGAAGTTTCAAACCCAATGATTGCTATTTTACAATCTGGCAAGTACATATCATCATAATCATCGTGCAACACTTGCAAATATTGGGCCCTTGGGCCTGGGGTCTGGGGCTCGGGCTCGGGCTGTAGTATAAGAAAATAACCAATATCAGCATATGTGTTCTACTAAAATAGTATAGTTATTGGAAACAGGAATTTGGGGATGTGTGTACACTAAAAGCAAGACGGATATTTAAGATACAAATTTTGAAAGTTAATATTTATTTTTATAAAGCCAACAGTATATCATAGTATTTGAAAATGTGTATATTAAAAACAGCAGGGTATTTAAAGACAAAAAAATTAAAAAACAATATTTGTTTAAGTATTCTCTGGGGTGAGGAAGACCGATGCGTATTAGGACGTACTACGAATCCATCATAAAAGTATAATAAGACCACCAACATATACATTCTTTTCTTAATTGGAGATGTGTACTCTAAAAATAGCAGAAAGTAAAAAAAATTAAAACCTTCTAGTACATCATAGGCAATATGGCAAGGAAAAACCGGAACTTTCTTATGTTGCCTTCGACAGTCTTCAAGCCATTGGAGGTTAACAACATGAGTGGTTCTTGACTTTGCAAGTATTTCCCTTATCTCCTCCTTTTCACTGTGAATATGTAGAAGACCAAGCCATCCGAAAATTTCAGTGAACAATTAAACCACGTCTCAAAGAAAGTAATTATATTATGAAAATACTTACGCTTCAGAAGGAGTTCCAACTATGATGTGTGTCAAATAATTGTCCAATCTCATGTGGTGTGAGCCAGCGCCATTAATCACTACTCCAACCCATTGCCACAATTCAGAACTTTCAACCCCAACAAATGATATTCTACAATTTCGCAAGTACCGATCATCATATCCTAAATCGTAATTGGCCAATGGGGTTGGGCCTTGTACTGTCTCAAAGCTCATACAATCTATAGAACAGCTCATCCAAGAAGATAACCCACAATATCAGCATATGTGGAATTTGGAAATGTGTGAAAACTAAAATACTAAAAAACTAAAGAACTAAAAGTAGCAGAAAGTGAGAGAGTATATGATTAAAGACAAAGCTTTACAGTATATGAGTTCTACTGACACAAAACAGTAGAAAATATTGACAAAAACCTTGAACAGTAATATTTGTTTCTGTGATCACTTGGGGTGGGGGTGAAGAAGACGCGACACTTTCTGGAGGTGTCGGCGGTACGAATTCACCATCAGAAGATGACGACTGTGTCTCCAAAACTATTGCGTCCGTTGAAGGGAATGAGGGAGGCGGCGAGGGAAGCAGAGATGGAAACGGCGAGAGAAGCGGCAAGGGAATCGGCGATGGAAACGGCGATGGAAGCGGCAAGGGAAGCGGCGATGGAAACGGTGATGGAAGCGGCGATCCTCCTCCACGGACGGTGCACCATGTCAACTAGCTTCCGCATTTCAGAAGTTTCAAACCCAATGATTGCTATTTTACAATCTGCCAAGTACATATCATCATAATCATCGTGCAACACATGCAAGTATTGGGCCCTTGGGCCTGGGGCTGGGGTTGGGTCTGGGGCTGGGGCTGGGGCTGGGGCTGGGGCTGGGGCTGTAGTATAAGAAGATAACCAATATCAGCATATGCGTTCTACTAAAATAGTATAGTTATTGGAAACAGGAATTTGGGGATGTGTGTACACTAAAAGCAGGACGGATATTTAAGATAAAAATCTTGAAATCTAATATTTATTTTTATAAAGCCAATAGTATATCATAGTATTTGAAAATGTGTATATTAAAAACAGCAGGGTATTTAAAGACAAAAAACTTAAAAAACAATATTTGTTTAAGTATTCTCTGGGGTGAGGAAGACCGCTGTGTATTAGGACCTACTACGAATCCATCATAAAAGTATAGTAAGACCACCAACATATACATTCTTTTCTTAATTGGAGATGTGTACTCTAAAAACAGCAGAAAGTAAAAAATATTAAAACCTTCTAAGTACATCATAGGCAATATGGCAAGGAAAAACCGGAACTTCCTTATGTTGCCTTCGACAGTCTTCAAGCCATTGGAGGTTAACAACATGAGTGGTTCTTGACTTTGCAAGTATTTCCCTTATCTCCTCCTTTTCACTGTGAATATGTAGAAGACCAAGCCATCCGAAAATTTCAGTGAACAATTAAACCACGTCTCAAAGAAAGTAATTATATTATGAAAATACTTACGCTTCAGAAGGAGTTCCAACTATGATGTGTGTCAAATAATTGTCCAATCTCATGTGGTGTGAGCCAGCGCCATTAATCACTACTCCAACCCATTGCCACAATTCAGAACTTTCAACCCCAACAAATGATATTCTACAATTTCGCAAGTACCGATCATCATATCCTAAATCGTAATTGGCCATTGGGGTTGGGCCTTGTACTGTCTCAAAGCTCATACAATCTATAGAACAGCTCATCCAAGAAGATAACCCACAATATCAGTATATGTGGAATTTGGAAATGTGTGAAAACTAAAATACTAAAAAACTAAAGAACTAAAAGCAGCAGAAAACATATGATTAAAGACAAAGCTTTACAGTATATGAGTTCTACTGACAAAACAGTAGAAAATATTGACAAAAATCTTGAACAGTAATATTTGTTTCTGTGATAACTTGGGGTGGGGGTGAAGAAGACGCGACACTTTCTGAAGGTGTCGGCGGTACAAATTCACCATCAGAAGATGACGACTGTGTCTCCAAAACTATTGTGTCCGTTGAAGGGAACGAGGGAAGCGGCGAGGGAAGCGGTGATGGAAGCGGCGAGAGAAGCGGCGAGGGAAGCGGCGAGGGAATCGGCGATCCTCCTCCACGGACGGTGCCTTCTTCAGTCGACATACCAAGACCTGGATTAAGATCCGAGTCAGAATCTTGAGTATTCTTCCTTTTTCTATCAGAAAATACAAAGAGGGTACTGGATCTTACCTTGGCGTATTAAGAAATAGATGCTTGAAAGGAGAGAAAGGAGAGGTTGATGAGGAAGCTCAAGCTAGATGCTAGTGCGGAGCTGTCAAAGTCTTTCTCTCGGTTTGGGTTTGGATTATGATTTCTTTCGTTCGATTCATCTGTTATTGTTGTTCTGTTCTGTTGGGCTGCGAGGGTATTTGAAGAGTTACCGCGTGATGATTACTTTTTGGAAATTCAGTTAGATTCATCTGTTGTTGTTGTTCTGTTCTGTTGGGCTGGGACGCGTTTTGATGATTACTTTTTGAAAATTCAGTTAGATTCATCTGTTGTTGTTGTTCTGTTCTGTTGGGCTGTGAGGATATTTGAAGAGTTACCGCAATAAATCATAGTTATACAGACCACTGTTTCTTATGGCTACTAGCACATTTCAACCATATGCATCAACATTACAGTCTGTTCAAAGTTCAGTTCCTCAAATAGAAATAGCAGACCCGACTACAACTAAACTATTCCTCTTCTTATCTGTTCTTGCTTCAGGGCAACAGGTGGTCTGATCATCCTTCAGGTCCTCTAGTTTATGAAAATTACTGAAGTGGACTTTCATGGGTACTGCCTCTGATGAAATATCATTTTTTGTTACCTTTTCTTTTCAGTTTATCTGTGGGCTGTGATGGGAGAGGTCAGGGAGCCTCGTTTCCTTTTGGATATTTGGGCTTGTGTGTATTATGAAATTGGGTGTGTGTGATTGTTAAGTTTTCCACTGTTTTGTTAACTTTGTTGATTGTGTCTGTGTATTGGATTTTATTAATATACATAGTTTTTAAAAAAATTAAATTTAATACATATTTTTGAAAAAAATATTTGAAATTCGATTGATTACCATAGGAATATAACAAGTATTTATTGGAAGAGCATTGGGACAAAACTCGGCCCTGGGTATCATGCCAGGTGTAATCATGCCATGGGTATCTAAAAATCCTTTCGCTTTCCCAATTCTCTGATACTTTAATCTTGGACTACTAAGATATCCTCTCATTTCTCTCGTGAGATTAAGAAGTGCTTGATACGTATAGACAGTCTCAACATTATATATCCTATCAAAATTAGATCTCACATGATCCCATAATAAATTCTGATTAAATATTTTGTTTGCTGAAAAAGGAAACACATAAAGGGAGGAACACCACAAAGTCGGTGTCCAAGAAAATATTACTGAGGGTTTCAAAAGAAGTAGTGTTCTTCAATGGGCGCCTGATCATGTCTGCATCCTCAAGTTCGAGAAATGTGAAGGATAAATACAATAATTAGAGAGTTAAAGTACGAAATTTGTCCTAAAATACTTATCAAAATTGGCGGCATCAAATCATCCATAACTTTCATATTAAAATATATGTAATATTCTCTTAATCTAGTTTATTCAATATGTTATTCTATAATAAGATGCATATGTGATGAAAGTATAACCCTATGTAATAAACTTATCTAAGTTAGTCTTTATCAGCTACACAAATCTATTTATTATCTTTTTTCATACGGATGATAATATAATATGTAGGAATTGGGATCCGTTTATGAATATTTTCTTTACTAATAGGGTTTTACAATTAAGTCATATACTTATACTTATGATATACTCAACAAAAATTGAGCAATTGATTTGCGTCTTTGTTATTTTAGTATGCTTAGAATATTTGTATTAATCGCAATAGTCAGGTTTATATTCGTAAGTATATGGAACCAAAACGGATATAGCTCTTTTTTTTAGGACTTGCCGTGATTGAAACACAACACAAAAAAGCTGGAGTAGATGGATCAACTAATGTTCTGGCGCCTTGGAGATTTTTGTGTTTTCAGGATGCTACTGAATATTGCGTTCTTAGGAAATTGGGTTAACACCGGAAACCTTGTAAACTACTTTTATTCTTGTATATTCTTATCCTTGATTATTCTAAAAAATAAATCAATTTGATTTGTTCTCATACTTAATACATAAATACCTTTTATCTATTTTAATAATATATGGGATTGGAAATGACTATAACTATACAAAACACATTTTTGGAGGGTTTGGAGAGAACATAATTTTAAGGACAAAATGATTTTTGATAAAAATTCTCTCTTCTTGAGTTTCTAGTGAGCCTAGGGCTTCGAGTTAAGGGTTATTTTTATGTTTTATCGTTAAGTTGTGTTAGTTTTTACAGTTGGGATAATCCATATTTGAATTTAAATGATAAGAAGATACGGCTTGTGAGATTATTACTATTAGATAAGATTTTTTTTAATTTTTAATTATTATTTTAACTTGTCATAATCCATGAATACAGAAATCCTGCAATTATCTAATCTTTAAAATCGGGTCGTCGGATTTTGTCAGATTAATACAAAATCCAAGGCGGTGCTCTCTGTATGTCTCTTCTATCAACAACCTGAATTTCTTCTACGTTTGCAATTTGGGCCCGCAAATGCGTTTCGCGAAATATCTGTTCGCGACAACATTTACAGACCCAACAAAAAGCACCTGAGAAGATAACTTGTCTTCAGGTTGTTGATGGTGCTGCTGCCGCTCTATATCTCAATAGCTCTCGCCAATCCAATTAAAACCAAACACGACAAGTATGAGCCTAGAATATAACCGCTCGCACCGCACAATCACACCACGCCTCCACCTTCCCATGTGCGTTAAATCCTCCTGCTACTCCGCCCCGTCGTCACGGTTCGGTGCCGAGAACATCGTGCAGACCTAGCAAATCAGGTAGTAGGCCACCAAAATGACGGTAGCCAGGACTCCCCGCACCGCCACACAAGCTTCACCAGCGCAATCGCAAGGAGGACCTTCTCCCCCAATCACAGCTCGCCGCGCCCGTTGGGCCGTACACATCGCTGCGCATAAACGCCGATATTTCTTCTCCAATTCATCCAAACTATCCAATTGTATTAAATTGAATGATAAAATTGAAAATAGTCATTCATTTTTAATTAAATATAAAATTCAAAGCATTCTACATAATTAATGATTAGTCATTGTTTTCGGAATTTGATACGAAGAAATTTAAGATATGTTTTTTAAGAAAAATTAAATATATACTATGTGGACGGAATGAGATTTCTTGATTTTTTATTTTGTTGTTTGATTCTCCGGTGTTTAATGTCATGGATAACTGATTAATTCGATATAAAAAATTAAAATTTTGATTAAACTAAAAAGAAATCCTTATAATCCTGATGATATACACCACTAAAATATTTTATTATTTTCTTTGATACCGTAGGATTTCTATAATTGTCTTTTCAGGTACCTAACAAATCTAGCGATATCATACTCATATTCTTAGAAATAGCCGTCAGTCAGCGTAACGGCTGTCGGTGTCAAGGACGAAGGTAACGTTGCTGGTTATAGCAGTGGAGGAGAAGAAAGAATGCCGGTCACAAAATAAGCTAAACGCAGCGAATGACAGCCAGTACGGGGCGGAATTTTATTTGGAAACAGACAAACAGACAAAACTAGTATCTGCCCAAACCGACAAGTCATTTGCGATACAAACAGATTTTCAGGAGAGGCTAGAACGGTGAAGAAGGCTAAAATTCAGTGTAATTTACCACCGTCTCTAATACAGGTTCCTCGAAAACCAGAAAATATATTGTTTTATTATTTTTCTATTATAAAGGCGGTGGTAAGTTCCGTTGTACCCGAATATTACCCCTATGAAGAACACGAATCTAGGGTTTAGATTCAGGTCGTCCATTTCTTGGTGACATGAGCTAGAAAGTCCTGAGATGACCCACCAATCTTCAGGACTTTAGCAGCAGTTTCTTTCAACTCACGTGCTCTTCGTTTCATCTCCTTCCCTTGTTCACCTTCCATAACCAGTCTCACTGTTCGCTCCACCTCCTCACGTCCTATCAGTACTCTCTTTCCTGCTTGTTCAATGGAGGCGGGCTTGACTGCCACACCAACCTCCTCCTCAAGTATGGTGGCATTCATTCTCTGCTCCGCGTAAAGTGGCCACGCTATCATTGGCACCCCACTGGTTAGACTCTCCAACGTGGAATTCCAACCACAGTGGGATAAAAATCCCCCAGTTGCAGGATGCTTGAGCACTGTCACCTGTGGTGCCATAGACAACACAATATGTCCTCTTCCGCTTGTCCTCTCTAAGAACCCGTCTGGTAAATAAGTTTTCGGATCGTTAACGTCGCTTCCCACGTTGAAAAACACCGCCGATGCACTATGATCTGTCGGTTTCCGAACTACAAATATGAACTTTTGCTGGCTCAGGTCAAGTCCCCAAGCTAACTCAGTAAACTGTTCGGATGCCAAGGTGCCACCACTACCAAGTGCCACAAAGAGAACTGAGTCAGCCGGTTGCTTGTCTAACCATGTCAAGCACTCGATATCCGAGGCAGACATTGGTTCTTCTTCTTTGATCAAGGGTCCAATCGGGTAGACTGGTGGTATGGGAATCTGTTTATAAAAAGGATCCTCTCTTACAGCTTTGATCGCCAGTGGCTCAAGATCCTCCCATGAGTTAAGAAATATGCCAGATGCCAAAGACAACCGGCTAAGGTGGAACAGATACCATTTGTACTCGTCAATCTTACGATTCTTTACCTGGTCTAGCAGGTCTTCGGTTCGGATTGGGGTGCAGCCTGGTACCTTAACAGGTTCAGGGAGATCAACGAACTCACCCTCTACCTCACGGTCAAGAGTCGGTAGATATAGCGAAAACGCGAGCAACTTAACAGATGCAGTGAAGAATGAGTACGCTGGAATTGACAGTTCCCTACAAACATCAAAAGCTTGGGTGCAAAACAGATCCACGACAACCGCTGCTGGCTTCCCTAACTCTAGCAGGACAGATTTCAAGGACTTGAGGCTTTCTTTGACAATATCACAGAGGAGGGCAACAACTGTCTTGTCGCCGGTGATGACGGAGAAGACGTCAACGGGAGGGAGGTAGACGACTTCAAGGTCAGGAGGGAGGGTCGGGGAGCGGAGAAGCGTATCGTTGGCGGCGGAGGCTTCGTTGGTGGTGATGGCAAGAAAGCTGACACGAAACCCATGTTGGATGGCCAGTCGCTTACCAAACTCGAGGACTGGGATCACATGGCCTAGTCCTGGGCTTGATATAAGAGCAACGTGTGGCTTCGAGGGTTGATCCATTTGTCTCGAATCTATTCTAACACACTGTAATGTGGCTCGGTAACTGAAGAAGAAACAGGATAGGATATAAAGACCCAGTGAGAAATGAACCAGGTCTCGAGATTGATGCCTCGGGTATTCAGGGTTGGGTATGGAGTCATAATTATATAGTCAATCTGATCTGCATTGTCAGACGCAATCAATGTCCCATATTATCTTTTTATTTCTATATTATAATATTATACATGAAGAGAGATGCTATAGTTTTGAAATTAAATTATTAATGGAGATTAATATTATGATTCTATATAGCTTTATTTATCTTTAACGACAAAGTATATGAAAATTACAAGTAAAATTGCTTTTGGTCACCAAACTTCGTTTGGTATTGTTTTCTTATGTTTAAGTGACATTTTAAATATTTTTTTATTACTCTCGGTTTTCCTATATATTTCATATGAATTATAATAAATAGATAATATCCTATATTTAATTAAATATATAATAAATATATAAATTTGATATGAATTATTGCAAAATTGAGGATAATTAAGTAAAATATTAGTAAATATATTATAATAAAAAATATAAAACCAATTTTATTTCTAAAATATAATAATTATATTATTGGAAACTAAAAACTAAATCTTATTTTATTTTATTTTATTTTTAATTTGAGAACTGGAATATTGTGAAGTCACTCAGTCCATCAATTAATTTTAAATTTTTACCTCTGACAAGTCTATTAAATGTAATGTTTTAAAAACCGGACCGGACCGGCCGGTTCAACCCGGTTGAACCGGACCCGGTACATGATCCGGTTTTGAACACTGGTTGAACCGATTACGGGTCAATTGGTTCGAAAACTTAAAAAAAAATTAATTTTTAATAAAAATTAAACAGATAAAAAAATTTAAAAAGATAAAAATTAAGAATATTAATTTTTTAATATGTGGTTTGATATATTAATTTTTGAAAATCAATATTATAATATTTTTTAATATATTAATTACCGGTTCAGTTTTTCGGTTCTTAAACCGGTTATTTTCGGTTACCCCTAAAACTCCTGACCCCTTAACTTCACCGGTTTCAAGACCGGTCCGGTTTTTATAACCTTGATTAAATGTAAAGGGAATTCACAGAATTTGACGATCGCTAGCCAACATTGACAAAAGTATCAAAAGATGAGTTTGCTCGTGCATCATCAATGACGTTTGCGCTGAAATTATTTAATGTAAAATATATTGTTTCTTAATTAATTCATAATGGTCAATCCACATTACGAAATAACTGATTTTAGTCAAATTGTTTTACTTGACGAGCAGTTTGAAAAGAAAATATAATGATAAAAAAATAATAAACTAACTAATATAGATTAGATTTAATAGAGAATGACTGAATATTTTAAAATATTTAATTAAGATTTAAATTATAAAAATATACATAGAATTTATTTATTAACATGATACAACTATTCACCAACTAGGTTGGGTTCCCGAGTATGACATGTTGAGCTTTATGGGATGGGATTTTATATAAAATATAATTTGGGTCCGGAAGTAGGATATTGTCAATGGATAAGAATTAAAGGGTAAAAATTCCAATTATTTCATCATTTTTATCAATATATATTTTATAAGTCATGTTATTCAATCACATTCTTCATAGTATCTATCAGAATTATATCGGACCTATTAGGGTCATAACATATAAAGTTTTATATCACTTGTAAGAAATTTTTAAAAAAACAATCAAAGTCTCAAGAGATACTCAAGGGTCCAAACATGACCAGAAGTAGACCCGCACGCAAGCGTCATTTAATAGAGATGATGGTTATAATAGCACAAGTCAGAACCGGCAAGAAAACTCCAATCAATAACCCGAGGGGTGTGGTTGAGTGGTAAGACTCATCCATCCTTAACCAACAGGTCAAGGGTTCGAACCTTGCCATTGGGAATGAAACACTTTAAAAATTTCGGGCCAGCTGGACCCACCCATAGTTGGTGATTACGATACAGCGGAGGGGATTAGTCACTGTTGTCGACAGTGGATACCTTTTCAAATTCAAAAAAAAAAAAAAAAAAAAAAAAAACTCCAATCAATATAAAATTTAGTAGCATAGATACAAAAGTATGCATTTATTGCTGCAGTATCGCCACGAAAGGCCCATTAACCCCTCGAGTGTCGAATGACGCCATCACTTAGCCATTATGGCTTTGTTTAGTTGTAGGAAATTGGAAGGTTCCAATTCTATATATTTTAATGTTTAGGTGTGTATTGCCTCTGTCGTATTTATGATGCATTCATGTATTTTAACATGACTGACCAAGAGTAGTGTACTTTTATTATATAGTGTTTGGTAGACAGAATTATTAGAATTGTGATGATAAACTAATGATTTATTAGAGTAAGTGGAACGGAAGTGGGTTTTGTCAAGCCAATTCCACATTTGGCAGGGTTTGATTGGTTTCAGTTTTTGTTTTGATTTTGGTATGAAATTTATATTTTGTCCCTTATTAAACATAAATTTCTATTTCTGTTTATTAAAAAAAAGAAGAAAAATATCATTTATCTATATAATGGAGGATATATTTGTCATTTAACCCATTAGTTTATAGCATGATTAAAAAAAATTAAAGCATACCAAACATTGAAATGAAGGGTGGATTAATTCCATTAAAATCAAAATCAACAAACCTGGTGCGTGCACAATACAATGGTAGATGGACAAGCAGAGTGGCTACTCCAGCAAGGCAAAACCATGATTTGTGAAACTCATGGGGTTTGAAACAAATTTGCCTTCATCATGATATATCTGTCGATCACAACTCCAGTAACATATCACCATCTTTTGACAGGAGCAAACCATCATTATCCATTATCTACCCGAAAGTAGCTTAAATCTTGGAAATGAAGAGGTTCGTTCCCCCAGGAAGTCCATCCTCCTAACATTTCTCGAGCAAATAGTTCCATACAGCGAGCGGGTTTCAGGCCTGGAGCATGCTCTTGTAGCAACTCTACATACGTCAACAAGAGAACATTAGACAGCAGTCTTCCTATGGCCTGTTCGGTTTCCTGAAATTGGTGGAATTGGAACAATACCACAAAATTTAAAATTTTAAAATAAAAATTTTTATTTTTATTTTAATTCGGACAACACCACAAATCAACAGACCCGGTCCGAATATCAACTATTATGCATGCAACACAAATGCAGTGTCAACAAAAGATTACCTCCAACTGGAGGCTTCCTAGAGTAATCTCCTGGAATGCTTACGACAACACGATCATCTTTTATAGGACTGAAGCCTGGCAGTTCCTGGGAATCTGTCTGCTGCAAAATAAAAGCATAAGCAGCGAACAATAGTCATGAAAGTATAGTTGAAATAAATTCTATAGCAACTTCATGCCATCACCTGACCGTGAATGTACCCAAGTAGAAGGCATTCGTAAGGCCTATGATGAAACAGGTCTAAATCACTAACCAATGAGGCATCTGCTTTCACCTGTGGGTGCAGGATTAGAATGCAATAAATGACATGAAAACTCTGGAGCAGTCAAAGAGAGATCTCACCTTCAGCCAGTAAAGACTAGCTGCATAACTAACTCCCCATGATGGAAATAGCTCTTTCTCCACAAAATTAAGCAGTTTTTCCCTATTAGTCACCCACAAGGCCACAAGAGCTCCATCTGTATGGACAAGTTTCTTAATTGGAAGTGATAAGAAGTACCGGTTGGGCAATGTTGGGTACCTATCATGCAGATAAAGAAAGAAGACAGACATAAGGCAAGTAATCACTTTCTCTGTATCTACAATAATATAGCAGCTAAATAGTCATTAAAGACAACAAATCTTGTCCCTATGTAGTGTTTATCAGATTTTGTTGCACAAGGGCCTTCATAAATATTGGATTTTCTGATTTTCTTGGTTCAATCATAACTCAATTATTCACTAAGTTCCATATGCAAAATATAATCTTTCAAATCAAACGTAACATTCAGTCAACAGTTAATGAAATAATTTACCGAAGGAATGAGCTGCAAAGAGTGCACAAAAATGCATGATAAAGAAAATTTTAGCAAGCTAGATATCATCTGGATCACATAAGAATGCAGTGGATACCTAAGCTTCTGACGAGCACTAGCATTTTCCCACGGTGGATCAATCACTATAAGGTTGAAACCATAATCGGATTTATCTGCATAAAGAAAACAAGTAAGAAACTCCCATAAGTTGAAGAGTATAACTTGCAAGAGTAATGCACCAGTAAACAGCTTTCCTATCAGATAAATAACCCTCAATAGTAAACATCAAACTCTTTAAATGGTCATACTGTGGAAATGGAGGTGCCATCAATTAGATCATATTGGTGAGAGACACACAATAGTACAGGGAATACAGAAGAGGCATGTGACCAACAGTAGGAAGGTTCTTGTACATGGATCGGCACCATATACCATGTTTCATACATTAATCATGAACTCAACACCTTCATTTTGGTATTAGGCTTAGGCACTTTAGCTCATAAACACGTAAAACCTTGGTATTAGCTTTAGTGCAAACAACAAGGATAGGTAACTTAACAGTCAGGCATGCCTCCGGATAATAGACATTCACTAGAAAGCTAAGCTACAATACCTACGCAATCTACAAAACTTTCAAAAAGTTTTGGAAGACAATAAACAAATTTAACCATGCATATATGATCTGTGGATGCAAAAATTACCAGGAATTAGGTTGTGAATCTCCTCCAGATCAGACTTCCATGCATCAGAAAGGAAAAAATGCAGAATATGTAAGACAAGCTACACAGGGTTGTAGCACCAAGACATTGAATTCAATCTTCCATGCGATTATAAAAAATGACCATTTCGTACAATTAAAGTCATTTGAACTGTTTTCCTTTCTAGTAGAAAACAATAACAATCGAAAATCAAGCAACTTGACAACGTACCATGTAGAAGGAACTCTCTCTGGGTATCACGTATTTCCTGCTAAGAAATTCCGCCTCCACATCCTCATTTGTCTCATTAGCAACGAAATTGTTAAACACACGAATCACCCTTTTTCCACTGCATTCATCAACAAAAGCGCCTGAAGAACCACAGCAACATCAACTATAGAAGAAATGGAAACTGAAGAATGAATTCATCTCATGAAATACCAAACCGACCTTCATCTTGGCCTAGCTTGGGGTTCTGAACAAAATTAAGAGTGATCTCGTAGAGAGGAGCTTGCCAAACCTTCCCAAGTTCGATAAACGACAGCTCGTTCGGCGGCATTTGACACTCTCCAGCATACCCCGAAGCACAAGGTTCACTCCTCAAATCTCTCATAATTTTCAAAAGATCGGTAGCTTCCAACAGACAATGTTGCGCCTCCAACAAAAAAGGCCTCACTTTCTGTCACGTAGTCAGCATGAATCGGCATAGCCAGCAAAACACAGAGCAGACCTGAAATCAAAATTTTCTTTCTGCTTACCTGGTGGCGTCTCTCGGCGGCGAGTTCTCTTTCGTTCAAAACACGCCCCTTCGGCTCCTTGAGCCTGCGTCTTTTCGGATTTGACGACTCTTTAGTTTCGTGGTCGTCAACGTCGTGCGTCGGGTTGGAACCGAAAAAGCGAGAGTAGTAGGTGGATGGAGAAACCCGAAACCGGGTGTAGGAACGGTTCAGCATTCGGACTGAGTCGATGAAAACTGCTTTTGAGTTTTGGAATCGATAAATTCCGGATTCTATAAACGAGGTTAGCTCATCGCTTGTCGTCGAGTTCTCCATTATCGTAGCGACGGCAGCCACGGCTGAGGCTACTATTTGCCGTCCGGTTTCTTCTGCTCCAGGTGTTTTGTCGCATAGTTAACCGTTGAAACTTTGTGGGCCCGGTTTGGGCTTATACTGGCGCCCCGCTACATTTTGCTTTATATGGCATTTTATTCTTCGCCGTAGTAAAATTAGATTAGAATAATTATTAGACTATATCTAAATTAGAAGAAAATTAGGACGGAATGCGTATAATAAAATTTATGTTTGATATGAATGATCATTTCATAATTTAGATTCGTAAAAAATAAAATCATATTTTAAAAAAAATTAATAAAATTAAGTATTATGTATTAAATAATATTATTTTATTTAAATAATAATTAACAATTAGAATATTTCATTCTATCTATTTCAAAAATATTCAAAACATACTAATATTCGAAACATACTGAGGGACACTATTTTCTCCTACTTTAATCAAAGTTCGAATTTGACTAGGTCAATACTAAAAAAGTATTCGAAGCATTAATTTAATATTTTTTAATCTAATTGTTCATTCAAGATTTTTTGGTATTAAAAAATTAAATCGAACCTTATCAATTATACTAATCAAATATAATATTAGCTAAAACTATTATGCTTTTATTGAAATCAAATATAATATTAGGTCCAAATCAAAATCGGTATTTCAGTTTTCAGTTTTGATAAACTAAATCAACTATCTTTTTTTTTGTCTGAATATCTGAAACCAACTAATTTCACAATCACTAGCGCTTCCTTTACAATTTTCATGTTTAAAACCAGACCTAATGTAAGAGAACAACTTTAAAAAGCTTCAACCTTACGATTTGATACTCAAGTTGTCTTAATTAAAACTAATATTAGAAATAGATTATATCAGAATAGGTAGAATTGTTTTTTTAAAAATATGAATATATCTAGAATTATAATTTAATAATTAGTATAATTTAAAATATAATCAGATATTAATAATTTATTAAAAATATTCTTACACACAGTTTTTCATTCTTAAAATTAAAATAATCAGAAGTTTTAACATACTAAAGTGAGTATGAATGAAAATCGATAAAATATTATTATTTCTTTTTGTATTTTTATTAAATAATTTATCATGTTAAATTATATCATTAACATCACTAAACCACTTGAACTTGTATAATGTCCGTATCAAATAATTCATAAAAATTATAAAACAATTATTAATATACTTATGAAACATTTATAGAGTTCATTAATAATTAATATACTTAATTATTAATATAATTAAGCCACTGTCCTCTTCCCTCGTTTCTGGAGTTCCGTAGTCGCTAAGATAAAGAACATTTCTGACATGAAATGTACCTTTCATAAATTTCCACCATCTAATTATAGTTTTATGACTCCAATTATATGCATCCACGTACTGAGAGCCTAGTTTAGCTGCCCACACGAGCTTTTCCTTATCCTTCCTCGGTTTTTATCTTTTTTGGTTGACCATAACATGTACAATCAGCTTTGAACCAGTCAACCAGAAAGAACACATCAAAGGAAAGAAACAAGTTTTTTTTTTGGTGAAGTTTATAATTGGAATCTAGTGAAGCATGCTACTTTATGGGAGGGCTGTTCTATAAATAATATAGGAGACATAAATTCTTTCTACCCAGCTAGAAAGTTACATTTTAGGACATTAACAGGAAGAGGAAACCTCAAACTAATTATGTTTTTGATTGGGAGAAAAGGGAAAAAAACAGTTAAAACTTAAAACAGGGTGGGGAATTTTAGTTTATAGACACTGCCGTTTTGTTGTAAGAGAAATTTCCAAGAAGAGACGCTGCCTAAGATTGCATGAGCTAAGCCAATGGATCAAACCCACGTTGATAGGCCTTAGTGGTCAGTTGACTAGAAGAACCATGGGAGGGTAATCCGAAAGGCTGGTTAGCTAATTGTGTGCGCGAGGAAGCATTCTAACCATGGTTTAGTGACTGCAGTTCTCGCCAAAAGCCTATATAAAGACCCCAAGATGGCTGCTTTTTGAGTTTTGAGTTCAAACTGTCGAAGAAGGCAAAAACCAAGTAGCTCTCTATGCTTTGTCATGTACTTGCTTTGAAAAGCTTAGAACGCGCTAACTATAGCTTCCACGCGGTGCTTGTTGTCTTGTGAATTATGCTTGTTTTCTAGTGTGGTTAACTAGATTGGATTGGTTAATATTCTGCAAGTGCGCCTTTTGTGCGTTTTGCTTTTCCGTGCAAATCTTACCAAGCTTGGTAATTCTGTACCTGGTTCCTTGGAGAGTGGAGGAAAGAGGAGAAACTTAGGAAGAGAGATAAGCTTCTGGTTACGATCTTAACTGGAAGAAAAAGGAAATCTTATAATATTTGTGATAAAAGAAATGGCGGGGGAGCAGCTAATCGGTCTGGCTTTGCTGCTCTGCTCGAGTAGCAGATTGTAAAGCGGAAAGCTGAAACTAAAAGGCTTTGTGTTTTGTTTCTGTTAGCATTTTTTCTTTATATAGGAAACCCAACAGAGGATGTCCTATCAGTGCTTGTCTGCGCCTTCAAATCTATGTTTTCGTTGAACCTGATCCGGTTTTACTGATTTTTTGCAGTAGACTGACGGCTTATACGCTTCTGGGTCCTTGAAGTTGACAGGTGAAGTTTTATTCCATTTTTTTTGCTTTGGCTGTTTTACTCATTTCATTGAATTGTAGCTCATGTTAAGCTCTCTTGTTGGGTTGATGAGAATGACAAAGAAAAATTTCGCACCATTGCTTCTAATGCTTGGGAGATTCCTGGTTTCTATTTTTTCCTGTGCGTTTTCTATCTGCATCGTTATTATGCTTTCCTGGGAAAAATACCATAAACCCATATGCTTGTTTATATCAAGAAGTGCGAATTTGAAGTCAATTTTAAGTTTTGATCATTTCAACTGCTTGCTTGCTTTTCGTTCATGTTTTTAAATTTCAAAAGGCTGCTGTCCCGGCTTTGCTTCTCTGTTCTTTCCTCTGTCTCGTGCTTCATCTAAAATAAAACTGATAATTAATGAACTTGATTGGGGTTAACAATTGTTTCCTATCATGGAGTGAAACATGTTAGGTGTCGACGAATCTATGGTGTTGGGTTTCTATGTATTGTAGCTGATATCTTGTTTCCAGGTTTCTATGTACTGTAGTTCGTCGTAGTCATTTGTTTCCCATGAAATTGACTATCTTTTCCTCATAATTGGTTTGACCTGAATATTGCAGAGAGTTTTGAACCGGCCTCTCTACTGCCGTTGAGCCACCATGTACCCTCCCACAGTTTCCCCTCTTGCTGATACTGATTTTGACTGGACTAATGAGAAGCTGTTTCTATCATTGGAGAAACTGAGCGAAGGATGCCCTCCTCCTGGAAATGTGATTACCCATGTCAATCCTTACAACCATGATCCGTCAAATTTGAATCGTAAGAAAGATTTTCCCTCTGAATCAGATGGTACAAGGTTGTCGCACTTTTTTGTGCTTGTTATGGCTAATACCTCTCTGCATATCCACTGAATGGAGTCTGACAATGAGTGTTTTTGCAGATGGCTTTTGGTACTTCATCCACTCCAAGGAGAATACTGATATGAAACTGGGATCCTGGAAGGTGAAGGGCGAGGCCTGTAAATTGTTCTCGAACTCTTCCCTAACTGGCTGGAGGACCATTCTTGAATTCTTTGAAGGCCAAGTGCCTGAGGAGCGTAAAACTGATTGGATAATGGAAGACTACTGGATAATTCCCAAGGCTCTCGGCGAAAACAGCGAGCAGAAGGTACTTATTCTGATGGGTTAGCCTTTACATTCATTTATATGACGACATCCTGTTTTCATTCTCCATCCAACCTGCCAATGGACTGTCAGCTTGGTTGGATTTTTGCAGGTAGGCGCCAGCTCGCTCTGCAGAGTCTTTCTTAACAGAGACAAAGGCCTGACATATGGACAGCAATGGGAAACAACTAGCTCCAAGATTCTAGATGAACTCTTTCTTTTTTTGACAGAGTCAAGTGCTCCAAAGCGTCACAGAGCTATGACAAATAGTCCCTCAAGCAAACATGAGGTGCGTCTTGATCGCGAAAACTCAATCTTACATTGAATAGGAATGAAACAGGTCTTGGATTTATAAATATAAATTATAAAATCATATATATAATATATGTTTTATTTCGTGAAGACAAAAATCCAGTTTGGTCTTTTTCTCGATGTAGAGGCCCTGTCTTCTAAAGCATGTCTTGTTCATTGTGTAGGAGGGAGAGGATGGTGAAGCAAGGGAAACGGCAGAGACAGGAGAAACTTCCAATCATCTGGTGGAAATCCAAACCGAAGCAGATTATATCTCTGGAGGTGACTTCCTGGAATTGCTGGACCTTGTAAATCCACCATCGTGTTCTTCAATTTCTGATGACTCGAGTTGCCTGACCATGTCATCGGACGAATATTTCGACTCCTTGGCTCTATTACGAGACATAGAGTCTGAAAATAACAACCAAGGCTTGGCATTGCAGGATGAGAGTGGGAGGGCCAACGTCTCTTTAACACTCGGGCCAAATTCTACAGACGAGGGTCCATCAAACCCTACCGGTGGAAGAGCATCGTCCGGTGATGATGAAAGTACATCCCCACGTGGTGAAAAGAAGAGTTCCAAGGAGAAAATGAAAAAGCCTAAGAAGTACTCGTGTTTCATGCCATTCAACTTCCTCTTCTGACAGCATACTTTGGAAGTTGAAACCATCTTGTAGATAAGGCAACTCATCATAATCACCAGTGTCCTTACATACCATCTTGTTTCTTCCCATCATCGCATCAATGGCCAAGACAGGACAGAAGACTACATGGGAAGAGGTGTATATCTCCTCCTCAGCTGACATTTTAGATGTTTTGAAGAAATGCAGTGTTGGTATTTAACACAACAAAGCAGGCAGATGTTTGAAGGAAGGGATAGGGTAATTCATTATTTTGTTATATGTTGTTCTTGTAATCTTACTTTCCAGGATTTGTTGTGTGGCATTTGAAAAAGGTTAACACTTGTTAGTTATTTTTGAATAATAAATAATATTTCTAATTATCCAGATTATGAGTGAAGAGGCCAGAACCTCTCCGTGCCTTCACAACACAGAGGTAACAAATGTTAGCATATATAGACCCAACAAGCATCACATAAAAGAAATCACAAAGTCTGACGAACCAGATTAGGAGAACCCATAGCCCCACAGCTGCTGTTGTTTGCCTAATCTTTCATAACCCACATGCCTGGGCAGCTCCAAATTTTGCTTGGTTTGAAGTCAAGCTCCCTCGTGGGGGAGCAGGCTACATGGCGTCGAAGAGTTGAATTGAGAGATGCTCTCTGTGGAAAATAAACCAGGGCTTGGTCCACATGCACCATACACAGTGTTTCCTACTCCCTACCCAGAATCGTTCACTGGGCACACTAATGCAGATATTTTATCAGGAGATGATGGCTCAAGTGATCTTATCCCGCATTTCCTATTTGGTGGATCGATACGTTATCTATATATTTATAAAAGAGATCTAATGATGACAAAAACTATGGTGGCCAATAATAGGTATATCTACAAAATTTAAGATAAAGAGAAAGCTCCGCACTAACAGCCGCATAAGATCAAAATTAAGCTGTTGGTGCACATTTCCCTCCCAGGATGATGAGTAACAGTAACAGATCCCGAACTTCAATCAATTTTTCGAGACGTAAAAATAATTTTTTTTCGGATTTTGATTGATACCGATTCACCGATGAATCACGTATAATTACGTGATGTCACGGAATAACCCTGTACCATGTCGCCATAAAAACATTTTGGACCATACATTCCAAGACCAATCACAACAATAAAACATACAATCCATAGCTTCTCTGCCATAACTACGAAAAGGACAGGCCAAACCCTGCAAGCTACACAAAATTCCTCGCCTGCACAGCAAGTCTCTAGTGGGGATGCATGCACGAATGTGCCGTGAACTAAATAAATGTCGCAACTCTGAGTCGAATATGAAAGGCTTCCAAACGTCAGGAATGGCCATTCTGACACTAAATTCATAATTTTTATGTAAGAAGCTTTAATTCAGTTAGTAAGGTTTGAATATTTCATCTAGTCAAGCTAAGTTCCAACTGAATACCCAAAATAAATCCATAGCTTGTCATTTATTGAACGTGGAATAAAGTAACATTCCATCTCAAATTCCCTATTCAAAGTCAGCCAAAAGTACCATCCCTGAGTTTGCCAAACCAACTTTTGTTGGCGAAGAGACTGTTCTTTATTATTGACGCAGGGTTGACAAAATTGGAATCAATAAATAAATAGACCACTGGTTATGATAATAATTCCCGATGGTGCTCGACAGCCTGTAACCCAATTAATATCCTAAAAAAGCATCAATCAAACACTCATGAAAGATTAATCTATCTAATTACCGAGTTTATAGATAATTAAGAGTAAATAGCTTTTGGGATGGAGGTCAATCCAAAAATGGCAAAAAGCTTAAGCATTTTCTCCCACATAAAAAATCCACCAGCAAGATCTATCTTTAATCTGTTCTGATAGACTAGGTTGCATGTAAGAGTGCTGCCAATAGAGTGTCGCAATCAATGGCGACCCATCGATGAACTTTAGGTTATAGACCATCCGCAAGATTGTGCCAACTGTGACAATAATATCCAAGGCAAGTTGCTGCCTATTAAGTGTCACAATCAATGGCGACTCAACGAACGAACTTTAGGTTATACACGTAAGAACTGCAAGATTGTGCCAACTATTATAAAGATATGCAAGGCCAGGTGCTAGAGCTACAATTAATGCAAGCAATTACAATTAATTTGGTAGGAGGTAGGAATGGTAATTTACCAAAATCATGGCATCCATCCAACCCAAATCCGGACAAATTTTGATCCGAATTAATCGGGTTTGAATTGAGTTTAAATAAAAATTTAAAATAATATAATGTATTTGAATTTTAATACAAATTGTGATCCTAATAGGAATTAATAAAAAAATATTCTGATACTAACAAGAATTAATCTTAATATAATTAATTCAAAAAATATATTTGAATCATTAAATTTATTTATGTTTAATGAACATTAAAGATTTAATTAGTAACTGTCGTAAAACCAGGTTGTCTCCTAAATTCCTGATCCCCCTATCTAACGGACAACAAGGAAATAAAAAGGAAAGGAGCTGCCGATCGAACTTGTCCGTAGTCCCAACGGCTGTGATCGTGTTGAAATGGTCAAACGTCTGACACTTTAAAGACTGCAAAAACGAACGGCTGCTGTTGCTTGGTTGAGGCGGGAAAATATGGTGGGAAATTGGAAGCTGAATATTTAATTCTTTATCCATATGAGAGGGAAAATCATCAATTAGGTGTCCCCATGTCGGATAAAACAACACCGACGGCAGGTACAGTGACCCCACACGTGGGCCCCATTGATGAATTTTCTGGGTCCCATTACGTTCTCCCCCGTTCTGGCGTTACCTTTTTCTTTGTTTGCCTTTTTCTTTTTCTCGTTTTTCTCTGGCTGTTGAATGGTGACCAATGAGCTCTCGTGCTATACTTTCCAAAATTGTGCATCCCTTTCACACTCAATTACCAAACTGCCACTAACTTATTCATTTGATCCTTCCCTCCTAACTTCGCTAATAAACTTACACATTAAAACAAATATTCTAAATATTTTTAATTAAAAGAATATCATTTCTTTGTATATATTATAGTAATTTTATAAAAAAGAGATTTTAGTAACTCGAGAAAAATTGTGGATATTTTCATAATTTTAAGCTCACACGCCAGTTTAAACGGTCAAGCAAGCAGCATGTTCATATGCCGTATCATTAAATAGGTTTAATTAATCCAAACCGCTAAACACCAACCACTCTACCCTGTCCGGACCACGAACCTCCTCTATGGAGGAACATGATTAGAGACACCACTGCGCTTCATACGTGGTTGTCTCGTATTGGTTCGTTTCCTTTCGTCGGGATTCACTGAAGCAAACACAAATAAACAAAGCCAGTCACTCTCATCGTCTTTATCTTAGTCAACAAAATACACACTACTCTTTCTCTCTCTCTCACCTTCTCGTCTCTGTGTTTTCTTCTCCCAGAAAACCCCAAATTTGGCTTTGATCGACTTCCGTTCTTGCCGAGAAACCCCCCACCGAAGCACTCGCCAATGCGTGATCCTTATCCCGGTCCTGATTTCGAGCTCTGACCCGCTAGAAATAGCCGGAAATTCGAACTCATTGAGACGTAGGAGAAAGAGAGGAAATAATGCTGGAGACAGTGGAGAGTTCTGTGAATGGAGGAATAGGAGCTGGAGTAGGAAGGGGATTGGGCAGTGGAGGGTTTTCGCAGTTACAAAGCTGTGGTGACAGCAGTGAAGAGGAGCTCTCCGTGCTGCCGCGTCATACTAAGGTTGTTGTGACCGGTAATAATCGCACCAAATCGGTGCTCGTCGGTCTTCAGGGAGTGGTCAAGAAGGCCGTTGGACTCGGAGGATGGCATTGGCTGGTAACTGTTTAAGATTTTGGGGATATTTTATAGTAAGTTTGATTGGGTTGGGCCGATTATCTGTTACAATGTCGTTTCGGAACTGTCTGCTTTAAAGCATTATGGTTTCTATTTCAATTTTTCTTCAAATGATGTTCAATTTCTGTTTTATCCTAAGATTTTTCTTCAAAAACGTTACCAAGGGTTTTTGGCAGAAGTGGTTAATTGCTGGAAATGATGACTTGCTTTTCCCTAAGCGACAGATAAATTTCTAAAGTTTCTTCATTGCATGTAGATTCTAGTATTTGGATCTGCTGTTTGATGTAGGTTATCTTGGAATGAGAAATTACGCAATGGCTTTTGGTTCTGGAAACATGTAAAGGATCATATTAGTAAATCACATATTTTGATTTATTTTTCGCTTATGTATAGAGAAGATTATTCTCCTTTCAAGTTTGGATTTCGTTTTATTAAGATTTGATTTCAACGAAGTTTTATTATCAAAATTGTCTGGAACCTTTTCTGTTTACGTTGTTGATCAAATTCCACTCTTTGTAGCCAAGTTGGGTTCTTTGAATGAATTAAAGAATGTTTAGCATTTCATCGTGAAATTTAACGACGCTTAAATTCTACTGTTTCCTTCCCTTTATATTTTTAGTGTTAGTCATATTGTAACGTTTCTGGTTCATTCGATCTCGACGATTTCATTACTTAAACTGCAGGTCCTTACAAATGGGATAGAAGTGAAACTTCAAAGGAATGCCCTGAGTGTGATTGAGGCTCCCACTGGCAACGAGGATGAAGACGAATTGGAATTTGAAAATGTGCAATGGAATGGATCAGATATTGGTGAGTAGGGGTGATGAATTTCCTTGTGTTTTTTCTCCATTATTAAACTGCTGTGGGGCAACTGAAGCAGAGCCTGATTGGAAGTGGGGGAGAAAATGGGTATTCAGTTCACTGCAGTGCTTTTCTTCTTTTTGTGTTCAACTTGTTATGTAAGCAACATATATTGTTAACTAATTGATACTGATTTCCCCTCCAATAGTTTGCTAGGTATTAGGCGATTTCTTTTCTTCATATTGAATGCGAACTTGTGGCATTGAGTTGAACAAGCACTATCCCATAGTTATTACATTTGTTCTTTGTTCTGTTGCCTGGGTATACTAGAGTATGATATCCTTGAGTGGAAGTCGTCAGCTTTGGCTCTTAGGATCCGCTCTGTCTTCCACCTTTTTTACTTTCACTATTACCAAAAGTTCTCTTGTCTCGTTTCTTCATCATTTAACTGGGTCCACCACTTATTATTTTTGTATTTGTGATTCGTGATTTTCCAGCGTCCGATGACACTCAAAAGTCTCATAGGTCAAGACATCGGACGCATAAATCAACTGGATCATCCCATAAGACCGTGAGCAGATCTCTTTCTTTTGACTCACATTCTAAGGGGTCTGTTACAACTCTTCGCGGGTCCACGGTAATTGATCCTTTTTTTTGTTTAATGCTCAACTTTAGTGAGATGGCACAGACTATTTCCTGTCTTCCGTTTTTCTTCTTACATTTTAACCACTGCACCTCCATCCAGAAGGTTGACCTGGGAAAATTGGAGATTGCTGCTTTATGGAGGTATTGGCGGCACTTCAATCTTGTGAGTTGATTTTATCTTGTCCTTGTGGTTGTCATTCTATAATGTTACTTTGTTGCAAATGCTAATTTAATTTTTTATAGGTGGATGATATCCCTAACCCATCCAAAGAGCAACTAATTGATGTTGTTCAGAGGCATTTTATGTCACAGGTAAGCATGATCGGTTCTCCGTCTTTCTTTCTCAATTTATTTAGTCCATTTCATTTAATAGCCTGTTTTATTCAATCATATATTTGGCATAATGATATCCAACACGCTGCCATTTACTCAAATATTGGTGATCACAGTATTTTTTTGCCCTAGACTGGTGGCAAATTAACCGCATTCATAAATAAAATGTATGGATTGTATAATTGTAAAATTTTATTACTTGATTTATCATAATCTTTTTGCTTTTCTTCTGAACTAGAAATGTCTGTCTGGTACGGACTAATGTTTCTTAAATTCTCTGATAATCATCTGATTAGAAAGGCTCTGCCGATGCAGCAAATGGATGAATTGCAAGTTATTATGGGATTTGTTCAAGCTGCAAAGAGACTCAAGACTGTCTGTAAATAAACCTCGAGGTCATAAGCATAGCAGAAAAGACATCTTCGTGTTTCACTGTCAATGCTAACAGACATTCGGTACCTGGATATCCTCTTCCCCATGTGTAATATATGTATCCGTGGCTTGTTTACCATCTTCGCTTCTGTTATTAGGTCTATATTCACTATGTGTTGCAATAGAGGTTCTTACTGCTTTATTTTTTTTCTTCTTTTTGTAGCGTAAGATATGTAGATATATGTGAACCGGTGACTAGAGATGTGGCTTTCTCCTAAACCTTTGTTTAATGCATTGCTGACTCGGGAAGTGGATTTCTGGAGATGTATATATCTTTGGTTAAGATTATTCAGCGGTATGAAAGTAGAATCAGGTTAGGATCATAAACAGACATCCGACGGGTTCTTTCCTGGCAAATGATATTCTGTGGACAAAGAAGGCTATGGATATGGTATCTTGCTTCAGGGCCTCCGCATTTGCTAAAGCTTTAATTTGGGCCTTGGAGTTTTAAAATCTCAGGAATTATATAAAACCTCAAAAACCCATTATGCTCTGCGTAGAATTCGAAATATTTGATGGTCCGGACAGCTTTGTTTTATGGTTGGGTACTCTGTTGAGGTGGACCTGTTGCTGTCAAACTTTATTGAACGAGTCATTTTCCATCAACTCTGTGACGTGCTTACACCGGTGAGGAAGGATCTATCATGCCTTGTTTTTCATAGATTGTCTAAATCCCAAGATTTCAGTATCATTACGGACCCCAGCTCCAGTTGGTAATTATCATGACATTATTTAGATGTGGAAAAAAAATAATAAGGGTTAGAAGAGGTAGTTTGATAAATTTGCAGCGATTTTTCGAAATGGGATGAAAAAGTGCCAAAATATGGTCATTGTTGCTCATGCTTGTAAGCCAATGTTAAGTTCCTTCCTCCATCGAATGGTTAGCCTGCCAAGTTTTTTTAGTTAGATAATGCCTACTCTTGTCTTAATGATTTGAGGATTAAAAAGGAAATAAGATATATATAAAAATTGTCCTCCGTTAATGGTGGGAGTGCAAATAGCACTAGTACTACTTGTCTAAATCTATCATCATCTTTGTCGCTGAGGAGAAATCCATTAGCTTCATTGGTTTGGCTTATTTCTCAGTCAATAATGCGAGTGTATGGACGTACGCAGAAAATTTGTGGACAATAATAGATGAAAAAATCAGTTTTTAGGACAACAAAAATCAGTAATTAAGGTTGCTGCTTTCGCAGCAAGAACGGAATGTGAATAGAAGAGGTTGGCCTTGACGAATTGTAAGATATTAATGCTTTAGGCCCATTGGGCTAGTCACTTGGATGTCCTCGAGGGTTAGAGCTGTGCAAAATTACGGAACCAAATATATTAGCCTTGGTATATTTTTAGTTAGCTTAGAAGAGATGATGGACGTGGATGTGTGCATGGCCCGACCATGGCCGCTCGGACGTAAATGTGCTTGTGGGATTACATGTTTATATGTATAACATGATATATTTTATTTCGATGTGAGATTGAGTCTCACATCTACATCTTTTGAATTGATTTTCTTAAAATATTAATATTTTTTTTTCAAACATCCCTTTACATATTTACATTAAAATATCAAAACCGAAATTAATAATAAACAAGTCCAAATATAACATTGATTTATACAAAAGGCTATGATTGACCGGAAAGCGAGAGCCCAAGTCGGAGGAGAGCTCTATTATGTCGTGGGCTTCTTGGTGGTCCAAGCTGTTGGATTCATGAGGCTCACCTTTTAGGAACTGAGCTGGGATGTGAGGGAGCCCATATGCTTCTTCATTACTTCCATGAACATCGTACTTGTCTTCCTCACAACATTCACCCAGCCTTCTTTTGAAGGCTACTTCCGGTGACGCTTCATAACTAAACAAATGAACCTTATGCGGTTCCACAATCTTGACGTCGAAAATTATAAGCAGCTCCGGAAAGCATTCCGGTGACCATGATCCTCTGCGCCGTCGTGGAGAAGGCGCTCCTCCCATTTTTTAGCTCCACGATTGTGTGTTGCAATGTGAAGGGTTGCATATGTTTCTAGGTTTCTAATTAAGACGGTGAGAGCAGTTATTTCTCTGACGTTAAGGACCGTTTTCTTCATGTCGGTGGGGCTTTAAATGCATTGCTAAATGTAAACAGATCAATCCAAGAAAAAATAACTTTAATTATATGACAAAATAATCTAAGAACTCAAACCTTATTTCGAGAAAGCGACAGCAAAAATTGTGGGGTAGAGAGTAGGCCTGCAACAGGAAACTAAAATGAAAGGTCTATTTTCCTTTGTCGCTGTCCACCACACAGATATTGTACCCATGAAACGAAGGGCATTTCCTGGATTTAGCCACGCCGATCATTTTGTTTCATATTATTATTAATTGATTAAACTTTGTGATATCAAACTTTCTATTAAATTCTTGGAATTTAACCTAAGTTTTCCTTCCTTAAACCCATCAGGATGTTGTTGATAAGACTGGGGACATGCTCAAAACTATGTTGATTATTGGTTTGGTCCAAGCAGGTTTGATGATGTAAATAGATGGTTTCCTTTTCTATGTAAAAATCACTAAATTATTCAGGGAATTATACAATAATTTGGTTTGTTGAGGTAGATGAGTTGTTGCCTAACTAGTTTTCTTTTCTTTGGAATCAAGGATAAGCTGGCTTCTTTGGAATCAAGGATAATTTGATAATATTTTTAAAAAAATTTAATTAAAGTATTGAATTTGAGTTTTTGGAATCCTCTAATGTTCGTATCAGATTAATGAGTTATCGAAGACAAGTCACCAGTAAGAAAATAAAATAAAATAGAACCCAGCAGTAGGAAAATGATAACTTGGGATGGGATGTCAAAGTGGTTAGAAGATTTAATCTTGTTTTTTGGTAGGTTGACGAATCATCAAACCTAACCGATCCTATTTTAATTGTATCTTAATTTAAAGGTCAAATTTGTCTTATTCAGATAAGATTATTACTATTATTGGATTATTTTGCACTAAGGATAAGGAATCAATTTGCATATTTTCAGATAAACTATAGCGAATCAATTTGCGTGATTTTGAGTTTATATATTATGATATATAGGTTTCCCGGAATTCTGCCGATTTTATTGCACCAAGACATGGATGGTCGAAACGAAACACT
This sequence comes from Passiflora organensis, assembly GCA_019739055.1. Classification (NCBI taxonomy): domain Eukaryota; kingdom Viridiplantae; phylum Streptophyta; class Magnoliopsida; order Malpighiales; family Passifloraceae; genus Passiflora; species Passiflora organensis. The sequence goes on along the minus strand of JAEPBF010000191.1, from coordinate 2,928,178 downwards.
AGGTCTTCCTTTTCTGTCCATTTTGAACAAAAGAAAGAGAAAACGACGCACGTAGTCATAAGCATTTGACAGGCAACGTTGCAAATTTACCATCGTGGCATCTACGCCTTTAATTTATAGCTAACCAGTACGATACGTACATTAATTTAATAGTGGGCCCAACCCGGTCTCCCAAAACCAATATGGATAAGAACTAACTTTTTTTTAACATATTTTTTATGTATAAATATAATTCCAAACGGTAAAAATTCATCTGAAATAAACATTTCAATTTACGCTACGGAATTAGAAAAGAAAAATGCTATTAAATTGAAAATAAATTTCTCACTTTGACCGTTTAAAAGCAACAATTGTAGTTCGCAGTCCATTTCTAATAAATGCAAAGAATAGTACACAGCTATGCAAGCCTAAAACTTATGACGTAATTGTACACAAATATTTAGTTCGATAATTTTTTTATTATCTTAAATAATTTAAGAATTATATAATTTTGAATTCTAAATTTAATGGTAATTAATTTAAATTATAATATTTGTATCTATACAGTTTTTTTTTACGGAATTCGCACTCTAAACGACGTGACGGGTGATTTAGATGACCCGAGAAATAAATGAAATTATTTGATCGGGCACGAGCAATCCTAATAATGTGTCATATCATAATTCATATCCCAGTCCACGCGCCTTGCATTTGTTATATTATAAGAACAGTTACTCGTTTAAGGACTTGTCAACGCCACCGGTATATCCACGTGCCGTTGTGGAGCATGTCGTAACAGAAATTAAAATCAAAATTTTAAATAAAATGATAATAAGTATTATATTAATTTATAATCTACCATTATAGTATAAAATAAGACGAATATTTGGTTTATTTTAAACAATTTAAGAATTAATTAGATTTAAAATCTATTTAATTAAAATTATAATATCTTATATATTTTATAAAAAATAAAAATAAAATATTAATGATAAATATATACGTAAAATGTCTAAGAAGCATTAAAATTCAACAACCAATAATTCCAGATGTTCTTTTCTTACAAGACTCGTCTGAAACAACAGGGGGAGACTCGACTCGGTGGAGTTAGTTAGAATAAATTGCAGGACTAGGTGGACGTGACGTGTCAGTCAGTTATTTGTCTGTTTCGAAAATTTTCACCATCTGGAACCCCAAATTCAAAGTGAAAAAAGAATCTTTTTTTTTTTTTTTCTGGTGGAGCAGATCACCAGTGTCTCCTCCACACTTGACTCTAATTCTGGATGGATTAAAACCTTTTTCCGAGAACACCCTCGGGATCTTTTAACAACCAAAGTTAAGTGAGTGAGTGAGTGGGTGGTCTTACTGTAATTTAGCTAAAGAATAAGGTGAAATGAAGAGTAGAAAATTTGGATATATAATAATAATAAGTATTATGAAAAAAAGGGAAAGAGGAGGGGAAATGGGAAAGGAATAGTCAGCTACACCCACTCCTCCCACCCAATCCAGTTTATGATTATTAATAATATGTGTTTACTTTTGCTCCCCTTATCTAATGTCTCCTTGTGTTCTCTCCTAGGGACGCCAGCTTTTAGAGTCACTGTTATGATTATTTATTATTAATATTAATATTAATATTAATATTTTAATTCCCACTCACAAGCAAACTACAAATCTTTGATTTTAAGTCATTTGCATGTGAAAAATCTACGAGCATAGCGCAGCTTGAATCAGTCTTGTAGCACAGCAAGAGGAACCAAGGAGGGTTCTCGTTCACTCTGATTTTGATTTTTGATTTTTGTTTTTGGAGTTTTTTTTTCGGAATCGGAGTGATAATAAGCGAGGGAGAAGCATTGAAAGTGTTTCGGTTGGTTTGAGTGAGTTATAGCAATGCTGGAAGGGCAACGATTTTTCTTGGTGGTTAAGCTGATCGGGAAAGGTCGCCGGTGAAAAATTTGATGGAATTGGCGACGCGGTCAGAAAGGGACGTTTCATGGAGGTTATTGTAACTTCATGTGCCGTGACTAGGTTTCATTCTAAGCTTAGATTCACGGTCGTTATTTTTGAGGTAAATCTAGTGTCTCTCTCTCTTTCTATCTGTTCTTTTCTGGGTGTAGTGTTGGTTGAATTTTATTGTTTAGCTTGTTCTTTAAGATGTGAATGTTAGGGTTTTAGTTCTTTTGAGTTTTTAATTTTTGCGGCTCGGTTGTTTGACTGGGATTTATGGGAAGATTTCATGAATTAGAGATACTTACTACTCAACTGTAATACTAAGTGAATGCGTGATTTGTATGCTCTTTTTTTGGAGTTTTTCTGTTCTAGTCACTTCCTGTTCCTTCTGTTTTTTGGAGCCACCTTTTGGGAAAAATCTTTATGAGGAAATACATGGATCTTTTTTTGGTTTTAGATCCATTTGTCGGGAACAGTTCGTTGCTTGCGGTTAAGCTCAATTCAGCTTTAATGGGCTTCAAAATGTTCTTCTTTTTCTCTGCTTTCAGCTTGTTTGAACCTGGAATTAGCAGATCTCTCACGTTTACTGGCGACGATTTCTATCTTTTTGTGTCTGTTCCTCAAATGTTAAGACATTTTTTGTCTAGTCCTTCGTACTTTACTTTTTTCACAGCAGGGTTTTTATTTTTCAGGTTGTATTATTATTGGTCTGCTTTCAAGCAACTAATGGCGAAAGCCCAGAACGCCAACTGCAGTGGAAAGATGCAGAAAGGGGGAGTGAGAATGTCGTATCACATTCATGTATTCATGACCAAATAATTGAACAGAGGAGGCGACCTGGCCATAAGGTGTACTCGGTCACTCCCCAGGTTTATGACCACTCTGGAACTCCTGGATCTCTTGGTCACAAAGGTAGAGCATTGCTTGGAATCTCCAAGTTGCAGGGGCGGCAAAAGGATGTGAAGCAGCCTATTAGGATATTTTTAAATTATGATGCTGTTGGGCACTCGCCTGATAGAGATTGTCGAAAAGTTGGTGACATTGTTAAGGTGTGTTTGATTTGTAATCTGGTAAGCTAAATTGTTGGAATGATCTTGGCTTACTGATACTGATGTTTGTATTTATGTCATTGTCATTTCAGCTCGGGGAGCCTCCCGTGACTTCTCATTCTGGTACTCCTCCTTGCAATCCTCATGGTGTTCCTCCTGTTTATGGTGACTGCTGGTATAACTGCACTTTTGATGACATATCTGGGGAGGACAAAAGACACCGGCTTAGAAAGGTGGGTTGACCTAAAGTTCTCATTTTGTGGCTGTTTAGTCACTCACTTTAGTATCATTATTTTCTGGTTATACTTTTACAAATTCAGGAAGGAAATATAATCAAGGATATTGTTGTTCAAAAATTTTTAATTTGACGCTGAAGAACTTATTGAAATCTACTTTTGTAGGCTTTGGGACAAACAGCAGATTGGTTTAGGAGAGCATTGGCTGTTGAGCCTGTGAAGGGGAACTTGCGATTAAGTGGATATTCTGCCTGTGGACAAGATGGCGGAGTACAACTTCCACGGGAATATATCGAGGGTACCCTCACTGCAGATAACTGTCACTGTTTATACCACGTATTTTATTGTATTCTTGGGGATCAAGTTTAAATTTGCTTATATAATTTCAGAGGGGGTTGCCAATTCAGACTTGGTTCTATTGGTGACTACAAGACCTACCACAGGCAATACTCTTGCCTGGGCAGTGGCATGTGAACGAGACCAATGGGGCCGTGCAATTGCAGGTATTTGTTATTCTGCGTTACTTGTGGCATGAATTTATTTGTTTTCCAATGATATTAAAAGATAGCTGTATCTTATTGTTGCATGTATTTGACAATGCTTGCTTGTGCAGGACACGTGAATGTTGCTCCTCGCCATTTGACAGCTGAGGCAGAGACTTTACTTTCAGCTACCCTCATTCATGAGGTAAATTGGCTATCAGTTATGGCTATTGTTAAAGCTTGAATAATTTTATGTGCTTTTTCTTGTACTGATTGGTAGTTCACCTTGCCCAGGTTATGCATGTTCTGGGTTTTGATCCTCATGCCTTCGCTCATTTTAGGGATGAGAGAAAAAGAAGGCGCAGTCAGGTAGATATATTATAGACATATGAGCCACTGTTGGTTCTAATAACAAATATAGTTGAATCGTTTTTCAATGCAAACTTGAACTTGGGGGTGATGCTTTTCCTAAAATCTGAAAACAAATTGTCATGAAATCCCCCCCTTGAATCAATATTTTCCCTTTTCTGTTTTTTGCATCTGATTCCTGTTTGCTTTTATTTGGATGAGTTAAAGACAAATACAAACCCATATCTAGTTTTTTTTATCCGCTTGCATGAGAATTTGATGGGCTTTCTGTAGCTAACCTTTTGTTAAATTATTCCCAGGTTACTGAGCAAGTCATGGATGAAAAGCTAGGGCGAATGGTAACACGTGTGGTACTACCACGTGTTGTCATGCGCTCACGGCATCATTATGGGGTAATACTGTGGTGAATGAATGCTGTCTACTGAAATTTTGATTCACCTGAAATAATTTAGTTATGCTGTACAGGCTTTAATTCCTTGTTTGCAAAATGAAAACCCACAAAAGTTTGACAAGTTTACATATTGGCAGGCATTCTCTAACAATTTTACTGGCTTAGAACTTGAAGATGGGGGAGGTCGTGGAACATCAGGTTTTCCTTTTCCTAAACATCTATTTCTTGAATCATTTACCATGTATGGATGTGTTGGGGGTGAAATTAGTTTTTCTGTAATGTATGTCATTTATCTTGAAACTGACATTACAGGCTGTACTATCCTGATACTTTTGCTAATTTAAGCTGCAGCAACTTCATATTGCCATTAGATTCAGCAAGTTTGATTCTGTTAGGATGCTTCCTTAACGACAGGTCATGACTCTTTAGTTGACTACTCATTGGCAGGGTCTCACTGGGAGAAAAGACTTTTGATGAATGAGATCATGACGGGATCAGTGGATACTAGATCAGTGGTTTCGAAAATGACACTGGCTTTATTGGAGGATAGTGGGTGGTACCAGGCCAACTATAGCATGGCAGATAACCTTGATTGGGGTCAAAACCAAGGAACTGAGTTTGTCACTTCTTCTTGCAATCTGTGGAAGGGCGCATACCACTGCAACACGACTCAGTTGTCAGGCTGCACTTACAATAGGGAGGCTGAGGGTTATTGTCCTATCATAAGTTACAGTGGAGACCTTCCTCAGTGGGCGCGCTATTTTCCTCAGGCCAATAAAGGTGTGTACTTCAGCGTGATGTTCTCTTGGTCTTTTTTTTTTCTTGAATGTCAACTCTACCGCACCTAGGTAATGTGCTCGGTCTTGGTAAATGATATTTCCTTAACAAACATTTTTGCTTCTGGTTTGTTGTCACAAAGAGCTTGAAGATTCTTCTCATAAGAACTGCCCTTCTGTTATATCATATACTCTAACCATCTGCATGTTTCATCAAACCACTTGTTTTAATGATGTGAAGCATCAACAATTTGTGGCTTAGGTCTAACTGTATGTATTTCGGCTTTTTTACTCAACCTGTGTCAATGTGTTTTGGGTATAATGACCAAACATGCTACATAATGATGATACAAGTATTGTGAAGATGTATGCTGATGAATCACCGTGATGTGTCTGCTTTAGAGTTCTGTTAATTTGTTAGCCATTGCAGGTGGGCAATCCTCATTGGCTGACTATTGCACATACTTTGTGGCCTACTCTGATGGATCATGTACAGATGCTAATAGTGCACGAGCGCCAGATAGAATGTTAGGTGAAATACGAGGGAGCAGCTCCAGGTGAGATAACATGGCTGGATCTTTTCAGTTACCGAGTTGAAGTTTTGAAACCATTTGATACGAATTATCTCTTAAACTGCCTGCTTATACAGGTGTATGACTTCGTCACTGGTACGAACTGGATTTGTACGTGGTTCCATGACCCAGGGGAATGGTTGTTATCAGCATCGATGTGTGAACAAAACTCTTGAGGTATTATTAGAGCTTTTGTATATTGATATCTCTCAATTATGATGCTGTTGCTTATACTTCCTTGATAATAATATGGATTCAGTTAACATTCACTAATAATCTTTTTAGTGAATCCAGCTTTCATTCTTCAATTTGAAGGCTATGATTTTCGGTTAAAAATTTTAGATCTTTGAAGTTGAGACTCTAAATGCTAACAATAAATTCAAAATTGTCATCCATGATGAAGCCACAGTGATCGACTGTTGGCAGTTACATCATTTTCACTCTTTCAATAATTTTATTGACCGTATTATGAGATGGACATTCTGCTTTATCTATTCTAATATTATAGGTGTTGGAAAATTTTAAATTTTTAAACTTTTTCTAAAAATAACAATTACATTGAGGAATAAAGTCCTTAAGTTCAGCTTGTTTTCCTTTCAATACATGAGTCTTGGTCCATGAGAAATCCTCCCAATTCTTCCTATTTGATATTTATCTTGACCATGGAAAATATTCATGTTAGAATTCCTGGCTGACAAATTTCACCACTAGATGAATCTTGCGACTTATGTTTTTCAGAAATTTATTTTAATATGGGAATCTGGATTTTTCGTGATTATCTAAAAGTAGAGTATTGAATTCGGACTGCATTTTAGGTTGCTGTGGATGGTATCTGGAAAGCATGTAATGAAGCTGGTGGAACTATTCAGTTCCCTGGTTTTAACGGTAATTGTAAAATTTCTATTTTATTGATCAAAATTTCATTATCTTTGGATTCTATCAATCTTTACATCAAGTTATTTTATTTGACCTACAGGGGAGCTCGTTTGTCCTGCTTATCACGAACTCTGCAGCAAAGACTCAGTTTCTGTACCTGGGCAGTGCCCCACGTCATGCAACTTTAATGGAGACTGTGTTGATGGAAGGTGTCAGTGTTTCTTGGGATTTGTTGGTGATGATTGTGGTATACGTGAGTACTTTTCTACCACTTTTGTCATGTGGCTGGGGGGGTTGGGTAAAACAAGTAGTTTTCCAGGTTCTGGATTTGTTATTTCAATTTAATATTGATGATGTTTTCCTGCATCTTAGGCTCCTGTCCTGGGAACTGCAATGGGCGGGGAAAGTGCTTATCTAGTGGGGTCTGCAAATGTAAAAAGGGTTATACTGGCATGGACTGCTCTACCGGTATGCTATTTGTCTTCAAACAATATATGGCTTTGTGGGGTACTTGTGCAAGTTTGGTTTTAGGTATTCGTCCAATTAATGATGACTACCTTATATGTTTGTTGTTTATGTTTGTTCTAGAGGCCCAAAAATGAGGGGGAAATGGTATTGGACATATGGCTTATGTTTAGGCTTTCATTTCAATAATTGGACTCAAAATTTCCTATAATTGCAGTGTGACTAGCCAAAAACAATAATCACAATGATGCTTAAAGTATCCAAACTAATTATTGTGCCTCCATAGCATCTTTGACGTTTTGAAGAAATGCCTTGGTGTGGCTTGATTACATTCGCTAATCTCAATGTGTACACAGTTTATAGGATACCCCGACTTCTCATTTCTCTGTTCACTGAATGTTGATTTTTTGTTCCATGGCCTAGGTTTTCCTTCTTATTTCGATTTATAGTTATTTCTTTTCTTTATCGAAACTTTATTTTATTATTTGTTTCACCCGGTTGTTTATTATGTCTGAACATCGATGATGAACTTTTTCCTCATTTTATGGTGTTCCAATGCTTTGCTAACCCTCTTCTACGCCATTATGCAGCTGTTTGTGATGAGCAGTGTAGTCTTCACGGCGGTGTCTGTGACAATGGAGCATGTGAATTTCGTTGCTCAGATTATGCTGGCTACACTTGTCAAAACAGCTCTACTATTTCATCAAGTCTTTCAGTCTGCAGAAATGTGCTGGAGAGTGATATCTCTGGCCAACATTGTGTGCCAAGTGAACCTAGTATACTGCAGCAGCTGGAAGAAGTTGTTGTCCTGCCCAACTATCACCGGCTGTTTCCTGGTGGTGCCCGGAAGTTATTTAATATATTTGGCAGCAGTTACTGTGACGCCGCTGCGAAGCGATTAGCATGCTGGGTTAGTTGCCACATCTGCTTGCCACATCTGCTAATCATTCGCCCCGGCCATGAAGTTTTCCGCATATATAATGTTTAGTTTTGGTTCCTGACTTAAACTTGGGTCTGTTTGACAGATCTCTATCCAAAAGTGTGACGAGGATGGCGACAACAGGCTCCGGGTTTGCCATTCGGCATGCCAGTCGTACAATTTAGCCTGTGGAGCATCACTTGATTGCACAGACCAAACCCTATTCAGCAGCGAGGAGGAAGGCGAGGGTCAGTGCACAGGCTCTGGTGAGAAGGAGGTTTCATGGTTTAATCGTCTCCGGAATAGTTTATTTTCTGTTAATGCCTCCGTGAAAGGAACGTCTGTAAAATATAGGCAGCTGTAGGGTAGATTTTTCTTTTTCCCCGTTTTCTGTCTTTGTTTTCTTTTTATTTTTGGCTTGTAAGTTGTCTAGAGCTCCCTTTGTAGAAATAGGTGGCACGCAGTGCACGTGCCATAGATGTAGATCCTCCTTGTACTCAGCTCATCCCAAATGCCATTTAAGAAAAATTGGGAAGGGAATTGGCTTTCGGAGATTGAAAGCCTGCTGTAGAGAAATTGAAATTGTATGCAAAAAGAAAGACCAAGAAAGAAGAAAAAAAAAAGGAAGAAGCTTTGTGGTTGGGTAGAGGCCGAAGGCCTTGCAAGAAAAACCCTTGAGCTTTTTTTGTACTTGCAACATAGTTTGATGCTTCCTAGGTAGTGGCTTGTGCGTTTGTATGTAGGACAGTACGTTCCATGACAATGGATGGTAGCTTTCAGGTCCTCGTAAAAGAATTGAAATGTGTGTGCATTATTTAGGCGATTTTTGTGGTAACTCTCTGCTCAGGAGCCAACGTAGTATTGACATATTGGTTTATTGTATTTGGTGTTACTTTAATTGGGTTTGATTATATAGAAATGATAAAAATATATTTATTGAGAGTAGTTTTATATATAGAGGTGGATATGACATAGTGGTTTATCATATATATCTCCGGTTTGGTATTGTGGTTTTGTTAGTGTTGGTGTCGGTTTAATAAAACTGCTAGTTTATAAAAACCAATATTTTAGGAAATGGAAAACTTAAAGCCGTTTTTGGATTTAGTAAAATTAATTGGTTATTTATCAATATATTCTTTATAAACTATTAAATCATTTTTTTATTCATAGCATCAAGCAAAGAAGTCATCACCCTATTTTTATTTATGAGATATAGATTTAGATTTGTGGAATATTTCAAGAATAGTTTATGAGATTTTGTTTGCAGACTGATTTTATTTTTTAATATTTTTTAGTTGATATTTTTTAAAAAAAATTATCTAAAACAATATATATAAAAAAAATAAAAAACCAAAAATAAGAAACCAAAGTGTAAGTAATTCATAAAATATTAAAATCAACACCAAACAATTTTTTACCTAGTTTATAAAAATTAATAAATCAAATATAACAAATTCAATACCCAACACCATTGATTTTTAAATATTAACATTAACAATTCTACTTATTAAATAAAGGGATTGTGTTTCTTTAATTTGATTCGATTATACAGAAACTAAAAAATATATATTTATTGAGAATACTTTAGTGGTTTTATATTTAGAGGTAGATGGAAAATTAATTCTAATCTTTTTACTAGTCTAAGGTTGGCTTTTCACTAAACCAGCCGTTGTGGAGGCTTAAGGCAGGAATCTAGCACAGAAGTGCCTGATCCATGCAGAATATAATTAATGATCATTGGTAATAATGATTTCATTTATTTATTGATATAAGTAATAATAGGCAGAAAAAAAAAAAGAATGTTACAAAGTCATCACCAAAGAAATCGTGAACATCATTCAGACCCATTTGGGCAAAATGTGATCAAGTAATCCGCCCCGGAACAAGTACAAGTACTAGTGGCATCGTCATAAGCATAGCTATAAGCAGATGGGCAAGCATTCTTGAACACTTCCGAGTACTGCGTCGGCGAGCAGGTCTGGGGCGTGTTGTGGTCTCCGGTACAGCAAAACTCCGGCGTGTTAAATTCAGCGCAGGCGCTCTTACAAGCTACAACCGAACCTGAATCCATGACTCGCAACTCGGATGGGCAGTTCCCATTAAGATCCGTCACACAACCAGCTGATTGGCAATCCCCGGATCCACCCAATGCCTTGACACCCAAGGCAACATTGTATCCATCTACGAGACTAACGTCGTAGAAATCTTTTTCATTACTGTTCCTGCCAATAGTAAACTCTACCAAGGAAACAGGCGGAGCGCCACCGCCCGTGCACTGTAGCACGCCACCGCAGTCGCCTGTGACACACTTGCCGTTTCCTGACTGGTCAAATGTACAACCTGTTCGTGCCCAAAACCGCCCAGACCACCCTGCTGGGGCCTGAAACTGGACTGATGAACCTGGCGCCAATGCAAGACCGCCCCCACCGAGATTGGCTACGCCGTTTCCGGAGAGGGTGCCTGGCCATAATGTAGAACTGCAAAGATTTTGGAGAGTGAACACCGTCGCATTAGCCATGTTCCCTGCAAATTCGTCAGATATCAATTTCAACACTGAAACAAAAAAAAAAAAAAAGAACATAAGGAAGAAAAGGAAGATATATGTTTTTCACACGAATTTGGGTTTAAGCTAAACAAAACTGCTGTCAAATCTTATGACTGCAAGGTTTATAACGAAAGGAATCAACATTGAAAAGAGAACAAGAAGATATGATACCTGTGGAGACTAGAAGCAGCGCAAGATAACACCAGAACATAACCGCCATTGCCTTGGCTTTTGTGAGGAAGAAGACACCCGTGCTTTCCAGTTTGATGCAAGGGAAATGAAGAAGGGAAGGTTAGGGTGGTTGTAGTTGGAATCTGAAAGTTACTAAGGAAAGTGCTGGGATTTATAATTTTGGACCCTACACTAAACCACCTTTTATAACCATAACATCGATCTTAAATTCTTAACCGTGCTCAATCTTTTCGTGATCCAAGGTTATGTCTTTATGTATTCTGTCTGAGGAACATGCAATATGCAGTCGTTTGCACGGTTCTTTCCTTTTTAATTCCCCCCAAAACTTTTCGTGATCGGTCTAAGCTTTACCTTCCTTTGAGGAACAGCACATTTCCTCTGAAAATAAAAACTACCCAACGCTCCAATTGGTAGCTTTACATGTTCTTTGTCATTGGGTATTTAATGGACCAATCTATGCACATCCATATATAGCTAGTTAGACCTAACTTAGGTTTAGGCATATCTAACTTCTACTTTGATTTAATCCTACATAGGCCTCTTTTGGGTTGCAATGGTTGCTTAGCTGCTCCCTTGCGTACTCAAACTGCTTTTATTACTTTTATACTTCATATATGAACAAATAAAACCATATAGTTGCTACCTGCAATCTAGCTAGGGGACGATCACGAATTCCAATTTGAAAAAAGAACAGAAAAAATGGAGGACGGGCAGGCATGGCTAGGCAGTTGCATGCATGTTGTCTATATAGTGTCACGTGACATTCAAGGATCAAGACAGAAACAGAAGAGATTGAACACATAGAAAGATTCTGCCTGTCATGAACGGTGAAGCATTAACAATGGTGAACCCTCACGTGGCAAACATCAGTACAACTTCCCCACTCTCTCAACCACGTTTTTGGGCAGTTAACGAAGCACATGCTTCCCCTCCTCCACTCACTATTTTATCTTATTTATTAATTATTTAAGAAATCAAATTTGTCTCATCTTGAGCCCCTTCGATTCTTTGGATCTAATTAATCCGGATTTATTTTTATAACCCGGGTCAACCAACGTTTTTACTTTTTACGAATTATTCATAATATTTTTTTCCCTATTTTTAGCAAAATAGGTTATGGCTTTCAAATAAGAATTGGGGGTATTTTTTTTCTTGAAAATATAAAATAGCACTGACCAGTGACCACCTCAAAATTAATCTAACTGTATTTATTTTATTCCCGAATATAAAACAGAATCTTGTAATTAGATATTTATCATATACAACATAAGTATCACTGTCGTAACATAAGCTTGTCGGTTAGTTGATCCAAATGGCTTCCAGTTCAACCAACAATGTCCCCATAAATTTCTGCTACAGCCATATGGCCCCACTTTATATATTCTATTATTTAAAATCAACACTATCTATCTTACAATATTTTTTTATTTTTTATATTTTAAATATAAAAAGTTTATTAATTTTTAATCTTATTTGTGACTCAAACTTATTTTCTTGGGATCGAACGGGAATATTAATTTTATTTGACCATAAGACTCACCTTAATAATAAAATAACAAGCAAAAAGGACCTATCGTGACTTGTCCACCGAAAACGCGTATTCGTTACCTAATAGAGGCCGCCAATTGTTATCCACTAAAACCTAAAATGAACAGGCTAACCAGTTTGGGTTCCTTTTTTGAAGAAACCCTCAAAATGTGTCTAACTTGTAATGAGGCAGTCTTCCAGCTGAACACAGGCAAATCACATTCCTGATGGGTAGTCATGGAAGATTGAAAATAAGGGGAAACAGCTCCACTATAGTCATGTGAGACTCGAGATCATTACCTAACACGTTACATGTGTTCGGATAGGAAGTTAGCATCGCAAGAAGGTAATCGATGGACCGATTTACAGCTTCCGACCACATACATGTTTGGATAAACCAAAGTGGATGATGACAGTTGGGGTCCATTGTGGTGTCTGGATAGGGAAAATGCCTACCTTATTTGCTCCAACAATTGATCAAATTTGTTTATCTTTTAACCGACAAACCTTTATCGACTGCAACTGAATTTAAACTTACGCAACCTTCCATCCAAGTTAGGGCCTGTACTTGGTAAGTTTTCATGTGCATTTTAATGATTGACATTTTGGGGCATAGTTTAGGTAAGAAGAGATAAAACCCTGTCGACACAACCATGATGAATAAAAAAAGTTGAATTTTTGATAATTAACAATAACGAAAATTAACTGATTTAGTGATAATATTTATTTAATTAAAAATTAAGATTTATTTTTTTTAATTTTAAAAATTTTAAAAATTATTTTTTTAAAAAAAATCAATTAGTTATCTATCAATCATACTAATCTCTCATTATGATTATTTTAAAATGCCAACTATTCTTTCAAGGAAATTGTTATTTATCATTTTCAAATTTTTTTATGTAAGAAAAAAATGTAGATAGCATGTTAAAAAAAAGAAGAATAAAAGTTGATTTTTGTTAAAGGTAGGAATCGGAACTATTTTTTTAAGATATATATCCTAAACAGTGAGGATAGTAAAAATCTGAATCATAAATAAATATTGATATGGAAAATTCCCAAATTCACTAGATACTATCTTACAATTTATATATTTATTTAACACGTCCGATTCTCGAAAGAAATGTAAAAAACTATTAAATGATTTAACTTATTACACTGAAGATGCGAGACTCTCGCATTTGGAAGGCCCATAAAGATAAATTTAACGGTGACAGCAACGCATACTTGGACAGGAACTAATGCTCCGTGTCCAGTCCAGTCCAGTTGGGCCCAAAAGGATGAAATTTTGAGGCCCAATGTTTAATCAGAAAGTAGAAGCCCAACTTGATGGCATTTTTATTTTTGAGAATAATCCAAAACAATAGAACAATACATAGTTTGTGACTCTCTAATATTTGTTTTTATATAATAAAAGAGTATTATGAGCTATAGGACTAATCTCTGTTTTGAATTTTAAAATAACAAGACTAACTTTATGTATATTTTCAACACTCAAATTCTCTTAAAATCTTTTAATATAGTCGTGTAATTATTTTTTAATCTCAAAAATTTTTATTTATAATGAAATCAAAATCATATTTTTTATTATAAAATTAATTTAATTGTTTTAATTTCATTTCCTTTTCTATTTCTATAATTATGTTATGTTATTTCATTCTTTTATTGATAAAAATTGCTCTAGCATTGAAAAGCTAATTAAAATTCAAGATAGTTCTTTTTTTTTTTGGGTAAAGCAAGATAGTTCTTATTTACTTGTTAGCACTTGTAATACCTAACTGAGTGTTTCCGATCCAACCTATCGTCAATTTGTATTATTTAATATATACTAGATGATTATAAATAAGGAGTAACACCTTCGTTTTTATATCAATGGTTTAATAATGTCCATCATAACAATGGGACAACTCACATGTTTGTTATAACAATGGGACACCTTAAATGAACCTATTATAATTTTGATCCATCTAAACGATATATCGTTCAATTCGTCTGGGAGATATATCGTTCAGTTCGTCTGAAAGATATGTCGGTGAACATCATCGTTCAACCCGGCTAGGTGACATGTCTTTCATAGGGCATAGTTTAGTGCGACACTGATGAGCAGGCCCAGGCAATAATAGATCAAAAATCCCAGAACAAACTCTCTCGCATCTATAAAAACTACTATGATTTGTCCTTCATCTCCAAATCAGAGTGCAAATGCCTCCTAGTGGAAGAACCTTCATGTTCACTCGTTATAGAAGGATAAGCCTTTCTTTTCCTCGAATGAATTCTCGCATAGAACCTCACAACCAGCAACAGTATCACAGCATTCAACACAGAATTCAATCCCCAAGCTCCAATCCCATTGCACCCACCTTTCAGGAGATACAACAGAAGAACCCCGACATGGCAGACCAAATTGCACCCCAGCAACACCACCTGACAGTTCACAACAAAAGGGGAAGAACCGCTGGGCAACCCTATCGCTATCCAAAACCGGTACCCGTAGACCACCGAGTACAGAAAAGTCGTCAGGAGTATGGCTACCACTTGAAAAGACTGCGAGAACTCCAGCCACAGAAACGACATAAACAGTAGTATGGACTGGTTGAAGAGGGTGAAGAAGCTTAGTTTGCGGTATTCGAGGATTATGAAGAACGTCCGGGACAAGTGGAGGAAGCGTGAGAGGTAGAAAACATACGACCAGAAGAACACACGTCCCGAGGAGCGCGTCCCCAGGGGGAAGCAGAGTAGCCACTGGAACGCGGTGGTGATTTTCGTGCGCCGCCAGAACCAGCGTGTTTCCCGAATCTCCGCGGCGGCGGAGAGTAGGATGCCGACGAATATGACGACGGAGACAGTCGAAACTGCGAGGCTGTGCAGTGCTGGAATTGGACCAAGTGGCACCCGACGGTCTCTTCTGATGACGAGGGAGAGAAGTATATGGAGGACAGCGGCAGCTGCAATGTAAAAGGCGATGGCGGAGAACAGGAATGACCAAGTGGAACCCCATGATTGGGTAGGGCTCCACCGGAATGTTACAATCACCGGGTGTTCCGATAACCAATATTTCATGTTGTGGGCTATAGAGAATGCCATGTTCGCCGGTGATGTTACACCCGTTCTTTGACTATGACTCTTTATCTCAGATTTCAAGATATCAGAAATAAGAAGGAGAAGAAGAAGGAGGATCTATGTGGTCGGAGCCGATAAAAACGACGACAATGGTAGAGGTAATCAGAAGACTATATAATACTTGGCCTTTGCATTCTCTGATTCTATATATAATATTCAGACAAATTTTGTCTGTCCTAAATAAACGAAATCCAAGGTTGTAATTAAATATTAACAAAAAAAATCCGACACGTTTGGCCACGATTGCAGGTGCAGGATATGCCGACCCATCAAAGGTAAATTAATGGTTGGCTATTCATTTGCTTTGTTCCCGTTTTCTATTCT
The DNA here is from genome assembly GCA_019739055.1 of Passiflora organensis. Lineage (NCBI taxonomy): Eukaryota > Viridiplantae > Streptophyta > Magnoliopsida > Malpighiales > Passifloraceae > Passiflora > Passiflora organensis. Next base: position 2,912,409 of record JAEPBF010000191.1, on the reverse strand, counting down.
ATTCCTTTATGGGGATAACGCAGGCGATTGGTTGTTCCAATCTGTGCTGCTACAAAAATTAAAGCAGCTACCCGGTCCATACGATACCATAAATAAAGAAATAAAAGTTTATTATATGTTGGTTTATCTCCGCCAATTATTAGGCTGATGTTCTAGAGGAGGAGATCATATCGATTTCTTAGGGGAAATGAAATTGTCATTTTTATCATATAGGCCAACCCAATTTCTAGAACCAAAATTACATAATGTCAATGAGCCTAATTTCTAGAACCAAAGATTTTAAGATTGTATGATATTTTCTCTTTGAGCTAACCCAATTTCTAGAACCTTTAGAGACAAATGTTTAGCTAGATGACACGTTCTTCTTATCTTTAAGTATTCTGAGAGTTAATAGATCCTAGGATTAATATATCTTCCAAGACCTAATAATATCATTATTTTAATTTATAATATCTAGTATATTATAAAAAAAATTCTGGAATCTTTTAAATCAAGATTGCTGAATACAAAATCAATAGACTGAATGAGTTGTTTACAATGTATGAAAATTCGTATTAATAAATTACGAATAAATTAATAATTAATTATTTTTTGTTATATTATACATATCAATTATGGATAGGTATCTTCAAAATCAAAAATTAAATCTTTGATTTTTTATTCAAAATTAATGAGTATTATTATTCAAACACTTCTTAATATATATTTATACTAAACTCTTATAATTTCTTTGATCTCTTGTGTAATTTTTCTTCAATCTAAATACGTAAGGTTTGGAATTGGTAAAATTTAGAAAACAGTATATATTAAAAAAAAATCAAATGGAAGCAACTCTTTTTTTTTTCATTTATCAAATATTCAAGAATGATAGATGTGAACGGCTTATCCAGTCAAACTGAGATTGGAATTAACCCACTAACGGCGTTTATTCTAGAAGGTTGACATCTTGACTTTTTAATCGCTTTGACAAAACTGTCTGTTGCGTTAATGTATGTACAGGCTACAGCTACAACGCACCGTATTAGACGGCTGTCTATATGGTCGTCTTCTAACGGCGAAAAAATAATCAAGACTTACCAAAAGTTCCACGAAAGAAACCGTTGGATGAGCGCCATGTGGAATATACGACAGACGCAAGGCAACAGCTTTGGCTAAAAATAAAATTAAAACAAAATTGGAAAAGAAGAATTTCTGGAAAAACAAATCTGATTATCGTCATTCATCACTTCTCTTCCCCTCTATCTTTCGTCGAACCAGTTTCTAGAGGAATTCTAGCGCCTGCTGATTTGACGTTGGATTGGTCGGTTGGTGAATCGGTCAATTTCTATCCAATTCATACTGGTTAGTGATTGTTGTTGTCCTAATAATCTCCTTTAATCTTTTCAACCTGGACGATTTTATGGATAGTCATTTCGTTATATTGGTTTTGCTGATCTTCTTGAATTTGTTAGTTTGATGCCAAATATTGATTGGTGTGAAATGCGATCATATACTTTGGGCAGATCTAAGATTTTTGCCTTCTTTTCCCCTGTTTTGAATGAGTTCGACTTGTTTTAAACATATTTTTTCGCTTTGGGATTGGAGGTCGAATCAGCAGCATCGTTGATGAAATCTGCTACCTGCAGGAGAGAATTATCCTGGCATTTTTTCTCTTTTATTTATGTATTTTTTTAAAATTTCCAATATGTCAAATGGCAATTATTTCTGATTTTTTTTTTCAATGATTTTGGGAAATCCTGATTGAGTTGGATGGGTTCCTTTTATTTTATTTTTGTTTTTGATTTATATTTTTCCTTTGATTTATAGCAATTCAAGAAATGGCGAGTGGGTTTGGGGAATCGACGAGCAGACCTTCACAAAACCCTTCATTTTCTAACAACAACGGCAATGGTGATCCGGGTAACTTTGAGTGCAACATTTGCTTTGACTTAGCACAGGATCCGATTGTTACCTTATGTGGCCATCTGTTCTGCTGGCCTTGTCTTTACAAATGGCTTCATTTCCATTCGAAGTCTCGGGAATGCCCTGTTTGTAAAGCTATTGTTGAGGAGGAGAAGTTGGTACCCTTGTATGGGAGGGGTAAAACATCGACTGACCCCAGATCAAAGACCATTCCTGGCGTTAATATTCCCAACCGACCAGCTGGACAGAGACCTGAAACTGCACCTCCTCCAGAACCAAATCATTTTCCTCAACACGGGTATGGGTTCATGGGAGGATTAGGAGGATTTGCACCTACTGCAACTGCTAGGTTTGGAAATTTTACGCTCTCTGCTGCTTTTGGTGGTCTCATACCTTCACTTTTTAATCTTCAACTGCATGGATTTCCTGATGCTGGAATGTATGGTCCGACGGCTGGCTTTCCTTACGGGTTGTCTTCTTCATTTCATGGTGGACATCCACATCGATACCCTCAGCACCAAGGGCAAGGACAACAAGATTATTATCTAAAAAGGCTGTTCTTCTTCATTGGCTTTTGTGTTCTCCTTGCTCTTATATGGCAATAGCTTTGTTTTTGAGTGGACCTTGAACGACTAATGGATGTTTAAGGTTGTCGATCTCATCTTGCTGTAAATCTGTTAGTGGTCTTTCTGTATTTTTTTTACAATTGAAGAAATTGTATGTGCTTTATGCGAATTGTGTTTTGATAGCATCTTGACGTAAGTCACCTTAAGTTGAGACATCCCTTTTGTTATTTTTCTAGCTTGTTTTCTCTTGCTTGTAGTTGTTGGAAAACATTGGTATGACAATAGACAGGAGCATGAAATAACAATGACAAATTTAGACTGCTCCAGTGTTCATTTATCGATCATTATATAAGTGCTTTGAGATGTCCTTGAAGGTTCTTCCGTAGATCTTGATATTGATCACTGATTGTCTCTTTTCCTCTTCATTTCTTCTATTACCGTGCTTATTGAATTCCTTTTTCCGTTTGGATGCATATAGATGTATTTTCTGCTTCTCATTATTTATTGATTAATTGGAGAAGCTGATTGGGCCTTTACCTACACATGAAAAGGGTTGTCTTCCTCTTCTCTTAGTTTCTTTTATCTCAGATACCATTTATTTTCCTTGTCACCTAGTGTAATTTGTGATTTTTTAGTTTAAGCTTAAATCACTGTGTATTACTGGAATTGGACTTGCATCTAGTCATTTCGTCGGAGACAGTGACATGAATTGGAAGGCCCAGTTAACAAAACATAGATATATTAATACGCATCTATTAATACGAGAAGTGGGGTTCATTTGACTGGTTAAATTCATCTATGCTTGATCAAATATTTACATATTAATGATAAATATTTTTTACATTAAAAGCACAAAAATATAAGGTTTGGGAATTATTTCTCTTGCTTACTTCATGTCATCTTTGTCAAATTACATACATGAAAGGGAGCATGAGACTGCTCTGAGCATAGCCACAATCACCATTGTGTCTTTAGTTTAGTTGTAGCTGTTGCTCTGTTTGTATATTCTTAGTTCCTCGTTGCTCATAGAATCTCTGTTGCTGCTTAGTTGTTTAAAGAATTGCTCGCGGATAAGTCCATTATGCTTTTAGTAAATTAGTTGGTTGGTTGGGCTGATAACAAAAGTCGACCGAAATGACTACTCAAGGAATCGGCACTAAATGATAGTAACTTTCTGCTTCTCTACCGGGAAAAAGAACTGATCTCTTGTATTCCATTCGACACCGATATAGTATTATTGTCTTGTTATTTTATTATAATTACAAGACAGTATTGGTGAGAGTATGGATGCTTGTCTATCTCTATATCGGAGCTACTGTTGCTTTATCTTGTTGGTTTTCAGATGGAGGAAGCTAGAAAGCTCTTGCACATATAGCCGCACTAGACATTTCTGATGGTTTGATCAAGCACTGTTGCCTTTCGTCTCGATTTAGAACATGTGGTCCTCGCATTGCCTTCATATGGGCATCCAATCCTTGTGTTTTCAACATTCTGATCCACCAGTTTATAGATATTATTGATGGTGGCCCCTCTACCATCCAAAGCTTACTTTTTTCAAGCACATGGGCTGCCCAGTGGTAAGCTTTCATATCTCCATGACAATTTTCTCCCGGGAAACAGGAAGCCAAGCTTGTATCTGCAATTAAATTGAAACATGGTCAATGAAAGTGATATAATGGGGAGCCTTATTTCTTTTCTCCTTTGAGATGACAACTTGTGCTTTTAGGAAATAGCATGTGGCTTAAATTTCTTGTATCTTTTTTACCTAATATTAAATTTTTCCGAGTTTTGATTATATATAATAAGATATATAGTAAGATATAGAAGATATATATTACAGAATTAAATATTTAACAACTAAACGAAATATTGAATGTTGTCGGCCTAGTGATAAAAGTGGTTGGATTAATTTAAGCATCACGTCTAGAATTCGAATTTTAATGGATAAATAAAGTAAAAATAATTAATAAGAATATTCTCACCGTATTAATATAGAATTAGGATAAATTCAAAAGACCTGGTTGAGTAATAAAATTTATTCATCCTTAAATAATTAAAAATCAAGCTAACTAAACCCATTCATTGATAAGAGGATAAGATGCTTAATCTTACGTATATTTTACTTACCAAGAAATGAAAGAAAAAATACTAGACACTTTAGGATCTTTTTTTATAAAAAATAAAATTTTGGTTTTGGATATAAAATATTTTAAAATTTCGGATTAAGATTAATAAAATTCGATCATTGTTGATGTTTATGATACAATGAAAGGGATTAATTATTTTTGCGGTGAATATTATTGACATGTTGAACTTACTCAGATACATTTACTCATTAAGAATGAAAGAAAAAAAATTTAACACTAATCAATCGTATTTTTTCTTTTAATAAAAAATTAAGGATTTAAATTTTTACTTTAACTGTGAAATCATTACAATATAACATATAAGAATAGTCATTATTATCTACTAATATTCTTTTACTTTAAAAATAAATAATTTAGGGCTTTTCAGCCTTGATAAGCATTCTTTATTTTGCCAATTGCCATAAAGAAACATTGTGCCAGGCCTGCAACATGTCTATAATCAAGGCACGAATGACTGTCTCTATACTTAAATCGTACTTTTCAGTTTTCTCCGTCAATTATAAAATTGTACCCCAGAAGATAAGGCCAATCGTACTTCACGAAGTGCTTAAAGTTTGAACGTGTCCGGCTACGACCTATGACTAGGATCAGATTTGCACGGATTCTGGCAGGGGTCGGGACCAAAATCCTCGCCGACTTGTACCCTCTCATCTACCGAGTTAAATGGAACATGATAATGTCCTTTACCTATTGTCAAATAAAGCAATCATTTCGAGGATAAGCTCTTCCATGTGAGGGTAAAATGCTGCAGTTGAATAATTGACTCCACGTGGCAAAAACATGGCACCTGGGTGCATACACATTATCGATTAGACGCTTGGATAGGTTATAGAAGCCATGATAGCCAAGAACAGCCAAAACATTAAAACTGCCCTTAAACTGTTTGTTCTATTGCTCAGCCTACAGGGAGAGCCCCACCGACGCGTATGCATGAACTTGACGGCGTAAGACTGGATTACCTGGCGGGAAAAGACATGGAATGTGCGGTTCATTTAAGTCGAGTTTTATCACTCATTTGACCTTTCGCTAGAATGTGATACGGCCGGTCGGGTGTCGGTGACCGTTTGGACCCGTCCATTTTCAATCACAATAATAAATTATATCTAATTTCTGTATCTTTAAGGATGAATATAATAATTATAACAAATATTTATATTATTAAATATTTAGAAAATATTATGGCTTTAATATGATTTCTATGATCACTATCATAAATAAAATTTGCTTCAAATCTATGGTTCATGGTGGAATCCTTACCTTAATGCTCATCGATCTCAAATTAATTTGATGAAGCTCAAGTTAAAATGTTCTTAAATATTGTATTTGTTAGAACGTAAGGATGTTAGCAAATCCTTCTTCATCTAATCAAGGATTGAAGCTTGATCAATCTTCTAGCAGCTGGTAGCCTTTTATTATTAATTGAAGGTTGAATGAGAAATTTGGTAGGTAACATCGCAACTAGTGTTTTACATACCAAGTTGAATCAAAAGGATCCGAATCTTGGGGTAGAGAAAACTTGGGATCAAAGGAAGAACTCAAAGTTGCAAGCTAGCCAAACCATAGTTTTCATGGAGAGCGATGGTTGAACTCATGAGGCAGAAAGGGCGCAGTGAAGATTTGTTGAGGGATGATGAAACATCAACAACCGTATCATATATATATTGGATTTATAGAACTATCAACCCATTTGATTTAATGAAATAAACCAAAAATGTACATTTAATTGTGGAATTTGTTGATCCGAGATGGAGTAATTGAATCTTCTAAACATTCTGTGCACAATCCTCTAGAGAGTGATGGGAGTGATTGTTTTCTATACACCGATGAAAGAGAGAATTAAGAACTGCTTTTCCCTTTCAATTTCTTTTGGTCATCATTGTTCTTTTGCTTTCGAGGCAGCCCCATGTTCAGAAAGAAATAAAGGAAGGAAAGGAAAAGCCAGACTATGAAAATTGAAGTATCATAATAAGAACTTTCATGTTCCCGCGTTTTATCTTTTCGGTGGCATCAGAAGCAGCATGAACAGTTTCTATTCGAGTTTTTTTTAAAGGAAGGTGACAAAATACTTTTCTTTCAAATATTTAAGTTATTTTACTTATGTGGAGGATTTGATTTATTTGCTTGGATGGGAAAATTGGAACATCCCACCTATACATACGTGGAAAATCTAACATCATATCATCTGTATATAGCCGTAATCTATCATATGTAATTAAGGAGTTGTTATGATAGATTGTGCAATTAATACCTTTTTCCCAAATACATATTTATCTATATTCTTAAACCTATTATGAATAAAATAAGAGAATAATAGATTAAATAAAATTTATATATATTTTGTGAGAAAAATATTAGATGATCCTATGAGAGGACCAACGACTAGGAATAAATAGTCCAAATCAATTATGGTCCAAAGGTTGTTTTTTTTGGATATTGAGCAAAATAAAAGTTTATGGCAGTTTTAAACACAATAGAATAATAATATTGTTTTGATGTAATTATTTCTTTTTAATTAAGTCGCTCCAAAATTTATTAAAATATAAATGTTATTAAATTAATTTAGAATTGTTATCATAGAAAAGTATTCTGGTCAATTATAATTTTAATTTTAATTTTTTTTTGGATTTCAATCAATATATATATATATATATATATAAAAGATGGGTATAGGATCAATAAAATAACTATAAATCTGGTTGACTTAAATAATCCTTATTAACAATATATCAAATAACTTATTTTCACATACAGATTTACTTGTTCTAATCAGGTATTTTTTTTTCTAACATTAATTTCGATTAGGACAAAGCCGCAAACTGAAAACTTTTCCAACTCGAAATCTTATTTTCTCACCGAAGCTAAGTTTCATGGGAAATTATTTGTAACCAATCAAAAGACACATGTCATTTTAAGAGGAAAATGTACGCTTTCCTTTTCAAATTCACCGCAAGCAACCATAGACTAAGATGAAATAAAAGGGGCAGCACCTCTCATTGAGCATTCATAAACAAAATAACAAACAGACCGGAGGTCTGATCCTTCCTCTGGAACCAATGTGAACTCAACTACTTCCGTCTTTGAAAAGTTCACGACCAAGCAGCCCTCCGGCTCGGCCACGAGCCACCCATCCAGCTAATATGTCCCAACCTCCCTTTCCTTTTGTTTTATATCAATACCGCGTTTAGCTTTCTCCTGCGAACAATAATTGATTCAACCCGTAAGAAGAAAAAGGCTACAGATCACTCACTCTCGGGTTATCCGGTCATCCTTCCTCCTCTCTCTTCAAGTGGCAAGAGAAAATCTGGAGGTTGAAGAAACGACACCCAGACATGCTCTTGCCTCGACTCCCTGAACTAACCCGCTTGACCATTCTCCTTCTCTTCTTGTCTGACTTGATCGTCAATGCGTCTTCTACCCCTACTCCACAATTCAAAGAAGCCCCTCAGTTCTACAACTCCCCGGATTGCTCTTCCGTTGGCCAAGATGAGCAAGATGTAGAAGGGGGATCAGAATCTGGGGATGGCCGTAGTATCTTCTGCTCTGATAATTCGGTCCACGTTGCAATGACCCTGGACACGGCCTACATCCGTGGGTCCATGGCGGCAATCCTCTCCGTTTTGCAACACTCTTCGTGTCCACAGAATATAGCATTCCATTTCGTGGCCTCGGCCTCCGCCAATGCTTCCTTCCTTCGCGCAACCATCTCAACCTCCTTCCCTTACCTCAGTTTCCGAGTCTACAGTTTTGACGATTCGTCCGTGTCGAGACTCATCTCCACCTCCATACGCTCGGCGCTGGACTGTCCCCTAAACTACGCCCGCAGCTACCTAGCCAATCTCCTCCCTTTATGCGTCCAACGCGTCGTCTACCTCGACTCCGATCTCGTCCTCGTCGACGACATTGCCAAACTCGCCGCCACCCCATTAGGAGACCACTCAGTCCTGGCAGCTCCGGAATACTGCAACGCCAACTTCACCTCATACTTCACCCCAACCTTCTGGTCTAACCCTTCTCTATCACTCACATTCGCAGACCGGAAACCCTGCTACTTCAACACCGGCGTGATGGTTATCGATCTCGACCGGTGGAGAGAAGGAGACTACACGACCAAGATTGAAGAGTGGATGGAGCTACAGAAGAGGATGAGAATCTACGAGCTGGGTTCTTTGCCGCCATTCCTGCTGGTGTTTGCCGGCCAAATCGTGCCGGTCAATCACAGGTGGAACCAGCATGGACTCGGCGGCGATAATTTTAGAGGGCTTTGCAGAGATTTACATCCGGGTCCCGGTTAGTCTCTTGCATTGGAGCGGTAAAGGGAAGCCGTGGGCGAGACTTGACGCGAACCGGCCTTGTCCTTTAGATGTTCTCTGGGCTCCTTACGATCTCCTGCAGACTCCATTTGCGTTGGAATCTTGAAGAGAATGGGAATCATGTAAAACGCGTCGGTGCCTGGCTACACGAAGAAGCTCAAGCTTCAGATCACGGTACGTCAGGCACGTCTTGCTTTTGGTAGACGAGGAGCATACGGGTAATTTACATGATCTAATTAATAATTAATTTCTGTTTTTATTTTTTACTTTGTACGGAAAAGTATATATATATATATCTATATATGCTTAAACTGTGAAATAAAAGACTAAGGAGAGAAAATGTATACCCGGGCAAATTTGGATGGAATTTATGAATGTCCATCTTGAGCGTGACGGAGTTAATTATATCAAAATTAAGTGTATAGTAAAAGAGATATTTTGGGTGGTTCTATGAATAATTCTTGCTCCTTTTTTGTTCCAATTGTTCTTACGCCGTCATGATGGCAGCTCGTAGGCGATTAGCTAGGTTGAGGTGACATTTGTTTTTGCACATGCAAATCAACGTGGATATAATTGTTTCCACCTTTTAATCTAATAGTAAACTCGTAATTTTATAATAATTTTATAAAATAAATATTTTGAATTTGAATTTCTTATTTTTATCAAATGTTAAAAATTATTTTTAAGATAAAAAAAATCATCTTATTCCTATATAATTATTAGAGTCTATTTTAATTTGAAAATTGTGATTACTTAATAAGATATTCACCTTCAACGTGAATTGGATTCTTGATTTTGAATATATAACATAATAACAGTACAGTAATTTAAAATTATATACATATCAAATTCATATCGAATTTAAAAAGAAAAAGAAGAGATTAATAAGAAATAATATAATTTTTTTCCTTTTGAAAAGTTGAAAAACAAGTATTAGCCGAGGAATAAAATGGATTATGATGGTTAAAGAAATGATTTAGTATCCTGCATTTTAGCAAAAGGAAAAGCAAAGGTTGTAGCCAGCTCCATCTAGATGATTTCACTAAAATATGGTATCCATATTATTGATTTGTAGATGTTCAATTAGATTTGGGTATCCAATAACCCATCTATACCTAGCTTGGAGATCAGACCTTGCTTAATCTAGCCTCTTAAGTACAATTGAAATGAAATTGAACAAAGTTAGCGGAACACAATAGGATCAAGAAGGGTATGCAAGGTTCAACTTAAACCCTTTTCTATTAACGTAAGAACATGTTAGAAAAGTAAATGGAATGCCTCTTCAAATCCAAGTACTTTTTTATTTTCCAGCTGTACTCGTGTCAAAAAGCAAGTGCTGCCAAGTAGAGAATAGTCAGTGAAGGCCAGCGTTTGCTTGCTTGCTGCCATATGCATCCGAATAATTCCTTTCCTTGACATATGATAAACGCCAAATGCCAGCAATTTCTGATTATCGGTCCGTCCATAGTAAAATTATTGTGGGTTCAATTTGTCGTAGATCTTTGACTATTTCAAGCATAGATTTTTCCACCCGCAAAGATCCAAATGACAGTTCCATGACCTAATAAAAGATGGATAATCAAACAAAAGTAAAGGAAGAACCAAACATTAAATTATCAATTCCACGATAAGGTCCAGTATCTCACTATCATGAATACCATTATCTCTATCATGTGGTTGACGTACATGTCATTTAGCAGTTTCCTTTACAAAAGTTTAAGAGTTGGGATATTTCTCAGTCAAAAAACCTCAAATGCATCTTAATTTTCCAGCTTCTTATCAATTTATATTAGCGCAATGGTCTACCCCATATTATATTATATCTCGTATTAGGAATGGTTTTATATTTTGAAATATTTTATAATTTTTTTAAAAAATATCTTTAATAAAACAATTTTTTTTGGTATGAGAAAAGATTTCATTCCAAGAGGATAAAAGTACATAAAATTTCAACTAGTGACTGGCCAGGAAATCTGATTAGCTCTTTCTAATTTGGCGTATTCTCATCATCCAACCAAAACAAGTGTCGGTAGAGGGATTGGGTGTTTACAAGAGTGACGCCTGGCTTGGTTCATCAGACAAGGTTTCAGTACGGTTCGGCACATGATCATGATTGGAATGCAAAGGATGTTACACCACAGACCCCACAATGTTAGGGCCCACATCTTGTATTCTTTACCATTCTTCTTCCACTTCTTTCTCCTCTTTCTTGCTTGTGAAAAAAGGCAAGAGTAATTTTTTCTTTTATTAATTGTACCCGTACCTTTGGATCGGAAGGCAAGCAAGCAGTCTAGTCCGTCTGTCTTCATATGGATGTCTGTGAACTGAAGGCCATCACCCCAAACGGGCGTTTGCTGAAATTGGTTCTAATACAGTGATATTAAGAAAGATAACGAAATTGCAGACTAAAAGCTTGTTGTGGTCACTGATGGTTTCGGGTATATTTATATTGAAAATAGTTTAATAGACGTGATACTATAAAGAGAGACTGATTTAGTTAATTGTAATCCTCTTCGTAATTAATATAAGAAAAAATTCTACCAGGTTTTCAGTTTTCACCAATAGTTAAGGAGAGAAAGATGATTTCTTTTTTATAATAGGAAGAAACTGTTAAGCTGATACGAAAGTCGTACTCAGGTTGGCCAACAGAGAAACGTGCAGTGTTATAGGAACCCCTCAGTTGTTCTTCAGATCTTTTTGAGTTGGACGCTTTTTCGTTTGTGAGAATTTTCTATCCTATCTGTAAAGATGGTGACAGTAATCTCTGTCGTATTCGCCGAACCATTCTTTGTTTAAAGATCAAACACCTGCTGATTGAGGAATAAGCAGAAAAAGAGAAGAGGAGGTAAGAATGATGTCAAGGCTACGCAGGAACGTACAGGACATGACTGGTCCTGTGGAAGCATGAATTTATAATTGGCTGCGGGTCCTGCTCTCCTGGTTTGTTCCCTTTCCCCATGGATGAACTACTTCGTTGTTTAATTTACTGGGAATAGAGCAGTTCATGTACGGGTCTAGTTGGGTTCATATGTTGGGCTTTACGGCTATTATTGCTGTCTCCCTCCCTGCAAGAACCAGAACAGAATATAGATGTTGGCTTCTGTTTTGTTTCCCTATCAAAATTGGGGTTTCCAAAGGAAGAGGAGAACACCCACAAACAATACCTTCATGGCCCAACAATAATTCGCCCACATCTGGGACTCCGTGACTGTCCTCCAATATACCCATATGCTTATTCTGACATGAACAGAGGGTCCAAGGAAATAAAATAAATAAAATTATATTAAATTAATTTTAAAGTAGTAAAATTTTGATTTAATGGCAAGACGAATTAACTTATTGGATATTAGAATACAGTATATTACGTTCTCTATAAAATTAACACCACTACTATTATCCAAAGAAAGCCTTACTATATTATTAGTATCTATGGAATTTATATATTGGATTTGTGATTACGGATTAGAAATGGGAAAAATATATTTTTATATATGATTTCTTTTGAAAAGTTTTTATACACTATTGATAGGCAAAAATAGAATAATAAAATATGTCCACTTTAGTTTGATCCCTGAATAAGAATAAAAATAATTATTTAAATTACGTATTTGAAAAACAATAATATATAAAGAAACAATTAGAGAATAAAAGGAAAAGTATATTACCATTCTCAAAATAGAAAATCAACATTTGACTCGTATTTACTCTTATTTTACAGATATTGGGTTTAATTTCCAGGGACATCAATTGATTTAAAATAAAAATCACATTTTTAGTAATGTAAGGTAAATATAAAAATAAATTTTTTTATTTATTTCCTTAATTCTTTAAACTCATTCGTATTTTTTACTTAGATTCAAAGTTATCAGATAAATTAATCTGTAAGTATTTTATTTATTGATTTTAAATTTATAATAAATCAGTGTACTCTTTGTATCATTAAATGCCATACCAATATAAGAAGAAATTTATAGATTTCGATTCGGGATTATTGGCTCGATAATTACACATACCTACCAGCCAACAGTTTTGTCTGGGTTGTCATCATTAGATTTCCCCTAAACGACAAGTCAGCTAGAGTTCATAGCTGTTTAAATACGTTTCCAGGTTTTCTTTATGTCTCGAGAATCCTGTTACTCGTGTAAGCCGCGGCGCCCACTGCGGTAACTTCTCCGTTCGCCTTGTGAAATTCCATGCGTTCACACTTTCTCACGTCCAGGTGGATTGGTAATCTTGTCGTAGCCGTATTGCGACGTCGAGTTTGAGAAAGCTGCATTTGCTCTTATTTCGATAAATCATCCATCTTGGGTTTCGTGATTTGGGGGGCTTTGTGTTCCTTGTGGAAGATGCCCAGAATAGAATGGCCCCTGATCTCTGCATAGATTCACGGGAGTAGTAAGAGAAGCACAAGCATGATAAGCAAAAGCACGGTAAGAATAATGAGAATGGTATTTTGGCGTTGATTTTCTTTTTGTTATAATAGTTTTGTCCTGTTGGTCATCAGTTTCTTCGCTCTTCTTTTGCTCTTAGTGGCGAAGATTTATTCACAGGAAATTTTATACTCATCGAATTCAAATGGTTTGGGTATTTTATGGAAAGCGTGGTTGGTGTTGTTTTTGGATACTTAAAAGTGTTTGATATGTGGGTTTTTGTTGTCAGAAGAATCGAGGACCAACCAAAATCCCCTGCGAAGCAGAGGGAGAAGTTGACAGAATAACTGGCTTACCCGGACACGTGATAGACCAGATTTTATCTCAATTGCCGATAAGAGATGCAGTGAGAACAAGTATGTTGTCAAGGAAGTGGAGGTACAAGTGGGCTAAAATTCCACATCTTGTATTTGATAGCCAGTGTGTCTCAATTGCTCCACAAGATCAAACATTCGTCAAGAGTAAGCTTGTCAGCGTTGTTGATCATGTCCTCTTACTTCACAATGGCCCGATACACAAGTTCAAGCTCTCTCACCGAGAACTTTTGGGGGTTAGTGACATTGATCGCTGGATTCTTCATCTGTCAAGAGGTTCTGTCAAAGAATTCGTACTCGAAGTCTGGAAGGGGCAGCGGTACAAACTTCCTTCCTGCTTGTTTTCTTTTGAAAATTTGATCCATTTGGAGCTGTTCAACTGTTATCTGGAGCCTCCTCCGATGTACAAAGGCTTCCAAAATTTGAAGAGCCTTGACCTTCAGCATATTACTATTTTCCAGGACGTGTTTGAAAAAGTAATCTCAAGCTGCACTCGCCTCGAGAGGTTGACATTGATGAATTTTGATGGTTTTACTCATCTTAATATCAATGCGCCGAATCTTCAGTTTTTTGACGTTGGAGGAATTTTTGATGATGTTAGTTTCGAGAATACCCCTCACTTGACTCTAGTATCCATCGGTTTGTATGCCAACGTGAAAAATGAGCATAATTTGCTTCTGGGGAGTCAGAGTAAATTGCTCAGGTTCTTTCTTAATCTGCCCCACATTCGGAGGCTTGAGGTTCAAAGCTACTTTTTGAGGGTAATGTTTCCACTGATTAGATATTTAAGCCATTGATCTTGCCTAAAATGTTGAGTTAGTTGGATTACTTGAATGATCTCGGAAATTTTGGTTCTTCAACTCCTAAATGTTCATTTGCCTTTAAGCTCTTGGTCCCTTTTGTCTTCTTTTGTGATCTTAAGACCATTGCTGGGTTTCTGGTCCCTTATACCACCAACTCTTTTTCAAAAAAAATTCTAATCGTTTTCTGTCATCCTTGAAAAATATTCCCCACTATTGTGCTTTTGTTCGTGACGTTTTTTTTCACTATTGTTATGTCTCTTTCTTTTGCTTCAGTATTTGGCTATTGGCAACGTGCCTAGCAGGTTGCCTAAACCATGCATTCATCTTAATTACCTTTCAATGCGCATGAACTTCAATGATGTGGAGGAGTGCTTTGCTGCCTTGTGCCTTTTAAGAAGTTGCCCCAATCTGCAAGAATTAGAGATGTTGGTAAGCTTCTTCCGACCTCAACAATGTTGGAATCATGTTTTTTTTTCTTTTAATTTTTTTTTTAAAATATTTTGCACCTATTTGTTTGTGGCGAAATTCAGTGCACAATATCTTTTGACTTGACACAGGCTCGTCCGGAGGAGCAGAACACTTGGGGAATATTGAGTAAATTTTGGAAAGATGACTGTTGGAAAAGTCTGTTCGGCCAGTTGCGAGTTGCAAGAATAGTTGGCATTTTTGGTGTACGTTCTGAACTTGAATTCATCGACTTCCTGCTTTCAAACTGTCCTGTACTTGAGAAAATGACCGTGAAGCCTGCTTCTGCTGATTGTGGTTGGGAGATTGTAAAAGAATTGCTGCGTTTCAGGCGAGCCTCAGTATTAGCAGAAATCATTTTTATGGATCCGTAACTGTGGTATTTGTTAGAATACCGACTACATTGAAACTATGGAGGAATGTGAATATATAAACCTTTAGATTTTCCTTTTACAATGATGTTGTTGCTCTGGACTGTTTCTGCATTTTGTTATTGATTTTGTTACTTGTAACCATGAAATGGAACTCTTTTTATCTAACAAGTCGCTTTATGCTGCTGTTTTGATGCTCTGATGGGAGGATGTATTCCTGCTTCTGACTCTTAGCAGCTGCCATAAAGAGAGTGGAAGTAGGCGCAAATAAATCACATTTCAGGGCCCTGGTAAATTTGGATGTCCTGTATTGAGTGTGCTATTGTGCTTTTGTAAGATCTGGAGGAATGCTGAAAGGTTCTGGAAGTTATATTGATTTTTTCTAGAATATTAACAGCTTGTTTGGTTCTAGGAAATGGGTGGAATTGGCTTTCAATTTAACTAATTTTAATAATTATTTTTTTAAAAATATTATATATTGTGAAAAATAAAATGAAATAAAAAATAAAAATTTTTAAAATAAAATTTTTAAAATTTAAAATATTTTTTTATTTTTTATTTTCATTTCGATAATTCTATCAATCAAATAGATTCTTGTTGATGTAAGAATTAGAGTAGGTGGAATGTGTCTGTGTCAATAGAATTAAAAGAATCTAAAAATTATTTTTTATTTTATTTTAAAAAATATTATATAATCTAATCTTTTATCTATTTATAATAATTTCTATTTTTAAAAAAATATAAATAATCTTATTTCTCACCTTATTTCATTCTGAATGAATAAACGGGTTCGGATAATTATTTGATTTTGGAATTGAATTTAGTTTTTAGAAAATAAAAAATTAAATTAATTTTATAATAATATATTTTAATTAAATTTGATTATATATTAATTGATTTTAAAATAAAAGATAATAAATTTTTTAAAAATATTAATGTCTGAACTCCACTATTAATTGAACACCATTAGTTCAATACTATATTTAATTTAGAATTTCTCAAAATATAATAAATCAATATCCAATTCCAACAACTTGGTTATACCTTTTATTATTGAAAATGAAATTAAAACTATAAATAAATAATTAAAATATTATATAATTAAATTTATAATAATAAATTTTAATTTAATTTGATAACAAATTAATATTCTTAATATTAAAATAAAATATTTCATTGAAAAAAATTACCAATTCTAGTTCCAATTCTACGATACCAAACAAGACAAGACAAATTACATGTAGCAACAATCGAAATAACTAAGTTGGCGGCCATGTAGTGTGTGCATATTCTCTATTTTACATGAGATGTGTACACACTTAATGCTACAGAATATACGGTACCTCCTTATATTATATAGAATGTGTATATATAAACTATGTTATATTACGCAACTCACTGTGTACATAACGTAATAAATCTTTGAGATATTAAAATATATTCTGATGTATCAAATCCTATGGATTAGTATATATTATTTGATAATATATCAAATAATAACTCATTATTACTCATAATTCCTCATTATGAGTAATTACTCATTTATACAATAGTTCCATTTTGCAAAGATTTGTTTGGATACTAAATTCTTAACATCGTTCTTGACAGATTTACAATCGACTCTGAGTAGAAATTTTTGGTTGAATATTTCATCTTGAAAATCCAATATAACATATTAAATATTAATTTTAATATTTTATAATAATAAAAAGATAAGAAAGATAATAATAATAAAAAGATAAAAAAGACAATCAATATTTTAAAATAAAATAAAAAATAAAAGAAAGACAAGAAATATAATATTGAATAAAAAAAATAAAAAGTAATAAAGAAAGAAAACATATAAGATTATTTGTTACAATAAAAAAAATAGAAATAATCTAACACAATAATTACAAAAAATTCAGATAAAAATATTTTTATAATTTTATACATAAAATTATATAAAAGAAAAGCTATCCAAATTTAACCGCTGTATTTGTTAAGAAATCAGTTGTCAGCCAGTTTTGCTTTGGTCTCGTGGTGAGTTTAAGCAAACAACATCCAAAATGCTATTAGATACAAATAGTAAAAAATACAAACTACTAAGTAGTAAAAATAAACGAAGACTTTTAAAGCCAGCTTCAATTTTATAATATGAAGTATTTTCGTACAATGGTGTAATATGTAAATATATAAGATGAATTGGAGTGAACTTTGACCTCCAAATGAGTAGGATATATAAAGATATATTATTACATAGTCTGAAAACAATGAATTACATAATTATGTAATGTAAGTTGTAAAAATGCATTATAAATCATTACGAGGTCTCCATGGATTTATTACATAACCGTGTAATATTAGTAATAGTATTAATAATTTTTTTAAAACATAAATGTAAATATGAACTCCACTATGACAAAATTCAATCGTGCCGTTATGTTACAAAAAGTAATTGCAAAGTCATACAAGCTCAGTATTCACACTCTGACTCTAACTTGATAACTTCCTTTGTTAAAAACTTTAAAATGAGATAGAGAGAGTATGTAGGAAGAGAAATTATAAAATCTTTAGAGTCGATTTTTAATATGTTATGATTCCCGATGAGTATTTAATAATAAATATTTAATAAATTTGTAAATAATAACTCTTATAATAAATATATCTTCAAAATATACATTTTCAAGAGTTGAATATTTTCTAGAATGTATCACTTATAAAATTAGAGACTTGTTAGGTATTTTAGAACTACACTTACACTTAGACTAAAAGAGTGAGAACATAACACACACAAATTTGATAACAAAATTCGGTTAATCCTGCCTATGTCTCTCAATTTGTTGCAGATTGTTTTACTAGAGGGAGAAAATATACAAAGTGTTTACAATACTTTCAACTCACAACCTACACCCAATCAAACTCTCTACATCTCAAATGCATCCTCTCAAACTCTCTACCTCAATTCTGAGTATGTATCTTGGTCACCTAAGTCATATCCTATTTATAGAGAAAAAAGGACGTAATTACCTTTTAGAGAAGACACTAAAGTCTATTATACAACTTAATTTGAACTTTGCAACTTTAAAGTCAAACTTTAAGTTTAACTTTGCAACTAGATTACCAAATTCAATTCCGTTTTTGTAACTCGTTACTCAAATTTCAAATTTGACTTTTCTTTTTTAAATATCTAAAAATTTAGAAGAAGAATTTAAGTTTGATTTTTTTTTTCGTATTCTAAAAACTTGAAAGAAGAATTCAAGTTTGATTTTTTTCTCAGCCACAAGCCATATTAAGCGATGGGGAGGATGAGTGTCTGAACATGATCTTAAAAGAAAAAATAAAAATACTATGTCACATGTTTTTCCCAATCCCTGTATTCATTGTCAATAAATATATTTTTTGTGAGGACCCTCTCCCTGGAGGAACAACGAACAACGTAACTGGAGCGACAAATCTCCAACTCACATATAAAGTATTGTCTGGGGAGAACAACGAATCTCTCCAATCCAAGGCCCCGTGGAACATAATAAATCCCTAGCCGCTGCCACTGGTTTTCGAACCACCACCCACTCTCTTTTGTTCCTACAAGGAGGACGCCTCTTATCAATTCAGAAGAAGGGAATATTGTGAGACCCAACCTGCATAGGGGCTTAGTGTTACCCAATCTCACATCAGAAAGGAGTGTTGGAGGTCTTGGGATTATATGTGTTGTGTGAACGGATAATTTATAACAAGATGCATCGTTTGAGCCATGTGGTGAGCGTTATAATTGTAATCCATCACATACATATACTCGTCTGGGCTTGGGGTCTGGGGTCGGGTCGTGACAAGTGGTAGCAGAGCCAATCTCACTCGGTCTACCGTGTGGGCTTGGGCCGTGTGTTGAGTTTATGTTTGGGTTTGTGAGTTTGAGCCCAAGTTAGTTATGGTTGGGCTCCCCTTGTGAGGATACGAGGTCAATAAGGAGGGGAGATTGTGAGACCTAGCTAGGGGCCAGTGTTACCCAATCCCACATAAAAAAAGAGTGGGGGAGGTCTTGGGCTTATATGTATTGTGTGATGCTATCATTTGTAAGAATATGCATCTTTTGGGTCATGTGATCAGAAGCTTAATTAAACATTACAATTGTGATCCATTACTCGCACATATACGTCTGGGCCCTCTGAGTCGGGAGTCCGGAGGCCATGTCATGTTATTTGGTCGGGAGTCCGGAGGCCATGATATTTTCTTTCGATACTATAGTTGTTACAATTCTTGTCCCTATTTTCTTTCGATAGTATAGTTGTTACAAGTCTTGTCCCTAACCAGAATGATTACAGGCATGTGTGGCCCACGTTGTTCTAGGCAGGCCCATGACGAGCTGAGCTGGCATTATAATAATGTATATCTAGGTTTTGTCATCAAACCGACATCTCGCCCTCACAAACAAATATGACTTTCTTACTTAAAAAGTATCTAATATGGTTAATACTGATTAATAATATTTATTGTATCATAAATATTAATTATAAAAAATTTAATTTAATTTTTTTATATAAAAAAGTTACTCAAAATTTAAATTAATTTATTATAATTCATTATAATTCATTATATTTAAATTCAAATGAACTATTTGGAATCCATGCCATGTAATTGAATAATAAGATTTATCAATTCGAATCTTGATTTTGATTATAAATTATTATAAATTATTATTGTTGAAACGAATGATATCCTTTTATTTTATTTTTTTTAAAAATATTTGGAACCACTGAATTTATAAAATAAATCTACAATTTTAACTTAATTTTCTTATTTTATAACTAATTAATAATATAGTTATGTAAAAATTATATGCTAAAAATTATTAGGAACCCTACCTATATAATTAGACGAAGATTACCATTCCACATTTAACTGAAGAGCTGTCCCATGTTTATGTTTCTTGACCGCACCTTCCATTCCTACTACTTGAGTACTTTGGTGAAAAGATGAAGATCTAGCGCACAATCGCATCCATTCCTTAACACTTATAACTAACTTGATAACTTACTATGTTAAGATAAGGTAGAGAGTGTGTGTATGAAGAGAAATTATAAAATCTTTATAGTCAATTCTTGAATATATGTTATGATTCCAAATATTTAATGAATTTGTAAATAGTAACACTTATAATAAACTTAGCTTCAAAATATATATTGTCAAGAGTTATATATTTCCTAAAATGTATAACTTATACAATCAGAGAAATATACAATTAGGAGATAATAATAATGCATTGTTTCTCCTTTATATATATCTGAATAACTGAATAATATGTTTAATTCTGTTATCATTCTAATTATTTATATCCATTTATTTCACAACAATTACGTCCTAGTAAACTAAAGACAAAAATAATATTAAGAAATACAACACATCCACATACCCCAAGCTACCTCCAATCTCGATGCTGTATTGGTTGCAACTACGAAGGTAGGTGAAAAGTCATTCCCTAGTAACTTAGGTGCCGTCAGTCCAATCTACCGTTCCAATTTCTGTACATACTTGGACAAGAAGAGAAAGCTCTTACGCAAAATCGCATCGATCTGTAAATGCTACCGGCGGAATCATTTAACCATCATTTTCAAATCAGAACTCAGTTGGGTTATATATATCGATATATATAAATCATTTTCAAATCATAGCACCTAGCTAGCTACTTGACCAATCCTCTGCTCTTAAACACCTCCACAATTTCAGCAAGGAATCATACCGCCATGGACACACCACTGCTGGTGAGCCACAACGGTGAGCCAAAATCAACAAGTATTGTTCAAGAATTTGGACAAGAGTCAAGAAGGCTTTGGATGCTTGCAGGCCCAGCAATCTTCACTGCCATATCTCAGTACTCTCTAGGAGCACTAACTCAGACTTTTGCGGGTTTTCTGGATGAACTTGATCTTGCCGCCGTGTCTGTGGAGAACTCAGTTATCAGCGGGTTTTGCTTTGGAGTCATGGTGAGTTAACCAACAACATCCAGAAAGCTGCCAGATGAACAGTTTTATTCGGTCTTCGTGTCTATAAATATATAGAGTTTGTTTGTTTAGTAGAACTGGTCTATCTCTTTCAAAAACGGCAAAAAAAAACAAGCAGGGGAGGTAGCATGAACAAAGATTTTTAAAACGAGGCTTCAATTTATAATATTAAGTAGTATTTTCATTTTTGGTTCGTCTGCTGAGTACAGTTGGGAATGGGGAGTGCCTTAGAGACACTATGTGGACAAGCTTACGGTGCTGGGGAGATAAGAATGTTGGGGATATACATGCAGAGATCATGGCTCATTTTGCTCACAACTGCTTGCTGCTTGGTTCCAGTTTATGTCTGGTCTCCGTCTATTCTACAGCTCATTGGAGAGACTCGGGAGATATCTGAAGCTGCAGGTAACAAAAAAAGGGAAAAAAGAGAGGTTATTGGTGATTGCATATAAGCAATCATTCATGTTTGCTTATTGGTGATTCATTTATTTTCTTGCAGGAAAATTTGCACTGTGGATGCTGCCTCAGTTGTTCGCTTATGCCTTGAATTTCCCAATACAAAAGTTCTTGCAAGCACAGAGGAAAGTCATGGTAATAGCCTGGGTGTCAGCTGTGGTGCTGGTATTGCATGCTTTCTTTAGTTGGTTGCTAATATTGAAGCTTGGGTGGGGCTTAACTGGGGCAGCAATCACTCTGAACGGTTCTTGGTGGCTAGTTAACATTGGACAATTGCTATACATTTTCATTACCATCTCAGATGGTGCTTGGAGTGGATTCTCATGGCTAGCTTTTGCTGACTTATGGGAGTTCGTCAAGCTCTCTTTGGCATCAGCTGTTATGCTATGGTAACACCTTTATTTAGCTTGTTTTATGTGATAATTCTTTTAGTATTCATGGATTGCATCCATATTCTTGAGTAAATTGAGACTGCAGCTTGGAGTTTTGGTACTTGATGCTGTTGATCGTGATAGCAGGTCGTTTGCCTGACCCTCTTATACCAGTTGATGCCGCATCAATATGGTAAAGTTTCTAATCATCCCTAAGTCCATTTAATTTTTATCTTCTTGGAGTTCTTAAATAAGAACATTCTTATAAATCAACAGCATGGTGATACAAGGTTGGGATGCTATGATTGCTATTGGATTCAATGCTGCTATAAGGTAACATATATCCTAAAGTTTATAATCCTTTGTTCTATATGTAGTTCCTTATTGGATTCCATTTTTCCTATCTATTATTTTCCCGACAGTGTAAGAGTGTCTAATGAACTTGGAGCTGGAAATGGTCGGGCAGCCAAAGTAGCAGTGATGGTGGTTTCAGTGACGACGCTAGCAATAGGCATTGTTTGCACGGCCGTGGTTTTTGCGACAAGAGACTATTTCCCTTACCTCTTCACCAACAGTGGAGCTGTTGCCGAGGAAACTACTAAACTTGCGATCTTTCTTGGGATCTCAGTGTTTATAAATGGTCTTCAACCTGTTTTATCAGGTCATTAAGCAGACAAAACTGTAGAATGTTTCCTCTTTTTTCTTTTTTTTTTTATGACAGCAAAGTGGATAACATAACTTGTCTTAATATTTGTCTCCCCGCAAGGTGTGGCTATCGGAGCTGGATGGCAATCTATTGTTGCATACATCAACATTGGTTGTTATTACATTGTTGGATTGCCGGCTGCACTACTCTTGGGATTCACATTCCGGTTCGGGCTTGAGGTAAACTTCCAAACTTGAATATCCAAAATAGAAATTCGAATTATTTCTGCTTTAGTCCGATCATTTTCCATAATACGGAAGATTTGCTATGCCAATTGACTAAAAAAAGGTTTATTGAAAAGGCAATTATTAATAGTACTTTAGTTTATGTCTATAGTTAATTTTAGAAGAGTGTAAGTCTAAACTTCTAATGAATACAATCCTAATTTATTTTTCTGCAGGGTCTTTGGTCAGGCATGATGGGAGGAATTTGTTTGCAGACCATAATCCTGGTCATCATTACTTACTTGACTAATTGGAAAAATGAAGTCAGTGCTTCTGCCCATTATTTCTCATCCATTCCTTCGAAGAATTTCATTGAATTTTGTTTGATTTGGTTGAAATTTCATTCTCACTTGATGATTGGACTGTCTACAGGCTGAGCAAGCAGCGAACCGTATTAAGCGATGGGGAGGATCAGTGTCAGAACAGTGACATATAAGGTTTCAGGTTTAGTAGGATTGGCAAATGTTGCTTCAGGCCGATACCAGAAAGAAACATAACATGACAAGATCCATTAGGCGTTCTCTGTCGAAGTAAATTTTGTTCACCATTTGACCGTTTGGTTAGCTCATCGCTGGTAGTTGTAATAATTGTGGCCTGGCCTCGTTACCTTTGTGTTTGTTAAAAAATTCGGGTTGTTGTCTTCACACGATGGGTCTGATTTAGAAATAAAAATAAATAAAAAATTATTAAATTAATTTTATAAAAAATTATGTCACGGGTCTCTCTAAACCTCGGTCCATGGATTTTACAGAAATCTGTCAGATGAATGATAGGAACAAACAGGTATATCAAAGTAAATACAGCCACTATCAAGCATGCAAGCATATAATTCACATTTTTAATATCATTATAATACACACAATACAACCTCAAAGTCAACTCAATCATGGACAATCATTGGTACTCTATATTTTGTATAATTCTGTTTTTTTAAAAAATTCCTCGTTCACTATACAATCTGACTCATTTATTCTTATTCCAATTTTACTGATGATGTTGAGGCAGTAAGTGATGGTAACTCCACCTTACTGGTTTGCATAGTACTAGAATCCTATTACATAACACACAAAATAATAGTATGTCTATATCCTTCTTTATGACCTTATTCTCTAATAACTCCACACCATGCTACTATACTAGGATAACTCTCAAGGGTTGCATAAATTATCTTATGCTAACTTAATGCTGCTTGTATATCTTAACTCAAATGCAATTCTGAGGCAATATAAACACTTCCACAATCATAATCTTACATTATACAATCCATTCACTCATACACAATTAAGCAACACTAGCATATTATCACACATTTATTCATATCATAGTATGCATAAGGTTTCAGTTCCATAATTTATTTTTTAATAATATTCATGCCATAAATCATGTTAAAGATCAGATCACTCATGGATTTACGCTCACACTTCCTCTTCTTTGGATCCGACTTTGGAGAAGAATAGAGTTATCGTTGGGACCTGCTCCTGTAATTAAAAATCTAAATCTTAATTAATCATATTTGAAATACATTATCTCTCAAATACAACCCTAGACTCACAAGCCGAGCTTATCGTAGCCTCATAACTAATTCGGAATAAATCTAGGCACGACCCTAGTTTTGCTTATTTTCCGCCAACCTTCTTTATTTATTTGACCTGTTAAATTATATCCAACCTTTACAAACTTTATACCATTTGAATTCTTATAAAATCTAGTGTTTTATAGAATTTTTTTTATATTTTTAAATAATTTTTTATAATTTTTCTTATACTTATTCCTTTTTTTTCAGTTAAATCAACTTTTTATAATTTAATTAATTGACCCAACTGCAATGGGCCACGTGGCACCACTGGCGCGTGCCACACTATCATCCAAGGCAATAAAGGCTGACATGCGACTCTTCTTAGGCTGTTTTGGAAACACCGTATTCCCAAATACCTTTCATGATATTGACATCATACTGACGTCAATATTTTAAAAAATTTTGTCTGGGAACACGGTACTCCTAAAACATCATAGATTAACTCTTCTTACTGCCACGCCTTGTTCGAACCTCTGACTTAGATTGAGCCCTCCTTCTTGCCAAGCAAATGACCAGTCACCTACATACGCTGACGACTTGTCACCTAACCCAATCCTTAGATGACCCATCATTTGGGGTCGTATCCTTCCTCCAGCTCCGGCGAACCCATCCCGAAAACTAACTAGAGAAACCCATTTTTTCCCTCGCTCTACTAATCCACGCATCAACCCATCAACTTGATAATTATATCCAAAAAAACCCTCACACTTCCAACTTCTACCCAATAAAAATCCATCCTTTTTATCAATTAAAAACAGTCATTCACGAGAGATTGATATCTGGATTTTTGGGTGAAGAGCTCACTAAAAACCCACCATGAATCCATCAAGAACAGCACTAGTGAGGTCGAAACTTACTCTGGAGAAGAAGCTGATGCTCTGGGGAGTGAAACCTAAGATTTGGAGTAGGAATGACATGATACCCATCCATTTGACATTGTACCAGATTTATTCGGCCACGTGTGGAACCAGAGGGAGTGTAGGTGGTTGTCGGTTGCATGGACAAAACAGCGTTGTTTGCAGAGGTACGTAAAACAGTGTTGTTTCAAGCTTAAACGAATTTCACCCCACCCATCAAAACGATGATACTCCTCGCATTTTGACATAAAAGAGTAAAATATCAAATTTTAATAAAATAATAATATTTTTAAAAATAATTTTAAAGTATTTATTAATTATAAAAATTTGTTAAAAATTTATAATAAATAATATACTATTCCAAAAAACTCACATAAATCTCTTGAAATATGTAGAATATCTTACGATGGTAAAATTATTCATTATATAATTTACTATAGTTTAAATATCTTATAATATCTATTTAAAAATCATAATATATTAAAATATTCTTTCAGAAAATTACCAGAAAATTTATATACCCATATAATTCTTCCTTGAATCTCTAAACATGAAAACTAATCTTGGAATCCTCTTAATAATTTTTCACTCATAAAGTAAATAATTTATATTAAAATTCAAAATCAATAAATAATTTCAAAGATAGTAATATCCCAATACAAAATGTAAAGACCCTCCCAAAGTCATAAAGAAATATTTTCTGGGGTTTTCTGAGATCTGAAATATTCATATGGCCAGACTTAATATTCATCGGGATAGAATTGTAAAAATATTCTTAGTTTGAGTTTCTTAAGAAAATACCTCTTTTTCGGAAATTAAAATCGACAAACATTTACGAGCCCAAATGACCCAATCGAAAGGATTACAAATACCGAAAAGCCCGACTAACAGTTTATGGGCTCAAGAATACTTCTCGGACCATCGCAGAGTATACCTGGCCCATAACTCAAAACACCAGGGTTTCTCAGTTCTCAATACCAGGATAACGGGCATTGTCCTAATAAAGTAAAGAGAGAAAAAATAATAAGAAAAGCAACTCTTATTAGTTGATATTTTAAAATTCAATACTATATTAAATTTACAGTATATTAGTATAGTAATCAATATCCAATTCCAATAATTTCGCAACGATACCTTAGAAATAAATAATTAAATTTTTTTAAAATAAATTATAAATTTGTAATATTAAAATATAGTATTTCATAAAAATAATATCAATTTTAATGCTAATTCTATAATACCAAACAGGACTAATTAGATGTAGCAAATAACTGTGGGGGAGTGGGTGCATCCTAAAGCCATAAAACAATAACTATGGTTATCCTCGATGCTGTATTAGTTGCCCATCATCATTCTTTTTTTTTAAAGATTAATAAAGATTCACGCACAAATAGATTAATAAAGATTCACGTATAAATAGATGATTATTTGGCTGGATGACATTTTTTTTAAATGACCCAACACTTAAAACATCATGATTGATTTAGATTGTCGTACCTTATATATTACATAAAAAAATTCCGCACAAAACCAAAACACATTATAGAAATCCAAGTTATCAAATCAAAATTATAGATTTTCTAGTATTAATTAATTGATATTTGCTTTAGGATTTAAATAGAAAAATAATTTATTTTTATCATAAAAAAATCTTGATTGATTGCAAAACCAATATTTCTCGGGACTGACACACATAATAAATATCTTATCAAATCGTAATGTTTCTCGGAAATAATTTACCAACCGTAAAAGTAGGTGGAAAGTCATTTCCTAATAACTTTGGTGCCGTCCCATAAGTAGGTGGAAATAATTTCAGTACATAGTACATGCTTGGATAAAAACAGAAAGCTCTTCCGCATAATCGCATGGATTCGGAAATGCCACGTGCGGAATCATTTCAGTACATAGAGATATAGTTACCAAATTACACCTAGCTGCTTGACCAATACTCTCAAACACCTCCAGAATTTCAGCAAGGAATCATACCGCCATGGACACACCACTGCTGGTGAGCCAAAATCAACAAGTATTGTTCAAGAATTTGGACAAGAGTCAAGAAGGCTTTGGATGCTTGCAGGCCCAGCAATCTTCACTGCCATATCTCAGTACTCTCTAGGAGCACTAACTCAGACTTTTGCGGGTTTTCTGGATGAACTTGATCTTGCCGCCGTGTTTGTCGAGAACTCAGTTATCAGCGGGTTTTGCTTTGGTGTCATGGTGAGTTAAGCAACAACATCCAGAAAGCTGTCAGATGAACATCTTTGTTCTGTCTTCGTATCTATACTATATATATAGTTTGTTGGTTCATTGGAACTAGTCTATCTATTTCAACATACGGCAAAAACACAAGTGGGGGATGGAGCATAAACAAAGATTTTTAAAGCAAGCTTCAATTTATAATATTAAGTATTATTTTCATTTTTGGTTCTGTCTAATGAGTGCAAATGGGAATGGGGAGTGCCTTGGTGACAATATGTGAGCAAGGTTAAGGTAATGGGGAGATAAGAATGTTGGGGATATATGTAAGTACCCAAATCTAAAAACCAGGCGATCAAGTCTTGATCGCCGTGAAACCCAGACAGACCCAACACATGGATCAATCCGAATCCCGATTTTGAAGATTTTTCAAACACATTTCCCAAAAACAAAATATTTAATTTTATTAAAATGGAGCATGTACTAATTATAGTGATACATCTAGCATAGAAATAAGGAGTAATAAA
This sequence comes from Passiflora organensis, assembly GCA_019739055.1. Taxonomy (NCBI): domain Eukaryota; kingdom Viridiplantae; phylum Streptophyta; class Magnoliopsida; order Malpighiales; family Passifloraceae; genus Passiflora; species Passiflora organensis. The sequence continues at coordinate 2,884,210 of JAEPBF010000191.1, read as the reverse complement.
CATCAGTAGAAATCTTTTATTAAAATGAAAACAAAAACCCGAACGGGTCCATAACACACAAGCCCAGTAATAAAACCGGGCCTAAAGCTCACAACGTAAACATAATGTGTCCAAATGCGAATAACAAATCAAGTGTGTAATCCAAAACATAAAGTAAAATCCAAACGATAAGTGTCAAAAGGAAAAACCGTAAAAACATGCAGGTGCGATAGTTCAGCTACGCCGTACAAAGATTCACACCTCGAAATACTGTCCATGGCTCACGAACTACTCCTGAAGGGAAAAAAAACAACGATTGGAATAATAATCTCAGTAGGAGTCATAGCATCGTACATACTACGGGGGAGAAGAGACATATACTAAAATAGGAAAGAAACAATTTATTATCAAAACGAGCACGTAACTGATGTAACTCAAAGAACACGAAAAGTCATGCATTTGATTTTATAACATAAAACGTAGATCCAGCCCAATAGGTTATAACAAATATAAATAACAGAACACAGACTAATAGTATCCAATGGAAAACACTATCGGGGTGGATGTCACAAAACACTTCACAAGTAATCCCCCACTAAAAAGATAATAGAAGCCCACTGATAGTATTAGTTTATTTTTTTAAAAAAAATACGTATACATTATCCCCAACCATCATTGCTATCTGATATAAGATAGAGAAAAACACAAAAAAATATATCATACCTGTCCCAATACTCAAAACGAACAAACCTGCGAAGATGTGGCAGGCAAAATGATACAACACCATACGACTCCCGAACAGGTAAGTAATTCTCCCCTAACACTTGAATTCTATATACTGACCTCGCATTGGCCAAACGAACATTTATTGAGATAGATACCATACTGAATACAAAACGTTTATTAAAAAATATACTTATTATAAGTTACGTATTAAGATATTACTTTTTATTGAAAACTAATCTTGTATTTATACTAAGCCCAGTAAAATGATATTTAATAGTAATATTTATAAAAAGGCTAGGCTAAAACAATATGCTTATCATAAGTTACGTATTAAGATATTAGTTTTTATTGAAAACTAACCTTGTATTTATACTAAGCCCAACAAAATGATATTTAATAGTAATATTTATAAAAAGGCTAGGCTAAATGTTAATAAAATGTTATGTGTATATCTTGGGATAATTCTAATTAATTTTCATTTCATAAAAAAAAGTAGACAAATCAAAGAGCTATACTAAATGAAAAGAAAAACTGTGCTCATGAAAATAATAGATGGAGGAATATGATTGAAGGTGAACCAAATTAAAGATGTGATGCACTACAAGACAAATAAGCAAAGAAGAGCCACTACAAGATAAATACTTTAAGAGGATGTGCTATAAGACAAAATAGATATGTAGAATAAATAAAATAATACATTGGCGCTAGTGACTATGGTGACTAACTAAGAAAACAATTGACTAAGTGAACAGCAAGAAGGCAGCGAACAGGAAAAATTAATAATAGCGCATTAACAATGAAACGAAAACTAGAAGGCAGTGAAAAAAGAAAAAGGATAGCGGATCAAAAGAAAATAAGAAGACAAGAAAAAGAATAGCACATCAGAAAGAAGACAGAAGGCAGCGATAAAGAGTTGAGCATCAATAAAAATAATAGCACAATATAACAAAAGGCTACACATTCATGGGTTTATTTATACACAATAGTAGTAACCTGGAAACTAAGGTTACTTGACAATACTTGACAATACTTGACTTAAAGCACAGACTCTTACTGACTAAAGTATTGACATGACTTGAATCTTACAAAGCACTATTGACATGACTTGACTTTAACAAAGCATTTCTTGGTTTACTTGTTGATGGGTTCATGGTCCTAGTCCATGTTTCCTGTCAATCCACAGGATGTCTTTGATGCGATGGCTGCTGTAACTTCTCTTTCTTCTAACACAATTAATTTTTTGTCCAACTCCTCATCAGATGTCATTAACTTCTGATCTAGTTCATCAGCTAGATTATTATAATCCGTATACGTCTTGGATCATAATCTGGAGGTTCTGAATCATCTGGTCTTTGAGAATCTTGAAAATAGGTTGGAATTATAAATGGACACAAGGCTATCGTTGTAAGTTATGTTTTTGTCCTGTCATAACCATTCATATGGCATAGATACCTCCAAGCATAGTGTAAAAACTGAGGACTTGGATTTGCATCATTCAGTGTCTTGTAGGGGTGATAAACGGGAAAAAGGGGTTGGAATGCTTCCACCATATGATCTGTGTAGTACGTATGTCATGTATAATGAGTCTCTTTTTTATGGTGGGGCCTGTCTCAGTAGATTGTAGAGATTTGTTCTCCAAGTACTGAGTGGAGCAAATAATTGGAGGTAAGCCCATTGGTTTGAGGTGTCAAAGTCCGTATTGTGCTAGCTATAAATCTGTTGGGGTTATGCCTGGATGGGAAGTGTCACGATCCGGCCCCCAGACCCTCGACCCAATGGGCCTGGACGTGTATGTATGCATGATGGATCACAATTGTAACGCTGAGTTGGGCTTCAAACCACGTGGCCCAAAAGATGCATCTTGTTACAAATGATACTATCACACAACACATATAAGCCCAAGACCTTCCTCGCTCCTTTCTGATGTGGGATTGGGTAACCTGACCCCCCTACGGACTGGGTCACACAATCTCCCATCCTTATAGACCTTGTGTCCTCACGAGGGGAGCCAAAAGTAATTGGGCCTAAACTCAGGGGCCCAAACGTGAACACACAACACGGCCCAAGCCCACTTGGAAGAGGTAGCGAGATCGGTTCCATTACCATTTCTCACGACCCAGCCCCCGGACCCTCGGCCTAGACGTGTATGTGCGCGTGATGGATCACAACTGCAACGCTTGGCTGGGCTTCTAACCACATGGCCCAAAAAATGCATCTTGTTGCATATGATACCATCACACAACACATATAAGCCCAAGACCTCCCTCGCTCCTTTTCGATATGGGATTGGGTAAACCTGAACCTCCTACGGGCTGGGTCTCATAATCTTCCCTCCATATAGACCTCGTGTCCTCACGAGGGGAGCCAAACGTAACAGACTTGGACTCAAACTCATGGGCCCAAACGTGAACACACAAGACGGCCCAAACCCACCCGGAAAAGATAGCGAGATCGGCTCCGCTACCATTTATCACGACTTGGCCCCCGGACCCTCGGCCCAGCGGGCCCGGATGTATATATGCGTATGATGGATCACAACTGTAATGCTGATTTAGGCTCTAACCACGTGGCCCAAAAGATGCATCTTGTTACAAATGATACCATCACACAACACATATAAGCACAAGACCTCCCCCGCTCCTTTCCGATGTTGGATTGGGTAACTTGACCCCTCTACGGGCTGGGTCTCACAATCTCCCCTCCTTATAGACCTTGTGTCCTCACGAGGGGAGCCAAACGTAACAGACTTGGGCCCAAACTCATAGGACCAAACTTGAACATACAACACGACATAAGCCCACCCGGAAGAGGGAGCGAGATCGGGTTCGCTACCATTTGTCACGACCCGGCCCCGGACCCTCGGCCTAACATGCCCGGACGTGTATATGCGCGTGATGGATCACAACTGCAACGCTGAGTTGGGCTTCTAACCACATAGCCCAAAAGATGCATCTTGTTACAAATGATACCATCACACAACACATTTAAGTCCAAGACCTCCTCCACTCCTTTCCGATGTGGGATTGGGTAACACAGAACCCCCTACGGCGGGTCTCACAATCTCCTCTCTTTATAGACCTCGTGTCCTCACGAAGGGAGCTCAAACGTAATTGACTTGGGTCCAAACTCACAGGCCCAAACGTGAACACACAACATGGCCCAAGCCCACCCAGAAGAGGGAGCGAGATCAGGTCTGCTACCATTTGTCACGACCCGACCCCCGGACCCTCGGCCTAACATGCCCGGACGTGTATGTGCGCGTGATGGATCACAACTGCAACGCTCGGTTGGGCTTCTAACCACATGGCTCAAAATATGCATCTTGTGGCAAATGATACCATCACACAAAGGATCTATACTCACAAGCCTAATAGATCAAAAGTGTACCTAAGGTACCATGTTCATTCATATGGAATAAATATCCAAAAAGAGTTAAACCCCATTGAAGGTATCACATCAATCAATAAGCAAGCATGTAATACAAACACAAGCATGCTTATCCATATCCAAAATACAAAAGAAATGTCAAATTTCCAAATGTGTCATATGCAGTAGTCCAGTCCTATGACAAACCGAGAACCTCGACCTCAAAAGGAGTCTACTACTTAAGCACTCGAACCTAAACCTGAAAAACAACAACAATAGGGGTGAGATCTCGAGGACCTCAATGAGAGTTAGCGCGTCATAAGTAATAATGGGAGAATAGAGGCTTAGGTTAAAATGATTACAAAATATTTAGTAATAAAAATCATATTCCGTCAATGTTTGCTGCTCATGCACCCAATACAATTAATCATGGTAATTCAATGCAAATGCATGAGTAAAATACATGCAAATTTTGCATTCGGTTTCAAACCCAAAAGATACACAATTTCACATTCTCAGTTTCACGAGTTAATATGCCCAAAGTCTATGGGATGGACCTCTAAAATTGCTTCACTAATAACCTCGACCAAAGGGAAATCGGAAGTCCCACTAGTGATTAATTTTAATACATTTTGAAAATAAATATATATACCACACCACTAGTGTTGTACTCGGAACATATGGAGAAAAGCACACTCTCACACATATTCCATGCACACATAACTCAAAAAGCCCGAAGGTATAATTTACATAGCCTATCATAACATGCATCCTCCAGGAATACAATTACTGCTTAAACTCCTAGACAAGGAATTATCTTTCTATCTAAGCTACTCATCCACTTACCTTCACATTGGCCAAACATTGTTCATCAATTCCAAGTCACCACTTAGAAAATGTATATGTACTTGAATAACACTCATAAATATAATTATGAACATTATGCATGTTGTCTCAATCATCAAGCACATATATCATCCCACTCCATAATCCACTCAATTCAATCTTTAGAATTTCAATGATACAATGCATGAATGACATTCATGGGGACTCATATGAGGCTAAGAAAATGTGTAGGATGGTATTATTAAAGGGGTTTACCAAGTATGGGGTTGGAACGGCTTAATTGTAAAATTTCAAAGTGTTGGGGCTTTTATGTCTCAAGGCTCGGAATCCCGAAAAATCCAAAACGAGTTTTAAAACGATCCACATATCCCAAGAGGGCCAAAATAATGTTTAGGGTTTGAAAATAATAAATTAGGTTTTTAAAATAAAATTGGGCCTGGTGAATAGTGATCAGACTTACGTATGGTAAATCCAACTCAAAAGCCTACGACCACTCAAAACGGGCCTAAAAGGAAATCTTTCGGGTCCAAATACGTGAAACGGGAAATTCCACTAGACTCTGGCCTTGAAAACACACCAATCTCACTAATTTAAACTAAGACACCAAATGACGCGTCGTGCATAACCATCGACACACTACTAATGACATGACACCCTAGACAATCTAGACTCAACAACTGGGCTGTATGACTATGTCCAGGTCACTCGATCAACTGATCAACACTCAGGCCCACTGTCTAGCAAGCTGGTCAAACAATCAACTCTGACTGGTCAACTGGTCAAACCGACTAAAACAGACCAATCAGATGCATTCCATTTAACTCGAATACTGATTGGACTCTCCAAAGCACTAGATCTCACATCCTCTCTTTCTTATAGGAATTTCTCCCCTGAAATTCACTTACTCGAAACTTCAAACAATTTTGGATACTACTGTCTCATTAGCTATTTTGCGTCCTAAGTTTGCTCCTCCATACGGTCACTGCGACACAACATTGAGACCATAGGCACACTGCGGGTGCTAACTATCTCACTGCTTTATCCACTATCGCCACTGGCTAAGTCGAGTAAGATAAGTCGTTGGTGATCTCTGTTGGCAGTGTCTCCAACATGAGAGAAGGATCCGACACCTACTTCCGTAACTTGGATACGTAGAAGACGTTATGGATCCTCTCTAATTGCGATGGTAAATTCAAATGGTATGCCACTGGATCAATTCTGTTAATGATACTGTAGGGACCAATACACCTCGGGGCCAACCTGCCTCACTGCTGGAATCTAATCACTTCGTTCTACGATGCAACTTTCAAGAATACCATATCACCAATTGTGAACTCCAAGTCTTGTCGACAACTATCCACATAGCTTTTATGTCTACTCTGAGCTACTCTCAATCGCTCTTTAATCAAAGCAACCTACTAGGTAGCCTACTCTACTAACTCGGGACTGTCTAGTTTCCTCTCACCGATCTCGTCCTAATATAAAGACGTACGACACTTGCGTCTACATAGTACCTCGTACGGTGCCATACTGATACTCCTATAAAAATTGTTCTTGTAGGCAAAGTCCACTATGGGTAAGCATCTATCCCACGTGGTTTGCCTATCTAATACACAAACTCTAAACATATCTTCCAAAATATATATGGTAAGCTCTAATTGACCTTCTATCTGTGAATAGAACATTATACTAAACCTCAGCTCTATACCCAATGCTCGATGAAACTTCTCCAAAAATCGAGAAGTGAACCTCGGATCTAGATCTGACATTATAGTCACTAGCATACCATGCAATCTGACAACTTTATCTATGTACCTCGACGCTAGCCTCTCCAGTGTATCTGTCACCTTGATAAGGAGGAAGTGTGCAGACTTGGTGAGTCTGTCCACTATCACCTATATGGTGTCGTATCCTCGTTGTAAGTGGCAATCCAATAACAAAAGCCATAGTGATGTGCTCCCACTTTCACTCGGGAATGGAAAGCGGTTGCAACATCCCTATTGGTCTCTGATGTTTGGCCTTCACCTGCTGGCAGACCAAATATCAAATAATGAACTTTGCTATATGCCACTAACCAGTAAATTCAACACTAGATCTGAAACTAACCTAGATTTGAGCTCACTGAAGCTTTGCTCACATTTTTCTATCGATACAAATGGAACACCCTTGCGAGTCAATCAGATCAAAGGTGCTATTATTAAGAAGTCCTCTACAAATCGTCTATAGTAGTCTATCAAACCCAAAAAGTTGCGTACCTTAATTACACTACGAGGCAGCTCCCACGAAATAATAACCTCTATCTTCTTAGGGTCTATAAGCACTCCACTAGCTGACACTATATACCCAAGAAGCTGCCCTCTCTCAACCAGAACTCACACTTAGAGAACTTGGGGTATAATTGTTGAGCTCTAAGCATGTCTAGAACTATCCTCAAGTGTGCCTTATGTTCCTCCTCGATCCTTGAATACACCAATATTTCATATATGAAGATAATGACAAATTGATCTAAATACTCTCGAAATACTTGGTTTATAAGGTTTGTAGACACTTCAGGCACATTCGTCAACCCTTGTGAGGACCTGAACCTAGATCTTGGGCTCCTCACTGTCGTAGCCAACCGGAACCACACAAGGTTTATCCTTGAACTTATTTCCCAAAACATATATAAAAAAATATGTATAAATTTGAAAATTTTCTTTTAAAAGGAGCATGGCATTAAATTCGGTATACTCAGAAAATACACATCACAGAGTACACAAACATTCAACGGAAGACATTAAAGCACATACAATAGGCCACACGACGCAAAACATACAACAGACAAAAAATCCATACTTATATGTCTAATGGATAAAAAACGTGGCACCATGCTCATCTTATATAAGTTATAAATCCAAAAGAATACATATAGAATAGATATCTAATAAGAGTTAAAGCCCACTGAGAGAATCACATCAATCAATGAGCAAGAATGCAATACACAAACAAGCATACATATCCAAATCCAAAATGCAAAAGAAATAATAAGTTTTCAAACTGTGAGACCCCGAATTTTGAGTCCTAGAAGTTCAGAAGTCAATGTAAGTGAAATGACCATTTTGTCCCTAAGAAAAAAGGATGTGGATGGCCGAAATTGGTATTAAAGGTTTAGTATTCATTTATAGTTTCATTTCCCTTCGATTCATTTCCTTATTGGTTCAATTTTACCTTAGATGATAAAATTCCTAAAATGAAGGAAGGATTCCAAAATTTAATTCTAATGATTATCTCCCTTTATCTAGTCTTTAAAGTAGGGAAATTAATCCTATTACAACCTACGTAAAGAGTATCCAGCCACACTTTTCCACACACACCAAAAATACACAAAATTATCAAGCGATCAAGCCTTACACCTTACCCTATTGCTGCAAAAAATTTCCAACCTTCATCCTAGCATAACTCTTTCATCCTTTGTCGGATTTCTACAAATAATGGCTTGTTGGAAAGCTCTTTTCATCCTGTATCTAGATATCTTGGTTTGATCATCGGAAGGTTAGTTATTCCCTGTCAAAAACTTAATTGTAATGTGTGATTCTTCCTTTAATTGATTTCTGTTGTTATTTCTTTTCTTCGTATGATTTTTTGGCATCTATTCATGTTTTAATATCATGAATTTATCCTTTGAATCTTCCCTATGCATGAAATCTACATGCCCTATACTTTGCCCTATTGTTGCCGATTTTGATCTATTGATATGTCTATTGGTTTCTAATTTGGTTCCTTTTGATTGTACTTGTTATTAACAACTAATACTTCTTTGTAATCATGAAATCATAACCCCTATAACTTGTAATAATGAAATCGCAATTGCCTTGTGAACCCTATCTTAGTGCCTAAATTTGTATTGTTAATTAGGGTGGTAATTCAGGTTGAATCTTGTTAAATTCATGGCTATCACATCACACATCTAAGGGGGAGGCACCTACGGCATCTAATCACTGGTTTCTGATAAGTTTGGTGAGTGGAATTGGTAAGGAAATAGGATATCTAATTGATTATTGAGTATGCACGCTTAGTTTGGTTTTGTCATTGCCTTATGATGTTATAGGTGGTTTGGATCCCTTGAATAAAGGCCAAGGAATAGCTTCTTGTTCAGAGACAAGAGAGGTAAGATCTATGCCTCATTAGTTTCTGTAGAGATCCTTGTTGATCTCTTGTTAATTTTGGTGCATGTGCTTGATTTTTATATACATATATGTGAGATAGTGTATGCATGAGTTGCGGATTGATTTGAGGCTCACTTAGGCTATACCGAACCCTTGAGATAGGTTATGAGTGCCTAATTTGCATATGTTTTGTATATTGAACATGCTGATTGTGTTCTAACATGGTTGAGGATACCCTGTTGTGGTATTATGCCTTGTACTTGCTTTTGTGTGCTTCTATGCGTTTGTGTGTCAGGATCCTTTTCTGGTGGCCATTCGGGGTAAGCATTGATGCTCCTTGGGAGAGGAGAGATTCTTACTAGTATAGAATTTGTATGGGTGGCGATCCCCAGCTTGTGCATGCTGGATGCCTAATCCTTGTGTGGCTGGAAGCCTTGTCCTTGTGTGACTGGAAGCCTTGTCCTTGTGTGGCAAGATGCCCATATCCTTGTGTGTTTTGGATGCCCTTATCCTTGTTTGGTTTGGATTTCTTTGTCCTTGTGTGGCTTGGATGCCTTGTCTTTGTGTGGCAAGATGAGTAGGCTTGCTAATTAGCTTGTGTACTAACCTTTTACCCTTTGTGCAGCTAAGCCTTGGACAACACTGGTGGAAGGGGATGACCTTTTCCTATTGCTGAGAGTGATTGATGAATTTTCCTACCTGTGTATTTCTGATTTTCGGAAGTGTTTGTAGTCCACCCTCAGCCATAGTTTCGACCCTATACTTTTGAATGTTTGAGTGCAAACGTGATATCCTTTAGTTGTATAGGATGATCTGATGTTGATTGGGAGATGCTTGTTTAAGATTTATGCAGATCTTATGATGTTGTGACTCTACTAAGATTATTATAATCTCATCCTGTTGTTTTCACCATTTTTCAGTCTTAGGTACATTCGTTGCTCGTGGTACCAGTGTGTGAGAATCAAGGCTCCAAGGCAGGCCAATATCGCATCACATTTGCATATATGTTCCTTGATTGCTTGCGTATATAACATGAACTATGATTGGACTATTTTTTGGTTCTTCAAGTTCCTCCTTTGCTTGTTTGTTTCTTAATTATGTTGAAGGTTTACTTGCTGGATATTTAGATCCCCATAGAACTTGTGTGTTGTGATTTCATTGATTAAATTTAAAGACTTCCGCTGATATTTTTATTCACTCCGTATGATACCAGAATACTTGTCCAATATCATACTCTAACCTTTAAAAGCATAAGAATAAAACTTGTTAAAATTGATTTTAAGGTGATAAGCCTTGTGAGATTCAGATAGGTCCTAGGTTGGGTTTATTGGGGTTTCACGGCGGTAAGGGTCTTAATAAGAGCAAATTCGGGAGTATGGGTTAGGGGTCCTTACATCATATATAGTAGTTCACTCCTATGACAAACCGGGAACGTCAACCTCAAAAGGAGTCTGCTACTCAAACACTCGAACCTAAGCCTGAGAAACAACAACAAGAGAGGGTGAGATCTCGAGGGCCTCAATGAGAGTCACTGTATCATAAGCAATAACAGAGGAATAGAGACATAAGTTAAAATAATTGCAAAATATTTTGTAATAAAAATTATATTCCGTCCATGCTTACTACTCATACACCTAACACAATCAATCATTGTAATTCAATGTAAATGCATGAGTAAAATACATACAAGTCTCGCACTCAGTTTCAAACCCAAAAGATACACAATTCCACATTCTTAGTTTCACAGGTTAATATGCCCAAAGTCTATAGGATGGACCCCTAAAACTGATTCACTAATAACCCTGGCCAAAGAAAAATTGGAAGCCCCGCTGGTGGTTAACTTTAATATATTTTGAAAATAAATAAATAAATAAATATATATATATATACTCCACCACCAGTATTGTCCTCGGAACATGTGGAGAAAAACACACTCTGACAGCTGTTCCACACACACACAACTTGAATAGCCCTAAGGCATAATTTATATAGCCTATCATAACACACATCCACCATACATATATTTACCACCCAAACTCGTTGGCAAGGGACTATCCTTCTATCTAAGGATACTCATCCATTTACCTTCATATTGGCCAAGCATTGTTTGTTAATTCCAAGTCACCACTTAAAAAATATATATGTACTTGAATATAACTCATAAACATAATAATGAACGTGATGTATGTTGTCTCAATCAACAAGCACATATATCATTTCATTCCTCAATCCACTCTACTCAATCTTTAGAATTTCAATGATATAATACATGAATGACAGTCATGAGGACTTATATGGGGTTAAGGAAAGATATAGGATGGTGCTATTAAAGGGGTTTGCCAAGTATGGGGTTAGACCGGCTTAGCTGTAACAAGAAGAGGTGGAAAGGAAAAAATTATAGAATTTCGATCTGCCTAAATGTTTAGGTTCAACTAGTCTAAGTCCTTCGACCAGTCTACGAGCTTTGACCGATCATTGGGCTCTTCGAAAAATTTTACGGATTTTTGACTAGTCTAAAAATTGGGTTTCGACCTATCTATGTTCACTTGGAAAATTTTTCCCGGTATAAAATTTGGTTTTGAATGATCCCAGGGTTCTCTGGAAAAATGGGTAGAAGTTTGACAGATTTAAGGTGTTTAGTTTTGACCGGTCTAAGGGATCTCTAAGAAGGCTATAAGGTGTTCGATTAGTCTAAAAGTCTGGGTTCGACATGTATAGGATGTTTGTACTAGAGTTCGATCGGTCTAAGAAGTCTAAGTTTAGTTGGTCTAAATTTTGACACCCTGGTTTTTCTTTATTTTATCATTGATTCAACATTTAATCGAAAGCAACACGCACCAAACACAACTCTCACGAATTTAACGGATTTATATGCAATTAAATCAACTAACCAACCACCAAAACCTCACACATTAAACAATAACCATGTGACCATATCATCTCATAAAAAGATGGTATTCACCATGCATCAATTGCACACAATCATACCGATGAGTTCACTATCACATTTGAAGCATTCAAAATATGTCAAGCAAGCTAAATCAGTTGCAGCTGAATTGGTGAGAGGCATCCTCCTTAAAGGAACAAAAGGCAATGGGTGGTGATTCGAATCTCAGTGGCAGCGTGCCATGGATTAAACGTGTTCCACTGGACCTTGGGCCGGAAAGATTCATAGCTCTCCCCAGACAATATCTGATATGTGAGTTGGAGATTCATCGCTCCATGTTGTTCGTTGTTCCTCCAGGGTGGGGGTCCTTATAAGAACACTGTATCGAAATCCACCAAGACCCATATACAAACTATCACCTCCAAGCTCACACACTCCTCAAAACACCAAAACAATCAAAACCAACTATTAAAACATCCTAGACAACATCACAACAAGCTAATACAACCAACAATTGACCAAGAAAGGAAAGAAATCGAGCACTTACCTCTCTAGCTCGATTATGCCTTAAAAATTCAAAACCGGCGAAAACTGCAGCAAACCAAGCTATCACCAGTGAAAATTCATTGATTGGGGTTAGGAATCAAATGGGAAAGGAAACCGACAGTTGATTTGGAGAGAAAATGGATTTTGAAGTGGCTGGGTTCTTCTTTGTGTTAGGGTTGAGGAACAAAGGGGAAAGAAAGGGAGAGAGTTGTTCTTGGGCTGACTTAGAAAATTTTTTAAGTATTGGGCTGAGCTTTTATTTCCCACGACTCGGAATTCTGAAAAAATCCAAAATGAGTTTTAAAACGATCCACATGTCCCAAACGGGCCAAAATAGTGTTTAAGATTTGAAAGTAACAAATTATGCAATTAAATCAACTAACCAACCACCAAAACCTCACACATTAAACATTAACCATGTGACCATATCATCTCATAAAAAAAGGGTATTCACCATGCATCAATTTCACACAATCATACCGATGAGTTCACTATCACATTTGAAGCATCCAAAATATGTCAAGCAAGCTAAATGAGTCTATCATGATGTTCATATGTCAAGCAAGCTAAATCAGTTGCAGCTGAATTGGTGAGAGGCGTCCTTCTTGAAGGAACAAAAGGCAATAGGTGGTGATTCGAATCCCAGTGGCAAAGTGCCATGGATTAAACGTGTTCCACTGGGCCTTAGGCCGGAAAGATTCATAGCTCTCCCCAGACAATACCTGATATGTGAGTTGGAGATTCATCGCTCCATGTTGTTCGTTGTTCCTCCAGGGTGGGGGTCCTTATAAGAACACTGCATCGAAATCCACCAAGACCCATACACAAACTATCACCTCCAAGCTCACACACTCCTCAAAACACCAAAACAATCAAAACCAACTATTAAAACATCCTAGACAACATCACAACAAGCTAATACAACCAACAATTGACCAAGAAAGGAAAGAAATCGAGCAGTTACCTCTCTAGCTCGATTATGCCTTAAAAATTCAAAACCGGCAAAAACTGCAGCAAACCAAGCTATCACCAGTGAAAATTCATTGATTGGGGTTAGGAATCAAATGGGAAAGGAAACCGACAGTTGATTTGGAGAGAAAATGGATTTTGAAGTGGCTGGGTTCTTCTTTGTGTTAGGGTTGAGGAACAAAGGGGAAAGAAAGGGAGAGAGTTGTTCTTGGGCTGACTTAGAAAATTTTTTAAGTATTGGGCTGAGCTTTTATTTCCCAGAACTCGGAATTCTGAAAAAATCCAAAATGAGTTTTAAAACGATCCACATGTCCCAAATGGGCCAAAATAGTGTTTAAGATTTGAAAATAACAAATTATGCAATTAAATCAACTAACCAACCACCAAAACCTCACACATTAAACATTAACTATGTGACCATATCATCTCATAAAAAAAGGGTATTCACCATGCATCAATTTCACACAATCATACCGATGAGTTCACTATCACATTTGAAGCATCCAAAATATGTCAAGCAAGCTAAATGAGTCTATCATGATGTTCATATGTCAAGCAAGCTAAATCAGTTGCAGCTGAATTGGTGAGAGGCGTCCTCCTTGAAGGAACAAAAGGCAATAGGTGGTGATTCGAATCCCAGTGGCAGCGTGCCATGGATTAAACGTGTTCCACTGGGCCTTGGGCCGGAAAGATTCATAGCTCTCCCCAGCAATACCTGATATGTGAGTTGGAGATTCATCGCTTCATGTTGCTCGTTGTTCCTCCAGGGTGGGGGTCCTCACAAGAACACTGCATCGAAATCCACCAAGACCCATATACAAACTATCACCTCCAAGCTCACACACTCCTCAAAACACCAAAACAATCAAAACCAACTATTAAAACATCCTAGACAACATCACAACAAGCTAATACAACCAACAATTGACCAAGAAAGGAAAGAAATCGAGCACTTACCTCTCTAGCTCGATTATGCCTTAAAAATTCAAAACCGGCAAAAACTGCAGCAAACCAAGCTATCACCAGTGAAAACTCATTGATTGGGGTTAGGAATCAAATGGGAAAGGAAACCGACAGTTGATTTGGAGAGAAAATAGATTTTGAAGTGGCTGGGTTCTTCTTTGTGTTAGGGTTGAGGAACAAAGGGGAAAGAAAGGGAGAGAGTTGTTCTTGGGCTGACTTAGAAAATTTTTTAAGTATTGAGCTGAGCTTTTATTTCCCAGGACTCGGAATTCTGAAAAATCCAAAATGAGTTTTAAAACGATCCCCATGTCCCAAACGGGCCAAAATAGTGTTTAAGATTTGAAAATAACAAATTAGGCTCTTAAAATGAAATTGGGCTCGATAAATAGTGATCGGGCTTACATATGGTAAATCCAGCCCAAAGGCCTACAACCACTCAAAACAGGCCTAAAAAGAATCTCTCAAGTCCAAATAGGTGAAATAGGAAATTCCATTGGACTTAGGCCTTAAAAACACACCAATCTCACTAATGCATGCTAAGACTCTAAATGACTCGTCCACATAACCATCGATATACTACCAATGACACGACACCCTAGGCAATCTAGACACGATAACTAGGCTCTATGATTATGTCTAAGTCACTCGGTCAACTGGTTAACACTCGGATCCATTGTCTAGATGGTTGGTCAAACGGTCAACTCTGACTGATCAACTGGTCAAACCCACTGAGACAAACCAATCAGATGAATCCGACTTTAAGATTGGGGTCTCATATCATTAATGGTTGTTTTGGCTGTAGGTGATTGATATATTTTCTTGCAGGAAAATTTGCGCAGGTGGATGCTGCCGCAATTGTTCATTTATGCCTTGAATTTCCCAATACAAAAGTTCTTGCAAGCATAGAGGAAAGTCATGGTAATAGCCTGGGTGTGAGCTGGTTTTGCATGTTTTTTCAGTTGGTTGCTAATATTGAAGCTTGGGTGGGACTTAACCGGAGCAGCAATCACGCTGAATGCTTCTTGGTGGCTCATAAACATTGGACAATTACTATACATTTTCATCACCACCTCAGATGGTGCTTGGAGTGGATTCTCATAGCTAGCATTTGCTGACTTATGGGAGTTCGTCAAGCTTTCTTTGGCATCAGTTATTATGCTATGGTAACACCTTTATTCAGCTAGTTTTATGTGATAATTCTGTTAGTATTCATGGATTGCGTCCATTTTCTTGAGTAAATTGAAACTGCAGCTTGGGGTTTTGGTATATGATGCTGTTGATCGTGATAGCCGGTTGTTTGCCTGACCCTCTTATACCAGTTGATGCCGCTGCAATATGGTAAAGTTTCTAATGTCTATTTAATTTTTATATTCTTCGAGTTGATTCCATCTTATTCTGTGCGCGTCTATGCTACCAGTTCTTAAATAAGTGCCTTCTGATACATCTACAGCATGATGATACAAGGTTGGGATGTAATGTTTGCAATTGGATTCAATGCTGCTATAAGGTAACATATATCCTAATGTATATAATCCTTTGTTTTATATGTAGTTCCTTATTGGATTCCATTTTTCCTATCTATTATTTTCCCAACAGTGTAAGAGTGTGTAATGAACTTGGAGCTGGAAATGGTCAGACAGCCAAAGTAGCAGTGATGGTGGTTTCGGTGACGACTCTAGCAATAGGCGTGGTTTTTGCCACAATAAACTATTTCCCTTATCTCTTCACGTACAGTGCCAAGGAAACAACTAAACTTGCAATCTTCCTTGGGATCTCGGTGTTTATAAATGGACTTCAACCTGTTTTATCTGGTAATTAAGCAGACGAAACTGTAGAATGTTTCCCTTTTTCAGACAGCAAAGTGGATGCCATAACTTTCTTAAAATTTGTCTGCCCGCAAGGTGCTATCGGAGCTGGATGGCAGTCTATTGTTGCGTACATCAATACTGGTTGTTATTACATTGTTGGATTGCCCGCTGCACTATATCACATCTTTGTCACAATATTCACTGATATTTTCTTCCATTGCTGTCACATTGTTGTCCCTAACGTGTGGCTCAGTTTCTTCATCTTACCTACTACCAGAAACTAATTGACAAAATCTCACATCAGATTTTGACTTATATTGTGTATAATAAGATTATAACAAGATATATTTTTTGAATGATTAAAAATTAAATTAAATATTACACATATAATTCCTCATAAATTATCAATTTTATCTTAAAAGCATAAAATATTATGTTTAAATTTTAAAAATATAAATTTATGATTATAAAATTAATTTAATAACTTAATTTTATTTAAACACGAGTCTCGAACTAAAATTATTTTAAGTATGAGAGAGTAACTCCCGTAAATCAGTCTCCAGTCAAGAGTAAATTAAACCAAATCTGTCTTGTCAAATGGCGTTAGAGATCAAACCAGACAGAACATAACATAAATGTCACCGACCGTAAAGCAGAGTCACAAGTTAGAAATCAGTTGAACTTTTTATTATATTATAGTCTACACCTACCTGGTTGGCCAAGAGCCACTTGTAGATCAAAAGGATCACACAGCCATGGAGACACCTATGCTTGAGAGCCACAACTGTGAGCCAAAATCAACAAGTATTGTTCAAGAGTTTGGACACGAGTCAAGAAGGCTTTGGAAGATTGCAGCCCCGGCAATCTTCACTGCCCTATCTCAGTACTCACTAGGTGCACTAACTCAGACTTTTGTGGGTTTTCTGGATGAACTTGATCTTGCCGCCGTGTCTGTCGAGAACTCAGTTATCAACGGGTTTTGCTATGGGGTCATGGTGAGTTAAACAACAACATCCAGAAAGTTGTCAGATGAACAGCCTTATCTGTCCTTGTATCTATACAAGATATTTTGTTAGTTGGTTTAGTAGAACTTGTCTATCCCTTTCAAAAACAACAAGTGGGGGAAGTACCACGAACAAAGATTCTTAAAGCAAGCTGTAGTATTTTCATTTTTGGTTCTGTCTGATGACTGCAGTTGGGAATGGGGAGTGCCTTGGAGACACTATGTGGGCAAGCTTACGGTGCTGGGGAGATGGGAATGTTGGGGATATATATGCAGAGATCATGGCTCATTTTGCTCACAACGGCTAGCTGCTTGATTCCAGTTTATGTCTGCTCTCCTTTCATTTTAGAGCTCCTTGGACAGACTACAGAGATATCTGAAGCTGCAGGTTAGCTTTCTTACTTTACGGTTATAATCTTTTTCACCCCTCATTAGCTTTTTAATAATAGAGAGTATGTCAATTCACAATTACATTAATTTTTTTCCATAATTTCATTATCCAAATTTATTTTTCGTGTGGACCACTCCCATTGGTTAGTTTTAATTTTTAAAAATAATAATAAGGGGAATTAATAGTTAGCTTTTACTTTTTAAAAATAATAGGGTAAATCGACCATGCTCCTAGAGGTGGTATGAAAATATTTTAAATGATAATACTAAAAATTATTATAATCAAATTAATATTGATTAATAATTAACTAAATTAGATATAATACATTAACTTTAAATTTTTTAAAAATAAAATTATTATTTACCTGTACTATAAAATAAAAAATAGAATATAATTAAATTATTATAATAATATTTTTTTATTATTTACTAACTTGAATAATATCATAAAATTTGAAAAAAACTATAAACAAATATTTTTTAAAAAATAAATAAATAACTAAGCTTTAAATATCTTGAATATTTTATGATATTATAGAGATAGATAAAATATATCTTTATTTTAGATATCATAATATTATACATGATAGTGGGTAAACATGAAATTATAAATTAAGACAAGTAACAAAATATAAGAATCATAAAAAAATTATATTAAAGAATATTAAATATGATAATAAAATTATAATTTATTTTTATAATTTTATAATTTTCATATTATATACATATAGACGGATTGGATGAGTTTGTATCAAACTCATATCTTATCCATATCTATTATATTATTTCAGATTTTGATACAAACCTACTATCAAATCCGCATTGAATATGGTTTGAGCAAACACCTATAGATTTGAATTAAATTGTCTTCCCTAATCATTGGTTGCTGAAATTTTTTGTCTAAGAAATTTTCGCATCACTTATATAAAGTAATTAATTCTTTAAATATTTTATCTATCATAGTAGGATTGATCATAGATCCTATATGTTCATATATTAATTTAGTAAAATTTATATTAATTATATATTCTTATATTATATAATCCTATTATATAATAAATTAATATATCTTAATATTGTCATTTATAGTTTTTTTGTGTAATCTGAAAAATACACGTTTATGATGATAATTAATACTTATTATATTCACAAAATATAGATGGATTTTAACAAGGCATTATATCTACCCATGCATATTATCCTTTGTTCATTTTAATCATTTTATCATAGTATCTCGATTTAGACCTCAAGATATACATTCATCATCTTTGAATTTGTGTTGATGATTATTGTGATGGGTAACCCAATACAGATTGTGATAATGAGACACCTTTGTCTAGTCTAAAGTATTCAGTCTGGGCTAAGACGTAGAAGGGCGATTGCCCAATCCATAAGTCAGTTTAGAACTGATTTTTGCTGTCGTCTCCCAGTTTTCATCTGTAATAACCTTCCTTCATAAACCTGCATCTACACTGGAAATTTTCCAAAGTTGTGTTATCTAATTTTGTGACTAAAGTAGTGCATTATTTGCATGTGAATATAGCTGCTTCTTTCTCTATCATTTCAACAGAAATAATTTCACCTTATTGCATTTTGAAAAAATAAAAATAAAAACAACAACACGGAAGAAGTATAAACACCTAGGCCCAAGTTAGAGATGGTATAGAGCTGAAGTGGGGTCTGCAATTTTACTCCCTATTCTAGGAGCTATGAACAGACTGCTACTAGCAATCCCACAAGGGAATGATTAGGCTTACTATCAAAGCGAAAATTCGGTTTTGTGGATTTATTCAATCTTAGAAATTACTGTTCTGGCTGTTGGATGTGGGTTTGTAGAGGAGTAATTGCATATATAAGCAATCATTCATGTTTGCTTATTGGTGATCCATGTATTTTCTTGCAGGAAAATATGCACGGTGGATGCTCCCGCAGTTGTTCGCTTATGCCTTGAATTTCCCAATACAAAAGTTCTTGCAAGCGCAAAGGAAAGTCATGGTAATAGCCTGGGTGTCAGCTGCAGTGCTGGTATTGCATGTTTTCTTTAGTTGGTTGCTAATATTGAAGCTTGGGTGGGGCTTAACCGGAGCAGCAATCACGCTAAATACTTCTTGGTGGCTCATAAACATTGGACAATTACTATACATTTTCATCACCCCCTTAGATGGTGCTTGGAGTGGATTCTCATGGCTGGCCTTTGCTGACTTATGGAAGTTTTTCAAGCTTTCTTTTGCATCAGCTATCATGCTATGGTAACACCTTTATTTAGCTAGCTTTATTTGATAATTCTGTTGCATTCAAGGTTTACACCCATATTTTTTAGTAAATTGAAACTTCAGCATGGAGTATTGGTACTTGATGATGTTGCCCGGGATAGCAGGTCGTTTGCCCAACCCCCTTATACCAGTTGGTGCCGCTTCAATATGGTGAAGTTACTATTTATTTATCCCTTATTTAGTCTATTATGTGGGTGTTCTCTCTTGTTAATACATGATTTCCCAGAAATTGATGAATATCATTTCATTTTCCTTTTGCTTCAAACCTTGTTCTGAGCTACAAGTTCTTAAGTAAGTGCCTTCTGATACATCAACAGCATGAACATACTAGGTTGGAATGCTAATGTTGGTCTTGGATTCAGTGCTGCTGTAAGGTAACATATATCCTAATGTCTACATCCTTTGTAATATATTTAGTTTCTTACTGAATTTCACTTTTCCTATTGTGTTTCCCAACAGTGTAAGAATATCTAATGAACTTGGAGCCGGAAATGGTCGGAGAGCCAAAATAGTAGTGATGGTGGTTTCAGTGATAGCTGTGGCAATAGGGATTGTTTGCATTATCGTGGTTCTTGCGACAAGAGATTATTTCCCTTACCTCTTCACCAACAGTGAAGCTGTAGCCCAGGAAGCTACTAAACTTGCCGTATTTCTTGGGATCTCAGTGCTTACAAGTTGTCTTCAAATTGTTTTGTCAGGTAAGCTCAAAAAACTGTAGGAAGTTTGCTTTTCTCAGACAGCAAAGTGGACAACGTAACTTGTCTTAATAATTTTCTCTCCTTAAGGCGTGGCTGTCGGAGCTGGATGGCAATCTACTGTTGGATACATCAACATTGGTTGTTATTATATTATTGGATTGCCGGCTGAACTACTCTTGGGATTCACACTCCGTTTCGGAGTTGAGGTAAACTTCCAAACTTGAATATCTTTTTTTTTTTTGGATAAACAATTCCAAACTAACCAAGTAATACAATCCTAATCTAATCTTCTGCAGGGTCTTTGGTCAGGCCAGATGGGAGGAATTTGTTTGCAGACCATAATACTTTTCATCATTATTTACTCGACTAAATGGAAAACAGAAGTCAGTGCTTCTGTCCATTATTTCTTATCCATTCCTCCGAAGATTTCATTAAGTTTTAACGTTATTGATTAAATTTTGTTTAATTTGGTTAAAATTTCATTCTTACTTCATGATTGGACTGTCCGCAGGCTGAGCAAACCGCGAGCCGTATTAAACAATGGGGAGGATCAATGTCAAAATATTGACATTCGCTACACCATCTAGGACTTAAATTATTTTTTAATGTTTTCAGCGACACACGTATGTAAATTAATATAAAGTTATAAAGTTATTTTTATTTACAATATATATCATCATTGGCATAAATTGAATCAAGAGTATTTTTCTGTTTTTTTATTCTGATAATTAAAATTATCTCCTTTTTTATTTTTTTTTTATTCTGACTCATTGATTGTCATATTAATGTTAGGAATATTACTTTCGGTATGTGACACTGAGTATCACATTCCGAAAATAATATTGAATATGTTATCTTCGATATATAAAATATGTTATAACTAGTATATCACACCTTTTATAACATGTTTTATGTTACATAAGGCATGTTATATTATCTTTATGTAACATAGGGTATGTATACATACTAGATAACAAAGAGGTTGTACACATTCCATATTACATGCAATATGTACATACCTAATATTACAGGCTTTTTTTTTTATCAAAATGCCAGCACAAGGCAAGCAGAGCCAAACGAAACAGCCTGCAAGTCAGCTCTAACAAACAGAAGAATCGAAACGAGGGGAGAATCAAAATATTCTACCAAAGAACTCTTGCTAAAGCACAATTTTGCTAAAGCATAACGATTAGCCTCTCGAAAAATATGGCTAAACATCACTTCATAAAAAACTCTAAAAACCTAAAATAGGAACGAGCAAAGGCCACACATCTTCTATCATCTACTCCAGCTTGAAGAAAATGAACCACTTCAACACTATCACATTCCACAAAAACCTTCCTAACCCCCGTATCCAGACATAATTGTAACCCAGTTGCAACACCCCAAAACTCGGCCTCAACAACAGAAACACAACCTAGTCGTTGAGAAAATCCTTTAATCCAACGCCCATCAGCATCACGGATCAAACCACCAGCACTAGCCATATTAGAGCCACTTAACTTAACACCATCAGAATTTAGTTTACACCAACCCCTAATTGGAGGAATCCATCGAATCCAACGATCCTCACGACGACCACCAATCCCATTCTCTAAACAAGCAATCGAATGGGAAAACCAATAATCCTTAGATTGAGCACATTAACTGGCACAAGATCTGCTGGGTTGAAAACAGCTTGATTTCTCCACTTCCAAAGGAGCCAAACTGCAGCACCAAACAGCGGCTCTACTTTCTCTAAATTGACAAACAACCAAGACTCCAACGACATCTGGAAAAAACTGGACTGCCACTGCTTTGGAACAAGAGAACTCCAAACTTCTTTAGAAAATGGACAGTCACAAATCACATGAATAATAGACTCCTCAGCAAAACCACATCGAGGATAGCAAGGATCAGGCACAAAGTTTCTTCTAAAACACAACTGTTTCGTGGCTAGACGACCACATCCTACCAGCCATAAAAACGTTCTCACCCTCTCAGGGCCCATCCATTTCCAAATCAAACTCCAAAGACGACTTTCACCAATAATTTCAAAATCCTCAATCAACCTGTAAGCACTAGCAGTGGAGAAACACCCACTAGCCGAAAGACTCCATGCCATCACATGAAGACCCTAGGAAGAAATCGGTGCTGGAACTTCCTTCAGTCTATCACACACAAAATCTGGAAGGAATGGGCATAAAGCTGCCCAATTCCAGTCTCCATTCAGCTCCACAAAAGAGGCTAGCGAAGCATTCTTCCAAAGAACAGGCACATATGCACAAACATGACCAACAAAGGGACCCAACTCCTCAATCCATGCATCACTCCAGAATTTAATAAGCTGCCCATCACCAGGAATCCATCTCACTGCAGGAAGAAGTCGGTGCCAAATTTGACACAAGGCCCTCCAAACACTCGAGCCTCAGGGCTTCATCTCCACCAAAGAACCCAAATCGCTTTTCCAATTATATTTTCCTTTCAAAACTCGAACCCAAAGAGCCTCAGGTTCAGTAAGTATCCTCCAACCCAACTTCATAAGAAGCACCAAATTACAAGAAGTCACTGGATGTAAGCCAAGACCACCCTCATATTATAGGGGTTTTTACACTCCCTATATTGCATGGGATGTGTATATATCCTATGTTATCTTTAACATATTATAATCACTCTGACATACCAAAAGTAACATATTCAATATTATTTTCATATTATATGACAATCAATGTATCACAATAAAAAAAAATAGCTGATTGTAAAATATTTTTATAATTTTATATATCAGTTTTGCATATATATATATATAGCTGATTATAAAATATTAAAATATTATTTAAATTTAAGTGATACGAAATCCAATAGTTGGTGCACAGTTGCCCCTTCAACTACCCCTGATTTATTAGGATTGGCAAATGTTGCTTCAAATACCAGAGTGAAACATAACGTGCCAAGATCCACTAGGCTTTTCGTCAAGAATAGATTCGTATTATATAAATCAGATTTTAATCCTAGGAGTGTAACTGACAAGACTTATTTATTCATAATTAAAATTAAGAATTTAATTTTTAAGTTAGATCTATCTGTGGAGGGAAAATTCATCTGGCCAGAATTAATGCAATAGTTGTAATTAAAATAAGGGTGATTTGCGCAGTTTTGCTCTGTGTAGTAGTAATTGTCGCCCCGGCGAGTTGTTAACTTTGTCCAGTACATTACTCAATATTTTGGGGGTATTAAGATGGAATAAATGGATTATAAACCATATAGAAAAAAAAACGTAATTTATTAATTATTAAACAAAATAATTAATTTAATATTTTTTCTTTATTCTATTTCTAGATTTCAATTAATACTATTCTACGAATTGAACTATTTATTTTGTGAAATTGACAATTGATAAAATACATACATCAGAACTCCTAACCATTTTATATTTAAGCTTTTTGAGCCTTATATGTTTAATCATCTTCATTAATAGCGCGTCCAATTTCTACATACCGAAACTAGCCCCACCATAATTGAAGATGTCTACACCGTACTGTAGGATATTAAGGACATTTTGACTGTTCGTAGGCTCTTTATTTACTTTCGGAAACGCAAACAAACGTTTCAAAATATCAAATCATTTATAGATAAAAAAAAAAAAATCAAATCATTTGCTTGATAAACGTATAAATCGAAAAGAAAAAAGGAAATGAAGAGGAGAAAAGACGAGGCCGGTTCTCCGCAGACCGGCTTCCTCCGTGCCTAAGCTGGTGGTCACTGATGGTTGTACTTCAGATTTGCAAACTGTAATCCTTGAAACCCTAATTTACCAAAACCTCACTCAATCTTAGCCAGGTTTCTTAATTGTTTGAGTTTACTCTTCAAAATCCTAGCTCTTCATGGCCTCGATGTTCAACAGCAACATTAAGGATAACAGCGTGTTGATCCCCGTACCGGACGACGATTTGGGCGAGCAAAATCGAATGCTGGACCGAGTTCGTAGGAAGCGGAAAATACAGCAGGGGCACCGAGTTAATAACGACTTGCCCCGGCGAGTCACTAGGCTATTTTTTAGATATTGGATGGTATTGATATTCCTCCTTGCAGCTGCATTGCTCGTGTTCGAAGTGTTGAGGATCTCCAAGGGACCAAGCTTGGATGCGAAACAGCGACCTGGCAAGCTGGAGAAACTGAGTTCTGATGGAGCGAAAAAGACGGGGAAAATATCTTTGTCGAATTTGAATCGGATCGATCCACCAGGTTAGTGACTATCGAGGTGGTTTTGATAGTTCTGTTTGCGGAGAGTGAACTGAACTAGTATTTGTTTGGCTAGGAATTAAATTGAAGTTCAGTGACATTGGCGGAATTTTATTTTTTTTTATTCGAATTTGTTAATGCTGTGGTCTTATTAGGTTGCTTGAAGCTGCGACCTCCTGAAGAAATTGAACGCCTGGACATTCCGATGCGAACTGACCTCAATAGTCCTGTTAAAAATGTGGTCTACCTATCAGATAATGGTGTTCATAAGATAGCAGGGAACTTAACCGTCTCCCAACAGATCACTGGAACTGAAGGAACACGATTCAATTTATTTACGGGAGATCAAACTACTGACCAGAGAGAGAAAAGTTTTGAGGTCGGAATTGTAGTTTGACATATCTGAGAATTTTATTTTTTTTCTAGCTTATAGCTATTGCATTTCATTAAAATATGTGGACAGTTTCTTATATATTTTAGTGGCTTTATAGGTGAATGAAACGGTTGGGATACACTGCGGGTTTTATAGTGAAAATGGTGGGTTTAAGATTTCTGACGAGGACAAGAGTTACATGGATACCTGCATGGCTGTTGTCTCTACTTGTGCATTTGGTGGTGGAGATGACCTCTATCAGCCTATTGGGATGTCAGACACATCTCTGCAAAAGGTTAGATTTGAGGCAGGCAAATGTTTGCTTCATGGCTTCTGTATTCACAGACTTTATCAGTATTTTGGACAATAATAATGCAGGTCTGCTATGTTGCTTTCTGGGATGAAATTACTCTTACAGCTCAACAACAAGCTGGGAGAAGAATTGGAGAGGACCATTATGTTGGGAAATGGCGTATCATTGTTGTAAGGGATCTTCCTTTCACAGACCAAAGGTTAAATGGTAAAATACCTAAGGTATAAAATCAAAACAAATTTACTCGTCTATTTACATTTTTTCATCTTCTTTACTGATATTTCTTTATTTTACCTTCCAAATTCATTTGAGGGTTCGAAGTGTGCTATCTTTTTTTCGTTCTCTTGTTATGTGCCTAATGGGTTTAGCTTATCTTGTACCTCTTAAGCTTCTGAAATATGGAGATGAAGTCAAGTTAGTGATATTCAACTGATTGTGAGAAAATCATGAGATATCATTACTAGCTGAGCTATATCTGGAAAAGCTTTTTTTCCTTCACCTTGAAAATTATTGACCAAATGAATGAGAAGCACAGAATGTTTCTGTTTCTAGTTAATCCCTTCTCCTTTGTATTTGTGGGCATTGTTTACATGAGGTAGAATTTCCGCATTAATCAGAGCAATTACATCAAGTGGTCATAAATAAATGAGCATTCCCTGGAGCAGTATCGTTACATCAGATTTGCTAAATTTCTACTATGCGGGGTTAATAGCAATTTGTAGCAATTGGTACTTTAAACATTGCGTACGACCATAAAAATCATGCATGATGAACTATTTTTCTTATTAATTAAGATGGTATCATCATGAATCTGCTTTTCCTCCTTGCGTGTCTATATAATTCTGTGTGTTTCCATCCTTTTATCCTTGAGAGGATTCTTATTATTTTTTACTTTTTTCAGATGTTAGGCCATCGTTTATTTCCTCATGCAAAGTTCTCCATTTGGGTAGATTCAAAGTCTCAATTTAGGAGGGATCCTTTAGGTGTTATGGAAGCCCTTCTTTGGCGTTCAAATTCTGTTTTAGCAATTTCAGAACATGGTGCTCGCAGCAGTGTATATGATGAGGCTAAAGCTGTTGTCCAGAAACACAAAGCCACGCCAGAAGAAGTTGAGAGGCAACTGACTCAGTATAGACAAGATGGGTTTCCTGACGACAAGAGATTTGATGGAAAGAAAGGTACATTGATTTTCTTTTCCAGTCATGATTTGGAATAGAAATGGTATTTTACTTCCAGAAGAAGGCTTTATGATCTAGGCTACTTGCAACTTACTTTCCATATTCACAATAATGATTTTCAATTTGAAACTTCAATATATCCTAAGGATTTTTGGAATGCATCTCAGGAAGGATATTGTTTGAAAGGAAATCACAGTTCAATTTATAATTCGAAATCTAGTCCTTTGCTTTGGAGGAAGATCATGTTCATTGATATTCAGCTTCCCTCTTTCTTTTGGTGATATGAAAAAGGAAAAATAATGTTGATATGGTTTATGATCGCAACTATCGGCCTTTGCAGCTTTGAATGAAGCGTCGGTCATTGTGAGGGAGCATACATCATTGACTAACATGTTTATGTGCCTATGGTTCAATGAAGTGGTACGATTCACTTCAAGGGATCAACTGAGTTTCCCATATGTTCTATGGCGGTTGAAAGTGCTCAAGAACATCAATATGTTCCGAGTTTGTACCCGAAAAGATCTTGTGAATAGTATCGGTCATACACGCAAGGCCAAGCCATTGACGGGTTAATTTCTGGTGCTAAGGTACCCCTTTCATTTTCATTGTTCCATATCTCAATCATGGCATGTTAGGTTGAGTTACAGGTTGGTAGCGCTAAAGTATTGTTCTTTTCCTTTTTCTTTTCACGATTCATCATATTCTTTTAGATTCCATGACGGGGAAACAGTGCTTGTTATATCTTCTTTATACAGTCCACACTATTAAAAGAAGCTGTACTGACTAGTTCTCTTCAGCTCTATTTATTTCATATCGAAAGCTTATGTGATTTTCTTTTCATTGCATGTGCAAAAAATAAAAATGTTCATTATACAGGGAAAAACACTACATAGACAGTTAAAATTAACTGTCTGATAGGTTAAAGAGTGCTCAACCCTTTGCTAATTTTGAGATAATTTCATTGCATCCATGGTGATAAAGATGCACGAACTGTAGTTTAAAAAATTACAGAATTTAGAGAGAGGAAAAAATAATTACAGATTTATGATTTTAAAGTTGAGAGCATAAAAACAATTAGATTCCAATTGAAAATATTTCAGTTGAAATTTTGGAAATCTTGCGCAATTTCGATGGTCAATTCCAAACTTATGTTGAATTTGGTAAGCTAATCTTTCGGGGAAATTCTAATCTTTAGCGATAGTATAGAGCTGAGTTTTCAAATTCTGCATTTTAGAGATTGATATGCTCTTTTATACATAAAACAAAAGAAATAAAGTCTACCTAATCATATGAAATTAATCTTTATATAATAGGTTTTCTTGAGTGAAAGGACCCAATCCTTGAAGAGTCGTCAAGATCCCTGTTCTGGTTCAACAGTTTGATTATGTTTTGAGCAAATATTGACTAATACTTAACTCGTGTTGGATGTGTTGGATTGATGACGACTGTCTTCCACAATAAGTGGTTCTTTGATTTTGTTGTTGCGTTGGTTAATCAGGGAGGGTTGGGTTTGATTTCCTCATTTCTTCTTGTTTCTTAGGACTGCATTAACGTGAAATAAATTTTGTACAGGACCTTTGGTTTTCTGCTTCCATTGACAAGGAATTTTTCCTTAAGATATCTTTGATGTTTGCATGAAAGTTTCCTGGTGTTTAATATATTTTTAACGGACTGGGAGATCTTTATTTGAAGTCATAGAATTAATCCCATAGAACTCAAAAGTACTGTTTTGCACTAAACAACCAGCGCTCCACATTAGATCCATCGAACCATGGTATCACCACCGATGCCTGTTTATGACGAGCTGGTTGACCTGATGCACCTAGAACCGGTGCAGGAGCAACTGATCCAACCTGCACAGCTTGAGAATCAACCGATTTTGACGATGAAGGACCAACCGATAATCGTGCCAGCAACTGTTTCATCAGTTAACAAATTAGACTGATCGGCAAGGATTTTGGATTGCACAGCCATCAAAGAAGACAAAGTAGCAATCTTAACTTGCAGTTTAGAATGACCTGTCTTGATGTTGTTGATATCTGCATCCAAGGTTCTAAAGTGAGTCTGATACTCTGTCACATGTGCAGAGAATCAATGAAAGCACCAATGTAAAGAGTCAACTAACTTCGCAGTCCAACAGAATAGCGGTGGTGGTTTACAGAGAAGATGTGAAAAGAATAATGTTCGACTACAATTCCAAATTTCAAATACCAATACCCAATCTAATTTAAAGATTATATCTCCTTTCATTCCCTCGTGAATTTAACAAGCATAATCCTCCAATCTGCAAGGACAGACCTATATTCGTGAGTTGTGTCTCAGATCGTTGGTAAAAGATTCAGTCATCTCATTATGTTCATTTTCCAAATCACCAGCCGCATCAGCAGGTCCCGAATACTGACTGACTCAAAGCACAAACACAAGTGATATCATCCAAGTTTTGGTATGGATTAATTTTTACTTTCTTTTGCCCTTTTTTCTCAAAACTATGAAACTTTTGTGTTTGTGTCAGACTTGGAGCCGGTATTTTCAATCAGAAATATATCCAGGTTTTTTGTGCTTGTAAGCCATTAGGGCTTGAGATATTAGGGGTTTGAAGCTTCAGCTATGTCAGGATTTTTCATGAGATTTTGTGACTTTTGTTCCCACTCCAATCAAATCTGGTCATTATTGTCCACTCGATCACCATTGCAAACACAAGCATTGCAGTAACATCCCATAATTTTTTCCAAATATATTAATAATTAGAGTGGTTTATTATTTGTTTTTGTAATAATTGAGATCAATTACAATTTAAAACAAGACAATTGATCGTATAAGATAAGAGTAGATACTTTGTTTATCATTTAGTTAGATAATATTTTATTTTATCAGTTAGTAATATGAAATATATTACAACATCAATTATATTGCATTATTACTTACTACAATATAAAAATCATAGTGATACTTGAGGTCTAAAAATTAAAATAATAATAACAAAAAATCCATAAAGACTGGCTTTTCTATGACATAAAAAAAATGACATCAAGATAATTTAAAAAATTTTGAAATTATTTCAAATTTTTATTTTTATTTTTCTGTTCTTAAAATTATCGAGAATTAACATTTAAAAATTATCAAAATTTGATTATGGTTCAATTCAATCTTAAATCTTGTGGTACTATTATATTTTTTAAAATTAAAAATTATATATCCGGTGGAATAGAGACATATGTAAAATCAATTATAAAATAATTTATTTAAACATAATTAAAATCCATGTATTCTAATCGTGCACACAAAGATATTGACAATCAATGATGCATAATACATGAATTATAAAACATTATGGAATAAGGTCTGACCCAATAAGTTTATCAATCCACAATACTCATCATGATCACATGGGCTAGTATACCCAAAAACCTATTAGGGTGAATCATAAAGCACCCTCAAGTAACTGAAAGTCCACTTATAGCCAATTTTTTATTTTAAAATACTTATAATCCCCTACTACCAATGTTATCAAAAATCGAGTGGAGAAAATACACCATCACACTCAATCGTCAATCCATATATATATATATATAAACACATAGACTGCTAAGTCATAGCAAATTCAAATAGCATGTTAAGTCATAGCAAATTCAGACACACATATATAGTCCATCCATACAACAAACAATAGGTAAGCAATATTTCCCTCAGCTGGGACGCCATATACTTACCTTGCTTTGGCCAAGCATTAATAGACAATTCCAAATTATACCTAGGAAACATATATATTTTGCATATATATAGTAAAACTATAATGGATAAAATGTATAAGGAACATTTATGAGCATTTATCTAAGGTTAGTTAAGATGTTTAATGATGTTTGGTTGGTGTTTGATAGGCTTAGGGTAGGTTTGGAAGTGTCAAAGTGAGGTACGTGGGCTGCAGGAAAAGTACATGGCCATGCATTGTCTAGAAACAGCGGTGTGTACTCAGTATACGGCTTGAGTACACAACTATGTACTTCCCTGCACAGGCTATGTACTTCTCGGCCGAGAGGTACATGGACTACTGGGAAAAGTACACAGGCATGTATTCTTCTGGACAGTGTTTGTACTCCGAAAATCACTCAAAAATGTCCCTTAAAGCCACTCAAACCCTTAGGAACCCTCTCAAAAATTTCTCAGCAACAAAATGCACATTGCAAGTCACAAAACTCATGATTCAAAGGTTCCGAACTCAATCAATCACAAGGATAAGTTCATCTCATCACATGCTCTCCAAAAATTGCATAAACACGCAACAATCATGCTTAGAAGTTCAAACATATATTTAATACATCCAAATCATGGCAAGTAAGTTCATGAATCTAGTATGATCGTGATTCACAATACATGTATGACCTCCATTCAAAACCAAACAATTTTTCATATTTTATCTTAATAAACCAAAATATTTCCATATAAACAAATGAAACATAAGATCTCATCTCTTTTCATACAGACGACACAATGGCAATACATTTTCCCTTATCAACTACTCGAGCATCGCTTAAGCACACAAACTGAACCAAAGCAATCATAAGCTTAAAATAAACAAAAGCGATAAAAGAATGAAAAATAGAAACGAAGCCTGGGAGACCCCTTGCTCACTCAACCTAATTTTCAAATCACACAACCAACACTCTAGTGCAACAGCTCAAACAATCCAACTGAAGAGAACAACCATTCTCTCCACAAACATGCCATTCAAAGGCTCAAAATCCATCTATAAGCTCAAACAACAATACACTTAGGTTTCTCAACCCACAAACAACCTCCACAACAAAAAATCAATGAAACCCATATAAAGGAATCAATCAATTCTATCAATTTCATCAAAATCACAAAATTATGAAATTATCGAAAATGCCATCAAGAACTCAAAACACTCACCAATGGATCAAAGGGTGTTTTTATGCAATCTAATCCACCAAACCAATATTGAAACATCAAATGTCAACCAAAAGAACAAATAATCGACAAAGAAATCAAAGATTTAGGGCACTTACCAGAAAATCCCCAAAGATTCCTTAACACCAAGAACAATCTGATTTTTTCTCCTTAATACAAAATTAGTAGTGGAAATCAATCACGGGAGGTTAGAAATGTGTTTAGGGTTAATACCCAATGGTTTTCTTTGAAGGAAAATCAAAAGAAAGGGAATGGGTTCTTTGGGAGTGGGGTATGCGTGAGTGATGTTAGAGAGGGGGAGGGGGATTGGGAGAAGGGGCTATTGGTGTCCAACACTCAGAAAAATTTTCTAAATGTTGGTTTGGACTGGCTATGAGACCCTGATATTTAAATTGATGGATCAGATTCTAGTGCTGGGCCTAGGACATGTAAAACGACCCTATAGTCATTTAGAGAAGAATTTGATAGGAATAAAATCCTCATGTTTGGTTGTTTGAACTTATAGGACATAACTATTGTCTAATGACCCAAATAGCTATGCTTATTTTGAAACCTGAATCGAGGGTATGTTTGTAATTTCACCTTCAAATACATTAAATTTTATTGAATTCTTTTTTATAATGATAACTTTGGAAAATGTCTTCCGAATCATTGTTTTCGAACATTAGGAATTTGAAGAAACCTGAACCTTTTTATTTTTGAGGATTTCGCATTAATGTGATCATAGTTATAAATTTAAGAAATTATGAAAATAGTTATTATATGGAGATTTTGTAGGAGTATTGGTGATTTAAGATTTGAATTAAGTTTAAGAATGAGATAAAATGCTATGAGAATTTTCTCAGATTTTTCATAAAAATAATTTGGTATTAAAAGATTTTCTAATTATGATTTTTGAAGTATTATCATTATTATTAATTTCATAATTATGATAAAATATAATTTAATCACTTTGGAGTGCTTTACTATTTTTGAGAAATTTTTTGGATTTTTTTTGTGATAGTATACTATTTATTAAGAATTATAATTGATTTCTAAAAATTAAAATATATATTAAATATTATATTATATTATTAAAATAATGAAGAAAAAGGATATGGTCAAACCACAGAAGGCTCAGTCGTTTTGACTGAATCTTGTCAAACGACGTACACCTTCGTCGTTTTGATCTGGCTGTAGTATTAGGGTAAAAACCCCTAACTTCTTGCAGCAAACGACGTCGTTTCCTCCAGATTTATAACGACATTGTATTGTTTCCAGGATTAGTCATCAGCCAAAAAGCCTTATCACTCTACACGTGCCCAACATCCCACCCGTCTCTCCCACCTAACCACACGTAGCCAGAGTGAGTCCAGTCGAAGGGCCAGGCATGGGCATAATCCCAGTCGATCTTGAAACTTGTCATTTTTGGGTGCGAAAATAGCGAGAGAAGAGAAGCAGGTGAGCTGCGAGTGCAACCGAGAGAGTGCTGGTGGTTTGGGTAAGTTTTTTTCCCAAAAACTAGGGCACCCTAAGCCTTCAAATTAATGGTTTTAGATTATGTAAAAATGGATTGTGTTGTTTGGGTTGAAATTGCAAAGAATAGAACTTGATGTTGGTGTGTTTAATATGTCAGATTGAATGAATATTATGGTAGTTTGGTTGAAAGAGGAAATTATGGTAGGGTTTTTGCAGAAATCTCGTCGGATTGGAGGTTAGGGATGACCTCAGATGACAGGTTGTCCGAGGGTTTCCAATCTACGTGTCGTCCGTGGTGGATTTGAATGACACGTCATCTAATGGTTTTAAGAGGCAGGTCATTTAAAGGTAAAACTAGAATGACATATAGTTTAAGATATGATTGAATGACGGGTCGTCTAATACTAATAATGAGTGACATTTCATCTAAAATGAGACTGAATGACAGGTCGTTTATATGTTAAGTTAATGACTTGTAAAAAGAATCTGAGTAACAAGTCATTTGAAGGATGTATGGGTAGGCTCAAAAGAGTTATGGAAAGCTTAAAGCAAGCCACGTGTCAGCATCCCAAAAGTTCGGGTGTAGTGCTAGCGTGCACTAATGCTGCCACATGTCGGCCTATAAGAAAATAGCAGAAATTAGACAGAAAAGCTAGAAATTAAAGAAAAATAAAGAAAAAATAGAAATAAATGGAGAAAAATATCAAAAATTAGAAAAAATACTAGAAATTGTGTGGATTTCAATGGTATCAAGTTTATAAAAATCTGAGTTTGTTTGATAGGTCAAATAAATCAAGGAAATCGATGGAAAATACGAAAAAAATAAAAAGAGATCGGAAATTGTATCGAGTCAATGATTAGGTGACATCGATGTGATTACCATGAATTGAGATTAATAGAAGATAGATTTCTATTTGAAAAGTATAGAACCAAATAAAAAAAAGGTATTTTCTTAGGAAACAGATCCCGAGGAAGACCCGAGACCTTAAACTGTGAGTGGTTGGTTGTGTGTGCATAACATTCATACATTTATGACTAAACTAAGCAAGATAATCGAATAACAGAGATGGTATGAACATGCATACCTACGCAAGTAATATTATCGATTGACTTAATTGTTTGAATTATTTGTGGTGGTATTATAAACATATGATTGCTGCCTCGTATAATGAGTTTATCGAATAATGATATGATAGCAGCATGTGTCCACATTGGGTAACCTATGCAACCCATGAGAGCTCTCTGGGTCTGGTAGCGAGGCTTGGAAATGTCAGACTATGAGGAATGAGGTTGGAAGGGTTTTATTATTTGAATACGCTATTAATAACCGTTCTTGTAAGCTTGGGGAATCGTTTAGGTGGAGCTACCATCGCCTGATGACCCAATATTGTCAATGGAATTGGGTTGTAAAAGTATGTCTGACAGATCATATGATAACTTGAAAATAAAGAGAGAGATTAAAGAAAAGCATTTAGGTATATCACTGACAAATCTTAGTCTTATCTAGGGCTCAGAAATACTACAAGTGTTTACCAACCCAGACAAGTCTTGTGTGCTCACTTAAGAAGGAATTCCATAATTGGTTATTTATAATTGTTTGTGTTTTTTTAATTATCGAGTTATATGCACTTTGATTTCCCTGTTTTAGTTAATATTTTACAAATGGGTGCAAGTTGTGCATGTGCATATTTAGATTATTTGTATTTTCCAACCACTCACTTGGCAGATTTCTGCCAGATCGATAGATTTGGTTCTTGTAAAGTACCAATAGGCAGAGACTTGAAGGATCTGATCAGTCCCGGCACACTTATAGTGTCACGCCTTGATCCCCTTACTTTTTTTTTACACGAAAACCCCACCGTAGGCCTATTATATGCATCACTTAATAACAAGTAATGCATATAATGAGTCTACAAGGCTAGAACAATAATTGATAGCGAAATGAAGATAAAAAGGCATAGTGGAAATGTAATGTACAATAGTGTCATTCGGGTGCACTTGTCCTAAGATTATATAACATTTATATTTTATATTGTTGTTATATTATTACAATCTTTACCCACACCCACACCAACTACATATATAGTGGCAAAAGTACAAGAAACCAAATAAGTATGTGCACAACACACCAGTAATCCTCAAAATGTATACATGTATGTATAACTGACCAAAAGGGAGTCTGGACAAAATCTTCTGACCAAGGTCTCCTTAACTCGTGCCTGCGTGACCAGATATGTGATCTAGTAGAAATCTACCAGGTGAGTGGTTAGGAAGAACACGTGCATAATACGGCGAATAAGAACATACTATTTCCATGATATCTAGCAATTTACACAGCACAATAAATTGATAAACAAAAAAAGTACATGCATAAGCCAATACCTTAATATTAAAAATCATTTTAGTTGAGCATTCAAATCATAACTAAGCTAGCATTCACTCACAGTCTTTTCGGGCCTTGGATAACAATAGGATTTGTAAGTGGTATCCTAGGTGATTCTTTTTATCTTTTTCTTATACTCATCTTATTCTCACTCACTATCTATTAAACTTCTAAAGCCCAATTCCATTGATAATGTCGGGATTTTAGGTGATGGTAGCTTCACCTAAATTGTGAGACCCCGTCCTTTTGAGAGTCTAGTCAGCACCCGTATACAGTCAGATTGTTCGGATTGGTCGATTTGAGTGAGTTGACCCTTTGACCGTCATAGCTGACCTTTTGACCAAGTGACCTGGACATAGTCATAGAGCCTAAGTGTCAAGTTTAGGATGTCTAGAACGTCGTGTCGTTGGTGGTGTGTCGATAATTTGCACGGTGTGTCGTTTCGGAGTTTTAACGTGCATTAGATTAATTAGTCGATTGGTGCGTTGTTCGAGGCTTGAGTCTAGAGGATATACTCCATTTCATTCTTTTGACCCGCATAAAAATTTTTGGAGGCCTGTTTTGAGTGGTCGTAAGTCTTTGGGCCCGATTTCAGTTCTCGAGCCCAATTACGTTTTAAAAACCCGATTTCTATATTTTGAACTTTTTAAATTTTATTTTAGCTTACTTAGGACATATTTGGACTATTTTATTAATAATGTAGATTATGTGAATTTTTAAAAAAAGTCAAAGTCAAAGTCAACGGTCAATAGTATTAAAAAAAAGGCAAAATCTCAAAAACGCCCCTGACCCTTTTCTTTTCCTTTTCTGCACGGGAATGTGCAGAAAAGAACCCCTCTTTCCCCATTTTCTCACATTGTCGAGAACCATTTTCTCCCAAAAATCCTCTCAATTCCTTTCTACATCAAATTAAGGGGTGGGTTCTGTCCCAAAACCTAAACCTAACCCTCCTCCTTATATTTCCTCAAGTATGGTGTTGGTTATAGTGGTTTTATATTCATTTAGGTGTTTTTTTTGTATTTTCGGATTTTATGAGTTTTTACATGATTTCTTCACTTTCTTGGCCGATTTGTGGTTGATTTAGCATGATTAGATGTTCATTAACATAGTCTGATACTTTAGATTGCTTGAAAACATCATTTGATCCATGGTTGACCATTTTGGGGTGTTGATGGCATTTTGGTAATTTCGGGATTTGTGTGATTTTGTGAAATTGAATGATTTTGGTTGATGCCGTTGCTTGAGTTAGGTTGTTTATGTGTTGTAGAAAAGGTTGGTCGATTTAGGAAACCAATTCTGATGATGATGGAGCTTGAAATTGGAAATTTAGTTTAGGATCGATTGAGTATGTGAAGGGAATTGTTGTTTTTCTTAAGGAATTGAGTGGTTTGAGTTTCTAGAGGTTGAATTGAATAGTTTGGGACTTAGAGTGAGTATTTAAAGGGTCTCTTAGGTTGTTTTTAATTCTGGTCATTTTTCGAGTTTATTATTTTCGGCGTTGTTCTTAGTGTGATTTTGTGTGCATGATTGTTTAGGTGGTATTTCAGCGATCGATAAGGGCAAAGGCTTAGCCATTGAGTCGTCTGCGCGTCAAGAGGGGGGAGACTATGTTTTATTTACATGCACGAAAATATTTTTCTTTATTAATTAAAATTGGTAAATGCTTGTTTTTGAATAGAGGCAATACGTACATTGATTTATAACTTGGCATGCTAGGTTCATTGTGTGTGAGACATATTTATGATGCATAAAATGTTTATTTGAACCTATACGCATGTTTGTGATATGATTAAGATGTGTTTGAGAATATTCGTACGCATCGAATTCTTGAGTTGTTGGGACTCCTAGGAAGTCTTTGATTTGATTTTGATTGCACTACATTTTATTTATATTATAACATGATTTGAGAATTTATCTGCATGTTTGCAAAGAAAACGTATACCTATATTTGCTAGGTATGACTTGGAATTGACGGACTGCGCTTGGCCAATGCGAAGGTAAGTGGATGAGTATCCTTAGATAGAAGGATAATCCCTTGCCTAGGAGTACGGATGGGTTATGTATGCCTTGTGGGAGTATGGGATGTCATAGGCTACATGTGTCTTCGGGCTTTTCGAGTTGTGTGTGCGTTGGGAATCGTGTGATAGCGGATTTCTCCACTTTTCCCGAGGACAACACTAGTGGTAGGGGATTTATTAATATTTTGGAAATGTGCATTTAATTTGCCACCAGTGGGCTTCCGATTTCCTTTTGGCCGGGGTTATCAGTGGAGCAGTTTTTGAGGTCCACCCCGATAGTTTTGGGCATAGTAGCCCATGAGAATGTGATTTTGGAATTTTTATACTTATTGGGCATGGGCCTGTGATACATGGTGTTATGATCAAACTCATGCATATGCATTTGATTATATTCAATGTGAGATTGTTTACATGATTAGTAGCATGGACTTACTGTGATTTTCATTACAAAATGTTTATACTGGTTTTCGTGTATGCCTCTATTCCACCGGAATTGTTTATGACGCTGTGACTTTCACTGAGGTCCTCGAGATCTCACTCCCCTCTTGTTGTTGTTTTCAGGACTAGGACGAGCGCCTGTGTAGCCGTCTATTTTTGAGGTCGAGGTTTCTGGTTTGTCATAGGGCTGGACTACTGCATATGACACGTTTGAAAACTCGACACGCTCTTTTGTATTTTGGATTTGATTATGCTTGCTTATCCTGTTTGCATGCTTGCTCATTGACATTGTGACCCCTTAGTGGGCTTGGGTTGATGCATGCTATTGGATATTGATGTATTCTTTTGAGTTTGCGATATATGAGATGAGCATGATGCCTTGGGCATGTTTTGTTGTTCTTGGGTTTTGAGTTGATTGGACTTATTCGAATAAAGCATGTTTGGGGCTGTGTGGCCTGTTGTGTGTGTGATTTAAGACTTCCGCTGTTTGTGATTGTACTCCGTGATTGTATTTGTGGTGTCGAGATGCTTGTTTAAATACATGCTCCTTTTTTTTAAAAGAAAGTGAAAAGTTTCAAATTTACTTGTGTTTTTATATAATTTCTGAATTTGTTTTGAGGGTAAGCCTTGTGTAGTTTTGATTGGGCCACGAGTTGGGCCAATTGGGACTGCACGGCGGTGAGGAGCCCAATTACCGGGTTTGGGTCCTCACATAAATAATTCCCTAAACCTGCATAATATGGTTAACAAATGCATATTAAAATAATAATCCCCATCCAACCTTACTCCTCATGGTCTGATGTTTTCACGCCACACTACCAGACCATGAGAGCTCTCAAAGGTTGCATAGGTTACCCTATGCAGACTTATATTGCTATCACATCATTAATCGATAAACATTCAATACCAGGTAGAAACATACACTTACTATATAGTTTTAATAGATCAAGCAATTAAGGCAATCATAATTAAGGCAATCGCTAATTACTCTCTACTTGTATAGATATGCATGCTCATGTCCCTTTTTAGTTATTCAGATAGCTTATTTAATCTAATCAAAACATATTAATGTCAGGCACACGCACACAACCAACCACTCACAATTTATGGCACATTTTCTTCAGGGTCCGTTTTCGGAGAAGATTGTCTTTGTCAATTCACTAGCCTATATATTAACTCGGAATAGTTTCCAATCTCTTTTTTTTGTTATAGTCGATTCTACCCTCACCCCACCCCACTCTCCTAATCACCTATTTTACCCCTCACCCCACCCTTCCTATAACCACCTACCTGGGATTTGAACCCAGGATCTCCTCTAACCCCATAAGAGGTCATGCCATCTGAGCTAAGGCTCATTGGCTCCTGATATTTCTTTTATTTTCCCATTTTTTCATCAACTTCCTTGATTTATTTAACTTATCAACCAAAGTCAGTTTTTAGTAAACTTAATACCGTTTAATTCCTCACAATTTTTAGCATTTTTTCTAATTTTTCTTCCTTTTATTTCTATTTTCCCCTTATTTTTCTTTATTTTCTGGCTTTTCTATAAATTTTATGCCAATTTTCCACATAATGACATCTGGCAACACAAGCGCATGCTAGCACAATACCCGAACCTCTAGGATGCTGACACGTGGCTCACTCTGGCCTTGCCATGACTTGTCTGAGCCTACCTATCTCTTGAATGACTTGTCGTTTATCTGTCTTTCAAACTACCTGTCACTCGTTTCACATTTAGACAACCTGTCATCCGTCTTTCATATAAACAACATGTCATACACTATTCCCATTATACTATATGTATTTTACATTTAATTAAACAACATGTCACCCGGTATCATGCCTCAACGACGCGTCTCCTAGTTAACCCTTAGTGTCTAAACGACACGTCACACGCATCCACTTATAGTCGACCTGTAGTCGGGGCACCCTCAGATGACTCATCATCCAAGGTCGTCCCCAACCTTAGGTCAACAGAATCCTTGCAACCCTAACCGGAATTTTTATCCCTCTTTTTGCTCAATCTCCCGATTTCACCTCAAATACATCAATTAAGTTCATGAATAGCAAGCTAGCATCAAAATGAATTAAACCCAACTATTACAATCCATTTTTATCAAATCTAAAACCATCAATTTGAAGGTTTAGGGTGACCCAAGTTTCCTGGCCAAAACTTACCCCAAAATGCTAGCAACTCACTCGGTTTTCCCCTCTTCACTCGCAGTTCTCTCTCCCTTCCTCTCTCGTAATTTTTTGCACAGCAAATGACCAACTTCAACCCAATGGCAAGCTATACCCATACGTGTCCCTTCACCACACTTGTTCCGACAACACGTGGGTTACTCAGGGTGGAAGATGAAGACTCCAGGCATGTGTAGGGCAAGTGAAGGGCCTCTATGATGACCAACCCCCGAGAACAAAACAGTAGCATTCTACATCGAAAGAAAATGGTGTTGTTCGAGGAAAAAAAATTAGGGTTTTACTCTAATGTTGCTGGTGGTATTTTTGTAATTTTACCTTTAGTTTTATAAAATTTTCATTAGGTTCATTTTTTAAAAAAAATAATGAAAATTTTATAAAATTGAAGGTAAAATTACAAAAATACCCTCAATTCCAGTTAAAAAAAATCGTATTGTTATACGATAAATTTGTTCCATAAGTCCAAAACATGAGAGTTTTATTTCTTTGAAATCCTCCTCAAAACGACTATTGGGTCGGTCTATGCTTTCTAGGCTCAAATACCAAAATCTGCCCCATCGATTCAAATATCAGGATCTCACATGTAAACCCCTGTTTTTTTCCTTGTTTTATGCTTAGGGGTGGTTTCGTAACTTTTTTTTGTATGTGATTAGTAATGGTTTATATGGTTGTGTGATATTGTGATTTTAGAGTATTTTTGGGCATGTGTATAATTATTATATTATATGGATATAGTTTATTATTTTTTGGATAATTTTTATTTGTAATTAAAAATATATTGGTCAAAAAATTATAATTTCTAGTTCATTGGAAAGATATGATTTTTTATGGATTTTTGGTGAAATTTTGATAATTTTTGGATTTATATCCTATTTACTATATTTTTCTAAGATTTATTGTATTTTCTGGATTAAAATTTTATTTAAAAAATAATAAAATATAAATATTTAATTTCTAATGATTAAACGACCACATCTTGAGCTCGAGTTTTTTTAAAAAAAAATTATTTTCTTTTTTTTTCTTTTCTCCTTTTTTTTTCCTTCTTCTTTCCCTCTCCCCGTGCTCCCCTCCGACCGACTGATCCAAAGTTTGTGATGTTAGTTCCGTCCATCGTAGCTCGTGACCATCGGCACCACACAATGTGGCTCCTCCACAGCAACCTTCAGCAACTGGAAGTTCAAAGATTAGCAGCTAGACGTGTCGTCCCTGAGCCAGCGAACATCTGGGTTTTCCAGCAAGAAAACCTTCTTTTTCTGGCCGACCTACGTGAGCAATCAACGAATTGATGGTGTAGACATATTCTTGAGGTTGAGAGCTTGGTTTTGATGTATAGATCTTTGAAAATGGTTGAGTTTTGGCTTAGACTGAGATTAGTGGCCAGCGAGTCATATATTTAAATGGTCAATAGAAGCCTTCAACAACACTAGTGTCGGCTAAGTTTTTGTTAAAAGATAAAAGAACCACTAGTAGGCCTCGTCTTCTCTCCTGGCCCGGGGGTAGGTAGGTGTTTTGTTAGCCGACTTTCCAGCCCTTTAAAATAAAAAAATTATACGTGAATGTGTGATTCACCATTTCTATGTTTCTGTTCATATGGATTTGAAATTTAGTACTGATGAAAGTTTTATGGATTTTATCATTTCAGTTTTGGTTTCCGACTATGTTTCTTATTATGCATTTTTTGGTCCCCATTTCTCCTCGTCTGGATATTTAACTAAATGTTTTAGTGCTGTCCAGATTGTGCTACAAGTATTGGTTGTCAGTTGTCCACCTCACATGGCTGACTTCTGAGTGGACTTCTGATTTTAGGTTTAACCAGCATTTCGATTTGATTTGTACATACAGACCAGATTGTGTTTTGACTTTATACAGATGATTGCAATTTTGATTTATACATATTATCTGGTGCTTGATTTTACAATTGTTTTATTTGCATGTGGTATATGTTGATTGAGTTGATTGTTCGTTTTGGTTATAAATGAGATTTAGTATTACCCTACCATTTAATTTTAATTCCGCTACGATTTTATACTGATTTATTTCTTAGCCTTACTGGATTCTAAAGGTAGCATAGTAATTGCTATCTGAATTCAAGTGATCAGAAACTAAAACTGAAATTGAAACCTAAAGGACCCTCTCACAATTACCACTCAACACTCCTCTGCAATTGAACAATGTAACCACTCCATAAACTCACAACCATTCCTCCTTAATCACAACTCTGACCAGCAAACATTCACACATTACAATACCACCCAAGCAACCAATTCATCGAGAACTTTCGAATTCCACCCTCCGACACTGTTCACCCGAGAATTACACAAAGCTTTCAGGGTGTTTCCAGACACAATCACTCACTAAATTAGCTCAGCAACATTACTAGCAACCTAAAGAAACTAACTTAGAAGCATGGAAGCAAGAATTAAACTACTTACCAGTAAACCCTCAATTTTTGTCCAGAATGAAAACAGTGTAGAAATCACTCCTACCCACCAAACTACCTGTGGAAACGTGTTATGGTATGATCCCCTAACGATTTCTGAGGTAAAACTGAGTTGAAGGTGAATGTTGGTACTCTTGGATGGTGGAGAGGAAAGAAAACGGGGAAAGGCATTTAGGGCAGATGAAATGAATGGTCTGCTGGGTTTAATGCACAAATGGCATGAATTGGCAAGACTTAAGTGTAACTAATGGGTTAGCTAGTATATGAGCTGACACAATGGATTTGGGCTGAGACTGAATTGGGCTAAATCCCAAGGTCTACCAAGTACAGAAATTCTAATTTCACAGCCCGTATCATTCCAAATGACCCGAATAAAATTTTGCGTAACAAGACGGGTGTCTGGGATTTCGGTTAATCAATTGGGCTTACGAATAGTGTTTGGGCTCGATGAATAGTAATCGACCCAAAAATTCATGGTCACTCAAAACGGGTCATAATCTGTCAAATTCCAATTTCCACTGACTCAGTCCTCAATCACGCATTCTAACGTACTCTCGATCACACCTAGACACCCTAAAACACTCAAACACGCTAAGGACTCCCTAAGGCTGAGGCACCCAACGTAAGAAAAAATTTACGAATCGAATCTGCACTCTATCGTAAGTTACATTCAGAAGGGTGAGGTCTTACATCTTCCCCTCCTTATAAGAATTTCGTCCTCGAAATTCACTTACCTGAATTGTTGAACAACTGTGGATACTGCACTTTCATCAGTTGTTCTGGTTCCCAAGTCCGTTCTTCCATCATGTCACTTTGCCACAAGACTGAAACCATCGGCATGGAACGACTTCGCAATTGCTTCACTACTCTGTCTACTATCGCTACCGGTTGAGTCTGATATGACAAGTCGTTGGCGATCTCTATTGGCGGCGACTCCAACACATGCGATGAATCTGGCACATACTTCCGTAGCATCGACACATGGAACACATTGTGAATTCTCTCCAACTCTGACGGTAAATTCAACCGGTAGGCCACCGGCCCAACTCGGGCTGTAATACTGTATGGACCAATATATCGAGGTGTTAGTTTACCTCGCTGTCGAAATCTGATTACGCCTTTCCATGGTGCTACCTTCAAAAATATTTTATCCCCCACAGCAAACTCCAAGTTCCGTCTGCGATTATCAGCATAATTCTTTTGTCTGTCTTGAGCTGTCTTCAGCCTTTGCCGAATCAATGTCAATTGTTCTACTGCCTGATCGATTAGTTCAGGACTATCAAGTTTCCATTCACCAACTTCGTCCCAGCACAACGGCGTGCGGCATCGTCTCCCATACAACGCTTCATATGGCGCCATGCCAATGGAAACCTGAAAACTGTTGTTGTAAGCGAATTCTGCTAACGGTAAGCATCGTTCCCACGACGTCTGTCTCTCCAACACACATGCCCGAAGCATGTCCTCCAAGGTCTGTATCGTTCTCTCCGATTGTCCATCTATTTGTGGATGAAAGGCGGTGCTGAAGTTCAACTTTGTATCCAAGGCATTATGAAATTGCTTCCAAAGTCTGGAAGTAAAACGCGGATCTCTATCTGACACAATGGATACCGGGACTCCATGTAGCTTCACTATCTCGTCAAGATATTTCATGGCCAATTTCTCTGGTGTATCCGTCGTTTTAATGGGGAGGAAGTGTGCAGACTTTGTCAGTCTGTCTACTATCACCCATATTGCATCGTGGCCTTGCTGTGACCTCGGCAAACCTGTCACATATTCCCATTTCCATTCCGGAATAGGTAATGATTGTAGTAATCCTGCAGGTCTCTGATGTTCTGCCTTGACTTGCTGACACACTAAACACTTTGCCACGAACTCTGCAATGTGTCTCTTCATCCCTGACCACCAATACTGCTCTCGTATGTCTCTGTACATTTTGGTGCTGCCTGGATGAATTGCAAACGTTGAACTGTGTCCTTCCATCAAAATTAACTGTCGTAGCTTCTCATCATGGGGAATACACACTCGACCACGAAATGGCAAGATGCC
Source organism: Passiflora organensis (assembly GCA_019739055.1). NCBI lineage: Eukaryota > Viridiplantae > Streptophyta > Magnoliopsida > Malpighiales > Passifloraceae > Passiflora > Passiflora organensis. The sequence continues at coordinate 2,839,615 of JAEPBF010000191.1, read as the reverse complement.
ATCCTCTCGTATACGGTATTCACTGGCCATGCTAGTACCACCGTCATCGCCCTCAACCTGCTGTCGTACTCGAACCATTACTGTATCTTCGAGTTGCTTGCTTCGTATTTCGTCAAGCAAAGTAGGCTTGACAACGAGCTGTGCAACCAAAGCCCCTGAATCATCACTGTCTAGCCGAACTCCGGATGCTCTCAAACACATCAACATAGGCATGTATTATGCTCGTACGTAGGCTAAGGACGTTACCGTCTTCCTACTCAATGCGTCCGCTACAACATTCTCCTTGCCTGGATTACTAGGTCATAATCTTTGATCAATTCCAGCCATCTCCGCTGTCTCAAATTCCACTCCTTTTGAGTGAGCAGATACTTGAGATTTTTGTGATCAGTGAACATTCTGCACGTCTCACAGTACAAGTAGTGTCGCCAGATTTTAAGCGCGAATACCACTGCTGCCAATTCCAGATCGTGAGTCGGATAATTAATCTCATGCGGCTGAAACTGTCTCGATGCATACGCCACCACTTTTCCTCTTTGCATCAATACACAGCCCAATCACTTCTTTAATGCATCGCTGTATACCACATACCCCTTACTGCTGGTCAGTAAAGTGAGAATTGAGGCGGATACTAGTCTGGACTTCCGTTCCTGGAAACTTTGTTCACATTGCTTTGTCCATTCGAAAGGAATTCCTTTGCGTGTTAAACGCGTCAATGGTCCATCCAAAACAGAAAAAATCTCCACAAAGCGTCTGTAATAGCCTGCCAATCCAAGGAAACTGTGAATTTCTGTAACACTTGGGATCGACTAGAATGTCATCGGCTGACACTACATGTCCCAAAAACCCAACTTCACGCAACCAGAATTCACACTTATAAAATTTGGCATATAATTGCCGAGTTTGAAGTATGTCTAACACAGTCTTCAAATGCAACAAATGCTCCTCTTCTGACTTGGAATAAACCAAGATGTCATCTATGAACACAATGACAAATTGATCTAAGTACTCCTGGAACACTCTGTTCATAAGGTCCATGAACATAGCTGGAGCGTTAGTCACACCAAACGGCATCACCAAAAATTCATAATGGTCGTAGCGTGAGAGAAAAGCTGTCCTCGGAACGTCAGGTTCGCGAACCCTCAGCTGATGGTAACCAGATCGCAAATCGATCTTTAAAAACACTGATGCTCCTTTCAGCTGGTCGAACAAATCATCAATCCACGGCAATGGATATCGATTCTTCACTGTGACCCGATTTAGCTGTCTATAGTCGATGCACAATTGAAGTGTGCCGTCCTTCTTCTTCACGAATAATACTGGTGCACCCCACGGAGAGACACTGGGTCTGATAAACCCTCTATTCACCAAATCTTCCAACTTCGTCTTTAATTCCTTTAACTCTACTGGTGCCATCCGGTATGGGGCAATGGAGACAGGAGAGGTACCCAGCAATAGTTCAATCTCGAACTCGATCTCCCTCTCCGGTGGTAAACCTGTTACTTCTTCAAGAAATACATCGAAATAGTCTTTCACCACGAGCACACTACTCAATTCCGGGAATTTGGCTATTACATCACGAACATGTGCCAAGAATGCTACACAACCCTTGTTGATCATTTGTCCTGCAGTCATCCACGAGATCACACAAGATGGAACTACTCTCTGATCACCCACAAAACAGAATTATGTACCATCGGGCAAACTGAACCATACTTTCTTCGTGAAACAATCCACTCGTGCTCTGTACTTGGCCAAACAATCCATACCCAAAATGACGTCCACTTCTCTGATATCCAATGGAACCAAGTCTACTTCAACCTCTGCAGTACCCATCTTCAAAATACAATTCAGATACACTGTGCTACAACCCCGTTGTTCACCTAATGGAGTCAAAACCGCTATGGGTGGTTCTAGGGGTGACAACTTCCTATCTGCACTCCTAATTACTCTAGGACTGACAAAAGATCTATTCGCTCCAGGGTCTATTAATACTCTAGCAGGAATGGAAAAAACAGTAAGCGTACCTATCACAACGTCAGGGTTGGCGCTTGCCTCCGTTTCTACCAAAGTAAACAAACGCGCCTGCGACCTTTGCTGTGGTCGATACTGTGACTGACCTGTGATCTCGCTACCAGATGGTCGTCCTGTTTGTAGTCTGTTCTGTGGTCTGGAAGATCCCTGTGAGCCCATATGACTCACACCAAACCTTTGTGCTACTGGCACTGGCATCACTGGAGCTCTTGGCTGATATGTCATGGTTCACGGTGCTTCTCCTCTAGGACACTCTCTCGCCATATGCCCAAACTGATTACAATTGAAACAGCGAGCTGGATGTGGACATGGTGGGAGGTGGAATTCTCTACAATTCGGACACCTGGGATACGATGATGGTCTACTGGAACTTAATGCTGACTGAGCTGGTTGTGCCTTAGTCACAAAGGAAGATGTTCCCTGTGATCGAGTCGGTGCAGTAAAGTAAGGAGTAAACCTCTTGTTTATAGGCCTCTTGTCAAACCTCCCACTATGTCTCGCAGAATCCCTCCCAGGGAGAAATTCCCTCGGTCTACCAACCTGATACTTCTGTCCTCGAGCAATCGTTTCAGACTTAACAGCTTCCACCACTAACTTCTCGAAGTCTGTGCTTGTGTTTGGACCCATGATAGTCCGAATATTATGATTCAGACCTTGCTCGAATCGACTGGCCAAAATTCTCATATCTTGTTCCAATTCCGGCACGAAATGAGTTAATGCCCGAAATTCCGTTTCATATTCGGCCACTGTCTTGTTTTCTTGTCGTAACATATAGAACTCAGACCGTTTGTCATCCTGGAAATGTGGCGGGAAAAATCGTTCATCAAACTCATGTTCGAATTCCCCCCACATGGGTCGTCCCCCATATCGATTCCTGATGGTACTCCACCAGGTAGCCGCATCTCGTTCCAGAAAACGAGTAGCCAAGATCGTCCTCCCTTCATCAGATACTCGCAAGTCTTGAGCAGTAAGCACAATTTTATCTTTCCACTTCCTAGCCACCATTGCATCGCTGAAGCCATAAAAACTTTCACAAGCCAAATATCTGGCTTCTTTCAGCAGCTTTGACACCCGAAGTGGTAGCCTAGCACCCTGAACGTCCTGTGCTTCCTGTTGTACTTCAGGCTGATCTGGTACCTGTACCTGTGGCTGTGCAGCTGCAGTTTGCATCATTTGTATCGTTTGCTGCATCTGACTCAACGTCGTTTGTAACGCCATCAACACCTGTACTAAGGCGAAATCCTGAGCTGTAGGTGTTGTCTGTCCTGCCTGTGTCTGATGCGCTTCAACTGCTGGTCCATTAGCATCGGACCTCTCATCAACCCCTGCTGCTTGCACTCGGCGTGTCGGTCTCCTAACCTTTTTCTTAGGTGCCATCTAATCTCACTGAACACACAACCATAGTACAAACCTAGAATCAACAAAACTAATAATAACTAGACTCACTCTATGCTGGACAATGAACGTGCTGTGAGTGTGATGTGTTTGTAAAATATGCTAGTTCAAAATCAGTTTGTACGTCCCGTACACACAAAACAACCATGCTCCGCTACCAACCCTGTGAGGATCCGTTCCCGGTAAATGGGAACCTCACCGCCGTGCAACCCCGATCGACCCAACGGGTGGATCAATCGGAACCACACAAGGCTTACTGTAAAATCATTTCCAAATCTTGAAACTTTCCTTTGAAATTGAAGCATGGCATGTTATTATAAAAACTCGGCAAAATCAACAACGGAATTATTAGCGGAAGTCTTTTATCTCACACATATCAACCCACGATATAATTCTGTCACACATTTCACATAATCTTCGCACTGTCATTTAAACTTATGCAGTATAAAATTTAAATCCCAGATTCACACGTTTAGCATATATATGCACTACAACACAAATAATGCCGAGTGTCCAAAATGTGTGGAGTACAATGTCCAGCCCTACGACCAACAATGGAATAGTAACCTGGAAGCTGAACTGCTAGTCTCTCAATTTAGCCCTGAGAAAAATAAAGGGAGGGGGTGAGATCAAAGGACCTCAGTGGGAGTACCGCGTCATAAGCACAACGTGGGAATAGAGGCAATTACTAAATCAGTTTACAAACCAAGTACGTAACACAATTGAGTCTCATGCTCATATATGCACATAACGAAATCCACAATGCACGACGCGTGATTATCAAAACATTATGCAACGACTAATATGCCCAAAACCTACCGGGGCAGACACAAACCACTTCCGAATAATCCCCGCTAAAGGATCACCTGGAAGCCCATTGATGGTTTTAATTTAACAGTTTCATATGTATTCAAACCCCTACCATCAAGGTTGTCCGAAACTGAATGGAGAAATCAAATTATCAGATTCCATCTCAGTTTCGTAGATACATGCATATAGCATTATGAGAACTGATCGTTTATAGTGCACTTGAGTAACCATTCATACAGATATATCCTCCATAACCCTCCAAGGTAAGAAAATGTCCCCTCAGCTGGGATCCCCATATACTTACCTAGCTTGATCAAGCATAGTTTGTCAATTCCAGTAAATTCCTAAGAAAATACTTATAATACATTGTTTAAGAAAAACTGGTAATGCATGCTATGTATTTATACCGTTCCACATCAGGCTGATCTCACATTTTAACAAGTCTCCCTTGTGTTGCCACACACTCAGTTACAAGCAGCAATCCACTCATGGCAACACAATGCACATCACACAGCCATCATGCTTAGTTTTGAACATATATTTAATGCATTCCAAAGCATGACAAGCATTCATATAAGTCTAACATGATTAGTTATCAGAGTACCAGCAATGCCTCTATTCAAATAAAACCATCCAATCCAATTTTAATTAAACAAATCAACCAGTACGCATATGCAGATGAAACTTAAACTCCCACCTCTTGTCGCGCTGACGACGTACCAGCGACACCTTTGCTTTTCTCAGCTGCCGCAATATCACCTATACACATAAGGCAGTCATAGAACCGTAAGCTAATCTGAATTCAAGTGATCAGAAACTAAAACTGAACTTAAAACCTAAAGTACCCTCTCACAATTACCACTCAACACTCCTCTGCAATTGAACAATTTAACCACTCCATAAACTCACAACCATTCCCCCTTAATCACAACTCTGACCAGGAAACATTCACACATTACAGTACCACCCAAGCAACCAATTCATCGAGAACTTTCGAATTCCACCCTCTGACACTGTTCACCCGAGAATTACACAAAGCTTTCAGGGTGTTTCCAGACATAATCACTCACTAAATTAGCTGAGCAACATTACTAGCAACCTAAAGAAACTAACTTAGAAGCATGGAAGTAAGAATTAAACCACTTACCAGTAAACCCTCAATTTTCGTCCAGAATGAAAACAGTGTAGAAATCATTCCTACCCACCAAACTACCAGTGGAAACGTGTTGAAAATATTGGGGAAGTGTTAGAGTATGATCCCCTAACGATTTCTGAGGTAAAACTGAGTTGAAGGTGAATGTTGGTACTCTTGGATGGTGGAGAGGAAAGAAAAACGGGGAAAGGCAATAAGGGCAGATGAGATGAATGGTCTGCTGGGTTTAATGCACAAATGGCAAGACTTGGCAAGACTTAAGTGTAACTAATGGGTTAGCTAGTATATGAGCTGACACAATGGATTTGGGCTAAGACTGAATTGGGCTAAATCCCAAGGTCTATCAAGTACAGAAATTCTAATTTCACAGCCCGTATCATTCCAAATGACCAGAATAAAATTTTGCGTAACAAGACGGGTGTCTGGGATTTCGGTTAATCAATTGGGCTTACGAATAATGTTTGGGCTCGATGAACAGTATTTGGGCTCGATGAATAGTAATCGACCCAAAAATTCATGGTCACTCAAAACGGGTCATAATCTGTCAAATTCCAATTTCCACTGACTCAGTCCTCAATCACGCATTCTAACGTACTCTCGATCACACCTAGACACCCTAAAACACTCAAACACGCTAAGGACTCCCTAAGGCTGAGGCACCCAACGTAAGAAAAAATTTACGAATCGAATCTGCACTCTATCGTAAGCTACTCTCAGAAGGGTGAGGTCTCACAGTTTGTCACTTTAAAATTTTGTTCACTCTAGTCGAGAATTATTATTCTCAATATTTATGTTTTTTTATTTTCAATTATAATTAAGATGAAATGTCTTTAGTTATAGTTTTTTTTTTGCAGGATTATAAAGTTCATTAAGAATTCATGGATCTTTCTATCCTCTAATAATTTTCTATTTCTTATTGTGTTTATTTGTGTTATATGTCATTTCTTGCATTTTACGGAGCCAATCTCTATGCATTTGTTTTACAGTTACTCCAGTCATATTGTTTATTGACGGGTTTATACTAATTACATCTTCTTCTATCAATATGATATATACTTTGAATAAGCATCTGATAAGTTTTCTCAAATGATGTTTTACTTTTATTCTTATATACTATCTATTACATTTCATGTTGATGAAATGCTTAATGAATCCCATGTGGTTCAATTTGTACACAATAATATTTTCGTTCTACATCTATAATTTTTAAGGTATTGTATAAAATTTTATGCTTTTAGAATAGTTTTATTTTGTAGTTTTTTTATTTGAAGCTTGATCTTTTTGTATGCTTGAAAGCTTAGATAGCTAATTGACAAATGCTGATTGTCACAACTTTTAACAATATGGTCATGAATATTTTAATTATTTATTTTTAGCTAAGGATTTACCTATCTCTGTACATCTTCTAAGAGACATAATAGCTTTATTAAATAAATTTTTTATGTTTTTGTGTTAGTTGTGTTTGACTATGATTGTTTGTCAATGTTTTGTATTGGCATATAATGTGTAAATTTTGTTTGTATGCAAGTAAGTCTGTTTGTGTTTGTGCATTTATGTATTTGTGTTAGAATGTGTTTGACTATATTTTTTGTCAATTAGTATATAATGTGTGTATTTGTTTGTATATATATAAATCTATTTGTATTTGTGCATTTGCATTGACTAATTGTGCTTGTTTGTCAATATTTGATATTGGCATATAGTGTGTGCATTTGTTTGTATGCATATAACTCTATCTGTTTTATATATTTGTGTTTGCATATAATATGTGCATTTATTTACATGTTTATAACTTCGTCTGTGTTTATGTAAAGACATCATATACAACTAATCTTAAACTTAGAGTAAGGAGGAAAGTAATGCATATATTAAATTGATTCTAGATTATAGTCTGAACATCTGACTTTTTGTTGTTTCACTAGCAATATGTGGTAATACAGGTACGAAATTTTTGTTCATCATCTCCTTATAATGGTTAAAGTTTATTTCATGGTTTATGGTTCAGTATGATGGTTGACATACATAGAAATCGATATCTTGCTATTCTTGATGCTTTAAGAGGTATGGATTGCCTAATCTTAGAAGTATTTTTGTTTTTATACACACAGTTAAAGAATTTTTATGTTATGGATACACAAATTTGGTGATCTTATTCTTGTAAAGCTATGAGAAATCATGGACACTCTTTTATTATTCTTGTATATTGCAATATCATTTTTTTGTATGATATTTCAAACCTAAGTATGATTTTTGTCCATATTTTAGTATTATTTATTTTGTTAACTCAAACTTTAGTATGATTTTCATCGATATTTTAGTATTATTTTTTTATAAAGAATATTTTGTTGCAAGGCATATTATGAGCATATTTTAGAAATTTAGTATAAAATAATATATAAGGACATAGTGTGCAAAACTTCAATGTTTATCGCCTAATCTTAGTGGGTTAACTTCTATGCTGAGTTTTTTAAAATTTTTTTGTGGTTTAGAAAACGAAAAAAAGTTTATGTTATTCTTTTAATTAATATATTATCATGTTCATTAAATTTCTATCTAAGACAGATGGTGATATCAATTATATTATATTCTTTAAGGTATAATTTAATTTGAAATTATATATAATCAAATTTGATATTTATAATTAATTTTAAGATGTCATTCAAATCTCTAGAAAAAAATAAAGAATATTACCTCATGAACCTTTATTTTGCACATGCATCCCATATTTGTGTACCTTTAGTTGGGAACAAAAAATTATTTAGATAAATTTTATATTATATTAGATTAACAAATAAAGTTATTTTAGAATCTATGTGTATTTAATATTATTCATGTTTCATCCATTTGTATGAAATTTCTGTTTATACGTTAATATTTAAAATACTAAATTTTTATTTCATTATGTTTTGTCCTCCATCAAATTAACATTGTCGACTAACTAGTCAACTAACTAAGAATGATTGTTCCAAAAAAAAATCAAGTTTTTCTCTAATCAATGTGACTTATTGGTTGCATTTATAACTATATTTTATTTTACTTTTAAGATTCACCAATCCAGATAATATAACCATAATTTTTAACAATGAATTAATTTCCATCCAGGTATCAATCTTAATATGCTAGGATCTAGGTCAACATGCTTTATTTCATGAGATCATAATTGACCTAAATAAAGAATGATTGCTTCTAATAGGAGAAATCAATTATAGATACAAGATGACTATCTTTTTTAAAATTCTTAATTTTTTTTTGTATTTTTTTCTCTTCTATTCCTCAAAGTGATGGCTAAATTAAATAGGATGATGCCTCCCTTAATAATAATTTACTCCTTTTTACAAATAAAATTAAATTCTTCAATGAGTGGATATTTATAATAGTTAATAAGGTATGCTCATGTAAAAAAGACTAATTAAAAAAATTTGAAATTTGTTATGTGGATAATTTGTTGGGTGTCAATGTTAATTAATCCACCGTCATGATATTGTAGTTTGGTAATGACTGACAAAGCGTAATATTTTTATGCATTTAAAATCCCATAAAATAGGTATTATTCTAGTCTCTTTATTTTTTAATTTATTATTAAAAAATAAAATATATATTAAAAATATAACCTGACTGATAAAAAATAATTAATATTTAAAATAAATTATGAATATATCAAATTAGTCATAAGGTCAGAAAGGCCAAATAGAAACACAAAGTGCATTTTCTAACAGGTGTAGGCCAGGCACATGACAATGAAAAACAATAAAGTTTTCAATCATTAAACAACTATTAGTGGAAGAAAAAGAAAAAATATATATATAAAAAAAGAAAGAAGATGGTTCCTTAGTCGTTAAGGACATTTTTAGCTTCGTTTTTTGGAATTGATAATTATAAATTGCTTTATATGAAAAATATATATATATCTGATATATTTGAGTGATAGTTTATTTATTTTTAATTAAATAGTAACCGTCTAGAAAATATATCTAATTTTAAAAAAAATGAAAATATATAATTTATTTATTTTTATTTAACATTAGATAATTAATCATACTTGCCGTAGGAGTTACGCTTAAGCTCACTCTGTTCTTGCTCTGTTTGTTTCGATTCTAAATAGTGTATCTCCGCGTTTCTGGCTATTCTTATTCCGATTATACTGGTTTAATTATTCTCCACAAAGATAAGCCCTCCAGTCTCCTCTGTTCTGTTGCGCCTTCAGCTTTGACCTAGCATGGCTTCGGACGACAGCATGCACAATGATTCCACTGAGCCTGTCGACAGCGCCGACGACGAGAACGACGAAGCCCTGTTGGAGTGCTGTAGCGATGATGACGATGGTGGCGACATAGCGGAAGGAATCGTTGACTGCACCGCTGAGAGTGAAAAGCAGGGGAAGAACTACACGATACTGAAAGAATCTGACATACGACAACGCATGGAGTCCGATATCACCGCTTTGTCTGCAGTCTTATCAATAACGAAACAAGAGGCAAGTATTCTCCTTCGTCACTATAACTGGTGTGTTAGTAATGTTCACGAGGCATGGTTTGCGGACGAATCGGGAGTTCGCAAGAAGATTGGCTTGGTGGAGGAGGAAGCTAAAGAACAACAGCACACCGACGGTGACGATCACGATCACGGCGATCGTTATCTGACTTGTGGGATTTGCTTCGATTTATATGGTCTTGCTTTGATCAAATTTGCTGGGTGTGGTCACCCCTTTTGTGACGAATGCTGGAGGCTATACGTTAATGCTAGCGTTGAGGGCGGTCTTGCTTGTTTGACTCTGAAGTGTCCTCAGCCAGAGTGCGGTGTTGCCGTGGGCGAAGATATTATTGATGCGGTGGCTTACGAGGAAGACAAGAAGAAGTACTACCGTTACCTTCTTAGGTCTTATGTTGAAGATAACAAAACACGAAAGTGGTGTCCTGCTCCGGATTGTGACTGTGCCGTTGATTTTGCTGCAGGCGATCATACTTTCGATGTTTCTTGCCTGTGCTCTCACACGTTTTGCTGGCAATGTTGCGAGGAGAAACACCGACCCATAGATTGTGATACTGTGGCCAAGTGGAATTTGAGGAATAGCTCGGAGGCTGGGAATCTGGCATGGAAGAAGGCTTATACGAAGCCTTGTCCTCAGTGCCAAAGACCCATCGAGAAAGCCGAGGGGTGTATGCACATGACCTGCAGTCAACCTTGTGGATTTCAGTACTGCTGGTTATGTCTTGGTGACTGGTTTAGTCACAGAGCTAGAGTTTGCAATGTTTACCAGACTAGGAATGGAGATAAGGAAGCTAGTGAGTTGAGGGAAAATTTACGTAGATACCAACATTATTTTGATCGTTGGGCAGCCAATGAAAAGTCTAGGCAAATTGCTTTGCAAGACTTGCAAAGAGTGCAAAGTTATCATACTGACTGCAGTTTTGGGCAGCCTGGGTCATCTGAATTTGACTCCTTGGAAGCGGCATGGAAGCAGATAGTCGAGTGTCGGCGAGTACTGAAATGGACATATGCTTACGGGTATTATCTACCTGACTATGAGGTAACCAAGAAAGAATTCTTCGAGTACTTGCAAGGGCAGGCTGAGAGTAGTTTGGAATGGCTTCATGACTGTGCGGAGAAGGAATTTCGAGAAGTAGCGGATCTTGATAGCCATGATCAATGCAAAGAAGTCAAGGACAAGTTAGTTACTCTGACAAAAGTCACCAAAAATTACTTTGAGAATTTGGTCCGAGCACTGGAGAATGGCTTATCGGACGTAACTTGTACAAAACCGGGTGCCTCAGATGTTGAGGCTAGACCCTCAAAGCATGCCAAAAGGGCCAACGATGTAACTGCTGGAAATTCATTCTCAGCGTATGAATATAGAGCCGGGATAGATTTTGGTGCTGATCAGCTTCCAGCAGCCCTACTAGTACAGGTAGATAATACACTTCAGGACACATGGTTTTGCGATTTCTGCACCTACGTCAATCCTGGTTATGCTGCATATTGCGAGCTATGTTCTCGAGGATCTTGGACCTGTCAAATCTGCACTTTCAACAATCCCAGAACTGCAACAACATGTCAGATGTGCGGTATTGATGAGTGAAATAAGCCTTATTCGGGGGTGTTAATCTGGTTGAGAAGCTAACCTACGGAGACAAACATTCATGCGTCTTGATGGTCTTCTTGTGCTGCAGAAGCAGCCTCAATGTTTCCCTTTTTTCACCATTTGGGTCCGCATCGCCATTTAGTTGGTGATGCCCTTTTTTTTTTGGAATAACTTTAGTTGGTGAATTGTGACTAAGTTTTATTTATCCATTTAGCATTACCAATGTATATTTGAGTACGCTCTGATTAGCAAACTAGTTTAAACCTTATTTAATGATTTTCTTAGTACATATTTTCATGTTTCGACTATTATGAGACCGGTTTACCTGCACTAGTGATACCCAACTAACTATTGCCCTGTTTCAGTAATTTTTCTTGTTTAGGGATCAATACCAGTTCAAAGATTTGGAATGCAAGTCCTTCATGGCGGTGTTGTCTTCCCAAAAGGGTTGCAACAGGGGATAAGTTTCATCCTAAGATAGACCAACAATTCAAGGCAAATTGTTAAACCCTGTGTGACTTCTATAGTTACATGTGCAACCAGAATTTCCATGTGGCTTTGGGATAACTTACCAGTCATACTAAGTGTGTATCTCAATCAGGACATCTAAGAACGACTTCGAACTTGTTCCAACAAGTGAGAAGGGAAAGACATTTAACTTGTCTTCAGGATCATAATTAATGAACAATTCTAGGGATTCTATGAAACAATGAAGTTAGTTTAGTCATGGATCTATCCTAAAAGGCTAAAACAGCATAAGTTTTTGTGACACTTTATCAAACAGCATATCTCTGTTTGTCTAGTGCCACAGTCGCTTGCCACCACACACTCGTGTCGTATGCATTCCTATCAGGACGTGACAAATAATGATATTCAATTGATGTTGCAGCCATACTATATAATCTATATCAATTACAAATAATGATATTCAATTGATGTCGCAGCCATACTATATAATCTATATCAATTGGTATAGACATCAATTGATCAAGCTAAAACAAAAGAATAAAACGATGACGTTTTCGTTAAGAAGCAGTAAGCATACCTACAATCTAACAAATGAGAAATGGAGAAAGAATTTACAGTGAATACATTACAAGTATCAATAATTCTCAGCTACAGGTCTACAAGGAAAAAGCCTCAGAAGAAATGTCATCAATGACCAAAGGCAAACTACACCAAGAACCTGAAAGGTCAATATCATAGCGATAAACATACTGTTTCTTTGCAGTAACTCTGCAGGTTCAGGAAGCTGCTTCATAGCGAACATCAGTTTCTCAACAAAATGAACAGCTGTTGTCAATTGATACAGCCTGTACACCTGCAAGATCATTGCATATTGTTCAATCATCAGTTTGGTTTCGGGTACTGAAAAATGCCGAAAAGTGCATGATTTAATTACCTCAAAAATAATAGGGACCAAAGGCCAACTAGATAAGCCTCGCTTGTCTGCATAGATCTCGAACAAGCGTTGAGTTATGCACCCAACCAAGTAGGGAAGTACAGCAACTAGCACCGGGAGACCAACAATTGGCCAGGTTGTATACACAAGAATAATAGGTGAAACAACCTTGAAGCTCGTAGCTAGGAACATGGATCCCGTGTATCCTCTGAGACCAGTTATGAGACCCCAGCGCTTTGAGCTAAATTGCATATATGGTCTTTGAATGCGATCGATCAAAAGCAGGAACGTAGCAATACCAATGTAAAACATAACTTCAAAAGACAATGATGACACCATTACTGCAAAACAATCAACTTCGTGAGCTCACTGCATCTATTAGCATGAAGAATTTGGACAATGGTTTAATTCTAAACATCAATGGGAAAAGATTGAGCAATGCAACCAACATATGGGAAGACCAAATAATGTGATCTAAACAATTGGAATGGAGAGGAAGATTTAAAAAGAGAGCTTTGGTGCTCACCTACAAGAAGGTCATCTTTAAAGACCGCCTGAACTGCATTCCCAAGGAAGAACTGCGGCATAATTAAGGACAAAATGAACACAGCCGGCCCCAAAACCCAAAGATACGAGCCTTTCTTCTCTTCAAAAAGAGCTGACACCATTTTCGCATCTTCAACGAACTGATAAGTCAACCCACAAAACGACACAGAACCTGATTTACCGTTAAGTGGCTCCACCGGATTATCCCCCCTCGAGGGCCCCTCTTTAGAAGAACATACTACAATGCGCCTGTTTAAGCCCCGCAATGAAGACGAATTACTTCCATTTCTTAAACCAAGCTGGCATCCGTGATTTCGAATCCCAACATGGCAGAAACCCTGCTTTGCAAGATTGAAACAGGACAAAAGAGCGTAACTGAGTATAAGGCAAGTTAAGAATCAGTCTTGGTACTGTGATTTTGAGGAAAACACTTACAGTTTGGTGAGAGACGAGACTAGTAGCTTGTAATCTCAGTTTTGAGGCAGTAAACCCTGAACAAACTGGCTGAAGTTTCATGCTTTATTTGCTCATAATAGGGATGCCAGTAACAGCTTTTGAGAACAGCGCTGTTTTTAAAACCCTAATCGTTGCCTCTTACCGAAGCTTCACGGGGTTTAAGGTAGGAAAGAACAGGTGTCACTGTAAGTAGAAGTGATGCTTCGGGAAGATGACGATGGATCGAAGATCCCAAGCAGGCCTTCTAAACATTACAATTGGGCTTAGTCATTCCGGTTTTGACAGGTATCGGCCCATGTTGAAAAATGTTGATGTTTGTAATGTCCCATATCCTACTATATAAAGTGCATAATTATCAAATGTCCAAATTTAATTATATAATAATACTATGTATGAGGAACTCCTTCCTGGACATATTCGATAAGAGAACACAACTCTAACTCAATTTAAGGTATTGTCTTAGGGTAACATACATCTCGAATGCAGGAGGATATACACAGACAGAAAAAGACTCCCAAGTTATATGTATATAAAAAGCAGACAAGCAAAATAAACAAATAATTTAAATCAGACATTAAATTGAATGTGACCTTTTTGTAGAAAACTTGAGACTTGTTGACTATTTTTTCCTTAGAGTCTTCTACTGTGTTTCCCGTATGATAACCTGTGTCCTCTACACCTTGAGTGGGCAAGCTGTTATATATTAACTTATAACGTAGAGTCTTTATCCTCTTGGGCACAATATGGACCGGTGGATCATATCAGGTTTTTGATTTTGATCAAGATTATCTTCCAATATAGGATATCTTTATCAAAATCAGTTATGAATTATTCTGCTAAAAAATCATAATTGCACTCCTTTAATAGATAATTCAAAATCTAAATGTAATGCATATCTAAACTCCCCATGTTAAGATTACAAAAACCAATCAATCAAATTAGAATTACTAATTGATATATACATTTAAATTCTGCTTAACTTATTTCACGTGTCAGATTTAAAAAAATCTACCTGCAGGGTTTACACATGAAAACTTATTAGCTTTCCAAATGGGTTTTATCAATCTCTATTTACTGAGATATGGATTCTGTCGATCAATTATTGTTTCGCATAATGGATATCGTCATTATCCAATTTATCAGGTTAAGAGTATTAATATGTCATATTATAAGCAGGAGATTTTGTTTTTCTTAACTGTCAGTATAAAACAAAAACTCAACTTGGTCCAATTCAATACATATAAAATGTACTAATGCAAGAAGTTGGAATCAAACCATTCCCATGATAAAGATAAATCACTTATAATCTTGCACTACAATCATACCGATAACATACTCAATTTTATCTTTAGATTGTGAATACTAACTGTATATCTTATAAGAACTAAATGATTTAATCTTCTGTGTATAAGCTAAACTTTATACACTAAATCATTTTACTTAATAAGATAAAGGATAAACAACAAATCATTTATTTTAAGAAAACTTTATTAAAACAAATTATTATTTCATAAAGTCGATATGGCAAACAACACATGGTTATTAGCCTATATATCCTAACAATCTTCCCTTAGACTCATAACCATGGACCCATAACTCTCAGTCCCATCCCTTCTACATGAATGTCGAAAGTCCTTGCTGGTAAGCTCTTTGTAAAAGGATCTGCCAAGTTGTTCTCCGATGCAATCTTAGTAACAATCACATTACCTCTTTGCACTATATCTCGAATTAAATGGTACTTTCATTCAATATGTTTAGCCTTTTTATGACTTCATGGTTCCTTCAAATTTGCAACAGCACCACTATTATCACAATAAATTATAATAGGTGCATGCATTGCAGGAACAACACCTAAGTCACTTAGAAAATTCCTAAGCCAAACCGCTTCCTTGGTTGCCTCAGAGGTTGCTACATATTCAGCTTCCATGGTAGAATCAACACATGTTTGCTTAATACTCCTCCAACTAATGGCTCCACCTCCTAAAGTAAACATATTTTCTTAAGTAGATTTTCTAGAATCTTTATCTGACTGGAAATCTGAATCAGTATACCCTATGGGAATGAGATTATCTGAGTGATATACCAACATATAATCTCTAGTTCTTTTTAAATATTTGATTATATGTTTGACCGCAGTCCAATGTTCTCGCCCTTGGTTAGACTGAAACCTACTAACCATGCCAACAGCAAAACAGATATCTGGTCTAGTACACAACATAGCATACATGAGACTTCCTACCGCAGATGCATAAGGAATTGTCTTCATCTTGTTTATCTCATCAGTTGTCTTTGGACATTGATCCTTAGATAAATTAATTCCATGCCTGAAAGGAAGAAATCCTTTCTTGGAGTCCTGCATGTTGAACCTAGCAAGAATACTATCAATATAAAGTGCTTGAGATAAGCCTAGTATCCTTCTCTTACGATCTCGCATAAGCTTAATCCCAAGAATATGGCCTGCTTCACCCAAGGCCTTCATATCAAAACCTTTGGACAACCATTCCTTAACTGAATTTAACATCCCCACATTGTTTCCCATGAGCAAAATGTCATCTTCATACAAAATTAAGAAAACTACACTGTTACCACTCCATTTTCTATACACACAAGACTCGTCAAGACATTGCTCAAACCAAACGTTTTGATTGACTTGTCAAAACAAGTGTTCCATGATCTGGATGCCTGTTTTAGTCCATAAATAGACCTATTCAACTTACGCACCATATGCTCTTAGCTTCTTTCAATGAAACCATCTGGTTGTTTCATATAAATGCATTCATCAAGATTTCCATTAAGGAAAGTTGTCTTGACATCCATTTGCCAGATTTCATAATCGAAATGAGCTACAATAGATAAGAGAATTCTAATAGACTTAAGCATAGCCACTCGCGAAAAAGTTTCCTCATAATGAATTCCTTCTTTTTAGTAAACCAACAAGCCTAGCTTTAAAAGTATGTGCTTTCCCGTCTACTCCTCTCTTTTTCTTATAAATCCTCTTACATCCAATGGTTTAATCCCTTGAGGTAGTTCTACAAGATCCCAGACTTGATTAGAGTACATAGACTCCATCTCTAATTGCATAGCTTCAAGCCATTTTTTAGCATCAGTGTCCAGAAGTGCTTCATTGCAATTAACTGGTTCTATATTTGACTCTTCAGGAATCCTGTCATAAGACTCTCCCAGTAGTGTATATCAAACCGGTGGTCTTATTATTCTTCCACTACAACGAAGTACTACTGGTGCAGGTTGAGTTTCATGAGCTCGTGAGAAAACAATATCATGATTATCTAGTTGAGTATGAACGTTCTCTTTAGTACTAGCTGGTATTGGACTGTCCATAACTTCTTCTAGCTGTGTATCACCTTCAATATTGCTTCTACTGTTTTGAGGCAATGGATTATCAAACAGTACTATCTGTGGAATTGCTTGTTTGTTGACATTTCTCCCACGATAATAAGGCAGTGGTATGTCGAGAGTGACTGGTGAAAGATCTTTTCCTTGAGAAACCGAAACATCTTGTGAATCAATAGTTATATCTTTTGATAGTTCCTGTAATACAAGTTTACTTCTATGAACATGATTTATTAAATAATCCTCTTCTAGATAATTTGCATTAGTACTTACAATGACCCTTTTATCTTTAGGATTATAAAATAAGCCTCTCTTTGTTCCTCTAGGATATCCAATAAACAAACAGACTTCTGTTTTTTATTATAACTTATCAGCTTTCCCTTTCAGTACATGTGCTGAACACCCGCAAATGCAAATGTATTTCAAACTAGGCTTACGTCCAGTCCACAATTCTGTAGGGGTGAGTGGTACTGATTCAGAAGGAACCAAATTCAGAATATAAGCTGCAATTTCTATCGCATGTCCCCAAAATGAAGGAGGAAAATTTGAAAAACTCATCATCGATCTCACCATTTCTTAAAGTGTCCTATTCCTTCTCTCTGTTATACCATTCTGTTGTGGTGTTCTTGGTGCAGATAATTGAGATGTAATTCCTTGTTCTGATAAGTAACGAATGAATTCTGCAGAGAGATACTCACCACCACGATCAGATCGTAATGTTTTGATATATTTACCATGACGTTTTTCAGTTTCTGTCTTGAATTTTTGAAATTTTTCAAAACATTCAGACTTTTGACGCATCAAATAAATATATCCATATCTTGAGTAATCGTCTATGAATGTCACAAAATATTCAAACCACCTTTTGCCTGAATATTCAATGGACCACACAAATCAGAATGAATTAGTTCTAACTTATCAGTAGCTCTATTTCCCTTACTAAGAAAAGGTCTTTTAGTCATTTTTCCTTCTAAACAAGATTCACATGTTGGTAGTGCCTCCACTTTTAATGAACTTAAAGGTCCATCTTGAACCAACCTAGAAATCCTATTTAAATTTATATGACCTAGAAGCAAGTGCCATAGATAAGTTCCATTCCACTCAAAAGGACGTTTTCTTTTGTGAGTTAGCTTAACAGTATTCGGGTTAATAGATTGTTGAAATTTTGGCAATATTTCTAATATAAAAAGACCATGCATTATTGTACCCGAAGAAATAATCTGATCATTTATTTTAACAATAACTGAGTTATTATCAAATAAAACAGAATATCCATCCTTCAATAAGCAAGAAACAGAAACTAAATTTCTTCTAATGGAAGGTACATATAATGCATTCTTTAGAATTAAAAATTTATCACTACCAAAAGAAATCCTAATGTTCCCTACTGATTCAACTGAAACCCTTTTTCCATCTACAAGAAATATGTAAATCTCTCCTTTACTAGGCTTGCGTGTTTCCTGAAACCCCTGCAAAGAATTGCAGATATGATTAGTGGCTCCTGAATCTACACACCATGAAACGGTAGATACTACCGCTAAGCATGTTTCAACAACTAGTAAATTCAAAATACCTTGCTTATTCATTTTTGCTAGATATATTGGACATTGTTTCTTCCAATGTCCTGATTGCTTGCAGTGAAAACACTTGCCTTTTGGCTTGTTAACTCCATTTGGATTTATACTTGTGGATATCTTCTTCTTTTGACTAGTTTTCCTCTTTTGTCCACCTTTCGGTTTAGAAGAACTAGTCTCAATGTTAAGTGCCACAGTAGGAGTTTGCTGTTGAATAATAGCCTCTGTAGTTTGTAGCTCATTCAAAAGCTTCGCCAATAAAAAATCTAATTTTATCATATTGTAATTCATGCAAAAAGTTTGAAAACTAGAAGGCAGAGTCTGCAATATCATTTCAACCTGCGTTTCCTTGTCAATTATAGCTCCAAGGACTTCAAGCTCATTCAAAAAACTCATCATTTTCAAAACATGATCCCTTACAGGGAATCCTTCGACCATTTTAGTGTTAAGAAGGGCTTTCATGGCTGTTTGGTTAGCTGCTCAATTCTGTTCACCAAACATCTCTTTAAGATTTTCAAGAATTTCTTGAGCAGTTTCCATGGTCTGATGCTGATGTTGCAAAACATTTGACATGGATGCCAAAATGTAACATTGTGCCATCTCATCAGCCTTTAGCCATCTTTGGTGCGCTTGGATTTCTTCTTGAGAAGTCCCTTCACCAGGTCTTTCAGGACATACTTCAGTGAGTACGAACTTGTACTCCTCAGCAGTTAAAACAATATAAAGATTTCTTTTCCAGTCAATATAATTAGGACCTTCTAACTTGTTTTGAGTGAGAATAGTGGTAAGAGGATTGAATGATGTCATTATGAATATGAGATGCAAACACATTAAATAAATTATGAGATAAACAGAAGCTGCATTTAACTCACATACATATACATCTTGAACAGTAAATTTCGATGGGAAATATACTCCTCAAGCATCATATATTTAATGTCTCTAGTTCTAAAAATTAATAGATCTAACTTAGATAGAGAGTATACTGTTAAATTCTTTAAAACTAACAGATCAAACTCAGATAGAGATTATACTATTAAATTCTTTAAAACTAACAGATCTAACTCAGATCGAGAGTATACTGTTAAATTCTTTAAAACTAACAGATCTAACTCAGATAGAGAGTATACTGTTAAATGTGACTATTGAAAAGTCCTGGTTGTTTGCTGGTTGACCTTATAATAAAACTCATCTGATGTGGAAGAAGACGATGTGCCTTCTTTGAATATTATCATCTCAACGACTTAACCAAAAAAAATTGAACCACAAATGAAACAATATAATCACCCTTTTTCATAGCCCTCTCTCTTTGCATAATAATCGTGAACAAGGAAAAACAGTCTTTTCTATTATGTCACGATTCAACTTAAGCAAAAGACTGTTAAAAAAAATAAACCAAATTAATATTTGCTTGCTGATTCAGATACATAAAGCTCCGCTACCAATTACAGGAGGATACACACAGACAGAAAAAGACCCCCAAATCATATGTATATAAAAAGCGAACAAGCAAAATAAACAATTAATTTAAATCAGATATTAAATTGAATGTGACCTTTTAGTAGAAAACTTGAGACTTGTTGACTATTTTTCCCTTCCAGTCTTTTACTGTATTTCCCGTATGATAACCTGTGTCCTTTACACCTTGAGTGGACAAGCTGTTATATATTAACTTATAACGTAGAGTCCTTATATCAGGTTTTCGATTTTGATCAAGATTATCTTTCAATATAGGATATCTTTATCAAAATCAGTTATGAATTATTCTGCTAAAAAATCATAACTGCACTCTTTTAACAGATAATTCAAAATCCAAATGTAATGCATATCTAAACTCCCCATGTTAAGATTACAAAAACCAATCAATCAAATTAGAAATACTAATTGATGTATACATTTAAATTCTACTTAACTTATTTCACGTGTCAGATTAAAAAAAATCACCTACAGGGTTTACACATGAAAACTTATAAGCTTTCCAAACGGTTTTATCAATCTCTATTTACTGAGATATCTTTCAATATAGGATATCTTTATCAAAATCAGTTATGAATTATTCTGCTAAAAAATCATAACTGCACTCTTTTAACAGATAATTCAAAATCCAAATGTAATGCATATCTAAACTCCCCATGTTAAGATTACAAAAACCAATCAATCAAATTAGAAATACTGATTGATATATACATTTAAATTCTACTTAACTTATTTCACGTGTCATATTAAAAAAAATCACCTACAGGGTTTACACATGAAAACTTATAAGCTTTCCAAATGGTTTTATCAATCTCTATTTACTGAGATATGGATTCTGTCGATCAATTATTGTTTCACATAATGGATATCGTCATTATCCAATTTATCAGGTTTTTGATCCATTATGAATCTCACCTTTTAATAAATCAATTAATAAATCAAAATAACAAAATGATATTCACAGCTAGTAATAATTATCTTCAGATTAAGAGTATTAATATGTCATATTATAAGCAGGAGATTTTTTTTTCTTAACCACCAATATAAAACAAAAACTCAACTTGGTCCAATTCAATACATATAAAATGTACTAGTGCAAGAAGTTGGAATCAAACCATTCCCATGATCAAGATAAATCACGTATAATCTTGCACTACAATCATACCGATAACATACCCAATTTTATCTTTAGATTGTGAATACTAACTTTATATCTTATAAGAACTAAATGATTTAATCTTCTGTGTATAAGCTAAACTTTATACACTAAATCATTTTACTTAATAAGATAAAGGATAAACAACAAATAGTTCATTTTAAGAAAACTTTATTAAAACAAATTATTATTTCATAAAGTCGATATGGAAAACAACACATGGTTATTTGCCTATATCCTAACATCGAGCACATCTGGTAGACTACATTTAAGTTTTGATCGTTGTTGTTAATATTTGAACTATCACCTACCTATCATACCTATCATACCTATCAATCTTAGATCTGAATTTGGGATGTATTTTTCTGTTGAAACATAATGTTTTAAGTTTGTTTATTTTATAGAATTATCAAAGAATTAAATTAAAATTATATAATAATAAAAATTATCATAAAAAATTGATTTTATAATAATAATTACTATATTTTAAATTGAAAATTTAATAATATATAATTTTTTTTTAAAAATTGTTTCTTGGATTCCGTCTTCATTGGCGTTGTGCAACTATCCTTGGATAGTCCATTTTATTTTCTTGAAGCCATAATCTGAATCAAACTAATAAAAAAATAATTATTATATTAATTTTACAATAAAAATATAATTTAATTTGATAGGAGACGAATATGTCTGCGGAATAATATTATATTGAATTTTTCTCTTCATAATTAAAAATATATTTTAATTTATTTGATTTTACAAACCTATATTTTTATTGCCTAGACTACTCCATTCTATATTTAAATAAAGTCCTCACATTCTCACTTTTAGTTCACCCAAACGTTATAATTCATACTCTGCCATGATATCTTTTCATTTCTGTTGAATCTTTTCGATTCCCACTAATTCTCCCTCCACATATCCTATTCTATCCTATCCCACCCTACCCTACCTTCTCAGTACATACTTCCAATGTATATATCGTACCAAGTAAACAAGGTCAGAACTTGAGAAATGTCCTCTAAGAATTCAGGTGCACCGGTGTTAAATATGATTTTTATCATCGGTTTTAATAGATTTTTTTTATGAAAAAAAGAAATATAATATTTTATTTTATTTTATTTTTAAAAAAATTACTAGAACCGATTATAAATATCATACTTAGTATCATACTTAGTATCGTTACAGCTGGATGCTCCCCTTATCCTATGATCTTCAAGTCAATCTTACATTCTAAACAAATTTCAATTGGTCGGAAACAGACTCTTGTCCGGTTTTGTTTTCAAGTGGCGTGCTGTTATTTAGTGAAAGTTCTGTCATAGCCACCACATATGTACGAGGAATAAAGATTTCGTTCCAAACACGATCATTGTGGCCTTTTAACAAGCACCTATTAAACAGTAATTCTAAATAAAGTGGTAGGCACAGAAAGCTGAAGTAGACAAATATATCCGACAGGTTGGCGAGTGCTGTACAACCCCATAACATTCAAATCAACTAAGCATTTCCGTTACTTTCACATGCTCAATTCGTGCCCCCAAAACTATATGTTTCCACATTATAGGCTGTGGTCGGAAGTGGAAAATGAAATTAAATTCAAGTAGAAGGAAAAACCACAGCCAAGCGTAAAAAAAAAACCACTTTTTTTTTTTAATTTAATTTTGCAATCAGAAAAATAAAATATTCAAGCATACCAAGGTGACAAAAAAACGAGACCAAAAAAGAAACGGCGTAACTGTTTCTGTCTTCTAATCTGTCAAACGGGTGAAAATTAAGAATGATGGGGTTTAAGGATAATTAAATTAAATCAGTTTTTTAAACCAAAAAAATTAAATCAGTTTTTAAATGAAAAAATGAATTTATTCATAATAATTTAAATTTATTTTTTATAAAAAGCAGAATATATAAGGATAACTGTGACAATTAAGTGTCAATCTATCATACATGTTCTCTTAATTCAAAATAACTATTTTTTAAAAATCTAATTAATTTATATCAGATTTTCAAGATTGATATCTAATTATATAGTCTAAAATTATCTAAATTTATATCTGATAAAAATAAATCATAATCTTATTCTCTATATTTAATATCTTACAATATTTTATTAGTTTTGTTTTTACAAAATTAAAACTAAAATAATAACCTATATTATTCTTATTTAATATTGGCTTCGCAAATCTCTCATAAATAAATAAGGTGTACTATTCATTCTTCATATGCTCTTTGTTGGAATATCAAAATGGATGGATTCTTAACTAAAGATTCCACATCTTTGATAGAAAATCTATTTGTTCAATTTCTAGTTTCTCGTTGCTCTTTGATATGGAAATAAAAGGTGTTCTTAAAATCTCAATTCATGCTTTAGCTTGCTTGCTTTAACAAATCATCTTCGAAATTGTTCCTTATTAGAATCGGTATATTCACACCCGCTGATTTCTTCTGTTCAAGATGTCTTTATTGTATTGAGGAATACTCATATCATCATCAATTGTATGGGTTCCTGGAAAGTTTGAAGTCTGGCTTTGAAGTGGTGGGGATACTCTTGGTGTACCCCTTATTCTTCCATAAACTTATTGATGGATAACAAAAAAGAAGAAGAAATGTTATCACTGTATTAATTTTCTCTACAATATCGAATACATATCATAGCACACCTATTTATATACCTCTAATCATTATTACAATATTAATGCCTTGATATTATTCTTTCATGACTATGGCTTGCCACACTTGGAAGATTTGCGATTGTCAGCTAGAGATCTTTGATTTGAGCCGTGATTGATGCTTTGTCAACTCTATCTTTAACATCCCCCTCAAGTTGGGGAGTATATATCTTGAATGCCCAACTTGTCCTTAAGATAATTAAATTGTTGATTATCTAGAGCCTTAGTAAACAAGTCCGTTGGCTGCTCTTTTGTGAAAATATGTTGTAACTGTATTTCTTTCCGTTGTATTTTTTCACGGATGAAGTGACAATCAACCTCTATGTGTTTGGTCTTTTCATGAAAGACAAGATTTGACGCTATACTTAGGGCTAAGCGGCTATCACAGTATAGACGGGAGACAACATCTTTAATACCTAAGAACTTTAGTAGGCTGCGAAGCCAAACAATTTCACTAGTTGTGCTTGCCATCGCCCTATATACGGCCTCTGCTGATGATCTAGAGACAATCCCTTGCTTTTTGGCTTTCCATGAAATAGGAGCATTACCTAACATATTGAAATAACTAGACACTGATCTTCGGCTAGTTGGACATTTTGCCCAATCGGAATCACAAAAAGCTTCGAGTTTTAGTTTATTATTTTGTCGTGGCATGAGAATTCCCTGTCCAGGATTTGATTTGATATATCTTAAGACTCTTATTGCTGAATCCCAATGCTTTCTTTGCGGATCCTGCATAAACTGACTAAGGAAAGCATATTTACGACCTTGTTATCGTCAGGTATAATAGTCGTCCTATTAGACGCCGATATCTTCCTGGTTCATCAAGCAGGTCACCATATTCATGTGTTAGGTTGTTGTGTGGTTCCATTGGGGAATTGATAGGCTTAGCTCGTCATGCCACATTCAGCCAGTATGTCAGAGAACATATTTTCTTTGGTTTAAGAACAGGCCTTCTCTTGTGCAATCAACTTCTATACCAAGAAAGAATTTCAGGTTGCCAAGATCTTTGATTTTGAAACATTTTTCTAAATACTCCTTCATATTTTGGCATTCATGGCAGTTGCTACTTGTCAACACGATATCGTTTATATACACCAATAATACTGTGATATGATTGTTTTGATCACGAATGAACAATGAGTGTTCAATGGGATTTTGCTCAAAACAATATGCCAATAGTGTAGTTGTCAACTTACTAAACCAGTTCTTGCATGCTTGTCGTAAACCATAAAGAGACTTTTGAAGTTTGCAGTATTGACCAACCTTTGGTGTTTGTATTCCATGAGGGGGTACCATGTATATGTCTTCATCCAAGTCTCCATGTAGGAACGCATTATTGACATCTAACCTTTGGTGAGTGAGGGGATATAATATATTGATGATGTGGAAGGTGACTCTGAACTAAAACGAGGATATAGTCTTATCTTAAAAAGCTCGATTGGTGGAAACATTTTTATATGGCATAGACGTCTTGGCCATCCTTCTTTGAATTTCATCAATAACTTATCCATTCCAAATAAGTTTTCAATAACTAAAGACCACAATATTCCTTGTGATATATGTCACCGAGCAAAACAATCATGTCTTCCGTTCCATACCAGTGCCAGTCATGCAAATGAACCATTCGACCTCATTCATTATGACATATGGGAACGGTACAAGACAACTTCTATTTCAGGTGCTCATTATTTTTTATGCTTAGTGGATGATTTCTCAAGAGCAATATGGATTTATCTAATGACAGAAAAGAGTGAGGTAGCTTCCATCATCAAGCAGTTCAATCATATGGTGAGAGTACAATTTAATGCAAGAATTAAGAAGTTCAGAAGTGACAATGGTTTAGAATTCATGTGCTTAAGATCCTATTTTTCTAATAATGGGATACTCCATGACTGCTCTATCCCGAATACACCACAGTAAAATGGACGTGTCGAGAGAAAGAATATACATATTATGAATGTAGCTCGAGCACTCCGCATTGAAGCAGGGCTACCAATTAAATTTTGGGGACATTGTGTTTTAACTGCAGGATATCTCATCAATAGAACACCAAGTCCTACTGCAAATAATATGACGCCATATGAAGGATTATTTGGGAAAGTCCCGAATTATGAGAATATCAGAGTATTCGGTTGCCTTTGTTATGCCCATAATCACCACCAAATCAAAGACAAGTTCGATGACAGAGCATCGTGATGCATATTCCTGGGTTATCCACAAGGAAAGAAAGGTTGGTTGGTATATAATCTAGCAAAAGAAAAGATATTTGTATCACGTAATATGATTTTCTGTGAAGATATATTTCCTTTCCTTCACGAAACTCACATGAAAATGACAGAAAGTGAGCGACCAGACTTCCATGCCATTTATGACCACGGTGATGCTTATGAAGATTTTAGACAAGGTTTTCCTTATGGAGCTGAAATAGATCACTCACATCAACTGCAAGATAAATATAGAAGTAACGATCAAAGACTTCTATCTCAAGAGGATATTACTGCAAGATTGGTGGATCAAAATAATGATACAGATATTCCAGCAATATCTGAATTTATTCCAGATATAAATCAGCAAGATACAACTGATTTCTCTAATCCCGAAAATCAAGGAAGTGATCGTCCACTATAACTCAATCTTGAACAAAATATCTTAGGATGATCAAGTTGGTAATCAAGGAAGAAATATTCCAGAAATATCTGAATTTACTTAAGATAATCATAACCCGATGGACACTCCTATGTAAATTTTTTTGGATAGACTACCTACACATCTTAAAGACTACATCTGTTATGTCCTTACGCAACTACACCCTCTCAAGCTCCACCGAACATCCTCTCACTAAGGTACTATGCTATGATAATTTCTCTAACACCCATAAAGCTTTTTTGGCAGCAATCTCTACCAACGATGAGCCCTTCAATTACACACAAGCTATACAAGATCCTCGTTGGCACGATGCCTTGGTGACTGAGATCAATGCTCTTTAACTTAATAACACTTGGACATTCGCTCCTCTTCCACCTGGCAAGAAACCTGTGAAGTGTAAATGGATTTATAAAACCAAGTACAAGGCCGATGGTACTGTAGAAAGGTACAAAACCCGCCTTTACACACAAGTCTAAGGGGAGGACTACATTGAGACATTTGCTCCAGTAGCCCACATGATCACTACACATTATGTGTTGGCTATTGTTGAGCCACTATTTTCTTATTGCGTGGTTTGCATGGTTTATAAACCAAAAGCAGGTTTGTTCTAACCCTGCTCCGCTACCATGATGGATAACAAAAAAGAAAGAAGAAATGTTATCATTGTATTAATTTTCTCTGAAAAATCGAATACATATCGTAGCACACCTATTTATATGTCTTTAATCATTATTACAATATTAATGTCTTGATATTATTCTTTCGTGACTATGGCCTGCCATATTTGAAAGATCTGTGATTAACAACTAGAGATCTTTGATTTGAGCCGTGATTGATGCTTTGTCAACTCTATCTTAACACTTATTACATCAATGGAGTTTTTTTACCTCCACAAAGAAGCATCTGTCTTGTTTTTCGTTAGTGTCTTTCCTCAATTCTAGAGATTCTATTCAAAGATTGAGAAACTTTTATTTTGTTAGAAATGATTTCTCTGAGATTTTAGATCGGTACTCTGAAGTATGTAATATAAATTATTTGAATCGCTTGGCCACATCTTTAATGGTCAAATTTTTTTATTATAATATATTTCAATTTTTATTAAAAAAATATATGTCATATATAAAATTAATCATTAATATCAAAATATTCTTTATTTAAATAATGTATTGATACATCAGAATTAATCATTAATATTTTATTTTATAAAAAATACAATTTTTTATTTAATAAATATCAAAATTAATTAATTATTTTTGTCAAACATAATTTTTGATTTTATTAGATTAAAAACAATGGTTTTTTTAAAAAACAAAAACCGGGCAATTTCTTTTACCAATGTCCGCTAGCTTTTCTCTCATATTGTTTAGTTGCTCTCACTTTCTCCGTTATCTCTCTGTACTTGTTATTTTCTGTTTAACCTTCTCCGTTAATTTTTTTACTCTCTCCTCTCCTGTTGTAGTCATCATGCATTTTTTTTAGTCACCCTCATCAATTGCCGGTCGGGTTTTTTCTAACATTGCTTACAATATTCAACTCAGAGAAAATGGTACGTTTGCTGTGTTTAAGATTGTCACATACACCTAGCTAGTAGGAAAAGTAATAAAAGCAGGGGTCGGAAGCCGCATGGTCGGAAAAGCTGAAGGCAGAACTACCTCCTCGATTTTTGACTTTCAAAGTGGAATGCACACGTTTCTCACGTTATTAAACGGCCGCGTGTTGTCGTCAAATATGACAGGCATG
The DNA here is from genome assembly GCA_019739055.1 of Passiflora organensis. Classification (NCBI taxonomy): domain Eukaryota; kingdom Viridiplantae; phylum Streptophyta; class Magnoliopsida; order Malpighiales; family Passifloraceae; genus Passiflora; species Passiflora organensis. The sequence goes on along the minus strand of JAEPBF010000191.1, from coordinate 2,811,134 downwards.
AAGAATAATATTAATTTTAGTATTGATACACCGACCCCTCTGTGCATTTGAGGTCTCATAACCGCAGACCTCCTACTAGTGCTAAATGAGGCCAGTTAGGTAGAAGCCCACTTCTAAAAGACATGGAGAATTTTACTTTCTGGCACAAACGTGCCTTTCTAACGGTAGAAACACGTCGAGAAAAACTGACGCCGCTACTTAGGAATCTTTGTTTGATCATGCTCTGCAAGCGTGATGGGTGGTTTGCTGTCCAAGGTATTATATTAAAATATATATTATTTCCAACCTTAGAATGATAATTCAATCTAAAATTATACTGTAGATAAATATGTATAGATTTGTATAAGATATATTGTAAAAGACATACAAGAAATTTGATAGTTAAGGTTATATTTTCCTATATGCTAAGAATAAGAAGCTGGGATGATGTATTTGCTAAAAAAAGGGATTTTGCTTAGTTATCTTAATTATCAATTTAGCATCCATCTAGTATATCGTTTAGGTCAAAAGGTAAAAACATCTGTATATGGCAATCGGTCAGCACCCAAAATTTTCCTTAACTAATAAAACAAATACAATGGATATTTTAACAACATGATTTGATAGATGAGTATCAAGTTTGTCATGATATTCACATCTAGTTTAGGACTGACTATCTGGTCAAAGCATTTCTTGTAGTTTCCAATGTTAGATCAAATAAATAATAAATTATTTAGTAGATGAATATTTGACTGATGATTTTTTTTTCAGGATTTTATGTTTAAAATTAATTATATTGTTAATTTAATTTGTAATATCTCGGCATATCGGATATTATAAATAGATAATAATAATAATAATTTTATTATATTATATTATATTATATCATAAACATCAATTTAAGAGGAATCTAATTGTTTCGAATATATAAATTTATCACTTAACTATATTTAATATTTAAGGTTATCACCCACCACATGCCCCATGTCCCAACGAAAGATTGATTCATTTGAATATTCAACTTAATAATATAAAAATTTATAGTTTTGAATGAAATTTCCTAAAAAGTTTGATTGATCAGAAGATTCAACCCAAGTAATATAAAATTTTGGGTTTTGAATAAAATTTTCTCATTTTCATGTTTGTCTTGTACCCAAAATTAACAGAGAAAATTAGAAACCATGTGTTGATAATCCAAAACATATGAATTGTCTACTAAAAAGGTTGTACATAAATGAATAAGGAAATAAGGCATGCTTTTCACATTATATCGGGACTAATTTTGCAGGCCCCGTCAGCCTCTATAAAACGGCAATTTCTTGCAGCTTACCGGACACCAAGCTTTTCTCTCTTTTAATAATAGGTCTGGTCTTGCACTAAGTCATTTGCAGACAACTATAGTCTAGCAGTCAGATCTTACGTTTCTGCTATCTAGACATCATCATGATTTCATCTTCTCTTGCTTTCCCGTCTCTACAATCTCAATTCCTATCACCGGAAAAGCTAACATCAAGACAGCCACCCGCCAATCGTCGGGTCCGATTCCGTTCGATCACCGCCTCAGTGTCTGAAAAACCATCGATCCCAGCCCCACCGCCTGCTACCATCTCCCCACCTGAACCCACCAAGCTTCCAATCCGCAAAATTCCAGGTGACTATGGCCTGCCTTTGATCGGACCATTCAAAGACCGTATTGATTACTTCTACAACCAAGGGAGAGATGAATACTTGAAGGCGAAAATCCTCAAGTATCAGTCAACGGTGTTTCGCACCAACGTGCCACCTGGCCCTCCTCTCGCACCAAACCCGCGCGTTGTTGTTTTGCTGGATGGCAAAAGCTTCCCTGTCCTCTTCGACACAAAAAAGGTAGAGAAAAGAGATGTTTTCACGGGCACTTTTATGCCTTCCACGGAGCTGACCGGCGGCTACCGAGTTCTTTCCTACCTGGACCCGTCAGAACCGAATCACGGCAAGCTCAAGGAGCTCATGTTTTTCCTCCTCAAGTACCGCCGGGAGCATGTCATTCCAGAATTCACTGCCACTTACTCCGAACTTTTCAACTCCCTCGAAAAAGACCTTGTGCTCTATGGCAAAGCCAGTTTCGGTGAACCCAACGATCAAGCTGCGTTCAACTTCCTGGCTCGGTCTTTGTACGGCACAAACCCCGCTGACACGAAACTCGGTGAGGATGGACCGAGTTTAGTTTCCAAATGGGTTTTGTTTCAACTCGGTCCCATCCTGACTCTGGGCCTTCCCAAATATCTTGAAGATCTCACTCTTCATTCCTTACGTCTGCCTCCTGCACTTATCAAGAAAGATTACCAACGTCTTTACGATTTCTTCTACACCTCATCGGGGCTCGTCTTGGACGAAGCCGAGAGACTAGGCATTTCGCGGGAAGAGGCTTGCCACAACCTCCTTTTCAGCACCTGTTTCAACTCCTTCGGTGGCTTCAAAATCTTCTTCCCTAACCTCATGAAATGGCTAGGACGAGCCGGAACCCAACTGCATACTCGGTTAGCGGAGGAGATCCGGTCGGTCATCCGATCAAACGGTGGGAAAATCACGATGGCAGCCATGGAGCAGATGCCGCTCATGAAGTCCGTCGTTTACGAGACCTTCCGTATCGATCCACCGGTACCTCTGCAGTTCGGTCGAGCCCGCCGCGATCTGGTCATCGAGAGTCATGACGCAGCGTTCGAAGTTAACGAAGGCGATATGTTGTTCGGATACCAGCCTTTCGCGACCAAAGATCCGAAGATATTCGATCGCGCCGAGGAGTTCGTTCCTGACCGATTTGTTGGAGAGGAAGGGGAGAGCCTACTGAAGCACGTGCTATGGTCCAACGGACCCGAGACGGCGGATCCCACGGCCGGAAACAAGCAGTGCGCGGGTAAGAATTTTGTTGTGCTAGTGTCTAGGCTGCTCGTCGTGGAGCTGTTTTTGCGTTACGATTCGTTTGAGATTGAAGTTGGTACGTCGCCGTTGGGGGCCGCCGTGACCGTTACATCTTTGAAGAGAGCTAGTTTCTGAGTGAAATTTTCAAGGTGTTCGAAGGGTAAATCTGGAAAATGAATGCTACCAAGTAAGTAAATAGTGAAGGACAGGTGTGGTCTCCATCATGGGTTCAACAGTTAGCTTTTTAAGGACATACTAGAATGTCACTGGATGTTATTCCTTCTTGATGTATCTTTCTTCATGTGGCTATGCTTATAGATAGAGAGTATCCCGACAGCTTTTTGTGTGTGACATCATCAGATGTTGCTGCCCGCTCGTAAAGCATTATTGATGTGATTTAAGGTAAATTTAGACTACAAAGAACAAATTGTCTGTTTGGCACCCTACCTAGTTTTATAGATGTAAATGGCAATTTTTATCTTAAAAATTATAAAAAATTTAATATATTTTAATGATAAAAATATTAATTTATTATTAAATAATAAAAAATTATCATTATAAAAAAATATATTTATTTCTGATTATAATATCTATTTCAACCAATCAACCGAATAATAAATTTATTTTATAGACATATCTGGTTATATATAGCTAGCAGAAAGCGCATATGAATATGACAAGATAATGTAGTAAAAGTAAAAGAGGTGCACCGCCTTTTATGAAAATAAATAAAAATTAAATTAATGTTTTAGTAATAAATTTTAATTGATTTATAATCAATTATATTTTTTAATATTAAATAAAATTTTTTATTTGATTTATTAATTTTTATTAAATATTTAAAAATAAATTAAATAGCAAAAAAAATTATTTATCTTGTAAAATAAATATTTTTTATAATTTTTATAAATATATTATTTTATTAAAATTTATACGAATAAACATAAAAATAATAGAAATATTTTTAATATAATATACTGACTCCTGAATGAATCGAGGATAAGACTCAAAAATTTTTAATCCTCAGGTTACTTAGTGTTATCGAACCAAATAGAAATATTAAAATTGAACCAAATAAAAATATTTAAAAAATAATTTTTACTTTCTTCATATAAATATTGATAGAAGGAAACTATTAATTATTGATTTTCCATATTAACAACATTACATTTTGGGGCGTGGAGGATTGGATTCCTTATCTTGATGAAATTTTTAACGGATAATGGAAACAGAAATTAATTTTACTATTATAACATCAACAAAATAATTTTTATTTATTATTTTCAATTTTCAATTATACGTGTCGAAAACGTGGTACATGGTTGGTGTAACGGCGTGATTCAGATGACTATCAGAGGCATGTCCTTTTTCGTCATAGCACTATGAAAGTGCGCGGAATCCACTATTAAAGAGTTGGGATAAGGCAAACACGGATTGCGACTGGAGGCGACTTTACCATTTGACAACTTCAGTCGCTGAGCTCTTATTAGAATATTGAATAGTGCCATAAGTTTATGTGATAACGATTGGTTAGTTATATTTTTTTATGTGGTCCATTATTACATTTGATTCATGCTTTCCAATCATAATTATTTTTTAATGATCTTGACTCTTTTAAAATTTTTTTCAAAGATCTGCTAGATTTTTTTTTATGATACTCTTTTTTCAATCATGATAAAAAAATATTATAAATTTATTTTATATTGATTATAACTGTATTTGATGGAAGAAATTATTAGTTTTGATGATGTAAAATCAATAATAATTTTAGAATTATTTTTATTATTAATATTTAAAAATTAATTTTATGTTTGATGTAGTTTTTAATTTGATTTTAGATTAAAATTTTCATTTTTATCTCTTATTGAATAAAGATCTAAATATAATCTGATTATTTTATTATTATTGTTTTTCCTAAATATAGTCTGTTTAATTTTTTGGATTTATAACTAATTTTAAAATTGAATGAATTTTTTGATTTTTTATTAATTATCTTAATAAAATACAGAATATGGAATTGATGATTTACAGTGCTAAAATCAACAGAATTAAAATCTTAAACAATAAATTATGTTTATGTTCAAGATCTTAAGATTCGAGAATAAAATTCAACATTTGATATCTTTGATAAATAATAATTTATCAGTTATATGATATTTTTATTATATTAAAATAAAATTGGGATTTATGAGACATGAAATATTTTTTATATAAAAATAATAAAAAAATTTAAATTGCTCATACGCTTAGGTTTGGATTAAATGAATAAAATTTCAGTTGCATCCGTAAAAGAGGGCCAAAAAAATAATATCATCCAATTATATTACTTCAATTTAAAGAGTGTAAATAGGAAACAAAGAAGATTTTGAAGTGATGGCAGAAATAACATTTTGCAGATATTTCTATTGAACTGGGCCAAGGAAGGTGGGTATTAACTGCCTAACCCAAGCTTAATGTTTCATTATATGGGCCATAAGGCCCAGTAATGAAAATGAAACATATAAGAAAAGAAAATGAATTATGGCATTAATTAAGTGCAAAAACCATCCTAGTAATTTATACAAACATGAAAAAATTAGTAAGAACAATCGAAGTATTATCAATTAATACATGCAATTAAGGTGCAGCAAATGCGTCGTCTACCCACTTGGTGGTCGAAGCAATCTCGTCAGTTTTTGACGAAAATACTAAGCCAGACAACTCTTGTAGAGTGTTTCTGACTTTGTTCACCCGCTTACGCCGTTTAATCCGCCGCAAGACTTCCTCTTTGTCGAGTTTTCCGGTGGAGTGAGCAGGTTTCAAGTGGACATGGGTACTCACTAAGTTGAAGCTTTTTGTGTTTTCTTGCTCTTTGCTCTTTGGCTGGGGTTTAGACACCAAGGAAAACATATTTCGCCAATCTATTTCTCGTAACTAGGAAGATAGGGTACCGAAAATAACAGGGAAGTTGGAAGAAAGTGCTCGTGGGAAGAGGACTTGGAGTTGTGATGGCCATTTTATAGAAGGACAGGAAGTGGAGATTTTGGCAATCGTAGAGGACTTGGTCGGTGCGTGCGGTGGATTCGAGGTGGTAAAGGGTCTGGGAAATGGTGAGTTGTGACAGAATCCAACCGGTTCTGTCAGGAAATTAAGAAGTCGGTTGTAAGCATTGAGTGAGAAAACTGAAAAGTACCTTTCTTCTACTCCTGCGTGTCGTACAACAAGGGTGGTTTTCTTTATTATAGAGCAATTTTAATGCACATCAGGAAATCTTGAGTTTTGGAAAAAAGCACATTAAGCTATATATAATATATGTACATGCTTGGCCTTTATGACATATGGATAAGAATGCCCAGTTAATAACTGATTTTAAGTTAGTAAGTCTGAACCTGAACAAAAGTACGACAATAAAGGGGACAAGTGCACATAAAAGGCGGAGAGAGATTTGATTCTGTAATATTTTTAATGTCCTAAACTATAAATAACTGGGAATAACATGGTACGCATTCCAGTCCCTTACGGGAGTTTGAGGTTATTACATCATGGAAGATAGCCGTACAGAAACATAAATTTTGGATCTTTCCCAAAAATGGATCCACAATCTGATCCTGTCAAGCAACTTATGGGCCCGGGCCCAATGGGTGAGCCAGTCTTTTTTATATATATGTGAGCGGTGAACAACATATCATCTTCGGATTTGGGAGAGATACTTGTTTTTAGCCTATTATTTAATTTTTGTAAATAAAAAATAAAAAATTGCGTCGTTAATGGGAGTTGGCAACCAATCATATGCCTACAACAGGGTACGTATAACCACTGAAAAAGGATAAATTGATTGTACAAAGCTTAAGGACACAGCTGACTGACTGACTACTGACTAGTTTTTTTTTTTTGAAGAGTATCTCAGTCGATAATTAGATTAATCTTTTCAGTGGAGAGAATATCCGACTTATTTCACAGGCATTTAGCCTGCAGTCATAAGTGGTACGGTATAACATCCACCTCTTTGTGTGAGACCACTATCAACAGTGCACTTTTCATATCTAGCAATTTTTCCGGATCGAATCCGATACCTTGAATTAAGTGAACGCAGTATGCATACTGCTGCACAAACACCTCGTTGGTGACTAGTGACTAGTGCTGAATCTCTTTCAGTGAGAAAGCTTGCGGGAGTGTGTCCTCCTCATTTCAGGCTGAGTCTGTGACCTCAAACCTCGTAAATGACCACTTCTGTTACCAACTGAATTCAAGTCCAAGCCTCGGGGAGCATCAAACTCTCCTCTTTCTAGGATTCTAAGCACCTGAGAATTTAGAAATTAGCGAATAATGCCTTAGATCTTCTTTGAAACTTACTTGCGGTAGCGGGCGAATCAGAAACAACCAAGCGAGATCAAAGACTAACCTTTGACATTGGTGGTCTGGATTCGGGATCCTGACGGAGGCATAAAGAAGCAGCAAGAGCCATTGCTTGTACTTGATAAGAGGAATATTCAGGAAATATGTCCGAGGCCAAGCTTGGATCCAGCAATTGATATATATTCGTTAGAATGTCGTTCGTTCCCAACGAAGCAATGGGATGGAACCAATCGGACAAGAAATGCTGGCCCTTGTAATACTGCAACTCGCCGATTCTTTGGCCTGTCATTAGCTCTAATAAAACCACGCCAAAAGCGTAGATGTCAACAGCCTGCGTAACTTTTTCACCACTGATATACTCTGGGGCAATATACCTGGAAACAGACAAGATAAATATAAAACGATTAGCCCTTTCTCTTAACTGATTCGTTAACAACTACATCTTACAAAACATTTGGACAAATATGTATTGCCGGAAGAATATGCTTGAGAAATAGTAGTACTTGGTCATAGGGGTATAGAAAGATTAACCATAGAAAGCAGGTTATGCAAGAGTACCCCGAAGTTCCAATGATTTGCTCCTCATTGCCAATATTACATTCAGATAGCCATCTAGCAAGTCCGAAATCAGATACCTAAAATCAATAAACAATGGTCACCATTCATATTCTATCAGTTTAAACAAAAGAAACAAGAACGATAAGTAGCTCCCTCTTGCTGATGGGTAAGATTTGGTGTTCTGATTTTTAGCGTATCTTTAGTGCTAAGGATTAAATGTAATGAAATTTGGCTTCAGGAAAATAGTTTGTTTAGCATAGAAACTATGAAGTCAAAGTCATAGGTTTGAGAATCTGTCCTGACATGTTTGACATCTTTCTTATTGAGCTGTTTTATAGGTGTAGGATGTTAAACTTGGAAAACCTATTCAATGAACATAATTCATAGCAGAATGGAAACAGATTGACTCTTAGACCTATGACAAGATCCATGGACAAGTAACCATTCGGTAAAAACAAAAGCAACTATCGATTTTAGTACCAGAGGTTCAAAATCATGGGTTACGAGGATGTTATTTGGTCTCAGGTCCCTATGAACTACACAACCCACTCTGCAATCTTCATGAAGATATCGCAAACCTCTTGCTGTTCCAATTGCCATCTTCAGTCGACAACTCCAACCGATAGATTCCTTTTTATTTCCTGCTCAATGAAGAAATGCAATCAAAGAATCAGATATAAAAAATTATAATCTCTTTAGTGAGGATGTTGAGCCAATGAAATCAAACAAGCTGACAAAAATTAATTGCTTTTAGAATTATTTTTACTTGAAGAGAAATGCTACAGGTTACCATGTAAGTGGAAGTCTAAGGACCCATTGCAAATGTATTCGTAAACCAGTATTCTCGTCTTGCCATCAACACAAAAACCAATAAGCAAGACTACATTCCTTTGTTGCACACAGCTCAACACCCTTACTTCTCTGCAGAAATCAACATCAGCTTGAGAGCCTCCGGACTTTAACAGCTTTACGGCAACCACCAGACCGTCCCTCAGTACCCCTCTGTAAACATGTCCCAAACTGCCTTCTGCCAAGAAATTCATGTCCGAGAATCTATCTGTAGCTTCCGCTAGTTCCTCATAGGAGAATTGTCTTGGAGGTTTTCCAAAAACTGGTGCCTTGTGTTGGCATAAAGAGCATAATGGAGGAGGAACTGAGGAGGTTCTAACTAGAGAAACAGCATTTCTAATATTTGAGCCTACAATGCTGTCATTCTGCTGGTTCTGTACAAGTCTAGCAGCTTGACTGTCCTGATCATATTGCTCAAACTTATCAAAAAGGGTTCTGGAAGTTGGAGATCTCCTCTTGCAACTATTAAAGCAGTTCCGAGTTTCAGAAGTCTCATCATCAGCATTGTGGTTCTGAGGTATCCATAATATACTCCTACGATTAGTGGCTGCAGATGATTGCATGTCCGGGGATTGGGAGAAAAGCCTCTCCCTGTCAGAGTCAATGGAAGTATGTGAACCGTTGCAGTCCACATAATAATGCATCGGCCTGTACTTTCCTTTATTCAATCCTTCAAAAAGAGGATTTTGTTCATAAATTAGAAAGAGAGGCGCAGTGGTATCATATCTTGATAATGTGTCTTCTTTCTTTCTTGCAAAGGAAGTATTTGTCTCTTCAGGGCTACTCACAGGGGTAGGATGCTTGATCATTTGTCCCGGACAATTTGCAACATCCTTGTCCGGTGAAGAGGCAGCAGAATAGTACGGGGTTTGAAGTTCATTAGAACATCCTAGATTTAGCCGGAGAACTTTTGCCCGAGAACCTTTCATCACAACAATATTACAGCGAAGTTCTTCCATGCAATGCTTCAGCTCTTGTTTTAGTTTTCTGGTTTTAGCACAAGACATTTGTGGCATTAGCTTTAACACCATAAAAAACTCATAAGCATGCAGGCGATGATATGATATGTCCATGGCATTGAAAGCTCCTCTTTGTCAGCATCGGAGAAGAAAACAGAGTAGCCATACTGATTACCACATATTAGAAGGGATGCAGGCTGTATTAGAATTCAGAGCAATACTTATAGAGTGGCACTGGGGAAGCTTACAGGTCAACTGCCAATTAGAAAAAATCTTTGCTTCTTGGTCATACGGCAGATTGGGTAGAGGAAACTTTCTGAAGTAGGTATTTTCAGAAATGTCCAAGTTCCGAGTCCACTGTGACTAAACCATAAACTAACTATCCTAAATGCATCGGATATGACCTAGATACTTCATGTTCAATCTAACTTTTTTAACATATAACAATTTTTTTTTGGTTGTACGCATTAAATCAACAATGTCCCGGTTGTAAGATAGTTGGGACGAGGCTTCTAATATACTAGTTAATGATTAGGCCATGCTTCTATCATCAAGGAGGGCAACCATGCTAATGGAAACAGAATTCTAGTGATCCAGTTCAGTGCACACAAAAAATAAAAAATTAAAGGCTTCTTCCAACCAAGCAAATACCTACGATGTTTGTCTTGATCCAGTAGTTATGAGCCAAGGAAAAAAAGAAATAATACTTTTTATGTGAAATTACTTGTGCAGTACGACCCAGTTGGCTCCGTTGCGCCTTGCTTCACCAGCCACAACACTGCCAGTTGCAGCTGACACCACCTTAATCCTCACACGGACCTATGATCACAAAACCATATTAGCTATCTTGCGAAAAGTCGAGAAGTATATATCCACATGTATATTGCTGCAGTGACTACTGCTAGACTAAAAATTTGACCTTATGTCACCAAAAGTTACAAAAGAGTTGAGGAATTTTATTTTTGGAAGAGTCTTGAGATTTCCAAAAGTCAAAAAAACAGTCACTTTGGACAAACCTAAAAAAATAGAATTATTGAATTAAATAATATTTCCAACTCACATGTAGTGTCTACGAAATGTTTCCAGAAATAGGGTAAAGTGGGGTACGATAGGCAATATCCAATCACTTAAGAAGCTAATGATCAATAATGTATCGCAAGTCCAAATAAACAATAAATTCTAAGGGTCCCTAGTTGATCTTGCAACCAGCTATTTCAATCCCCAATGCACATGCCAATTTCCATAATTGACGTGATTTTTCTTGCACCATCTGCCAATAGTCATAGCTCAAGGCATGTTTGGGATCCACAACGACCTTCTAGCAACCTACTATTCTAAAAACACCGACAAGCTAATCAATTGCCAGAAACATAAACATGATTACAGCATATATATATATAATCGGTTGTTCATTCTCTCCATTACCAAAAATTCTCAGAAATAACCTGTAAACATGTCTCATGTACCCGCCACGGTGCATTAAGCACAAAAAGTATTACCAATAATCACCGTACTGACAGCTTTAGCATTATAAGATATTTTTTTAAAAAAATTGAGATATTTAGCAGTACACAGCCACTTTCATGGTTTTTTTTTGCACGAAAAGTAAAAAGATAAATGGGGCTGACCAATAACTTGAAAAAGACAAAGAAGCCCTTGGGTAAAAGATGTTATGGTACGGGCCAAATTAGTAACCAGGAGCTGACCTCCATTTGGTTATGAAGTTGAAGCAGCATCTGCGAACAAGACTCGGATATCTCACAAACGCGATCCGGCAACCGTTCCCGGTGACTGCTCCCGCAATCTCCAGCCAGCTTTGGAAACTTCCACGACCTCTTACCTAAAGGAACACGCATCAACACACAATTCTTGACAACTAAGTAAAAAACATAAACAAATCAAATCTATAAATAAATAAATAAATGATCCGGCGTTGAGACTTTTAATTAAACCGCATACACAGACAGAATCACCTGTCTTCTGGTCAGGCAAGACGGCGAGTAAGGTGATGCAATCGCCGGGACGGACAATGTGAGTGAGGGCCCAGGCCAGTGGGGTCTTGGATATCACTTTCTTGGCTTTCACGGCGATCACCACTCTATCCGCTTCCGTTTTGACGTCGCGTTCAATGAGACTGGGCTCGGACGTTCTCTCCGGAAGCATCATTTGGTTTGGTTTTGAAGCGGTGGACGACGTCCGGAACATTATTAGGAGGCTAAAGAATTAATATTGTGGAGAACGAGCCAAATTTCGCGGTTCAGTTTGTGTTCATACGTTAAGCGAACGAGCGGAGCGAGGCGAAGCGAAGCACATTAATTGGTTGTGGGACTGAGCTTAGCTCATGGATGTTACGGTTGTTTTAAACGGTCTAGTAGTGGGGGAAGGGGGAGGGTAAGGTCGGAAGGTACTTGGAAACCATAGTTAGTTAACTGTGAACTACGGTTGTTAGCTAGTTAAGTATTACCTAGACTCTATCATTGCATTTTATATATGGGTTACTTGCTTGATGGTCCTTAATTTGTTCCTGAATTTTGGGCTTATTTTGTGTCCAATCCCTCTCCCGGTCTATTTATTCTGTGGAATCCTATAATTGGAAACCGAATTCAAATGAAATTTTAAAATTTTATTTTATTTTAAAATATTTTTAATAAAACAATATTTTATATTTTTACCTATAATTGTGAATAAATTTTTTTATTGTAAGAACCAATCTTGATTGATTAAGAATAAGTCTAACTGATCAGTATTTTATATGTAAAATCGAGACTCAAAGCTCTTTATATTTGGTTGTTTAATATTTAGTCAAGGTTCAATCATATCTGATGATTTGATATTTATTAATTAGATTTTAAAGCATATTATATGCATTTAACCTATGTGATAAAATAACATTTTTACTTCAATTACTCTTTGCTTTAATTTTTTTTTCTATATAACAATTCTATCTAGGTATAAAAAAGTAGTAAGTTGCCATATATCGCATTATTTTACATATGCTAAGAAAATATGGTGGTTGATTGAATTGACAATATTGGACTATCATATGGGCAACAATGTTTAAATGATCTAAGTTATATCACGTTTAATGTGTATCATTTTTTTACTCAATTGGAGTTCTGAAATATTAATATTAGAATTTGTATACCTCGACCAATATGGTCTATGCGACTATGTCCATATATATGTAGAGATAAAAAAGAGTGATATTTCGATTATTTGAAAAGAATATATATATATAGACATTATATAATAAATCTTTGGAACCATCTATTTGTACATAACCTAGCAAAATGGTTCAATTCATATGTCAAGCCCTCAAAAGAAATTCTTTCGAATTAAACTATTAAAAATTGTTTGATGGGCCTTCAACTATGGTTTATCCATGATAATTCAAGACAACCAATAATTTTTCATATTTTAAAATTTTAAAATTAATTGTATTGATAATACTGTATGATAAAAAAAATATTATCGATAATAAATATATAATAATAAGTGATCTTTCTTAATTTCATAGCATAACCGTTCAATATGCATTAAGCCTTGTACCATTGTAAAGACATTCTGATATTTGATTAAGAATTCATAAATTTTAAAATTCAATTGTATTTTTTCATTTTTTTTATTATGAAATATTATATACTTTATAGTGGTCCCACAACTCAGTAAATGACAGAATTACAATTCTGGCCATGCTCCGTGCATGAATCACCATAAGATTTCTGACTCCCCAACTTCACATACATTTTCCCGTCTAATAAACAAGAAAGAATGATATTTTCAAAATTTCTTTCTACGTCGGGTGACCATCATTTCTGCGGACCCATTGGACAAGAGTTGTTAAAAAAGATACAGATGATAAAAACCTTATCAAAGAGAAGAGAGATTCTGATTTTTGAATTATGATCCAGTGGTAGTGAAAATGATACACCATTGGTTCCAACGTGGTTATGTGTGATCAAGTGGTCAATAGGAGCAAGCGATGACGACGACCCATCATCTATTGCATGATCGAGGAAGGAGAAAGAAGCCAATCATGGATGCCGTGCGCGCGAGCCACACTCTAGAGGGAAGAGAAGTTCAATGACATGTCACACAAGCATCATGTGATGATATAAATGAGCTTGTCATGGGTGTTTTGAATTTATCTTATATAATAGGACCACAATTTAAAGTCAAGATGACCAAGTCATAATGTACTGCTACATGGTCATGAATGAAGAGATGTGGGTCAGTTAAAAAATTGAATAAATCAGTAATCGATGATTTTAATAGAGAAATACTGATGATATTTTAAATATTTAATCAAGATTCAAATGATCATAATATTTGAATAAAGAATATTATATTGATAAGTTGTCTATTTAAATTAAAATTCATAAAGAGATCAATCGTGCCACGTACATGAAAATACTTGATTATTCTAAATAAATATTTGAGAAATTCAGACATAAATTAACCTATGAGAGACGTATCCGGGTTTTTCAAAATTAAATCTCCAACATAACTATGTAATGTAACTGAGGAAATATTCTTTTAATTTTAAAATATTAAATTTATTCAAAAAATTCAAACACTTTAAGGAGCCATGTTGTCATAAAATATAACAGGAGGTAGGCAAAGATGCAAACGAAGTTCACATAATAAGTTTTTAACCTAGATGGTTTTAGAAACAACATTGGGAATACATCGATATTCTGTTTCTGTGGAGGAAAGTGTGAAACCTCGGAAATTTCGAGTTACTTGGGCTCGAAAGCCGAATCAAAAGTTTACACGATCAGTAGGCTTTAGACCATATTTACGGATTGATGATGGACTCGTAATTTTATTTTGATGATTTAGAGGATAAATTTTATTTTTGAAGAATTTTTATTATTAATGAGGATTATCTTTATTTATTTGGTTGGTGATGGAAATATGAAATGGGAAATTGTATTGATGATTTCGGTATTTAGCACCATGGATAGGTCCATTGGAAGTTTAAAATGGTTGATGAATTTTCTAGGAATTTTCGGAATCATAATATGATTTATTATGATTTATCTATATTAAATTATAAGATATTCAATTTTTTTGAAAAATTTTAAAGATATTAAAAAATTAATTTTATAGTACTGATGGATAGTACTATTCATAAGATTTTTTAGGAATTTTTTGGATATTTTTCTAAGTAATATTAGATTTATTATGAATTTTTAAAGAATTATTATAATTTATAAATAATATTTATTATTATTATAATATTAATATTTCAATATATATTAATATTATATTACTAAGATCAAAATGACGTGCAGATGTGTCGTTTTGACCAAAAGGGTCAAAATGACAACATGTCCTGTCGTTTTAACCTAGTGTGGGGCTAAGTTGTTTCGCTTGAAACGAAGTCATTTAGGAAGGAGCCCATAATGACGTTGTTTCATTCAATCACCTGCTGCCGCTTCCTCCTTCCTCGGTTTCTGCTAGTCGCCGGTAACCTAACGGGATAAGGACCCGTTTCACCATTCTATTGAATCAGTCCTCTCCAAGCCACGAAAAATCCTCCTTTAGCTCCGTCTTGTTGCGAGCGATCATTCTACGGTGGAAGCATGTATTTTCCAGCTATATCTAGCTGGAATTAGGTAATAACTAAGCTCGAAAGAACCGAGTATTCTTTCCCTTCATGAATGTGATTTAGTCGACAAAATTCCCTAGTTTTAAGTGGGTTATGTTTGGGATTGAATATGGAAATCTAGGGTTGCATGACTAGATCAGTCGTCTGAGGTCCCTCCAAATGACATATCGCGAGAGTGAAAACAAGCTTGGATGAGACGTGGCAAATGCAGGAGGAGATGTAAGACCCCTAATTTTGAGTCCTAGAAGTCCAGAAACCAGTGCAGGTGAAAATACGATTTTGCCCCTGAAGGAAAGGATGTGTGATGGCCGAAATTGGTAAGATTGTTTTAGTAATTAACTTTGTTTTAAATTTCCTTTGATCTAAGTTCTTATAGATGGATAATTGCCTTAGAGATTGTCTTTATAGAGAGACAATTGCCTTAGAGATTAAAGACCCTAAAATAGGAAAGATAATTTAGAGTTTAATTATCTGATAGATTATCTTATTATGATAAGTAATTAAAAATAGTAATCATAATTCTATACCCATTCATTATAAATAGGAAGCCAACTCCAAAAAAATCATTCATAGAAGACTTACAAATTCGTACAGGCCTAAAAACCCTATACCTCCCTATAGCCACCATAATTCGCAGAAGCTTCAAACCAGCATAACTCACTCATCATTCGTCGTATCTCTGCGAGTAATAGCTTGTTGGAAAGCTCTCTTCATCCTCTTTCCAAAAATATATTTTTTTTCTTCAGTAGGTTAGTATTTCTTAGTCTAAGATTAATTTGAAAATCGGCGGCGGAATTAAGTTTTCACCAAATCTTCTTGAAATTCAAAATAGCATAACTTTCTAATAGTTTGTCAGATACTTACAAATAATAGCTTGTTGGAAAGATCTTTTCATCCTCTTTCCAACCATATATAAATAGAAGCTTGGATGTAAATATTTTCTTATTTATGGCTAAGACGAAATCGTCCTATGCCCTACTTTTAGCGACAAGATTTGCATAGTTATTTGGAATGATAAATTCAGGTTGAATCTTGTTAAGTTCCTTGTTATCACATCACACATCCAAGGGGGAGGCACCTGCAACGTCTGATCACTAGTTTTCTAATAGGTTTGGTGAGTGGTATTGGTAAGAAAATAGGGTATTCAATTGACTATTGAATATGCATGCTTAGTTTGGTTTTGTCTTTTCCTGGAGATAATTTAGGTGGTTTAGATTTATTTAATAAAGGCAAAGGAGTAGCTTCTTGTTCAGAGACAAGAGAGGTAGGATCTACGCCTCATCGGTTTCTCCAAAAACCCCTGCTCTTTTCTTGATGTTTTTGTTACCTGCCCTTGTTGTATTGCTTGCGATTGGATTATAGGGTGAGAGTATGAAATTCGGAATGAGATATGAATCTCCTAGGCTATATCGAACCCTTGAGTTAGGAATTGAGTGCCTGGGATGCAATGGTTATGTGAATTTGATAAGTTGATTGTGTTCTGATATGATTGAGGATACCCTGTTGTGGTATTATGCTTTGTACTTGCCTGTGTGTGCTTGTACGTGTCTGTGTGTCAGGATCCTGTTCCGGTGGTCATTCGGGGTAAGCGCTGATGCTCCTAGGGAGAGGAGAGGTTCTTACTGGTATGGGAGTTGTATGGGCGGCAAATCCCAGCAAGTGCACCCTGGAGGTCTAGTCCTTGTGTGGCAGGAAGCCCTGGTAGGTATGTGACCTGGGATGCTCTGGTAGGTATGTGACCAGGGAAGACTTGTCCGTATGTGGCTAGTCGACTTGTCCTTGCGAGGACAAGAAGAAAGACTTACTGATTAGTTTGCGTGTTAACCATCTACCCTTTGTGCAGTAAGTTTTGGACAACACAGGTGGAAGGGGATGGCCTTTCTTCTTCATTGCCGAGGGCAATGTGATGTGTTTCACCTGCCTGTGTACTTCTGAGCTTTCGGAAGTGTTTGCAGTCCTCCCTCAGCCATAGATTCGGCCCTAACCTCTTTTGATTGGTTTATGAATTGTGTGATCCCCTTTAGTTGTTTAGGAATGATCTTATGTGAATTGGGAGATTTGTGTTTAGGGATTCTGTAGATCTTATGATGCTGTGACCCTACTGAGATTCTTGTAATCTCAAACCGTTGTTTTTACCCTTTTTCAGGCTTAGGTACATTCACTGTTCGTGGTACCAGTGTGTGAGATTAAGGTTGCACGGCTGGACGATATCGCATCACATTTGCATACTTGTTACTTGCGCATATAACATGAATGATTGGGCAACTTTCTGGTTTATTTTAAGCACTCTCTTTTGCTTGCTATTTCCGAAACTTGTTGGAAGATTTCTTGTTGATTATTTGGATTCCTATGGGACTTGTGTGTTATGAACCCAATGATTTAATTTAAGACTTCCGCTGATGTTTTATTTACTCCGTATGATACCAGAACATGTGTCCAATATCATGCTTCAGTTGTTGATAAGCAACAAGATTAACAAGCTTAAAATCGGTAGTTTATGATTAGCCTGGTGAGATTCAAATTGGTCTTAGGTGTCATTTAGGCTTATTTGGGTTTCACGGCGGTAATGACCTTAATCGGAGCAATTATTAATAGTTAGGATTTGGGGTCGTTACAAGTTTGATAGCGGAGCATGGTTTAGGAAATGTAATTTGTTATATGCTACCAAACTCTTACAAGTTTGGTAGCGGAGCATGGTTTAGGGAATATAATTTGTTATATGCTAACTTATTTGTTGATTTTGGTGATTGCAGGTGATTGCAAGTGATTGCAGGTAAGAACATGGGCACACACACACTCACTCACTTAGGGGCTAAAACTGAAGGGGAACTAGGGATAACATGGGATTTAAATGATGGAAATAATAATAGCAGATGTGATGATTGTTCATCTTTAGTATGCCTTAATATGTTTGAGTAGATGATTAGCTATGTTTCTTGCCATTACCGAATAAATATGAATGTGAGTGATTATGTGTATTGTCGAATATGGATGATCTGTGAGTCTATATTTGCTTGATGTTTGATAATGATTTCTATGAGTGTTGATGGAATTGTCGAGAATACCTTTGCATGTGTACATGTGATTTCCGAAAATTTGTATATTGTTTTTCAGCATATACGTATCGTCCAGTGCATGCCTCTCCACCAGGTACCACTCTTTTACTAGTATTGTATTTAGTATATGTTGAGTTGTAAAGGTGTATTCATGTAGTATGGCATGCTCGAGGCAACAAAGGGACCAACGGGGTAGGTTTGAGATTCAGAATGAACAGCAACCTGTTGAGCAAGATGAGCCAAATGCACAAAATGAGCAGGAAGGGAAAGCTGAGTCCGAAAACCAACCTGAGACACCAGCTGCACCAGGCATTTACCCTGTTATGGCACAAATCTTAAATGTGTTACAAGGAATTGCTGCAAACCAGCAGCGAATGGAGGCGCAATTTCAGAATGTTCCTGCGCTTGCACCAGAACCTGTTCCTCCACTTGAACCTGTGCAGTCGGCACATCATAAGGAGACAGAGAGACTTCCCGTTATGATTACAAAGTTGCTGAAGGAAGCTCGACAACTTGGATGTAAAGATTTCGGTGGTTCAGCTGGAGCCGCAGCCGCTTGTGAGTGGATGGATACCTTATGCCGAGTATCCTTGTTCCTGCGTATCTTGGACGATGACAAGGTTGCCATTGCTACATTCTTACTTGAAGGAGAAGCCCTTGCATGGTGGACATCTGTTAGCTTGCGATTCAGGGATCGTTTTCCAACATGGGAAGAATTCCGGTATGAATTCGACGAGAGATTTTATACGAGATTCCATAAAAGCGAGCAGCGACAAGCTTTTTACAAACTTGAACAAGGCACCCATTCGGTGCTGGAATATGAAAAAGTGTTAAGAGAATTGTCCCGATTTGTACCTGAGGAAGATCGTACACCGTACCAACTTGCGAGACGATTTCAGGATGGGTTGAGCACCGAACTCAAAACCATCGTCGGTACGACACCGGTGCAGAATTTACAAGAACAAATTGTTGCCGCAACTGAGGCTGAAAAGATCATGCAAACCAAGAAGTCATCCGCAGTCACTAGTGGCGGATCCTATAGGCGAGATTCGAGGTTCAATCGGCGAAGGGGACCCTATCCTTTAAGGTCCTATCCTCCAAAAATTGATGGCAATGGAAACACCAACCAGAAGAGCTTCTCTGGTTCAAATTCCTATGGATCTTCGTGGAATTCGCAGCAACGACAATGTTACAACTGTGGCGAGATGGGACATGTTCAGAGGGAATGCCCAAAACCAAGGAGAATCACAGGCGTACCAAATACCAGCCGAAGTGGGAATGTTAACCCCGCCAGACCACCAACACGCGCACCAGAAGGACCAACCAACAGATCCACAAGTGAGGCGCAACCAAGACCAACAAGGCTCTTTACTGTGAATGATGCTGAGGCTAGTCCTGATGTGGTGACAGGTACTATTTCAGTTTTTTCTCGAAACGCTAAAGTATTATTTGATCCAGAAGCAAATAGATCATTTGTGAGTCCAAGGATAGCACTTAGCGCGGATCGTCCTCAATCTCCCTTGACTCCTCCTATTGCGGTTCTAACTCCTTTGGGAGAACAACTGATTTGTGATCTGGTCTACATCGGCTGTGCTATACGTATGGGATCGAATGTAGTCGAAGTGAATCTAATTCCATTAGACATCAGGGAGCTGGATGTGATTTTAGGCATGGATTGTCTGGCAAAATATCAAGCCCGTGTAGAGTGTTTCACCAAGCGGGTATGGTTCACATTTTTTTATGGTACCGAATACTGTTTTGAAGGCGATAGGCGAGTTGTGCCAACTTGCATGATTTCCTGGCTTAAGGCGAAGCGACTAATCAACAAAGGATGTACAGCGTACCTTGCGCATGTACAGGATATTTCTAAAGAATTCTCAGATCTGAATTCTGTTCCTGTAGTTTGCGAATTTCCAGAAGTATTTCTTGAAGACATAGCCGGACTACCACCATCAAGGGAAGTGGAATTCGGCATTGAACTAATGCCAGGTATGAATCCGATTTCCATTCCCCCGTATCGTATGGCTCCTGCAGAAATGAAGGAACTAAAGACGCAATTGGAAGATTTGCTGGATCATGGTTTTATTCGACCTAGTGTGTCACCCTGGGGAGCACCTGTTCTGTTCGTGAAAAAGAAAGACGGTTCGCTGCGATTGTGCATTGATTATCGGCATCTGAACCGTGTGACCGTGAAAAATAAATATCATTTGCCATGCATCGACGATTTGTTTGACCAACTCCAAGGTGCAGCCGTGTTCTCCAAGATTGATCAGATCTGGATACCATCAATTGCGAGTTCGTGATTCTGATATTCCGAAGACCGCATTCAGATCGCGATACAGCCACTATGAATTTCTGGTTATGCCATTCGGCTTGACCAATACACCAGCTGTGTTTATGGACTTGATGAATCGTGTGTTCCACGAATTCCTGGATAGATTTGTGATAGTCTTCATCGATGACATTTTGATTTACTCAATATCGGAAGAGGATCATGCTATGCACTTGCGAATTGTGCTTAAATCCTGAAGGATCGACGGTTATTCGCAAAGTACTCAAAATGCGAATTCTGGTTACGTAAGGTTAGTTTCCTTGGCCATATTGTTTCCGCCCAAGGTGTGTTTGTTGATCCAAAGAAGATTGAAGCCGTGATTGCTTGGGAACCTCCGCGAAGTGTGTTTGAAGTTCGTAGTTTCCAAGGCTTAGCAGGATACTACCGTCGCTTTGTGGAAAATTTTTCATCACTTGCCGGACCATTGACAAAACTGACACGCAAGGGTGAGCCGTTCATATGGAACGAGAAATGCCAGCAAAGTTTCGATGAGCTAAAGAATCGGTTAGTTTCTGCACCTATCCTTACTTTATCTGTTTGCGGAAAGGAGTATGTGGTTTACAGCGACGCGTCAAAATCTGGACTTGGATGTGTCTTGATGCAAGATGGGAAATTCATTGCCTACGCTTCAAGGCAATTGCGACCGCACGAGATGAACTACCCTACACATGACCTGGAACTTGCAGCCGTGGTATTTGCCTTAAAAATATGGCGACATTATTTATACGGCGAGACGTGTTGAATCTTCACTGATCACAAAAGCCTGAAGTACCTCCTTACACAAAAAGAATTGAATATGAGACAACGAAGATGGGTGGAGTTGATTAAAGACTACGATTTGATCATCGAATATCATCCTGGCAAGGCGAATGTTGTTGCTGATGCCCTGAGCCGAAAGTATCATCCCCCTTCCCCAATTTTGGCCTATATGCGCACCTATTACCTACCGATGATGCTGGAATTGAAAACTAATCGTGTGCATCTTGGCACCGATTTCTCTTGTTCGTTGTTGGCACGAATTGAAGTCGCACCTATCCTAATTGAAGAAATCCGGAATCAACAATTAGAGGATCCAAAACTTGCTGAAATTCGGACGCAACTTGCTGATGGTGTTGATGCCATAGTTCGTGATTTCAGAATACGAGATGACGAAGTATTAGTCTTCAGAAACCGGGTATGTGTTCCACAAAATGTTGATATTCGTAACCTTACTCTATCGGAGGCGCATAGTTCGAAGTTTGCTATTCATCCTGGAAGCACCAAGATGTACCGAGATTTGAAGGGGCAGTTTTGGTGGCCAAATATGAAACGTCATATTGCTGAATTGGTGGCCAAATATGTATGGTGAGCATTTTCTCTGAATATGTTGAGGACATCATAGAAGTCTTCGTGGATGATTTCACAATATATGGTGATTCCTTCGCAACATATTTAACTAATCTGACCAAGATCCTACAGAGATGCATCGAAAAAGACTTGGTGCTTAATTATAAGAAACGTCACTGCATAGTGGATCAATGGCTGATTTTGGAACATATAGTTTCAGTTAGAGGCATAGAGGTGGACTAGGAGAAGATTGAGACCATCAGGACCCTGCCATACCCCACAAACACCGAAGATATCAGATCTTTTGTGGGGCATGCTAAGTTTTATCGTAGATTTATCAAAGATTTTTTGAAGATCACTCAACCGATGTGCAGATTGCTGCAGTAAGATGCGCCATTTGAATTTTCATAGTATCAATTATCAAGATGAGCTTTTGACAAGATCAAAAACTTATTGATCTTAGTATCAATTATAAAAGCCCCTAACTAGTCCCAACCATTTGAGATTATGTGTGACGCTGGTAACCATATAGTTGGAGCTATACTTGGATAGATGGGGGGTTGAGACCCCGCTACTCTATTATGCATCTAGAATGCTTGATATAGCCCAGGTTAACTATTCCACTACAGAGAAGGAATTGTTAGCAATAGTATTTTCTTTGGAGAAGTTTCACCCGTACCTGTTGGGGACTAAGGTTATGGTATACCTCGACACCACTACCCTTCGCTATTTGATGATAAAAAATAAATCCAAACTAAGATTGATCAGATGGATCCTGTTACTCCAAGAATTCGACTAGGAAATCAAAGAGAAAAAGAGGGCTGAAAACTATGTTGCTGACCACCTGAGCCGACCGATGACCATAATGGACCCCGAACCACTCAGAGAAGCATTCCCAGATGAGCATATCCTATGGGTGGGTCTGTGAGACCCAACCTACATAGGGGTTCAAGTTACTCAATCCCACTTCGAAAAGGAATGGGGGAGATTTGGGGCTTATATATGTCGTGTAAATGGATTATATGTAACAAGTTGCATATTTTGAGCCATGTGGTTACAAAGCCAACTCAGTGTTACAGTTGTGATCTATCACATGCACATACACGTTCGGACCTACTGGGCTAAGAGTCCGGGGGCCGAGTTATTACAAATGATGATGGAACCAATCTCGCTCTCTCTTTCGTGGGGGCTTGGGTCGTATTGTGTGTTAAGTTCACGTTTGGGCCTAGTTACATTTGCACTCCCCTCGTGAGGACACGAGATTGATAAGGAGGGGAGATTGTGAGACCCAACCTGCATAGGGGTTAAGTTACCCAATCTATATCGGAAAAGAGTAGGGGAGGTCTTGGGATTATATGTGTTATGTGAATGGATCATGTGTAATAAGTTGTATCTTTTAAGTCATGTGGTTAGAAACCCAACTCAGCATTATACTTGTGATTCATCACGCGCATATACACGTCCGGAGCCGCTAGGTTGAGAGTCTGGGGGCCAAGTCATGACAAGGTGAGACTGTGATCAACCCTTTGGAGCATATACCTATACCTACTAGAAGTATTGCCCCATCATCATGGTATGTAGATATTCTCAACTACATAGTAATTGAACAACTACCAGAAGACAATGAATCGAAATGAGAGAACCAAGATAAAGAGTGAATCAAGATTCTATATATGGGATGAACCAAATCTTTGGAGGTACTGCACAGATCAGATCATTCGCAGTTGCATTCCAAAATCTGAACAGCATTCGATTGTGCAATTTTTCCATTCAAAAACGTGCGGGGATCACTTTGGACTTTGATGATAGCTTAGAAAATTCTAGAATGTGGATTCTTCTGATCCACAGTATTCTATGATGCTTATCAGTTCTGTAAGAATTTTTTTTTAGTGTCAGTTTGAAGGATTATTAGGGCGTAGAGATTAAGCCCCCTAGCAGCCTATCATAGTTTACGAAGTCTTCAATGTTTGGGACATAGATTTCATGGGGTCTTTCCTATCCTTATTCGGCAACATATATATTATTTTGGCAGTGGATTATGTATCAAAATGGGTAGAAGCCAAGGTCACAAAGAAGAACGATGCCAAGACCATGGTGAACTTCATTTGTGCTAATCAGTAATGTGGTGCCTAGGGCCATAATCAGTGACCGGACGTCACATTTCTGCAACCAAATCTTCTAGAATCTATTGAAGAAGTATGGTGTGGTATACAAGACCTCCACTGTCTATCATCTATAGACTAATTATCATGATCCGGCCCCCGGACCCTCGGCCCAGCGGGCCCGAACATGTATGTACGTGTGATGGATCACAACTACAACGCTTAGTTGGGTTTTTAACCACAGGGCCCAAAAGATGCATCTTGTTATAAATGATACCATCACACCTCCATCGCTCCTTTCCGATGTGGGATTGGGTAACCTGACCCCACCTACGGGCTGAGTCTCATAATCTCCCCTCCTTATAGACCTCGTCTCCTTACGAGGGGAGCCAAACGTAACTGTCTTAGGCTAAAACTCACGGGCCCAAATGTGAACACATAACACGGCCCAAGCCCACCCGGATGAGAACGAGATTGGCTCCGCTACCATTTGTCACGACCTGGCCCCCGGACCCTCGGCCCAGCGAGCCCTGACGTGTATGTGCGCGTGATGGATCACAACTGCAACGTTCAGTTGGGCTTTTAACCACAGGGCCCAAAAGATGCATATTGTTACAAATGATACCATCACACCTCCCTCGCTCTTTTTCAGTGTGGGATTGGGTAACCTGACTCCCCCTACGGGCTGGGTCTCACACTAATGGGCAAGTCAAGGTCTCTAATAGGGAATTAATGATAACCTTATAGAAGACAATCAATCCAACCTGAAAAGACTGAAGCACTAGGCTTAATGATGCTTTGTAGGCTTATAAGACTGCATACAAGACCCCTATTGGCACCACCCCTTTCAGACTTGTGTATGGGAAAGCTTATCACCTACCGGTGGAGATTGAGCATAGGGCCTATTGGGCTGTCTAGCAATGCAATGCTGACCTTGAGAAAACTGGACAAGAAAGGCTATTACAGTTGGACGAGCTTGATGAAATCCGATTGAGTGCATATGATAGTTCAAGATTCTTTTAGGAGAAGGTAAAGTGGTTTCATGATGACATAATAAAAAGAATACCTTCTCTATGGGGCAGAAGATCTTGGTATATCATTCTAAGCTCAAGCTATTCCTGGGCAAGCTACGCTCCAAGTGGATGAGCCCATTCATTGTAACAGCTATCTACTCACGTGGGGCCATCGAAATAAGCATTCAGGAGACTGGCAAGGTGTTCAAAGTCAACTCACATAGGGTAAATTCGTATTATGAATTACCAAGGACCACCAAGTAGTATGAGCTTGGTGTTCTCGAGTATACCTAATCATAATGGTGAGTTGATCGAGCAAATGATCTTAAACAAAAGCGCAACTAGGAGGCAACGTAGATTTTTTTTTACTTTTTTCTGTTGTTTTTATTTTGCAGGATACAGGAACTCTGTATAGAATCTTCCTTTGTCGGTGCATTTATATCACTAAGGGCTAACTAGGGGTAGATCGAGGCCGCTTAGGAGACTTGCCTACCCCTCACAGGTTCCATTTAAGTTGTTTTCTTGCTTTATTTTTGTGCTTACATGCTTAGGGGAAAGCATGATGATATCTATATATATTTTTCATTGTTTTTCCTCGTACTTAGTCATGTTTATCATACTTATTTGCCATATATGGATAGAAATTTTTGCTAGAATATTTTTGCTAAAACTTTTTGGTGATTGTCTCTAAGTTGATGCTTGACGTCTGTTAGAAAATCAAACGCTGATCACTTAAGGTACTTTAGATGTATGAAAATAGAAGATTGAACTCTTGATATGATATGACTAATGCATGATCTAGGAATACTATTATATTAACCCAAAATAAAATCACATGCACAACCTCAGTAAGATTCGAGACTTTTCAAAAAGGCACATCTTCTGATTTTAATTTTATTTTAGAGATTTTCACATAAGGTTGAATCTAGAACTTTCCATTGACATCTTCATAAGTTCACATGCAAATTAACCTTTGGAATATGACTCAGGCATTTAGGGTTGAAACCATTATGCGTACATAACCCTTTTCTTGGCAGCCACTTATGAATATAATCCATAGTGACCCATTTTGAGTCGTGGCTCTATTCCTTTTCACACATAAATTCAATCAGCTACCCTACCATGCCCCCGAAAGAACCCTGGTAGTCATTCATAGTGTCACAAAAGGAAGATAGCATGGAAACATCTCCTCAAAGAACACTCCCCCAAACAAAGTGAAGCTTGCACAAAGATCCTCAACCAGGGCCTTCCTGGGATCACAGAAGTTCGTTAGGCTATAATTTTTTCTTTCAGACATAAAAAAAAAACCTAGAGTTTGCATAGCTTAAAAAAATAGAAAAAAAAGGAAAAAAACCTGGGAAGTGTCAGAAATAAAGAGAAAGCAAATCAAAATACTCAGAAAAAAGGAGTGAAACAAGAAAGAGAATACAAAAGTTCCCCATGCAAAAGCAAAGACCTTTAACTGATTACTTAATCTCTCAAAAGGCCCCAACATACCTTAGCCATAACCCCATTAAACCCCAAAAGACCTGTATTCCAACTGTTATGTGTGGACGATGAGTAAACACATGTTCTAATTATTTTAAGTATCATTAAAAATATGTGATTTGATTGGAAAATTTGACAAGCATCTTGATCAGCATAAGTTCTTGATTAAAAGGAGTGGATATTTGATATTGGAAATACATTCTGTGTATTCTTGTGATTTATGCTATGATTCCTTAGACTAGAGTATATGCTTAGGGACAAGCATATGGAAAGTATAAAGATATTTAATAGCATGTTTATTATGCTGATTTTGTCTGATATTTTTGGATAGATTTCACACTTAAATCAATCTAGATATTCTATTTATTATGTTATTTAATCTAAACTATGGTCACAAGAGACTTGCAAATTTTGTAGCTAAAAATGCTGAAATCAAGGACAGATCGGGGCCTCTGAGATTCTCAGGATTGAGAGGATATACGGACTAAGCGTACATGTTAAAGGAATGATTATTACCCCAGAAGATCTACTTTCCTATTTTGGCACTTACAACGAGATTTTCTTGATTTGGAAAATAAAATAATTAATTTGGGGATCCTTCGAGATCCATTTTGAGGGTATATATGCTTACCCAGACCGTCTGTGGTTGACATCTCTTATCTTACCTTTTGCTTTCAGTTTACTTTAGATTTTAGTTTAGTGCTCGTTAGACTATGAGTAACTAATTATTTTCATTCCAATCTAGACTTGTAGCTAGACTCGAGCCCCAATGAGGCCTCGGTTTACCATTAGAAAAATTTTGGTTTTCAGTCTATCTTTCCTTTGCGCAATTTCATGGTTTCCATCTCTTTTGTTTTTAATCAACTCAATAGAATAGATTCCAACATTTAAAATCAGTGCGAGTATCGTATTGCTGTGAATGACACACTTGGTAGGACGTAAGAGGAAAAAAAACACTTGGTGAGAGAAATACGAGAGAAAAGAGAGGATAGCTGAGGGCTGACGACGTTCGCAGCCTGAGACTAGGGTCATCAAAAAGATGGGAAAGCGAAGAGGTCTTTAGACATTCTGAGTCCCTGGAGTGCCCATAGTCGTACTAGGCAGCCCCTTTATGGTAGTTGGATTGAACTAGAGTTTCCTATCCTAAGGAAGGTCCGTGACTTTAGTTCGGGCACAACGCACAAGGAAGGACTTGATCGCTATATTATCTAAATACAACACCATAACAATTTGTTCTCGTTACGTATAAATGTTTAGTTACAACTTTGATTACAACTTCTTACAACAATCTTCTATTACAACTAACGGACAGTACATTATGGTCACGGTATACACTCAGCGTCACTACAGCTATAGTTCTCGTTTGGACTCGATCCCTTATCCCTAGTAGATTCGACCCTTTTTGCTACATACTACTATATAGTTGAAGGAGATAATTTGGAGTGACAAACGATAATCTATCATAAGTTTATAATATGTTAATAATAATTTAATACTTCCGTTTTCAGAAAAATTAAAACAAGTTGATTTCTACAAATTTCATAACATTAATTCATATTTTATTATATAAAAAGATGATATATTTAACATTACATATAAAGGAATCCATGTCAAGCACAGCTCCCCTGTAAGCAAGCCCAAATAGTTTTCCCAAACCGGGAACCGCTGCATATGCTTCTTTCTTATCACTTCGTGATTTGTGAAAAAGTTTCTGCGCCTTACTGCTGGTGTCACCTCTGTGGATCAGCAAGCTGCTAATTTCCATCAATCATATGATACTGCTTTAAGTTGACAAAAATTTCATCTGTTACCTTAGTGGGTCTTATAATACAGTTTGTGGCCTAAGATTATGATATTCCGGGTATATGTGATGTTTCTGACTCAAATTATTATTCACATAAATAATAATTACTGTTCATATTAGCAACAGTAATCTGAGTTAGGAATATGATACGTACACCCGGAACACCATAAAATCGTCTCAGGTTGTGTATCTTCTCAATTTGTGGGGCGGTGACAACTCCAAGGATCAGCTATCGTCTGTCTATCCATCAAAGCCTTAGTGCATTGTCTCAGTCTGTCAAAATTTCACACGCTAGCTTCTTATTTTAGACTTCCATCTCCATCAATCAACCATACACTTATTTTTTAAATTATCCTTGCGTCTGAGTTGTTAACCACTATCAAAATATTTGATGCTCTATCTGACTCGTAGACAGGATAAGGATAAGATTAGAAATAGATATAAAAATTTGTGCTGTTTTATCGTTAGTCACACCATCATTCATTTCTGTCGTTTCTGGGATGCATAATGTTGCAAATATTAATGTTGCCCAAAACGTGATAACTCAAATATCATCGTACGTAACCTTTAGAGGAAACCATGGAGTTTTGTGTTTTGATCCCAAAAGTTTATGTACTAATCGTATTTGGATTTATAGCAACGTTGATCTACTACCTGTTATGGATGCCAAGAAGAGCAAGCAAGAAAAGGCTGCCACCACAGGCTGGTGGTGCATGGCCAGTCATTGGCCACCTACGTCTTCTATCAGGGACACAACCACCGTACATAATCATGGAACAGTTGGTCAGCCAAGTACGGTCCGATATTCACCATTAAGGTTGGTGTGCATCGAGCTTTGGTCGTAAGCAATTGGGAGCTGGCTATGGAGTGCCTGACAACCAATGACAAAGCTTTTTCCAACCGTCCCGAAGGGCTTGCCAGTGAGATCTTGGGATACAATTATGCTATGTTTGGCCTATGGACACTATTGGCGCCAAATTCGCAAGATAGCCACTCACGAGCTTCTCTCTACCGACCGGCTAGAGAGGCTCAAACATATTCGAGAGGCTGAGATAAAGGAAGCTATTGATGGGTTATACCAGAGATGGTTCAAGAACAGAGATAGCAGTTCGAGTAAACATTTGGTGGAAATGAAGAAATGGTTCAGAGGCGTATCGCTAAATGTGATTTTCAGGATTACTATGGGGAAGCGGTACGTATCTACTGAAGATGATGCGAGTGATGGATGGCGAGATGCAGTAAGGAATTTTTTCGAGTTTATGGGGAAGTATCCGGTGTCAGATTCGCTCCCATTTTTGAGGTGGCTGGATTTGGTGGGATAAGGTGAAAATAGTAATAAAAAAAAAACAAGTATTTAATGAAATTGGGTCTTGATGTCTATTTCCTTGTCCTTGGCGAGGAGGAATTTTTAAATTATGTTTTTATGAGATTTGTTCTTGATGGGGTATAAAAAGACTACAGTACTATTTAACATAAGGAAGAAAGAAAAATAAAAAGAAAATTTTGATAATTCTGTCAGCCTTGGTTGTGATTGACAAAGTTTTCATATTCTTAATTTTTATTGGTTCAATTATTGATATGGTGTTAAAAATCTTCATAAATAATTTTCTAATTAAATAAAGAAAGATTATTATTTATTTTATCAAAAATAAATATAAATTTTAATAATTATTTTAACAAATTTATTTCAATCTATGAAGAACTTTGGAATGTCTCCAAGCTCTTTGTCATGGAAATTTTGTCTATACCCTGCTCCTCTATAATTATTACCAGTTTACCACAACTGCGTTGTTGTTGATATGTAAACAGACAAGAAACTTTACGTAACTGTCTGAAAAGATTCATCAGGATGCACGCACGATATGATTACACTTTTGAATTCCAGCCTGCAAGTTTTCTCACATGATCATGGTCAAAACTTCAAGTTTATTTTTTTTAGTAAATACCAGATATTATAATTTATATCATATCATTTCGTATTAAATTCATTTTTTAATTATTTAACGAAAAAATCATAAAACTAGATACTCATTTGTGAGTTTACTCCTTTTAATACTGGGGAATGATGTCTTCCGGAGCCACGAATCCTTCCAGATTTACACTAAATCATCACCGAAGAATACTGATTATGATGGTCTCTAATTTATTTTCTTTCAAGTTAGCTTATGCTGGAGCATATGCCCGTATTTAGTAAATAATGGTCAATTTTGTATTGTAACTTGTAGAATTTATATTAGTCGAAAAAAAATTGGTCAAGACAAAACCCATCATAATTAAAAATAACATTTGACTAATGTCATCAGCTAAAATAATTGAAGTTGGCTTTCCTTTGCCAATAATGCAACCCTGTTTCATTATATGTGTTTGTTCCTAAGATTTTCACTACATAATTAATTTTGGTCTTTTGTCGTGTTTCGGTTACCTTCGTTAACATATGTCGTTCCAACATCATAGGCAATGTCTTAACTTAGTCTCGTTATAATATACAACATTTTAAAATGTTGTTAACAAACCAATGACACTAAAATCTAAAGCAAGATGAACTAATTTATTCTTTAGTTACTTGGATTTTCATCTCGCCTAGTTAGAATATTAAGATTAATCTGGTTGCTGATTGATTGAAATATTTTTATTGTAAAAAAAGAAAATCATTATTGACTTTAAAATTTTCTATTTAATCTGAACTTACCCTTAATTGCTGCCGCATTCTGATATCTGGATTAACTACATGTATCATTTACTAATACAGTGAGAAGAACTTCAGGTTCATGGATCCAAACAAGGAACTAATTATAGTAACTGGGTTCACTTCGTTATTGTTCCTATGCTTTGCAGTACTGCTCCTAAGGAAGAAGACCGTTGAAAAGAGCAACGGTAGGAAGGCTCCGGAACCCGGAGGTGCGTGGCCAATCATAGGGCACTTCCACCAGTTGGGCGGTGCAGATCAGCTTCTTCACAGAACGCTTGGAACAATGGCAGACAAGCATGGGGCAACTTTCAGTCTCCGCCTCGGCTGTCTTCGTTTTTTGGTGGTCAGTAGCAAAGAAATCGCAAAAGAATGCTACACTACTCATGACAAAGTCTTTGCTTCTCGTCCAACTACAACAGCCACAAAGCACATGTGTTATGACAATGCGGTTTTCGGTTTTGGACCTTACAATTCTTACTGGCGAGAGATGCGAAAGATGGTAACACACGAATTTCTTTCCACCGGCCCACTGGAGATGCTCAAGCTTGTCCAGGCTTCTGAAGTTGACGTGTTAATAAGGAAGCTTTACGATTTATGGGTTGAAAATAACCATCTACCGGTCATTGTTGATCTCAAACAGAAGTTTAGAGATTTGTCACTTGCCGTGATTGTTAGAATGGTGGCTGGAAGACGGTACGGTGATCCCTCTAATGATGGTGAGGCCAAGCGGTGTCGCAAAGCTGTTTCTGAGTTCTTTCATTTGATGGGAGCATCTGTGGTTTCAGATGCTTTTCCATTTCTACGGTGGCTGGATTTTCAGGGTCATGAGAAGGCGATGAAAAAGACAGCTAAAGAATTCGATGAAGTCTTTCAAGGTTGGCTTGATGAGCATCGTCTTGCTAGAGTTTCAAGAAAGACCAAGGCAGCGGAAAATCAGGAGGACTTTGTTGATTTGTTGCTGTCCCTTGAAGAGGCAGGACACTTTTCTGATTTCCCATATGATTCAGATACCGTTATCAAGTCTACCTGTCTGGTAATAATAGTTTTATGTTATGAAGGATCCTTAGGTTTAAGTTATAGAATTAAAGATATCTGATCTCAAGTTCGACTGCAGGCTTTAATCTCTGGTGCCAGTGACGCAACGGCAACCACACTGACATGGGCTGTCTCGCTACTCCTGAACAACCCCCACACACTAAAGAAGGCACAAGAGGAACTAGACCTTCAGGTAAGCAAGGGGCGTATAGTTGAGCAATCAGACATTAAAAACCTGGTCTACCTTCAAGCCATAATCAAGGAAACTCTTCGTCTTCATCCTCCCGCAACCCTCTCAGGACCTCGAGAAGCTATGGAAGATTGCACAGTAGCTGGCTATCGTGTGCAAAAGGGCACACGGTTGATTGTAAATGTATGGAAGATTCATAG
The DNA here is from genome assembly GCA_019739055.1 of Passiflora organensis. NCBI lineage: Eukaryota > Viridiplantae > Streptophyta > Magnoliopsida > Malpighiales > Passifloraceae > Passiflora > Passiflora organensis. Next base: position 2,778,707 of record JAEPBF010000191.1, on the reverse strand, counting down.
AGATCCCATGAATTGGTCAGACCCATTGGCTTTCCAACCAGAGAGATTTCTCACTAGCAATGCGGATATTGATCTCAGAGGTCAACATTTCGAGCTGCTTCCTTTTGGCTCAGGCAGGCGATCTTGCCCAGGTACATCATTTGCTCTCCTAGCTCTTTATCAAACGCTTGGTAGCCTCCTCCATTCCTTTGATTTGGAAACCTCAACGGATTACCCTATTGACATGACCGAGACGCCTGGAGTGAATGTACCTAAGGCAAACCCATTGCAGATCCTCATTGCCCCTCGTCTTCCAATCAAACTCTATATTTGAAGTGTGGAAGTTGGACATGTAGTGAGACCATTATGATGGGACTTAACTCGGCTGTCTCGTTGATTGTCCTCTACAGATCTGATACTGTTTATGCTGATTTTTTACTGCTCTATATATTATTCCCAAACCGGCTTTTGGGCTTATGCTTGTTTTCACTGCTCTATATAATATTTTTTCCTGACCATGACCAGTTTGTCTTTGCAACTAGTAAAATTTATGTTTGTATCATGGTCAGGAAAAAATATTAAAATCTGTCAAGACAAAACCCACAATAATTAACATAATATCTGGTTAATGTCATCACCTACGAAAATGACTGATGTTCCCATTTCTTCGCCAATAATGGAACCCTTCTTTACTATAAAATTCGTGGATATTCTTCATATTTGACTATCAATGTTGATTTTCCTAATTTTTTATCGTGCCAACATTGTTCAGAACACATTAAATATTTGTCCACCAAATCTTCATAAGGTGATCAGATCCTTTTTTGGTCCAAGGCTGGAGATTGATTAAGTGGTATGTGATTTATATATCTATGTTCATAAGATCCTAAAAGATTTTTACTACATTTTTAATTTTGATTTAACTACCTTCATTTACGAATAACATATGTTACTCCAACATCATATGTCATGTCTTACAATTGATTTAGAAATTATGGCTATTGTATACGTCAAGATAAGAGAATTCGGGATATTATAATATGAATTTAGTGCTCCTTCAATTTCCTAGTGAATTTTTAAATGTTGCTTGTTTAAAAAAATCGCACTAAAAGCCAAAGTAAGAGGAAATAATATATTTTTGGTTTATTTGGGTAGTTATCTTGTTCGAATATCAATACAAATTATAATTATGGATAATAAACTTAACTTTCACATAGTTGAATAATAAAATTTATATATTAAGATTTCGATTTGGGATGGTATTATTCATACAATTTGATTTCTTATAATAGTATAAAGAGAGTACCTGATCTGCATTACGATCAATGGATTAACTACAAGCATCATTAACTAAGAAATTGAGAAGAACTTCAGGCTTATGGATCCATACCAGCAACTAATTATAGTAGCTGTGTTCACTTCGTTATTGCTCCTATATTTTGCAGTGTTCCCATGGAATTAAGAAGACTGTTAAAAAGAACAAGGATAAGAAAGCTCCAGAACCAGGAGGTGCATGGCCAATTATAGGTCACTTCCACCAGTTGGGCGGTGCTGATCAGCTTCTTCACAGAACGCTTGGAACAACGGCGGACAAGCATGGAGCAACTTTCAGCCTCCGCCTTGGCGCTCTCCGTGCTTTGGTGGTTAGTAGCAAAGAAATTGCAAAAGAATTTGATCTCAGAGGTCAACATTACGAGCTGCTTCCTTTTGGCTCGGGAAGGCGATCTTGCATTGGAACATCATATGCACTCAAGTCTCTGTATCTAACGCTTGGTAGACTCCTACATTCATTTGATCTGAAAACCTCGACGAATCAGCCTATTGACATGACCGAGACGCCGGGAATTAATGTACCAAAGGCAACCCCATTGCAGGTTCTTACATCCCCACGTCTTCCACACGAACTCTACATTTGACGTTAGGAAGTTGGACATCCAGTTAGACAAGCATAATGGTGTATGGGACTCTACTCAGTTGTCTCGTTGATTGTCCAGTTCTGGAGATCCGATCATATTGTTAATAATATTGTGCATCATTATTCAAAATAAATAAATAAAGATTACAGTTACCTTACCTGATACAGAGGCTATAAAATTTACGAAGAACAAAATCTGCCTGAAGCCTCTGAAGCAAAGAGCTTCAATTTCCGGACATGCTAAAGTTTAAATTCAGCTTAACCCACCAAAGGTATTAGTGAACTACTTTGAAGAAATTATTCCTTGCACTGTTTTCCTTTACAATTAAATACCATAATTTATATTTTTGATCCAGTTAAATCTGTCTTTAATTGGTTGTAAGATGTAGTAAAATGAATAGTAATTATTACTAATGATGGATTTCTTTATTTTTTTAAAAAAATATCATAATATAATTCTAGAGATGTAAATTAATAATAAAACTCGTATTTAACAACTTCCAATTACTGCATACTTCATCCTCCCACATCTGAAACCACAGCTTGTTTATCTGTGTTGATATAAAAAGGTCTTGCTCATTCCCTACCAAGCTGTTCTGCGCCAATCCATAAGTCTGGCCGGAAAAAAAAAACTTGATCGATCGGACAGAATCTGCTTGGAAATTCCTGACACTAACTCTCCATATAACAGAGAAATTGATCTTTTTAAAAGACCAAAATGTCATATTTGTTGCAGTTTATTTGTCTCGTTTCCTAGTAGCTGTTTTGTTGGTATGGCACTAACCTGAAGTAACAAAGAAAATAAAGAGAAGATAGTGGGCGATGTGGGACAAAGTAGATGGTGTTCGTTACAAAGAGACACATCTTGGCCAAGAATCTACTGGAAGATATTATACAATGATGAAGTTGACAGAAAAGAAATAAGAGAATACCTAATATTCTGAATTGTCTGGGCACTTTTCAACTCTGATTTCTGAATAGTTGGTGCTTCCATTATTTTCCAAGCAAGGGACGACCCATAATGATTGCTGGACAACCCACAACCTGCTATTTATTTTCCTCACTCCCATAATTATAACTGCCATACACTGCATGCTCCTTCGTTGCAGTAATCGTTGGATCTAACTATCAGAAAACTATTTTTCCTCATAATTTTGGATTAACTGTCAGTCCAAACACTTACAAGTATAGAAGTTCATGACTTGTGGACCCAATGAGGGAGCAAGGAATCATAGATGGCGTTGCAGGTCCACCTCCACAGTGCCTCAATGGTGGTCCTAGTCCTGGTACATCAGTACTAATTACTACGTATTGGAATCTATTCCAGAGACGTGAATGCTGCGTGGTTGTACTCTTGAATGGAATACCATAAGATGCCCATCTTTTCTAGTCAAAACATGCAGGGTCCTTATGGATGAGCTCTAGCTAGAACATGCCCAGCAACAAAGTTTAACCCCTTCTATTTTCCTTCTTGTTCTCTGATATCGATGCCCACAATCAAGCAGCAGAGTTGGCATATATCCATTTGTGGATTGACGACTACCGAGCAAACCAACATGTATCTGCTTGTTGCTTTTATGAGTACCATCATGGTTCCTATGACTAAGGTGCAGAGCAATGAAAACCAGACGTACTTGGCCTTGGCGTGCTTATATATCCTGGCAAACAAACCAGCGTGTGGCTGTTTTATGTAATCGAATAGGAGTCTACGATTTTCAAAATGCTGCACAGAAGTCTCCTTATTTGTTTTAAAATGAAAAGATTATTCCGACAAACATCAATTATAAATAAATCCAGTTAAAATTACCGTAAATGATACACAAGAATAAGATCCATCAGAATTGGATGGCTTGATCAGGACACCTATGCTAGGTTCCTAGGAATATCGCGCGCTTCTCTAATTAGGTTGCTTGTCTTACAGCTATCGTTCCAAAAGAGAACGTTATCCGTTGGGTTTAGGGCTTGAATTTAATACAAGCTCTTCAATGAAATTGCAGGATATCTGACTCCGACTTCTTAAACAGGTGAGACAGGCCTGATGAGGGCTTCAGATCATAAAAATGCTACTATATACATGACGAAGAAACATAATGAAATCTTAGGACTCCACATGATTTTGTATTCTTAATTACTTGATCTTGCTAATTAATGCAGCCGCAAGGGGTATTTAGTTAGCAAGAGATAATGCAGTTTTCAGACTGCTGTGACGACGGAAGCTCTCCACAGGGCAGTCAAAGGGGGCAGATGTAATCTTACAAATTTCTCTCTTACATAGGAATTGATGTACAAGCCACATGGATGCTAAAAGAACAGATATGATTTTAGGTTGAGAACCGAGTGGCTAATGTAATGTAATTGCATAAATATGTTCTATAGAATTTCTTATTGGGCTAAAAATTTAGGTTAGGGATGTTTCATTGGCATAAGCCTGATGATTCATAATTTTAATTATCAGTTATTACCCATTATATTGCTTTAGTGATTACCATATAAATTCATAAAATTAGTGTTTTCAACGTGCAAATACATTTGAAGAAGGATAGATATTTCAGTTTAGAATAATTATTTTATTTTATTTTATTTTATTTTTATCAAGATATCAATAATTAAATCTGAAGATGATACATTATAGTTATTGTTATGCTCAAAATACATTATCAATAATTATTCTATTTTATTTTTATCAAGATATCAATAATTCTTTTGTTATTGTTATGCTCATTTCTAGCATTCTTAAACCAAGAAAATAACTTGTCTCGATATGGAATCTCTTAACGTCACTCCTGAAACATTATTCTGAAACCTGGGTTTGTAGGCTTAGCTAGCAACGTCACTCACATGAGTCACAGGCTTATTATCTGTGTTGCTAATGCATTAACCATCTATGGGTATTTGGATTTAAACATCAATCATTTATGATGAGCCAGACACTTACACAAAGAAGACTATTTAGCCGATTGGTTGCTAGTGAACATCTTGCATGTCTATATATCCAGAGACTCGATCACAGTCCTAAATATCTAACTAAGTGTCTTGTGAATCGTGGCAATTCATCAAACTACATGTCATGCTCAATGATCTTGCACTGCCTGAAATTTGATCAGAATCCGCTAGCGATTTAACCTTGTACTAGCTAGTTATCTAGAACATGTGTTTGCGTGTATTAAAGTTACCAAACTTTTTTCCTTTTGTCAATATGAAGACAAATTTGGAAGAACATGAGAACTGGTAAGTGCACGGTCATGGAAAGATTAGATGAATGTGTCCGTTAGTGTTTAACATTTGAGAAGGGTTAACTCGTTTGAAGCTTCAGCATTTTCCATTTGCCAACTGGGCCTCCCGAGAGTGAACTCTAGGTTGAGCAGCATTCCTGAAGATGATGACAAGGAGCTAGTGTCCAACCTCTCCTTCACGCCATCAGACACCTCAAGGCCTGCCTTGGGGCCGTCCTCCTGCATAAATAATCATATACTTGACATTGGATAATAAGCTGGTAGGACGTCACTATTTCTTCTTCTTTTTTTTTTTTATAGTTTCGCTGTAAGGTACGAAATAATACTACACATTATAAAATAGCATCATACCTTAACATTATGAGCATTCATTTGAGAATTCGTCAAAGTTTCGAGATTCGAGTTGCTTTTGTCATTTTTCTCCATTGTTGATGACCAGGAACCTCTGTTTCATCAGATCACAGGACATAAATGATGATATCAGACGCATTCTAGTGAGAGACAGCAAGCACAAAAATACGCAAATAACCATAAATTATATGAAGAGTTCGGCTTATCGAGACGATATGCACAATTTTTCTTTTATATTAAAACAAATACATATGACTAATTTTTTTTTACTGATATTTGTATCATAATAATCATTGTGATTGAATGGTAGGACTCATCCTAATTATTTATATTTTCTATTATTAGTACATTGTTAAACCTAAAACCTCGTTACCCCAGCCTCTAAGACTTTTGAGAAACAACACTAAGTCAAACTCTAGTTCGTTTGATACACTGTTTTGTGTCAACCGTGAGAAATAGCTTCCCTTATTTAGCATTGCAAAACACTTGTGTTCAGATGCTAGTAGTTTGATCCATTAGTATGCAATATTGGATCTTGTAAGTATAGAGCAAAACATCCTGATTGGTTGCGGTCCAGGCCAATAAGTCAACAAAGTGCGGCTAAATTCGAGCATTATTGAATTTTTTGGGTAAGGGTTAAAAAATCCAAACAACCAATGCATAGAGATTTGAACAAGTGTTTCCACTCTCAAGTATATTGGGATCAAGACCATTCCCAATCGACGGGTGCACATAAATCATCATTATAGCAAGAAACCCTAGTATGGCAAAGTTTAATAAGTTTGTAATTAATATGCATCATTGACAAACACAAAGAACCATGTTGGGCCTATACAAGAACTCCATATCCTAGGCATATATGTATGTTCGTGCAATTATGTTCGGATTGGCTTGTCTCGTTGGTGGAGTTGGAACCTATTTTCTATTTTGGGTTTGCTGAAAGGATCATATGATCCATCTAGTGGCAAAAATAGACAAACAGACACTAACCTTTGTGTTTGTTGTGTAGTTGGTAGTGGTGATGTTGGTGCTAGATTGAGCGAATAGGAAGGGTTAGCGTCAGTTTTTCCACAAGATGATCCAGCTTCCACATCAACTACGCCTGTTCTTTTGTTTATACCCATATATGCTGACTGCCCTTGACCTGCAATCGTCATACGTAGATAGCTTCTGCTTTATCAGAGAGGCAGAGACCCATAAAGCTAATAATGCACATGACTAAGGTCAGTCCAATGCGAAGTATGTATTATTTGAGCTGGAAATGAACAGAAAAACAAAAATGATAGAGCCTTGGTCACAGTTAAATCATTCACCGCCTCTGAAACAAAAAGAATAATGCCAGGGAAAATAAATTTCAAGTCCTCTTGAGGACAATATAGATATAATTTACCTGATCCTTTGTCAGTGCTCTTCACTGTTCTATACATCTGCATGAACACCCCACAGAAAGAAAATGAGAAAAAGTCCACATTGTTAAGATTGCTTCCCAAGTGCCCCTGTCCTTACCCCTTGTTTTCAACTCCCACACTCCCACTATACAATTGAATCATAGCGATATACAGTTATATAGACGGAGGAAGAACAACTACAAGAGAAAGAACAACTACAAAAACACAAGTTTGTGCATCCAGATTCCTATTTTAAAGAAGAAAAAAAATGAATGAATAAAGTTACTCCACCTGCAAGTGACTCTTCACGTGAGCTAGGGTGAGATCCTTCACATTCATTAGCTCCAAGACTGATTTTGGCGTTGCTCCTGTGACATTTGGCAGAGGATTAATGATGTTAGCTTAGAATCCTTACACAAAGCATATATACTACAGGTATGTCGAAGAGAAACCAAAAAGCTCTGGAGATAAACTTGCAATATTAGCTTATAAGAATACTATTTGGGGTTTTGTTCTGCATTACTTTCATGACCACCAAGAAGCTGGACTGCATGAACAAAATGGGCGTGGAGGGTTGTTGTCCATCTCATTCTAGGAGCCCTCACGCTCCTTTTCACCCCAGTACCCATTCTCGCAGTTCGTTTGAACTCGCGGCCATAGATTTGAGGTTGATGGTGTTGGCAGTGATGGTTAACATTTCTTGGCACTTGGCATGTTGGAAGGCCTAAATCTGCCGTTTCAAACCCTAAGCTCAACCTGGGCTCATTAGGACCATGAGCATAACTCTTTGCTTGGTTGTAAATGCCGTTCTCATGGCTTATGTCGCTTCCACTGCTACCAGAATCCGTGGTTGAGCTTCTATCGCTATACATAACTTTTCCTGTGATTAACCCTCCATCAAATCCAGCTTCTTTTGCTTCACAGGCTGAGGGTAATGGTACCGGTGGGCTGATCTGCAGAGAAAGATCAGGCAAAGGGGAAGCAGTTCTCATAATGAAGTTGGAGTTTGACGAGAACATGAGGGTGATAAGGCTTGTAATTAAGAACTAGTCAGGGATATGAGAGAATGAAAGTGGTAAGATCGATGTCCAACCGGTACAAACAGGGAAAGAACAATAAAAAGCAAGTAAAGGGACTAGAACCCTGAAGGAATAGCTTTAAAGATAGCCGAAAAAGCAATGAAGCAGCGGTGATTATGCATGATTATATCATGAGTGCCTTATGATTTGCATGTCTAGAGAGAGAAAGTCTTCATGTTAGTAGGATACCTCTAGGGTTCATATATATATATATACGCCTATATAGATAGAAGATCAGAAGAAAAATGTGTAAATGGAGGGGGGAATTGCAGAGAGGTCGCCCAGAGACTTAACTAAAAAATTAGAGAAAGTAGAAAGCAACTCAGTCTTCCTGGGGATGATGGTTTAAATGAAAAGGTAGAGGAAAAAGGCAAACTTGTGTATTTAAAGATTGCAGAGGGATATCAGAGAAGGGAACAGTGTGGGGTCCATCTTTCCTCTTCTTTTATAATGGACAATGATAAAGAGAGAGGTTGCAGGGAATATAATAGAGGTGCATTCAGGGAATGGCTGCAACTAAAGAAAACAAAAGATGCACTGTTCAACGGAATATTTGGAAAGGAATTCAATTGAATTGAAACTCAGTTTGGTAATCCTTTTTCTTTTCTTTTTTTTTTCTATTATAAACTTTTTAGTCTTTCTCTCTCCACCTTTCACATTCTATACGTTGATCGATCGTGACCCGTTGAGATTCCTTACTCTTTCATCTGGCCCTTTTTTTTTGCTTTTCCTTTTTTAAAAAAATTTAATTATGTTATTTTTACAATTATGAAATCAATATAATAAAATATTTTATCAATTATATATATTTCATTTATATTTCTTAGAGTTAGAATGATGTTTAAAGAAATTAATTCGATGTTCATACTTAAAACCAATAATCAAACCTTTGAATATTTTAGTATTTTACTATACATCTCATATTACATAAAATACAATTAATCAGTTAAATGTGAGACTAGACTTTCATGTAATTAAATATGTTAATAGATAAAATTACACAACACTGGATAGAAAATTATCATATACTTGTTGTAATTATCATATTAATTCTTAATCAAAAGATCGACTATTCAGAAAAAGTTACTATAGCTATTTTATATCTACGGCATCTTGTCTAAACAGCTTGGTCCGACGGAAAGCGCGTGGGGAGCAAGGAACAATTCGACTCTCACCACCATATAGTATAATAAAATTAAATATTTAATAAAGCAATAATGTTAATAAAATATTAAGAAACATTATTATTGATAAAACTAAGCAAAATGATTTTGTATAATCTTGACTTCTCCAATATTCCCTCCCCGTGTCCAAATATTCCTCGGCTTAAAACCCAACTTGTGGAGCCCCATCCGCGCGTGCACGCAATTGGGAAACCCTCAAATCACAACATACCAAAATAATGCCCCACATTCCTCGGCGTCAATATGGCTTCCCATCACGTGACTTATGGACGTGACCTTGTCTAGGTTTACATACTCTTTTTCTCTTGTTCTTATTCTTAAGATGCTCCTTTCCCCCACCTCTCCTCCCCCCTTTGATTATTCTCGAAACCCCATGGTCCCTTTTAGATTACTCCTAGTGTTTGTTTTTCTTCATCAAAAGAAAAAAAAAACCCACATCAAGGTGACTACAAGAAAAAGTTGATCGTTTGTTAATAGTTTTCGAAACCCTTGGTCAGCGCCTGATGCGCTCTAGATTCTCCGGGAACTGAACCACTTTTGGACATCTTGTGTTAGTTTATTAGTGGTAATAAATTCCCTGTCTGTCTCTCTTATTCCTTTTGGATTATTAGTATGATCAGCTTATGGTGTGTTTATATCCGGTCAAAATGTCCCTCCACGGCTCACTTGCTGTTGTGTTGTCAAATGCTACGGCCTATATTCCTTATTCCATGTGTTTGTCCTACCCATCTTTCTTTTCCTTATTTCTCTTTAGAGAAATACTTATCTTCTCCAGCAAATTAAGGGATCCTTTCTTTTACATGACCTTGCAACAACTTGTAGCAGATTTTTGGGGCAGTAGGGTAGTAGATCAAGCAAGGACAGACATATATTACAATTATTGTGTTGCCGCCCGAGATCTTTAGACAAGCTTGATGGTTTAACACTTAAAGCTGAAGGTGTTCTGTCTTCTCGTTATTTTTTAGTTATATAAGTTTACTCTATCTATTCTCATTCAATATATTCTTTATATCTCGTAAAATTAAATTTAAAATCTTAAAATTTTAAAAACAGATAGATCACAATATAAACACTATAGATTTAAGTGTTGACTGACGATTAGTACAAATCACTTGATGACTTCCGAATCACACCTTGAGATGGTTCAAATGTCTTTTGACATGATATAATTAATGTACCACTCATCTTTGTCTGTAACGCTAACTTAAAATAAATCCATAGCAAACGGAAGAATATTAGCTTCATGGTGATTCGTGAGACGGGGTAATAAGGGCATGTGTTGCTTTGAAATCTGTGATTTACCTTCTCCCACTGCGTTCCTAAGAGAAAGACAAGAGAAGAAAGAAAGAAGAGAATCGCCGAAATCAACGCCGTTTAGTCTGACGTGCAGTGCGACATTACTGGGCAAGGAATAAACACGGTTCACTAGTTCCACCACATCGTTTTTTGCAGGTTCAAGATAATTCCCCTTGTGTCTCTTCTGTGACATAAGAGTACCTTTTATACCAGTTTTTATCAGATCAATATGTAAGAGATACAAACTAAACCCATGAGAAAATTATATGTATGTAATTTCGTACGCACACATTCGTATTTAGATCCGTATTCAGTATCGAAAGAAAGATGATTTTAATCATAATCTCAACCCAAGGGAACAATGTGGTCAAAATTCCAGTTCAAAGCAGCTCAATGGGGGTTATTAATGATTAATCGGGAGAGCTCAAGAAGTACAGTTGACAGCAACGTTTTGCACCACAAAAGAGGTAGGATCACCGGCCCCAACTCGTCACCAGAGTAGAGTGCCAGTTTGGCAGCTTCAGGAATCAGAGCATACATCCCTAAGCAAAATGGTCAATGGCTATTACTTAATAAGGAACAATCAAACAAACAAAGGGGTGTCAATTTAAGAGGAACGGATTTAGGGTGGAATATTGAAGTCAGACCCTAGGCAAATCTCAGATCTTATCTGTTTTCCTAGAAAGCTTAAGAGTTTAATTAATATAAACATCTCAACAGTCTCACACCTTGAGACTTTAAAGCCTTCACTGTTTTCCTGACCAAAAAGGATATACCCTTCCTGCTGCCCCTCTATGGTATTTCTCTGCACAATCTTCTTCCATCGATCCACACAATTTGTGGCTATTTTCGATATTTTCAAAGTTGAGTGTAAGCAATTCTTTGAAATTCGATAAAATTAAAATGGATATTTCCGGCCTGCAGACATCTGGCTCCATTACAGGGAGCACTGTCCTCCCTCTAAATTAAGAAGCTAGAGAAGCTAGAGGCCTCCTGCTTAGACGTGGGTTTTTTCTGTGTTGGACTAATAATTTTTTTTGAAAAAATAAAAGATGGAATTCGAAATTTTAAAATATTTTATATCTAAAAAAATTGGATATCATTGACCTTTATTTTAAGGATGAATTAAACTAAAAAACAAGCAGCAGTATTTCCTATTCTTGATTCTTTGTAAGACCCATGATCTATGTGGATAGAGATTTGAAACCGCATCAGGGATGCTTGCATTCCAAATCAATGCCGTGTCTATCTGAGTCGCGCTAAGTGGCAGAGCGTACCCACTACTGGAAAGGGAAATTCATTGCTCGAATCGATTTAATGGAGTTAATTGTCCCTGGCAAAGCTTGGAAAAGAGTTAATCCTTATCAACAACCATACAGAACCATCTACTAAGTAAGAAAATTCCTTGTCAGAAGGCCTTTCGTAGTTCTTTTTCCGGTAAGAGTTGTCTACCCCAACTGTCAGTTGAAAATGAAATTTCGTCGGCAGGATCTATACCAGAGGCATAATTTACATTCTATAGCTCATTGACTGTGTTGAAAACCCTATCCTCACCGGGTTGAGTGAACTGAATGTGATTGATGGGTGCTACCCAACTCCTACAAGCATTAATATCTTGAACCAGTCCTGTCTCTCGCTCTCTCGTTCTCTCTCTGTTTCCTTCTCGTCAATTTGTTGGAATTTTAATAAAGAAGATGTTATCATATGGTACGGTTCATTTCTTTCAAGCACCGGAAGTGGAGCCACGAAAATTAAAATCAGACAGGCTGCATGTTCTACAAGTCTTCGAAACTCTCTTCAATAAAAACAAAATGATTCAGTTCGTGTTTTTATCTACTTGTAATTTACTGCAAGGAACGGGTTTCATATCATTAATCTCTATCTGCATACAGGTTCTGTTCCTAGCTAGCTTTCCAGTTCGGCTGTCTCTTTGATCAGGCTTTTGATCAAAATCGGAACTGAAATTTTCCTAATGTCACGGGACCCACTTGCAGCTGGTGGTATCATGTGCTTTGCAATCATGTTCTTGTTGGTGATTTCAGAATGGCCACTATGAATTCCAACGTACTCGTGTTCGTGTCCTGTTACATTCAACCTTAGCCAAGCCCAACCCGAACAAGACATGACATCTTCAAACTCACCACCATTTCCAACCTTAATCTCCTCCACGCCGTCTTCTGAGTCTCTCGCAGTTCTGCTTGAAGAATAAAGCCTTTTATGGGTCTCAACATCAACTCCCTAAATATAAATCTCTAATTTTATGGGTGTTGTTGAGTAGTATTATTCATACATTTCCACCCAAAATATTCGATTTTTTACTATTGATATGAAATATTTTAAAATTTCCGTACCAATCGAGTATAAAATACTGATTTGAACCCATACTAAAGTCCCTAAACATGACGAGTTACATATGTTTCTTGTTGGCATAAACGATGACATTAATCAAAAGAAAACAATAACATTGAAAATGATCTACAAATTTGGAATGGTCATAGTTTTCTCTTGGCCAAAAATGGGTTGTCTTTCTGATAAAGACAATGGAAAAAGTAATTTCTCTGAAGAAGAAAGATACAGTGGTGATCATAGTTTTGGTTGTTTACCATATGTACTTACTGAAACATCTGCCTACCGGCCTTTTTGCAGATAAAGTTCTCTCAAGGAAAGTCATGTGCTTATACTATGGCTTCAAAGAATAAAAACAAGCACACAGGTTCAATTCCAGGTATATATTCAGATCATATCTTCACACCAGCCTGCAAAGAGGGAGGCAACCATGTGAGTCCGTTGGATAAGGTAATGAACAGGCAGAGATAAAATTGATTCAATAAGACATGGACAACGTTGGATGAACAGGCAGGATAGTTGCTTCTCTTGCAGAATTAGGATCTAAATAATTAGTGGGTCCACTGAGCTTGTTACAGGCCTAGGATAACTAGTGGGTCCGTCCATTGGGCTTGTTACTTGAAACATTATACAATAACAGTCAAAATGGATAGAAAGCTTCCTTGCAGACACAAAGTAGTCTGAAACATGAAGGCCGGTGAAGATAAAAGAGAGGATGGATGTAGAGTCAACAACGTAGTTAGATCGAAGATGGGAAAACATGTGCATCCAACAAGACAGTATTGGATCTTTTCTCGGTGATGTCGAGCTCGAACAGGCAGATATCTCCTGTCTTCAGCTTGTTGCCACTATAAAACTCACGCCATCCACTACCAATCAATGCACGCACCGCTGCAATCCCTTTATTGTGAATATTAAATTTGACGGGCCACTGTCTTCTCGAGGGACCCCGAAGAATCATGGATGATCTTTCATCAAGCTTGATCGATTTGAAGAACACTGTTGGGATATTCTGCGGGAGATGTATACAAGAGAACGTGAAACAAAAGCTATATATGTAGAATACAAATAGTGGAATTTATTGAAGGTGTACAAGCCAATATATCAGAAACGAGTAAATAGATTTTTTTCAGTAGAAAATGCAAGTTCAGTAAAAGCTCAAGCTCACCAAATATGGTCTATATCCATTTGATGCTTTCATCTTTGTAAGGAAATGCGGACCCCTTGGAGAGTAGGACATTGCAGCCTCTAGTGCTGTCTGTCCTGCAGTACTGAAACGGTAGGCATTTTAAGAACAATAACATCCCCGACAAAAATCAACACTGAAAAATCTAATTCGAAAGCACCTTTAAGAGCTCGACTTCGATTAATGTTGTCATTTTTATGCAATGATCTCTCCTTCACGGCCGAAGTACGAGGAAGTTTAAACTCTTTGTCGCATCCACTTGGATCGAAAACTATGACATCGAATGCCATACTCCCCTTGTGTTCAAAGACCACAAAATCTCCAAGATTCAGATTGTGGTTCTTCTGAAAATCACACCAACCATCTTCGAAACACAGCAATCCCTTGCCGCGCTCAACAACTTGGACATGCCATAAACCTTTAGAGCTTTTCAGAGAAGCTATATTCAATTTCAGACCACCCAACTGTCTGCAGAAACTCATAGGTAAACACTGGATTATCAAAGAAAATGCATTAGAATTGCCATATATCCGTACTTCTCTCTGAATAGTAATCAGAAAATAAACTTCCTATCCTCTCAATGCCATCCAACGTCATTGATTGAATAGTAAATAGAAAACAAACTTTCCTTCTGTCCCTTGAAGAAAAGCATATAATCGTTTAGTGATTTGTCAAATGGAAAGGTCCATCGTTTATTATTCTATCTTAATTAGCATTCTGACAATGGGCTAATAGAATCACTTACTTAAGAACTGACAAAATCGAAGTTACTTCCTCAAACAGTAATTAACATGAGACAACACTTTCTCAAAAAAAAAAAAACACAAAGAAGAAGAGTAATCCATACCAGTTTTGCACGAAAACCCGGCATCATGACCTTGAAGAAGCGTCTGGATAATGGAAGCTCCCTAGCCATAACTTTAGTAAGAGAGTCGAGATTTTTTTCTTTAAGCGTCAGTGTTTAACCAAGTTTTGAGATCCAAAGCTTGACTAACCTTACCCATGCGTGCTGTAAAAGGCAAAAAGTTGCCAGTGACAATCAATGCAATGTGTACTTGTTTGCGGGTATGCCAGTAGAGAAAGAAAAAAAAAGTAATATTTTATAGGTCAGCATGTTGAATCTGGATAATACAAAACCCACATGGTATATCCTGTGCAAATTAAACCGTTAATTTTATGCTGCACCGGGACCACCATATCATTCTGGTTTAAAATAAAATTGATTAGCATAGTTTTAAAATAAAATTGGACAAAAAGTTAAATCTGGTTTTTATCCTTTCCAGCCAATCTGAAAAGTTGATTTGTTTTTCAGACACAGGTCTCTTGCATTTTCTCTCCTTGACGGTTCATTTTCTCTCATTTTTATAAGAGGATAATGAAGAGTGAAAAATTTTGAAAAGATTTTTCAGGTTTACAATATACAAAGTGAATCATAAAGATTACGATTTTGGAGATTAAAGAATTTTGAAAAGATTTGTTGTGAAGATTTTGGGATGGTGTACTCTAAACATGGATATTGCCAAGGTTGAATCGGTTCGTTTGATACGATTATTGTATGACTAAGATTATGAAATATGTCAAAAAAAATTTGAATAATACACATAAAATACACTCGTTAATGTTAATGTTTGAATGACGATATTTGCAAAACATCGAGTCTATATTCCATGCATTGTGCGTTAATGTTAGTTATATTGTATATTATTTATAGCACATAGGGTTTGTATCAGATATAATGTGACGTCCAGGTTAGTTAAATATGATATACATTATCTGCATCACGTCTTGTGTGAACCCTATGTAATATGTAGAAAGTTGGTTAAATATGATACATATTACATGCAGTATTAGTGTGTATCGCTTGTAATGTGAGTTCAAGGTTGAACATGTTTAACCTTGGTGTCACATTACAAGCGGTACACACCAAATATACTCCATGTAATACAATACATGTTCTCTTTTGATCTCATATTATAAGAGGTACACACCAAATGGTGCATGTAATGTAGTACATGTTTAACTTTCACATTACATGCAAGTCACATTATATGTGGTACACACAAGATGTGTTGCGTGTAATGTGGTAGATATTTTAATCTTGGCATCACATTACATGCAGTACACACGAGATATGTTGTGTGTATCATATTCAACCAACCTTCTACATAATATATGGGCACATGAGGTGTGATGCAGGCAATGTGTATCATGTGTAACCAATCTTGGTGTCACATTACATCTGATACAAACCAAATGTGCTACAAATAATATACAATATAAATAACATTAGCGCACAATACATGGGATATAAACTCGATATTTTGCAAGTATCATCATTCAAACATTAACATTAACGAGTGCATTTCATGTGTATTATTCAAAAATCTTTTGACATATGTCATAATCTTAGTTATACAATAATCATCCTTGCAAAATAATAGCTTAGTAAATAATGTTAAAATATATTACAAAATCAACAATGGAAGTCTAAATTCAATATTCAATATTAGAGTACACCACCAACGAATAGATTCAACCATGGAAATATCCATGTTTGGAGTACACTAGCCCAAAATCCTCACATCAAATCTTTTCAAAATCCTTCACTCTCCAAAAGCATAATCTTCACAATGCACGCTATATATTATAAACTTGAAAAAATCTTTTCAAAATCTTTCACCTTCAATGCCTTCCTATGAAGAACGAATCCACAGTTGAAGAGAGAATAAGTCATCGGGGAGAGGATAGAAGAAAACTGTGTCTAAAAAGCAAATCAGTTTTTCAGATTGAGTGGGAAGGGTAAAATGTCAGGTTTACTCTTCTGCCCAATTTTGTTTAAATAGGTAAAATGGTGGTCCCGGACCAGCATAGAATTACCCATTTAAAATTAACTAATGATTACTTTATGTATATTACCATGTGGTAGCTTTAAGCTGCATTGGGTGTACCATGTGAATTTTGCATCATTAACTATTTTTTAATATTTCCAATCAGTATATCTCAAGGATGACATGTAAAGTTAATGTGCTATGATATCACATGATGTAATATAATCAATGTTACTGTCAACATTGGTTATAACAAATCTAATATTATCTTGAACATGTGACAATCAGTTTATCAGAATTAAAAAATTAAAAAATAATAATAAAAAAGAGAGATAGTTAGTATTTTAGAATAAAAATAAATAAATGGAATAGAGAGATAACGTCAATTATAAGGATAAAAAAAGAAAAATAATCTTACACAATGATGATATAAATTAAAGATAAAAATAATTTTATAATTTTACATGTCAACATTGCACATATGACGTTCACGAAAAATATTAAAAAATTATCTAAGTCTGCAGAACCCACATGGTAAGCTACCCCTAGATTATCATCATTATGGAAACAATTTCTAAATAAAATCCAACTCTCGAGACAATATTTTTTAGGATAAGTAGTTAAGTGAAATGATTAGAATACATAATTAATAAAAATATATTTTATTATTTATTTAATATAAAATTATCCAAAATAGTTTCCAGAAATGATTGATTTTTACTGTAAGTACATAAAATAATTAAAATTTAAATTTATTGAATGTCAAATAATAATTTATTGAAAATAATTAGGGAAAGATTTTGTAAAAAATTTTAATTTGACTTTTTTAAAAAAAATTATCAATTTTTTTATAAAATATATAAAAATTTAATTTGTTAAAATTATTTTTTAAAAATATATATCTTTTATTTTGATAAATTTTTCTATAAAATATTATTTTATTAAATTTATTCGGTAATATAACCAATGTTACCTTTAATATTAGTTATAACAAATCTAATGTTATCTTAAATATGTGAATATTAGTCTAACAGAACAAAAAAATTTTAAAAAAAGAGAGATAGTTAGTATTTTAGAATAAAAATAATAATAAATAGAAGAGAGAGATAATATTAATTATCAGGATTAAAAAAAATTTATCTGACACAATGATGATATAAATTAAAGACAAAAATAATTTTATAACTTTACATGTCAACATTGTACATGTGACGTTCACGGAAAATATTAAAAAATTATCAAAGTCTGTAGAACCCATGTGGTAAGCTACCCTTAGATTATCATCATTATTGAAATAATTTCTAAATAGAGTCCAGCTCTCGAGATGATGTTTTTTAGGATAAGTAGTTAGGTAAAATGATTAGAACATACAATTAATAAAAATATATTTTATTATTTATTCAATATTAAATTATCAAAAATAATTTCCAGAAATGATTGATTTTTACTGTAAAGTACATAAAATAATTAAAATTTAAATTTATTGAATGTCAAATAATAATTTACACAGCTAAAACACCTCTCTTATCTTTAAAGCGTCAATTCCATTAAACATACTCTTCTATATGATCTATACGATCCACCCTCAATGGTAACGGAACCAAGTTATGAAACTATATCCAAAGTATTAAGAACGTTGGTAAGTCTGGTATGGTGTTCTCGGCAGCATTAAGGAACGAAGTAAGACCGTTGATAAGCCGCACGTGTTTCCGTGCTTAACACCCAAAGGTATGGTTTCTCAATTGAACTTTTCTATTATTGAATGATAATAGATTATAAAGAGTAAGTAATTGATAGACTTTTAAGGATAAGATCTAAATAATTTAAGGAAAAACAAGATATAGAATCGATGGATTCTATTAATACTTGAGAATTACATATATCCGAGATAGAACAAAAATTACAAAATTGAAATATACCCAAAATCCCAATTCATAAGATATATGAGACAAGATTAAGATTCCAAAATCTGTTTACTCATGATTATGTAATAGAAACATATGAAAGATCTCTACCTGTAAATCTACATGTAGAATAAATAAAACTAATTGATAATAATAAAATTTAAAATTTAAAAATAATAATAAAAAAAGATAGTTAGTAGTTTAGAATAAAAAAATAGTAAATAGAATAGAAAGATAGCGTCAATTGTCAGGATAAAAAAAGAAAAATAATCTGACACAATGATGATATAAATTAAAGGCAAAAATAATTTTTTGATCATGTAATGTATATAATAAGTTTTGTTGTGAAAATTATGTATTTAAAACATTTGAACTTGCATTGGTATGCTTATGTATGTGTCTTGGTGGTTTGAGTATTCTTGTTGACCTTGTGTGTGAGGATCCGCTCCCGAAAAATGACACTTTCACTGTCGTACCATCCCAAGCAACCCTACAGGTGGACATATCTTTTATTTTGATAAATTTTTCAATAAAAAATTATTTTATTAAATTTATTCGTTAAATATTATGAAATAATAAAATCAATAAATTTTTTATATAATAAAATTAATATTTATATAAATTAAACGATAAAATTTATGGCATCATTTCAAGATGGAATTTACCATATTGTCTCGTTGCACACCCCTAGCAAACAATATATCAGAGTAAATCTAATAATTTAAATTTTATAAAAAAATTTATATTATGTATTCATCTCATTCTTCACACTAATCCTAATTATTGTATATGAATAATTGTATCATCATTTACTTCATATTACTTTGTTATGCGATGTATAATTAGTAAATCATTAATCTATATTTATTGATTGATATTGATAGGAGAAGTTAGATCCTATAAATCTTAATATATATCATAATTCATAATATATACATTGAATAATATCTTTTAAAAAAATTTCAGTAAGTTAATTAAAATATCATGAATCTTTTATCATTTATTTTTTTCTTTGGATTTATAGATTTTATTTGAAGAGAATAATTTGGGATAAAAATATAATACTCATGATATTTCATGTATGTGGATCTGCGTCAGAAATCATGATAGATCATGTCCCTGGTATGCATAATTTGTTCGTAGAATTATACAAATATCATTTACATGAAATATCACACCCTCCCGACTCGTGGGCTCATTGAGAAAGGCGTCGTCTCAGCCCGTTTGAACTGAAATCTTATGTAGCTAGTGGGCCATTGGGCTTGTAATAGGCCTAAGATACTTTTTGGATGTTTAAAGACTTTATTCTGTTGTAAACATGACTTTGGGCCCATAGAATCAGACAAGTATGCCCATTAGAATCAGACAACCTAGCTCGATGACGGAAAGATATGTACATCCAACGTAAAAGCATTGGAGCTTTTTTGCGTTATGTCAAGCTCAAACAGGCAGACATCTCCTTCCTTTAGCTTATTTTCAGCATAAAACTCACGCCACCCACTCCTAACGACGGTACGCTTCGCTGATGACATCCCTCTACAGCCAAAATAAATATTCAAGGGCCACGGTCTTCTCGAGGGATCCCGAAGATTTACGGATGACCCTTTATTGAGCTTGATCGATTTGACGAACTTTAGTGGGATAGTCTGCCGGAGATGTACAGAAGACGTGAAACAAAATTATATGTTTCAAGCAATGTCAAATACAAATAGAACATAATTGGACATATCGGATTAGATCTTGAAACCATTCTAGAAGAATTCCGCATAGCATTCATCAAATCTAAACAAAAGTACAAAAACAAAGCTGAAGCTCAAGCTCACCAAATGTTGTCTTTTATGGTTGCCATTTGATGCTTTCATTGTTGTAAGGAAATGCGGAGCCCTTGGAGAATAAGACATTGCAGCCTCCAGTGCTGTCTGTCCTGGAGTGCGTGAAACGGTTTGCAATTTAAGAACAATAGCATCACCGAGGAAAAAAACAACACTGAACAATGTATTAAGAAAGCACCTTCAAGAGCTCGACTTGGAATAATGTTGTCCTTTTTATGCGATGATCTCTCATTCACAGCTGAATCACTAGGAAGTTGAAACTCTTTGTCACATCCACTCGGATCCAAAACTATGACTTCGAATTCCAGGTTACCCTTGTGTTCAAAGACCACAAAATCTCCAAGATTCAGATGATGGTACTTCAGAAAATCACCCCAACCACCTTCGAAACACAGTAATCCCTTGCCGCGCTCAACAACTTGGACATTCCATAAACCTTTGGAGCTTTTCAGAGAAGCTGTATTCAATTTCAGACCGCCCAACTGTCTGCTGAAACTCACAGGTAAACACTGGATTACCAAAGAAAATGCATTAGAATTGCCATATACCTATTCTTCTCTCCCAATAGTAGATAGAAAAGCAAGTTGTGATTCCTGAGATAGAAGGGCTATATTCTATATTTGCATTCAAAGGATGCATCTCCCCTACTATTCCCTACCAAGTTACTTCCTCAAATAATAATACGAGACAAAAATGCCAATAAGGAAAGTAAAACACAAAGGGACAGAATACATACAAGTTTTGCGCGAAAACCTGGCGTCAGGACCTTGAAGAAACGCTTGGATACCTGAAGCTTCCCAGCCATAACTTAAGAAAGTCGATTTCCTTTGTCAACAAATCAAGCGTCAGTTAAAAATCCGGTGTGGTCGAGAGTAACTTACAAGTTTCGGACCAAATATCTATGATCGGTGTTTACGGGAAACTGTATGTCTAATAACTGACTTTTGAATTCCAAAGCGTTGCCTAAGCTTAATTATGAATGTGGGCTAAAAGGGCAGCGAGTTGTAAATGTCAGTTAATGCCCATGTACTTGTTAGCGGCTGCGCCAGTAGAGCATCATCATTGTCCAACTGAACAGATCCCAATCTCTCGGAGCTTTTTTTTATAAATAAGTTTTAAATTTATATATTTTTTAATATTAACTCTCCCATCCCTTATTATTTTATTTGGTTACCCTCGGTTAACTGTATTTATTTTTACTCTATATAATTGGTGAATGGCGTTAAGCTTATCTGCCTATCTATGCAGGCATAATTTTATTTTTCATAGTGAAATACTGTAATTCCAATTCGTTAATAATAATTTGTTTGTAAGATCTCTATTTTAACATTTGTACAACCTAATTCAGAAGAGACTAATTTTATGATTGATAAAAATAATCTTTTAGTATAATTTTTTTAAAAAATGCACAAAAATCTAACGAATACCAATGTGTCTCACTTATAAAACCAATAAATATCAAAGTATTACATTACCAACAAACGTCAAAGTGTTACATTGCCAAATAAAATCCAATAATATCAAAGTGTTCAATTTTCAAAACCAAAAGTCATTAATCTTTTTATAATATAAGAAGTATTATAATCTAAATCAATTGGATGTTCACATATTTTATGATGACTCAGTTATTTAATGGCATTTCTTATTGTTTTAAAAGTTTGAAGACTAGGAGACCATTGATAGATTAGAGTGGAACAGAAAGTCCATCAAAGAAAACAAAGCCCAACAACTTTACCAAAATTAAGGCTCAAATGCTTGCATTAGTATATGTGTATACCAAATCACATCGTGTTTTCTTTTTCCTTTTATTAACCATAGAATCCGGAGGTATTTAACCTCTTTCCATTTCTATAGTTATCCAAAGGGAGTGATTGTTGCAAAGCCTCTCAAATTGCTCCTTGCCTATCTTATATCCATTTCCCCTTTTCAGACCCCTAATCGATCCACCATATTTGTTAAGAATCTCCAGTTTTGAAAGCTAAAGCATGCATGCCCTCATGGCGAGAGGGCCATGCAACGCTTACATAGAAATGAAGGCTCCTGTCTGCCTCCAAGTTTTCTGTCTCCTCTTTCTCTCTTTACTCTCGCCGTCGTTTTCCACACCCTTGTCTCCTGCTGAGACCTCCAGCCTTTCCCGTCGCCAGCTCTTCACCTTTAAACACCCGGTTGACTGGCTTGATGGTTTCAAATGGAAACCAGAGCTTGAATTTGTCAACCCAAGACTTGGAATAGCATATCTTGCTCTAAAAGCGTGGAAAAAGGCTATATCTGAGGACCCCTTTAATGCCACAGGAAATTGGGTTGGTCCTGATGTTTGCAGTTACAACGGTGTCGTTTGTGCACCAGCTCTTGACAATCCAACACAAATAGTTGTCGCTGGTATTGATCTTAACAACTATGATCTCGCTGGACATCTTCCTGTTAAGTTGGGCCTGTTGTCGGATTTGGCTCTACTTCACATCAGCTGCAACAGGTTTTCTGGCAAGATTCCTCCAACCTTGTCCAAGCTATCTCTTCTCTACGAGCTTGATCTTAGCGTTAACCGATTTGGTGGCAAATTCCCAAATGTTTTACTATCCTTGCCTTCACTCAAGTATCTTGACATCAGATTCAACGATTTTGAAGGTTCATTACCTCCTGGGCTCTTTCTGAAAGATCTCGATGCCTTGCTCTTGAACAACAACAGATTCACATCAGTAATTCCTAACACTTTGGGTTCATCTCCGGCCTCGGTTGTTGTGCTTGCCAACAATAAGCTGACAGGACACATTCCAAATACCATTGGGAAAATGTCCAACACATTGAACGAAATCATTTTCTTAAACAACGAGCTTTCAGGGAACTTGCCACCGGAGATGGGAAGCCTTGGAAATTTAACAGTTCTCAACGTTGCTTCAAATTCTTTCTCTGGTCCATTGCCAAATCTGAATCTTGGCAATATTAAACGGATCGATATTTCCCATAACAATTTTACAGGTTTTGTTCCTGAAAGCATATGCCACTTGCCAACCCTGATGAACTTCACATTTTCTTTCAATAATTTTGGCGGTTTAGAAGAAGCATGCAAATCACAGAACACCAAGGGCATCTTTTTCGATGACGCAGACAATTGTATACCTCACATGCCTCACCAGAAGTCGTCCAAATCATGCCAAGGAGTGGTGACCGAACCTGATCATCATTCACATCCGCCACCAGTACTCCAGTCTCCACCACCTTCTCCATCAATCCACTCCCCGGCACCACACGTTCTATTTCCTCCTCCACCACAATCACAAATCTACACGGCATCACCACCTGTTTACTCACCCTTGTCTCCTTCAAACTCTCCACCATGATCATTCCAATGTTTGATAAAAACTTAGGTTGATTTTAAGCTTTTTCCAGACTCTTGATTATATCTAGTTTTCCCCTCCATTCCACACAAATTCTACAATCATTGATTGCTTGTTTCATACTTCACAATGTGTAAACGTTTAAATTATGCTATTATTCTTTGATATTCTTTATTGAAAGGAGCACCGCCGGTTGATTTCAGACACAAATTAATACTCAATTTTATATCGGTCATCCGAAATTAGAACTGTATGATGACTTGTTTTCTAAGATTTTATTTGTTCAATTAGTGATAACGAACGAATTACGAATTTTAATTGAACAAAATAGATCGAGGATTTGTGTTTTTTATGTAAAATATTACAAGTTGAGGCCTCATACGATTTTTCACTATCTTAACTGATCGTGCTGTTGTAAGTCACGTAAATTAATACATGTGGGTAGCAATTGGAAGCAGGGTCAAATCTTCTCGAGAGTTGGGATCAAGTGTGATCACAGAAGATTGCCTTCGAACCTTGTCCTAGGCTCCTTAGTAATAAAAGTAGGGATCTACAAAAAGATGTTAAAACAAATGGAAAACTTTATAAATAAAGGGAGAAATTGAACCTATTTGTAGAAATGTCTTTAGTTAATAGTATTATCTAGTTCTGTCAGTTGAATGTTACCAAGTTGTAATAACGGGCCACGTGAGATTTGTAGTCGTCTTTCGTTCAGAGATTCTTGTCAAGATTGCCAGGTACGATCGTGGCACTCCGAGGGCTCAGTACGACCAGAGGTCCTTTCGCTTGCCTTCCTTCGATTTCAAGACATCGAATTGCTAACATAATCAATCCTTAGACTTACCTGCCCTCTATTGTATCACTTGCCAACAATCGACTCGCTCTAACTCACTATCGGTGTGTCACTCACTGGAGGGGTCACTTTAAATATTGTGAACGGGCAATGGGTTTGATTGTAGTGTATTAGTCTATAGAATTGATCAGATACCGTAAACAAATATACTTTGAAATTGTGCAGAGAGTAAGATGAACTGAATAATCAACTACTTAAATAGAAACCGAACCTCCCAAAGGGCTCGAAACATCTAAAAACTGCCGAAAATAGATCAAATGAGTCTAGCTAAACATAATTAGCAGCAAACTAAAACTAAAAGTACTAAAGTGTGAGAGATTAGAATTCGTTATGCTTAGCCACAGACAATCAGGACTTTATATAGATCATGGATCACACAAGATCTCCAGTGATAGTGCAAAAATTCAAGAATTTGTTTGTTTAAAGTTCGAAGAAAGTAGATAAAGACTATCTTTCGGAATTTTCAGAGGTCTTTAATGAACGCATATATCGGAGGTCATAGCCGAATCCGACATTATCTCCAAAATACCCCCGAATTTCCTGTAAATATCTCAAATATAGATATTCAGGTTAGTTTATCAAAATATAACCAAATCATAACTAAAATACAACTTTTAAATCTAAATAACTAGATAAATACTGAATAAAATTTATAAAAATAATGTGTTATCATATATCCTCATACTTAAGTGATATTTGTCCCTAAGTAAGCAGCAAGTGTAAAAATAACCAAAACCTACAAACCAAGCAACCATATAGTCGAATCTACTCTCGATTTACTCATACTCATCTAAGTCTTTGGGTCATTCAAAATATCAGAACTACTAGTATGTTCAATCAGATACGCACACTTTGGACAGAGAATATCCTACTGATGCGAAGGGTTGGTGTTTAAATCACTCAGTATCAATTTATAGTCAGTAGACTACCATATGCTTGCCATCATACCCAAAATTCACTACACAAAACATTACACTTAGAAATCAATGGATCTTTCCTTTGGTTGTAATGGGGTTGTGGTTAGGTGAGTCGAGGACTCTACTAAAGCCTAAGTAGTTAGCCATAATTTCAAGATTATACAAGGGTGCAGTTTATTTTACAGTCTTGATCCTTCTCTCATTTCTCCTCTTTACTTCACTTAGAAGCATCTCTTGACAAAACAGGTTTCATCTCTCTTTCCCTCCTTCGTAGTTTTGTACTTTACTCCTTCATCTTTATTGCTCAAATATTTCTAGATTTTTTCCGTACTTGAGTCATCTGAGGGTTTGGCTGAGATGTCTTTATCATTCTTTGTCTTTGAGGGAAGTTTCATGATTTCAGAGACATTCAGATGGTTCTTGCGTGTGTATAAGTCTGACTCACTACTGGGACTTAGAAACATAAGGATCAAAGCCAAACTAGATTTGATTTCAAGTCTCGGGGTGAATGAACAAATAGAGGTCTCGGCTCAATGGGCTCTAGAGGGTAATATTTACAAGGGTGGCTCGAGAAAGAAAAATCTGTGACCATAACTGTGAGACCCAGCCCGTAGGGGGGGTCAAGTTACCCAATCCCACATCAGAAAGGAGCGGGGAGGTCTTGGGCTTATATGTGTTGTGTGATGGTATAATTTGTAACAAGATGCATCTTTTGGGCCATGTGGTTAGAAGCCCAATTGAGCATTGCAGTTGTGATCCATCACACGCACATACACGTCCAGGCTCACTGAACCGAGGGTCTGGGGGCCGGGTCGTGACAAATGATGGCGGAGCCAATTTCGTTCCCTATTTCGAGTGAGCTTGGGTCGTGTTGTGTGTTCACGTTTAAGCCCGTAAGTTTAGGCCCAAGTCAGTTACGTTTGGGCTCCCCTCGTGAGGACACGAGGTCTATGAGGAGGGGGAGATTGTGAGACCCAGCCTGTAGGGGGGTCAGGTTACCCAATCCCACATCGTAAAAGAGCGAGGGAGGTCTTGGGCGTATATGTGTTGTATGATGGTATCATTTGTAACAAGATGCATCTTTTGGGCCATGTGGTTAGAAGTCCAACCGAGCATTGCAGTTGTGATCCACCACACGCACATACACGTTCCGGCCTGCTGGGCCGACGGTCCGGGGGCATGGTATCATTTGTAACAAGATGCATCTTTTGGGCCATATGGTCCCAACCGAGCGTTGCAGTTGTGATCCATCACACGCACATACACGTTCGGGCCCGCTAGGCCAACGGTCCGGGGGCTGGGTTGTGATAATAACTGGCTAAAACCTATTGTGCCCATGTCATCTTCCTATGTGTAAAGTCCTTTCTAAGTTTTGCAAAGTTATATATGACAAGTTCTAAAGTCTATGAACACATGAAGACCTCTAAGGAATAAAAAATTTCTAAGGCAAAAAGTGTACCTCAATAAGCTTAAGTCTCACAAATATGCATATGTGTGTGTGATCTTATTTCAAATTATACAATTATTATAACAATTGTCTACCCAAGACCTTGAACAAAATTTTTTTAATCAAGAGTAAAGGCTTCTATACAATCATGACAATTCAATTCAAATCACAAACACATGTATTCCACAGAGATCACAAAGCATCACAATTACCACTCATGCATAGATAACACCTCCTCATACTTATTCAATGCTTGTCCCTAAGCATATATACTAGGCAAGTATCAAATAAGTGAATGCGGAATCAT
Organism: Passiflora organensis; assembly: GCA_019739055.1. Lineage (NCBI taxonomy): Eukaryota > Viridiplantae > Streptophyta > Magnoliopsida > Malpighiales > Passifloraceae > Passiflora > Passiflora organensis. Next base: position 2,751,327 of record JAEPBF010000191.1, on the reverse strand, counting down.
AAAAGCAAAAATATAAATCCTATCCAGAAGAACCTGGAGTAGATAGTCATTTCAGATCTTGAGCACCAAGCAATAGTTCTAATTGATTCTCCATCCATACCATATCAATCTTCGACAGGGCCAATCGAAAGTCCATAATTGCATCTTGAGAAGCTAGGGTCCCTGTTTGTAGATTGACATATAAGATCTCCATTTTCTAAGGCTTTCCGACCATTGTAAATGTGTGGGAACCATCTGGCCTCTGATATATCAGCCCTATATTATGGAGGCTTGATATATTAAGTGAGTTAATGTCTTGGACGACCCGTATTGTCGAAGGAATATTCAGATCGACTTGAATGGTAATGTGGGTGATAACAGCTCCCATAAATAACGGTTTCCTTTGCTTCCGAGCTCCCTTGAATTGTGATGCCATCCAGATCCCCAAGTTAACCGGAATGCTCGAGACCATGCACCAAAGAAGGAAGAGTTCCTTCTTGTTGAGTGTGGATGCAGAATTGGTCTTGTCTGAGTAATTGTACATGAGTATCCAGTGTAGATAACGAAGGGCTAGAGAAAGTAGATTATAATCTTTAGCCATTGAAGAACTATAGGTTGCTGAGGTCCCGGTCCACTCCTGGTAGATTGCATTGGCATTGAAGTCCGAGGTAATGGTCTTTACCCCTTTTTTTATGAGCAACCAAGAAGACGATTAAATTCAGCATACGAAATGCTGAACTCAAGCCCCAGTAGCCTGAAATGGACTAAATTAGGGGTCTTGGAAGTAAACCTAACCTGTTTTTTGTAGTCGAAGCTTGTATAAAATTCTCATATGAGCTCGGCATAGGCTGGCTACTCAATGTGTAAGTATTCAGTCCACCCAATGTTACTCACCAGTAGCTCAACCTCCTCCATGATCCCCAAAGTAACCAGGGTCTCAGCGCAGACACTCTTGTATAAATTCATAAGCTGCCGAGAGAGAACCTTGCATAGTTCTCTTGAGTCACGGTCTCGGAAATATAAGTTGTTGGCTGCAGAAGAGGTGGAACTAGTGACTTTTTTTCCCCTTGGGCTTGGAACTTGTGATCTCGATAGCACTGCCATTTATCCTCACACTTGTCCTTCGTGGAAGGTCCATAAAGGATATCACCTTCTTCTTCTTGGGGCTTGGCTCCGGTGCTATATAAGAAGGTATCAGTACAAGATTTGTATGTATAGAGGCCTTAGAGGACTATGAAGTTCATGATATGGGCAAATCAGCTAGGAGTTTTGGGGGTGGATTAGCAGGGGCCTCTTGTGCTTCACCAGGTGGACTAGACAACAAAATTTGGACAATGGAATCTATGTTGGGAAAATAAGAGATCTCAGGGACAACTTCATCTTGTGGCTCTCCAGCTATTGATCTATTGGACGGAGGGCTCGAAATAGGTTCTTCCAAGGAAAGTTCAGGCGAGGCTACCTGTGTGAGGACCTGATCCTGAAATTCGAACCCTCACTGTCGTGCAGCCTTAATGGGCCCAACTTGTAAATCAATTGAAACCACACAATGCTTATTATTAAAACATCCCAAAACCCTTTTCCAAGAATACATATAAATTATTATTTTTTTAAACATGGGCAAGGTTCTACTTTATTGAAATCGACTCGGCAGAAACATATAATATACGGAGTAAATATACGGAGTGAAATCACAAAACATGAATACAACGGAAGACTTAACAAGAACAGGCCTAAAGGGCCAAAACTCAATCTCATTATCAAATCAAGGCTCAACGGCCACATACACAACACAAGTGCAATAAGCCACATGGTTCAAGTCTAAATACCAGTAGTAAATACACAGCCCAAACATACTCACAAATATCATAAATGAACCATAGGCTTGTCGGCCATATGGGGCACATAATATCTAAAATATAGAATCCAAACGTGAAACACACAATCATCACAAATAGCATACTATCCCAGTCTTAGTATGCTACTCGATACATAACCATAAACATAATAAAATCAATATGCATAAGATCTCAAATATACAAAATATGCCTAGTCCTCAAAAATGTGAATGCAATAATCCAACTCCTAAGAAAGCTCCATAGCAACTTGACAGATCGGAGCAACACTCTAAGTTAATCCTGAAAAATAAACAACAGCAGAGAGTGAGATCACAAGGACCTCCGTGGGAGTCAAAATGTCATATACAATTGAGGGAGAAAGGAGACAACCCATAAAACAAGTATAAACATACCTTTGGTAATTACTACACTTTAATGTAAGTTCGTATATTCTATAGTGCAAAGCAACCTCACATATGCATATGAATGTCAGTATGCACAATAAGTAAATATGTTTTCTCATGCATCCCAAGAGGTGAAGAAATCACAAATCTCATAATTATGTCTCAATTCACACATACCAGGCAAATGGCCCAAAACCTATCGAGATGGACATTAAAGAAGCTAAGGAGACTCTTCCCCATGTAGTGAAGGTCCCAAGCCCGTTGGTGGGTTTTTCATACATTTACTCTTAAAATATTATATATACATCTTATCCTCATAACCCCATCCACCAACGTTGGCCGAATCGAGTAGAGAGAAAAATAACGTAAACATATATCTCACACTCAATCCTATAGTATCACATAGAATACCTATCATAATTAATCATACATAGTAATATTGAGCTCATAATAACATATCCTCAACCTTCTCCAAGCAAGTGACTAGTGCCACTCGAGCATTATACACTGCCTAGAAAATACCAACCATACCACTCCTAAGTAAGCAATTGTCTCCGCTATTGGGATCCCATATACTTACCTCACATTGGCAAAGCGCATAGAACCGTCAATTCCAAAAATCAAGCGGTGCATACACACATAGGTATACTCACCATTTTATGAAGAAAATACTCAGTATGATCACATGCATGAAAATACACTCATCCTCTTACCATCAATCCACTCAGCATGCCCACATAAATGATGATGCAAACATCGCTTTTACCATAATATAAATCCTATACGCTCACATGCAGGAGAATATATTCTTTTCTCGTTCTAACTATCCTCACAAAATAACTCAACCATACTCACTAGATACCATAATCAGTTCTAAGCAATAAAATAAAATAAGGGAAGTGTTAAAGGAACACATACGCACTCTCCACATTCACGTCTCACTAATTCCAGTTTAAGCTCTAAGGGGTATAAGAAGTTTAAGGAAACTCTAAGAAAGAAGGGTTTAGGACAATAAAGGATACTCTAACTGAAAGCTACACACACCGACCACATTCCTAATGGGTTTACATACAATTAAACATGACTAACAACTACCAAACCTCAAGCATTAAGCATTAAATATGTGATCAAACTAGTTCTTTGCATAAGGATATCCACAACGTCACATAAGGTTTCACTCGAACCACCAACTTGCATACACAAGCACACCAATGCATTTTCAAGTGTTCAAGATACATAATTTTCACACTAAAACTTGTCACATACATTACATGCTCTAAACATAGCATTTAAATACATTCATACTAATGGATGCCTCACAATCAAACCAAAACTTATTTTATTTTAATGCATCAAAACCAAAATAATTCCTTCCATGAGTATGAAAGATAGACTCCCACCTCGTGAAGTGCAGAATACCATTGCAGTAATAACGATCTCACGGAACTCCCGCAGTGCCGCTTAAACACAAACGATCAAAAACAAAGGTCTAGCAACCAAACTCAAAGGCTACCAAAACAAAGCTAAAAATATAAAACTTAAAACTCCTTTTGGGACACTCCCTAACACTCAACGATTCCATTAACACTCACTCAATACGAAACCAACCGCAAGGGATCACTAAAACACAACCCGAAACAAAAACAAATAGACATCGGCAAACCCGACACAAGCCACAATCCGTTCCAGCCTAAACCAACGGCACCAAGGCCCACGAACACACTCCACAAACTCAGGAGAACCAAAATCAATCATTAAAATCAACAAGAACACCAATGGGGTCAAAATCCCCGAGACCCATATGCCATCAACCTCCACTAAGCTCACACACTAATCAACACACCAAACCAATCAAAACTAACTATCAAAACATCATAAAAAACATCACAGTATGGAAAAACATCCAACAATCAGCTAAGAAAGGGGAGAAATCGAGCACTTACCACACAAACTTGATTTTGGCCTAAAATACCCAAATCAACCAAATCCACTCCAAGTGAAGCTGACATCAGTGGAAACTCATCTGGTAGGATTAGGAATTGGGTAAGGAAGGAAGCCCGATGGTTGTTTTGGAGAGAAAATGGATTTGGAAGAGATTAGGTTCTTCTTTGGGGAGAGAGGCACTGGAAAATGAGAGAGAAGGGAGAGAAAGAGTTCTTGGGCTGCCAACATTTAGAAAAATTTCTAAGTGTTGGACTGGGCTTTTATGACCCGGGGCCCGGAAATCTCGAAAAACCCAAAATAAGTTTTAAAACGATCCACATGTTCTGAGCGGGCCAAAATAATGTTTAGGGTTCAAAAATGACAAATTAGGCTTCTGAAATGGAATTAGGACCGGTGACTAGTGACCGGGTCCATATATGGAAATTTCGGCCCAAGGACCTACGACCACTCAAAACAGGTCTAGAAAATCCACTCATGGATCTAAATAGGTTAAATGGGGTATTTCACTGAACTCAAGCCTCGAAAACATGTAGATCACACTAAGGCACGCTAAGACTCCAAACGACGCATCATGCATAACTATCAATACTCACCCAACGACATAACACTCTAAGCAATCTAGACTCGACACTTAGGTTCTATGACTGTGACCACGTCACTTAATCAAAATGTCAACTACCAAGTACACCAATAAACTGGCTGATCAAGCAGGCCAGTTAACTGGATAAACCCGCTCAAATGGACCTATCCCATTAATCCAACTGTACTCAACTACTGACTAGACTCTCCGAAGGATGAGGTCTCACAACCTGAACTTCCTCTTCAATAACAACATCAATAATCGGAGGGATTGGAACGTCCACAACAACGTCTTCTTGCTCTCTCTCTTCGTCTTCTTCTTCTTCACCCATTCCTCTCTTAGTGACATTAGACGGAATGGGTGGTATCTCAGTAACCTCAGGAATCGACAATAACTCCAGTGCTGCCAAGGTCTCGTGCGACTCCTATACTGCTGAGGTCTTGGGTGACTTCATAATGACAGGAACGGATGCCTCAGTAGCACCATACTCCCCAATAACAACATTAGCAATAACTTGAAAAACCTCCTCAACAAACGTACCTATAACTGATTTTATCTCGGAATATACTAGATCGAGGGGTTTTGTTCTTTTTTGAGGAGGCAGAGCCTTCCTTAGTGTGTAGTGGTCTTTTAGCTGAAGTTGTGGACGAAGCGGGAGCAATGGCATCATTTCCATCGTCACGAGCGACATAATCCTCCACCGGTTTCATTGAGGGTGCAGCAGCAACCATGGGTCCAGATGTTTGAGTAGCCATGGCCATGCTAGTGACCAGAGACATGTGCTCATTGAACTGTCGCATCATCTCCTCCATCTGTCTTTCAAGTTCTTGTAGGGCAGAGACAAGTTAAGTCACAATGGGTAGTGCTCTAGAACTGGCTAGAGTATTGCTATTTGGGTTCATTTTTTTGGTTGGTCGAAGGGTTGAAAGTGCCGGATTTCCGGGTTCTGTGTTTTCAGAAGTGGGAACTGAAGGGTTGCTGAGAGTGTTCTATTTTAAGGATGCCGGTGGAAAATTCATATGACATGATTTGATTTGATATTGTGCAGCTGTTCGTGATTCAGATCGTGGGCACATGTCTACACCCCCTTTCGAGAGCAGTTATGATGCTGCACTAGAACAGTTATGACACTCCACCCCTTTTTGCCAAATGTCCCACTAAATCACTATTTTCCAGCTCACGATAAAAATTTATCTTCCCTTTTCAAATCTTCTAGCCATCCATACCTTCCAAAGTAGTTTGTTGATTTAAGATCTTTGTTGATTACCACTACTCCATAATCTCAACTAACACAATGTTAATAAATTCACACAATGTTAATAAATTCAAACAAAACAAAAGGTTAGACTGAGCTGCCTCCCAATAGGGCTTCATTTACTGTCTGTAGCTGGACGGGGCCAAGATCTCACTGGTACTTTGGAAAACTTAAAGTGCTTTACTCAACAGTATGAGGCATTTCATAGAACGACTTCAGACGATGCCCATTCACCTTAAATACTTTCTCAGTGTCTTCATTGGCAATCTCCATAACTCCATGAGAATAAATTATTTTAACGACATACGGCCCTATCCATTTAGATTGAAGTTTCCTATGGAAAAGTTTGAGCTTTGAATGAAACAATAATACCTTTTGGCCCACCTCGAATGTCTTGATCTGTAACTGGAGGTTATGGAACCTTTTGGTCATTTCTTTGTAGATTTTGAGAATATCATAGGTATCATTACGGAGTTCTTCCAATGCTGTGAACTACAACTTCCTTTTTTGGCTCGCTCATTCAAGATCTTGGTTAATCTTCTTCACTAATCAAACTACTTTATACTCCAATTTAGTAAGTAGATGGCAAGCTTTTCTATAAACCATACGGAAAAGTGTGGTTCCGATGAGAGTTTTGTAAGCAGTCCTATATACCCACAGAGAATCATTTAATCTCAAACTTCAATCTTTGCGACTATGACCAATCGTTCTTTGGAGGATATTTTTAATTTCTCGATTAGAGACATCTACTTACCCATTAGTCTGTGGGTGATTTGTTGTGGATGTTCGATGGGTAACCTTACACTTGGCTATCAAGGTCCGAAGAATCTGATTACAAAAATGTGTACCCCGGTCACAAATTATAGCCTTAGGAATACCATACCTAGTCAAGATATGAGTCTTGACAAAATCAACTGTTGTTCTAGCATCATTTTTTCTGGTGACCTTAGCCTCAACTCATTTGGAAACATAATCGACTACAAGTATGATATAGGAGAAACCCAAAGATAGTGGAAAGGGACCCATAAAGTCAATACCTCATACATCAAAGACCTCACATATTATGATTGGAGTCTGGGATGATCTCTATAACTGAGTGATCCCTCGGCCTGACATTATGCACAAGACCTGCAGTATTTATCTGCATCACAAAATAGCATAGGCCAGTAAAACCTAGAGTCATGTATCTTCCTGGTTGTCCGTTGTGGACCAAAATGTCCACCACAGGCCTCGGCATAGCACGATGAAAGGATGCTCAATGTCTTTGATGCATCTTTGTATAACCTGATCAGCTGAATACCTCCTAAGATATCACTCATCCCAAATATAAAATTGAGATTCTCGAATAAGCTTATCCTTTTAGTGTATTGGCATTTCTTCAGGTGTTTGCCATGTTACTAAGTAATTGACTATATTAGCAAACCAAGGGGCAGTTTGAACATTAAATATGTGCTCATTAGGAAAGACCTCTTTAATTGGCTGATCATTATTATCCTTGGTCTGAATTCGACTTAGGTGATTTGCAACATAATTCTCAGCAACTTTCTTATCTTTTATCTCTAAATCAAACTCTTGGATCAATAGAATTCAACAGATCAACCATGGCTTAGATTCTTTCCTCTAAAGAAGATATTTCAGTTCAGAGTGACTTGAATAGATAATTATCCGAGATCCTAAGAGATGGGGTCAAAATTTTTCCAAGACAAAGACAACCGCCAAAAGTTTTTTCTCGGTGGTGGTATAAGTTACCTGAGTGGTATCAAACATCTTGGAAGCATAATAGATAATGTGGGGGCATCGACCTACTCTTTGTCCAAGAACGGCCCCTACAACGTAATTGCTTGCATCATTTAATCTCGAATGGCAATTTTCAATCCGGAGCTTTAAGTATAAGTGCAGTGATCAACATTTCTTTAATTACATCGAAAACCTTTTTGCACTCATCTGAGAACTCGAAAGGAACATCTTGTTGGAGGAGTCGGCACATAGGCTGAGTGATTTTCGAGAATTCTTTAATGAACTACCTATATAACCCAGCATATCTTATAAAGGACCGGATGTCCTTCGTACTCACAGGATAAGGAAGTGTTTTGATGTCAATTTTAGCCTGATCCTCTATACCTTTAGTTTAAACAATATGTCCTTGTATTAACCCTTGATCTATTATAAATTGACAATTCTTATAGTTCAACACTAGGTCCTTTTCGATACAGCACCTCAAGATCTTGGTTAGATTAGCTAGGTGGGACTGAAAAGAATCCTCGTATATGGTAAAATCATCCATGAAGACCTCTACTATTTCTTCCATAGTAAAAAAAATACTAACCATACACCTTTGGAATGTAGCAGATGCATTACAAAGACCAAATGGTATACGACAATAAGCAAAGGTCCTGGAAGGACAAGTGAAGGTGGTCTTATGGGGCCACAGGAATCTAATGAAATCTAGAAAAACCATTAAAACAACAAAAATGTGATTTTCTCGCGAGTCGTTAAAGCATCTGATTGACAAAGGGTAGTGGGAAGTGATCTTTCCTTATGGCCTTGCTTAGTTTTCTGTAGTCTATACAAACCTTCCATCCATTCTGTACTCTGGTGGGCACCATTTCTCTACTTATAATTTTAAACAACCGTGACTCCTATTTTTCTTAGGAACAACTTGAACGGGACTAACCCATTTACTATCCGAGATGGGGTAAATCATACAGGCATCTAGTAATTTCAGAACTTCTTTCTTAACAACCTCCAGCATCGAGCATCTTTGATGGGTCTCAAGTCTTCCTCCATCAAGATGCGATGTATGCAAGTGGAGGGGCTTAACCCCTGAAGATCCGCAATAGTCCAGCCAATGGCTTCCTTGTAATCCCTGAGGACTGAACCAGCTGCTCGACCTCTTCTTTTGATAATTTATTGGAGTTGATCATGGGAAGGCTATATTTTCCCCAAGATAGGACTATTGAAAATGACTAGGAAGTTTCTTCAATTCCTAAACGAAGACCTTCATTATACTTCATTGAAGTTTTTTATGAGTAATAGGTAAAGAAATGTACTAGAGGTCTTCAACTACTACTTCACATTCAAGATCTCGAATAGCATCGCACAATCGGCCATCGATCTCAAGATTATCATTCACGAATTCCCCCATATCCTAGCTTTCCTCAATAGCCACTCGTAATTTATCCACATGCATCGTCCACAAGACCTCTTGGGTGAGTGGTTCGACAATATCTCTCATAGAAACAGATCTCTCAATATCTGGGTATTTCATAACATCATAAATATTAAAGGTCACTGTTTTTCCATCAAACTCCATGGTCATAGATCCATTATGAACATCTATCTTTGTCCTGGAGGTTTTAAAAAATGGCCTTCCTAATAGAATCGTCTAAGCATTATCATTCATCATTTCAATAACAAAAAATCAACTGGAAAGACCAAACCCTCGACTTGCACAAGCAGGTCCTCTAAGATCCCCACTAGATGTTCCAAGAATCGGTTGGCAAGCTGTATCAAAACACCTATATTCTTCAACTTACCTAGTTTTAAAGACTTGTACATTGATAATGGCATAACATTGTTCGAGGTTCCGAGATTGCACATAGCCTACAAGACTTCCTTCCCTCTGAACCTGCAAGGAATAGAGAACATACCTAGATCGGTGCACTTCATGGGCATCTTCCTCTATAAAATAGCGGAAACATTCTCCCTCATAGTGACCTTGCCGCAGTCCTTCAGCTTGTGTTTATTAGTATATAGTTCTTTCAAGAACTTAGCGTATATAGAGATCTACTTGATTGAATCAAGGAGTGGGATATTGATAACACATTATTTTTATATATTTTATTTAGTGTTTATCTAGTTATTTTGATTTAAAATTTGTATTTCAGTTAGGATTTGGTTATATTTTGATAAACTAATCTAAAGGTCCATGTTTAAGATGTTTGTAGGAATTTATCGGGTGTTTTTGGAGATTGTGCGGATTTGGCTGTGACCTCCAATATGCGCGTTCATTGAAGACCTCTGAAAATTTTGAAAGATAGTCTTTATCTACTTTTTGAATTTTGAACAAACAAACATTTGAATTTTGACGCTATCACTGGGATCCTACATGATCCATGATCCATATAAAGTCACAGTCATATGTGGCTAGGCAGAATGAATTCTAGTCTCTTGCATATTTAGTTTTCTTTAGTTTTAGTTTGCTACTGATTATGTCCAGCTAGACGCTTTTGATCTAGTTCTAGCAGTTTTTGGATGTTCCGAGCCCTCTGAGAGGCTCAGTTTTCTATTTCAGCAGTTGATTATTTTGTTCATCTTACTCTCTGCGCAATCTCAAAGTATATTCATTTATGGTCTCTAATCTATTCTATAAACTAATACTTTGCAATCAAAACCAACATCGGTTCACATTAGTGAAAGTGACCCCTCCAGTGAATGACACACCGGAGGTGAGCTAAAGTGAATTGTTTGTTGTTGAGTGATACAAAAGAGGGCAGGTAGGACCGGGGATTGACTACGTTAGCAATCTGGGTCTTGAAATCAAAGGAAGGCAAGCGAAAGGGCCTCTAGTCATACCGATCCCCCGACGTGCCATGATCAGACCTGACAGTTTTGATGGAGATCTCTGAATAGAAGATGACTATAAATCTCACATGGCCTGTGACCACAGTTTGATAACATTCCACTGACGAAACTAGATAATATCCTTCAACTAAAGACACTTTACATTCAGGTTCAATTTCTCTCTTTATTTATAAAGTTATTCTATTTGTTATAACCTCCTTTTGCAGATCCACATTTTTATTTCTAAGGAGCCGAGGGCACGGCTCAGAGATAATCTTTTGTGATCACACTTGATCCCAACTCTCCAGTTGCTATCTATTAAGGAGAACACATATTAATTTATGTGACTAATGACAGCACGTCAGATATTGACTTCCACCTTCTTGAAGATCTCGAGTATGGCCCGTTCCTCAGCTGCCTTATGGGTCTTCACCAACCGAAATGGAAATGGAGGTGGAATAGTGATCTTTTATGGTGGAATTACTTTCAGTTCAGTTTCTGGTATGCTAACAAGTTGCTTATTTTGTGCTCGACTATCCTTCTTTGTTCTACTACCAGATGATTTAGCTTGATCTGGAGTCTTGAGACTATGTGTAGAAACCTTATCCGTAGCCTCAACTGGGATTGGTTCCTCTATGGTATTAGCTGTTACTAGTTCTTCAATGGCCTTTGGTGTTTTATTAGAGACCACCATTATCGAATTGATATTTTACTTAGGATTAACCTCTGGTTGAGAGGGTAGCTTCCCTTGTGCCTCTAACCGACTAATCACCGAGGCCATCTGCCAAAGCTAGGTTTGTAAAGTTTGCTTACTAGTGACTAGTTGCTTAACTGTATCTTCAATAGAGGTCTCGATCTTTAAAGGTCCGCTTCCACCCTTTCGGGCGGATAGTTTGGCAAATAATTCTACTGTGGTGGAAAATTGTGTTGATGCTGAAAGTTTGGTTGTGGCTAAAAATTAAGATGAGGTGAGTAATCTGGTTGGGACTGGAAATTCGGTGTTGATTCATAGTCTTAAGGAGTATACGATGATCCAAGATGATATTTCTTACACTGCTCATAAGTCATCTTGTTCATATCATGCCTTTTGTTTGGGGCACGTAGGTTCTGTCGGCATTGGCAGTCTGAGGTTCGTCAATTGGCATGGACAGGTAATTAACTATGACACGGTTTGTCCCATCACAATAGCCACATATCTTCACCTAACGGTTTCTAACAGCCATCTTTTTAACTATGGAAGTTAGCTGAGAAGATTCATCTTCATCATCTATGTATTGTTGAGTTTGTGATGCTAGGTCGGTAATGACCTCTCGAACTTCCTAGTAATTCAAGTTCATAATATTTCCTCCACTATGTGAGTTTAGCATAAGTTTGTCAACTTTCATCAAGCCCCTGCAAAAATATTGGATGAGTTTCCTATTGAAAAATCTATGAGAAGGACAGGCCAAACATAATTTCTTGTAACGTTCCCAATACTCGTAGAAGGACTCATCCTTATATTGTCTTACCCCTGATATGTTCTTGCAAAGTGTCGATTCACGGGTCTCTAGAAAAAATCTGGTCAGAAAAGCATCTACTAGTTATTCCCAAGTGTTTATAGACCTCGGCGGAAGACTCCTTAGCCATTCTTTAGCTACATTTTTTAAGGAAAAATAGAAGGCTCAAATTTGGACAACAATTTCCTCCATGCCCTTTGGTTTGAAGCTCTAACAGATGAAGTCGAAATCTTCGATATGAGTGTTTGGGTCTTTCTTGAAATGACCGTAGAAAGTAGGCAGCATCTAGAGAAGTGCATGTTTCAACTCGAAATTGTCATCCACAGCTAGAGTATGGAATCTGATCGGCTATTTATTTTGACATATGGGATGTCCTTCATTCATGGGTCAGAGTGGTTCAACATTCTCTTAATCTTTAACTCCGTTGTTAAGGAAATTCTCTTGCCCTTGTTGGTTCTGACCCCCTTGGTTCACCGAACCTGATTGATTAGCATAATTCTTATTGTCAACTCAACATAAGCCTCGGCTTGCTGGGCCTGCCTGATTAGTTGCATTTCCTCCTTAGTTATTATACACATGGTTATTCGCAACCGGTTGGTTATTGTTGGCTCCTTCATTCTGAGTTGGATTTGCATTGATAGCTTGCCCTCTGTTGTCAGCCATGGCCTCGAACAACAGATTAAAAATAGATATCGAAGGACTTGGTGAGGAAGATCGAGTAGAGGTCCAGGATGACTCAGCCACTGCTTCAAGAGTTGGAGATAAATTCCAAACGCACCTTCGTCTGCTAGCATTGTTCCTTCTACAGGTTGCTTCGATTTCTGGATGAAAAGGGATTGAAGTGCTTGTCTGTAATGATCCGAGCATACAAGCTCCAAGTGATCGTGTTGTTTTGCTAGCTCCCCTACAACGGTACCAAATTTGATGTGCTATCGTAAGTCACGCAAATTAATATATATTCTTCTTGATGGATAGCAAGTGGAAGCAGGGTCGAATCCTCTAGAGAGCTGGGATCAAGCATGATCACAGAAGATTTCCTATAAGTCGTGCCCTCGGCTCAGTAATAAAAGTAGGGATCTGCAAAAGGATGTTATAACAAATAGAAAAATTTATAAATAAAGGGAGAAATTGAACCTGTTTGTAGAAGTGTCTTCAGTTAATGGTATTATCTAGCTCCGTCAATTGAATGTTACCAAGTCGTGAACACAGGCCATGTGAGATTTGTAGTTGTCTTTCGTTCAAAGATTCTTGTCAAGGCTGCCAAGTACAACCGTGGCACTCCAGGGGATCGATATGACCAGAGGTCCTTTTGCTTGCCTTCTTTCGATTTCAAGACCTTGGATTGCTAACATAGTTAATCCTTAGACTTATTCGCCCTCTATTGTATCACTTGCCAACAATTGACTCACTCTAGCTCACCACTGGTGTGTCACTCACTGGAGGGATCACTTTAACCATTGCAAATGGGAATTTGGTTTGATTGTAGTATATGAGTCTATAGAATTGATCAGATACCATAAACGAATATACTTTGAAATTGAGTAGAGGTTAAAATGAATTGAATAATCAACTACTAAAATAGAAACTAAGCCTCCCAGAGAGCTCCAAACATCTTAAAACTATCGGAACTAGATCAGATGAGTCTAGCCAGACATAATCATTAGCAAACTAAAACTAAAAGTACTAAAGTGCGAGAGATTAGAATTCGTTTTGCCTAGCCACAAAAGGTCAAGACTTTATATAGATCATGGATCACACAGGATCCCCAATGATAGCGTAAAAATTCAAATGTTTGTTTGTTCAAAATTCAAAGAAAACAGAAAAAAACTATCTTTCGGAATTTTTAGTAGTCTTCAATGAATGCGTATGTCGGAGGTCACAGCAGAATCTGACATTATCTCCAAAAATATCTCATAAATTCTTGGAAATATCTCAAACATAGATCTTTAGGTTAGTTTATCAAAATATATAACCAAATCATAACTAAAATACAGCTTTTGAATCTAAATAACTAGATAAGTATTGAATAAAATATGTAAAAATAAAGTGTTATCACTAAACAATCTAAATTAATATTATAGTGTTTATCTTATCCTATGGTTTTTTCTTTTAAAAGAAATTATTTGAGCTGTTGTTTGTCTTCTTTTCTATGGCATCATAGTTACCAAAGATTATGCTATTATTCTTTGATATTCTTTATTGAAAGGAGCACCGCCGGTTGATTTCAGAGACAAATTATTACTCAATTTTATATCTAGTCATCCGAAATTAGAACTGTATGATGACTTGTTTTATAAGATTTTATTTGTTCAATTAGTGATAACGAACGAACTACGAATTTTAATTAAACAACATAGATCGAGGATTAGTGTTTTTTACGTAAAATATTATAAGTTGAGGCCTCATACGAATTTTTACTATCCTAACTGAAATGGACAATCTAAATTAATATTATAGTTTTTATCTCATCCTATGGTTTTTTCTTTTAAAAGAAATTATTTGACCTGTCGTTTGTCTTCTTCCCTATGGCATCTTAGTTGAACAAAAGTTCCTTTATTCCATAATCCATTATTGTCTTTCCTAAATTTAAAAGAATAATAATTAATCGTATTACAAACATTAATTATGAATGAATGTAGCCAATTCAAAAAATTTAGAATGATTAAAATTTTGTCTTACTTATCATCTATAAACGTAAAGAAATCTAACATTGATAAAGACAAAGAAGCACCAAATGATAATATCGTAACATCCAATAAACAAATACCTTAAACCAACAAAACTTTTCTTTTGGCAGATATGATGCATGTGTATTTTGACTGACACAACAGGTTGCCATCCTTCCAATGTTTTCCATGTCAAGTTCATCAGACACGGAGACACACACCACCTACTACTGTAGCTAAGATTATCCTAAATTATCGTATTCACTGTCCTGGACATCACTAGTGCCACTATTATATAGTCTGCTTCCTTGTCAGCGATTCAGGCAAAAAGGATTTAACAACTCCCTATCAAAGGCCAGCGGCTTGGGAGAGAAAGTGTTTGGCAATCTTCTTTCAGACCAATGGATGTTGCTACCAACATCATCCCGGCTGTCCAAGCAATGCCGTATGCCACTCCTGTTGCTGCTGTGGGTGGTCTTGTCTTCTCAGTGCTGTTTGTTAACAAGCTTCTTTACAAAAAACAGGGGAAGACGAGTTCTAAACTTCCACCTGTACCAGGTATCTGTTATGCTTGTGATCCCAACTGGGTTTTGAAGATCAAGATCGTGATCCTCTTTGTCTTTCATATTGTTGTAAGCTGTCAAATGGGTTTTGGGTGTACAATTTGATGCAGAGATACCAGGGTGGCCAGTGATAGGGAATCTGCTACAATTGAAGGAGAAAAAACCCCACAAGACATTCACTAGATGGGCTGAGACGTACGGGGCTATCTACAAAATTAGAACCGGTGCTTCTACTGTTATTGTTCTCAATTCAACTGAAGTTGCAAAAGAGGTATTTCTTGTTAATGTTTTTTTCCTCTGGGATGTTGTTCTGATAGATATGTTAACTGCCGATCCAAAAGTTCCCCGCCGCCTCACTTTTACTCTTTTGTTAGCCTCTACCTGAGTTGTCCACTTCACAAAAATAGTTTCTCTTTGATGCTTCTCATGCATGGTGTAATGATTCTAGCGAAAACCCCTTCCCGTTTATTCTTTAGTTTCTGAAAGTGACATTTTGTTTTTTTCTAATTGTAATATTTCAAAATCTTAGGAGAAGGCCAAAATCTGGGTCTAAATGCATCGTTCGTGTGTCGTACTTGTGGGTTTGTGTCTGGGGCTTTCTTCTGGGCTGTTCTTCTACTTCTTTCAGTATTGACGATTTCATCGTTCTATCTCAGAACCCACCTAGAAACCCTAGAAAACTGACCCATTAAAGTGAAATCTACCAGCTCCTTGCTTTCTTTCTTTTTTTAAAAAAAAAATTACAATAATGATTAATTTCTTTCTTGTTGTATCCAACTGTAGATGAATCTCGGCTAGTTTGAATGTTTGAATCTTTGATCTTGAATGAATGATTTTCCATGCATTTGTATGTTGAAAGATACTGAACATGATGCAACTTCGTAATGAAATAATCCTGCTGACCCAGGAATTCAGTATCATCATGCAAATTTTCTCTGTTTTAAGAGAAAGCAGACTATTGATTGCAAGCTTAATCACTCCCTAATTGTTTTCAGGCCATGGTGACCAGACATTCATCCATCTCGACAAGAAAACTAACCAAGGCCTTGAATATCCTGACGGATAACAAATGCATGGTTGCAGTTAGTGATTACGACGAGTTTCACAAGATGGTGAAAAGATTTATAATTACAAATGTATTGGGAGCAGGTGCTCAGGTTAGCTACAGAAAACTTGAATTCTCCCAGTTTGTTAATTACATATCGAATTCCCTGTGTGGATAGAAACTAGTATCCAATCTTCTTCCTTTCAGAGACGACATCGGTGCCATAGGGACACCTTGGTGGAAAATATAACAACCAAATTTCACTCTCATGTGAAGACTTCTCCTCAGCAAGCTGTGGATTTTCGGGAGATTTTTGAATCTGAACTTTTTGGATTATCATTGAAAGAAGTGAGTTTTTCCTTTCCATGGCGTTGCTCCTCTCTTTTTCTGAGGGTTGAGAGTGTAAAAAATTCAGAACTGTGTTTCTATTACAGGCTTTGGGGAAAGATGTACAGACTCTTTATGTGGATGGACTTGGGACCACTTTGTCAAGAGAGGATATTTTTCACGTTTTAGTGCTTGATCCAATGGAGGGTGCCATTGATGTGGACTGGAGAGATTTCTTCCCCTACTTGAGCTGGGTGCCTAATAAGGACTTGGAAACAAGAATCCACCGAATGAATTTTCGTAGGCACGCCGTGATGAGTGCTCTTCTGGAACAGCAGAAGAAACGAATTGCTTCAGGAGAGGTGCGTTTTTTCTTGCTTTCAGGTGAAAATTTTGTTTTATCAGTTACTCATTTCAGATATGGAACTGCAGGTACTAAACTCATACGCCGACTTCTTACTGTCGGAAGGCAAAATGCTCACTGAGAAGCAAATCAGCATGCTGGTTTGGGAGACCATTATTGAGACATCTGATACTACTATGGTCACTACAGAATGGGCCATGTATGAACTTGCGAAAAGTCCCAAGTTGCAGGTATCTAGTTTTGTCTGCATTAAATACTTTTGGTCTGTAGATATACTGATTCCTTCAGCTTTATTCTGTTTCCCTCTTTGAATTAACCATAGGATCGGCTTTATCAAGAGATCCAAATTCTCTGTGGATCTGAGAAGATTACAGAGGAACACTTGCCTAAACTTCCCTACTTGAGTGCTGTTTTCCATGAGACTATAAGAAAATACAGTCCTGCTCCAGTGATACCTCTGCGATATGTTCACGAAGATACACAAATAGGCGGGTACCACATTCCTGCAGGAAGTGAGGTTGGTTGGTCATTTTTTCTGTAAGAGGTATTTGATAGCTTTCTCATAAGAATCGCCGGTTGGTAACAGTTCGTGTCGTGCACGCAGATTGCTGTTAATATCTATGGATGTAACATGAATAAGAGCCAATGGGAAGACCCAGAAGAGTGGAGGCCCGAGAGGTTCCTTGACGGCAAATACGATCTCTTGGACTTGCACAAGACAATGGCTTTCGGAGCTGGAAAGAGGGCATGTGCAGGTGCTCTTCAGGCAAGCTTGATAGCGTCTGCATCAATCGGCAGACTAGTACAAGAATTTGAGTGGAGACTGAGAGGAGAAGCAGAGGAAGAGAATGTTGATACTCTAGGACTCACCACTCGGAAGCTCCAGCCCTTGCATGTCGTAATAAAAACAAGAAATCTATAGCTCGGATTACAGTGTTTTTTCTCTAGTGTCGGGTGTATCCTGTCTGAATAAATTCATATAAACTATATTTTCTGTCTACAGATTTACTTGGTTATGGAAAAAAAAAAGATTCTTGTAATCAGCATTCAATCATTTGAAATTGTTATTAGGTTAAGCTTTTGGTTAATTAATTCAAAAAAATATGATTGAATAATAAAATTAACCAGTTTTTTAATTTTGGGAGTGGACGACTGGGCAGATTGACACGGACCCTCTAATACCCAGATCATAAGGGCGCATAAGTTCATGTCTAAATGCAAAGTTTGTGCAGGAGAGGAGGTACAAGTCCCAAGATTACCATATTTCAGAACGGTGCAATGTGCAGGCTGGGATGGTTTTTAAGGCTAAAAGCCTCAAACCACTGCCATGCAGGAGATGCCACTCTGGTTTTCTAATTGTCAGAAACGCTCCATGAAAAACGACGAGGACAAGGGCATAATATAAAATGATCTTAATGCACAGAACTAGAGGATGGGAATCTGTGTTGGTGCACATTTCGAAGCAGAATGAAAGGTTTGTGGGTTTCGGTGGACAGAGAGCGAGAGGTCATTATCTGCCACGAGTTTATTGTTTTTTGGCAAGTCAATAGATCCACGAGTTCATGATTAAGGATCATCAATGTTATAACAGTTTCGGTAAAATCAAGGCAAACTTACACCGTGTTTTCATTTTTTTTCTTTTCCATTCCTTCAGGACTTGACAATATTATATTGCACAGGGACAACAAAAGGAAACGACAATAAATATAACAATGGGAATTGCGCTTGACCTCATTCATCATCAGGCCAGCTGCCGGGGGTAACATTCATCCATCTACAGGAAACCTGACCTCAGGATTCATTGGGGGCCTTCAAAACCTGTTCTTGCCTAGCTTGGCTTGAAGAATTTTAACTTGAGTCCACTGTTAACCATGCTCCACACACCTCCAATGGAGAAGGCTAAACTAAAAGCAACGCCTAACCAACCCAGGATCCAATTGAAATACCAGTTGAAGCTGTACTTTGAAGGCTTTTTAATGAGTACCCACATGAAGCAAGGGTAGGCAAATGTAACGGGAAGGGTGAGTCCTCCCAGTAGTCCAGCCAGACTGGAGAGGAACGGAAGGGCCACTCCTATGAAGAAGGAGATGAATCCGTAGAAGACTCGGAAACCAGAACGAACCCAGACCGAGCATGGACGGTTGGTGCGGCTGGTGTATCCTGCTTCGAAACTGTCAAAAGCAGGCATCGAGTATATCTGGAAGCTACTGAGGCAATTGAACACAACTAGAAGAAAGGTCATAGCAAGAAGTCCACGAGGAATGTTGTGGCTGTGAAATCCATACAAAGCATTCAGAATTCCTCCCGACGGCATCTGCAGCAAGAGCAGAACAGACTTAAATTTAATGGCAGCAATGAAGAAAATGACTGTCTTTGAAACACCATGGAAAGAAAGCAATGCAGTTTGAAGATTTTCCCATTTGGGGTAGTACTTGTCCATTTAACTTGCCAATTTCATGCCCTCGAAAGGAAACTGACTGCTATATATGGTCTGAGGAGACATCACAGTTCAGCTAAACACTTCTGTCTTTTTGTTTGTTCTATATGTCAGTCTCCCTACTTGTAAGAAGAGTATTATATTGTAACTTACGAGGTTTCCATAAGCCCAATAACCTCCAATGGCAACAGGAAACAGACACATGGCAATGAAAAAATAGGCGACTTTAGCTCCTCTCCACATTGGCACATGAGCCGGGTGCTTAAATGTTGATGGCATTGTTGCCTGAGAAAAGCCATGTAAGATGTTTCAGATTCTGCAACTTGTCTCATATTCAAAGTTCAGACAGTTTCAAGCTCAAAAGGGGATCTACCTGAATTTCCAAAACTAGATTGTGTCCTCTGAATGCAAATGCTACAATTCCAAGAGCATTGAAGACCGAAAAGACGGAAGCATTGAATGATGGGAAAGATAGGGGTTGATAAGAGATTGTAGGTGGCCTTTGCTGGCTAACAGAAAGCACCCACACCATGGTGGAGTATGTGATGGCAGTCACCGCACCTATAAGTGAAAGTCCTGCGATAGAATTGAGGTTTGGCAGCTGAGACAGGACGATGCATAGAGAAGTAAACACCAGGTACCACTCAACTGTCGTTAGAGGATTTGATGTGCAGAGAGGGCCACAGACTGTCTGGAAGAACAGTTTCATGGTTTCTCCTCCAATTAGAATCAAAGCCGTGGCAGTCCCAGCTGATAAATAAACAGTTGGAAAGAGAGCAAGCCAAACTCCTAGTCTTTCCCCTGCAAATCAAATACATCTGAATCAACCACAACAATTAGCTGTGAATTTAGTTTTATTACTGACCCTTATCTTCCATTCAATGTTATTGAATCAGAATTTAGAAAATTCTCATGAAATATGGAGTTCTGGAGAGAACTCTTCAACTAGTGATTTGTGAAGTCATTTTATCTCACCAAATGCAGCCTGTGCAAGCTCCACATATCTGTTATATCTCTTCCCAGGGACTGCTTCATGAAGCTGAACTAGAATCCACAGTGTGTAAAGTTGCCAGCAATAGGCAATGGTTAAGGATAATATTCCCCAACTCCTGCGGAAAACACCAAGGGATGTTACCATAATCATGGAAAAACTCCATGATTTAGCATGGGGTAAATAATTAATTATTACCCAACTCCGTGTGAGTCAATTGAGAAGAAAATAATTAAATAAGGGTTATATAGTACGGCTGCACAATCTGCTAAGGTTCTTCCTAGTCAAACAGAAAAAACAAAGCATGAAGAATATCCATTACAAACAAGGAAAAAGCTACACATAGAGGGCCCTCTTCTCTCCGAAAAGAAAGAAAAAAGAAAAGGAGTGACTATGATGTGGGTACGTACATCTAGAATAATTGAGTGATTCTGTTTTAAAAGCAGAACATGAAATGGTTTTGCATTAATGGAGGTTCGGATCTTATATTCAAACCCTATCTGTGATAAAACTTTGAAAAGTAAAGGAAAATCAGAAGGTACACCCACACATAAAGACCTTCCAGTCAAATTCTTCAGACAACCATGTGAAAGCAATACTAAGGAGAAAATAACAAAAGATATCCAGCCTGACACTTTACCCACTGAAAATATTATACAAACAGTACTTTCCTCAAGCATTGTGCATTCATGTTTTAGGCGACTAGAACTGTACTAAACCAGCAGGAAGGGAATCCTAAGACCCTAAAAAAGAAATTGAAGTACTAACATCATCTCTTAACGTGAGTACTACATACTGCAGAGGCAGAAACTGCCTAACAAAGAAGTGAAATCCTGCGGTCTAAACATTATTAATTCACGGCAGAACAAGCAATATGATGGAAAAAACTCGTTAGTTTAATTAGGGAAGCCAAATTAAGGTTTGGAGCAGAACAGGAAGTAAAGCAAACGAATACGTACCAGCCAAGGTAAGCAAAGGCAACAGGCAACAGAAGAGCTTGGAACCCAACCCCGGCATTCAGGTTATGAAAGGCGGCGTAATGAGCATTCCCATTTCTCGACTCTGTGATAGGAAGCCAAGCGTCTTGTGGGTTTAACTTGGTGAGATGACCCACCTCCTCCAAATAACCCTTCATGTTCACCAAGACCCTCTTCATCGGCGTCCCTATAGGACTCAAGAACCTCGGTGATATAAACGACGTGGGCGTCCATGCCGTGGACGACTTTGCCTCCTTCGAAGCCGGCCTGGGAGACCTCTGACCCGACGGCGTAAGTATTTCCGGTGTGGATGCGCGTGGCGTCGCCGGAATGGATATCAGCTCCGTCTCTGGTCTCTCCTCCATCTCCTGATGCTTCTCAGTCATACTTTTACACAACGAGAAGGAGACAGTACTGTTAATTATATGCCTGTTAGTGGCAAGAAAACCGGGTACGAGAAAAAAGTAAATAATGTAGATTCGTGACTTCGATGCTCGATTCTCCTGTCGGTCTCCTCCTATTTCAATGGCCTTTTCGAGCCAATGCTTTGAGACAGAGACTGGCAACGAGAGTGTGACTTCTGAGTGAACTGAAGCCTAAAGAGGAATAAACGATTGGCTTGCATGAAAATCTGCAACGCCTCGAATCACAGCCGTTGATCTTGCATGGAGTTGGGTGATGATCTTCGTGTCTGGGAGTGCAAAAATGGTCCCTGTAGTTGACCGCTTGGAGTTGGGGTCTGCTGCGAGACTCGACTCCCGTTTGTGTTTGGCTTTTAGCAGTGGCTTGAATATACTTATCCAGGAAAGATTTAATGCGTGTGGGCATTTGTGTGATAAAGTGGGACGATCCTCTGTGTTGTTTTGTGATGGTCTTACCGTGTGGGGCACAAAGTTTATTGGTAAAGTGGTGGGTCCAACCGAAACATCAATCATGTCAATTTCAACCAACATGTCTCACGAACGATCATTTCTTATGTGGGTCCGGTCCTCTGGCTCCGGATTATCCGATAGCATGAAAGTAGAAATCGTGCACTCGGAGACGGTAACGTTGATTTTTACTAGGTCCAACTGCCGCTATGTTCTCAAGACCGGTCCCACCGGTCATCGGGTTTCGCGGTAGAGGTAATTTTGAAAAGAAAAAGGAAAAAGAAAGTGGATAGTTCCACAATTGACAGTTTGACGCAACAACTGTCACTAGAAATGTCAGGTTTCCGACATCAGCACGTGCTTGTCTTCTTCCTCGCGCGCCACCGCATCGATGATTATCATTTGCTTAACAACGTATGGTGTCTCTAATTTGCAAGTGCCCTTTATTATATTATTAATGGGTCCAAAATAATATGAAAAGAAGTAATTAGATAAAACTTTCGGGGGCTGGGATTTTTTTTTCCCGCCGAAAGTAAGCAAATTGAGATAATAGTTTTTTTTCAATATAATGTGGGCGTGCAACTCTTTTAATCATAAGGGGCCCAAGTAATGCCCATGCTTAATTGTAATGGCATCATCCAACGGCTATTTTAATCATTATTAACATTTTAAAAAAACTAATAAAAAATAATTAATGTCCGCTCAGCATAAATCACGTTTGTTTCGAATAAGCAAAATTTATCGTTCTTATCAAACCGAATTATTCTTACAATAAATGATAGGGGGTAAAAACAAATTTAAAATTATAGGATTTGCCTGGACAATAATTTATGGTAAAAATTTTTAATTTAATTTTGTCTAATTTATCAATTTTTGGTAAATATTAAAAAATAAAATAAATATTTTTTAAAAAAATTAAAAATTATTTATTTTTATAAAAGTATATAATATTATTTTATCAAATTTATTTGATAAATGTTTTAAACATAATCAAGACTTTTAAAATAAGAAATTCGATAATATAAACTATAACGATAAAATTTACAGAATTAACAAATTTAATCATGAATGTAAGAAATAAGCTGTTGCATTATTAGTGTACAGACAAGCATGCTCCAGAGGTGGAACAGACAGAACATAATTACCTGAGGTTGTCAGATTGCATGGGTGTTGCCATCTCCTTTTGCTGTTTGCCTCTATCGAACTTAATGATGTTCGACGGATACGAAGGAGAAAAGGGAAAAGTGATGTACCTGCGACTATGCCATGATTCATCAAAGTAGGGAGTGTAACTTCGGCCCACTGACCTGGTGGGTATAACCCATGGAGTGGAAAGCATATTGGGCTGGGTTTACCTCCGTACCCTTCTGAACGTTCGGCCTGTTATGACCGACAAATTAGGATTCGCAGGATATATAATAAACCAATTTAGTAGAAAATATATTCTAATTGTTCAACTATATAAAAATATACAATTTTTATCAAGAGATATTTATCCAATAATCATGTCTCCACCAAGAGATATATATTTTTCAGAGAGATGAGTGTATCCAACGGTTACTTTGATATCTATAAATATATGTATTGTATACTTATTTTGGGATGAAAATTTGTTATTTTTTATCTTTTATCTTTTTCTATTATTTTGATTTACAATATTTTAAAATTAATATGAGGGATATGATAAAAATTTATTTATTTTTAACTATATATTAATAATTAGATCAATGAAATATTTTTAAATTTTGAATTAATTAAATCTAATTTTATTTAATACAGAAAAGAATTAAAGAATTAGTGATGCATTACGTTTTGGAACTTTCTATATGTTATATATTGAATTCCAACCCTGTAACGTTTGTTTTCAGGAGACTTGTGTAAGTCAAAAACACATGCTTGAAATTATTTTCCGAGTCAAACTTACAATCTCAATGACTAGCTCTTACCTTGGACCCCTAAAATAGACCCCAAAAGGCATAATAATAAAATATTTAGAAAAGTCTACTTTTAGAAATAATCCTATCTCAATTCGTTGTCGTAACTTTAAAGCTTCTTCTTCGCTGGATAATATTTATTTTTAACATATGGTTTGCCCTTTTGTTAAGCTTGTACCTAATGTATCCGACACGAGCCACCAAATTGGAATCTCAACAAACTTTTCTCCCTTCCGTCTCTTAGTTATATAGGTCTTAGTCAAAATGTGACCAACACCTTTGTAAATAAATTAACATAAATATTGACCCATTACATTCATTATGAAGATAGATATAAACTAATATAATAATATTCATTTACTAATCATCCATTATTAATAGATTTATTATGCTCTCAGTAGGTCATGCGATGTAATATTTTTTTATCTATAAGAGGGTTGCCCGTTGAATGGGTCCAGATCAGATACAGTATATAATAAAATTCGATACATTGCATCTGATGTGATACAAATCTAGTTAGAGAAGCTATTATTATGTCTTTAATATTCATCGATTAATAAGATTTATACATGTGACGTACACCCTTCCGTCACTCACTTTGTTACTTCTACAACAAAGTGGCGGTTGGCGCTGGTCAAGACCACTGACACTTGGAGATCCGTCCGTTTAGGAGAGAAAGTGAGTGGAGAAGTATGATCCGTTGATCCAATATGTGGACCCCATCCAACCCAATAATTCATCGGCGGGAGGTGACGTAATTCCGACATATGACATATGTGCTTCCGTCACTTTTATGCGTATGTAAGAAAAAAAAAAACCAAAATAATTACTCAAAAAGCATGCAAAAGTTTTGGAAGAGTAAGTCCAGTTTGGTAATGGCGTAAGTTTTATTTCTTTTTTAAAATAAGGTATTAAAATAATAGATATTTTCTTCTATTTCTTTTTTACCTAGTTTCTATGGGATATGTGTTTTACTTTTAATTTGAAAAAATTGAGGTATTATTTGTTATTTAATATTAATGGTCTATTAAATTAATTAATATAAGGTAGATATTAATTAAAATAAAATTTCATATAGAAAAATATATAATGATATTGTTAATTATTATAACTAAAATAGAAGATAAATATTGACTAATATACCGTTACTTTTGAAATAAAACTTAACATTTTAAAAAATAGAAAAAAAATTAAATATACCAAAATTAAAAATTATAATATTATTCAAGGTAACAAATAATTCTATTTATATTGATCTAGTCTATTCCCTTAAGTGAGGCACCAGGCAGTATCCTAATACCTTCCTTTATGCCACTTTAGGGTTACCATGGTAATTTTCTTCGTGCGAGTCTGATGTGAAAGGTAGGCAGCAGGAATGCAGAGGAGCCGGGCTCCCTTCAGTCAACAGTCAACTAAATCTCATCGAGGCTGAACAAAATACCCTCCATCATGTGACAATTAAGAGTTGCCACCAATGGAACAAACACAGGTAATTCCGTAAATAATAAAAGAAACAACCCTACTCTTCACTCTATACTCTGCCACTACCCTTCCTCAGCCGCCCCGTACTGAATTAAAACAAAAACTCTCCCGTTTCATCGGGATTTCCTGTAACACAACTGACCTGACTCCAACCCGCCTTCAACCTCCGACCTCTCCACCCCTGAGCCTCCGCTCAGAGGTCAGGGCCTGTTTGTTCACCTCTTTCCGATCCTAATCCTCTCTTTCTATTCCAGGCAGGCATCCGATTTTAACACCCCCGGTTTTACACTACCCCCATTTCTCGATCATTCCTTGCGTTCACCGTTTGTTTTATCCACAATGTTAATCGTCTCTTGCTAGGATTGCCTAGATCAGTCCTCTTTCTCCTAACCGAAGACACTATTTTCCCCCTCTTCTTCCTTTTCATCATACTTCTCGTTATGGCTGTTCGTGTTACCTTCAGTTACTCCGGCTATGTCGTCGCCAACATCGCTACCCGCCCCGGCTCCCGACCAATCCAAAACTGCCTTTCGCGGTTCCGCGTTTTATTCGCCCCGACCGCCAGTCCCAATCAATCCGACCAATCCTACTACCGAAACCCTAATCCTGGCCGATCACCTTCCTTCTCCACCTCTTCCATGTGCAGCACCATCGCCGCGGAAATCTTTGGTGACGGTTGTAAGACCCCCATCACTGCTGGATTATTGAGTTTGCTTAAGTCAACGGCTGGTGGTTCCGTCTCCGCCTATTCTTCCATGGGCGTTTGTTCAATTTCACCATTCAAAGCTGCCTCGATTCTTCCTTTCCTTCAAGGATCGAAGTGGCTACCTTGTAACGCGCCGGTTATCGGTACGGCGAGCGGTTACGTGGATAAAGGAGGGACTTTTGCTCGCTCAGAAAAGACTAAGAACCGTGTTAGCGAGGATAAAGGTAGCGCTGGGGCTGTCCACGTGGATTTGGAGTTCGATAAGAGTGGCAGCTGGCTGTCGAAGATGTTTTCTAATTGTTCGGAGGATGTCAAGGCTATTTTCACTGCTGCTACCGTTAGTTTACTGTTTCGGTCGACGTTGGCAGAGCCTAGATCCATTCCCTCGGCGTCTATGTGCCCGACTCTGGATGTGGGCGACCGTGTTTTAGCGGAGAAGGTATTTCTTACGCCGCTCTTGCATTTTCTTTATTTGTGTATATTTCAGCTTCTTGTACTCTTTACTCATTTGTAAGCTCGATAGTAGTGTGTAAGTTTTTTTTTTCCTGTTTTAAATTTTGAAATTGTTACGTGTGAAATTGATAGAGATAACATTTCTGGTTTGATGTTGGAATGAGCGTTCTGATGTTGATTATATTTTTCTTTGTTTGTTTTTATGTGTAGGTTTCCTACTTGTTCAGGAAGCCAGAAGTGTCAGATATAGTGATATTTAAGGCGCCTCCAATTTTGCAGGTATTATGTGGGATGTGATTTTTTCGTTTGATATTTCC
This sequence comes from Passiflora organensis, assembly GCA_019739055.1. Taxonomy (NCBI): domain Eukaryota; kingdom Viridiplantae; phylum Streptophyta; class Magnoliopsida; order Malpighiales; family Passifloraceae; genus Passiflora; species Passiflora organensis. Next base: position 2,724,140 of record JAEPBF010000191.1, on the reverse strand, counting down.
TCTTTTTGCATATGTTTCAGGTTACTTACGGTCTTTTTGCTTTTTATGTTCAGGAATTTGGTTTCAGTTCTTGTGATGTCTTCATTAAGAGAGTTGTGGCAAAGGCTGGAGATTATGTGGAAGTAAGCTTCTATATTTTGATCTACATAGTGTTTGGTCGTTATGTTTTTTCCTACTGATGCCTTACGTCATTGTATTCATAATGTTCTTTTATAATGTTTTGCTTCAAAATTATCCTTCTTCCTGAATTCATTTGGGTTTTTCATGTTGCAGGTTATTGATGGCAAGTTATATGTGAATGGTGTTGTTCAAAACGAAGAATTCGTTCTAGAGCCACTTGCTTATGAGATGGAACCAGTGGTAACTCCTCTTCCTTCTGTTTCATTCTTTTTCTTTTTATATCTGTTCTGTATTTATTCCAATGTGCTATCGTTACTTCTAGAGCAGCTGATTAACTTCATGTTTGGGGTTGTTACAGCTTGTGCCGGAAGGTTATGTTTTTGTGATGGGGGACAATCGAAATAACAGTTTTGACTCCCATAACTGGTAATTTCATAATCTTTATGTAGCTAATGAAGTTTTGGTTTAGGATTATTGTGTATGTTGGTGAGTGAAGATTTCTGGTTTAATACTATTCCACGTTGTTTTTATCGTATATTAAAATAAATCATTTTTAGATAAGCAAATGGAGGAGAATAGCATAAATGAATTTGAATAGTGGCTTTCAGTGTTTCCGTTGTTTAATCCTCGAACATATTCCGAAAAACAATTGAGAAGAGTTGGTTGACATTCTTTCAATTACTTGTTTATCTTTGATATGCAAATTCTAACTGTCGTTCATTGTTTATGCAGGGGCCCTCTTCCTATTCAAAGCATCGTCGGTAGGTCAGTGTTTCGCTATTGGCCTCCCTCGAAAGTCTCAAACATGATACTCGATCCATATGATGCTAAGAAACCTGCGGCTATCTCTTGACATACTGCCCTCTGCTCGCGGAGGGGGGTTTCCATCAACTTCATTTCTTTCAAAGCAGTGATCCGATTATTATTTTTCTCTGTTTCAGCTCATACTCGAGCATCTGTAAATGTTCTTACTATTTGTCAGCTTACCCTGATTCTGTTGATTATCTCTGATGGGTAATAATATCCTTCATCAGCTTACTGTTTCTTGATGGACCGGCCTTGGGCTGACCGGCTGATACCCTCTTCTCTTGTAAGTAGTCATCCTATTTTGACAAGCTTCACAGGCTTGTAGACAAGAGGAGATGTAAGCAAGGAAAAGGCCAGGCCTCTATGGTTTTCTGCTGTCTCATTATTGATGTTTATTGGATATTGAGATGTCCCAAGAACCCTGGTTATGAAGATGTTTGTATGATAATGGCTAAGGCCGAATGTCCTTAAGCAGGCCGTTGGCCAAAGATTCCAAGGTCGTCCCAGTAGTAACTTCAGCGATCGGATTGACATCAATTAAGGAAAGCTTAGCATCGGCGAACATGCGGATGCAGAAGGTAGGTGAAGAGACGGTGTTTTGGTTAAACCTGAGGGATATGGAAAATTCCGACCTTCACCTCTAGTTTTCATGAAGTCCATCCAGTATTATGATTTGTTTGTTCAATAAATGGAAGTCTCATTCTTGACTTGAAGTCCCTTTTGGTTCAGAGTAACCCTTTTATGTTTGAAAATGGATGAATAGCTAAATAGCAATGTCCAAATTATATGCGATTCCAATATTTTCGTGTTGCATGCTTTGCCAATGATTCTTATCAATGTTTAATTGAAATATAATAATGTTTATCCATTATTAATAAAATATCAAATATTTGATCTGTATTTAAATCTAAATTTTAGGTACGAAGTGTTTTAAATATTTTGAACTAATTAGATTATATACAAAAGAGTATAATATTTTGCAATTCTATATTATTTGCAAGACTTACAATACTGGGATTGCAGAAATCAATTCATCAAATTTAAAACTAATATAAATATCAGTTATTACTTTAATTTTAGTTTTGATAAACAAAAACTATCTGCCAGAAATACCAAGCACCATGTAAATCAACATAAAGGGTCCAAACTCTATAGAACATGCAAGCCAGAATAAGGAGATAGAAGTGGGACCTTGTTGAGTATCAACTCACGAGTCACAACACAGTCGGCAAAAAAGGCAACAACTCGATCAACGAAGGCTAAACAATCCTAAAATCGTCGGAGGAACCCAATCGCAATCGCAATCCCAAATCCGAAACGCAGGATGTGCCGTTACGTACCTTTCACCTTACTCCTCCTTCAATCCGTCCAATTAATGCTCGGATTCGCTATTCACACCGGTAACAGTAATGGCAACACCACGGAAATCCTCCAGGTACGCTTGCTTGCTCACGCAAAATCAAGAAAAATGTTCCCTCTTTCTCGCTGTTCTCCTGTTCAGTTCCATTTCAATCTTTTGCAGGACGTCTTGAAGGAGATAACGGCAAAGGAGAGCTGGGATCTGAATACGATCAACATCTCAAAACAGAAAGTTACTAAAGTCAGGTTTGGCATTTCTCGAAAACCCCAATTTCGTATCCGATACGGAAAGTCCCGTTTGCATTTTACATACCCTTACCAAGTGGATTCCTGGAACAAGCTCAACAAATCTGGCAACGATGATTTTGGATATTTTGTTCAGAAAGCTGGTTCTTTTGCTCTGCTCCACACTTTCCAATTGAAAGGCCCGTTTGATTTGCGGGTCAATGGCCACGATCAGCTCTCGCTGTTACTGCCGGTAATACACTTCTACCTCTACTGTTGCTGTTTCTTCTTTTGTTGGGTTATCGGTTTCTTGACTTGTTTTTTGTAGTTTGATAACATTTTAGAGGAAGCTGCGCATATGATACTTAGAGGTCTGATTTTTTACTGGGTAGCCGTAACGAGTTCTATTCTTGGTCTGTTATTATCAGCTGAACACTTCACATCGTGGTCTCAAACGAGTACTTGTGGGTGAAGGGATAACGGTAGAAGTGCGGAGAGCTCAAGAACTCGTGCTTTATGACACATTAGATCTAAGGAATCAAAATGTTCATGATAAATGGAGAGCTGGTTTCTGGTCGGATTGGGATTCTATGTGTACTTGGTTTCATCCTCTACATATTATTGGTTCGGCCTCGCTAGTTGCTCAGAAGGATCACAACCCTGATAGTGCGATTAAAGCAACTTTCTTATCGGCAAACACTGTTGAGTTGCTACCTGATAAGTGTTATAATAGCAGTAAAGTTTGCAACATACGGGCGCGCCCTGTTCATTCATTGAGTTTCAGGATAGCTAGGCTGGAAAAGTTTTTGAGGAATTTTCTTGGTGATAGAATATCTCGGAGTAGAAAGTTGAGTTTTCTCCGTACAAATTTAAGAGCGTCAACCATAATCAGGTTTCAATTGGAACTTGAGACGAATGTTGGCGGGAATGATACTCATTCAGACTTGTTGGCTGAATGGAGAACGAGGCCGACAGTTGAACGGGTTTGGTTTGAGGTAACAGCAAAAGTGGATGGGCAGAAGCTCAAGCCCCTACTAGTTAAGAGGGTGAGACCTTTTATAGCTGTAGATTCAATTTCTTGGAGTACTTTAACTTCTAACATTTCTTTTACGAACTTGCCTTCTATTCTTGCACCTCCTGAGCCTCTAACTCTGGATGTGAGATGGTAGCTAGTGATGAAATTCTTGTACATTACTTTGATCTGAGTATATCACATATCAAATTGTTCTCATTGTTGTTCATATGTTGGCTTGTTAATCACTTCTATTGGCTTTGTAAATAGTTCAGCATGACTTCAGGTATTTTTTCAGGAAGTTCATTTCGTAGTATATTCACGCAAGTATGAACCTAGTAGGATCTTGTTTAGGAGTGAAGTTTGTATCAGCTCATTCTGTTGGTGCTTTTATTAGCCTGAGCTTCAACCTTGACTTTTACCAAAGAGTAGAATATCCTTTGTGGACAGATTCGATTTCTTCAATCACCATATAATATAGTTTTGTAGCATACGATTTGATGGTAGACTGATACAACATTTCAGGCATAAAAATGGCCACTAGTCATAAATCCTAGAATTTTCTAATTTCCTACCATTTCAATCTTTCCCTTTCCCTTGATGTCAGGTTCAAAACTTTCCACTTGCTTCACTTCTGTCTTCTTATACTTGTACCAAGATGCACACACCAAGTAAACTCCAAAGTTCACTATACTCACCAGGGACAGCAGCCAGTAGAAATTTTGCAACTTATCTCTGTTCAAATTGTTGCTGGCCAACCATCCGTCGCTAGCTTTGTTCACCACTTGCACCACCACTGTGCTCATAAAGTACCCAAATGCCAAGGAGCACCATGAGATGGCTGTGCTCAAAGATTTCATCCCTGCTGAGCTCTCCGAATAGAAGAATTCTAGCAGCCCAACTAATGTGAACATATCAGCAGCTCCAAAAATAGCATATTGGAATCCAAGCCAAAGAAAGCTCATTGGCAAGGGCTCTGTAGAGTCTACCATGCTGTGTTCGATCGCAACTCTTTTGCGACGTTTCTCCACGAATCCGGCAACTGCCATAGAAATAGCTGAGAGTACAAGCCCGATCCCGATACGCTGGAGGTGTCGAATTCCAGTGGGTATTCCTGTGATTTTGCGTGCAATCGGTACAAAGATTTGGTCATATATGGGGATCAGTACAAACATGAACAGTAAGGGGATTACTGGAAGAGAAGGGGCAGGCACATTAAAGCCAAAAACATGGGTGTCCATGGTAGTGCTTTGCTGAATCGAGAACGTTTGGAGTTGAGCTAAACATGTATTCATGAAGACTGTGCTAAATATGATTGGAAGCATTCGAATCAGGATTTTTGTTTCTTCTACTTGTGTGACGGTGCATACCCTCCAGGGTCCAGGTGATATTGATGTTGATGTTGATGTAGCATTAGCTGTCCTCACAATCGCTGCCCTGTCTAGGAACCTGCATATTTAGCAGCTGGGGTGTTTTAGCAAGGAGGTAGGACAGTATTTTGCTAGTTAATTACTATAAAAAAATCGACCATTATGTCATATTTATTTGCAAGACCTGAATTGGTCAGTTCTCTCTAGAATCTCTTGCTCTCCTGTTTCCTTGTCATGGATTTCGTGTAATTCATCTGCTCTCTCTGGGATGGGGTGGTCTCGATTTCGACTTGCAGCTACAAAAACCTGCATCGATTAAGAAAAAAGAACTGGTTTTATATGATATAATTTACTTCAAATGTTCCATCCCAATGCCTAGAAGTTACCTGTGCAATGCGGATGAGCGGGCTTCCTCTTGGTACGTTGTTTCTATACAAGGACTTGCCCATGCACACAAAGACTATAGCGAATACGACCGCTATGGAGCATATGCCTAACCCCCAATCCCAACCTTCGTTGGTGCTTATCCACACAACAAAAGTGACGCCCACGATGGATCCAATGGTGAGGCTAAACAAGAACCAATTGAAAAAGCTAGACAGTTGAGATGCCTCCTTTGTGTCCTTATCATCGAATTGATCAGCCCCCAGAGCTGGCAGAGCAGCCTTCACCCCGCTGGTTCCAAATGCCACAAGGTAGAGACCTGTGAAACAAATTGCCACTTGGGTGCTGCTTGCAGCCTCGCATTGGTTTACCTGGTCAGGTGCAACACCTTTACAGGGGACGGGTCTTAACTGGTGGAAATGTGCTTGAACTGATAGGAGAGCATATCCCTGTAATGGTTAAACCAATATCACAATCAAGCTCTACGTACAATACATTTTTCATTCGACCCAACACGTGAAAAGACATTTTAAGTCCGAATTCAAATCCTTCCGAATCTCTACGCGCAACTAGTATTTGTCTGATAGCTACCAATATAAGATGCATATTGGTTCTTTATTCAGTATAGTTAAATGACGACCAATATAATTGACTAGGATTATATTTTATGAATAGAGCAGATGATGGGTCTTGTAATAAACAATTTGCATGATTGGAATCGTTACGTAGGTCAACGAATAATGACAACTTTTTCGCGTGGAAGACATGCACCCATGCAAGACATGTCTTGTTGCCTAATTTCTGGTAGTTTGATGTTCTGTCTGCCCGCAGCAATCACTGGCACATTAATTATTGAAGTACTTAGAACATGATTTGCCTTCAGATAAGCTTCTGTGTCTTTGTTAATCCCATACTTTTTGTTTCTTTTCATTAATTTGGGAAAGAACATTCAACGAGATCGGGGATTTCCTAGTTTATGTAGCGTAACTTGTTAGCAGGAGACCTCAGCAAATAAATCTATATATATATATATACAATTTTACCCATGTTTTTTTTTCTATTAGTATTCGACTTTCGTAGATTGGTTTGTTCCATCGTTTTCAGTTTTGATAAACCTAAAAAATATCACTAGTGTTGGAAAAAAAAGGAGAGGGAAATATATACCAGAAATTCAAAGCATCCGAACAAGACACAAGTCTTGAATCTTGATAAGTATGTATCTGAGATGAACCCTCCAAATAGTGCCAGTAAAAAAGAAGTCCCCATGAAGTTGGTAAGGGTGGTGGCAGATTTGGTTAGGCTGAAGTTCATGTACCCATAAAAGTAAGTCACGAGGCTTACAGCATTGGCGATGAATGCCATGCTTTCCAATCCTACCGTAGCTGCATCATTTTACCACAACCGAAAGTATAAATCTTAATTAGCTGAAATATTAAGAACGCCACCAAAGGATTAAATGGTTTAATCTGGAATAGGAAAATCAGTACCATATACGAAGAGGGTCGCTCTAGTTCCTCCCAGCTGCTTGGCTATTTCTTGGTTGGCCCCGGTTTTGACATCTTTTCCCTGGAGAGTGCAAGAGGAAAATCAGAAAATGTTAGTTAAGGAATGCCTCCTCATTCGAAATAGTTCAACGATGAGTTGATTACCATTTTGAGATTAGTCTCTGTTGTCCGCAACCCAGAAAGAGAGGGGAACTGCGTACTCAACTGTGTTGTGGTTTTATTGTGGATTTCTTTGGCTTTATATAGACATATTATCAAACACATTATTATCATAATATCAGAAGCGGAAAGAATCAAAAGGTATCTACTCATCAGAAAATAATGTCGGGTGGGTTTTGTCTCGTATCAGACAGACCTCTCTCTGTTCCTGTTGTTGGCTTTGACTTTAATTATTAGTTAAATACATTTTTTTTATTTTTATTTTACCATATGATGGAAGCATAGAATAAATTCATTAATAATGCAACCTAGCTATTCAATTACATCAAACTCTTACATTTCAAATTCAAATTGACATGAAAAGCATATATTTCATTTAGTTGTTAAGACTGATTTGTAAGAGTTATGCTAATTAATTTAAAAAACAATATTAAATGGAACTGGTGACATCAGCTCCTGGCGCAAGTTCTTGTCCTGAAACATTAAAAAAAATATTTGAATCCACAAAAGGAAGAAAAAAGGGGCTATGAGTACATACATACCAAGATTAGCTTTTCAAGTGCATAGATAATCTCTAAAGGTGTATATAAATAATAAGACTTATCAATACTTAATATAGTTTGATTTTAATTACTAAAGATATTAGTTATTATCGATATCTTCTAATTAAAAAAAAGCATAGGTAATCTCTCATATGGCCCCTAATACAATACTCACCCATGTGAACTTGGTGGTGCTGGTTTCACATCACACAATTTCTTTTATATTGGGCAGGTGAAAGTTATTGAATTTTGTCTGTTCTATTATAATGAATATAATGTCACAAAATAAAAAAATAATATAGTGTAACAAAATCTTTTGTTCAAGTAAATTTAATAGCTAGAGGAAGAAAATGGGAGGCTACCAAGTCAAGTTAAACAATGAGTGAGCTTTCATGGCGTGCTTCATTGACGTCTACAACATTCATTAATAAAATAAATTAAGCCCTAAACGTTTCATCCTCTATGCCTGTTTTTGGTTTGACGAGGAACGTGGTCTTCCTAAATGACATAGTGATTGCCTTTGAAATGCCCTAAAAAGTCATTGATTTGCAGGAAGTGCAGCCCATGTTTGATGCCGGTTGCTATATATTTGACCACACCAACATTCAATTATGTGGGATGAATGATCATCTTGGAAAGAATCTTGTATTATCATATCATTTTGATCAAAAAAATATTAATTTTACTGTCAATAAAAATATTTTTATATATTTAAAAATTAATTTTTTTTTGAATTATGTTCGGAGAGAGACACAAACGTTTTCATTTTCATGAGAACGGAGGTTCGGCCTTTTGTTCTTGTCGATGGCGTTGGAAAGGGGTGATCTGGAAGGGTTGGATCGACTCTCTTGTCGGTACGTGTACGGGTGGGTATCAATGCTTATTATTACCGCCTCTGAAATTGTGAATGGGCGTTGTGGTAATCATTACAAATCGTCCAGTCTTTGACCGTTGTCTCGAGCTCAATCACTATCCGAGAACCATGTCTTAACTTAAAAAATTCTATCATCTTCTCGTTCTGATGATACTGAATGTAAAACTTGTTGTACACGGTTAAAAACTACTCCATTATTCACCATACTTGTTTGTGGTAGAAGTCTACCAGATAAAAGCCTCTTGTTCAAACAAACAGACGGACACAATCCTTACGATGTGAGTAGATATCACAAACTATCCAAGAACAAAGGATCAAACTCTAAACACACAGGATCGACTACTATGGTAGTCTTTTGTATACGAAGCAGTATGCAATGAGGCTAATGAAGCAGAATTTTGAGGTTGTGTTTGATTTTTTGGAATTGGGATATTGAAAAGGAAAAAAGATTTCACTTTACGCCCTTATATTCTAAACCCGCGTTTGATTTATAGTTTGGCAACGAAATATTTTTTGATTTACAGTTACTTCAAGAAGTCAATCTAAAACAATTTCGGATGAAATTATGTAGCTACCCTTGACAATGTAAAAGAGTCAAATTACACATATAGTCATTTGTACAGACTTGTTATTGATAGCGTAGAACTTGCACATATAAGGAAGATTGACTTTGTTGAATATAGTAACACCTGTTACAATCCGAGGCTATTTACACATGAAGGCATCTGATGCATGAGCGGAAAATGAAATTTTGACAAAGAATAAACGGTCAAATAGCAAAAATCTGGAATGCATAATGGTAACTTCACACGATGTAGGACCTCATCCCTTGAGTGTCTAGTCAGCTTGATTATACAGTCAAAGTGATTGGACTGATCTATTGTGAGCCTTTGATTAGTTGATTGAGTCAATTTGACCCGAGGAATCTGAGGTGGACATGGTCATAGGAAACCTAGGTGTGTGTCTAGTTATCTTAGCAATCAGTCTACGTCGATTGCTCGAGGTTTGAGTCAGTGGAAATTAATTGATCCGTTTCGGGTCTGTTTTGAGGAGCTGAGACAGTTTATCTTGACAGAGGCTCATAGCTCGATATTTTCTATTCATTCTGGTAGTACCAAGATATACTGAGACTTGCGAGAGCAATGTTGGTGGTCCGAGATAAAGATATACATTGCAGAGTTTGTGGCTAGGTGTTTAGTGTGTCAGCAGGTCAAAGCAAAACATTAGAGACCTGTAGGATTACTTTAACCGCTATCCATTCCAGAGTGAAAATGGGAACATGTGACGATGGACTTCGTGGTTCGTCTACCGAGGTCCCAGCAAGGCTTTGATGCAGTATGAGTGATAGTGGACAGACTGACCAAGTCTGCACACTTTCTTCCTATTAGAGTGACAGGCACACTGGAGAGATTAACATTGAGGTATATGGGTGAGATTGTGAGACTAAATGGAATTCCGGTGTTTATTGTGTCAGATTGAGATCCGAGGTTCACATCTAGATTTTGGGGAAGCTTTATAGTGCTTTAGGTACCATATTGAACTTCAGCATAGCATTCCACCCTCAAACAGATGGACAGTAAGAGACGACGATTCAGATCTTAAAGGATATACTCTGTGCTTCTATCGAGCCTCGTACCTTACTCTAGGGGTAAACATCCCTGCCACGAGACTATAAGAATAACAATTACTGTACTATCCTCAAAATCTCATAAGGCTTTAAAAATAAAACCATTAAATATGTAGCGAAAACAAAAATGTAGGGTAACTTCAGAATCATAAACAAGATTTTTTAAAAAAATTTGCAATATGGGTTCATAATCACAACTTAACCAAAAATCACACAATTCCTGTATAACAAAATTCCACCTGTAACAGTTTGATATGTCTTATAGTATATCCAAAACAAAACTTGTATCATCCTCCACAAGAAACAAAAACCAACTATACATCCAACCCATCACAATATCTCAAAACAAGTCTATACAATCCACAAGGTCCAAAGCACTAGAAAACCATATATCAACAGGATATAAATCAAAAAGGGTAAAAAATATAAAAAACAATACATGTTCGGTTTTTCCGTATACAAATCAAATAAAAAATCTGATCAAATATATCAGTGACTGGCTGGACTGGATGCTAAGTCACGTGATGAAGACAGCTGAGAACTTGAACTTGCAACACAGTTTGGATGACACTAAAACAGTATTAGTTAAATATTCAAGTGAATATTTTTAGGAACCAAAATAACAGAATCATAAATATAAACAGAATATTATATCGTAAAATAAAAATCTAAATTTAAACTCAGAAATAGTCTAAAATATAAGCGCACACACACACACACATATATATATAGTAAATCTTAAAATCAGATCAAAGCCAATATTTATTTACATGCAGTGGTGGATTACACACAAAGTATTTTCATAACAAGAGGGTTGGAAAGATATATATATATATATATATAGTAAATCTTAAAATCAAATCAAAGCCAATATTTAATTACAAGCAGTGGTGGATTACACACATAAAGTCTTTTTATAACAGCATGGTTGGAAAGTCGGCTAACAAAGTACCTATTCTATTCTTGATTAGGGGATAGTTTAGGCCCACTAGTGTATATTTATTATTATTAATTTTTAAAATATGGCCCACACTAATGTTGCCGAAGGCTAAATCAACACACTTCTATTTAATGTTGATCAATATGTTAACTTTCGCTAACCCGGCTCAATGACATTATCTTCCCTCTCTCGGGATGCCAAAGAGTCATACACAAGCCTCGTTCATCCTAGTCAGGTATCATAATAGTGCACTGTCTACTTATATCTCACAAGGAATATATTAAAAAAATTAAATCAAACATCATACTAGAACAAGAATCTTGAAAGAAAAAATATAGTATTGTGTCTCCAATCTCATGCATCCCTGTACAAAAAAAAGTATGCATCCTTGTAAAAAAGAAGTATGCATCTATAAGCATATTAAAAACTTGCATCCCTATACACAATCATACCAAGACAAAATAAGATTTCCAACTAAGTCATAATAATTTGTTAATATAAACTAGTCAAAATATCAAACAAGATTCATCACTATTTTTCTTTAAAAATCACAAGTATCGATCATGCATATTTAAAATCAAACAATAAAATATGAGGTCCCCACTAACCTCCAAATAATGATAGCAAAAATACAATCCAACACAATTAACAAAACTCAGTGGATTCACCAAAATATCCATATCATGCATATGCAAGTCACAAGCCTACATAAAATATGTTAAGCATACAATCATTATATTTGTCATCCAACTGACACAATAGATTGTTTAAGTACTATCACACACAATATAAAACAAAATAATTTATTGGGTCTCAAAATACATATTTAATTTAATAGTATTGCTTAGAATGTTATTATTTATCATTTTGTGTGAAAATATATTTTATTAAAAAAAATTTATAAGCTTATAATTTATAAACCATACGTCAAATCAAGAAATAGACGATACTATCGCATTTAGAATGTCGAAAATACTTAGCGGAAAAATTTTAGTTTTTTCGAAAACTAGACTGCGTGCAGTGGTCTGGCGATGGCGACGAACCCACTTGTAAAGAACTCAACGATTTTTAACATGTTATATGTAAAAAGAAAGCTCTTGAAGAGAGAAACTCAACCATGCTATTCGTTTTTCAATAGCTACCGGAGTTGGCCGAAAATTGCAATTTTCCGGTGGCAAAAATCGTACCTTTTTCGAGCTTCTATAACTCCTTTTGCGACTCCTATCTTAACCAAACCTATACCAAAAGATTGTTGCGAAGGAAGGGAACAAAATGTGACTAACAATGAGACAAACAGTGGTCGGAAGAGGAAATTTTTTCTTCATGGGGAGAGAGAAAAAAATGCAGGAGAACGGAGGAAGAAGAAGGAAAAAGAGGGAACGATTTTTCATTAAACCTTAAGGCCAAAAACGACGTCGTTCCACTAAATTCTCTTTTTTTCCTTTCTTTTTAAAAATATCTGACACCAAAATGGCGTCGTTTTGGCATCTTCCCAAATCAACTTTGTTTAGTATATAAATATATTAAAATATTATTTATTATTAATTATAAAAACTACTTATAAACTTCATAAATTCATAATAAGTCAAACACTAGTCCAAAAATTATGAAATTTACATAACAAAATTCAGAAAAATGAGATCTTTCCAATGATCTAATAATTATACTTTTCTAAACAAAGAATATTTAATAAAAAATAAATACTATTTGGGATAACATAAAAATAACATTTTTAAATCATAAAAATCAAATCAAACTCAATAATCCTTTAAATTTTACTCTAAAATATTATTCTACTACTAAGAATCCAATTTTTCATTTGAATTATCAAATATAAGTTAAAAAATTACTAAATTACCCCCATGCGTATGCTTACACATGGCACAGAAAATCAGGGGTTAGGTAGATTACTTAGGATAGAGGCTTACTGTTAGCCAAGTTTGCTTACTGCAATAGTTTTTAGGTTTCTATTGGTATGGCACCGTATGCTTTGTATGGTAGGCGGTGTCGTACACCTTTGTGTTGAATGAGGTAGGTGAGAGGAGACTTGACTGTCTTGAGTTGATTGAGCAGGCAACAGAACAATTGGCACTGGTTAGACAAAGGTTGAAGACAGTTTAGGACAGACATAAGAACTATACAGATAATTACCGACGAGACCTTGAGTTTGAGGTCGGGGACATGGTATTTCTGAAGTTCGCACCTTGGAAAGGTGTGATTCGATTTCAGCAGCATGGCAAGTTAGCACCAAGGTACATTGAACCATACACCATTACCGAAAGGATTGGACTAGTAGCTTATAGACCTGACTTGCCACCATCTTTGCAGAGGATCCATACTGTATTTCATGTTTTAGTGTTGAGGAAATACATTAGGGATCTGACTCATGTTTTGGGGACAATATTGGTGGAGGTAGCCAATGATTTGTCCTACACAAATCAACAAGTTGCAATTGTGGATAAAGCAGTAAGAAAGCTTCGTCGTCGTAGTGTTCTAATAGTCAAAGTGTCCTGGCACAGTGATAGGTTTGAGGAGCTAACTTGGGAGATCGAGTAGTCAATGAGATGGCAGTAGCCACAATTGTTTAAGGCATATGGTAAGTGAATTTCACGGACGAAATTCCTATATAACCGATTCAATTTGACTCAAGGAATCCAAGGTGGACATGGTTATACGAAGGCTAGGGGTGTGTCTAGTCATCTTAGGGAGTGGTCTAGGTTGAGTGCGCGAGGTTTGAGTCAATGAAAATTGATTGGGTTGGTTTTGAGTCTGTTTTGAGTGAACTTAGGCCTTTGAGACAATTAACTTGTTTTGAGCCCATTTTTTATTTTTTGAGCCCATTTATTATTTTTGTGCCCAATTAATTAAGTAAAACCTATTTTTGATGTTTACGAATCAAAATATTATCGAGGCCCATTCGGGGCATACTATGCCTTTAAGTGGTTTATTTTGGGTTTTTCCCGAGATTTTGTGTCCAGACTATAAAAGGACAGCCCAAACCAACACTTAGAAAAGTTTTCTAAATGCTGGACACCATCAACCCCTCTTTCTCCCCTCTCTCACTCATGCTATCCTCTCTTCTTCCCTTCAAAAGAACTCATTTCTTCTATTTTTATTTTCTTTCAAAGAAAACCATTGACCATTGTTAGTAAACACATTCCTAACCTCCGAAGATAGATTTTTATTGTTAGTTTTGGATTGAGGAGCAAAAATCGGATTGTTCTTAGTGTTGAGGCATTTTGGAGATTTTGTGATAAGTGCCCTAAATCTTTGTTTTCTTTGTCAATTTTTAGTTCTTTTGGATTGCTTTTGATGTTTATAAAATGGTTTGATGGATTGGATTGCTTGGAAACACCATTTGATTCATGGGTGTATGTTTAGAGTTTTAGATAGTATGCTTGGTAATTTCAGGATTTTTATGATTTGATGGAATTGGTTGATTTCTTGGCTTGAGTTTGATTGTTTGTGAGTTATGGAGGATGTTTGTGGATTGAGAAACCCAAGTATGTTTTTGGTTGAGCTTGGAGATTGATTTTGAGCCTTGAAGGAATGTGAGGAGAGGATGGTTATTCCCTATTGTTGGATTGCTTGGTTTGTAATATTAGACTGTTGTTAGTATGAGTTGTGAACTAGTTTGAGTGTCTAAGGGGTCTCTTAGGTTTGTTTTCAGTTTTTTTATTTCCATTTGTTTTCATTCTCTTTGTTCTTAGTATTGTGTTTAAGTGCTTGATTATTTAGGAGGTGTTGGTTCTCGCGTTAAGGCAAGGCTCTTGCTATAGAAGATTCCGCACGATAAAAGGTGAGAGTTTACGTTTCATATATTTAAATGGAAATAATTTGTTTTATTAAATTAAAATATGGTCAAAGGGTTGGTTTTGAATGGACGTCATTCATGCATTGTGAATGATGATCGCTAGGTTCATTTGTGTCTTTGCTATGTGATTTTGCATCAACCTTATTTTGTAGCACTTATACATATGTTGATTGTAATTGATGCATCCTTGGTGAGCAATGAACCGTTGAGTTGAAAGTATGTCTTTGGATTTCAAGATTTTGGAGTTGTGGGCATGTTGATTTGGGAACGTGTGTGTTGAGAATGTACAGATTGGGTAAGGATTTGGTATCAAGATTGAGAGAAAACTAATGAGAAATCCCAGAAAAAGACTAGAGTGAGGTCCCTATAACTGGTTGTACGAAAGTACGACCGGTCAGACTTGTGAGATTTTCCTGTCGAGAGCCCACCAACTTGTCGTCCAAGGGAGACCGACCGGTCGGACTTCCCAACGACTGGTCATCCAAAAAGAACGACCGGTCGGACCTTTTGGGAAATGCTTGTTGATAGCCCACCGACTAGTCATCCGATGGAGAATGACCGATCGAACTTTGATGAACTCCCTAAATAAGCCCAATTTCATTTCGAGGGAAGCCCAAAGATGAGTATATCCTTTTGTTATACAATTATGAGTATTTTGAGGTCTTGAGAAACATATTTTGAGGATGTGAAAACCAATATTGAGGGGACTTGCTTGATCATTTCATGCATTTCAATTTTCTAATAAAATAAGATATAAATATTTTCCTAGGAATAATCAGAAATTGACGATGGGAAATTTTACCTTCCTTTTGATGTTGTATGGATGGATTATATATTTATGCCTGAATTTGCTATGACTTAACACACTGTCTGAATTTACTATGACCTAGTAGGTTGTGTATTTATGTATATATGTGGATTGGTGATTGAGTATGTATAACGATCCAAACCCGGAAACCGGGTCGTTACCGTCGTGAAACCTGGACTAGCCCAATATGTGGATCAATCTGAATCCCACCAGGCTTTTGACTTTTCAAAATATGATTCTCAAAATATAAAATATTTAATTTTTAGAAGAGGAGCATGTTCAATCATAAATTAACATCAGGCACAATAAACAGTAACCGAAGTAAACCTAAAATATGACAGAAGACTTTATTATAAAACAAAACTCAAATCGAAAACCGAACAGGTCCATAACACACAAGCCCAAAAATCTAAAACTAGGCCTTAGGCCCACAACGTAAACTACACCCAAACATAATAAATGTATGTCAAATAGAATCCAGAAAATGAAAACAAATTTGTAATAGAAGTTCCAGAAAAATCCGTGTAAACGATGAGTCATGCAAATGCATTAGGCCAGCCACTAAGTCAAACGAAGCACTTACTCCTCTGAACAGTATACTATAGCTCATGTACTACTCCTGGAAGGGGAAAACAACAACGGATAAAATAATAACCTCAGCAAGAATCATAACATCATAATCCTACGGGGGAATAGAGGCATATACGAAAATAAAAATTGAAAATATTTACTTTTGAAAACATACTCATAACTTATGCAATACATAACACGATATCATGCACTTTATTTTGAAAACATAATACGCGGATCCAGCCCAATAGGTTGTAACACAATATGAATAACAGAACATGGGCTCATAATGCCCAATGTAAAACCCATCGGGGTGGATATAACAAATCACCTCTCAAGTAATCTCACTAAAGAGAAACCAGAAGCCCATTAGCAGCGTTAATGGTTTATTTAAAAACATATGTATATATTACGCTCAACTGCTGGTGTTGTCCAAGACAAGGTAGAGAAAAACATAAAAATATGTCATACCTATCTCAATACTCATAATGAATAAAACTCAGCACAAACAAACCTTCGAAGACGTGGCAGGCAAAACGATACAACACCATACGACTCCCGAATAGGTAAGTAACTCTCCCCTAACGCCGGGATTTCGTATACTTACCTCGCATTGGCCAAGCGAACCTTTAATAACCGTAGATGCCAAACTAATGTATATAGAATGTTTATAAAACAATATAATTGAAAAACGTCACAGTACCAAAACTAATACGTTTATAAACCAATATACTTGATAAAAACCATAATACCAAAATAATAGGCTTATAAACCAATATACTTGACTAAACCAGTAGTACAAAACCATACGTCTATAACCGAGTGTAAAACGTGCACATACATCACACATCCTCAAATATACTCATATGATCTTGGTTTACCAAACTAAGGCTCGCAATATAACCTGTTCAAAGGACAAAAGAATCACATAGTAAGCATAGAATTCACTAGCACACTCAATGGGATTCCAAGAAATAAACTAAAGGTCAAATGAACAAAGAACGATTTTATATAACCAAACCACACATCCTCAAATATACCCAAGTTTAAACTCGCCCTATAATTATATTAAGTTCATAAACTAATATTTATAAAATTCAACGATAATACCTTTCTGAAATCCAACAATAAATATTAATAATAAGAGGCATAAACCCCATAAGTTTATTTTTATCTTAACTCATATTATAAAATCCTATTAATCATATCCTTTCTTACACCTATAATTTTATTATCCCAAAAAAATATCCTTTTTCCCCTATATATTAAATCTCTACCATTTGTTAATTGGGTACAAGACTACAAAGGAAAAGAAAATCAAAAACCAATAAAGCAAAAGAAAGGGCATGAGGCTTATTGTACATACATATGAGGTTGCAAGAAAGACAAGAGGCAAAAAGAAACATGTGGTCTAAGTGAGCTGCGCATATGAGAATAAAAGAAAGAAGGAAAACAACAAGATGGCAATGAGTTGCACAATCAGCAATTTTACCACAAGAGGACAAAATGTACCATCAAAGGATGTAGCAAAAAGGAAAATGTGACACCATAAGAATTAAAAAAAAAACAGCAAAAGGTAAATCGCATGAAGATAAACGGCAACCCCAAAGAAGTGATTAACAAGAACACAAGCGGGCACCATTAAAAAAAATTAAAAAATAAGAAGGCAACACATAAAAAGTTGAAGGGAAGACATCACAAATGCAGCCACCAAATCTACGACGTCAAAATGAAGAAAAGACAACCAAACCACAAGAAAAATACAAGAACGAGAACCCAAAGCGAAATTAATCCTCAAGATCAACATAAACACATAAATTAGCCTCAAATCAATAACTCTAATGGTGAATTGAAGCAATCACACACACAGGTAATCACAAGTATAAGCCTCTATTCAAAACACACATAATACAAGTTAAAATAAAAATATAAATAGATTCCGATCAAATTGATGAGGTGTAAACTCCCACCTTTATTTGTGAATCAAAGGCGATGCCCTGTCCTTTGTCGCAAGATCCAGAACCTCCTTCTTAGATACACGGACACCCTAAAATACCCAAACTGATGAACTCACGACGACGAACACAGTGGAAACCCAACATTCACGATGAATAGGATGAAGAGATGCACATTAATTAAGAAAAGCTGGCAACACTAGAATCAAGATGCAAAATAATATATTCTTATCTTAAGGGAATAGCGGAGAACTAACGATTGAGAGAAATAGGAAAATGGATTAGGGATTTGGTAGGAGAAGAAAAAGTGGGCGGCTAATGAATAAGTGGCTAACCCTAACGCCACTTATAGAGCCTGGGCCTTGAAGCCCTAGTGGCCCTGCCCGGAAAATGGGCTCGACCTGAAAATAAAAATGATCGGCCCGGAAAATACACGAATAGACTCGAAGAAGAATAAACATGGCCCACAAATAAACGATCAGGCTCATAAAAAATGACTACAACCTGATAACAAATAAATAGAATCGGAAAATAAACGAATACACAGTATTTTACTTGAGAGTGCTTGAGAGTGCTTTATGATCAACCCCGATAGGTTTTTGGGCATAGTAGCCCATGTGACTATGATGAGTATTGTGGATTTATAAATTTATTGGGACATACCAACATAGTATTTTACAATTGATGCATTGTGCACTATTGATTTTGAATAGCATTGTGTGAACGATTAGAATGCATGGATATTAATTGTGTTGAAGTTAACTATTTTATTATCGTTTTTACATATGTCTCTATTCTACCAGATATACTTATAACATTGTAATTGCCACTGAGGTTTTTTGATCTCACCCCTCCTCTTGTTGATCTTTTCAAGACTAGTTCATCTACTTCTATCCATTCGTCTTTAAGGTCGAGTTTTCGGTATTGGTCTTAGGGTTGGACTATTGCACTTGCACATTTTGGAGGCTCGACATATTTATGTTTTATTATTTTTGTACTCTTGTATTATGCATGATTGGTTTGGACTACCTTGCTTATTGTGGACCTGATGTGGGTTTTCTATTTTGGATATTGATGTTAGACCTACATATATGACTTGGATATTGATTTATGATACGAGATACGTGCCTTGGGAACTTTTGTAGATCTGTATGGGCTTATATGTATGGATTTATATGTATGAACTTGATGTGTTGCATATTTAGGGTCGTGCGACCTGTTGGTTATGATTTAAGCCTTCCATTGCATGTGTGTGACTACTCCATTAATTGTTATGTGTACGTGTCATGCTCTTTTTAAAGTAAAATTTTAAATTTATATGTATTTTTTGGTTATTAATTTTGAAAAGTCAAGGTGAGTCTTACGTTATTTCGATTAGTCTACATGTTAGGTGTTAGGTTGTGGAGTCTGATATTTAAGTTTACTTATGGGCCTGATATTTAAGTTTACTTATGGGCTTGATAGTTAAGTTTTCTTAATGGCTAAGTGTAACACCTATATAAATACTCTCCTATGTAATTGTTTAGTGTGTGTGAAAGGAAATTCTCTATATAAGCCTGAAATAATCAATAAAAGAGCCTAGCCGCCGTGGAGGTTACCATTCTGGTGTTACCACGTATCTTTCTCTTATTCTTCATATTTCTTCATCTAGATTGAGTGTGTGAGTCGTGATCCTAACAATTGGTAGCGGAGCTAGGAGTGATTCAGCACAATCTGAAAGATGGACAGTTCGAAGATTGCAATTGAGAAGTTTGATGGATCCGATTTTGGTTTCTGGAAGATGCAGATTGAAGATTATCTGTACCAGAAAGATCTTCACGAACCCTTGACCGGAGTGAAGCCGGATTCATTGACAGAGGAGCAGTGGAAGCTCAAAGATCGTCAGGCTCTTGGGTTGATTCGATTGACTTTGTCGAGAAACGTGGCTTTTAACATCGTCAAGGAGAAGACTACGTCCGATCTCCTAAACGCGTTATCAAATATGTATGAAAAACCATCAGCAATGAACAAGGTATATTTGATGCGTAGATTGTTCAATTTACAGATGTCTGAAAATGGATCTGTTACGGATCATATAAACGATTTCAACAAGATCGTTAGTCAACTCTGTTCTGTGAAAATTAATTTCGAAGATGAAATTAAAGCTTTGATTTTGATGTCATCTCTACCTGAGTCTTGGGATATTGTTGTTGCTGCGATCAGCAGTTCCTGTGGATCTGAGAAACTGAAGTTTGATGAAGTCCGAGATGTTGTTCTCAGCGAAAGTATTCGCAAACGAGAAATTGGGGATTCATCGGGCAGTGCTCTCAGTGTTGACCGAAAGGGGAGAGGTAGCTTGAGGGGTCAAAACCAACGTAGCCGATCAAAATCACAGAACCGAGGAAAATCTCCAAGCAGGCCAAACATAGCCTGCTAGAATTGTGGAGAAAAAGGACACTATCGGACGAAGTGTCCCAAACCAAAGAAAAAGCAGCATCAGAAATCTGGAGATGATAATGATTCTGTAAATTCAACAGAAGACATTAGGGATGCTCTAATCCTCAGTGTGGACATCCCAGTTGAATCCTGGATTTTGGATTCTGGTGCATCTTTTCATTCATCTCCTAGCAAGGAATTATTCCAAAACTTTCAATATGGAAATTTTGGAAAGGTGTTTCTTGCTGACAACAAAGCCTTGGAGATTGAAGGAAAGGGGGATGTCTGCATAAAGACTCCAGCAGGAAATCAGTGGACATTGCAGGATGTCAGATATATTCCTGGCCTGAAGAAGAATCTGATCTTTATTGGTCAGTTTGATAGCACAGGCTACGCAACAGAGTTTGGGAAAAGTTCGTGGAAGATTGTGAAGGGTGCTATGGTGGTAGCACGTGGCACAAAAGCTGGAACTTTGTACACCACTGCAGGGTGTATTAGCATGACTGTTGTTGCTGAGGGTGCTTCAAGTTTGTGGCACAATAGACTTGGACACATGAGTGCTAAAGGAATGAAGATGTTGGCTGCAAAGGGAGTTTTGGAGGGTTTGAAATCTGTTGATATAGGTCTTTACGAGAGTTGTGTTATGGGCAAACAGAAATGAGTTAGCCTCACAAAGACTACTAGAGAGCCGAAGAAAGTACGATTGGAAATGGTCCATACAGATGTTTGGGGTCCATCTCCTGTATCATCACTTGGTGGATCTAGGTTCTATGTCACCTTCATTTATGATTTCAGCAGGAAGGTATGGGTTTACTTCTTGAAGCACAAATCAGATGTTTTTGCAACCTTCAAGAAGTGGAAAGCTGAAGTGGAAAATCAGACTGGGTTGAAAATCAAATGCCTGAGGTCTGACAATGGAGGGGAGTACGAGAAGTCAGAATTCAAAGCATTCTGTGCAGCTAAGGGAATTAGACTAATGAGAACTGTTCCTTGGAAGGCAAGGCAGAATGGAGTTGCTGAGAGGATGAACAGAACGTTGAATGAGCGTGCAAGGAGCATGAGGATACAGTGTGGGCTGCCTAAGATGTTTTGGGCAGATGCTGTAAGCACAACTGCATACTTGATCAATAGGGGGCCATCTGTTCCCTTGGGGTTTAAGATTCCAGAAGAGGTATGGGCATAAAAAGAACTCAAATACTCACACTTAAGAACTTTTGGTTGCATTGCTTATGTTCATGTTGATCTAGAGAAAAGAGATAAGCTTGATGCTAAGGCTACGAAGTGCTACTTCATAGGCTATGGTTCTGACTTGTTTGGCTATAGGTTTTGGGATGATAAGAACAGAAAGATCCTGAGACATTGTGATGTGACTTTTGATGAGAATGTCTTGTACAAGGACAGAGAGCAGAAGGTTTCAGAGACTGCAAAGCAAGTGAGAATTGAGGTTGAATTGCATAAGAGTACACCAAGAGAAGTTGCAATAGAAACTCAACTAATCCCAGACACTGTTGCTGAAGAACCAGAGGAGGAGCAAGTAACACCTGAGCAGGTGTTAAGAAGATCTTTCAGGACCATCAGAGCACCAGATAGATATTCAGCTTCATTACACTATTTATTGCTGACTGATGAAGGGGAACCAGAGTCTTTTGATGAGGCCCTACACGTGGAGGATTCAATCAAGTGGGAGCAAGCCATGGATGATGAGATGAGTTCACTTGAGAAGAATAACACGTGGGTGTTGACTGAGTTACCTGCAAGGAAGAGAGCCTTGTTGAACAAGTGGGTGTTCAGAATCAAAACTGAACCCGATGGTAAAAGAAGGTTCAAGGCTCGGTTAGTGGTTAAAGGTTATTCACAAAGGAAAGGTATTGATTATGCTGAAATATTTTCTCCTGTTGTGAAATTAACTACTATCCGAATTTTGTTGAGTATTGTTGCATCAGAGAATTTGCATCTGGAGCAAATGGATGTCAAAACAGCATTTTTACATGGAGATCTAGACAAAGAGATTTATATGCAACAACCAGAAGGATTTGTAGCTCCGGGAAAGGAACACATGGTGTGCAAGCTGAATAGGAGCTTGTATGGACTGAAGCAAGCACCAAGACAGTGGTACAAAAAGTTTGACTCTTTTATGAGCAGGAGTGGTTTCAAGAGGAGTGAAAAAGATCAGTGTTGTTACTTCAAGAAATACACTGATTCTTATGTCTTTCTACTATTGTATGTGGATGATATGCTGATTGCAGGATCCAGTATGAAGGAGATAAACAGTCTGAAGGCAAGTCTGTCTTCAGTGTTTGAGATGAAAGATTTGGGTACAACAAAGAAAATTCTTGGGATGAGGATTTCTCGGGATAGATTTGTCGGAACTTTAAATCTATCCCAAGAGCAGTACATTGAGAATGTATTGTCCAGATTCAGGATGAATAATGCTAAACCCAGGACTACTCAGTTGGCAAATCACATAAAATTGTCAAAGGAGCAGTCACCCAAGACAGATGAGGAGCGGGCGCACATGACACTTGTTCCATATGCTTATGCAGTTGGAAGTCTTATGTATGCTATGGTCTGCACTAGACCTGACATAGCACATGCAGTGAGAGTTGTTAGCAGGTACATGGAAAACCCAGGGAAAGAGCACTGGGAAGCTGTTAAGTGGCTTCTGAGATATCTGAGAGGTACATCCAGCACTTCACTTTGTTATGGAAATGGAAAAATGACTCTATAAGGTTTTGTGGATGCTGATCTTAGTGGAGATGTGGACTCGAGCAAGAGCACATCTGGTTATATCTACACTTTAGGCGGAACAGCAGTGAGTTGGATGTCTAAACTTCAGAAGTGTGTTGCTCTTTTATATACTGAGGCTGAGTATGTGGCAATAGCTGAAGCTGGAAAAGAGATGATATGGCTGGTAGATTATCTGGAAGAATTGGGTAGGAAACAATGCCAGAAGATTCTTTACACAGATAGCCAGAGTGTCATACAGTTGGTGAAGAACTCAATCTATCATTCAAAGACAAAGCATATCAGGAGACGGTATCATTTCGCTCGCAAGGCAGTGGAAGAATGGGATATGTGCTTGGAAAAGATAGAGGGTGCAAAGAATCCAGCAGACATGTTGACAAAATGTGTTGATATTGGAAAACTGAGGTTGTGCAAAACCTTGGTTGGCTTTCTGTAGTTGTGTTTCTACAGATGATGCGGTGCAGTGAAGATATTGATGATGAAGGGATCAATGTTTGAGAATGCAATTTTTTGGGTGACTGGATCAGTCTCCAAGTGGGAGAATTGTTAGGTTGTGGAGCCTGATATTTAAGTTTACTTATGGGCCTGATATTTAAGTTTACTTATGGGCTTGATAGTTAAGTTTTCTTAATGGCTAAGTGTAACACCTATATAAATACTCTCATATGTAATTGTTTAGTGTGTGTGAAAGACAATTCTCTATATAAGTCTGAAATAATCAATAAAAGAGCCTAGCCGCCATGGAGGTTACGATTCTGGTGTTACCACGTATCTTTCTCTTATTCTTCATATTTCTTCATCTAAATTGAGTGTGTGAGTCGTGATCCTAACATTAGGTCAATCGAGATTATACGACGGTGAAGGCCTCATGTATCAGGAGTGCACCCTCACACACGACCTCAATGCACCAGCTAGATTCCTATCGGGCTCAAAAATTATATTTGGACTTTTTCAAAAAACATTGAAATGGAAGACTGAATCTGGGCCGTTTACTTTCCAGTATCAAAATTCCAAAAAACCAAACACAGCCTTAAGACCAGTGCAATGTGCATCGACCGGCCCGCGAAAGAGGTCTTTTGTTTCGTGAACTTGCGCTGGCTACCTAACGGGAATGTAACTACTAAACGGTTCTTGGCGCCTAAAAATCAAACTCGTATAGCTACAAGCTTACGCTTAGCTAGCCATTTCTCTTGCTTAGTTCTTTGCCCTCCTATCTTTCAAGAACTTCACTTGTATTTTCTTTCTATCTTTGTTTCGTATTTCTTTTTACCGACAATGTATCCTTCTCTTTTTTCCAACCCGTCCGCAAGATCTCCGGCCTCCACTTTTCAGGGTCCGGATGACGATACAGTGAAAGACATTGAACATATTGGGTTTGTTTCCTGAGCAGTACTGTTTTTCACATTCACATCTTCTGTTTTCTTGATTTATTAATTTGGACTTTGGATAATTTCTGGGTCGTTTTTTTCTTTTTGTCCATTCCATTGAGTTTCCTTTCTGCCAAGAAAACCTTCTTGCGGTTCAAAAGAAACCAGGAAGCTTCTCTGCTAATTTCTTGGGCAGGAAGCTTCCTGGTAGTCATATATGGGTACAGATCTTTCAGCAGGATTTCTCTGTTTTCTTATGGCAGCATTGTCCCACAACACCAACCTGCTTTGAGCAGCGTCTCAGAGTATGTTAAGAGCACTCTTTTACTTCTGGAACAAGTTCCTCTTCCAGAAGATGATCCATTGTCCATTGTACCCAAGGAAATTGATTACTATGACGATCCTAGTAAAGATGGATCTGATGCTGCCGTCAGTCTGTTTGGTACTTATCTTTTGTTTACTCCTCATATTGTTCCCTGTTCTGTCCACCAATCTTGATTCTAATTTATGCATCTTAAAGCTTGAATCTATGATCCTGGGAACAGGTACTCAGAAGCTGGATCCTTCAATATGTTACGCACAAGCACGGAGAGAACTGAAAAGTACATGGTTAAGTGTGGAACAGAAGTCAGAGTCGATTGAGCAAGTGAGCATCTTGTCTGCAACTGGGGAGATCTCTTTCAGGGAAGGTATATACTCAGTGCTTAATTTTCTCCTCACCCATACCCATTTGTTACAAAAGAAATAAAAAAAAAAAAAAAACCTCATTGGCATCCTCTCTGAACTCGTCTTTCTTAATTTGCAGGAGATTATACACATGCTAAGACTTGCTACACTCAGGCATTACACATCATGGAAAAACTCGCTGGACAAGACAAAACGCGTGTGGCGGATCTGTATCCTTGTTTCGATTGGTTTTGTTAATCATGTTTTCTACATGGGTAAGTTTCAATACTGCTGTTCCTTCCATCAGAATTGCAGAAATGTCAAAATATGCATTTGTCTTCAAATGGGAGGTAATGTTGAGGAAGCCATTGGATATTGTATAGAGGCTATAACAATCTATCAGGCTAGACTGAAGAAGTTCATAGCTGAATCAGTCGAAAGCTCCTCCAATGACCCTGTCCTGGCCGAGAAGAAGAAACTTGGAAAGAGAAAGCTGACCTCCATCTTAAATAACCTGGTATTCGAGGCAAGTTGTATATACGTGAGATTCGCTTGATTTATATGCGTCAGGAAATCTTTGGATGGAATCAGAGGCTCACGTCACTCCTAATGCGCAGCTTGATGACCTGAAAGAACAGAAGAATGGTCCATCTGGTAGATCGGCCAAGCTACCAAAGAACGCATTACAACAGTTTTTGAAGAAACAGCTCCGAGGATCGAAGAGAAAGTAACACTCAACTAACTGCTTGCCTGCCTGTGGGTAGGTATTCCGACAAAGATTCAATAAACCATATAATCCAAAAACTGTAATGAAATAACCATTGTTGATGTTGGTAGAACACCTGCTTAGCTGACAGAAATTCATCTCATGCATGCTTGTTATATTTTACCTGAGACGTTACCTATAGAAAATGGGCCTGGGCTGTATCATTTATTATGTTACTGTCCATATCCAATCCCGAAAACGAATTAAATATTTAAGATAAGAAGAGATAACATCAAAATAATATAATACTATCTGGAAATCGACATATAATATAAAGTTGACATATAGCCACGACGGACAGCGTCGTTGAGACGCGGGGGTAGAACTTTATGGAAATAAGTTGACAAGTGGCCATTTCTTGTTGGAAGTCAACAACTTCTAGCATAAGCTTTTGATGTTTTTCCCCATAAAGGGTCAAAGCTCTTGTCTAAATTCGTAAAAATACGCGCCTTTTGCAGTTACGTTTTGTCTATCACCCATCGTTCAATACCACACTTGGAAGAAGTAATCGTCTGCTCTCTTCTCTGCGACACAGTGAAAGAAGGCAAGCAAGAAACGACGATGGATATCCGGGAATCGCTCGGGACACAAACAGACGTCGCGTTGGCTCTGGCGAAGCATGTGCTGTTAACCGAATCCAATAATTCCAACTTGGTCTTCTCGCCTGTGTCGATCCAGGTGGTGCTCAGCCTGGTAGCTGCCGGATCCAAGGGTCCCACGCAAGATCAGTTGCTCTCGTTCCTTAAATCCAAGTCTATTGACCAGCTTAACTCCTTCTCGTCGCAGCTCGTATCGGTGGTCTTCTCCGATGGCAGCGCCAATGGCGGGCCGAGATTGTCTTTAGCTAATGGGGTTTGGGTTGACAAGACTCTGTCTTTGAAGCCTTCTTTCAAACAAGTGGTGGACAACTCGTACAAGGCTGCTACTAATCATGTCGATTTCCAAACAAAGGTGGGTTTAAACTTGTCTTGTGGATTTGTTTTCGCTTTTTAACTTACAGCCATTGCCTTGCTTCTCGATGCAGTCCTTTAACCCCATTTTACAGTGTTCTGGTTGTTATGTTGCAGTACTGCCTTAGGAGTGACCACCGTTTTTGTTCATTTTGTGTGTAAAACGATACCAATTGGTTGTTTTGCTGCACTTCGCAAAGAATCCACTTTACATCTCTAAGTCACGAAATGAGCCACTTTCTTGCATTTTATTGTTGTGACTGTGTAGTGGCTGAGTTGGCTAGTCGGAATTATCATCATACCTTGGAGGGAACATTCCTTCATACTCACATACTGCATGTTTATTTGGGGATTATGATTAGCAGATAATGAAATGTTAAATCAATATTAGTATTAGTATGATTGGATAAGAATGTGTTGATATGAAATATGTTATTAAGATATAATTGATGTGAGACTGAGTCTCTGATTATTCAATTTAAGTTGAAGTCATTCCTAAATTTTTGATAAATCTTTGCGTATTTATACATAACAATACATACGCATAAGTTTCCTTGTGGGGATATAGATCTATCTTGAAAGCCTTACTAATTCTGGGTTGGTAACCGGATAATCTTGATACCATTGTTTGTTAATGAGTATATAGTTTCTTAACACTGAATACTAATAATCCTTGCTTTGATGAAAATGACTGTGAGAAGGCGGATGAAGCCACCAAGGAAGTTAATGGATGGGCTGAAAAGGAAACCAATGGCCTCATCAAGGAGGTTCTCCCTCCTGGATCAGTTGACGCCACAACACGGCTCATCCTCGCGAATGCTTTATATTTCAAAGGAGCTTGGAATGAGAAGTTCGATCCTGAAAAGACAAAGGATGGTGATTTCTATCTTTTGAATGGGAGCTCAGTTCGTGTTCCCTTCATGACTAGCAAGAAGAAGCAGTACGTCCGTGCATTCGATGGTTTCAAGGTCCTTGGGCTTTCTTACAAGCAAGGCGGAGATAGTCGTCAGTTCTCCATGTACTTTTTTCTTCCAGATGCTAAAGATGGACTTCCGGCTTTGGTGGAAAAACTTGGTTCTCAATCGGGTTTCTTAGATAGCCACCGTCCACGCGAGCAAGTACAATTGGGTGACTTTAAGATTCCAAAATTTAAGATTTCCTTTGGTTTTGAAACCTCAGCAGCTCTGAAGGAATTAGGATTGCTGCTGCCTTTCTCCGGCGGAGATCTGACAGAGATGGTGGAATCTTCTTTGAGCCGCAACCTGCATGTTTCTAGCATATACCATAAATCCTTCATTGAAGTTAATGAGGAAGGAACCGAAGCTGCAGCCGCCACAGCTGTTATAAGATTTGGGAGCAGGTTTTTTCCCAATAAGATAGATTTTGTTGCCGACCACCCGTTCCTTTTCGTGATCAGGGAAGACATGACCGGAGTCGTGCTTTTCATTGGTCAGGTTCTCCATCCCCAAGCTGGCTGATTCTGTTAAACCGAAGAACATATGTAAGTAAATCTAGCTTGACAGTAAAAAAACTACGAATAAATCTGTAATGTCTGATGGTTCTGTACTCTCTCTCTCTCTCTGAATCCCATGGCGCCTTGGCATTTCTATAAGAGATGTCTCGAGCTTGCTTGAGATATATGATACTGGTTCCGATCCGATCAGTTCGACTTGAGATATATTCTGAATCCCCTTTGCTAGTCGTTTGATGATCCTGTCCTCATTCCACGTGGGGAAGTCTTATCTTGGGTTGTTGAACCGGTCAACTATGGTTGAACGTTAAATTCCTTTTCTTTCTATTTTCCGACTCTTGTTTTTGGTTGCCTCTTTTGTTTAAACACGAAACCTTCTGTCGGGTTTTGTTTTACTGACTGGAGTGGATAATTTGAATTAGTATTTAAATTTAGGTTGATTAGATATTTTGCTACAGTATCAGGAAAAATAAACGATGTATTTTTCTCTTGTAGGAAATTGAAAATATAATTCGATATTTATATTTTTTAAAAAATATAATTATCCATTACTAAACGAATATTCTAATACGGCCACGTTTAAGTAGTTCAAACTTTAGCAAGTAACACCATCACCGAATAACATGCACGTGCTATCTTTTTCTATTATCAACCCAATAGAAATATAATGATAATGAAGAATAACTTGAATGTACGATTGGTGTTTTGCTCATCCAAGCAAGGCAATTGACTACCAAGAGAGTGACATTACCCATATCTTGTCGAATACGAGAACCTTTATTGAAATTTTCGGGTAAGAATAAGTTCACTTTAAATTCCCAAGGTTTTAGTTGATATATGTGTTTCTAAAACTTACTTTTTTCCTTCATCATTATCCTTTGGTATAGATTTTTCATTGCATGTATATATATTTGTCAAATAAGATAAATGGATTAATGAGGAATGGTCTTGATAAAAAAAAAGTTTGTTGTCTTTTAAGTATTTAACAAAAACAAGGATTCTAGTTTTGAAAATATGAACAGAATATTTTTTTATTAGTAGAATGTTCATCTTGAGAGGTAATTCAAAAAGTCTAAATTATAAACCTAATGAGAGATTAATTATTTTGGTGGGATATTCTTCAAATTTTTATAGAAATATATATTTTTACCGTATTGGAAATGTATATTTGTGTTTTTAATTTTGACAAATATTTTTCAGTAGTTTATTGTAATAAATTATTATAACTATAATTATATTATAGATATAATAAAAATATCAAGTTATTTTTTAAGAATAAATTAAATTTGACTTAATAATCAATCGGAACTCTTAAAAAAGCAACAATTAATGGAAAAAACATAACTTTATCTTTATTCACAGTAAACTCTCGTACATATGGGTAGGTTATACATATTGCTTATGGTAACAAAAAATATACAATTAAAGAGAATCTAGTACATGAATCATATTGTAATAAAGGGTAATAAACAACGAGATTCATTCCTTTAATACTCCCCCTTCGAGTTAGAAGAGACTTATCATGGATCCCCAATTTGTTTGATAAGTAATTGAATTGCTAAAATCCAAGGGCATTTGTGAAGAGATCGACTATCTGTTCTTGAGTTGGCATGTACTTCATTTGAATTTCTTCTTTATGTATCTTCTCACAAATGAAGTGACAATCTAGTTCTATATTCTTGGTTCTCTCATGAAATATAAGATTGATAGTTATCTGCAAGTCTGATTTGCTATCACTGTATAACATTACTCTTCCCGAATCTACCTTTAAGAACCTTAACAACTCCTTTAACCATACAAGTTCATTAACGACACTGGTCATAGCACAATACTTGGTTTCAGCGGATGAGAGTGAGATTGTTGTCTGCTTCTTTGACTTCCAAACAATTGGTGTGTTGCCCAAAGTGATAAAATAACACTTCCTTTCATAGGACAACTAGCCCAATCTGAGTCACAATACCCCACCAATCACAGATTATTATTAAGGCTAGGTAAGAGAATACCTTATTTTGTGTTACTCTTTAAGTAAGAAACAACTTAGAGTGACACTTCCCAGTGTCTTTCTATTGGTTCTTGCATGAACTGGCTCAAAATATATACTGTATATGTAATTTTAGGTCATGTGATAGTGAGATAGAGTAATCTTCCCACCAATCTTCTATATCTGCCTATATCTTTTAATAGCTCACCAAAATCATGTGCCGATTTATGTTGTTGCTCTATTGGGAATTTGCATGGTTTGGCTTCTGTCATCTTGCATTCATTAATAATGTCACGCATATATTTTCATTAGAAGATAAATATTTCCCTTTTTGATCTTGCAACTTCTGTGCCAAGAAAGTATTTGAGTCTTTCCAGAATTTTGATATTGAATTTCTCATTAAGATATGCCTTCATCGTGTCACACTCGCCTGGATCATTTCCTATTAAAACTATGTCGTCTACATAGACTAATAAAACAATGAGTTTTACCCTGTTAGATTGGACAAATAACAATCATTATGCAAGATGTTGTTTAAAACCAAATGCCTTTAGAGTAAAAGAGAGTTTAGTCAATCAATTTCTATTTGTCTGATGTAAACCAAGCAATGATCTTCGAAGCCAACAATATAAACCAGGTTGTGGTGGTTTTATGCCAGGAGGTGGCACCATATATATCTCTTCTTCAAGCTCGTCACAAAGGAAGCCGTTGTTCACATCTAACTGCTATAAGTGCCTTACTTTCTTAACGAAAATGGGTAATACACACCACATCATATTCATTTTGGTCACGGGTGCAAATATTTTGTTAAAATCCTCCCCCTACACCTGTGAGTATCATCTGGAAACTAAACAAGCCTTGTAACGTTCAATAGAACCATCAACCTTGCACTTAATTTTATAAACCCAATTGCTAAATCTCCTTAGGCATGGCTTCTTGCCACCACGAGCTTTGCGCAATGTGAGATTAAGTTCTTGGCTCAATATTATCGATGACGGCCAAAAGGAAAGCTGTAGGCATTTGTGAGATTATCGAATATGTAAATACAGAGTTAGAAGTAGCACCTGGAAGATCTGTTGTTGAACCTTTTTATTGAGATATGATCTCACCAAAGATAATCATTTAGATCTGTTGGAGGTCTCCAATCCCTACTGGATTGGTGAATAACCGGATGGACTATTGGAGATAAATTGGGCATAGCAAAATTTTGATAATCTTTAGTGTGATTATCATGCTCAGATGCATAAGTAAGAGATAAAGTAGGGAGGTGAGTGGCGTGATCAATTGAAGATTATGTAGGATTTCCATTGATTGCTAGAATGTCAATGGTCACTAGATTGGTGTTGAGTGACGAGATTATATCTATATGAGAGAAATAATCATCAATAAATCTAGCATTGATTTGATTATTAAAATAAGAGATATCCATATTTTGTGACGAGATATTAGGATCCTAGAGAGAATCATATGTATTTATCCTGATATCTTTATGTAAAGATAAGATATCTTCATGATAATTTCCCTATAATTGCGCAACCTCCCTATCTTCTTCCGACATGTGATTTTCTTTGCTGATTGTCAAAATATTTAGACTATTTCCATAGGGAAATAAATCTTCATAGAACTTCACACTCCGTGAAACAAATATTTTTTGAAATTAGAGATCATAAATTCGCCAGTCCTTCTTACCTTGTGGGTATCTGAGAAAGACGCACTTGAAAGACTGACTATCAAACTTATAGGCAATCTGATTGTGTGCATGTTGTCATGGGACTAGAGTTTTACGGAATAGAAACTCTTCGTGCGGCCTTAGACTATTGCACTCGCAATAGGCTAAGTCAGCCTTCCTCACAAAGCTAGCTAGAATGCTAAGCTTAGAACACAACCGAAAAGAGAGAGGGACATAAGAGGATGGAGAGAAAACTCTAAACTCTCAATATTGTAAGAATTGCTGGATGATTACAAATGAGGGGAGGCACCTCTTATATAGCCAATACAGCTCCCCAATGAATGGTGGAGATCGAGTCAACCAATCTAACGGTGTCTATATAAAGATATACAAGAGAAGGACCAATGGCTGATTTCCCATCTATGGTAATCTTTGATTATATTGATTACCTTGATTCCCCAAATCGGGTCTCCTATATGGCAGGAACGGATTCTCATTGAATTCCCCGATTGTCTCTGCTTGATCCTCCATTAATGTGTCGATTTTCCTTGATTAAGGCTCCAGATTTGAGGGACGGGTCACACACGAAGCCGAATGATGCGTAGTCTGAGTTTCGGTCATGACATTCTCCCTCACCAAACTCGACAATGTCCTCGTTGTGTGCTATCTCAAGAACTCATTGATTTCGTCTTGGTACTGCTAAAGATCAAAATCTTTCTCCTAGCTTGTATCACTAGGAAGGTCGCCTTTCCATCGAGCCAAGTACTCCACATAGTTCATGTGCTTCCTACTTTTTTGCACCACACACCTTGACAAGATTTCATCTAGTTTCTTATCATGGACATTGGTCACAGCTGTAGGAGCTCTCTTGGACTTACCCTTCTCCGGATCAAACTGTAATGAAATAACCATTGTTGATGTTGGTAGAACACCTGCTTAGCTGACAGAAATTCATCTCAAGCATGCCCTGTTATATTTTACCTGAGACGTTACCTATAGAAAATGGGCCTGGGCTGTATCATTTATTATGTTACTGTCCATATCCAATCCCGAAAACGAATTAAATATTTAAGATAAGAAGAGATAACATCAAAATAATATAATACTATCTGGAAATCGACATATAATATAAAGTTGACATATAGCCACGACGGACAGCGTCGTTGAGACGCGGGGTAGAACTTTATGGAAATAAGTTGACAAGTGGCCATTTCTTGTTGGAAGTCAACAACTTCTAGCATAAGCTTTTGATGTTTTTCCCCATAAAGGGTCAAAGCTCTTGTCTAAATTCGTAAAATAACGCGCCTTTTGCAGTTACGTTTTGTCTATCACCCATCGTTCAATACCACACTTGGAAGAAGTAATCGTCTGCTCTCTTCTCTGCGACACAGTGAAAAAAGGCAAGCAAGAAACGACGATGGATATCCGGGAATCGCTCGGGACACAAACAGACGTCGCGTTGGCTCTGGCGAAGCATGTGCTGTTAACCGAATCCAATAATTCCAACTTGGTCTTCTCGCCTGTGTCGATCCAGGTGGTGCTCAGCCTGGTAGCTGCCGGATCCAAGGGTCCCACGCAAGATCAGTTGCTCTCGTTCCTTAAATCCAAGTCTATTGACCAGCTTAACTCCTTCTCGTCGCAGCTCGTATCGGTGGTCTTCTCCGATGGCAGCGCCAATGGCGGGCCGAGATTGTCTTTAGCTAATGGGGTTTGGGTTGACAAGACTCTGTCTTTGAAGCCTTCTTTCAAACAAGTGGTGGACAACTCGTACAAGGCTGCTACTAATCATGTCGATTTCCAAACAAAGGTGGGTTTAAACTTGTCTTGTGGATTTGTTTTCGCTTTTTAACTTACAGCCATTGCCTTGCTTCTCGATGCAGTCCTTTAACCCCATTTTACAGTGTTCTGGTTGTTATGTTGCAGTACTGCCTTAGGAGTGACCACCGTTTTTGTTCATTTTGTGTGTAAAACGATACCAATTGGTTGTTTTGCTGCACTTCGCAAAGAATCCACTTTACATCTCTAAGTCACGAAATGAGCCACTTTCTTGCATTTTATTGTTGTGACTGTGTAGTGGCTGAAGTTGGCTAGTCGGAATTATCATCATACCTTGGAGGGAACATTCCTTCATACTCACATACTGCATGTTTATTTGGGGATTATGATTAGCAGATAATGAAATGTTAAATCAATATTAGTATTAGTATGATTGGATAAGAATGTGTTGATATGAAATATGTTATTAAGATATAATTGATGTGAGACTGAGTCTCTGATTATTCAATTTAAGTTGAAGTCATTCCTAAATTTTTGATAAATCTTTGCGTATTTATACATAACAATACATACGCATAAGTTTCCTTGTGGGGATTTAGATCTATCTTGAAAGCCTTACTAATTCTGGGTTGGTAACCGGATAATCTTGATACCATTGTTTGTTAATGAGTATATAGTTTCTTAACACTGAATACTAATAATCCTTGCTTTGATGAAAATGACTGTGAGAAGGCGGATGAAGCCACCAAGGAAGTTAATGCATGGGCTGAAAAGGAAACCAATGGCCTCATCAAGGAGGTTCTCCCTCCTGGATCAGTTGACGCCACAACACGGCTCATCCTCGCGAATGCTTTATATTTCAAAGGAGCTTGGAATGAGAAGTTCGATCCTGAAAAGACAAAGGATGGTGATTTCTATCTTTTGAATGGGAGCTCAGTTCGTGTTCCCTTCATGACTAGCAAGAAGAAGCAGTACGTCCGTGCCTTCGATGGCTTCAAGGTCCTTGGGCTTTCTTACAAGCAAGGCGGAGATAGTCGTCAGTTCTCCATGTACTTTTTTCTCTCAGATGCTAAAGATGGACTTCCGGCTTTGGTGGAAAAACTTGGTTCTCAATCGGGTTTCTTAGATAGCCACCGTCCACGCGAGCAAGTAGAATTGGGTGACTTCAAGATTCCAAAATTTAAGATTTCCTTTGGTTTTGAAACCTCAGCAGCTCTGAAGGAATTAGGATTGCTGCTGCCTTTCTCCGGCGGAGATTTGACAGAGATGGTGGAATCTTCTTTGAGCCGCAACCTGCATGTTTCTAGCATATACCATAAATCCTTCATTGAAGTTAATGAGGAAGGAACCGAAGCTGCAGCCGCCACAGCTGGTGTTATAAGATACAGGAGCATGTTTTTTCCCGATAAGATAGATTTTGTTGCCGACCACCCGTTCCTTTTCGTGATCAGGGAAGACATGACCGGAATCGTGCTTTTCATTGGTCAGGTTCTTCATCCCCAAGCTGGCTGATTCTGTTAAACCGAAGAACATATGTAAGTAAATCTAGCTTGACAGTAAAAAAAACTACGAATAAATCTGTAATGTCTGATGGTTCTGTACTCTCTCTCTCAATCCCATGGCGCCTTGGCATTTCTATAAGAGATGTCTCGAGCTTGCTTGAGATATATGATACTGGTTCCGATCCGATCAGCTTCGACTTGTTTTTTTTTTCAATATGAATGAATCTGAGAATATTTATTAAGATCTCGTTTATTTCTTATCTCTACTCGATTTTCTTTCTTGTTTTATTTATTTTATAACATATCTTTTATTTTGTAGATTAAAAGTTCTGTTGGAAACCAAAAGGAACTCTGTAGATACCATGAACGCCTGAAGGGTGATGACTTCCCCTCCTTCAACCCTTTGAACTTCAATCACTATTGACGACTTCTGCAAAAGAAAAACCCTTTTATGATTTTTACTGTATTTTTTAGATTGAGAATGAAAGAAAAAAAGGAAAAACTGGGACTTTTCCACTAGTAGCCAAGAAAAAACGCGGGGAGCTGCTGGAATTGACCTTAGGACGGTGCCGACGTCAGTAGATTCTACTATGAATTTAGACCAAAATGTTCTTACATCTCTAGGATACTTCCGAAAAGCATGACTTCATCAGAATGAGTTATACAGTGAACGTGGCTGAATACTCGCATTTATAACATTCTGGATTTACGTTACTTAGGAATTAAGAACCACAATTAACTAAAGTCACCAGTTCTGTTCCCAACCATGGGGGTGGCTGTCACATGGCCCGCAAAAAAAATATATATATATAAATTCTTTTTAACGGTAAGCTCTGTCTCTGGGAATCGCTGCATCGGCACATGTTTATCTGTACTGGCCCATATATTTTTTAAGATTACAACACACACCGTTTATTTTGGGGGATTGCCAAAATTATCAACACCGTGGCATTATTTGAAGCAGAGGAAAGGAGAATCGGATTTACAGTTTGTCCTTCTGGAGTTAGATTTATAACCATGGTCAGTCAGGTAGGAGGGAGGTAGGTAGGCGTCATGGGACAGTGAAAGGAGGTTTTGATGTGACCTTGGCTTGACCAGTTGTTTAGCTTTATCCTTCGTGTGGGACTTGTTTAGGCCTACATCACCGGCTAATGTGCCAGATGGGTTTGAAACTGGAATGATTGTGGGCAAGATTTGACAAGTTAATCCCGCTGCAATCATGGCATGTGGATCCAAGGAATCCAAGGGGCGTCCTCCTCGCTCATCTTCCAAACTGAAAATTGCAAGAGAAAACAAGAGATTTGAGATTGTAAAGGATTTTTTTTCATCACTCTAAAATACAAAGAGAGTTTGTTATCTGAAAAAATATTACCCTATAGCTTGATCAGCACTTAAAAAGAAAGCATGGGTCCTCCATAAAGAAAGGCATGGCACCTCAATAAAAGAAGCATGTAAGAGACGTCAATCCACTTCAACAGTACATAATCAGATGGACTTGTGATCATGTGCCATTAAAACGGGATATTTTAACAGTACCACTCAGGATAAACAAATGAGCATGTAGTGAAAAAGTTGCAGAGGTAAAAGGTTAGAGATAAGAGGGGAAGAGTTTAGTTATGTTTTGTTAGGACTTGAGACTAAGAAGATTCTGGAGAATTAGGAAACGAAGGAGAAGGGCCCCCACTGGAGCTTTGTTTGCTTCTGTTTCTGCCCATACGTTATGAAATATTTATAGTATATGCACTTATGCTCCTCGGAATACGACAACCTTAACGTAATCCAAACTCTCCTTGCATTGCTTTCTGAAAAACGCATCTCAAAATCTCTCCACCTTTAGCTCTGTTCAGATTCATATCATAAATATTTTATAACCTTTAAAAGTTAATTCCACCTCCTTAATTTAACTCTTCTTTCCTTTTCATGTAGTTGTGTTCCTGGTTTTTGAAATATCACAGGCTCTACTTTTCTCTATTTCTTTATTGCATGAAACTCCACTGTACCCACCTCTCTGTCCAAGAAGTTTCCCTTTTTCCCGTCTCTGGTTTTTTTGGGTTGGTGATTATATCACGCTGCTTTGATATAACAGAAGTATATAGTTTGATAGATAAGATCTTCTGTTTTCTCTAATTCTAAGCTTGAGCAGGAGGAAGATAGAGTATTAAATGGTGGAAACGGCACATAACCACAATCACCAGCTGACACCGCCTCCGCAGGCGGTGATGCCACCTTCGCTCGCGGTGTCAAAGGGTCCCATCTGGACTCCAGCTGAGCAGCTCCAGCAGCTCCAGTACTGCATCCACTCCAACCCTTCTTGGCGTTAGTCTCCTTTTTATATATCTCCATCTAGTTGGCCCCTTTCTGGTTTGTGTGATTCTTCGGCTTTGTTTGTATGGTTATTTATATAAAAGGGCTGGATAAAGTTGAGTTTTTGTGTTGAAAAGGCGTGCTATTTTCTTTATTCATTTCCTTGCTTTTGTCTTTCTTGCATCTCCTAATATCCTTCAAACTATCTGAAACGATCATGCACTTGGTTCTTTTCGCCACTTTCAACTATTGATTGAGCTATTGGATTATACAGCTGAGACCTTTCTACTGGGTTTCCAACACTATATCGTGATGTTGGGAACGACAGTCTTAATTGCCCGTACTATTGTGCCTCAGATGGGAGGAGACGCCGTACGTTTTACCCGCCACCTGAATTTTCTATATGACTCTGAAATCAATGTTCAGTTGCATTCTTATCTGATTTTGGTCTTCCGTGGACAGGGTGATACCGCCCGCTTGATTCAAACGTTGCTGTTTATGGCTGGAGTGAATACTCTGCTTCAGACACTCATTGGGACTAGGCTTCCTACGGTGATGGGTCCTTCGTTTGCTTTTGTCCTCTCCGTGATGTCGATCATCAGGGATTATTCCGATGGAACTTTCTCAAATGAGCATGAGGTATGGAGTAGAAAGCTTACCCTGATGGTGAAAACTGGCAAGGATGATGACTTGCTGATCTTTATGTGCATTTTCTTTCCATTTTTCATCAGATATTGTGTCTGTGAATGGTGTGAAATCCACCATCTTATTCTTGTTCTGTTGCTTCTTCCAAAATTGTGACCCACAATGGTGTGATTTGTTTCAGAGGTTTATCCATACTATGAGAACCATTCAAGGATCACTCATTGTTTCTTCATTCCTCAACATCATCCTTGGGTATAGTAGAGCATGGGGTAATTTGACGAGGTAATCTTATTGTAATCTCTACCTTGAATTGACTTATCTTTGATTGTAATTCCAGCTATTCTCTACCTAGAGTAAAAGGCTGTAGTTTACTGCCAGAGAATTATATGCTCCATGGTTCTCTCTGCTGTCATAATTATTTTCTCGCTTTAAAATTGCCTATTTATTCTCCTTTGGTTTTAATCTTGCTAGGTTGTTTACTCCCATTGTTGTTCTACCATTAGTAAGTCTGGTCGGTCTTGGTCTGTTCATGAGGGGATTCCCAATGGTAATTTTTCTCATATCTGAAGACTATTTAGCTTATTTCCATCTGTAGTCGATCCTAACTTCGAAACCTTGACACTATTTTATGTTCAGCTTGCAAATTGTGTAGAGATTGGCCTCCCTATGCTGATTCTACTTGTGACTTGTCAGGTATAAGACATACTCCTTGCTCCCTTGTTAAGTTGTGAATTTTACAGTATAAGCATTACATGGATTTTGCATGCTGCAGTATCTGAAACATCTCCATCCAAGGTTTCATCCTGTACTTGAGAGATTTGGATTGCTTTTCTGCATAGGAATTATCTGGGCTTTTGCTGCCATTCTCACCGTTGCTGGTGCTTACAATACAGTTTCTGTGCAAACCAAACTAAGTTGCCGCACAGACAGATCCTACTTTATGTCGTCCGCTCCATGGTGCCGTTTAAAGGGTTTTGTCTATCAGCAGCTCATTTGATTAGAAATAGGTTGTTCATTCAGATCATTAATCATTTATCTGGTTTCTATCTAGGGTTAGAGTTCCATATCCATTTCAGTGGGGTGCGCCGATATTTAGAGCCAGCCATGTGTTTGGTATGCTGGGGGCAGCACTTGTTTCAGCTGCAGAGGTTTGTCGTAATCCCCAAGAATAATAATATTCATTCTTGGCATACTTTAAAATATTTCATGGTTCACAAAATGCAAATCTTGCAAGAATGAATTTATATTGTGTTTGGAAGTACTTTTGTACACTTCTTTCTTCACTTCAACAGGAAAGCTTTATATTTCGAACATCCTCCGCTAATATTCTATGAATTCTTATGCAGTCAACTGGAACATTTTTCGCTGCAGCTCGGCTTGCAGGTGCAACACATCCTCCAGCTTATATCCTCTCCAGAAGTATTGGTCTGCAGGTGCAACACACTCCAGCTTAACCTTGAAATTCTACTTGCATTTTGCAATTTATCGATATTGGTTTCCTTGCATAAATGTAGGGTGTTGGTTTGCTGATCGATGGAATTTTTGGTGCTGCTGTTGGTAATACTGCCTCAGTGTAAGAAACAATTATAGTTCTTACTTGTAGAGTGGTGCTAACACTTGTGGAGATGTTTTAGTTGAAGAAGTTTCTATTCCCTTGGATGTA
Source organism: Passiflora organensis (assembly GCA_019739055.1). NCBI lineage: Eukaryota > Viridiplantae > Streptophyta > Magnoliopsida > Malpighiales > Passifloraceae > Passiflora > Passiflora organensis. Next base: position 2,684,149 of record JAEPBF010000191.1, on the reverse strand, counting down.
GTCAGACATGATCAAAGTATTCAGTTCTGTTTTATTAATTGCTCCGAGTGGTATTGCAGAGAAAATGTTGGTCTTCTTGGACTAACACACATAGGGAGTCGAAGAGCGGTGCAGATTTCAACTGCTTTTATGTTCTTTTTCTCCATTTTCGGTTCGTCTTTGTAAAATGTCTTTCGTCTTAACAAATTGCCTATTTGTGCATGATCGAAGGAGTGATCAATTGTTTGATTGCATCCATATCTCAGGGAAGTTTGGTGCTTTCTTTGCATCCATTCCTCTACCAATATTTGCTGCCATATACTGTGTTCTATTTGGCATTGTTGGTGAGTGATTTTAATTTTGGAGATTTTGGACATTCATGTTCTATTGTATCTGTGCCTTCTAATGTCTTCTCTGCATCTCTTTCTTGCAGCTGCTGTCGGGATTTCGTTTATACAGTACGCAAATGCTAATTCCATGAGGAACTTCTATGTTCTGGGTCTATCATTGTTCCTAGGGATGTCAATACCTCAATATTTTGTCAGTAACACCACTCAAGTTGGAAAAGGACCAGTTAAAACAGATGGCGGATGGGTAAGTTGAACTATTTCCTGTTCTTGTGAACTGCATTTACTGCAAGAAATATTAGTTAGGATTGCCAGAGAATGAGAATTGTACTTAAAAGAGTCATGACACTGAAGGACACAGCTCTATGCATCCTCCATTCTAAACTGCAGAGTGATTGTCTGTGATTCATAATTGTGCAGTTCAATGACATATGGAACACATTCTTCTCGTCAGCTCCTACCGTGGCAATAATAGTGGGGACGGTGCTCGATAACACACTCGACTCAGGGGATACGACCAATGACAGAGGAATTCCGTGGTGGAAACCTTTCCAGCACAGCAGAGGAGATGTTAGAACCGAGGAGTTTTACAGTTTCCCCCTTCGGATCCACGAGTGGATACCCACCAGATTCCACTGAAAACAACACCAAGTCCACCTTGCTTGTATATTAGCTAATACCTTGAGCAAAAGTCCATGTTAATATGCATGATGAGGGCCTTCTTTCCAATGTTGTTGGGTTAAAAACAGTAACAATCAGCAATCAAGTAGATTATTTTGCTTTCTCCTTTTACTGGCTGGTGAGCAAATTGATTCATTTTCTTCAGTCTTAGGTCGACAAGGTTTTGTTGTAAGAGCTTGTTTGCTCGCCTTCACCTAGAAAAAACATATGTTAAAGGTGTTAGACTTCAGTCCCAGTTTTGTCCAGGTCCTTACAGAGGACTTAGCAAGTTGACATGAGTCGTTTTTAAAAAATAAAATTAAAGGGCATGTATATCCTTAATTGTAAGATTTCGGATTCAATCCGGGGAAGGAATGTACCATATAAGATGCAAAGCTTTTGGGAGAGTGGGCAACAAAAAGGGTAAACCACACTGCAAAATGTTCACCAAAAAGGGCAGAAAAGGATTAGACGATGAAGATGCTGACGGGCACTACAATTGATGAGGAGAGTCTTTTGATGGGTCCCGTTTACTCTCCCTAGTCGAATCCGAGTCATTTTCTTGGCCCACGTAATGGAATAGAATCAAAATGGGCTCACAAATCTGATACTGTCACCTCTACATGGCTGGCTTGGAAAATTTTTGCGGTCCTTCAGAAGATCCCTACTTAGAGGTTCTACTTTTTAAGAAAAGCTGATTCGGAATTCCCGGCAACTAATGCTTCCTCACTGGTCATTGTTATACAATGGGCTCTATCCCAATCCTTTTCTCACCTTTTATTATATATTTAGTTGATTTATAGATTAGGATTGAGATTATAATTAAGAAAATTTATAGATTAGAAGCTGATTCATTACTTTGTTTAGCAAAAAATAAAAGAATATTTAAACTATTCCCATTCATATACAGATATCTGGTGTAGTTGGAAAATAGAAATAATTTATTTTTTATTTATTCAAATGCTCATCTTGTTTTTTCTTACCCGATGTTTCGTGTACCCACATCCATTACTTCATTCCTTCTTTCACTTTCTCTTTTACCCTTGATTTTGTCAATGGAGTCTATTCTCTGGGAACATTATCTACTTTCTGAGGAAGCTGTCAAAGAGGATAGCCATCAACATGGGAATTACATTCTTATGCAATCTAGATCGAATTCAGTTAATAGCCATAAGCAACTCAGAACAAAAGAATAGGAAGCATGCATATCAACAGCATAGTCCAAGCACTGTGACAGAAGTAGCTGGTTAATATGCATTAGGCATGATCCAAATGCAAGCTTCAGAGCAGAACAGAGGATGCAGAATAAACTTCTCAACACTCTTATTGCAAATATTGTAAACCCCAACATTGTTGCCGCCATATGGGTTTTGGCAATACCTCTCGGCGAAATCATCAGTGAAGTAGACACAATGCTCCTGAAATTCTGGATGGTCTGAAGCAGACAAACAAATTGCTCTATTAAGCCCCAAGAACAGGGACTGTCCCGGCAAACTGTAAGATATCCATCTTTTCCTTTCCTCATCTAATCTAACAACTATAAACTTTCCACAATTACCATCGCCACCATCATTTCGAAATTTTCTGTCTATGATCCTGTAAACCATTAGAAGATCACCTTGACTAGAGACTGCTAAATAGTGACGACCCTCATTCAACACATTCATAGGCAAGATGACACTCACCTTGGGAGGGTCACCATTTGAAGGATTCCAACTTGAGAGATCCCAACTTATTAAAGCACCATGGCTAGTAGCAGCATAGAACTTATCCTTGTAGTAACACACATCATCCACAGGGCCTTCCTTTGTAGGCAAGAAGAACCATTCCTGGTGACAAGGTTTGCAAAAAGCTAGCGTCCCACCAGCAATTGCCATGACAATAAAATCACCACCGTCCGAGGGATTACCCGAGAGGGCAACTCTCTCCACAAACCGCATAGCTATACCCTCCGGCAGCGACCCACCACTTCTAATCCCAGGAAGCTCAGGGAAGGAGCAAGACGGAGGCAGAGAAATCCTGGATTTTGTCAAGGGGTTCAGTAAGAACATTTCCTCTTGGAAGTCTCCAGTAAACAAGTACCCATAAGCAGAACCGAAGCAGCACTTGCCATCAAGTTCCTGTACGGAAATTTGGTAGGTTGTTTGATCTTTGGCACTATAAATTTTCCGAATACCGGGTGAGTTCGTGTCCTTGGGGAGAAGCAGCAGCGAATGGGAAAGACTGTACGTTTGCTTCTGGGTTCCTACCGTCTTAAAGAGTTTGCAGACGCTAAGAAAACTACGGCGGTCTAACATATCGAGCCGGTCGAAAACTAGAGTCCATAAGGCTTGAGGAAGGCGAAGCCATACTGAATCCATGGTTCTTTCCGAGGGTTTTCAGTTTCCAATCGTAACATTAACAGCTCAATTCGCAAACATTAATCTATAAATAACATGATCCGAAGCACCATCACGAAAACAAAACAATATACCTCATCACCTAAATGGGCGCTTCCAGGTGTGGAATTCGATCCCCATCCTTGCGAGCATGAAGAAAGGAAAAAATGGATGCAAACAGATGAAAAGAAGAAGAGAAACGGAATCTGTTCAGGAATAAGTTTGGGCCTGGGCTATTCAGGCATTCCTGAGTGGTGATGGACTAGCCCGGAACGATAATTAATGGGCCTGTGCTGCAGACTGTAAACATGAACTGAAAATATTGCAATATTCAATATTTTTGTAAGATTTTATTCATATTAGTTAGAATTCGAACATTAAATATGATAATATAGTATTTTAAATGATTTATTCATATCTTTTATAATATTTAAAATATGATAATCTAAATTAATATTAGTATTTATCTACTCTGTTAATATATTTTTTTTTATAATATATAAAATATTACAATATAAATTACGGGTCACGATTCGAACTTTATTACAAACCCATCGTCTGAAACAACCAATGCTACCGGCCTGACGGCTGACTCTAAAGACATGGACATTAAACAAAGCTATAAATAAGCTAATTAATGCTCTTGGCTCTGACGTCCAGTCCAATAGCATGTGAAAGTCAACCCTATCTTTGTTCACACAGATTAAACCTAAGATGTAAAGGACAAAACTGAAGAAGCTAACTAGTTAGGTGTAACCCGTAGTTCTTTTAAAACAAAAAATTGTCTTGCAAGTCACTGCAAGAAAACTTCTTGGAAGCAACAAGCTGGCTCGGGCAACGCAAGGAAGCTCACAAACACGCACGTTGTGGAGACAGGACCTTCAACTGGTAAGAGAAAAGGAAAAAATGTGGAAAGCTCGATCGCATCGCGTCGCTTGTACTCCTACCGTACGCACACGGCCCCAAGATATAGTCAACCTTGACTTCCTTCCTTGTCTAAGTCTACAATACATCCAATAACACCATTAATGGAGAAACGGTAATTAAGTAACTAAAGGACAATGGAGTAGTCTTCAGCTCCACCTACCTATGCAAAGAGGCCCCCGAGTCTCTCCACTTATCTCCACCGTGACCCACGTACGCATTGACCCGGGAAGCCAGACTTACCCGTGGTGGTCAATTGTTTAATACTGCTATAGATCTTTTAGTTTTTACTAGGATTTGTTCAACGATGGGTGGTGTGTGGAAACAATAAAGGTCGGATTGTTTTACTTTTGGGGCGAGTTGGCTGAGTCATGGGGTACTTTTAAGTGACCGGTGAACGCCGAAACTGGAGTCATTTGGATACTTTCTCATGAAGCTTTCCCACCAACTTTCATCTCCTTTCCTCACCTCAGATGAATTTCTTCCGCAAAACCAACTCTCTTCCTTCTTCTCCCTCTCCCACTAACGCCAGTGGCAGCGCTAATAATTCCCCTCGCAACCCTGGCCGGAGAAGACTAGAGCGTCAAAGGAAGCTCAGGCACGTCACTCCGCGTGACCTTGGTCTCTATTCGCTGCCCGGTTCCCCCGATTTTTCTGCCAAGCCGCAGTGCTCCTCCCGGTTGGAAAACCCATGCTCGACTTCCTTTGCCGTGCCACAACCGTTGCCTCTCCCTGATGTGTATTTGACTCGTAATAAACTCGAGTCGTCAGGTTTGACTTTCGGCCTGCATCTCGGTTCGCCAGAGAACGACCTGAGCTCTGCGTTTAAACGGTAAGATCCTAAGCTGTTTCAGTAGATTAATGATCGTTTGATTGGTTCATTGATTTGGGTTTGGTGAACACGTTAGGGGTGGCGCCCAGAGTATAAAATCGTTGGCCAATTTCAGGGACAGATTCTCTCAGTGTGCGAATGTCGAAAATGGCAATGATTTCAAGCTGAGCATACCTGCAAGAAGTGCCCCAGCCAGTGGTTTCTCAAGTCCCAATGTGAGTCCTCCAAGATTTAACGGCGAGGGGGATTGTTTTGCGTTTGACCATGTGAGGGATGTGCTCGACGAGTCCTCAAGCAATTTCCGGAGAAGACTGTCTCATGAGTCCAACGTTGATAATCGTTATGCCAACTCCAGTTGGGTTGTTGCTTCGCCTAGAAGCGCCCCCACAAGTGGTTTCTCCAGCCCTGTCGTAAGTCCACAAAGATCAAATACTGGGGATTTTCCACCTTTGCTTGTGTGGCCCCAGGATGGCCACTCGCGGTCCGATCATGCTTCACAAACGTTACCGGGAAACACTATACACAGTCCTGATCGTTCTCCGCGCCATAGCCCAAAGTTACAGAGTCCTAGCATCAATCCTCCTAGCCCCAAAAAGTTCTCGTTTCAGCCACAACATAAGTTGGTTCAGGGGAATTCTAAAGTGAGGCCGGAAAGCAATCATCTCAGTGCTCATCCATTGCCCCTTCCTCCTGGAGCCTCCCCATCACAGTTGTTCATACCTTCATCACCGGCGCCTGCCCTGCATCAGGCGACAGAAGTACAAAATGCATCGCAAAGGACGGCTGCTCAATGGGTAAAGGGGAAACTTCTGGGTTGCGGTACTTATGGAAGAGTTTATGTAGGAACCCACCGGTACGGTAATCTTTTGCTAGTGTTTTCAAACTTCTGTTGTTCCTGTGCCTTAACTTCGTTGTTCAATAAAACTTTCTTGGAACTTTCATTTGACAGAGAAACTGGAGCTTATTGTGCCATAAAGGAAGTTGATGTCGTCCCTGATGACCCAAAATCTGCAGAATGTATAAAGCAGTTGGAGCAGGTACCTTTTGAAATCCCTTTTAGGCATTTAGGCAGTTTCACTTGAAGCTCTTCATCTTTCTACTTGTTTATGTTGAGGATATATCCAGAAAACAAAGCTCAACCCTAGACTGCAGAATGTAACTAGTTGGACCCATCTATAGTTGATACTTAAGATATAGCAGATAGGGTTGTTCATTGTTGGCGACAGTGAATATCCCTTTAATTTTTTTAAAAGAAACTTGCAGATTGTTCATCAATTGTTTGCTTTATTGAATGTAGGAAATCAGAGTCCTCCAAAATCTGAAGCACCCAAATATAGTGCAATATTATGGAAGTGAAGTGGTAAGTAATTACTCGGTATCTCTTATGTTCCTTTTCTTAATTACGCTGCTTTTACATTTACAAATGCAGAAATTGTTTAAGTGTAATGGTTTTATGGAACATTTTTCCCAGGTTGATGATCACTTTAACATATACTTGGAGTATGTTCATCCTGGATCCATCAATAAGTATATCCATGAACACTGTGGACATATGACAGAAGCTATAGTCCGCAATTTCACTCGCCATATTCTCTCTGGTTTGGCTTATTTGCATGGCACGAAGACAATCCACAGGTAAGTGAGCAAATATATGATAAAGGAAAAGTTGTGTGTTCTAGAAAACAAGTAGCTGTGGTAATGTTCCAATTGCTATCTTACAAGATAGAGTTGACAAATAGAAATATCACTGCCCTCCATACTCGGGCATTCTAGAAAGAGTAAAGGTTACAATCCTTTGTAGATTTACCGATCAACCATCTAACACAACCAGATTTTGGTATATGAAGTTTTGAAATTTGAACAATTTGACTCTGCAGGGATATTAAAGGTGCAAACTTGCTAGTTGATGCTTCAGGCATTGTTAAGCTTGCAGATTTTGGGATGGCCAAACATGTGAGCTTCACATAACTTTGTTGACTTGTTTGTTATATTTTATACAAATCTCAGCACATCTGAAGTTATTGTGGTTTTATTGTGTGTTGAATTCTTGTCTCTCTGCAGCTTAGTGGACTATCATATGAGTTGTCCTTGAAGGGCAGCCCACATTGGATGGCTCCTGAGGTACTCCTTGTGGAAATCATTTTGCAAGTTCTCAGCAGCTCCTTGCTACTTGTTTTAACCCCCATAACTTTTGTTCAGGTCTTAAAAGCTGTGATGCGTAAAGATGGACATCCAGATCTTGCTTTGGCAGTTGATATCTGGTCCTTGGGTTGTACTGTCATCGAGATGTTTACGGGCAAACTACCTTGGGGTGAAGTTCCTGGGGTAAGTCTATAACTAGACTTATTCTTCTTCTAAGATACTGTAGTCCAAGCTTTTGTAAGTTTGCCAAGTATAAATTTCGCAGAAGCCATCATTTAACTCCGATGTTTGATTTCACTGGTCAAGTTGTTACATATATGTTCATTTTCGGTCAATTCCATACTATGTCTGTGAGATTTGTCCATTTTTCCCAAATTAATTGCATTTGGTCTATCCTTAAAAGGATCCTGTCGTCAGTCTTTTGCTTATGAGATTGAAAACAAAAATGAATTTACGTGTTACATCCTTCAAAGGTAATGATTTAACAGATTTAGTCAATTTGGTTATATCGCTCCGTTTTGTGAACACAAATATTCTATTGGCAAACTGGAACACAGGTACTAACTGGGTGAATTAAGTCAAATCCAGGGATTTTGTCAATGGTTTTACTCATATTTACTCAAGTGTTTGGTGTCGTTTGAACATTCATTGAATTGAGTTATGGACAAATGTGAGTTCCACTCAGGACAACTTCTCAACTTCTTTCTGTCGAACATTTGACTCTCTGGAATTTTTTTATCCCTCAAGGGACTAGTTCTGTTTCATATGCGATGAACTTTTGAACTTGAAGAGTTAACTCTACATTGCTAGACTACAAAGTTATCAGCTAAAGGAACTTAGCCTTTTGTTTCTTGCGCCTATGTAGACTGCACCCAATATGCTTAAATTCCTTTTTACCAGATTCCTCTGTAGCCCCATTGGCTGATTTATCGAAAGCATACAGTCTCGATTGAATCATGTTCATCTTTCATTGTCAAATTTCTTGTCAAACCTTTTTTGTTTATCTTCCACAAGGAAGGGAGTACCTGAATAGCTTGTAGTGGGAACTATTTTTCTAGGAAGCTTATAAGATGTTTTCTTTTCTACTTTCCCTATTTTGGGATAAAAAAGTTACTTGGTTTTCATCAAGAGTCCTTCAGCGGGAAAACCATTCCTGAAACAGGCACTTTATTCCTTGAAAGAAGTAAATTTTTATTCGGCACTAATTGCACTTGATGAAAACATCCCTTTAGCAGAACATCTTTCACTTTTCTGTGTCAACTTTTTTTTTTTCCGGAAATCTGCCCAGCCTTCTTGTTTTCCTTACCGATGGTTGGCATTTGTAGCAATCAAAAACATATCCTGATAAATAAGGGGAAAAAACCTTCCAATTTCATGCTTTCTTTTTTAATGGCCAATGGTCTTCTGTGCAACAGGTTCGAGCAATGTTCAATATACTTAACAGAGATCCACCTATACCTGAAACATTGTCTCCTGAAGGGAAAGATTTCCTATCTTGCTGCTTACGTAAAAATCCCGCCGAGCGGCCGATAGCTAGTAAGCTACTTGAGCATCCTTTTGTGCGCAATGCAAATGATCCCAACATGTGTGCCAGCAGACAGGCCTTATCTGCAAGAAGCCCCAAGGCAAGTTCTAATACTGTTTCTGAAAAATAGATGATTCCTGAAAGAATGTATCATAAACTTGTAATGCTATGTGGATGCTTCTTCAGGAGCAACCCCATAATCCCCGTGATCATGCCGCGCAAGTAATTGATCGGGCAACAACCTCCCTGTTCATGCCAATCGCAAATGGGAAAGTATCAAGCAACAGGTAATATACATGCAGCAATTTCTGCCATGATACTCGTCTCTGTGTCTATCTAGTCTGATTTTTTATGGTATTTTCTCCACAGCGATACCAGTCAACAAAGTTATAGCAGAACGTTCATCTCTGCTGTGGCCTCTCATCGAGCTACTCGTTCTCAGGTTGTACTTCCTTATTCTGTGTCTTCCCCGCAAGTGGATCATGGTTCACCACCTAACTATAATTCTTCCCGAAATGTTTCTAACAATGTACCGCTTGGTGCTACAAGCAACCATCCTCTGACTAATTTAAGGAGTAACGGAAGGGAAGTTCCCCATATCTGTAATTAGAACTAAATTTGTAGAAATAGAAGGATTTGTAATGTAGAAATGGATGGGAAGAGTAGTAGAAGGGGAAAGAACTGATTTTCCCTTCTTTTTTTTTTTTCTCTTTGCTTGAAGAAATTGAAATGTTTGTAACGTTGTAGATAGTCAGACTGATATGCTCCCCTGGCTTTTGAAATAGAATTTTCAACTAGGTTATCTTAATCTTTAGCTCATCTTTCACTGTTCTTAGACATTATCTCTGGTGGATCCTGAAATCGAATCCTTGATTTTTTGTTAAGAATAGATGAATATTATCATTCAATCATATCTGATTATACCCTATTACAATGACTAAACAGGATCTTCTTTTCTCTCTATGTTGGCAACTTGACATGATCGTATGAAGTGTTCGTCGTCAGTTCATGTTCGTGTTTCTTTTTGGTTGATGATATCGTAAACGACCATTGGTGTTCTGGCGTTATTACCCTAGCGTACGGCAGACATAAACGTTGGAAAACCCGTCTTTTCCCGCGCTTTTTCTCATTTTGGATTTTTAGCAGCATTTTCTGCGGCTGTTTCATTTTCAATAACGCTTGAAAGCTCACTATCGAATATCATTTCATAATCGCCGTCTAAACCGCTATGGAAGTGAAAATGGAGGAAGCAGAAGGGGACGGAGCTATAGAGTTGCTCACAATCGCGGAGCTGCTCTGCCGTGGTTGCGCCCTAACCGCCACATCTTCCCTCAGCTCTTCACCAGCCAAACATACATTCAAGCGAAATGCCGAATCCCAACTACTGACCTCGCCGCCTCTTGCTACACCCAGTCCTAAAATCTTCACTCCTTACAGTCGTACCGCCTTCTTGATTGGAACCCTAAGTCTCCCTACCGATACCCTCGCCTGCCCCAACAGGACCTGCTTCCAATTCTCGGATGACTCGTCACCCTCCCTCTGCTGCGACATTCTCGGTTTCACTCCTCGATTGATAGGCGTGAAGATTCGCGTCCTCGCTTGGAATTTCATTCCTTTCAAGCACTGTGCTTGCGGAGGTTTCCTAGAGATTATCAAATGGAACTCTTCCGCTTTGAGTAGTTTGCCTCTTCACTCTCCTGGTGTTGATTCCTTTCCGCTCGTTCATGGTTCTCGTGATTCGCCGAATCACGAGAAGTTGAAGGCTCGTTACCGTGTTCATGGACCGATTGAGTCGGTTAGTCCCGTTTCAATTGTTCCATGCTCAATTGGGGATACGAAAACAGATAATCTTAGAGGTTTTGTTGCGAGAGTTCTGGCTTGTGAGTGTGAGCTTTGTAATTCAAAAAACTCTTCTGTTTCGGCTTTGCATAATTTCCCTCAGGAGCAGGATAAGTGCCATCATTTTACAAAGGTCGTGTTCGTGTACTTCTGTGGTCCTTCTTGGCGTTGGCATTCTGCTATTACTAAGCTTGTGGGGAATGTTCTGACGATATCAGGACTAAAAAAGAAGTTGGTTTTTATAGGGAAGAATGATTCACTGTTGATGTTTGTAACTACAGAGTTCTCTACTTTGCATCTGCCTGCTCTGTGCAAGACCATAGTCCCATCTTCGAGGGGAAATGTTTCAGAAGGAAATGGAGAGTGCGGTGTTTATACTGGCGTTGTCAAAGGTGTGTATATGCAAGGGATGGTTGTTGAATTGGAAAAGGAAGTGTGGCTTTTAATCACTGATCAACAACTTTCTGTGCCACATAGCCTTAGGGTGGGCTCTATCGTAAGTACATTGGTTTTCCAGATTTTCATATTATAAAATTATTCATCAGATTTTCCAATTAAAAAATTATTCATGTTTACAACTTCCGTATCTGGTATAATGAGGTAGTAGACCGTAACCGTTCTGTTCTGCTATGTTCTTAATATTGGATGTTATTCTAGGTTTGTGCTCGGAATGTGCATTTTGTGAATCCAAAATTTTCTTGGACAAAAATGCTCATACTCGGTGCTTGCTTCAAGACAAGCATTACTGTGCAATCATTCTCCCCATTGGAAAACGGGTATGATAGCTGAAGTTATTATCAGCCTAAATAGATTGCATTCTTGTAAAGTCGATGGTCATACACCAAGCTCTCATGGAAATTGAAGATTGTATTGAGTTTATTACAACGAGGGCTCTGTATAAATCATTGCCTCTTTTATATAGAGTTTGTTAAATTTGAATTAGTGTATCTTGCAGGTATCATCTAGCTTCAGAATCCCAAAGTCAGTTGGGAAATTTCATTGCGTCCTTGGCTTTTTCTGCCAGATTATGGTATTAAACTTTGTAATATACCCTATTCAATATTCATTCGCATATTGATATACTTAGCATAATGTATTGGTTTCAGGGCACTTCTTGTTATTTCATGTTTCCGAAAGAAATTCTCTGGGATTTTATCAGAAAAAGAGATTTTAGGTTCAAAGCATGTGAGTCAGTCTCCTCTCTATCTGTTCAGGCCCCATTTCATCAGCGATTTCTCTCTTTATTTTGAATCTTCCATCCTCTTTTCCACTGAGTTGCTTATTCTGTTATATGCTAATATGATGTGGATGTTTGCAAGGTGTTGCCAGAAGGAAGGACTGGCTCAAATGTTTAGCCGATCATATTTATCTCCATCAGTATTTCGAGCTCGGGTAAATTGGTAAATTCTCTGTTAGATATGATCGATAAAAGTCTAAACTGTGGTGTGATGTTGTCGTATCATAAATGAGTTTTTTTTTTTGCAGCATGGAGTATTTGCTGAAGTATGTAAGAAAGACTCTTGTGGCTGTGGCAGTGGCGAACCATGCTGTGGTAATCTTAAATCGGTGAGTGCAGTTCCAAGTCCTTGTTCTAGATGCCTGGCAATAGCCATTCCTTTTTATCACCCTGCTCAAAATGTTTGGCAATAGACGTTTCTTCTTGTTGGTGGCAAGTATAAACTGTACAGAATGGCATTACACTGGAGCTAGTTACATGAAGAATTGGTTTTCTGTTAATTTTCCTTCTACTATGCAGGTGCTCCCTATCTCCACCTTCCTTGCTCATTGTGAGACAATGTGGATTCAGATGCTTTTGCATAAGAAAAGTTCTCATACGTTGTGTGCCAGCAGTCAGTTTACCGTTCAGACACACAGGAGGGCATGCCACGGTCAGCCGTTGAGGTGGACTTTTACTGGTGAAGATATGGGTGTTATCCTGCTGGGAAGTCTAAAGGTAATGATTTTGACTCCATTTTTCCATTAATGTAAGCATTTTGCAATTGTAGGTGCTGATCTATATCAACATGAATAGTTTGACGTGCACAAGCAAAATCCTTTAAATGTCAGTATCTATATTTTGTGTATATTGATACAAACAAGTGAAAAAAGTGGAATAAACTAAAAGGAGAAACTTATTTACACTAGGCAGCACTAGCACATTGTCAGAGTTGAATGCTTCCATAGTCTCTTTATATTATGATTTGAGTGCTGTATACCTTTCTGCTTTTGAAGCTAGATTGTATAAACTTTTTAAAATGAAGGTAAGGTTCAACCTGAAGGTTGTAAAGGATAGAAGGGTTTTTCTAATAAGTAGGATGGGCCGCTGTCCTTTTGGTAAATAAGCCTGTAGGAACAAAATTATCTATTATGGAAGATCTTGGCTGACAAATGTCTCTGATCTTCAATCTTGTTTTGTGTTTGTGCAAGGTTTGCTTTTCTATAGTTCACTGTTTTGAACTTCGTGAACTTGAAGAGTTTTAGATTATTTTGATTTATGTATCAGTTAACCACCCCATTACCAGTGTTCTTACATTCTGACTATCAAGCTCAAATTTGTTTTTTTTTTGTTTTCATTGATGAATTATTGCATCAAATCATGCATTCTGACTTTAATTGAGTTTTGTTTTGGTTATTCAGATGTCTCCATATTCTGGAAGGCTGCAGTTAGTTGATGCCACCGGCAGCATCAATGCTGTTATCCCTGACTTTCCATCAACCTGGTCGACCAACAGCCTCTATGAGGTTGTATAGTTGATCCAAACTTCTTATATCTCTTGTCATCCTAAGTTCCACATATAGGCTAAAATATTTTGTGTTTGTTTCTCAGGTTGCTAACTATACTCTTATAATGGAAGGCACGCCTCAAAGTGTAAACCATCTGGGATCATTTGACTCTGAGTTGCTTTCATGTAGACGTATCTTTCATTGCATCCCACAGACAAGTGGGATGGATTTGACTATTTACATCTATTTTCACTTGAGAAATTCAATATGTAAAAACCTCCGTTCTTATCCTTGTCTCAACTTGAATGGAGAACCATCAAATGCAAGATATCACCTGATATGGGTAACACACAAATATCCTATTCCACGGAAGGTATAATTGCATTCTAAGTTGTCTGGTTTCATAGATACTGCCTTTTGTAAGTTGCTTCTGAATAAGCCTTCAGTGCTGGTCTTTAACATTTTACAGATTACCAACACAATTTTTTTACAGTTTCAAGTTGCGCCTTCAAAATCAGACAGTGTCTTTGCGGAGGCTATTGTCTTGCCTTGGGATCTATTTCTTAATTATGAAGATGGAACTAAACATCCGGTTGAGAAACCCATGGATCAGCTGTGTGAACCTTGGAAACATTGTAATGGCAAACTCTACCCCAACAAGAAGCATAAAACCAATGAAATATCAATTCAAGACGTTTACACTCGCTCGATGGATGGTTGCAGAAGTGATGGGATTGAACTGAGCAATTCTATTTCTTCTGGAGAATTTTCTGGGGATACGTATGGAAACTGGAGTTCTGTTTTGGAATTTCCATGTGTGGCCACCTTTAGAAGTACTGATTCTCACAATTCTGTTAGTTCAGGAAAATTGTGTTACAAAAAATGCTCAGCAACAGCTAGTGTGGATCGCAAGGCATTGCTAGAGTTCAATTCTGAGAGTTTATTCCTTTATCAGGTAATGAATTTCTTTATTTTCTTTCTCTTTTCTTTTTCACATCCAGTCTAAATATTTATCTTGTACAAAGATGAGAGTGTCAGATGGTGATTCATCTTTACATGCTTCATATCTCTTTCCAGTTACTGCAAATTGGACCCTATTATGCCATAAAGCATTGTGCGGAAGACTGTTTTTGCAGTAAGGAGTACAACAGTATTAGGGTTCATAGAGTTCTTATCGCTTGCAAATTGCATCTCTGGAGCCTCTCGTTCTCTTCTAGTGAAGTTGGCAGGAACAATAAATCATCTCGGAATGCATTTCAGAATGACTCTTTTTTCAACGAGAAAGAGGTTCTTACAAAAGATCAAACTGAGTTACACCTCCAAAGGTCAACAGGTGATGCTCCAGATTCTTATTCAGACGTTTGTCTTCATCTTTCAGCCAGTGTAATATGCCTTTTGAATGAAAAGCTCAATGAAATGAAGGATGGCCTTAGAAAGCTATTCACATCTCCAAAACTGCTTTCTAAAGATGGTTCTGACGTGTGTGCCACCTCTGCATCCTCTATGTCATCTGTACCTTCTGATTCTAGTGGCCTTTTTCCTGAGGGAAAATTAACTTCCCTGACTGGAAATGTGGTTGCAATTCATGATATTGAATTCAATTCTTCAAGTGTTCATCTAGACTGTGCAAGCCTTGGAGATGCTGACCACATGAGACTGCTCCAGGCAATTACAAACAGTTTCTGTATACATGTTATGGCAGACAATCAAATGGTACTTGCCTTAGTCTCTGTTTGGGATATCATGAAATTGCCTGTTCACCTTTATATGACTTGTTTTCTGTTGAGTTTGAATATAAATATTTAATTTCATTTATGCAACCCACTAGGTGAGCATCGTCTGTTCTGTGACCAAATATGCATGTCCTCTTGGATTTGGACCTGGTGCCAATGCTACATTTCATCGAGTTCTTAAATTGAGGTATGATGTCCCGAGAGATGTACTTGAGTTTTCAACTAGGTTTCACTTTATACTGTTATTCTTCATTCATGTTACTTTCAGTGTTAACATTGGTGCAATGTGGAAACTCTATAGCTTTTTGTAAGGAAATAGTTTAACTTCTGTTAAGTTTTGAGAAGTGCTATCAATTTTAAAATGTGGAGAAGCTTTGTACCTCTGAGGAGTTTATTGCTTGTAAAATCAAGTAAGAATTTCAGATTATGTCCAAATTTTCACCGCTATCGATCAATCATAAATATTCCTCTGTGCAGTTATTGGTGTAATATGTTGAATGAATCTTGACTTTGACATGGCTTAATCAAACAAGTATTCTGGAAGGGATAGGAGCTCTGGTTGTTTGTAGTACTGGGTGAGGATTAGATTGCAATGTTTTTTTTTTTCGGAAATAATGTGGTATGAGTAAATACTCAATGCTTGAAGCATTATCAAACTATTGAGTTTGAATATAGAAATGTTTTGCTTGATGTTGCTTGTAGTTTGTTCGTTAGTTAACATGATGTTGCATTCCACATCCTATGGTCATGGCTTTTCCAGCTTTGAATGGTAATACCATGATATTCTGTGTAATTTGCTGTATGTTAAGTATTTTTCAGAACGATTGACTTCCTCACTTCTTGATAGTTTGTAACTGTCCCTGAACTGATACCTTTTTTTACTAAAATGTTGATATAAGCGACTGTTGTTTGCATTCCAGGGGAACAAATAGATTAATGCTTACACCTGTATCGTTTATTCTGATAAACTCCATAAGAGTTGCAAATGGACCACACCATGACAAATCATTATGTTCTACTTCATATATTCCAGTTCGTGTCTCTCTGGATGACATTCCTTATGGTGCGATCTCTGAAGTCATCCACTGCGTGGATTGTAAACCTATGAAGGTCAATTGCAGGGTTAGTTACACTGGATCTGTTAGTCTATGATTTCTATGTAGGTTAATTTGTCTCGAGAACATTTTTTTGGGACAGGTTTTCTCCAGCGATTGAGGCATATTAGTTGTCATAAACCAATAGTTATGATTTACCATTTCTTGGCTGTGAATAGGTGGTTGCCGTCCATATGTTGCTACTGGAGAAAAACAGAAAATATAATGATTTACTTTCACAAGTACCCTCTGGGCAACATTTTGTCGACATTCCACTTGTGGGTCTTACTTTGGGTATGTGTTTCTTATCTATTCAAACCATGCTAATTGCATAAGAAAGGATTTGTGGGCTTTAAATGTCAGGTTACCCGCATTACCATAGTGATAACCACATCTTGCTTCTTTGTTACCATTCGACACGCAGATGTTTTACTGCGATGGCCTACTTTTGCAGTTTTCTTTTCAGAGACACTGAAATAATGGAATGTAACAGAACTTAATGCACTAATTGTCACTTTCGTTTCGAGCAAATGAAATGCAATCTATATGAATAAACTGGCTGCGTGGTTATAAAACAGCAGTTGCCATTGAGGCTTGTAGCTCTGTGTTAAGACATGGTAATTTTATTTTTCACTTGCTATGTTTGAACCCAAGTGCCACTGGGAATCATCTTTAGTTACTACCTACGATCAATCTATTTTGTTTGATGGCAAGTTAACTCTGCTTCTGGGAACTACATTCTAGAAAATATACACACATGGCTAGTCTACCATGGTAATGTTACTTCCTAATTATATTTTTCATCATCATTTCTTTCCATTTCCGTGCATAGATGATGGGTCATCCTCGTGTTGCTGTTGGGCTAATGCTGAAAGGGCAGCAACTTTGCTAAGACTGCATGAGCAGCATACTCCAAGTGTATTCGACAGCAGTGGCTACACGTTGAAGTGGGTGGGAAAAGACAAGAGTTCACGGAAAAGCATAATGTATCATCTGGAAAGAATTCTAGTAAAGCATGACAGAGTTACCGTGAAAAACTATGGACCGGTGTCAGATGTTACTTTGCAGAACCTTACTATCTCAGTCAGCTCAGATGACAGACTAAGCTGTTTCGATGAGAACCTTTTGAAGTCCATCATCTTCAATGCCTGTTCTAACACATCTTTAGTAAGTTTATATCATACGTATATCAGATTCTAGAATACCTCCAATGATTTCTAGTTTGATCATGAGAGAAGCTTAATCCTGCTTGAAATCTTGAATCTTCCAGCTGCTGGCTTTATTCTATCTAATCCTGTTCTTTTTTTTTGAAGAATCTAATCCTGTTCTTGTTTTCATTTTCTCATTGACAGACCGTTGTTGCCTGTGCCATGAATTCAAATGCTGTAAAGGGAGTGGAGAAAGAACTCCTTATGGGAATGGAGATGACAGATAAATCCTTGCACAATTTGTGGGCTAAAGAAGTTTGCTTCACTGATACTCTCAAGGAGGCCAGGAACATGATCCTGCAATTGCCAAAATGGTGATAATTCAAATCTTATACTTTTTTATGATACCAACTGCTGCTTACTTTTGGTTTTGATAATCCCATGTTTATCTAAATGCTTTCTTCCCATATCCTGTGATGGGGTTGCCAAATCAATTATATGTGTTAATATAGTATTTGATAAAATTAGGTATAATAGCTTAATTGATCTTACGTAGGATTTAGGTATATAGTTAGGTGCATTATTAATTATATGATGAAATATACGGTCAATTGAATGCATACATGCACAATTTTTTAAGGCCGTTTATAATTATATGAATTAATTCATATTTAAGTATGCTATAGTGATGATAACATATTAATTACTGGTAAGTTTAACTGTTATGATGTTGATTACATAGATCATGCATGGATTATATAATTATATATATTTATTGCATGAAAATTTTATAAATTTAATTATTTATGGAATATATTATGACATGAAATAATTGCATAATCTGAAAATAGGATTTTTTTGAATTAGAAATTATTATTATTTTGTGTTGCCTGAATATTCAAAATTTTATATTAATTCATAATTAACTTATTATGATAATCCGGTCGGCGTAAATTATAAAAGATAAATGACTTGTAAAATATTTAAGATGGTAATTTTGAACTATTTAAAATAAACTACATTATTTGCATCAAAGTTTTTTCAAAGTGGAGGTATTTTTTAGTTAACAGTATTGATTATCATGTTAATTAAGTATTTATAGTATTATTTTGAGGAGTGTTGCAATTTACTGTTGATATTATGGACAATTAATATTCTGGTATATATTTCAATAAGGTTTTGGTCACTGTTAATAATTGAAATTATGTTATGAAATCAATAATTATTAATTAAAGAATTGATTAAATTAATTAAACATTCAACGTATGTTAATAAGCCGAAACGTGCTAATGCATGTATATCAAATGGGCCGGATCCATTTTTAAGATGGGCTTTTATCACGTAGACGGGCTATCCAACTCCCGTATATGAAATTTCAGAAAATCCAACCATGTTAAGCAGATCAATTCCCAAGTTTAAAGTAGTTTCATAGTGTAAGTTAGTATTTTTTCAATTAGAAAAAAAAATTTAAGATTGCATCATTAAAAAAAATTTGAATTTAAATTTAAATTTATTAAATAGGTAGTAAATATTTATATGTAGCATTAATAAAAGTTAATATTAAACATGAAGAGATTGGTAAAATTTTAATTGAACTCACTAGTAGATATATGCATCAAATCAGTAAGATTCAGAAATAATGTAGAATTAGGTATTAAGAGGATGCTGCTAAATTGGCAATGTTGTTTCCCACAGCGAATAATTGCAGCAGGCTAGCAGCAGAAGAAAGTGTACTGCAAAAGCTCATCTACATTTGAAAAGACAAAAGTGCTTCCCTTGGAAAGGAATCCGGGTTTGTTTTACTGTCATTTCACTTGGATTCCCAGGCTTTTCTGACCACTCTTTTCCCTTTCCTTTCGTCCTTTTACTGTCCTTCTGGTTCTTCCTCAGGGTCATTTTTATTGTTAAATCTTCCTCTTAGCTGAGGGTAGTTCTACTACCTAAGTACCCCTTCTTTCTTTGTTTGCTCCTTTTATTTGAATACCACGCACAGAATCTTCCTCTTTCTCCCTCTCTGGGAATCTTAGATACAAAACAAAAAGAAAGAATGCTTTATGTCAGGTTTTAAGAAAGCAGGACAAACCCAAACTGCCCTCTCAGTGATTGTTTCACTTTTCCCTTTTCCCTTTCTCCTGTTCTCCTGTTCTCTCCTCTACCAAGCTTCGGGTTATAGAAGAACAAGATCTTTCTTTGATGAGGCTGGTGGGTTCGAGAACCTCACATGATGGCTAATGAACCAGAAGGAATGCGTAGTTCACTCCTTTTCTTATGTTCTTCTTATGTACTGCCCACATTTTGAAGCTTAATCTCGAAAGGAGACTCGCGTAGTATCAGGGTGTTTTCAGCCGTCAAATACGTTTCTCTTAGTCAGGAATCCGGAATGTCGATGCCATTGGGCCAGCAACCTCCCCCGGTGTCTGTTATCCCCCCAAAGTACCTTCCAACATTCGGCCCTACCCACAGTTCAATCGGTCCTTTCATTGCAGTACTTGTGATGATTATCATCTTGGGCCTACTCGCTGTTGTAGTCGGGAGGCTCTGCTCCGGGAGGGCAATCATGGGACATGGTCATGGTCGGTATGATGTAGAGAGTTGGGCAGAGACAAAATGCTCTTCTTGCATTGACGGAAGGATTAACCACCATCCACCACCGAGGTCCGATGAGCATGCCGAGCCAAGTCCAGCTTCATTGCCAGCAGCACAAGCGCATCAAGAATCCAAGCAAGAAGAGCGGTCTTCTCAACAGCCACCTGAAAACCTTGATTCTTGAATATAAATCCTTTCCTCACATTGTCTTGAGAAGAAACTCAGAGATGAAGATGAGTTTGCTTAGGTTTTCTTTTTATTCCCTCATTTTAGGATTCTGAAAGATTGAACTCTACGGTAGTATCGTCTCTATCTTCATTAGACATCAGCTATTCAACATACATCTTGCATGCTGTTACTGACCTTTCCGTACTTATTTGCATATGCCATCGTTATATTAGAGCAAGTCAGTTAATATTGTTGGACAGTTAGCTTCATGGTTGACCCTTCTTTGCTTCAGAAACAGTTGGAAAAGGTTACACTGTGGACAACCAATTACAGAATCACAGACATCTTTAGATTCAAGTTTCCTCTCAACAGGTGCAATTGTATAGATAATGCTTCCAAGCTAGACTAACTATAAACAATCAGACCACTTTGGTAAGAAACATAATAGCAAGATTATTAGGTAATTGTTAAAATGCAATCCCTATCATTTGTATATGGAATGTAAATCCAATACATGGAGGTCTTGCAAACGTTTACAAGGATATGTTAACTTATCTAATCTAGGTACAAAATTGAATCAGCCTTTAGTACTCTCAGGACGCTTCATTTTGAGCAGATGAGAGAGACCAGCAACTACATGTAGCCGACTGTTTGGAATGCCTGTCTTGGCCAGTGCCTTGCCGTTTTTGTCCAAAAGTACAAAACAAGGGACATATGTTATGTCATAATGAAGGAGCTGTAGACATCAACGTAGAATAAATTCAGGTGCATTGTAAATCCTCGTACAATTCATCTATTTGATATTTTGAATGAAGGATATCTGAATAATTGCAGTATGAAAATGTACAGTCAAACCAACTTTCTAGTTGCAGAACAAACAAGTTTAAAACAACAAGGTTATCATCCAAAGTAAGAGATGCACTCGAACAAACATCAAGGAGTTGTGATAGCTATATAATCCCTCTAAAGCGGATGCAATCCTTAATGGCATCTCTCTTCTTCTTTTTTTATTACACACTTTGATTAGATCTGAAGAAACAACCTCACCAGCTCTGGAAAAAAAATTTCTAAATCTCAAACTCAGACACCATATTTCTTAATCAAGACATGAAGCAACCTTAAGAAGAATCAAATGGGAATGTTATCAGGTCATAAAATGGGCAGAACTTTCACCTTAAAGTCTCTTGATGGTTATGAATAACAAATGTCTATCATTCATGTCAATCTTAACCACTTACCTCCATATAACTTAGTCCTATGACAAGTATAAGACATAGACATACATACATTTGCATACTCACATTCCAAAAACCAAACCACAAAGATAAATCATAATCAGCTTTCCAGTAGTTTTGTTATATGTTCATTTATCCATTCTATGGAGTAGATTACAGTTATTCAAATCAACATTAGTTTAAACGTTGAAATCTAATAAATAAATGAGTTAGCCTAATAAAATAACAGGAAAACACCAACCACAAGGGAGGTATTTAGTGTGCATCCAAGGATTCAAAAGAAAGGAATGAGGTTAGAACAGACAACTTTCGAAATATATATTGGCATAAACTCTTTCGAACATGCAATTACTGGAGGCAAGGTAACCTAATTTTCTGCAAGATTAAATCAAAGTTTTAGCTTGACAACTACAGTATCCTAATGATGAAAATATTCCATCAAGTATGTTATTATTTCATTGACCTATGTGAATATTACTATGTGTCTCATTGTGTAGGAATACCATTGAAAGTGCAGATTCAAAGAAACATGGCTAATGTTTCATTCCCCTTCACCAAAGTCTGACAGCGTTTGTGAGGATTAAAAAGTTTTCCATCTAACAATTCTTAACGTAAGAAAAACAACTTGTCCTCCCACTTCCTTTGTTGCTATTGTTATCATTATCAGTAGTACCAACAAGAACAACATCCTACAACCAAATTTTAAAATATTGAACAACAAGAACATGAAAAAGAAAATAAAATACTAAAGAAGAATACCTCTGGCAACCACTTGTCATTCTCTGCATCAGCCATGACAACATTAAGCCAGCTCGAATTCCTACCCTCAACCTCCATTACAAAATTAAGCAAAGAGTTGCACAGCCTGCATTTTGGAGAGTAGAACTCAAGCATCGTTGCTCCCTTCCCATTAGCCAGCGCCAAGGCAAATGCTCTTTGCTCCGACTCCCCCTGCTCCTCAGGGGTCAATACCTTTCTATGGGATTTCAAACGATTCTGGTCACTGATTCCATCACCCAATCTGACTGGGTTGAAGGCATTGATCCAAGAATTTGAGGAATTTGATAACGAATTAAATGAATTGAGAGCAATAGATCCTAGGGTTTGCAAAGATTTGAAAATCCAAGGAGCTTCAAGGGTACAAGCATTCGCAGTCCTAGGGTGCCGATCAACATCCCAAGGCCATTTCAGGCAAAATAATGGTTCTTTAGGACCAGAATCAATCTTCATTCGCATTTCGTCTTACCAACCTCTGAATTCCGCCCTCCTACTTTGAACAAACTTGAAACACAACATGTAAAGACAGTACTCTGCGTAAGATTAACACAAAACATCAAACATTTTATAAACCCCCAACCCAATAATCTGAAGCTAACATCCAGAATCCAATACATTACAAAACCAAGATAAAAGAGTCACTAACATTTTCAAACTCTGTGGCAGCAATTAAACGACTAAGCAGCACATGGAACCAACACACAGACCAAGCGCAACAGTTAATGAGAAAGCAATCTTCAACACAAAATTGAAACGCGTAAACCTGAATAGCTATTTATTCACGTAGTTCGCTTCCGCGGCGAGAGAGAATGTCAGCGTGACGACGAATGGGTCGTCAAGACAAAGGTTAACTGAACAAACAGTATCGCGTAAAAAGTTCAGCCCATATCTAGTGTGGCCCAAAATTAAAATTGGCTACTTAAACATGCATTATTACTTTTTATATTTTATTAAAACAAATATAATTTATTTGAGGTGTAGGACTAAATTTTATTATATTAAAATATAATATTTGATTTTAGTCGATTAAAAAAAAAAGAGAGCCCACGAAAAATACTAAACACAATCTAAAATTTTAAATTTTGATATTAATTTTTTAAAAAGCATAATGTCATGAATTATTTCATTTATGTCGAATCAAAGTCAAGTTGTATTGGATAAGTGGCTTGTACGTGACTTAAGGAGCATGTAGCTCGATGGTTGATTTAAGTTGTAATATCTTTGAATAGTTTATTCTAATTATTGAATTTCCAATTGTTCATCCTCAAATCACTTTAACACATGCTTGTTCTATTTTAATTCAATTTGATTACTTATATAATTCAAACTCAATATAATTTTCTTGTATATATATTTTTTAGTATATGCCTTTCAAAAGTAAATGACGGATCAAACATAAAGCTTTCCATTCCCCTCGTTTATGTCTTCATCTAACATTTCCTTATGCACAAGGAAAACAACACAAGAGTAAGAAAATAACTAATAAATTCATATTGACACCATCGATCTTCGTCGAGTCCAAACTAAGCCAGCGAATTAATGGAACCCTGAACTCGAAGCACCTTGGGATATTGTGGAACTTACGTACTCCCTAACTTCCCTTGCAATCACATCCCTCATCGCATCCCAAAACCCAGCTGGCATTTTACCACTTTGTGCTCTCCTCCCTTCACCACTGCTGCCGCCAATCCCCATAGGGGCGAGAGTCAACGCCGTCAGCGCGTAGTCTTCCCCCTCCTCCTCATCCTCCTCTACTAACGCCATGGATTCAGAAGAAACAAATCTTTCGTTAGCGTTGATGTTGTTATTCGTAATAACAGTATGGTCAACATCGTTGCTTTTCATTGTCAATTGATGTTGGGGATGGCCCTCTTTAGCTCTTCGCTTCAACGTGGAGTTCCAGTGGTTCTTGACTGCATTGTCTGTCCGTCCGGGGAGCAGCTTCGCAATGGTCGCCCAACGGTTGCCGTACCTGGCATGTGAAGCCAAGATGGTCTCGTCCTCAGCCGGAGAGAATGTTCGATGCTCCACGTTTGGACTCAGTTGATTGCACCATCTGAGCCTGCATGATTTCCCTGATCGGCCCTTTATGTAACGGCTTATCAAGGACCAGTTTCTGGGTCCGTGCCGCTCGACGAGCCTGGTCAGGATCCGGTCCTCCTCCGCGCTCCACGGGCCTTTGATCTTTTCAGCCTTGCCTGACCTTGGTGTTTGATTACAGTCATTGAAAGACGACTCCGAGGAGTAAGAGTCCGAGGAAGAAGTAGAGCACCCATTATTCATTGCTTCCTTCGAAAGACGAATAGCAAACTACACCAGAAATCTTTCTTTCAGAGAAAGTAAGACTTTTAGTATTGAAGAAGTACGACCATAAGAGTTGCAGTGCGCGTGTTTATATATGGTTTGGAAGTACAAAAAGGTAGAGATAGAGAGAGGAAGAGAACGGTGCATGAACATAGTTCGGCGCGAACCCAATGGGTAGGTTCTTTTTCAAGCAGAGAGATGGAAACCTCAGGTTTCTTCCTGGAAGCTGGCTTTCGTAAAGTTGTAGGTGAAGGGTATAACTAGGAATGGTGCATAATACATACACCATCGTATGCGATCAAATTCTGCCGCTTTCTGTTTCTGTTCTATCTACCCATCGTCACTTTACAAATTTGCCCACACACATTTTGTGTCCTGTTGGAGGGAGCAACCTCATAACAAGCCAACAACTATATCGTTGGAGGGCAATCATGGAAGACGAAAGTAATAGGTAAACATGAAAAAGAAAAGGAAAAATAATAATAAAATCATTCTCGTACGGGAACGATCGATGCCTGGAGTTTAATTAAAAAGCATGAGGGGACATGAAAAGCAAAGCTGTTTAATGTAGGAAATAAAAAATAGTTTACTAAAACGGCAAAGTATCAGGGGCTTGGCTTTCGCTTTTTTTGACTACTTTGCGTTAATTACAGCTGTTGTGTGTAAATCCCATAGCTATAGCCACCGCCGGTTAGAAGAAACAACGGTTCCGATCAGTCCTCCAGAAAAGCCACTGTTAGAAGGGAAACTTAAAATATCCGGGCTTGTGGATGACTTCAACATACTCCACGTAGGAAGGTCCCACTACCAGGCTGTTCGAATCTCACGTGATCTTCATTTGACTTTCCAAGACAGAGACCCACACGCTTTTGTTTACAATGACAAGGAAAAGGCTTTCGAGTTCTGACACATCCATGCAAATCCGAAACGAATCACCGGGAATCACTGCACCTAGCAGCCACGTGGCGTATTTATGGGTTTTTTAGGCTCGGAAGTATTCTGTGTTGTATGGCCGAGAGGGAGAGGAGTATGTGACGATGATGTCACAGGTGACAGAGGCAGTTGGGTAGTTGATGTTTGTAGGTATGCAAGACAGCCTGGCATGGCATCAAAACCCTAATGCACCGACTGGATAAATTTGGGTACTGGCAGTTGCATTTTTGTAGGACCAGAAGCTGGAACATGTTTTTTTGGGTTTAGGCAGGTATTCGATATTTATTAGGAAAGAAAAATGAGGCACTTGATTTGTAGACAGCAAGTGGGGCCTGTCCTGCTTCCTTTCTAGCTACCCCTTTGCTAGTCGTTTGATGATCCTGTCCTCAGAAGTCTTATCTTGGGTTGTTGAACCGGTCAACTATGGTTGAACGTTAAATTCCTTTTCTTTCTATTTTCCGACTCTTGTTTTTGGTTGCCTCTTTTGTTTAAACACGAAACCTTCTGTCGGGTTTTGTTTTACTGACTGGAGTGGATAATTTGAATTAGTATTTAAATTTAGGTTGATTAGATATTTTGCTACAGTATCAGGAAAAATAAACGATGTATTTAGACGAATATTCTAATACGGCCACGTTTAAGTAGTTCAAACTTTAGCAAGGAACACCATCACCGAATAACATACACGTGCTATCTTTTTCTATTATCAACCCAATCGAAATATAATGATAATGAAGAATAACTTGAATGTACGATTGGTGTTTTGCTCATCCAGGCAAGGCAATTGACTACCAAGAGAGTGACATTACCCATATCTTGTCGAATACGAGAACCTTTCTTGAAAATCTCGGGTAAGAATAAGTTCACTTTAAATTCCCAAGGTTTTAGTTGATATTTGTGTTTCTAAAACTTACTTTTTTCCTTCATCATTATCCTTTGGTATTGATTTTTCATTGCATGTATATATATTTGTCAAATAAGATAAATGAATTAATGAGGAATGGTCTTGATAAAAAAAAAGTTTGTGGTCTTTTAAGTATTTAACAAAAACAAGGATTCTAGTTTTGAAAATATGAACAGAATATTTTTTTTATTAGTAGAATGTTCATCTTGAGAGGTAATTCAAAAACTCTAAATTATAAACCTAATGAGAGATTAATTATTTTGGTGGGATATTCTTCAATTTTTTATAGAAATATATATTTTTACCGTATTGGAAATGTATATTTGTGTTTTTAATTTTGACAAATATTTTTCAGTAGTTTATTGTAATAAATTATTATAACTATAATTATATTATAGATATAATAAAAATATGAAGTTATTTTTTAAGAATAAATTAAATTTGAGTTAATAATCAATCGGAACTCTTAAAAAAGCAACAATTAATGGAAAAAACATAACTTTATCTTTATTCACAGTAAACTCTCGTACATATAGGTAGGTTATACATATTGCTTATGGTAACAAAAAATATACAATTAAAGAGAATCTAGTACATGAATCATATTGTAATAAAGGGTAATAAAGATTCATTCCTTTAATACTCCCCCTTCGAGTTAGAAGAGACTTATCATGGATCCCCAATTTGTTTGATAAGTAATTGAATTGCTAAAATCCAAGGGCATTTGTGAAGATGTCGACTATCTGTTCTTGAGTTGGTATGTACTTCATTTGAATTTCTTCTTTATGTATCTTCTCACAAATGAAGTGACAATCTAGTTCTATATTCTTGGTTCTCTCATGAAATATAAGATTGATAGTTATCTGCAAGTCTGATTTGCTATCACTGTATAACATTACTCTTCCCGAATCTACCTTTAAGAACCTTAACAACTCCTTTAACCATACAAGTTCATTAACGACACTGGCCATAGCACAATACTTGGTTTCAGCGGATGAGAGTGAGATTGTTGTTTGCTTCTTTGACTTCCAAGCAATTGGTGTGTTGCCCAAAGTGATAAAATAACACTTCCTTTCATAGGACAACTAGCCCAATCTGAGTCACAATACCCCACCAATCACAGATTATTATTAAGGTTAGGTAAGAGAATACCTTATTTTGTGTTACTCTTTAAGTAACAAACAACTTAGAGTGACGCTTCCCAGTGTCTTTCTATTGGTTCTTGCATGAACTGGCTCAAAATATATACTGTATATGTAATTTTAGGTCATGTGATAGTGAGATAGAGTAATCTTCCCACCAATCTTCTATATCTGCCTTTATCTTTTAATAGCTCACCTAAATCATGTGCCGATTTATGTTGTTGCTCTATTGGGAATTTGCATGGTTTGGCTTCTGTCATCTTGCATTCATTAATAATGTCACGCATATATTTTCATTAGAAGATAAATATTTCCCTTTTTGATCTTGCAACTTCTGTGCCAAGAAAGTATTTGAGTCTTTCCAGAATTTTGATATTGAATTTCTCATTGAGATATGCCTTCATCGTGTCACACTCGCCTGGATGATTCCCTATTAAGACTATGTCGTCTACATAGACTAATAAAATAATGAGTTTTACCCTGTTAGATAGGACAAATAACAATTATTATGCAAGATGTTGTTTAAAACCAAATGCCTTTAGAGTAAAAGAGAGTTTAGTCAACCAATTTCTATCTGCCTGATGTAAACCATGCAATGATCTTCGAAGCCAACAATATAAACCAGGTTGTGGTGGTTTTATGCCAGGTTGTGGTGGTTTTATGCCAGGAGGTGGCACCATATATATCTCTTCTTCAAGCTCGCCACAAAAGAAGGCGTTGTTCACATCTAACTGCTATAAGTGCCTTACTTTCTTAACGAAAATGGGTAATACACACCGCATCATATTCATTTTGGTTATGGGTGCAAATGTTTTGTTAAAATCCTCCCCCTACACCTGTGAGTATCATTTGGCAACTAAACAAGCCTTGTAACGTTCAATAGAACCATCAACCTTGTACTTAATTTTATAAACCCAATTGCTAAATCTCCTTAGGCATGGCTTCTTGCCACCACAAGCTTTGCGCAGTGTGAGATTAAGTTTTTGGCTCAATATTATCGATGACGGCCAAAAGGAAAGCTGTAGGCATTTGTGAGATTATCGAATATGTAAATACAGAGTTGGAAGTAGCACCTGGAAGATCTGTTGTTGAACCTTTTTATTGAGATATGATCTCACCAAAGATAATCATTTAGATCTGTTGGAGGTCTCCAATCCCGACTAGATTGGTGAATAACCGGATGGACTATTGGAGATAAATTGGGCATAGCAAAATTTTGATAATCTTTAGTGTGATTATAATGTTCAGATGCATAAGTAAGAGATAAAGTAGGGAGGTGAGTGGCGTGATCAATTGAAGATTATGTAGGATTTCCATTGATTGCTAGAATGTCAATGGTCACTAGATTGGTGTTGAGTGACGAGATTTTATCTATATGAGAGAAATAATCATCAATAAGTCTAGCATTGATTTGATTATTAAAATAAGAGATATCCATATCTTGTGACGAGATATTAGGATCCTAAAGAGAATCATATGTATTTATCCTAATATCTTTATGTAAAGATAAGATATCTTCATGATAATTTCCCTATAATTACGCAACCTCCCTATCTTCTTCCGACATGTGATTTTCTTTGCTGATTGTCAAAATATTTAGACTATTTCCATAGGGAAATAAATCTTCATAGAACTTCACACTCCGTGAAACAAATATTTTCTGAAATTAGAGATCATAAATTTGCCAGTCCTTCTTACCTTGTGGGTATCTGAGAAAGACGCACTTGAAAGACTGACTACCAAACTTATAGGCAATCTGATTGTGTGCATGTTGTAATGGGACTAGAGTTTTATGGAATAGAAACTCTCCGTGCGGCCTTAGACTATCGCACTCGCAATAGGCTAAGTCAGTCTTCCTCACAAAGCTAGCTAGAATGCTAAACTTAGAACACAACCGAAAAGTGAGAGGGACACAAGAGAATGAAGAGAAAACTCTAAACTCTCAATATTGTAAGAATTGCTGGATGATTACAAGTGAGGGGAGGCACCTCTTATATAGCCAATACAGCTCCCCAATGAATGGTGGAGATCGAGTCAACCAATCTAACGGTGTCTATACAAAGATATACAAGGCAAGGACCAATGGCTGATTTCCCATCTATGGTGATCTTTGATTATATTGATTACCTTGATTCCCCAAATCCGGTTTCCTATAAGGCAGGAACGGATTCCCATTGAATTCCCCGATTGCCTCTGATTGATCCTCCATTAATGTGTCGATTCTCCTTGATTGAGGCTCCATATTTGAGGGACGGGTCACACACGAAGCCGAATGACGCGTAGTTTGAGTTTCGGTCGTGACATTCTCCCCCACCAAACTCGACAACGTCCTCGTTGTGTGCTGCCTCAAGAACTCGTTGATTTCGTCTTGGTACTGCCAAAGATCGAAATCTTTCTCCTAGCTTGACTCGCTAGGAGGGTCGCCTTTCCATTGAACCAAGTACTCCACATGGTTCATGTGCTTCCCACTTTTTTGCACCACACGACTTGATAAGATTTCATCTAGTTTCTTATCATGGGCATTGGTCATAGCTGTGAGAGCTCTCTTGGACTTCCCCCTCTCCGGATCTTCCTTGTCTTCTTGGAATGGTTTCAACAAACTCACATGGAAGACAGGATGAAACTCCAATCTCGGTGGTAATTCCAGCTTGTATGACACCTTGTCGATCCTCTTCAACACCTTGAAAGGACCCTCGTATCATCGCACTAGCCCCTTGTGAAACTTGGAAAAAACTCGGTTTTGGTGAGGCATCAACTTCACCAACACAAGATCCCATTCATCAAACTCTAAAGGATGCCTCTTTTTGTCAGCCCATTTTTTCATCCTCTTTGCCGCCTTGGACAATTGCACTCTTGCAAGGTCCTTTTGCTCGTCCCACCCCTTGGCAAAGCGATAGGCGGATAGATTCGACCCTTGATAACTTGTGGCAATCTTGTTAGGAGTGTAAGGTTGTAAGACTTGAGCTGACGTGGCAAATTTTTGCCACGTCACCCACTGGGTTAAAATCCCAGTTTCGGCAGATATCCCTCCCCCCAACCATTTTTATTCATTTTTCTCCTCATTTTCTCACAAACTTCAATTACCTCCGGAATCCAAATAAACCGTCTGATCGTCGAATTGTTGGCACCATTGCGTTCCTCTCGTTATCACGATCAACCTGCCGTTGGTTTCACCTTCATCGGACCACGGACACGCCCGAATCAGAGCCTGAAAGTTTCGAAATTCTCACCGGAAAATCGTCGATTCCGGCCAATCTAAAGTAAGTCTTGAAGTTTGGTTTTCGGATTCATATTCCTGATGTTTGTAGCTTCGTATTGATGTAAAAATTTTCGGTTTTGGATGAAGTTGGAGTTTTCCGGCCACCGCCGGCGACACTGTTCACGTTGACCGACGACCCGACCCGTCGACCCGACACTGTTCACCGTTGACCGTTAAAGATTACTGTTGACTGACGTTGACCGTTAAAGTTGACCATCGTTGACCGTTGACTTTGACCAAAAAGTGAAAACCTCTCCGTTAGGTAATTTCGACGTTCTGATCGCAATGACGCGATCCGTTTTTCCATTTGATGTGTCGTTATTGAGTTATAGTCATTTGAAGATTAATACTCGTATGTTGAGTCTAACCGTAATATTGTGTTCTTAGGAAGGGCGCGTGTTGAGGACAAAGGCAAGAGTATCGTTTCCTCTTCTTCAGCCCGTAAGGTAGGGTCCTTACCGTATGTGGTTCATCATTAGTATTTCCTTGTTGTAAAATCCGTTTTACCTTGGTTTTGAGTGATTCGTTGTATAGTCCATCGGAGTCCATCCGATTGGTTCATTGTTCAAAATTTCATTGTTCTCTTCCGTAGGTAGCTATAAAGTATCATAATGTGAGGTCTTTAAATTCGTACTTTGGTCATTGAATTGTTGTGTAATCCATCGGAGCCCATCCGATGGATCCATTGTCCAAATTACATTGACTTTTCCGTATGTACCCGTAATGTATCATAATGTATCTCCAAAAATTTCATGTGTTCAATCAAAGTCCATTTGATTGATTTGTTGTGTAAATTGGGCTGATTCCGTATCATTGCCCGTAAAGTAATAAAAAGGTTGTAATCAAAGGTTTCTGTAACGATATATGATAATATATCGTATTATTGAGTATTAATTGTAAAGTATGGTATTTCAGTGTTATTGAAAGTTAAACCAGTTTGTGATTTGTAAAGTATGTAAGTTTTTATGTTACTCGTACTTGTGTTCCGTTTGGCCAAACGTGGTGAGTGCTCGTTCTCTGAGAGTAAGCGGAGAGACACTCATCTGTTGGGAGGTGTATGGTTGGAGTATGGTTACTGTATGTTCCCTGCTTCGCAGGATGATCTGAGGGACTAGTTGATCTTTTACGTATACAGTTTTGTTAATCAATCTAGTCTCGGACAACACTGGTAGAAGGGGCTATGTATGTAAATATTTTTAAACATGTGTATGTAAAACCTACCAGTGGGCTTCCGGTTTCCCTTTAGCGGGGGTTACTCGGGAAGTGATTTCCAGTCCGCCCATGTTTTTACTATTGACCCTGTTGAGTTCTTTGTTGAAAACAGAAAGTACATGTTGGGTCCAGTAAGTAATGTTTTGTAAAGTAAACAGAAAGTACATGTTGGGTCCAATAAGTAATGTTTTGTAAAGTAAACAGTAAAGTTTAAGTTTTGAGAAATTACAAGTTCAGTAATGTTCTAATAAGTTCCTTGTTGTCTCCTCTCATCTGATAAGTTGTTGTATTGTACCTCTCCTTTGATAAGTTCTTTGTTGTCCCTCTTCTTTGATAAGTTCACTTTGTTGTCCCCTACTGAGATTCTCGAAAATCTCACCCCCTTCGTGTTTGTTTTTCCCTCCCAGGATTAGATCGTGAGCAGTAGCTATTTTCAGTGTGCACGTTGGGACTACTCGCTGGGACTATTGCATCTGCATATGTTAGTATGATTTGGTTTAAATGGCACACTATTATGTATTTGTTGATTTGACATATGGTTTCGTTTTCAGATACTTGGGGCTTGTGAGTTATGGTTTCACTGGTTGTTTTGTGTTGTTGTAATAAGACTTCCGCTGTTTTAAATGTTACTCCGTTAATTATTGTGCCATGTATTTAGTGCTTATCAGCCATACTGTAATTTGTAAATATTTTAAATTTTATTTTTGGGGATTTACGTTTTAAAAGTCAAAATAGCCTTGTGGAGTTCGGATTGGTCCACGTGTTGGGCTTCTCCGGGCTTCACGGCGGTAAGGGCCCGATGTCCGGGTTTGGGTCCTTACAAAGGTTGTTGTCCATTATCTCGAAAGGACTCATACCTGTTGATTCACTCCTTTGCAAGTTGTATGAGAATTGAGCCACATCGAGTAACTTTGCTCAATTCTTCTGGTTGGCTCTCACATAGTGCCTAAGGTAGAGCTCCAATAAGGCATTTACTCTCTCGGTCTGCCCATCGGTTTGAGGATGAAAGCTGGTGGAGAAATTGAATTCTGACCCCAACAGCTTGAACAACTCGGTCCAAAATCTTCCCGTGAATCAAGTGTCACGATCACTCATAATGGACCTCGGAATGCCCGAATACTTCACCACATTTTTAAAGAAAATGTGGCTTGTCTCCTCTGCTGTGCATGCTTTGGTGGCTGGAATGAATACCGCGTACTTGGAAAATCTATCCACAACCATATGTATGGTTTGGAAGTCATCAGACTTTGGGAGGGATGTGATGTAATCCATGGAAATGCTCTCCCAAAGTCTCTCCGGTATGGGCAATGGCTCTAACAATCCAGGAGGTTTTTGTTGCTCGACCTTGTATTGTTGGCAAACTAAACATGTTTTCACATATCACTCCAGATCGTCTCGTATGTTAGGCCAATAATAATCATCTTCCAAAAGTGCAAGAGTTCGAACGATACCTGGGTGTCCAACCCATCCTGAATCGTGGCATTCCTTCATGACTTCCTTCCGAAATTTGTCATGTCGAGGGACATAAATGCGGTTGCCTTTGGTGAAGAGCAACCCATCCTCTAGCCAAAATCTGCTGGTCTTGCCTTGCTTCACTTGTTCTGCCAAGGTTTGAACTTGGTGGTCATGCTCCATACCCCCTCGGATCCTTTCCACTAAAGGACTCTCAGGTCGACTGATGGCTGCAAGTGTTTTTGTCTTCAGCTCCTTTTCTCGAGCAACAGGCACCATGCAACACTGGCTCCCTTCCGAAAGTATGAGGGTGTTTGTGCAAGACACTGGGACTGCTCTCGTCTGATCCAGGAATTGCATTCCTAACATAATCGGAAAATCATCCATAGGAACAATGGAGAAGTCAAGTTTACATTTCCATTCTCCCATTTGTAGCCCGACCCCTCGGGCTACTCCAAATATTGGCTGGGCTTTAGTGTTCACCGTCTTCAGCCAGCCTTTCTCCTCTCGGAACTTGATGCCAAGTCGTTGTGCTTCCTCCTTCTTTATGAAGTTGTGAATAACACTAGTATCGATCAATGCACAGGACTCCCTCCCTTGCACGATGGGTCTAGCAAATATTCTCCCAGCTTGCTCCACCTTGGCATCTTTGGTTGAGGCTTTAATGGCACTCAACAATTGCATAAAACTCATCCTTGGTGCTTCCATCTCTTCGGCCTCCATGGCAATGACTGCTAGCTTGTTCCTCATTGGGCAATCCACAACTTTATGCGGCCCCTCGCATAGAAAGCATGAGAGCTTGGGTCTTTCGCCCTTGCCTTGATTTTCACCTCCCCCATGTGTGGGTTTGGCTGGACGGAAGGACTTGAAGGACTTGAAAGGCTTATCCCTCCCCTCCTTAGCTTCGTGGACTGCTCCCCCACCTTTAGCCTTGTAGTCGCGGAAACTCTTAGGCTTAGGTGGGCTAGAACCCTCGGGCTTCCTCTCGAATTCTGCCAAGGATTCAGCTTCGGAAATTGCATCATTGAGCTCATTGACATTGCATCGATGAAGCTCCAGCTTGGCCCAACTTTGTAGGCTTCCCAGAAACACGTACATGACCTCCGTCTCGGGCATGTCTGGGATCTCCAATAAGACTTCCATGAACTCCCTCACGTAGTCTCGAATGTCGCCTTTGTGAGACAACTTGCGAAGCTTCTCCCTCGCTTCTAGCTCCATATTTCTCAGTGAGAATTGTGCTCTCAGAAGCCTTTTTAAATCTGCCAATGTCTCCAACTTCAATGTGCCACACTTGATTTGAGCATGCTTCATCCTCCACCAGGTTGTGACACTGTCGGTTAGATATAGTGGGGCTTGGGAGAGTCGATCTCCATCGCTCTTCATGCCCACCCCTTGAAAGTATTGCTCAAGGGTGAAAAGGAAGTTATCCACCTCCTTGGCATTCCTCGTCCCACCAAATAACTTTGGGTTCGGGACATCCAACTTCACTTTGGGCTTGGCAACTCCTTGCACTATGCTCTTCTTGCACTCATTCCTGATTTCAACCAAGTCATCCTTGAATAAAGTGATTTCAGCAAGAAGATTTACCTTGAAATCATCTAACTCTTACCTCCAAGAGTTGATAGCAATGAAAGCGCCTTGCATCTCCTCACGAAGCTCATTGACGTCCCCTGACTCGAGCTCGCTTATGCGTTGGCCATACTCCTCAAGTGTATCTTTGTCATCAGCAACCTTCATCTTCATACGAGTGATCCTTGCCTCCAATGATGACAGATGATCAACAGTCTTCATTCTCTTCTTACTTGGTTCCGGAGCAAGTTGGGGTAGTCTCCCCACATGGACCTCCTCTACCTCCTCAACAACAGGGATGTTGGCATCAGCAGGCATCTCCATTTCTCTCTCAAAGAATTGAGCCGTGGCTCCGTTACCAACTGTCACGGGACTAGAGTTTTGTGGAATAGAAACTCTTCGTGCGGCCTTAGACTATCGCACTTGCAATAGGCTAAGTCAGTCTTCCTCACAGAGCTAGCTAGAATGCTAAGCTTAGAACACAACCGAAAAGAGAGAGAGACACAAGAGAATGGAAAGAAAACTCTAAACTCTCAATATTGCAAGAATTGCTGGATGATTACAAGTGAGGGGAGGCACCCCTTATACAGCCAATACAGCTCCCCAATGAATGGTGGAGATCGAGTCAACCGATCTAACGGTGTCTATACAAAGATATACAAGGCAAGCACTAATGACTGATTTCTCATCTATGATAATCTTTGATTACATTGATTACTTTGATTCCCCAAATTGGGTCTCCTATATGGCAGGAACGGATTCCCATTGAATTCCCCAATTGTCTCTGATTGATCCTCTATTAATGTGTCAATTCTCCTTGATTGAGGCTCTAAATTTGAAGGACGGGTCACACACGAAGCCGAATGACGCGTAGTCTGAGTTTCGGTCGTGACAATGTGCATAGCATAGACATCCAAATATCTTTAGGTGCGTGAGATCTGGTGGCTTTCCAAAGATAACTTCATATGGTGATTTGCCTTGAAGAAAAGTACTCAGCGTGCGATTTATCAAATAGTTGGTGGTTAGAGTACACTCTCCTCAAAATTGAATAGGTAAGTTAGCCCAAACCACAATGCCCATGCTACTTCTAAAACATGGTGATTTTTCCTCTCAGGTCGCTCATTTTGCTGGGGTGTGTCGCACTGTTGGTTTCATGTACTATGCCTTGATCCATAAAATATTCTGTCAAACAGGTAAATTCCATCCCATTATCAGTCCGGATTCATTGTATTTTCTTGCTAAATTGAGTGTGGATCATGATAATAAATCACTTGATTATATTTGCAACTTCAATCTTTTTTTTTAGTAACTACACTTATATAGCGAGAGTGATCATCAGCGATGCATAGAAAATAATGATGACCTGAGATCGATGGATTCTGATATTTTTCCCAAAGATCACAATGAGTTAATGAAAAAGGACTATTAGCACGGCTTGAACTTCTGGGAAAAGGACGTCTTATTTATTTGGCCCTATGACAAACATCACATAGTTAATTTAAATTGACAAAATCATTATCAAAAAATAACATAGATAACTGTTTTGTTGATGGGTATCCCAATCGTTGATGTCACAAATTTATATCACCCTTAATCACGCATGATCTCGCTTGCTCTTGCTTCTCAATGCTAACATGATACATGCCATCTTGTAGTCGTAACAATAAAATCGAGTTTAGCAAGCAAAAGGGATAGAAACTAGATTGTATGTGAATCTAGGAATATATAAGACAGATTTAAGCAATAAATTTTTTTCTGAAAGAGATATCTTAAGCTTTTATGGCGATGAAGCTCTTGCCATCGGGAATAAAATATTTTATTGGTCGCTGCAAGGTGTGTATATTGGATATCAAGTAGATATGGGTAATCATATAATAACTGGCCCCACTGTAACTTTCCACTCATCTCAACTTCATTAGAATCTTCAAGATAACCAAGGATCTTCTTTGTTGTATCTTTTATTGTCTCACTATCACCAACGATTTTCTAAGATCTTGCATCGGCTACAAATGCCCAACCACTGTCAACACTAACATTAGGCTTCTCTTCTTAAATTGTCACTAGGTTGGCAAATCCTTTCTTTACTTCTTTATTAAATTTGATCTTATTTCTTTTCTTGCCATTAGGTCACTTGATAATGTCATAGCAACCTATTTTTGCTTGTCCAAATAATCCGCAATGAGTACACACAAGATTGCTTTTCTTTTTAAAGCGTGGATTAGTCGTTGTAGCAACATCTATCTTCTACTCATTGTCCATGGATACCTGAAGGTGGCTTTCTTCCTGCAAAACACTACCATAAACTTTATCAAGACTTGGCAAAAGATCTGAGTTAAGAATTTGTGAGTGTATTATTCCAAAACGGAAGCCATTAAGTCTCCTAAGGAACTAATACATATAGTCCCCTTAGTAATTAATACATATGTGCCTTTTCTTTCTGCTTGCATGTTTTATGATGAGTACTACAAGTGCAGTTAGCAGAGGTGCACTTTGGTAGTGGAGCGATTTTCATTAGCTCATCCCACTTTGTCTGCAACATGTTAAAATGCTTCGTTACAGTCATAGCCCCATGTTGTAAAGATAACATGTCACTTCGCATAAGGTAGATGCGGGGTGCATTTTTTCTCACATACTTTTTATTGAGAACATCGAACATCTCCTTTGATGACTCTATGAATATGATGGTTTCTCATATTTTTGGATCAACTGAGGCCAAAATTCATCCCATCACGTAGGAATCACAACGATCTCATATCTATGTTAATGAAGGTTTCGAGTCAGGGCGTACGAGGGTACCGCTCATAAACCCCAACTTGAGTTTCTCCTTCAGACTTCTTGTGAGACCAACTTCCCACAAACTAAAATTTTTTCCAATGAGGATGACAAGACTAATAGCTACATTTGGACTGTCTAAATTCGAGATGAAATAGGATGAGGTATTTGTGGTGGTGTTTGTGATAGTGTTAATAATAGGAACGATTTTAGACATATTGCTAAGAACGTCCTACTCTGCTGCCATATAAAAAAAGTAACAGTAATAGAGAAAACAGAAATTCATCTTTATTCACAGCAAACTCTTGTATATATAGGTAACCTACCTATTACTTATGGTAACAAAAAATATACAATTAAAGAGATTACATTAATCATATTGTAATAAAGGATAACAAACAACGAGATTCATTATTTTAATATTAACATTTTATTCATTTTATAAATTTTTTATTGTTGATATTGGGTTATGTTGGTTAGAGAGCTCAAACTGGACCATTGTGACCCGAATTGGGTAGTAATCACCACAACTATTTGAAACCCATTACTCTGGCGACCACAGTTCGGACTGATTGACCCTTTAATTAACCAAAACTGCAGATCGGAACAGTAAGTACGAGCAACTAACTTTGATCATATCAAAGATTAAGAGTTCTAATGTTGATTTTAATTGAATTAATTTATAGTTAGTATTTATGATACAATGAAAAAAATTAATATAAAAAAATAATAATATTTTAATTATATACAATTTAGATATTGAATATGTCATTATTTTTATTCGGTTTAAACAAAACTAATAAATTCATTTAGCATGTATAACGTCTCTATTTCATATTGTTTAACGAACCACAAAACGGCATTGAAGGGAAAATTGATGCACATGAAACGACATAGGCGAACCAGTAAAATTGCACTTAGCCACCAGGACTCGACCATTTGAGTATTAACTATTAGTTGATTATATAAAACAAATATCCAGTACGAGTCAAATGATTTTCACTGCCATAGCTACTCTCACTCGCTTCTCCGTCCCTGCCGCCCATCCTCATTATTCCCTCCCATTTCTCAACCGAAACCGTTTCCTTACTGCAGGAATCATCAACTCAATCTCGCTTAAGCCGCATCGGTATCGACACAGCCGTTGTAGTAGAACCATGGCCTCTTCCGAATTAAGAGAAACGGCAGCAACCAAACAAGAGAAAATTACTGCTCCTTATGGCTCCTGGAAGTCCCCGATCACTGCAGACGTTGTCTCTGGGGCCTCCAAGAGCCTCGGCGGAACTGCTGTCGACGTCCTTGGCCGATTCTATTGGCTCGAGTCCCGCCCCTCCGAGTCCGGGTAAAGGATTGGATATTGCTTCTACTTAACTTGATATCTGAGTTTATTTTACTGTTAGTGTTTCATTTAATTTTTGGCTGCTGATGCTATTATTTTAGACGGTCCGTTTTGGTGAGAGAAGCCGAGAGATCGGGAGATGAACACGTCGATATCACGCCGAAAGATTTCGCAGTGCGGACAACTGCTCAGGAATATGGCGGTGGCGCCTTTGCGATATCGGGTGAAACTCTCGTTTTCTCTAATTACAAGGACCAAAGGCTTTACAAGCAATCTCTCCATTCCACTGGTGATGTTAAAAACCTTTTTCTTTCTAATATCGTGTTTAATCTCTTAGTTTCACTTGTATTAGCGTCATCTGGTATTTTATTATGTTGCTGATGCTGATGTACTTGTGTGGTAGATTCTACTCCTGTACCGCTCACACCGGATTACGGGGGACCCGTGGTCTCTTATGCCGATGGAGTCTTTGATTTTCGGTTCAATCGTTTTGTCACCGTTATGGAAGGTAAACAATTTACACGTTTAGTCTCAGTGTTCTTAGTAATTCAAGAAAAAACCTCAGTGTTTTTATCCTAAAAAAAATGAAAATGAACTTTATGCTTTTTCCTTATGACTACAGATCGTCGCGTAAGTAGCATAAATGCAACCACGGCAATTGTAACTATAGGTTTAAGCGACAACAATGTCCAAGGTATGAACTTGGTTTGGAAATTATTTTGTTACTTGTATCTCATGATATCATTGAATTATTCTATACATGTTGATCTCTCTGGTTAGCATGATTTTTCAAGATTGATGAATTGTTTCAATGCTTCTTTTTAATTATCTTGTTACTTTTAGTGTTTTTTTTTTGTTTATGCACCTAGTAAATGGGATTGTGTGTTTAACACCTACCTTATGGTATGAGATTCAGAACCAAAAGTATTGGTGAGTGGCAACGACTTCTATGCATTCCCCCGTGTTGATACTAAAGGTGAGAGAATTGCATGGATAGAGTGGGGTCATCCTAACATGCCATGGGATAAGACAGAGCTCTGGGTTGGCGAAATTTCTGAAAATGGGTAATCACAATCTGCCTATTATCTTATTTTTGTAACTTTCTGCTGCTCATGTCTTATTTGAGAGCTTTCTTAGATATTATTCTTTCTTATTGCTTTCTTTCTAACCACCCTTTTGATTGTTCGTGTGTGTCATTGTTTTGTTATGGTATGTGAAATAAGGTGCTATTGTCCATGCGTATGCTTCTCAAAAGCTTAAACTTTTAAAACTTGTAGAGGCCTTTTAGGATCAAACTACCTACCGAGTTGCCAATCCCCAACACCAATCTCAGTTCAGAAACAAACTTGAAGTGTAAATATATAAGAATAATATATCGAGTTTTTACTGCCCTGGCATACATTCTCATTCATATTGACACTCTACAGTGTTATTTTGTATCTGCCTCTTTTATATTCTCCAATTTTCTTTTTTGCTTGTTATTTTGTTCAATAGCTAGCCTTGAACAATGTGGATTTTGTTCCTGCTTTGTTGAGGGCACTTGATTTTGAAAATTTCCTCTACTTCCCTAGGTGTTTATGACATAGGTATTGATCTTCTCATCTCTTTCATACAGAGATATCCATAAACGTGTGTGCATTGCTGGTCGTGATCCTGCTTTTGTGGAAGCTCCATTAGAGCCCAAGTGGTCATCTGAAGGTATGCATGTTTTATGCTGAATGAACTCAGATGTTAACATACTTTTAAATTGAAAATTGACTTCTTTAGCAAAAATTCTAGTGTCTGGATCTATATACAGACCCACTGACTCGACATCAATGGCCAAACTGTACTTCTGAGACATTTATGATTTAGTGTGTTTTGCCAAAAATATCTTTCTGATGATGAAATAACTGATGCCTTGTATTTAAGATGTTTGGCTATATTATATAATCAGAATCTTTCCGACCATTCATTATGATGTCTCGTTTTGCAATGATGCAGGGGACTTATTTTTTGTTACTGATAGAAAAAATGGATTTTGGAATCTCTACAAATGGGTAAGTTCTGTACTTGGTTCTCTTTTATCTGGTACTTGTAAAGAATTCTTGCCTGCATTTTTTTCTTCATCTAAGTGTTTCAATTATTTGATAAGTTTTTTCTAGGCTAACTCCTCGTGGTAATTCATTGTGAGATGTGTATTTTACTTTATGGCATGTGATACTCAATTCTGTTACCTTATTGGAGTTTGGAGATTATATTTTTGCATTTCCTGTTCTACAATGTTTTTTCTTAATGTGATTAAGATGTTCTTTCTTTATGCTTCTTCTATTATATTTACCACTGATTGTGACTAGATGATCATCACCTGGTATGCCCTCTAGATTTTAACAGTGATATGAGCCTATTGTTGTTGCAAGAATTTTGCATTAATTCCTTATGTAGTATGTAGGGTACAAAGGACTTTATTTTGCATGCAATATATGTGTGCAAATTCTCTGGTTGAAAGAGTAACTCATATACCGCTGCATATTATTTATTGTTGAACTCAGTAAGATGTACTATTAACTGTATGTAATTGCCTATGGATTAACTGATGGAGACTAACATTATTTGCTCTGTCACTTGCAACTTGAACAAACACATGCATGTTTCTCAAGACCATCGTATTTTTTCTTGTCTTCATTGACGAGATGTTTTCCACAGGCTGTGATGCATTTCTTCAGCTTGTTTATCTTTGTCTGGATAAAGTATCCAACATTTCATTGGACTAAAGGATGTTATTTTTTTTTATGACAGAATGAATCTTTCCATAAGGTGGAAGCTGTTTACTCACTGGATGCTGAGTTCTCAAAACCATTATGGGTTTTTGGCACTAACTCCTATGAACTTGTTCAGCAAAATGGTGGAGAAAACTTAATTGCATGCACGTACAGGTAATCCCAAAAATTTTATCCCCCCTTGCAGTTTAAGGTCAAGAAGTCCTGTAATTTTTTAAATGAATATATTTTCTGTTTGGGTTTTTTTTTTCATTCTTTCTAATGCTGAATCCTAACTTAGTTTAGTTTGGACTTTTTATATATCTTTACAGACAGAATGGAATATCATATTTTGGTGTTTTGGATGATGTTCAAAGCTCGATGTCTCTGCTCAATATTCCTTTCACAGACATAGATAATATAGTACTTTCAAAAACCTTATCTTTTCGATGTCCTGCATCAACATAATTTTAAAGTAAGACAATACTGAAGTTATATAAGCTCTGGGTCTTTTTTCATGCAGACTGCTGGTAAGAATTGCCTATATATTGAGGGAGCATCTGCAGTTCACCCATTGTCTGTGGCTAAGGTGCTGAACATGTTCCTCTCTATTTATTTCCCCAATTAACTGTTCAGTAGCTTTGTCTATTATAATCATCCATGATGGTGATCTATTTGTGTTTTTTCAGGTGACCTTAGATTATGAGAAGTACAGAGTTGCTGATTTCGATATTGTTTGGTCATCGTCTGATTGTCTAGATTACAAATCATACTTCAGCTTTCCAAAGTTGATTGAATTCCCAACTGAAGTTCCTGGTGAAAATGCATATGCATATTTTTATCCACCTTGCAATCCCAATTACCAAGCTGATCAGGACGAGAAGCCTCCACTTCTACTGAAAAGTCATGGTATATGAGCTTATTGACATCACGTTATAGTGGCTTCAATCCAATTTTCATTATGTACAATAGGATATCAAGATGGTATTGTTGTTCAGTTGCTTGAAGTGATTTAAGGATTGATTGCTTCGAGGTCAGGATGATTACTTTCCAAAAGAAGCTGAAGCTTTGGACTTTCAATTTTGCACCTACCAGGCATGGTGCTGAGGGTTGATGTTGCATTATTCCTAAGTTTCAAGCTTTTGGACTTCCATAGAAGGATCATTCACTACGTTACTCTAAATATGCAAGAGTTATGGATTTACATCAAACAGGAAATCATATTATTCGATAAGAGGAATAAACAACTGTGAGATAGAATTGCAGGAAACTTGATAGAAGTGCGATTCACTTCTGATTTATTGCAACCAATGGCTCGTGAATTTGTTTGGGTTTCTAATGATGATGTCAATTTAGCAGTCTGGTCTTAGTTGCTCCTCAGTAGCGTTTCTAATCCTTTATGCTATCTGTCATGAAATGAGCACTTCAAACTTATGAAGGCAGCAGAAATATATACTAAAGAAAGAAAATGCTAGATGAGGTTCTTTACCATATATATTCTGTTTGAAACATGAATATGAAGAAACTATAAAGAATGTTGAAAAGATTTCCTACTGATATGTTAGTACTACTTGAAAATTATTGGTTTGAGTTCCATCAACTGTGTACTGTGTTGCTCTTCAAATTTTGAAAGGAAAATTTGATGAAAGCAGCTCTGATTGGTTTATCTATAGAATTTCTAAGTTTAAAGCAGTGGAATGTGCATGATTAACGGAAACTTAGATCATACTGAATTTAAGACCAGATGTGACTAATTGGATTCTTGAGTAATTACATGCCTCTTTGATAGTCTCTACTGGATGGATACAAAAACATGTCCATGTGTAAAATAAATGACATACATGGAATGTGAATTTTCAGGAGGCCCCACGGCTGAATCACATGGAAGCTTGAACCTGAACATCCAGTACTGGACCAGCCGAGGTTGGGCATTTGTGGATGTAAACTATGGTGGAAGCACGGGTTTGTCCTTAAGCTTTGGTTCTCTATATAAAGTCGTTAGTTGGTGCACTTACACAAATGTATTTGCCATTGATGCACCTATCCGTTCTCAGGGAACTGTTTGTTTGGTTTTGAAAGTACATTAAAATTCATGGATGAGATATCTACTAAAAGTAATGTCTTTTTTGTTCTGAAGGTTATGGTAGGCAATATCGAGAACGCTTGTTGGGGAGATGGGGCATTGTTGATGTCGATGACTGTTGCAGTTGTGCAAAATATTTGGTAATTGAACATATCTTTCAAAATTTTCTGATGCTTTGGGGTTTTATGCAATGAGTTCTTCCAAGAGAATGTGAAAATTTTATTGCATAGGTGGATACTGGCAAAGTAGATGAGAAGCGGCTATGTATAACCGGTGGATCTGCTGGTGGATATACAACCTTAGCTGCTCTTGCATTTAAAGACACATTCAAGGCTGGAGCTTCCTTGTATGGTGTGAGTGATTATCTGTTTATTCAGTAGTGAGTGAAGAGTTGAGAGAGCATCACATCCCGTTTGTGAACTTTATTTTGTTATTACCTAAACATGTTAAAGTGCTATACATGCTTAAGGTTTTAGTTGTTTGCATATACTGGCTATACTGTATTTAGGATTTTTGTAGCAGTTCTTGGTTCTTTATTATGCGAGTTTCAGATGATTTTTTTTATCCCCTAATTATGATTTTAGACGCAATGAATAAAATAAGACCTGCAATGTTGTTTGGTTTGAAAACAGGTGGCTGACTTAAGCTTGTTGAAAGCAGAGACGCACAAATTTGAGTCTCATTATATGGACAATCTTGTTGGTAAATTGAACAAAAGAAACTCTTTATGCACTGTTATCCACATGTAGGACTTGGTGATGTAACCATTCTTAGCTAAATGCAGGTACTGAAAAAGATTTTTACGAGAGATCACCCATCAATTTTGTCGACAAATTTTCTTGCCCCATAATTTTATTTCAAGGACTGGATGACAAGGTATGTATACAAACTTTATATGTGACTCCCTTGTGTGCTTATTTAGTTTGTTTTGACTTAACGACCGTAATGGAGGATGCCAAAGATGTATTAATTTACACATCTAGTTTTTTTGACGGGTCATTTCATAGGCAACTGCTCTTTTATCTTCTTTGCATTTTTATAATGAGCTATAATTTATTAAATGCGGTTCAACTTCCCAACATGATATGTCATGTCTGACTTTTCAATACAATATAGGCAAGGTTTTTTGTTTATACCT
The DNA here is from genome assembly GCA_019739055.1 of Passiflora organensis. NCBI lineage: Eukaryota > Viridiplantae > Streptophyta > Magnoliopsida > Malpighiales > Passifloraceae > Passiflora > Passiflora organensis. The sequence goes on along the minus strand of JAEPBF010000191.1, from coordinate 2,639,213 downwards.
GCATCACCTACCTTGCCATTGTTCTAGATAAGTTGTCTGATATTTACAAATTCTGATTTCTACGTACTTAGGTTGTACCTCCAGATCAAGCTCGTTCCATCTACCAGGCATTGAAGAAGAAGGGTTTGCCGGTTGCCCTTGTGGAGTATGAAGGAGAGCAGCATGGTTTCCGCAAGGTATACTGCTGTTGAGTTTTTTGTGATTGACACAACTACAAAATCCATCTTTGACTAGACAAAAAGTAGTAACCATGATCTGTAATCGTTCGCAGGCAGAGAATATCAAGTTTACGCTGGAACAACAAATGGTCTTTTTTGCACGTTTGATTGGTCATTTTAATGTTGCCGATGAGATTACTCCAATCAGAATAGACAACTTTGACTGAACATTTAGCAGGACGCCAACAAACTTGTCAAATTAGTAGGTAAATTTCTTCATGGATGTGCAATAATTGGAGTATTGATTTAATTTAATTGTTTCAGCTTTTCAGGCACTTCATGGATGTGCAATAATTGGAGTACTGATTTAATTTAATTGTTTCAGCTTTTCAGGCACTTCATGGATGTGCAATAATTGGAGTATTGATTTAATTTAATTGTTTCAGCTTTTCAGGCACTTCATGGATGTGCAATAATTGGAGTATTGATCACCACTAGAATCAGCTTCGAATGTTGATGGCAATACCCCAGCAGTGTACTATTTTTTTATTTTGCTATTACTGATCTGGGAACCTGAAAAGGTGATATATTCGAGCGGTTGGATTAGCCAGCACATATGATATCAACAGAAATCTTTTCTTTTTTTTCTTTTACAAATCTCAGATCGGATTTGTTATGTGGCTGACTTTTTGTTTGATCTTGTAATTGCTTGAAATTAACTCTTGTTCTTGTGGGTAGATTCTAAGTTATTGATTTGTGTTTTTTTGTTCAATTCCAACTTGTTTGGCCATCTTTTTCGTCTCGCCATTCGGGTGGATTTCAGGCTTGCTTTTGCTTCATCTGATTTCTTTGACCACTGCCTCTTGTCTGGCGGATCCATGAACTGAAGTTTGACCGCGGGTGTGGCTTGAAATACTAGCCTTGGTTAGAAAACGGGCTCGTGGCTGAGCTTTCAATGTCAAGTAGCAGAATATTGGTTGGACATTAGGGCCGGTCGTATCGAATTCAATAATTTTTTAAAATAAATTGAAATACTTTAACTCGGAATAAAATTTGTATTTTATCTGGAAAGCATATAATTTTTTTTATTTTGATTTAGTTCAAAATATTTTTTAAAATCTCATTAATTTTTTTTAAAAATGTAAACTGATAATCAAATAATCAGTATTTCTTAAAAGCAATCGTATTAAAAGTAATATTTTGAATGGTACAAAGCAAGGTTGTAAAAACCGGACCGGTCTTCGAACCGGTGAAGTTAAGGGGTCAGGGATTTTAGGGGTAACCAGAAATAACCGGTTTAAGAACCGATAATTAATATATCAAAAAATATTATAATATTTTTTAATTTTTTTATCCGTTTAATTTTTATTAAAAATTAATTTTTTTTTAAAGTTTTCGAACCGGTTGACCCGTGACCGGTTCAACCGGTTTTCAAAAACCCGTCCGGGTCAACCGGTTTTTATTGATTTTTACTGATATTAATATTTAAGGTTTATTTGAACCGGATCATGTTCCGGGTCCGGTTCAACCGTGTTGAACCGGCCGGTCCGATCCGGTTTTCAAAACATTGGTACAAAGTAAGTAAATTTTTTCCTAGCTGGTTTTTGTTATAATTTTATTCATTAGCAAGCACTTGGATTATTTATTTCCGATATTTTCTTTTAGTTTATGATTGATTAGTCTGTTAGGTCTGATGCTCGGACAAGAATGTCGGTTTCCTCAGTATTTAATACTTGCATTATTTGACGACGGCCATCCTCTTTTTTACTTTATCTCTCGTAATACCATTTTTCACACTTGGTGTGATAATCCAATTATCGAATTTGTCACACTTGGTGTGCTAATGATATGGTAATAGGTAAATTCCTTTATACATCACAGTCACAGCAACAAGATAGATAAGATTTGCAGAAGCTTAAGATCCATACGAAGGAATGAAAGATATGACCAGTGTGAAAGACGAGCTCCCATTGATTTGCACTGATTAGCTTATGACAAATCCCCGTGTAAAATTCCACACATTTGGGAAAAGTATAAAACAATGGTAATAACAAGAAAAATAAAAAAGAAAAAGGTCTTCACAAGCCATATCACAGACAGTTTGTTTAACGTGTAAACGACCCAAAGCCAAAGAGACCCCGCTTGTATGGCAAGAAGGTCTTCTTCTTCAAATTATCAGATGCTGCTTTGTTGGTCGTGTAATGCAACTCGTGAGCCGAGATTGGCCCTCTTCTCCTCGAGATAGATCCTGAGGCGGAGCTCTCCGTCGACCGGAAGCTCGCGTCTCTGACGTCATCCTGTCTCTTGAGCGCGGCTGTGTACTTTCTGAGTGGATCTTTGCCGTAAGCTCGTCCGTCGGATGCACTTCTAAACAAGAATAGATCCTTCAATCTCCATTTCTTTGAGGAACTCTTTGGCGTAGTGGAAGGAATAGATGGAACGTCGGTCCTTGGATCGGGTGTTGAGTACTGTTTGTTGGTTTGCTGTTGCTGTTGCTGTAGCTGCCTCTCTTCTTCTTCCCATGGATATGCAGCAACTCTGAGAGGAGAAAGAGATCTTGTCGTCCTTCTGGTTGAATTTGCCGAACCCGGAACCCTTTCTCTCCCTCTTGGGTTCTCAGTTCTGTTTTGGATGTTTCGAGCTGCATCTTCGAAGGGATCTGCAATTTTCTTCTTCCTAGGCGAAAAAGCGCCCTTTATAATCTTCTTCCCCTGTTCTATGGGAGATCTTGGTGATCTTGGCGATGAAAGCAAACTTCCCTCATCGATTTGCAGTCGAGGTGGAGGCTTCAAAGGCCGGATTCTACCTTCAGCAAATAACTCATCAGCCGGCAGAGAAGTCTTCTCCAATTCTGCACTGAAATCAAAAGCGAAATCATCTTCTCCTTTATTCTTATTCTCCGGTTTAGGAGTACTACCCTGATCTTCCTCCCACTGGGAAGGCATCCCGATGGATTCCTGACCATCGAAGTAGCTGTAAAACCTTCTCATCTGCGAAGGACTCGTAGGAGCACTGAGGGTGTAATCCCCGAAGCATCTAGGTGTGGTCGGAGCACTCAAGAACGGCACAGGCCGACCTTCACTCAAGTCGAAATCCTCCGTCGCTATTGCAGGTATAGCAACCTGTATCTCCATCATGTTTGCTCTTTCAGATAGGGACGGACCGGATGGAGAGAGTCTTACAGACTGATGTTTCGGTGCGTGGCAATTAATATAAAGGGCAGAGGGCATATAAGACACACACGAGGAAAGCCGAGGGAAGGAGCAGAACTGCAGAAGAGACAGAGGAGGGGTACAAGATTTCTGACCGGGAAGCCATAGTAATGGCTTAGAGCCGTCTTTTAATACTTTTCAAAAGCGTGTCATTATCATATTTTACTGCACGGCAGTCAGTAGCTTCCAGTTTTGAACATTATACCGCACATGTGTAATAAATATAAGCAAACTGAAGTCGTGGGAAGCCACCAATATGTTAAATTTTTATGGGTGATAAAATAAAAAAATGTGAATAATATCGTCAGCTACTGTTTGTTTTTCGGGTCTTTCCTATCCAGTCCACCGTTTGGATTATATTATATTATTATTTATGGTTGTTGTCTGCCACCCAACTGATGAGGTGGATTGATGACTTCTCGTTTGTTCTACTAAATAATAAGTTGACCAAATTAGCCGTCTAATAATTCATCATTACGTGCATCTCAAGGGCCAACTACGTGAGGAGAGAATTGGAAATGACGATTCTTGATTCCCACGGGGAAAAGATGATGAATTGGAGGCCAAGTTTCCACAACAAAGTTTTTAATAATAATTTTTGATAATTTAGATATTATTTAAGATAACTATTTCGAATTTTAATTTCTGTATTAAAATTATTGATATTATTTATGATTGTTCGAGTTTTTATTTTTATTAAAATACTGTGCAAAATAATATTACTTATAATATTGGATTAATACATAAATTTAAGTGGTTGACTTAGTCTCCTTAAATTATTTTTTGTTATTAAATTTTTGGCCTGCAAGTTGCAACATATTTATCCTCTATAAATGAAAATGGTAAATTTACATGTACAAGACAGATATATGTATATGTTAGATGAAAGTTAAATATGAAACCTTTCATGTCATGTCACCAAAACCACCATATATCATAATCCAATTTGATGTAATATAATATATTATAAGTTTGCCATCAATGCATCCTTATCTCTATTTTATATATACTGTATATTAGCAGAGCAAAAATTATGAAGACATAGTTTATCAATTCCAATGAGAATCATATAATTCCAAGACAGATATAATATGTTTAATCAAAAGTCAGAATTGTCACCTAACGATTATATATCTAAATCAAATTAGTCAGTGCCACTGCTGCATATATTTTAAGCTCTTAGTCGTTGCAAATGTGTGATGATCTCTATTCGATTGACATTGAAAAGAAATGGAATCTTTGAAATCCTCATGGACCTGAAAATGCCATGCACGCATAAAATTAGAAACTAGAAACAGAAAAAAAAAGAAGAAAATATAAATGGAAATAAATTAATATTGAATTAATTTTTTTAATATTAAAATATAATATTTTATATTTTTTTAAAACAATTTCTGTTTTCATTTTCTTTCAGAAAAAAAAGAACCTTAAAAGAAAATTACAAAGAAAGAAACTCTAATTGTAGTTGTGTTTTTCTTCTCGTTTTCAAAATAACTGCATAGTTGCGCCGCACCATGTTTTGGAAAAAAAATCCCCAAAACCTGGCAAGTTGCAGCCTATTTGTTTGATTTTGTAGCAAATGATTTGATACCTTGAGGGTTCAGTGTTCTGTTCAGGTACATCTGCACCTCAGTTCCCAGCAGCCATCTCTCCATAAAACTTTGAAAGGAGACAAAAAGGAGAGCAACTTTTGTATCTCTTCGGCTTCATATCACCAATTCTCAAGCCAGGTTTAGGTTTAGTTACGGAAATGTAAGCGCCATATGGGGTGGAAAATATGGACAGTCCTCGACAGAGATTGGAAGCATTCAAATTAACCATCTAGTCACGGATTTCCGGTCTGCTGACGAATGGGCATCTGTAATGTGTAAAACCATAACCGCCTGTACATAACTTGTCAGAATTCCCTTTATATTCTCTGCTGCAGAAGTTGGCATAGACCAAATACGTAATGCAGATGGGAGAATCATCTGCCATGATCATCTACCTCTACCTTTCTGTGCTTCAGGTTAAAGAAAGAAAAACTGAAAATTCAAACCTGTAGTAAATCTTGACACTGACACATGCTGCCTGGTAATTGCTTGAATGAATAATTAATAGAATATCCTTTATAAGCTAATAATAAAAGGGTGAGCGGATGATTATCCCAGACTGATTAGGCATATTCGTATTAACGACGTCTAGAAGAGGAGGTGATACTATATCACTAAGATCACTCTCAAGTTTAGGAGGGGTTCTGCAATTGATCTGCCATGCTTGCATTCGTCAAGCATTATCTATCTATCCATAAATAAAAAATTAGTCAAAAGACATCTAGAAAGTTTAGGTAAGAACTCATAGAAAGGCAACTCAGATACCAAACAAAATGGCAAATTTATAGTCGTGCCAGCCCACCTCAGTAGTCATCAAACCCTCAAAGGGTTGCTTTCATATCAAATACAGACAAAAAACTTCTTTTTTAAAAAAACAATTAATAAACAATATCCTAATCCAACGTAAAACTAATGATGACGATTTCCATATGCAATAATTATATACTACACCTTCTGTATTACTCTACGAAGCATAATTGTGTGTTTCACAATTAATTAATTTATAAAATTGCTAGCAAGGAAGAATGCTATTTGAGGCGTTTGTTTGTTGGGTGATGCTGGTAGGATTTGCCCTATGCAAAGCGTATCCTGTCCCATATAGTTGTCTCTACGTGACAAAACCAAGTTAGCTTTGAGATTAAGCCTTATTTCTAAGTTCTTTCCGTTTCTTCTCATTTGGGCATGGACGTCTCCTTAAAACCCAATGAAATGCAACATTTCATTGAACAAAATGCCCAAAGAAAAATGTTATCCAAGTCCAATCGGGATAGAACTTAATACAGTCTTAATTCTTGTAGGAACTAGACAGAAGCTTCAATGCCTTGAGGCACTCGTAGTTGAAAGGTAAACCCAGTCGAGCAATGACTCTATCCTTTCCAATGCAACAACTTGGGAATACCAAATTTTTCTTTCAGAAATTCCAATTGATTTCCTCAGGACAGAGGAAATGTTACCACGGGCAAAGATAGCTCCAACCCAAATTCGCCCATCGCTGTCATCTCCTCATTTTTTGCATCCTTTCTGAAAGGAAGATAAGACATGACATTATACAGAGGAAGTATGTAATACCTGAAGAAGAATGTAAATAGTTTCAAACGTATCTCACTTGCACCTTTCGAGTGATGAGGTAGTCTGAGCCCAGAGGATGAAATGTATGATGGCTATTGCGTTACCGAGCAACAGAGGTTATTGACATAGTTCACTTAGGTGGTGTTGCTTTGACAAGGATTCTGATGGTTTGAGCTTTATTTAGCGAGGATCCTTTGATCTTCTTTACAGAGTAGGTACACAACTTGATCTCTTTTCCACGCTCATCTCCTACTAAAACTGTCAAAATGGACAAAGGTAATGGTATATTTGAGGTCTATTCAAGTTTCTGCATTTAGCAACAAAGCGATTTGTAAAGAAACTGCAAATTTCTTGCTATGGATGAGGAAAATTCACCTAGATTTGGCCTCTCTGTCAGCTAAGCTTTGCATGTCTCTCTTAGAGTGTGAAATGCAGACAGCCTCCTGGTATAAATCCTGCCAAAAGTGCTCAACCTGTTCTTCGAGCCGAACAACCTCCTCTTCCAGTACTGCTACTTCAGCAAGAAGCTCGAGTGTCTGCGAAAACCAAGGGATAAATTAAGACATAAATCAAGACGTTAGAAGCACAAGGAATGATGGATTATCAATACTCACAGAAGCAGGGAGATACGGAGGAAGACGAGGTAGAGCTCCAAGAGGTCTATTGAAAGCTCTCTCTAAAGCTCTGTGAATGTTCTCCTCATGCCTAAGCTTCTTCTTTAGTTCATCTACCTGAAAATTACATTATTGAAATGAATCAATATCACTTTCGACTGACGTGGGGTTTGTGGTTAATGGAAGAGATGAGCTAAGAGCAATAGCGATGATACATCTTTCTGCAAAGCCAATTTCTTCTGTCTGTTTGAAACTGGTGCATCCTTTGGATTACTCCCCTGCATTTCAACAATCCCCAAGAAGGAAAAGAGTTTAGTATATAACAATCAGCTTCTCCAATCTTAAAGAAAACCCAGAAAATTTCAGAAGAGCTCAGAGAAAAAAGCAAAAATGAAATTACGTATTTCCCAAAAGAAATATACAGACAAAATGGACCTTAAAAGATCCAACTGACCTAGTTCATGTCTTGATAATTGTGTTTACCTTCGCATGCTTCAGTGGAGGCTTCATGGACTGTAGCCCAGTTCTTGCTCTGGTAGCCATCTTCTGCTCTATCAGTACTCCCTCTTTAAGAATCAACAATACCATCATAAGACTCAGTTCCATAACTTTAAGAAAACCCCAAAAGACAGCAGAATTGAGGAAGCAAAAGCTGCACCTAGCTTATAATAAATATAGCATTAAAAACTCAGGACCAGTTGGCATGTTCTATATTTTACCTTTACAGGATATTCGTTCCTCGCAAAGATCAAGAAATTAAACATCAATGCCCGCGCGACAGTTTTTCAGTTCTTACACACACGCGTCAGCCTCAATATTCCTGGATTACGAAGCTACTGAGTAAAAACACCCTAGAACTCAGCCTTTTCTTGTTTTTATTACACAACCAGAAACTCAATATATAAACAAGACAGAGAGAAGAGACAAAGAGTTGCGAGATGGTCAGTTTTAAGTTACTGACGGCATGGATCTCCCAGTACTGTTGCACTAAAAACAGGAAGATATAATATAAAGGTGGGATAGATGAGTAAAGACTAACTGCAGATAGACAATGGCAAACTAAGCAGAAACGTAAATGGTGATGTCAGAAAGTGAAACGCTAATGGGTTGGCATTGGCACTGCAAGAAAGACTGATCTGAGCATCTTTACTTGAATATGGAGCCATACGCATAGTTCTAAAGCTGCCAGTTGCTGTGTGGGGCTCTCTTTGCGTCGTCATCATCATCATTCTATCCCATGTGTCAACCAAATATAAAGATGAAAGAAATGTGTAGATTTGGATTTGTGATTAAAATATATATCTTGTTACAAGTTATTCTATCATATAATATATATAATTTCAACATCTTTTTTATTTTATTTTTTGATATAGAATTGGGCAATACTTATCTCAAGCCATGACTGAAGGCCACCATGGTAATATATGTTCAGCGAATTTAAAGATCCCATTTGTATCAATTTCATGTCGTCAAAGTGGATATCATTAATTTGGAACGAAAATAAGCAAACAATGATGACGATATTCTTCTGATAAGCAAGCACTTATCCCTTTTGGACCCATTTCATTTCTGCTAAGCCCGAAAATCCAAAATTCTTCTATTTTGAGCCCAAATAATATTCTTCTGATAACTTGTAAAAAATTCTGTCGTTTTCACCTTTCCCTCCCTCATACACTCACGCCATATTTTCCTCCTTTCGATTCCTTCTCATTTTTTCTTGCTTGATACTCACTTGGATTTCGTTCTTGAATCATCGCTTTACAACTTGGTTTGATGACGATATGTGGGAAACAATAGAAGACTTGAAGGCCGAATATCTGGACTTCGACCTTAGAGGCCAAATTCCATGTGGGTGAGAAAACTGAGAAAGGTACTGATATCAGAATACTAACGTGAAGATTCTCTAGCAGTGGCTCCAACTCAGGATTTGCTTGGTTATTTTTACGAAGTGTTCACACTTCCTGTGAAGACTTTTTCTCCGGAGGGATACATTGAACTCACACATTATTTGGGGAAGAGTCTTGTTCATCTCGCCGGTTCAAAATTTAATAAACCATGTTCAATCCTTAATCGTTGTCATTATCTTAAGATGTGAATTGAGTATGTTCCTCCAAGGAAGAATCCTCACACTTTGTACACAAGATGAGCTAAAAGTCTATCTGTTTGAAGAAACACTGCTCATTGGATAGAGCAGACATACTACTACTACAAGTCACTCTTTATTATTATTCTCTTACACATGAAGGGAGAGAATTATTAAGGATACCTAGGTTTCTCGGTTTCACGCTAGCTATAAAAGTCTTCAGTTTAGTAAGCAAAAGTCATGGGACTTTAGACCTCGTACTATTGTGAAATAAAAGTTTATTTGTTTATCCTCCGAGATTAATTTTTATTGAATTTAAACTATCCCAAAAATCTTTTGTTCGAAATTAGTACAAATACGGTCATTGTTCTTATCGTATGCAACGATCCTCTTATAATAGAAAATGTAATGCCAGTAAGATTATTATAAATGTAATGCCAGTAAGATCTCTCTAAGAATAGATCAATGGTTGTTAGGCGTTCTGGTTATAGTAGGCTCCCGGTGCATGCAAGGGGTAGAATTTGAATTGACATTGCTGGTTGAACCATATTCTTTTCCTTTTTCGCATGTAATTTATATCTCTTTAATATTTTTTTCTTTATTAGAAAAATTTAATAACATTTTGTTACGTTAAGAACTGGAAAAGGGATGAGAAGAAGAGGAATATAGAAGAGGAAGTTTGATTCTGAAAGTTTTGTCGTTTCTCTTCATTACTATTCCTTAAATACTGCTTAAATCAGTGACCGTTACTAATACGATAATAATTTTTAATGAGAATCTGCCATAATCCACTAATGCGATAACTAGCACTCCTAGGAATCAGACATAGTCCACTATTTTGGATGGTGGACACACAATGCGCCAACTTCGTCTTGTTACAGAGACAGTGGTAGCGCTTGCTCCAGAGTCTAGTGCAATGTCCCTCCCAATGTTGATAGGCCTGGTTGGGCTTGGGATCCTTGTAGCGCTGGCCTTGCGTGCTTGCTTGTCATAATAGTACTTCCTTCCCTGAAATTTACCTTGTCCTCAAGGTTAAACTGTGGAAATTCTTGCTTGATCATGTCCTCATCTTCCCACATAGCATCGTCTTGTGTTTGTGTCTGCCATTGAATCAACACCTATGGAATGAATTTCCCTCCCCTTAGCAGCTTTCGTCTTCCCCATAAGGATGTGGGAACGAGGGCATGTAATCTCGCTATGAAATCATCCGACAGTTGTTGGAAGACTGATGTTAGTTCACCCACACACTTCTTCAATAGGGAAACATGAAAGACGTCATGGATCTTAGCATGGTAGGGAAGTTGCACTCGATATGCCACTAGTCCGATTTTTGCAATAATCTAAAAGGGTCCGAAGAAACGCCTAGTGTAAGGACCCGAACCTGAAAACCGGGCCCTTACTGCCGTGAAATCCGGATAAACCCAACACGTGGACCAATCCGAATCCCACAAGGCTTATACGACTTTTCAAACACGATTCCCAAAAACAATTTCATTTAATTTTTCAAAGTGGAGCATGACAAATTAGAAACTGACATCTGGCATAAAACAGAGTAATAAAATATACAACGGAAGACTTTAGTTCCTGGAAATAAAATACCATAAACGAAAACAAGTTCATATTACCACAAGCCCAAAATCAACGAACTGGGCTTAAAGCCCGATACAGAAAAACATATCTGAAAGAGTCAAAGTCTCAAATCATGAAATACGAGTCAAAGTATCAAAACAAGTCAAACCAGAAATGCCAAGAAATAAACTGTGCAAACGTGCAGATGCGATAGTCCAGCCAAGTCGTTGGAAACAGTCACACCTCAAATGCCGTCTACGACTCTTGAACTACTCCTGAAAGGGGAAAATACAACAACGGGTGAGATTATAAAATCTCAGTAGGAGTCACAGTATCATATGTCCTACGGCCAGACGGAATGACAACAAAAGAGAGCAATAAACGGATCAGGATACGAATAGAGATATAACTGAAAGAATACGAGAAGTATAGAATTAGCACATACGATTTCTTATGAAGTAATACAATATCCCCACCCAACAGGTTATAACACAACTATTCATATTATGGTACGACTAACGTTACCAATCGAAAACTCATCGGGGTGGACATAGTAAAACACTCCTCCGATAACCCCCGCTCAAGGGAAATCTGGAGCCCACTGGCAGTGTTAATTTATTTTAGGAAATATATAATACGTAACCCGTACCGCCAGTGTTGTCCGAGACTAGGCAGAGAAAACTCAACACACATCATGCCTGCCTCAATGTACCATACGAACCAACCTGCGAAGACGTGGCAGGTAAACGTAAACATCACTCATACGACTCCCGAACAGGTGAGTAACTCTCCCCTAACACTGGGATTCCGTATACTCACCTCGCATTGGCCAAGCGAACGTTTATTAACTGAATACATACATTGGTTAAACGACACACGCACACACATTGATAACTAGTTTATTTAAACCATAAAAATAATGTTTAACGAAAGAATAAAGTCACGTACTTTATTCAGGGAATTTAGTGGCGGACCGGGATTTTCTTTAATTGTCCGCCACTTTATTATACGGCAAAGTTGGCGCGTTATACGGGTAAGCTTGTTTCTTATTTAGTTCACTTTTTGCTTAACTAGTTAATACAGCAAATTAGACCAATGTTCCATCCACCCGAATATCATAAATCATTACATTATTGAATTCATTACTTTGAAAATATATACAGGAAATACCAAAAAAAGAAACTCTACTTTCTTTTATACGACCACACCACATATTCCCATTTTAACCCCACATTGCCCTTTAATTAAAGCACTAACCAACCTTAAAAGAAGAATTCGGGGATGAAGTTACACTTTTGATTTAATACTAGAAGACTTTTAAGTATAAGTCTCCTTCCCAATATTTATTATTAAGTATTTTACTAAATGAATGGGTTAATTTGATACAGATCACACGGAAGAACAGGGAAGCTCGAGTTGATGAAGTAAGGAGAAGAAGGAAACGCAAGGTACGAACGGAAGAGGACGATTAACAGGAACTCGATGGGGAAGAAGGAGCTACGCCTGGTACGAAGCTACGCCTGGTACGAAGCTTCGCAGGAGGAAAAGCTTGAATGAAACGAAACCCTGGAGGAGAAGAAGCTTGTAATACCAGGAGTGACAAGGGCCGAAACTCTCACGCAGCTCGTCATGGAATGACGAACCAGAAGAGCATGCTGGGTCTGATGAAGAACAAACACCCAGGCCCCTAAATGCATGGTGAAGAAGAAAAGGAGTATAGGCTGCGCAATATGGTTTTGTGGGAGAAGGCACGAGTTTGAGTGAGACGGCTTCACTCAACGAGAACCAGGAGAAGAAGATTCAATGGGTAGATCCCGTTTAATCAAAACAGATACAAAGGAAGGAACAGGGCACACGGGACCTCGCAGGAATGACGAACAAGAATCGGTGGGCTGAAGAGGAGCTTGACTCGCTCATTCGTGGAGGAAAATAATAGTTTAGTTGGGGAAGAGACTGGGCAGCTAGGTAGTTGGGAAGGGTAATGAACCGGCTGGGACCTCACTGAGACTTTCGGTGAACAGCAGCCCACAAGACAACAGAGGAGTGGGAAACAAAAGAATGCGGGCCAAAAGAAAACCCAGGAATAACCGGGTACCTGTCGTATCGACGAAACCAAGGAGACGGTGTGACTGGGGCTTCTCTCGACGAAGTGAGAAGAAAAAGGATACAATTATCAGTGAACTAAATATTTCATCTACATAACATAGAGAACAAATTACGAGGAGTAAATCAATACAGGAATTATAGGACAGAATGGAATAAACCACAATGAAATCAACAAGACAAACGATAGCCACTCAGACGGATGATACGTAGTCTCCTACCTGATGAGCAGACAACCTTTGGAGATTCCTTGCTGCAAAATCCGACAGTGGAACTAAAACAAAGGGATGTTGGAGGTGGTAAGTTGAAGAAGATGTGAAAGGGGAGTGAGCAGGCAGGGTGACGGCTAGGGTTGCAAGTAGGTTTTAAAAAAAATGCTTATAGGGCTTAGGGTTAGCTATTGAGCCCAAGAGGGTACTTATAGGGTTTTGGGCTAAATAACGGGCCTGAACATAAAGACCCAGATAAAAAGGCCCTAGTAAAGTACGCAGGCCCGGAAATCAAGCCCGGGTCCAATAGGGGCAAAATAGTAATTTTCTACCGTCTCGGTTTCACAATCCTGGTTAACACGACAAGTGTACACATGGACTACCACGCAGTGATGACTAGGCATATGATTGGGACGGGGTTTCACACCTAGAGAGTTTGGTGGCCTTTTGTTTTCCCACGGAACCTTTTCTGTAGGGCCGAAGTTTGATGTAGACTCAAACTAGGTGATCTTTTAGGGTTCCCACCTTCGCTGCTCCTTTTACGTAATCTGTTGGAGTGGGTGGTGTCCGACCATCCAAGGCTTCAAAAACGGGTCATCCGGATAGAAGAATGCCAGGATGTGTTATAATAAACTCCGCCCAATGTAAATGTCCTACCCATTGTTGTGGCTTATTAGCTGTGAAGCAACGAAGATAGTCTTCCACGTAATGGTTGACCATTTTTGTTTGCTTGTCCATTTGTGGATGCTCAGCAGTGTTGGTTGCCAGAATGGTGCCCTGTAATGTAAACATTTCCTTCCAAAAAGCACTCATGAATAATGGGTCTCTATTAAAAACAATAGTACCTGGGAATCCATGTAAATAGACTATATTTTTAGTAAACACTTCAGTCGTTGATGCAGCAGTGAAGTTAGAAGGTAGAGCTACAAAATGTGTGAATTTGGACAAACGATCCACCACTATCAGTATTGTCGTTTTACCTTGTGATGGGGGGTAAATGTGTCACGCCCTGTAATCCAAAATTGCACGATAATCGATGTAAACCCACTATATGCAGTGCCACAATACCCGACAATGCATAAAATAAACCTGCAAGGCTGATGGTAAAACCCTAAAGCGGAAATGATAATAAAAGAATTACTGATAATACTAAGCAATGGAATTTAAAGAGAACCACAATGTTGTACAGGTGGCATCATAAAATGATCAAGTTTAGTCAAAGCTACCCAGAAATTAATTCTAGACAATTGACTAGATTGTAATCGAATACACTAAGGGAAAAATACTACGAATATAATGCTTTTCAAATATTACCTCAAGTATGATTGATAACCTTTCGCTTATCGTTATGCCTGGGAGTGAGCTCCTACTTCTTATTCATTATTCCTGCATTCAATGTTATAAATCTGGCAGAAGCCTGCTAGGTGAGCGGACAGAGAAAACATTTATAGCAAAACATATACAATCATTTAATCATAACATAGGCATGCTGGCACACAACAAAACACTTGCATACTTATCAAGACAAATTAGCACAGTCATAGTCATAGTACAATGCAACACACAATAGCTCAGTCAATCAGAACCGTGGCTGGTTGATGTCCTTTTTTAACACTGGTCATCTGTAAGATTTCGATTTTGATTTTAGGTTAATTGCATGCTAATTATGATTAATTAGTGAACGTTTTGATCGTTTATTGAGAACTGTGGTTGAACAGGTGTGTTATGGTTTTTGGCGGCAAAAGGAAGTGTTTTCGTATGAAAAACGCACCAAAACATCAAAATCAAAGTTGGTGTTGCCGAAGATGCACTGACCGATCGGGTCACTTGCACCCACCAGTCGGTTCAACCTGACAAACTTGCCTAAGATGCACGAACCGGTCGGTCGTACGAGATTGACACTAAAGATATCAGATAAAGATGATCAAATACGAGATAAATACAATCAAATATGATATACAAATACGAGATAAAGACGATCATATATGGATAAAGATTATCTTCTAAATTTCTAGTATAAAATAGACGCCAGTACTGTATTATTTTTCATTGAATACCTTACGTAGTCAAACCTTATTTTCAGAGTGTCCTCGATCCATCAGAGAACAAGACTTTGGTATGCTTGTTTGAGTTTTAATTAATATAGCTATTGGGGAAGGGAAAAACAACATCATTTTGATTTCTTGCAAAATGATGTCGTTCTAAGATGAAACAACGGGCTCGGGAGAAACCCTCCCGAGTGTCAAAACAACAATGCAAGCTATCATTTTGACCAGCACGATCAAAACGACAGACTTGCTTGTCGTTTTGACTATATTTTTATATTTTAATGCAGTATTATATTTTATATAGTAATAAATATATTTCTTAAATATTAAAATTGATTTAAAATTCATAATAATTACTATAGACCTCCGAAAAATACATCAACAATTTTTACGGAATTTTTATAACTAGTACTATTTAGTTGCACTAAAAAATTATTTTTCTCAAATATATATAAATTACTAAAATCCAAATACCTTAATTAAATATCTTAAAAAATAATTGGTTCCGAAAATTCTCAGAAAAATTTCCTGATGCTCTAAATCCTTAATGGACCAATCCAAGATCCTAAAACATTAAAACCATCATTACATCTAATTTTTCTATTTTTTAATCATTGATTCTATAAATATTGATAATTCTGAATAAATATAATGATTACTCGAAAGTAAAGTTTACTTCACAACCTCAATACTAATTCAATTTTCATCAATGATCTCAATCTGTGGGGTAAAGGTTACTAACATCAATCCTCAATTAGGCTTCCCGACCCCAAGCAGCTCAAAGTTTTGGGTTCTCACAAAATGAGTGATGAAATCCATTGATATTGATTCCCAGACTTGACCACATACTGCAAAGGGTTGGAGAAGGCCCTGAGATACTGTGAGGATGTGCTTGACTTGCTGGAAAGTGGCACAACCAGCCACATATTTTTTTACATCTTCTCACATTCTGATCCAAAAGAAGGATGAAGAGAGTCGAGCCATCAATGGTTGTACGCCTGCATGTCCTCCTATTGAGCTATCGTGGAACTCTGGAAACAAAAGTTCCTACAATGCCGACTCGCATGGGACCCAAATACGTCCCTTGTACCAAATAAGGCCATCTCGCTTTATAGACTTTGCCTTGGCTTCGGGTTGTTTGGCTATTTCGTCGAGAAGAGCCACCAACAAAGGGTTAAGTGTGACGAACTGTTTAATAGGCTTAATTATAAAAAAGTATTGGTCAGGAAACTCCCTACATCTAATGGAGGGTTGGTTCCACTGCTGGAAGTCGCGATAACGCATCAGCAGGCAGATTTTCTTTACTTGGTCATATCCTAACAGTTTGGATATCCAATACTATTGATTAGGTGTATTGATCAGTTTCAAGGGTGAACTTATTCCCCAAAAGATATTGTCTCCATCGTTAGATTGCTAAGATCACGACTTACATCTCTCGGGAATATGTCAAGGTTACCTTGGAATTAGGAGAGAGTTGATTACTGTAAAATGCTATGGGCCAACCTTCTTGTAATAATACAGCACCAATTGTGGATCCTGACGCGTCAGTCTGTAGCACAAAAGGTTTCTTGAAGTTTGGTAAATCGAGAATGATAGTGGACGACAAGGCTTCCTTTATTTGCTGAAAAATTGTTCCGGCCAACAGGGACCACACAAATGCATCTCTTCTTAATAGAGCTATGAGCAGCACCATCATATGTGCAAAGTTGGACACAAATCTTCAATAGTAACTTCCTAACACTAGGAAAGCATATAATTGTTTGATGCTCCGGTGTATGGGCCTTTAATGGTTGCTATCTTTTCAAGATCCACTAATACTTCTTTTGAAATAACATGCTCGAGACACTGAACTGTGGTTTTTCCAATGGAGCATTTTGCAAATTCATGTAAAAACGATATCTAAATAGAATCCAAAATACTTGTTCCAAATGCATCAGATGGAGATCCCATGTTTTATTGTAGATGAGTATGTCGTAAAAAAACAAGGATATATTTCTTGAGCAGGTGCTGAAACTAGGTATTCATCTCTGCTTGGAAGGATGATGGGGTATTGGCGAGGCCAAAGTAGAGAATCAGAAACTCATAATGGCCCTTATGAGTTATAAAGGTTGTTTTGCTCACATCCTCTGGATGAATCCTTAACTAGTATCCTACATTGAGATCCAGTTTAGAGAAAATTTTCGCTCCATGTAATTCGTCTAATAGCTCGTCGACGGTAGGGATCGGAAAATGATCCTTTACTATTAACAAATTCAAAGCCCTGCAATCAACAAAAATCTCCACATTCCATGCTTCTTCTTGACCAGAATTACCGAAGAAGAAAATGGGTTGGTACTTTGTTGAATGATCCCTTCAGACAACATCTGATTCACTAATTTTTCAATCTTTCCTTCTGAAAATATGGGTATCTATATGGCCTTACATTGACTGGAATTGATCCGGGCAGCAACTAAATCCTATGTGGGACATTCCTAAAGGGAGGAAGGCCAGTTGGATCATGAAAAATCATGGAAAAATCATGGCATCTGGTGGTATATTTTTCAATACATTGGATTGGTCCTCCTTGACCGTGTTTACCAAGAGATGGAAACACGTTGCGAAAAAATGAGTTTGTTGGCCTTGACAAAATTGCCCCAGAATAATAGTCCCAGATCTGCATGTTGTATGCCATAGATCTTGACTCTTTCACCCCAAACTTCAAAGCTTACCCATAATTCCTTATAATTAAACAGGATGGGTCCCACCTTAGCCAACCATTGTACTCTCAAAACCACATCAGTGCCGTAAATAGGTAACAAAAATAAGTCAGTAAATAAAATTTTGGATGAGATCACTAATGGAACCGATTTGCACATACCAGCACAATTTAGGGTTTCCCCATTCCCAATTGTCATGCTCAAGTAGCGGAATTGTAGAATCGGTATTTTGAGTAATTGAGCTATCCTTGTCTAGATGGAAATTATGCGTTGACCCCCCATCTACTAAGATCTCCATTTAATGACCCATTATTACTCCATAGAACCCTTAATGTTGAGGGTTTTGAACTCCCTTCAATTGCGTGCAGTGAGATCGAGAGTGATCTGTCTGCCACTATGGTTTCATCATTATCATTCATCGACATCCCCTATGTGCCCTACTCCAATGGTATTGTAGTATCCTCCAATTGTTGGACTGGAGTTGGATTCTCCTTGTCCTCCACCACTAGGCACTGAAATTGCACCATATTGCACTTATGCCCAAGGTAGAACTTCTCCTCACGTCTTTTTTCCATTTCTGACAGCGTTAATCTTTTAATAGGAACCTTTGACAAAGCCGCTACAGCTGCAGCCATAGGGAGGGTTGGGATTGTTGATCCTGTCAGGTGCGGTGGTGGAAGCAGTGGTGCCAGTATAGGAGTTGCTCGATTAGGGTTTGCCACCCATCACTGAGGAAATAGTTTTTCTTCCACAAGTTCAGCCATGCTCATTGCTTCTCCCAGGGTCGTTGGCTTCAAGATATAAAGCTCCTTCTTGATCGGATCCTTGAGGCCCGAGATAAAATAGTTCAAAATATTCTCCACGGTTAACCCTCGTGTACGTGTAGATAGTACTTCGAAATGCCTCTTGTAGTCTATCACCGAAAAGTGTTGTTGCAGCTTGAAGAGCAACGCTTCGTGATTCACATAGTGTGAAGGCCCAAACCTATTTTCGATATCCAAAGCAAAGTGTTCCCACGTTGATAACCGTTGCATTACATAAAGCCATTGATACCACTGTAGTGCATCACTAGTCATATAAAATGCAGCCACCGTGAGTTTTTGGTCTGGAGGAGTATTGTGAAAAAGGAAGAACCGTTCAATCTGGAATAACCAACCTGTCACATTTTCTCCCAAAACAAAGGGTATTTCCAGTTTGGGTAGACGCATAGGAACACTGGCCGTCGTTATGCCCAGGTTGGTAGTAGCACCCTGATTTGTAGGGATTGTGGAAGAGCTTGTTGCACGTGGTGATGGTAATAATGTCGTCTATAGAGAGGCCCGTTTGTTTTTCTATGCGAACCAGAGATTGTACCAGGGCTTCATGTGATTTTTGGAGCCACTTTGTCGTAGCCACAGTGCGAGATGAATCCTCCCTTTGGCTCTGTATAGACATTGTCATCCCCTGAATATCTTGGGATACTTTCGTTCATATAGCTTGTAGATCTTGAGACACCTTGGCGAGTGCTTCTTATAGAACCTTGTATCGGATTGTCAGCTCGGCACTGTCAACAAGAGCACCAAACTATTATGTTAATAAATGGTAAAGGGATGAGAAGAAGAGGAATATAGAAGAGAAAGTTTGATTCTGAAAGTTCTACTCTTTCTTTTTATTACTATTCCTTAAATATTGCTTAAATTAGTGACCGTTACTAATACAACTATAAGTACTCATGAGAATTTGTCATAATCCACTAATGCAACAACTAGGACTCCTAGGAATCAGACATAGTCCACTAATTTGGATGGTAGACGCATAGTGTGCCGACTTTGTCTTGTTGCAGAGACAGTGGTCGCGCTTGCTCCAGAGTCCAGTGCAATCTCCCCCTCGATGTTGACAAGCCTGGTTGGGCTTGGGTTTCTTGTAACGCTGGGCCTTGCATGCTTGCGTGTCGTAACACATTTCTCCAATATACGCAATATACGCAAAATAGTATCAATGAATAATAGTTAGGTGTAAAGGATCATGAAAATCACTAGCAAGTCTTCATATGCAGTCCAACAACAAGATGAATAAGAACCCTAATAAGAAATGACTAAAATTTCTAAAATATTAAATTATATTCGAATTTCAAGAATGTAAATAAGATTTATTCCATTAATTCGTAATATATGGGATGAATTTTATATTTGGATTTGGAGCGTTACATACACACACAATCATCCAAGTATGGGTACCCGTCACACCCATCCACCCTTCCCTTGTTTCCTCCATGCTTTCGGCCGATACTGGTCAAACAAAGCTAGACCAAGTTACCGTCGCCGTCCGGTTGTTAACCGGCGAAGAAGATGACAGGTTGTCATTTCAATTTGTGTACAATAGGGATATACTAAATAGCTAGCTAGAACAGATTTCTTGGTTGCAGCTACAGACTGTACTGTTGCTTATGTTTCCCTTAGTAGTTTACGAGATGGAGCCCATGAAAGAATATTGACGCACGTTTAATCCAATGCAATTATTGCAAAACCCTCTTGACGTACGAGTGTGGATTTATAAATAGGTGCAAGCAGGTGCACCTGGGAAACCCATAACCTGCTCAAAACTGCTTTGCAAGCAATGAAAATGAAACCGATAAGCTTGGAATTGTTGCTGTTTTTCCTCTCTTGCTACGTCTTGGCTCTTCTTCCATTTTCATGCAATGCCAACCAGGGCAAATACCTCCGCGAGTTCATAAAATCTCGCAGATCAAGCAACCATCCTCGTGCTGCTTCTGAGCCAAGGGAAGAACTTCACAGAGGGAGTCCTTTACCTCCTGTATATGTTGGGAGACAGAATGGATTGATGGAAGCAGACAAGATTGATGGTTTACCAGGACAACCTGAGGGAGTGGATTTTGACCAGTATGCTGGCTATGTTACTGTGGATCCCAAGAACGGAAGAGCTCTGTTTTATTATTTTGTCGAGTCTCCTCAGGATTCTTCCACCAAACCGCTGGTGTTATGGCTCAATGGAGGTAAGATTAAGCTGTTCCTTCCTGCTTTTTTTTAAAAAATTTATTCGAAGAATTTTACAGAAACCAACAACATCAGATACAGCCAGGTAAAACGAATAGAATGAACCAAGCCATCTTCGGAATCCTGATGATTGAAAAGCACTATAATTGAGAATAAGCATTGAGATATCCCAATCCTGAAAAAAACAAACGAGTTTGCCCCTGGCGAAGTAGCTCAAACCACCTCAACCACTGTTTCAGAAACCATCTACAATCATCTACCCATTTTTCCAACTACAGGTATGAATAGAAAAAACAAGTCATTTGACAGATCAGATTAGAGGCCACAGTTTCCTGTCAACATCTTTAATTAATTAACCTGTTGCCATAATAAGAGTTAGTGCGCTGCCAGGTTAATAGCCATTGATAGTGTTTAGATGGTTAGTGCTATTATGCACAAACTAAGTTATAAGAGTACGACCACTTCGCTTGTCAAGGAGAAGTCCCCGGGCCCCTTGAGGAGCAAGAGCCTCTGCTTCGATGGTCTTGAAACTCTGTGGACAATTCCTGCAAAACTTTTAAGATAATTACACGCTTTTGTGTCATGTCCTCTGGATGAAACCATGTTTCTTTCCAGCTTCAGATCATCCAAATTGCATATTGAACCGGAGTTTCTCAAGCTGTTTTATCATAAAGTTGTTATCTCAACCTGTACTGTACAGTTAACCCTTACAAGTTAAATGTCGAATGATCTTGTACCACTCAGGGCCAGGATGCTCATCGCTTGGGTATGGAGCTATGGAAGAACTGGGACCTTTCAGAGTCAACAGTGACGGAAAAACACTCTACAGAAATGAGTACGCATGGAACAATGGTAAAGTACAAGACTAGCTACACAATCCTCCACATTCGAATCTGTTTGATTCTTAATAATGATCTGAAACAAAAAAAAAACTGGCAGTTGCTAATGTCATCTTCTTGGAATCCCCGGCTGGAGTTGGGTTTTCGTATTCAAACACGTCCTCCGATTATATCACCGGGGACAAGAAGACAGCCGAGGACTCTTACACATTTCTGGTGAACTGGCTGGAAAGGTTTCCGCAGTACAAAACTCGAGACTTTTACATAACAGGAGAAAGCTATGCTGGTCATTACGTTCCACAGCTTGCATCCACAATTCTATCATATAATGCAAATGGAAATCAAACTACCATCAATCTTAAGGGAATTGCTGTGAGTTTATATATTGCATTCCCTAACTCTCTTCTTACCTTCATAAGCTAAATCATTGTTTTGATGACTTGTGACAGATTGGGAATGCCTGGATAGACGACAACACAGGCTTAAAAGGGTCGTGTGATTTTTACTGGACGCATGCACTGAATTCTGATGAAACATATGCAGGAATAAACAAGTTCTGTAACTTTGTTACTGGTAACTACTCAGGCTTGTGTTCAACATACCTAGACAAATCTGATGATGAAGTTGGTGAAATTGATGGCTATAATATCTATGCACCACTTTGCGATTCATCCCAAGATAAATCTGGCACTACTGGTTCGGTAAGTGGGTTCGACTAGTAAACACTCTTACCATACACAAACACAAAGTTAGAATCTAGACAGGGCAACTATAACTATTAATAAATATTTACTTAAAAAAAGAAAACTATTAATAAATATTCTCATCAGGTGAAAGATGCAGACTTTGACCCCTGCTCCGACTATTATGTGGATGCATATCTGAATCTTGCAGAGGTACAAGCAGCTCTGCATGCAAGACCAACTGCCTGGAATGCATGCGGGTATGTGTGGGTTTTAGTTAGAGATTGGACAGCAGTGTTAAAAAAGTCAGAAATCTTGGTATTATATAATACGTCTAAAACTGTTTCTTGTGTGCAGGGGGTTAGAAGCATGGACAGACAGGCCGGAAACAATTTTACCCACAATACAGCAGCTAATGGCAAGTGGCATCAGGATTTGGATTTACAGGTAAGTCATGGCAACGGACACGATATCTATATCTATATCTATATATATCTTTTCCCATTTGTTTATCTTCTTAGAAAATACGCCAACATTCAAGACGTGTAAAATGACCTGCAGCGGTGACATAGATTCTGTCGTGTCGGTGACAACATCAAGGTACGCCATAAACATCTTCAATCTCAATGTCCAGGAAGCCTGGCGCCCTTGGTACACCAGTAAAGAGGTAATAAACATATAATTCATAGAATGCATACAACCAAATGGCTAGCTAGGTTTAACTTACTTGAAGATGACTGTATCAGGTTGGAGGATATGCGGTTGGCTACAAAGGATTGGCTTTGGTCACTGTAAGAGGGGCTGGTCATACAGTTCCCAGCTACCAACCAGCGCGAGCCCTGACCATGATCTCATCTTTCCTTGATGGAAAACTGCCTCCTTCCTCCAAAGCCTAGGTTTATGACCATCAACAGCCACTCCCATCGTGACGTTATGATTTATCTCACTATATTGAAAATCTCATCCCCAAAATTTGGTATGTACGTTACGAAGAGCTGTTGAATAATTATAATGAACTAATAGTACCTCTCAGCCTGGGAACCATAAATTATATGTGCGTGAATCCATCACCGTCTTCCCACTGACCTCGACCATGCCTACCGTCCTATACAGTGTGAATGAACAGAGAATTATCTACTAACCTGAATCTCCGAGTGAAAACACATCTGGAACTATCCCGTTGGTAAGTTTGATCTTCTCCACCTTAGTATTTCATGAAGAGAAGATAATGCTTTACTGCTATATGCACACAGGCATAACATAAACCCTCTTGCTCCAGAAACAGCAAACCCCTGCACTAATACCAAACCGCAATGCACAACGAATGCTTCTACATTTAAGTCAACCATCCTTCTTTTCATCGAATCCTTAGGTGGTACAAGAATCCAATTCCATATTCCTCCATTAGCAAGTCTTAAGATATACAGTTATATAAAAGTATACATTCCAATGGAATGGACCGAAGTGATCAAAGCTGTTCAAGAGGCGCAGATGATGCCACTCTCGTGTTCATTTATATTGCATTAAGCTATTAATTGAGTTAAAATAGTCAATGGAATGCGATACAAGTGGATATACAAGTTGAGAGCCTTTTTGGCAATACTATCTCAATACCTTTCCTTCCCACTATTTTCATCTCAATAGCCCTTTTTCATAAGCTGAAAGGAGAACTATGTCAACAGGATTTGGTCCCTTCAAATATCAGAATTTTTTCACCTCTGCTGCTCCAAAAGAATCTCATGCCAGCCCTTCTAAACATTTTCACAATCCTCGGATAGCTGCCCCAGTCTTTTGTTTCTGGTTTCTTTTCTGGTCGCCAAGACCTTCAGTGAAAATTGGAGCAATAGCCCCGTCTTCTATAAAGGGAGACTAACATTTGAAGGCGTAAAACAATTTTCACTCTTCCTCAGGACGAAAAGAAAAGCAACTTCTTGAATCATTATGTGCTCTCAAGGCTTCAAGGATGCTACCTACCCAACTGACATGAGAAAAAGACAGATTGGTGGATGTGGGAGACAAAGGCCAAGAGATAAAATTGGTTGTTTTCTTAAAGCTCATCACATTATAAGATCTGAACACCAGCCAGATATTAATGTGAAAGTTATCTTACAGATCTAACATACGGTAGTGGATCACATACAAAAGAAATTCTTTTCCAAAACCATTTTATGAAAAAAATCAATGAACCAGGATTTACCCTTCCAGACCAGGATGCATAGGGTGGTACACATTTTTGAAGCCCAATTTTCTTGCAGCTGAAGCAGTTGTTTCACCAATACAGGCCACTGAATTGTTCCACTGCTTCAATTCTGAAATTAGATTGGCCCAGACCCTGTCGCAATGAAATATCATGATCTAATATTAAGAATCAAACTATTAAAAATGATGTCAATACACTAAGAGTAGGAGCAAGGGTAGAGAGGTTCTTATCATATCTTTGTAGTCTAACGAGAAAGTAGAGATTCAAATATCCTTTCTTACATAAGAACATTAAAACGTAAACAAGGTAGTACAACCAAACAAAGTGCAGACAACATAGAGAGTAGGTCGGTGTGGCAGTAGAAGCAGCATGTTCAACTCAAGAATGTTCTCTCTTCGAGAGACTTGTTGAATTCCAGCCTCCTCCCCACCACCTTTCTATTCTTTCCAGGTCTCGGCACGCATTTTAATTTTCCCAGGTCAAATAATTATCACTCATAAGAAAAATGCAGGTGAGCAGTTACCTGATTGCAGAAGGTGATGCAACTGCTACAACAGGAGCAGTAAGTGCCTGCTTTAGAACCATTTGATCAACATAATTAACCGGTACCTGAAAAAAGTCAATATAAATGAGCACACCAATCTATTTTGTCACATAACAGCAATGAAAAAGTCACAAACAGAAACAGCACAATTGCACATGTGTAACAGGTGGGAACCAAATATACCTAAGTTGCACTTTATAGGTAACAAGAACAAGAGCAAATGCCAATCTATGGGATATTCATTTTTTAATAGCCAAAGAAAAGCCTAAGAAACTTGCAACATCCAAGGATGTACTAGAAACAAAGCAAGAAGATCCCATGCTGATATACCCAGGGCATAAAAGGAGTATAGTTAGGTTTCTATATCATGAGCCACCTTACAAGTTTCTCTGTCCTGGGCTTAATACCATACCTACATAAGATGTATAGAGATTAAAATGCTAGTACTTACAGTTGTATATGTGTTTAACCTCACAACTTCAAAACCACGAGTAGACAGACCTTCCTCTGTAACATGTGGAAGATAAAATATTAGAGATGTATCTTTTGTTTAATTATATATGACGTGAGAACTTTTGTAAGAAAAATTCAATGGTGATAAATAGCCAATGTTAGAACTGTGTTTGCATGTTCCTGTGCCTCACAGGAGTTTATTCCAAAACTCTACCCGTGACAATTTTCATATAAATAGATAGAACAAAATCAGTTATAGGAGTGAAAATTTTCCTGACATCGACCATCCAAGACAACAATGGCAAGGCTATGACATGGATCATGATGCGCAAAGATAAGTGATGTCAGGACCAATTGCTCAAATTAAGAAAGCAATTGGTTCCTGGTGCATGCTGTTTCGAGTCACCCACCCCATCACTACTTCATACTTCTCCTGACTCTTAAGAGTTTAAGTTAAAAGAAATGTATGAGAAATAAATTTGTTTCAAAAACATGAAACTGTCATCCAGAGCTAAAACCAAACAAAAATAGCATGCTTATTTGAATTGAAAACGTATAATAGGTCAATATTAGATACCAATCTCATTGCTTGCTTTTGTAGAAGCTGGATACAAGACAGTGCACCGTTTGTCCCCACACTTTGGAAGCTCTGATGCAAGCACCTTGCCGGTTGCTGACGAGGAAAAGAATTCAAGCAGAAAGAAACATCCGACATTTGTAGAAACAAACAATGGCTATACTTGCTCACTGAAAAATATCCTAACGTAAGAGAACTATTATTACCCATATGATAACCACAAATAGGAAAACCTTGTTTGATCCTGCAGACTCATGACTCATATGCCAAAGTAAAACAGAAAGTAAAAAGATACAATCACACTGAACAGCTATGCATGTATACCAATGCCATAATGTGCCTTTCATCAACACATCACCCTACTGGAATTTCCAAAAGAAATCCAACAAATTCAAAGACATGCAAGCATTAGTTAGCAAAACTAGTAAGAAACCAAGTGAAGCATAACAGGAACAGGAACTGGATGCAGACTAGAAGTCCTAAAAATTTGGTACGTATAAAAGTTCAATCCCAAGAATATTTAAGAGCAACAATATGAATCATAACACACAGGCATAAATAATACCTTTTGATGGTGTAAAGGCAAGATCGAGTAATCGAACTGATGATTGCAGTACGTCTTTAAATATGCTTGCTGTTCCAGCTCCTACAACCCCAACCTTAACATTTGGGGATCCAGCTTCCCTAAAGACCAAGATGAAGATCAAGTTTATGCATCCACTTTAGTTTTATTTCAGAGAAGATAAACATGAATGAATTGTTACTATAAAAACAAGGATAAAATCTTCATGTAATTTAGGATTAAAATCAATTGTGGCCCACTTTCAATGTAATTAATAGGCAGTTAACATTGTTTATGAAACTTACATATCCAGCAACCCATAATAAGAATACTGACCACAAGAAAAGAGGGGGAAAAGCTAAAAAAATGGAATAAAAGAAAAAAATTGAGGATTGGGAAATATGTTAGGACCCAAGTACTTACTTCCATGCCTCCAGAAAGACTGCACCAGCTTCAGGGGAAGTAATGACAATCCAGTCAAATGCTGTTTCTGGAAACGTCATTTTAACAAAATAAAAAGCAAACGAAAAATATTATGCAGCTCTCCAAAAAAATGTGTTCATTGAGGAATAAAACATGATTCAACAAAGACAACATTGACTAAAGCAAAAAAGATTAATAGTCATAACCAAAAACACATTAAAAGCTTGCACTCTGAGCATCTGGTACTTGAAAAACTCAGCACAACTCAAAAAAGGAGGAATTCAGACTGTTCGTCTGAAATAAAAGTTATATGTGCAGGTTCAGTCAGCAGATTGCCAAGAACCTTTTAGAACCACTCAGGGCTCAAATCTCCACATCACTTCACCATGTGATCAAGATTACAAACAGGACAAAGTTCGAGAAGCAGCAGATTACAACGAGACAATAATAAGTTAGGAAGCTACCATTAAGAACGGTTGAAAGTCTTTCCGAATCAGGCCCTTGCGAGTGCTGAATTAACGGAAGCTCCAGACAACTGATCCCCGATTTCTCCTGTAAAATAAATATAAAAATAAAAGTGAAAACCAACCCCCGACTGACCCGATGTTACATCAGAAAACAAATGTTACCACAAAATTGTTTGGATACACTACAGCAGCAAACAAGAGTTTATTGACTTAAGACCTCATGCATTAGGGCCGTAACGTCATGACTAACATTTGGTAAGAATTAGAAGATTGCCATCAAAGACTTGTAAAAAGTTTATCTCTTCTACCCTCCAACTTTAGAATGAATCCTCATTTCAAACGTCTAGATCACATTACATTCCAATGGACTGAATGACAATGTTTTTCTGCATCGAATTATTGATTTTTGACCAAAATTCAATCAATAAATAGATTTGAATCAATACCTTATAACTATTAAAGAAATACGGATTCTCAAAATGGTTTTTGGTGAGCAAAACAGGCATAATGCAACCTTTCTTTACTGCATTTGATCAAACACTTTACATGAAATAACAAAAGAAAGTTGTCGCAGACATTCAACAAAGGATGCTCGAGCCAGACATTTTCTAAGAAAATCAAGTCAATGACCAAACACCCCAAAAATAAAAAGAAAATTTGAAGAGACGCAACTAGGACGAAAAGGAAAGAATGCAACAAAATTACCAGACGAGAAGTCACCACATTGACATAAAAAGGATGGAGCAAGAGGGAGAGGAAGAAGAAGAATAGAGAGAAAAGAATAAACACCAGAGCATCAATGAGCTTGCCGTTTTTGCCTCGTTCTCTGGTGACTACTACTTTCGGGTGGTCGGTGGAGTACGAAGAAGCACGAACTGCGAAGAAACGCCGAAGAAGTCGTGGGCGGGAAGAAGCAGAGGAGACTGTAAACGGAGGAGGGTGGAGGAAGAGGAGAGAGGAGGACGCGTGTGCCATTTGTGAAGTGCTAACGTGTTGGCCGGAGAGGTAGGTGCTTAGATTATGATGCCAGCTGTTACCCAATTACAATAACTATTACCTTTTTTTTCCGACTGAAAGTCTAAAATAACCTTAAAGCAATGTATCAAACCACAAATAAATCATACTTTAAACTCCAATCATAATGAGCTGTCGCTCATATATTGGCCAGCTGGGCTCTTCCGGGTTAATTAGGATTCTGTTCAGGATTTGCTGCTACTTATTTATTTATGTCAATGTCAAGAACGTAATCAACCCAAACGACATGGTTTCATGATAGCGAAGCCTCCGAATTAGGAAACTTTACTTTTTATAGAATGACTTGGTAATCATAAGAGCATGGAGGTCGGAGGGTTACAATTATTAATATATTGTCGGTGAATACCCCTCCTTTGCTCCTATCTG
This sequence comes from Passiflora organensis, assembly GCA_019739055.1. Lineage (NCBI taxonomy): Eukaryota > Viridiplantae > Streptophyta > Magnoliopsida > Malpighiales > Passifloraceae > Passiflora > Passiflora organensis. The sequence goes on along the minus strand of JAEPBF010000191.1, from coordinate 2,610,218 downwards.
CATCCCAATTACCCGACGCCGCCTCCACATCCCCGCAGGACCGACACTTCCCGCCCCGATTGGGCAGCGGAGCTACAGCCACCTGTTGATCGACATGGTGATTGGTTCGTACAGGATCTTTTGTGGGTTTTCACGTGCAGGTTGGGTTTTTCCCCAGAGTAATATTCAATTCTGGAAGAATCAAAGGTTGAGGAAGAGCCACTCATAGGATTCCACCTATCCACATTATCCATTGTCTGTACTTGGGGACCCATATAAAATATAGATAATTACCCTTTCTTCTGCAAACAATTGTAGTTCTAAACGAATGATTAATTATAATTATGTTCCTGCCAAACTACATAAGTTTATCAAAACTGGCTTGCAGAGTTCCACTCCACAAATTGGAGGGTTTTTATAGAATAATACTACAGAAGCAAATTTGCTTCTTTCTAGGAGGATAACTTTTCCAATTACCGTAGCTACATGTTTCTTTCCAGGTGACATTAGTTCAGCTTACTTGTTGTTGATGGCTGCCATAAAGGGCAGCTGCAACATACGGGTCATATGGGGGTGGTACAGCATATCCATAACCATCATATAATTGGACTCCATAATAAGGTCCACCCCAATGGTTGCCAAAGTCTGCTCTAAACTGCAATATCACGAACAGAAACAATCATGCTTTTTATTAAGAAATATGAAGCTGGCAGAAATAACAGAGCCGATCAGTAATTAAAAGGAATATGATTTCAGCACTGGCCTCTAGTCATGCTGGAACAATATCAAGTATTTATTTTCTTATTTGAAAATATATATTTCACCAAGAAAGAAAATAGAATGCAAGGAAAACAGGGAAGGCAGAAATGAAAGATGAAAGAAAGCATACCTGCTTATTTGCTGGATTGCGACCCCAAGAAAGCCGCACATTTTGCTTGCCAATTACTGTGCCATTTAGTTTCTGCAATGCCTCCTCGGCGTTGTTCCTGTCAGGATAAATGAAACACAAGGGGAAGGAACAGTGAAGTAAAAGCAAAAGGATAACGAAACATTATTTTCATTGACTTGGCAACCAGATACAAAGCAATATGATTACCTCTGTGAGAATTGCACAAAACCACATCCTTTACCAACTGGTATCTTAACGGACACAATCTCACCGTATAGGGAGAACGGTTGCTTGAGATCTTCATCCGTGACATTAGGGTCAAGCCCACCAACAAATATCTAGAAAGAGACATGGTTTTCAAAGGGAAACATGATTTTTTGCACCAGATACTGATACAAAAATAGATCATAGGAAAACTCACTGTAGTATTAACAGAATCACCATCAGATTGGAAGCCCTGGACCGAGAAACCATTTGTCACATATCCACCTAACAAAGAACACAAGGCAATGGGGAAAAAAATTCCCAATCACCAGTACAAATGAGATAAAGTTTCAAATAATATTGACTATCATTACGTGAAAATCGTTCAGCACGACATATCCGTTGAAGGTTACATCCAAATAAACTCACGGCTGATCAGGGCAAAGGTTTGCACAGCCTCTGTAACAGCCTCATCAACATTGAGAACCCAACATACACACACACACATATATATATATATATATGCAAGAGAATATAATAGCATAATTTCATGTTAACTCTGTATTGGAGGATCAAACTAGTCATAAACATAACTCCTCAAACTTGGTCCCAAAGTATGTAAAAATAATTGTTTATTTTATCTGTATTGGAGGATCAAACCATTGAACTTAGTCCTCAAATGCACTCTTTTAAATACTTTTCTAACACGACCAACTAGGAAATAAACAGTCACCACAAATAAAAAATAAGTCCAATACACAGTAAAGATGTATACATCAACAATACTAAATTTCCGTGATTTCATAACATAGCATCTTATGCATTGTCTACAACAACAATAAGTCTAATCTCAACAGGAACTCCCACGTTGCAATTATCTTACAAAGAATTCTCTCTTCCCAAGAAAAATCCAAAATAGACTTTCTTCCATCATTCATTTGGCTCATCCCAGCAGCAACAGATAACTTGCCACTAGTTTGAGTGTCCAAATGAAAGAACTGGTTATCAGCAAACACAAAGTTTTCATGTTATCATGTCCAACAGAAAAAGTATTCAACAGAACTAAAATACAAGTGAAGGATAGAGCATGAAATTGCAAACAAGAAGGAGAAAAAGAAGCAGGACGAGACATCAGACTATAAAAGCATATTAAACCATCAATGCAGTGCAAGAAATAACATGGAACATGAGGCTTGAGCAGTACAGCATGGAGTAGAAAATGGATGTCAAACAGTAAACATAAACCTAGGTGGCATGTAGAGCTGCGGAATTTGAGAGGAAAAACATTATATAAAACTTAACCTTTTTTTTTTCACAAAATATTGATAGAACAGATGCACTCAAGCCATGATCAAGCAACTCTTTGAGAAACAAGTATTTTATCGTCGGCTAAACGATTCAGAAATGTTTAGAATGGTGAGCAACTTCCGCAAAGGGGTGCAAAGAATGGTTACAAACGAGACATTAAATAAAAGCCTAAAGGACTAGACAGTAAAGTCTTGAGTAGGAGTATTACCAATACACATATTTCAGTGTGCCAGTCAATTATCCAATCAAAACTAATGTTAAAACCGAATTCAGAGGAATCAAATAATGCAGAGGTAAAAAGCAAATACCAAGCACATCTGCTCGCCATTGGTTTAAACATCTTAGAATGAACCCCTGCGGGAAAAGGGGTAAATCAAATCTATTTCTGCAACCTACATAACAATTATGCGGATTTTCACAGAAAGTTGGAAAAGTATTCAACAGGGCAGGCATAGGGCATTTGTGCATCAAGGAGAAAATATTATAGAAATTAGAACCCTATATCCATATCATGATTTCCTGAAGAGGATCATTACTTGCAACTCAAGAGTGGAAGAAATTATTATGTGAAGCCATGAAAAATCAAATTGAAATTTTAGATAATGCATGCCTGGACAGGCAGTAGAATTAGCAATACCTTGTTGCGGATATCCAGAGGATTTCCTGGGTGTTGCAGCACCAATGCGCATGGGCCTACTTGAACAATAGGCACCATTCATTTCAGTCATGGCCTGAGACCTTTCACTTTCATCTCCAAATCGCACAAAACCGTATCCTTTTGAACGACCAGTATTAGCATCAAATACGACTTTTGCAGCTTTAACAGATGGATATTTACTAGCAAAAGTTTCATGCAATAAACTATCAGTAACATCTGCAGCTAAATCTCCAACAAAAATAGAAAGATCAGGAGCATTATCTAATTTCTTGTCACCCATGCTAAATGTTGCCCAGTTAAGACGAAAGGGCTGGTCTGTATTAGGCATCAAAATGCCAGTATAGTTCTGTATCACTTCCTCAGCGGTTGCATGCGTGAAAAATTCCACAAAACCGTATCCCTCGGGCAAACCAGTCTGCTTATTGCGAATAAGCTTAACGGAAGCAATCTGTGGAATGAATGGAATTGGGTGTATGTTATACACCAAAAGTAACCATCAAGCACAGAGGAAAAAAAACAACAAAGAAGTCCGTATTAAAATTTCTGATTCTTTCTATTCTCTTAAAAAGAAAAGAATTTCTGATTCACAAAAAAGCACAGTAGATTTGACATTTAAAAAAATAAAAAGAAAAGTAACTTTTCCAGTTCTGCATTAGAATTTCTGATTCTTTTTATTCTGTTAAACAACAAAGAAGTAAATGCTGTTCTTTTAGAAAAACACTTTTAAGATTCTTTAACAACAGATACACTTACAAATACGTAAATTTCATTGTTCAAAAGTTTCCATTCATGACACCTCCATAAATGAGAACAAGCACTTACCACATCCAATCACAATTCAAGAACCAAAGATGAGAGATAATATTCAATTACAACATTACTCGTAAGCAATCCGTACATCCACGTCGGCATACTAAACATGCACCATGTAACAAAACAAACACACAACGTGGAGAAGTTTCTTCGTTTCTCGTTTAAATAGCTTGTCTTTTTACCTCGCCAGTGGAAGCAAAGCAACTATGGAGGTAATTCTCGTCCATCCAGTGATGCAAATCACCGATCCAAATTGTCTTATTTTCCCCACTACCACCCTGACTTTGTTGTTGGTGCTGAACGTGCGGGAGGTGGTACTGGTGGTGGTAGGCGGCGGCGGCGGCAGCCATGTAGTGCTGCGGCGTCGGAGGATGTGGAGCGGCGTAATGTGCTGGCATCAGTTGGTGCTGCATTACCATTGCCGCCGGCCCCGGGTACGGCATCGCCATCCACTGTTGTGCCCGAGGAGGAGTCGGTTGAGGCCGTTGACTCTGCTGATGCTCCTGGGGTTGTTGTTGCTGCTCCTGCAGTTGCTGTTGCGGCGGTGAAGTGACAGAATCGTAGTCGTTGGATTGCATCTTAGTTCAAAATCATCTAAAAAATAAAGTTAAGGAAGATGAAATTATTTAGACAGGAAAGGAGAGAAGTAGTGATTATTGTGAGAAGGAGAGAGAGATGAGAAACGGTTAGGCTGTGGAGGATTTACGATTAGCCTGTTGAGGAGAGAATTCATAGGCGGGTTTTGTAAACGCGGTCAGTGTTGCAACCGTCGGATCAAACGATAGAGATGAATCAAAGCCGTTGGTTTCGACAACTTTGGAAACTATACATGTGATAAAATACCTGCACCGTTTTGGGTTTCCTCTCCCGGATCCGCCGCTATATGCGGGTTTGGGTTGTCAGGATTCGTAGGTTCTTTTTTTATTATAAAGTTATTTTTTTTGTTCGAATTTTAATCTTCATCACATAACTAACCCGTCGTAAATTATATTATATTTCAAGATTAGTTTTATTGTTGACATTATGAAGGTTTTTACCTTTTTCATGATATTGAAGATTATTACAATCTAAATATCTTTTTACTATCTTTAATAATTTGAGGATTAAGAGATATTTAGTTCATAAACCAATGACCTCTAGACAACTTGTCTTGTTGAATTACATAAAAGATGCATGCACCTGTTGTAATAGTTTTTTTATATATAATTACAACCTAAATCACTTGTTTTTTAAGACAAGACCTTCTAATTCTCGAATTACTTAAAACAAAAAAGAAAAAGAAATGCCATCGAAACAAGAGATTAATGTTTTTAAATCGCTTTATTAGTACAGGAGGGAGTGGGAGCATTAATGTACGGTTCTTCACAGAGTTTTGCAAAACGTAAATACAATACCATATTTTTATAGTAATTCATATCTACAATCTATATATATATTGGGTAGATGCGGAATATGATATGATATCAGGCATCAATGCTTCTGCTCCTTAATGTGAAGAGAACCGCTGAAGGGAGCGGGATGGCCAACGCCGGGACTGTGGCCGGGTGGTGTAGGCTGAAAATCATCAAGGTCACTTTTAGGAAAGAAAGGTAGGGTTGAAAATTCTGTAGAATGACCGACGCCTGGACTGTGTCCTGGAGTTGTGGACTGAAAATCATTCTTGTAGTCATCGGGATGGATTGGAGTAGGAATACTGGTGGATTCGAGGGGTGCTGAATGGCCAGCCCCAGGGCTGTGGCCAGGTGCTGTGGGTCGAAAATCATCATCCTGTGCTTGAGTAGTGAAGGAACCAGGCATGTTGTAGCTTGAAATCAGATGGCGCCGCCGCCGCAAGCTCAAAATATTGCTGGTGCTTTCCTGTGGCCTCAGTAGCCTTGCATTAGTGGAAGTGACTGCAGAACTAAACAGCATAACAATAAGCCATGCACCGGCGTAAATGATCAGTTTCAAGTTGGCCATGGAAATTATAGTAGCAGGAGAATGAAATTAATGAGAGAGAGCTAGACGATAGGAGGATTTGAGTGACTAAAAATTGTTGCATTGGAGGATATATATAGAGTACCCCGGCCCTAGCCAATCTCGACCCAACAGGTCTGGAGATTCGTATGTGTATAATCACAAGTATAACACTGTACTTGGTTTTGTCGGAAATACATGTGATTAAAAGATATTTGGTTACATATAATTCTATAAACTTACATTCATATGTCTGAGATCAATTTCGAAAAACTGTTTTCCATGTAGAATTGAGTTTTCGCAAATTATTCTTTTACTCTATTCCTACTCTTATGAATTTGCTCAGTGCGACATTTCTGGTATGAATCCAATATTAATTTGACTTTATTTTGGCTCCTTCAATGTGCACCTAGCCAATACTACTTGCTGGACTGACTGTTTATGCATCATACTTAGCTAGAAACTCAGGGTGGGTGCATGGTCTATGTGATCTTTCCTTTAGTTGGGGAGCTCTTTCAATTGGTGCTTCTCATTTGAGGAAAAAGCAAGCTTGATAGTTGAGCCAAAGACCCTATATAGCGACCTGAGTGAAGTGATTCCAAATGAAGATGTCTGCTAGTAGAATTGCACTCAAGGGAATCGTTGCTAATTCCATGTAATGTAAAATATGCTTTGCCATGTGAAGATCTATAGATAGGCTATGATGAAGAGAATCCAGGCAGGATCAAGTGGGGCATCTACTTCTATTCTATGGTATGCACAAATATCTAATGCCAATAACGCGCATTTGCGTGTTGGGTCGTACGATTTCGCATATTATAAACTCAGTTTCAAAAGGGTAATTATTCTTCCTGACCCATCTGTATACCAAAGGCTACATAAGATACCTTCTGGATCTTGCTTCATAGAACCTAAAAAAAACTCTCAATCTTTTAAAAGTTACTTAACTGTGGAATCTTCGTAATCCGAGAGTGTGATTGAGTTAAAAATTCATATATTTTTAGAGTTCAATTATCGATCTTTTAGACCTAAACTTATCCTTTTTTCTTAGTTGATTAGTCTTGATTCCGCCTAGTATCAATACTCTAAATTTGAATTCAAATTATAAAAATATGGAAATCCGATTTTTTTTTTCTAATGAACATCAATAATTCAAGATCCTTGATGCGTGTGTAAAAGTGCTGTTAATCTTGACCACCAAGTGCATGCGCACTAAAAATTCTCACAGCATTTGCATGAAAAAGAAAGGTCTACAGCCTCCAAGACCCCACAGAGATCAACGAATGGGGCCTCAAACTCGCAACTCCACTACACAATCCTAGAAAGTGAAACGAAGGTCAAATGAAAGAAACTGATCAGTTGTTTCCTTGCCCTCCATGGTTCCGTGCTTCAGGCAGCATCTCCCTTTACATTCCACAACTCTCTGTGAATGGCGGCTCCTGAAGTTGGGGAAGTTCATTTCACCACCCAGTCCTTTCGGACCCTAGAGAATGGACAGCTATAGTTAATTGTCACAGTCACTCTCTCTTTTGTGCCAAAATGTGGGATCGAAGGGGAATCTAGCAAGCAATTAAGAGCTCTGTTTGAAACGGAAAGGCAACTAGCTAGAGCAGTCAAATCGCACTCGTTGCACCAAACAGAAGAGGAGCCATTAAGATCAAGGCATTTCCAAAAAAGAATTTGAAAATTTTTTATTTCGTTAATATCATATTAATCAATTGTCGAAAGGTCTTGATATAAAAAGTATATAAAAAAGTAATGTTAAAAATAATAAAAAATCATGATATTTCAAAGTTTTAAAAAGTAGACCGCTCATTGAATCCATAAAAGTTAACGGGTCAAAGATTTTAAGAATAACTATATATAAAACTGAAAAACTATACCGGTATATATTTATATTTTTTTTAAAGAGATAAAAATAAGTAAACATAAAAAGCAAAACAAATCTATAAGATAATAAATAAAAATTAGAATAAATAAGTTAATATTTATTGACAATTTTTGTAAAAATAAAAAAATAAATAAATCATATATATTTATTGATAATTTAGTGTAAAAGATTATGCTGCGCATCTTCGATATATGGATAGTTATTATAATGGTAAAATATTTTATTTTATCCAAAAGAAAAATCTAAAAATAAAAAAATGAAATATTGTATTTAGTATATTATTTTTATATTAAAATATACATGGATCTTTGATTAGTGCTAAAAAATTGAGAGACCAAAGTCACGAAGCATGGCAAGAAGAATAAACCACGGGGTCAGCTAACAAGAGGATGAAATAAAATCGTTGCTTCATCATAACACTTGAGGGATTCGGCAAAAAGAAGGGACTGAAAGAATGAGATGATGAATAAGAAAATAAACACTTATGCTGCGTTTGCTATGATGATTTTGTTGGTTTTAGTATTATAAACACCCAAACCAATGAGCGAATTTATATTTGTTGCATTATTAAAAAAATTTAAATTATTAAACCAATAATTTAGTAAATTATAAGAAATACGAATATGGTCTACTAATTTAAATATTACTCTTAATAAAATTCTTTAAAAAAAATTAATTTATTTGTTATTTACTATTTAAATCTGAAATTATACACATTCTGTGTTAAGAAAGAAAAGTCATTCTATTTGCAAGATATATCACAATAGCTCACTTATTAGATATGATATGCTGAAATCAGGATTCATTATGAAATTGATTTATTCTGTAATTAATGTAACCGTAATTATAGTTGATAGTCATATATGTATCTGTATATATATCTGTACTCATTCTTGTAATTTTGACAAGTGAAATACAAGTTATTTTCTCCATTCTCCACCCTTACTGTTTTTTACATGGTAGCGGAGCGGGTTCTCACAAAAATGGCTGAGACTGTTTCTTCTTCTATTGTTGATGCTAACCAAAACACCATGATAAGCATTTCGTCAATCTCGAATCCCACCTCGCCTTTTTTTATTTCCAACTCAGATAATCCAAACATGGCTATTAGCTCTGTGATTTTGACAGGAGATAATTTTAATGGATGAGAGGTGTCTCTTACTCGAGCATTAAAAGCGAAAATGAAGATGGGTTTTGTTAATGGTTCTATCAAGAAATCTGGATTGGAGCCAGCTATGATAAAGATCTGGGATCGATGCGATTCTTATGTGATGGGGTGGATTTTGGCCTCTGTAAACCCAAGAATCAGACAGACCATTCTTTATGTGCAGTCTTCCAAAGATATGCTTGATATCTTAAGACAACGATATGCACGAAAGAATGCTCCTCGTATTTATCAATCGAGGAAAGAGCTGCAAACTCTGCAGCAAGGTACCATGACTGTGACTGATTATTTCAATACTCTGCAAGGAAAGTGGGATGAGCTTATGATTTTTTCTCCCAAATCTAAGTGCACGTGTGCAGATGACATTGAGATGAGAAAGTACAAGGAGGAGAAGAGAGTTTATCATTTTTTGATGGGATTAGACAACCAACGTTTCGGGGTTGTGAGGTCTCAAATACTTAATACGGATCCATTACCAAGCCTTAATAGCGTCCTTGGCAGCATTTTGCAAGAAGAAAGTCATTTGGTAGTTTCAAATGAACAAGAAAATGACATCGAGGTTGCAGCAGCGATGACAGTTTTTCCCAAATTTCGGAGGAAAAGTCCAATTGTTTGTGACTATTGTGGTGACAGCGGACATAAAAATGCCACTTGTTGGAAGCTATATGGAAAACCTTCAGATCGTGTCACTGGAAAGAAAACTTGGGATAAAGGTGCTGCAGAAAAGAAAATTAGCAAAGGTTCTGCGAACCAAGTTATTGTAGAACAAGGTGACGACAAGCAATATGAAGAAGGTCTTGCTTTAGTAGCAAGTCATAGGAAATTATCAGCCACGTCCAAAGAGAATGAAGAAGACCGTGATGGTAGTTTCAAAAATATGGCTAAGAAGCTGATTCACATGTTAGAAGAATCAAGGGGAGAATCTAGCGAGGATATGAGTGGTAAGCAAAAGTTTATAGATGTTAATTGGATCATTGATAGTGGAGCAAGTCACCATATGACTTCAAATCTGAGACAATTATCCAATTTACGGCTGCTCGACCGACCAGTAAATGTGACTCTACCCGATGGAAGCACTTATTTGGCAACGCATGAAGGAGATATGGCTATATCTAGAGATTTGATTCTTACAAAAATTCTCTATATCCCAGATTTCAAGTGTCACCTTATCTCTGTACCACAACTCACTAAAGCTCATAATTTAACTGTGACGTATGACTCTGTCTCTTGCCACATACAGGACCCAATAAAGAAGAAGAAGATTGGTGTGGGTAAACTACGATCTGGGGTTTATTTCTTGGAGCTTGAGGCGACAGGGGTTGCAGCTGCAAGCGTGACTAATGTAGGAGCTGATCTTTGGCATCATCGATTGGGGCATCCTTCAATGAGAAAGATTTTCTTATTACCTTTTTCAAATAAATCTGAATCTATTTCAGATGTACCATGTGACACATGTCACCTATCAAAACAAATAAGAGCCCCTTTTTCAAAAAGTCTGAGTCGTGCTGATAAACCTTTTGGCTTAATACACTGTGATTTATGGGGAAAGTATAACACAAAATCTTTTTCTGGTGCACATTACTTCTTATGTATTATGGATGACTTCTCTCGGGCAACATGGGTATATTTATTGAAAGAGAAAAGAGACGTGGCAAGCAAAATCAGACGATTTGTAAGTATGGTGCATACTCAATTTGATTCTCATATTCAGAAAATCAGAACAGATAATGGTGTAGAGTTTACATGTCTAAGAGATTATTTCTTGGATATCGGAATTGTGCATGAAAAAACAATTCCATATACTCCTCAACAAAACGGAAGAGCAGAGAGAAAAAATCGTCATATATTGGATGTGGCAAGAGCTTTAAGATTTGAGGCTGGTTTGGATATTGGTTTTTGGGGAGATTGTGTTTTGACAGCTTGTCATCTTATCAATCGTACGCCGAGCTTGGTGCTTGATGGCAAGACCCCTTATGAGCTCCTCTTCAATCATCCACCAACCTACTCTCACTTACGTGTTTTCGGCTGTCTTCGTTATGCTCATATGCATAATAGAATCAAGGATAAATTTGATGCACGATCCACTCGTTGTATATTCCTTGGATACTCACAAGATCAAAAGGGGTGGCGGATGTATGAAATCGCAACACGTAAGATCTTTGTCTCACGAAATGTGATTTTTTATGAATCTATTTTCCTTTCAGGCTTCAAGATGTACCTGAACGTAACACTTCATCAAGTCTTGTGAATAAGGAGCATCCAAATCTTAATGATTCTTTCCATCACTCACACGATTCTCTACAGCATCTTGGAATTAATGAGGATTTTTTTCAGCAATCCTGTGAAGGCAGTGACGTGCAACATCAACAATATTTAATTCCAGAGTCTCCTAATTCCATCCATGTTGAGTCAACACAAAATCCTTATATTAATTCTCCTCCTATCTCGGCTTCAGATCAAGATCATTCCATACATCACAGAGTTTTAAATTCGGATGATTCCAGACCAATATCCATGCATGATGTTGCTGATAATTATTATGATAATGTTTCCAATTGTGATGGCGATACTCTATTGTCAGATAAATCAGGAGAATTTTCAAAAAATATTGCAGACAGTTGCAAGAATCATTCGTCGGAGGATCCTGCATTTATTTTGGAAGATTCTTTGATATCTAATCACGAGGAAGCTATCTCTTCTGCTCCTTTATTAGAGGATAATTTTTTGGACTCCATTTCTTCATATCAAAGACCCACATGTGTTAGAAGGCCCCCTTCTTACTTACGTGATTTTATTTGGCAAAAACAGATATCAAATTCAGCTGATTCTTCTTCAGCGTCTGCGGCATTTAATCATTCTATTTCTTATGATATTTTCTCTTCATCTCACAAAGCGTTCTTGAGTGCTATTACCTCAGGTCATGAGCCTACCACCTATTTTGAAGCTGCGCAACATCCTCAGTGGCAAGAAGCCATGAATTCTGAAATACAAGCTTTAGAAGACAATGCAACATGGACTTATGATTTTCTGTCGCCGGACAAGAAGCCCGCCCAATCTCGTTGGGTCTATAAAATAAAGTATCAGGCTGATGGTTCTATTGAAAGATACAAAGCTCTCCTTGTTGCCAAAGGATACTCACAGGACCAGGGGGAGGATTTCACTGAAACTTTTGCACCTGTAACTAAATTGACTACAGTTCGATGTGTTTTGGCTATAGCTTCTCAAAAAAATTGGCCACTCTTCCAACTTGATGTCAATAACGCTTTTTTGCATGGAGATCTTGAAGAGGATATCTATATGGTTCCCCCTCCGGGTATTAAAACACCAAAGCCGGGTCAATTTTGCAAGCTCCAAAAATCATTATATGGATTACGTCAAGCAGGAAGAAACTGGTTTACCAAGCTATCCACCACCGTTCAAAGTTTTGGTTTTACTCAACATTTGGCTGAACAATCACTCTTTGTGCGACTATATAGAGACACATTCATGGTACTTTTGATTTATGTTGATGATATCGTACTAACAGGAAACAATGTGCAAGAATGTGAAAAGGTCAAAGAGTATCTAAACCAACAATTTCGAATCAAGGATCTTGGAAATCTGAAATATTTTCTCGGTATTGAGGTAGTCAGATCGAAGAAAGGAATCTTTTTGTCACAGAGAAAATATACGCTCAATATTATAAATGAGTGTAAGATGTCTGGAGCCAAAACATGTTCATTCCCTATGGAACAACAACAACATCTAGCAACTGATTCTAGTAACTTCATGAAGGATCCCGGAAGGTATAGAAGATTAATTGGTAGATTGTTGTATTTAACAATCACTAGACCCGAGATAACCTATGTTGTCCACATTTTAAGCCAATTTATGCAAACCCCAAGGGAGAAACATTGGGAGGCAGCAATCAGAATTGTGAGATATCTAAAGACCAATATTGGTTTGGGGATACTTCTACCAAAGAACGATGATGAATTAAAATTAGTTGGATATTGTGATGCTAATTGGGCAAGTTGTCCAACGACTAGAAGATCAATTACTGGATATTTTGTCACACTTGGAGGTGCACTGATTTCTTGGAAATCTAAGAAACAGGCAACAGTATCGAGATCTTCAACTGAGTCTAAATACCGGGCCATGGCAAGTGCAGTTTGTGAGTTGATATGGTTGAAGGAGCTTCTTAGCTTTCTCAGGGTGGATACTGGTACAGCCATTTTATACAGTGATAGTAAATCAGCTCTACAAATTGCAGCCAATCCTATCTTTCATGAACGCACAAAACATATTGAGGTGGATTGTCACTTTGTTCGAGAAAAAATTCAAGGAAAAGACATAACAACTGCATACATGTCAACACACAAACAAGTTGCTGATATTTTTACAAAAGCCCTTGGACAAGATCAATTCAAATATCTTACATACAAGATGGGTGTGCAAGATTTACACACTCCAACTTGAGGGGGAGTGTTAAGAAAGGAAAGTCATTCTATTTGCAAGATATATCACAACAGCTCACTGATTAGATATGATATGCTGAAATCAAGATTCATTATGAAATTGATTTATTCTGTAATTAATGTAACCGTAATTATAGTTGATAGTCATATATGTATCTGTATATATATCTGTACTCATTCTTGTAATTTCGACAAGTGAAATACAAGTTATTTTCTCCTTTCTCCACCCTTACTGTTTTTTACATTCTGTCTCTCTTAAGTATATTAATGTTTTCAACACAACTCTTGAAACTTGTTTTCCTTTTTCTTTTCTTACCAAATAATTTATATAATATAAAAAAGAGATTATTAAAATATATATATTTTTAAAAAATTCACATTATCTAGAATTTTTGTTGAAAACACACAAAATAGAATGATGTGAACAATTGAGGGAGCCGGGTGATAGAACAAACCAGGATGGTGTGAGGATTGCTAGGTTTTAAATTAATCAATGATAATATTGAAATTATACATATAAAATCAAAACCAATAATATTTAATGTGATTTTTGTACTAAATGTGGAATTGATTTAAACATTGAACAAAACTAACAAAACCAACAATAATAATTTTTTCTATCCAATGCAACATTAAAATCTAGATAAAAGATGTTTTGTATTTTGTTTAGTTTGTCTTTAAAAATTTTTATCTTCTTCAAATTTATTTAAAAAAATTATTCAAACTAGTTAAACGTATGTCCAAAATAATTGCTTTTTTTAAATTTAGCTTGATCAACCGATTTTATCCGGTTTTCAGTGATATAAAATTAAAAAATTATTTAAACCGAATTGGTTTCCCGTTTTGATTTAACGGTCAGTCCGGTATAATTTTAACGGGTAGCTTTTAGGTGTTCTGGGTGTATCAAGTCACTTTTGTTCCACCTAGACACAAATATTTTTTTATAATTTCCAATCAGTCCACCTAAGCATAATGACAAGTAAAGTTGCAATGATAATTTTGTCATTATTATGTGTCAGGCTGTTGCGTCATTTTTTTTAATGTCTCTCTATTCTCTCTGTCATTTTTCCTTTTTTATTCTTATTTTTCTTATCTATTTATTTTTTATTATTATTTTGACATCATGAGCATAACACTAGGAATGTATCAAAGAACATATCTGTATACATATGCCTTGTGAAAATATAGATATGTGACAAAGGTCATATATGTATACATATATATGTTAAAAATATGAATGTACCATATTAATTCTCTATTACTTCTTACTTTGGAAGCATTAGGTATTAATATAACATCACATGCATAACATAGTCTGTGTTTATATAGGATTCATAGTCTGTCATACCTAAAGAACATGTGAACTAGGGAAGTTAGGTCTACATCACATGTGTCACATATTCTATGTAATGTAGGGTTCATAGTTTGTCATACATACAAAACATGTAAAGTAGGAAAGTTGGGTCTACATCAGATACGTCAGACACTATATGTCATACAAAGTTTGTAATCTGATTATAATAGTCTATTATAACTAGATTACACACTTGTATGACATACCGTGTGTGACATATATGATATAAATCCAATCTCCCAGGTTGATATGTTCTGTATGTATCAAATAAACCCTACATAACTAAGGATATGTGACACTTTTGATGTTATATTAATGGCTATTTCAAAACTAAGAACTAATATGGATATAATAGAGAATGTTATGTTGATAATGTCACACTCATAATATACACAGACATGCTCTTTGATATATTTTTCATGATGTCAGAATAATAATAATAAATAAAGATATAAGAGAAGTAAGAATAAAAAAAAAGACAGAGAGAGGAGAGAGATATTAAAGAAAGTGACGCTGATAGCTTGACACATAATAATAATAAATTTTGAGACAAAATTATCCTTGCAATTTTACATTTCATTATGCTTAGGTGGAGATGATTGAAAATTATAAAAAAATATTTATGCCTGGTCAAAATAAAAGTGACTTACCTTAAAGCTATCCCAGTTTTAACAACCTTTATTTTTTTCCTTTTCTGAAGTAACAATTAGAATTTTAACTTTTCGGGCCTACTGATTTATTTTGATATCCAACTATTTCTGTCGAACTGGGTTAAAATTCTGGGCCCATTCAGTTTCTTTAGGCTTTATATTTTCAAGAAACTTCGGCCCTTCCGTCATAAACTAACCATAAAAAAAAAGAGAAAAGAAACAAAGATTCAATTCTATCTCAAAAGTATCGCAACCGATAAAAAGCTTAACTTCTGAAGGGGGCCAACGGCACTTCAGAATCTCTACGCAGAAGGAGCGCAGTGCGCGTTTCCAAGTACCCAGGCTCTCTTTGGTTGCAGTGGGACTAGAATCGAAATTAATGTTGGTATAAAAAAATATAAAATATTATATTTTAATATTTTAATATTAAAGTAAAATTTATTATTATAAAATTATTTTTATTTTTAACTTTAATTCAGATAAACCAAATGAATCCCAAACTACTTATCAATCCATTTATTACAAAACAATGACATAAAAGCGAATGGTCCAATCCATTTGTCTAACCTTATTTTTAAATAAAAGGTATTTTTATTCGATTATAAAATTAATTTATAAATTTTAATATTAAATTCGAAATTGATTTCTAGATTGATCCGTATGATTCTGAGAAGTCAAAGTTGGTTGGCGAGAAATCAACGATTAATCAAAGTTATTACGTGCAACTAACATATGTCCCACACCAATGAGAAGAAAGAAAAAGCCGGCGACTCGCCGAGATCATGCTTTTATGCGTCACGTGTACCATTCCAATCCATAACGGTACTTTTATATTCTTTCATTTATTTTATTTTTCTTCACATGCACGCATTTACCGTTTTCTAATTATAACAAATCCGTCTCGTGTCTTAGGTAAGTATATCTTTGAAAATTGTTCCTCTTTTATCAGTTGTGCTCTCTGAACAGGTACGCGTGTTTTGTTAAGTCTTTTTTTTTTTTACATTTCAAGGTCGGTTTCCGGAACAAGTGTCCTGATGTCTTGTTTACTGTCGAGGTTGCAAAACAGTATTATATGATGTCTTGTGCGGGTTCTGTAATTAAGTTCAGTTTTTAGTTGATTACTTGTGTTTTAATAACTGCAAGAACATGTGGTGTCGTGTTTTCCTGATTCTTTGCTGTTGTAATGAAGCAGGGTAAAGAAGATTCTGGTTGTGGTGTGAGTGTGGAGATTGGTTTTGGGCGTTGAATTGGTTGTGGTGAGGCGGGGGGGAGTAAAGTAGTAGAGGAGAGATTGTTGAGGATTGGGAACATGGGAAGTGTTAAGCAGCAACCGGGTTTGTTAGAAACCCTAAGAATGGATAGGGTGAGGACCATTTTGACGCATACCTATCCTTACCCGCACGAGCATTCGCGCCACGCTATCATTGCCGTAGTTGTGGGTTGCCTCTTTTTTATTTCGTCGGATAATATGCACACTCTTATAGAGAAGCTTGACAACAACATTAAATGGTGGTCTATGTATGCTTGCTTGCTTGGCTTCTTTTATTTCTTTTCGTCCCCGTTTCTGGGGAAGACTATCAGACCCAGTTATTCTAATTTCAGCCGATGGTACGTGTTTGGAACCGTGGCGAATCTTTTATTTTCATTTGTTGTTCTGTGTGCAATTAGTTAGTGTGGTTCGTGATTGTGGCTGATTTGAGATGTGATTTTGCAGGTATATAGTTTGGATATTAGTTGCAGCTTTATATCATCTTCCTAGTTTTCAGTCGATGGGTCTCGATCTGAGGATGAATTTATCCTTGTTTTTGACGATATATATATCTTCCATTTTGTTTCTCCTTGTCTTCCACATTGTGTTTATTGGTTTGTGGTATATCGGTCTTGTTTCTCGTGTTGCTGGAAGGAGGCCTGCGATCTTGACTATCCTTCAGAATTGTGCAGTAAGTGCTGGAATTATCTTCCGCTTTTGCAAATTGTGTACTATAATTTTGGTTAAATGCAGTTATAGATCCTTGCTCTCATAACCATATTCTTCTATTAGGTTATCAGTATAGCCTGCTGTGTATTTTATAGCCATTGTGGTAATCTTGCTATTGCTAGAGAGAAGCCACTTGATCGAAGGACTTCTCGTTGGTTCTCTTCTTTTTGGAAGAAAGAAGAGCGAAACGCATGGATCACTACTTTTATTCGCATGAATGAGTTCAAAGATAAGGTCTGCTCTTCTTGGTTTGCTCCTGTTGGGTCAGCAAGTGATTATCCATTACTGTCCAAGTGGGTTATTTATGGTCAGGTAGGATATGTGTTATTTTTTCAAATTTTCTTATCCTTCTAACTTTCTATGTACAATTCCTTGTTTTATTCTTTTCATTTTGTCCTCCTCCCTCTCCAAATTGCAGTTAGGTTGCAGTGGAAATTCGTGTGCAGCGTCTGATGAGATCTCTCCCATATATTCACTGTGGGCAACATTTATAGGCATCTATATCGCGAATTACGTGGTTGAAAGATCAACGGGGTCAGTGACAATATCTTGTTTGAATTTTGGATGAATTAAAATTTTCCAAATTAGTAGTTTTGGAATATAATGCTTGAATGCTCTTTTTGAATGATCAGAATTATCTAGCATGTACTGTTACTATCTCTTCTCTGCTGGTTTGGATTGCGAATCAATTTTTTTGCTTATTTTTTCCCATGGTTTGCTACTTGTTTTACTTCTATTGGTTGACTTGCATTCAAGTCACTTTCAGAAGAGGTTTCAATTATTCCCTAGGTGCATCTCAGTCTTTTGATTGGGTATGTCTGTTATTACTTCTTTATTGAGGTTGACTTTGTAACTCAGTTGATATGAGCTTTGTTTTCATACATTTTTCTATAATCATAAGTTACTAATACTACTTGTCTTCATCTTTTTTGGGTATAACCACCTAAGCCTGATAAATATTTGGAGTCACAGCCTGATAACCATAACCTGTAACTTCAATGTCATGATTGGGTCTGCTGTCCATTCACACTCATTTTCCAACTTATATCTTTTGGGCTTCCTGTAGAATTTTGTTTGCAAAACCGTCCTTTACAATTATTCTATTTATCTATGATTTTGCAACTCTTTGTTATAGAAAGGATCTCCTATGTTTCTTCACGACAGATTGTTGCGTCATATTTCTTAAAGATATTTTATCCCCATGGGATCACTTGATTGATCTTTTCTTTTTCCTCATTCAAAACTATTAGTAACCTGGGTAACAGAAATAGTAGCTCTTCTCTGACTCCTTGTTGTGTAGCATTGACCAAATGTTTGGCTAATTTTGCTTCTCCGTGTTCTATTTTCTTGCCTTCATCTTGTGTTCTGCCAGGAATTCAGGATAAACAAATAAACTAAGGGAAAAATAGTTGGGGATGTATTTTTAATTTAATGCCTTTTTTTTCTTTCTACTTTGAACCATCATGCAACCAATACGATTGAGTTGATCTTCATTGTTTTCCAATCTCTTTGGCCTCTATATGCATTGATCTTTTTTGATCGGCAGGTGGGCTCTTACTCACCCTTTGTCAGTTCAAGAACATGAGAACTTGAAGAAGAGGCAACTGAAGCCTGATTTCTTGGAAATGGTTCCTTGGTATTCTGGGTATGTCAGAGGAGTTGTTGAAGTTTTAACATTTTTTTCCTTGCTCTGAGTTTGCCATCATACTTGCAGGACATCAGCTGATTTATTTAAGACCGTCTTTGACCTCCTGGTATCAGTAACTGTGTTTGTTGGACGCTTTGACATGCGCATGATGCAGGTATGATTTCATTTTCCACTTGAGATTCGTTAACTTGCTCATTATTTTTTACTTTTACTGATGGAGATAAGATGATTCTCCCAATAACTAATTACTGCTGAAGATGTTTGTGACGGAACCCTGTTGTATAATTAGCATAGTTATAGTTGATTGATTAGGTTCCAAACTGTCCCGTGGTCTATTCTAGATCAATGAGTATTGTGAAAAATCTGGAAAAAATGCTAGTAACTGTTGTCCCATTAAGGGCAAGTATGCTAGTGGATAAAATGATCATTCTAGACTAGACTTTTTGTAAAAGAATTCCAAAGTGGTGGATACAGCTTTTCTTCTTTTCAATTCTCAATTTACCTCAAGTGAGGCTCAATCTCAAATCTGCCGGGTTCAGGATGAAGATTTTCCTTTTGCGTTCAGTTTGATTTTGGGCTTAAGTCTCCATGGCGGCTATGATGTAGATAAAGTCTGTTCAGGTTCATGCAGTTTTGGTCTATCTCTTCGTTTATGTTCAGCTAAACCTCACCCGATTGCTACTCTTAAGAGCTTGTAATTAGCTGCTTCTTGGCATGGCCAAACCTACGGATCTGACAGATTAAGTTTTTGAACTCTAAAGCATCTGGAGTGCCTTTATTTTTCAATAACAGTTCTTTTTGCGAAATTTTTTTTTCCAATGCTGTTTGTGAGTGGTCTTTTTTTATGATAATTCCGGAAATGGAAACCATTTGTAATTGAAAAAATTTGAACGCAGCTACTTTGCTGCAATGATTAACGCATTGAATTCCAATGTTCTTGTTGGTTCTAATAGAGTAGTACACCAAAACAATAGAGATAAATAAAGGAAGAAGATAATTTATTATTGATGAACCGAATAGGACAAAGGAAATAAATCCTTTAACAGCCAATGCTCACAATATTCTGGACAACCTTGATTTCTCTAATTCCATTATATATGGTTGATCCTGTTAGTTACTTTCCGAGATGCTCCTACTGGGCTAGTTACTCTCTTTTCCTATAACCTATTATTTCTTCTTTCTACTGTAACAACAATTGAAATTGCATGTCCCATGTTGACATCTCTACTATCCACGCTCTTTCATTATCTCATCATTTGTCCCATTGCTGTATTGTTACTGATTTACTACCTCATAGGCAGCAATGAACCAGGATCAAATTGGAGCTCAAGGAGGAGATTTCTTTTTTGATCATTTTAGTGAGAAGGAAGACATATGGTTTGATTTCATGGCTGATACGGGTGATGGTGGGAACTCATCTTATACTGTAGCACGATTACTTGCTCAACCTTCCCTTCGGGTCACAAGAGGGGATTCTGTGCTCACCTTAGACCGAGGAAACTTGCTTCTTATAGGAGGTGATCTGGCGTAAGTACTTTGCTTTTCTTTTTCTGTTATAAAATGTATATGCGTAAGTAGTTTAACTAAGCATAAAAACAGCTGCTCAGTTAAAGGTTTGGATTTTATAAGTTTTATGTTTCTTAAGAAGTAAACAAAAAATATGCTGCACTCTTGGCAATTTGTCAGAAAAATGTTTCATCAGAGTGTGGGCCGCCAAAAAGTTTTAATTATAACAATAAAATGAAGATCATTTTCAATTAGTTGAATTTTCTATAATTTGACGAAAATAGTTTAGGAAATGTGATTCCAACATATTCTTAGATTTGCAGTAGTTTTTTGATAGGTTAATATTTCAATTCCTGGGTTATGAACACAAGACCCTCTAGAATGTTTAGAACATAGTTGGATGCCATTGAGCTAAGGGCTCATTGGCAGATTTCCAGTAGTTGCCTGTGTTATTTTCCTAGCAGTTCATTAAATTGGAGCACTAGAATTCTGCCATGAAAGAAGATGGAGTTTATGAAGTGAATTCTAGAATTACTTTTATTTACTGGGTTCCCATAATCGTTTGGATACCATAATCACAATCATTATTATGTTTCCATTTTTAGACACAGAAAGTCTGTTGAAGGGATTAGAACGCAAAAGTTAGTTTTGGAACTTCTCGTCTTTTATCAGTTTTCTTCCATCGTGCTCTCCGGATCTCATGTTTTATTGCTGTTTCTGAATGCTTTTTCTCGAAGCTCCTTGCTTTTATGAAGTATGCCTTCTGCTTTGGCATCTGCCGCAATCACATTGATTGCCCATCTGTTGCCTTTTACCATCTTTTCTTTGGGTCTCTTGAGGTTTGCATGTCCATGGCATAGTAATTTTCCAAAAGATCATTATTTAGTAAAAACTTAGCTATTATTCTTCAGTCTCTGCAAGCCATTAATAATTTCTAATCCATGAACAAGCTTGTCTCATTTATGCTTTTGATTTTGGATGGAATGTATTTTGCACATTTTAGTAAAAATGTTCTTGGTTTGTGTGTTGTGTTTTTAGTGCTAAACTAACTGGCAGTTGGGAGCAACAAAAGCATATGCCTTTTTGTTTCTGTTTCTAATTATTCGTGCAATGTATACATCTCCTCCTGTAAGCTATTGCTGTAACTATAATATGCTCGCTTAACTGTTATGCGATTGTTTTCATTGTAGATACCCTAATCCATCTGCATTTACATACGAGAGGCGTCTCTTTTGTCCTTTTGAATATGCCCTACAGCCTCCTCCATGGTATAAACCAGAGCATATTGCTGTTAACAAGCCGGAGCTTCCAACTGGTGTAGATGATTTGAAGCAATATGATGGGCCTCAGTGTTTCGTCATTCCTGGAAACCATGGTTGGTATTCATTTTCAACATCATCCTCTCTGAACATTTGTTTAATCGTATATCCTCGACACAGATAATTACTCTTCTTTTGCACCTTGTTCTCATTAGTATATTTCCTTCTCTAGATTTATAGGCTTAATCTCTGTCACATGCTCTCCAAATGAGGCTGGTTTGTTTAAGATTCTTTTTCTTCTTTTCATTTACAGATTGGTTTGATGGACTTCATACTTTCATGAGGTACATATGTCATAAAAGCTGGCTAGGAGGTTGGTTTATGCCCCAAAAGAAGAGTTATTTTGCTTTGCAGCTGCCTCAGCGATGGTGGGTTTTTGGTCTTGATCTGGCACTCCATAATGATATTGATGTGTACCAGTTCAAATTCTTTTCTGAAATAATAAAGGAGAAGGTACTGTCTTCATTTTTCTCTTTACCATAAGTATATCCTACTGCTTATGCATATGAACAGACAAGAAAAAGTGTTTCTCCTATGGGCATTTTGTCCCTTCTACACTTGTTTGATATGTTTGTATTACTAGGCCATGAGTGTAGGAATGAACTCTTCTTTTTTACTCAAGGACTCATTTATATGCATCACTTCGTAAGTGTTTGAGGTTTCTGTTAGGCTCTGTGTTGTTGGCCCATGTGCCAAAGTGGATTAGTGATTGTAATGGCAGTTCATATCATTTATAGTGTGCAGTTGTTGAAGTTCTTGTACCCAAGAAGTGTGATCCATTTATTATGAACTGTCAAGCACATCTGAAAATCTCCACTTAAAAATCTTAGCCTCCACTAAGTGCATGTCAGATTCAAGCAAAAAAATTGATTTTGTATTCCAAAGATGGGAATGGATGATTTCAGGTGTTTGATACATTCCTATCTTTAGGAGGTTCATTGTTGAATGTAACACTTTTTTTTTAACCTTCAAAATTTTCACAATATCGCTTCATCAACTTTTATTATTTAATTTTTTGACAGTATATTTCCATCAACTTTTATGATTTTCCTATATGATTTAAGACTGCCTTACAAAATAGTGTGCCTTTGGCTGTATGGTTACCTGATCCTTCCTTTATTTCTGTCTGGGTAGATAACATGCCATACTCCTACATCCTTATATTTTTATGTTTAAGGATGTCTTTTATTATTTTATTATTTTCATCAATCTCTCATAGCAATTTTTGTGCAGAAGTAGAAAACCTATTTCAGGAAATAATTGTCCACAAGCACTGATTTTGTAACCTTTTTCTTCTGCATGTATTTTCTGATTGCGACATCATACTAGGTCTTTAAGTCACTGAAATGATCTGCTGCCCTTTCTTTCCTCTTGCTTCTATTATTGTAGAACTAGGCTTGCTCTGTTTTCTGTACATATTCTCTTTCTTATGGCTGATGAGATCTTAATCTTGCCCTCATTGTTTTAGGTTGGAGAAAATGACTCTGTGATCATTGTCACACATGAGCCTAATTGGCTTCTTGATTCATACTGGAATATTGTTTCTGGAAAGAACGTGTCACACTTGATATGTGATTATTTGAAGGGAAGGTGTAAACTCCGCATAGCTGGGGACTTGCATCATTACATGCGTCATTCATATGTACAATCAGATGGGCCAGTTTATGTGCAGCATCTCCTAGTCAATGGTTGTGGTGGTGCCTTTTTACATCCCACCCATGTTTTTACTGATTTCAACAAATCATTGGGAACTTCATATGAGAACAAGGCAGCTTATCCTTCCTTAGAAGATTCAAGCAGGGTGATTTTCTTATAGACTTTTTTCTTCATAATGTTGATACTTCTCTGCATTTTTGTCCACTTCATGTTGTTATTGGTTATCTATCATTTAATGCAGATCGCATTGGGAAATATTTTGAAGTTCCGCAAGAAGAACTGGCAGTTTGATTTCATTGGTGGCATAATATACTTTGTGTTGAGCTTTTCTATGTTTCCACAGGTTGGTTGTTCAGTTCTTATTTCTTTTTAGATGTTTAGACCTTTATTTCTAGGTCCATGTTGGCCAAGACTTGATGAGATGACAATTCTTATATCTTGCTATTGCTTTCATAACTGCATTAGTACCTGATGCGTGCTTTTGCATCTAATGAATTAGGATATACGAAATAGCAAGATATTGCGGTCCTCTTGTCATTATGTCTCAGTTAGTGAGGGCTTTTAGACATGTTGAATCAGTAGCTTATAGTTTCCCTTTTAAACTAATTCATTTATTGAAGTTTTTTCAAGGCATTCTCTTACTGCCTTCCTCTTTTACCTTTGTAACCAAAAATGTAACTAAGCTGACATTCATTTTGTCAATGTTGACTGATTTTGCCCTCCCTTTTAGTGCAAGCTTGATCACATATTGCGAGAAGATACATTTTCTGGGCTCTTGTGGAGTTTCTTTGGCACAGTGTGGAATGCTTTTATCCACGTGCTGGAACACTCTTATATATCCTTGGCAGGTGCTGTCCTTTTGCTGATTGTGGCAATCACATTCGTGCCATCCAAAGTGTCTCGAAAGAAACGGGCAATGATTGGCATTCTTCATGTTTTGTCACACCTTGCAGCAGCTCTAATTCTCATGCTGCTCTTAGAATTAGGTGTTGAGATGTGCATCAGGCATAAACTGCTAGCAACCTCAGGCAAGTTGTGCTTTGTTATTTATCATGGCTCAGTAGTATGATAGTTGATGTCTATTTAGTCTTTATTGCTGTTGTTGTCAGTGGTAAAGGTTTTATTTTTAGATTTTCACATAAACATCACTTTTCACTCCTTTTCACCCTCAAGGGAGTGAAACAAAGGGATGGATCAGCTATGGGGAAACTCAGCCTGAGAGATGCCTTCTCCTAAAACTGTTCTTTTATTGTCCTTAAAAGCCAACCAAATAAGATGAGGGACTAAAGATGACATGTTCTTCTTTTTTTAGTCTGTGCTCCTTTCTATTCCTTAACTCTCCTTCAATGGTCTCAGCAGTGACCTTGGAGATTTTGGTGATAGAATGTAATTTTGCAGAGTTGCGCAGAAATAAGTGGTTAATTGGCTCCAAATCAGCCTCACTCATGAAACACCAGTAACCAGGCTTAGATCTTTCTTTCAAGGTTATCCGTCTTCAATGTCCTCTCCTAAACAACTTCCAAGCCAAAAAGAAAAGGCCACCTGGAGAGAGGACCCTTGTTCTAGCCATGCCATGCTTTATGGGTTTTACATTTGTTATATCCGTCAATCTCCTTACTTTTCTGCAAATTTTATATCGAATATAGGCTTGATTTGGTTACACTTTGACGACTGTAATAGTTTTTATTTTCACAAGATCTAAAGCGTCCATGTATTACTTCAGAATCTTGGATCATTCAACATGCATCAAAATATTGTATCATAAGATCAACCTATTTTTCTTGAGCAATTATTTGTCTGTGCCTGCTGAAAATGGAGATCATGGTTGATAAATTTTCAGGCTATCATACTTTATATCAGTGGTACCGATCAGCAGAAAGCGAGCATTTTCCAGATCCTACTGGCCTTCGTTCCCGTATAGAACATTGGACATTTGGTCTTTATCCAGCATGCATCAAGTACCTCATGTCTGCATTTGATGTTCCCGAGGTGACCATTTTCACTTTTGAATAAGCAATCCGTTTGTTTATCTCTCATCTTGTAGTCATTAGAAATAGCTTATGATTGTCAGGTTATGGCTGTTACACGAAGTACTATCTGCAAGCGTGGGATGGAATCTCTGTCAAGAGGGGGTGCTGCTATTTATTATGCTTCTGTTTTCCTTTATTTCTGGGTCTTCTCAACGCCTGTTGTTTCTTTGATTTTTGGAAGTTACTTGTACATCTGCATTAACTGGCTTCACCTGCACTTTGATGAAGCCTTCTCTTCTCTCCGAATTGCTAATTACAAGGCATTTACTCGATTCCACATCACTAAAGATGGTGATCTTGAAGTTTTCACCCTTGCAATTGATAAAGTAAGAAATTTCCATTTTTGGCAGTTCAATGGCAATTCTTAATTATATTGCCTTTATTTTCTGAACTATTCTCACTTTGCTGTGCCATGGTATGCATTTTGTAAAGCATATTGCTGCAAAAGCTGTGTGTCAATTCTGATGATATGGTTATGATTTTAGAACTTTTTGGTCCCTTAAAAGGCTGATTTGACCAACATTTGACAGAACTGCAAATGTTTAGGGTAGAAAAATATTACCGAAAAGACTGGACTCGTCGATGTATTTTTTTCATTCGGAATGCTATATTTTGTTGTTTCTGTTGTTGAAACATATTTGTAACCCAGAAGGTTGGTTATTTTGCTGCTAATATACTTATGTGGATAGTAGCAATTGAACTTATCTTGAGTTAGGAGGGGACATTGAAATCTGCAAATTTTGATTAGTTTGCAGCTTTCGGCTGTTCTGGTCAGGTGATTTGAGATGCTCTGCTATGGCTATCAGTTAGATGGAAACCATGTACCTGGTGGTTCTTTGTTCAAATTTTGATTCTGTATTCATGCTTCTAACACAAACTTGTGTGCAGGTTCCAAAGGAATGGAAACTGGATTCAAATTGGGATGCAGAGGTGAGGCAGCCACAGCAGTTAAGCCACCATCTTAAGCACCCTAGCAAATGGAGTGCAGCCATTCCTCACCAGGACCCTTTAAATAGTGTTAAGTTAGTTGACCACTTTGTTATTAGGCAAACAGAGAAACCTGGCATCGGAGCAAGTAATGGGTCAGCCTTTCACTGACCTTGTTGCTCAAATTGGTAGCATTGTTGTAATCTCATTTTAGAAAGCAATACAAAGAAAGAAGAAATATGTAGTTGGCTAGTTCTGCAGTAAATGCCTATTTTAACAAATCGTAAGATTAATCTCTTTTCGGGATATCAAAAGCATTACAACTACCATAACAGATTCCTCAAAACTATCCT
This sequence comes from Passiflora organensis, assembly GCA_019739055.1. Lineage (NCBI taxonomy): Eukaryota > Viridiplantae > Streptophyta > Magnoliopsida > Malpighiales > Passifloraceae > Passiflora > Passiflora organensis. Next base: position 2,583,477 of record JAEPBF010000191.1, on the reverse strand, counting down.
TTCATAGCTATACATTAGCAGGGATAGAAGATAGATACTAGAATGAAGAAACTCAACTCCACCAAGGATCAAGCATCGGTGAATGCCTACCATACACAAGGCAAGTAACAAGGTTTCAAAACAGACCCTAAAGATATTCGCAACTCTACTTGGCTTGGAAGGGATGGTCAGTTTCCATGCTGAGCATAATGATTTTGATAGAATACTGGATCTTTAGAAACAAAATGGTGATCCTTTAAACTCGATCTGCTATCCGGTTTGTCATTGAATTGACCAAGGATAGATGTTGAGTTGGTAATCAAAAGAGCAAGTTCTTTATCGTCTCTGTTCTAAATCAAATAAAGCAGGAGGAAAATAGATGTTGTAGCCTAACCATGATGAGCTTCAGCTTCGCTTCACAGGATGATCAAACGAACTATCTGCCCCAGATACTTGAATGCCTTAGTTGCTTCTTTTAAGCACTTGTTTTTGTCATCTCGAGACCAATCCTGCATTGGTATTGTTGTAAGCTTTTAATGGAAGGGAATTGGGAACTAAGACATGTGTTAGTCGGAGCTTATGCTTGAAATCATACATGAGGGGCTCAGAGAAAATCTACCTTTCCAAGCATGTTGAGTTTCTCTCTCACCCCTCTGAACAATTCTTGGACGTCGCCATCCCATCTGTAGAATTCCATCTCTCTTCCTTTCATCAGCTTATCAGAAACCTGATAAACAGTAATCAACTAAGATGGTAGATAGGTCATTGATTTGGCTAAGAGATTTATTACCATTTCTATGAACATCTGCAAGTTCATATATGTTGATGTCTACAAGTATACATAAAGTGATAAATGGAAATAAAAATCTATTTTGGGGGACGGCTGCCGGTTCTGTCAGGTCTATCTTTGTAACAAATTGTTTTCCGTCTGAATTATGACAATTAACATATTCACTTACCATAACCACACAGAATGCAAAGCTGTTTGGGGTTGGTTACACAGATGCTCGTAACTAATCATAGACTAGACTACTGCAGGTATTGCAAATCTAAATCTGTAGTGACTTTGGTCTACTTTTCCACAGCTTCTGATCCAAAGTCTTCAATCCGACCACCCTTTCTCACTGGGGCATCCCACTCCAACACCGGAAAAGACCGAGAGTCGCTCTACTTCTTCCCATAGGGGAGTACCTCAACCTGTCTCTAACAAATACTCGTCTCTTCCCAACACCATAATGGAACTTCTTTGACTTGGTTCGAGAACTTTAAGATGTTGTAGAAAAACAAGTCTTGACAGAACTCAAGTTGAAGCTTATATCCTGAAACTCTATGTTCCCCAAGTCCAACACATGCTTATAGGTTGCAGTAAGGAAATTATATGTTCATTGCTTTCACTATCTCAAGCATGATTCTAGACACATGCACCTACAAAAAGTTTAGAGAAAACACACACACACAAACAAACCTGTCTTGCTATCACTTGGCCACCAGCAATATGTGCAAAATAAATATTGTAGAAATGGCAGAGGAAGAGTGGGGGACTGCTCTCCGCTAGCTCTTCCAAATACTTGACGTAAGTAGTACCAGGATTACTAGCTTCAGGAATAACAAAACCCTGTCCGCTGAGCCACTGAAGGTCCTTTGTAAGACTCTCGGACCTTTCCAATCCAGTTTTCCTAAAATAGGCATCTGCAGCAGTAGAGTTAAACATATATCCCTACAATAATTCAATAAAAGTACAAAACAGCTATCTCCTCCATGTATTTAGTCACCAAAGTGATTTAGTCACATTACCCTAAAATATACAAGACAATCTCGAAACATACGTGCTACGTCAAAGCAAGAACAGAGAAAAACATCTATCATTAAACCCATCAAGATTCAACAAGAACAACGATGAAATGAGAGCGAGATAAAGAGAAATGTCACTAACAGGACACATCCTCGGACTGATCGACTATGCGCTCGACAGTACTAAAAACAAGCTTGCTGTCGACAAGAAACTTGGCAAACCCTTCCATGCTAGGCACCCAACCCTCTTGATCATCCTCTGCCTCTTCATCTCCCCCTTTCTCTTCTGAACTCTTCTCACCCTCTGTGGCAGTGGTGGTCTTGTGGATGTACTTGCCTTTGACGTTACGGAGCTTCATGGTCACAAACCTCATCTCTTCAGTAATGCCTTTGGTGTCTCCCGGATATAGCTTCCCGGGCCTCCTCCTCTTCTTCATCACCACCGGAGGCGCATCATTTATTGTCGCTGTCGGAGGTGGCGGAGGTAGCGGAGAGGGGGATAAAGAGTCGAGATTGGAGCAACAAATGATTGAGTTAAAATTTCTACTTCTTGGACGGCGGTGGAGTTGAAGGTTCGCGGGTTTGATGACGGGAACTGTGAAGTTTAACTGAAGCGGCGGTAATGCAGATAATTTCACTGAGGTTGTTGCTCGTGTTTCTATTGAGTAGATGGACATGGCTAACTAATGAGTAAGTGCCGTCGCTCGTCACCCGTCGCCCGTCACCCGTCGCGGGGAAAAATGTGGATGGTGCTGCCGTGCTGGATGATTCAGAACGGGGCGACGATGATCCTTAACCAGGCTTCCAGTTGGGCTACAAGCCTGCAATAGAAGGTTAGTCGGCCTAGGTCCATAAATAAGTGGATCGGACCTTTCAAATAACATATATTAAATAAATAAAAATATTTCTTTTATATTTTTTCAATTCCAACAAAAAGGTCCAAATATAAAATGTATAGATTTTAATAGAAAATATTTATTATATTATTTTTAATATTAATATCATAACCCAAAATGCCATCATTTAATTGATATATCCATATTATTCCAATTGATCAATAATTAACATGCTTAAAACAACGTCGTTTTAATTTTCTCCCTCGCCGCTTTAATTTAATTTCGTTACATATATTATATATGTGTATTTAATATTTATGTTTTCATTTTATAATATTCAAAGGGGCTGTAAGTCTCAGTTCATATTTATACCTGGCTTGCTTGAAAAGAAAACTTTCTTTAAATCTCCTCTCTGCTCTGCTCCGATCTGTAGCAAAATTCACTAGTTGAGAGTGAAAAAGGAAGAGGGAAAAGAAAAAATCATGTCCGGCATGGAGAGACTACAACGCATGTTCGCCGGTGCAGGCGGTGCGTTAGGCCACCCGCCTCCCGACTCTCCCACGCTCGATTCTTCCGAGCAGGTCTACATCTCTTCCCTGGCTCTCCTCAAGATGCTTAAGCATGGTACGCATCTCGCTTTCTACTGTTTCAGTCCTGTATATCCTGAGGCATTCTTGTTTATAGCAGGTAGTGGATAGGATTTGGGTGGTTTGATTAACGAATTAGGGTTTCTTTTGGATTTTCGATTTAGGGAGAGCTGGGGTTCCCATGGAGGTGATGGGGTTGATGCTTGGGGAATTTGTGGATGAGTACACAGTTCGTGTTGTTGATGTTTTCGCGATGCCTCAAAGCGGCACTGGTGTCAGTGTTGAAGCTGTGGATCATGTTTTCCAGACTAATATGCTCGATATGCTTAAACAGACGGGGAGGTATACTTCTCTTTACTTGATTCCGAATTTTAGCCTTTTGTCAGCTTGTTTTCCTTTTGCTAAAGTGAGTTTTGGTTAGCCATTTTGGCTTCCGGTTTGTTTTAGATGTATTTTAAGTAAAAGTGTCGATTCAAAATAGATTCTTCCTCCATGACGCATGCCTTTGCATCTGCTTTGTAATCTTATGTATATAATGATAGCAAGAGGCTGAGGGGTTATGCGGGATTTGTTTTGAATATGTTTGCTTCTTTCCCTCAGAGGAGGGTTTGAAGCTTATCTGTTGGTTGCCCTGCTTGACTTGTGGATGGGAGTAGACAACCCAAGTCTGTGTTATAAATATTTGGATGAAACACAGTGGGTCGGTTGTGCATCTTCTGATGCTGTCTTGATTATTTGAGGAATGGTTGTTCTTGTACTTAAGATGGGAGCCGTACAAGTAGATAGCTCGTTTCGTGAATGTGATTGTTGTCAACATTTCCAACTAGGAATGTTCTGTCTCAGGTGGATTTTATTTTTTAATTCTTAAACTTGAAGTTATGTGCAAAGTAGAGAGAAGATAACATATGTGTGTTGAAAGTGTGGTCTATCTATGTTTTCATTATGCTCCAACGTTCAATTGTACCCTATAATGAATAAATCTCATAGGAACGATTTACTCTGTCTGTTATTAATTTGGGACAGGAGGGAATTGGTCACTGTGCTATATTTACACGCTAAATAAGTGCAATCTTTTTGTCTGTTCAAAATATCATTGTACATTGTGGCAGCTGGGCCTGAGCAGATAATATTTTTGCTTTGGTGTATTGATTTCTCATAGCATGATCATTACCCTTCTCACGTTCTTCTTCCGTTTTATTTAATCTTATTTTCCGTACTTGGTATTGCAGACCAGAGATGGTTGTGGGTTGGTATCATTCTCATCCTGGATTTGGCTGTTGGCTCTCTGGGGTTGATATCAACACCCAACAGGTTTGCTAACACTCTATTTACCATTGATATTCATGTTGCAAATTTGAATGTGATGTACGATTTTTTCTTCTTTTCACACGTCAATCTTTATGGTTTGTTGTATCTTGGTACTTCTCTACCTTTTGGTTTGCATATTTTCCTTGGCCTAATGTTTCTGTATGCCATCACCAGTCAAAACAAATATATTGAGTGCTCTTCATTGAAATGGTAAATGTTCAATATCTGTATGGATTGAAGGTCCACTATCACGTAATGCCTACCTAGGGCCATAGTAAAGCTCAAAGTTATTATTAAGAGAACTTTGCTTCTTATCTCCTGATTACCATATTAGATCACTAGATTCTGCCCAAAATAGAACAAGTATGCCACATATTTTAAGCTTACTTCTAGTTAGAGAAGAAAAAAGGTGTAAAGACAATTTTTTGATTGAATGACGACGTTTTCACCCAAAAAATGATCAATTTACCCTAGCTTAGGCTGTCATCTGTTTTGCTTGCTCCATAACTATAAATGCCTTTGTTAAACATGCATTGTTTTCTCCATATGTTGAATGAGAATTGAGTTTTGGTAGTTATTTCTGCCTTCTGCATGATTATCTGATGTCATCGTTCATGAAATAAGAACTGTTAGAGAACTTACGAGATTGTTTTGAGTAACTGCCCCACCTAAGCTATATGAGCTGAAGTGGGAGGAGAGGGTGGTTTTTTGATAATATAAATTTTTTTAATGACTTGAGTTTACTCCTAGATTTAAATTGGTCCATAATTGCTTTTTTTTTTCAAGATTGTTAGTCCATACTTGAGTTTACCCTGCTTTATGTTTTCTTCAGAGTTTTGAAGCTCTGAACCAACGAGCTGTGGCAGTGGTGGTTGACCCAATTCAGAGTGTAAAAGGGAAGGTGGTCATTGATGCCTTTCGTTTGATTAACCCCCAAACAATGATGCTTGGCCAGGAACCGAGACAGACAACTTCAAACCTTGGGCACCTGAATAAACCATCTATTCAAGTGAGTGCATGACAATTACTGCCTTGGTGCTATAACTATTCTAATACTGCTTTACAGTCTCTCATGTGGTTACTCCAAAATTAGGCATTGATTCACGGATTGAATAGACATTACTATTCTATAGCAATCAACTATAGAAAGAATGAGCTCGAGGAGAAGATGCTCCTGAACTTGCACAAGAAGAAATGGACCGATGGTTTAACACTTAAGCGGTTTGATAATCATTCGAAGACCAACGAGCAGACTGTACAGGTAAGGGAGTGGATTACTACATGGGAACTTCTCTAATATACTCTTCAGTATGCAGCTGTATTGTTTTTGTATCCTGTTTCAGTGCGAGAGGGAGGGTTTTGTTGGTGATATTTGTTATAAAATCTCACAAAAGGAAATATATTTTCACCGCAAATTTCATGCTTTTTTTTTTTTGGGTCATTTACAGGAAATGCTTAATTTGGCTGTTAAGTATAACAAGGCAGTCCAAGAGGAGGATGAGCTGCCACCAGAGAAGCTTGCAATCGCCAATGTGGGGAGGCAAGATGCAAAGAAACATCTTGAGGAACATGTATCCAACCTTATGTCCTCCAACATAGTTCAGACTTTAGGGACAATGCTCGACACTGTCGTGTTTTAGGGTTTGAAAGATTTGTTTTCTTGTCCTTGTGTCATTTCCTTTCATCAACAGTCGGATTTACTAGTAGACCCCACTTGGTTCCGAAACTGTTATTCCTGCATTTGGGATGTATCGAAAACAATAGTACATTGTTGCATTGTGGATCATGATGAGCGGGTTGTGGGAAATATGTTTAAATCCTTGTATGGCGTTTGGTGTCGCAGAATAATGATTAGAATTGGATTTGAAGTAAATGAAAAGTATTAAATTATTTTTCTAATAATATATTTTGATTAATGTGATAGTAAAAATATATTTTTCCTATTAAACAAATAATAGATTTAAGTTTTTTATATACAAGTTAGTAGGGTAAGCATACCTATCTAAAATCTATTATTGTATATTGTATTAATAACAATTAAACTTTTTATATATATTGTATTAATTATAGACGATATAATTAGTCTGAAATTTTTTAATTATTTTATACACAAATCATTTAAATTAAGGTTTATATTTAACCACAATCGTAAATTAAAAGGAATAAAACATTACAACATTTCAGCAAGAGTAAAGTCTAACAGAAAATATACCCGCTTTGTCATGATCTAAACAATCAAACAAAAAAATTGGAGGTTGTGAAAAAACTATTAAAAGATAGCAGTTGACGACGACCAAAAATAGCCAATCCATACTTTGTCTCCCGTAAGAGGTGAACATCAACCATCCAATTCCTCTTCAACAAAGAACGGACACAAGCAATAAGAGGTGAACATCAACCATCTAATTCCTCTTCAACAAAGAACGGACACAAGCAACAAGACGAGAATCACGATGCGTTGGAGAGTGAGACCCCTGCAGCAGAGTAACAACTGCAGTACTATCAGTCTCCACATTTATTTTTCGCAGTCCTAAATCCCAACTCAAAGAAAGCTCAGGCCAAACCCCTAACAACTCAGTATGGAGAGCTGAAGAGGCAAAAGAAATTGGCACCACAAAACCTGCGATCCAGTCCCCATTTGAATCGCATAGAAGACTGCCAGTACCAGCCTTCTGACTATCAACAAAAGACCCATCCATGTTAAGTTTAACCCACTAATCAGGTGGTTTGGACCAACAAACATATTGCGCCGCCTCACAAGAACCAATCACCCGATCAACCTTCTTGTTTGCCTTCGTAACCTCTACCGCATATCTCACAATGCGATCAGCTGACCAAGAAACATGATCACCCTCCCTCAATCGTACTCAACTTAACCATGAAAAAACTGTTATCCAAGTCAATGAGCTTGATCAAACCAGTCGGCCTCCACATCATGTGCAACCTGTTATACAGCGTTTTGTAACCGATATTCCTACCCACAACCCTGACAATGACAGCCAACTTCATCGATTCTTGCATGAGTTGTTGCACTTTATCAGAGAAAGATACATCAGGCAAACCCCTCTCCACAGTCCGTGTAAAATCTTCAGCATCAATAGCGAATCCGTTGATCCCCAAAGGATCAAGAGTCTGAACACCTTGACGTTCCTGATTCTGGACCAATGCCTTGCGATACGAGTTCCGTTCCACCTCCATGACCGCCCCATCAGGATCAGGATTTAGTTGTTTTTGTACAAAAAGAATTAAGATACATTTACACCACCAGAATTATATATTAAAGCAAGAAAAAAAAGGACGGCTAGCAGATTCTTCCATATATAACTATATGTAGTTGACTTGTCAATAAACTCATATAGTAAGCGAAAATCCTTAGGGTCTGTTTGGATCCCTGAAATCCTTTTCCGGAAACGGCCCGTTGTTTGTTTAAAACCTGATTTATGGGTGTATTATTCATTCAGAAAACCAATTTAATTTGCACTTAACAAAGAAAAAAATAAAATTAAGTTTTTAGCTTTGTTCATTGAAAAAATCCGCACACATGACACTCTCTCATATCCGAAATGATGTCCCCTACGGTGAGGTCTCATATCCACACACATGACACATGACACTTAATTTGCTTACTCCCTTCTTTATAATTTCATTTCCCACAAAAAGACACACGAGTATTTTAAAGCCAACATTTCAAAACCAAGCCTTCCAGGCTTACACTGTCTGGAGAGGTAGATCCAGATAAGGGTAATTTTATGGCGACAACATATACCAAGACACATAACACATGATACTTATGATGAATTTGATTGGGAAGTACAATGGCAAAAAGAAGGGGATTTGGTGCTTCAATAACACCATAAAACTATTCTCCAGATAAGATCTTTTATCTCCTCTACCTCCACCCCAAAAACCCATCAGATAAAGAGACTTGGCCCTGCCACACATATAGCTAGCTACTCAAGTAGGAGAAAAACATGGAGGGACTACATGTCATTCATCTCCAGCTGCTACTGCTCATACTCTTCTCAGCGACCATCACAAAAGACATTGCAGTAGGTGCGTCTGAAGAGGCATCATCATCGCCATCAGACATTATACGGAGGTTTCAGACATTATACGGAGGTTTCAGACATATCTCCAAATCAACACTTCTCATCCCCAACCGCAATACTGGGAAGCAGCCGATTTCCTAGTCAATCAAGCCGTTTCTATTGGCCTTCAGAACGAAATATTGACTTTCGAGGTTGGCAAACCACTTGTACTCCTCACATGGCCGGGCCGCAACCCCGCCCTTCCTTCCATCCTCCTCAACTCCCACGTTGATGTAGTCCCCGCCGAAGAGGACAAGTGGTTGTACCCTCCCTTTGCGGCCGAGATGGACGCGGAGGGTAACATCTTTGCTCGTGGTGCTCAGGACATGAAGAGCGTTGGAATGCAGTACCTCGAGGCCATCCGCCGTCTCAAACGCTCCGGCTTCAGCCCCCTCCGAACCATTTATATCTCCTTCGTCCCTGACGAAGAAATCGGCGGCTATAACGGAACCGGTGCGTTTGTTGCTTCTGATAGGTTTGCCTCGATGAATGTTGGGATCGTGCTGGATGAAGGTATTTATTTGCGTTCAACATTATTTTTTTTAAATTAAAAAAAATATTTACAGTTAAGTCTAATTAATCAAAAAAATTTAAAATTTAAAATTTAATTTTTAGATAAATGAATATATAATTATATAATGTACATAGGTGGGCCCACTCCTGCTGGTGTGTACGTGGCGTACTATGTGGACAGAGGACATGGCTCCAGGATGGATGAGAATAGCGCCATAGAAAATCTGTTGAAAAGCTTGGAGTCCATGTGGAGGTTTCGTGCTTCGCAATATGATTTGATCAAGTCCGGCCAAATGACGGAAGGAGAGGTCATTTCTGTTAACGTCGCCTTTCTCAAGGCCGGAACCCCTTCTCCGACGGGATTCGTGATGAATTCGCAGCCATCTGAAGCTGAAGCAGGTTTTGATATTCGGGTCTCCCCGACAGCAGATCCTGACAGCCTTGACAGAAGAATAGCAGAGGAATGGGCTCCTTCTTCTCGAAATATGACATTGGAGGTAGTTTTAACAAATCAGAACTCAAACCCTCGTCCCCTTAAGTAATCTTCAATTGCTTTAGCTAATGTGTGTATACTGGGGGTACATTGGCAGTTTAAGCGGAAAGTACCAGTCCGTGACGAATCTGGAAACCCAATTCTTACACCGACTGACGGGAATCCATGGTGGACACTGCTTAAAGAATCTATCGAAAGTGGAGGTGGAACACTTGGTCCTCCAGCGATCATGTTTGCCACATCAGATTCTCCCTACTATAGGCAAAAAGGTATTTCAGCATTTGGCTTCTCCCCTATGCCAAATACACCTTTGCGTGCGCATGCTCATAATGAGGTGAGTTATTAATACCCTTTAATTTCTTCATATATGATCTAAGTTACTGTTGACTCGATTCATAATTAGTGTTTAAGGATATTAATAACTCTTACCTCTGATAGATACTACTCTCTTGAATATTTGACTACTTTCTTTATGCGTCTGCATTTCTCTCCTGCTGCAGTTTCTGAACCAAGACGTGTACCTGAAAGGAATTGACACCTACGTGAATACAATTGAAGCTTATGCATCTTATGGTGGTGAGCAGACAAGTGATTTAAGGCCACAAAACGTGTAGGAGAGCAAACAAGTATCACTTCTCCGCTGCGAGTGCGAGCTATGTTTCTTACCCTCTGCTGGTTGTGTACTAAAATACATGAGAGTTGTCCATTTCTCATGTTATAGTAATAAATGAGAAATCAATTGCTCAAGTTTCACCCCAAACACGTAAACATGCAGTCTTATGTTCATAAAACAAACCAGCTAAGCGCAATTCAACCCTCAACCATGATAATATACATATACAAAATCAAAATAGATCATTTAATGAGAGAGTTGAGTGTACTTTCTACCTGTGTACTTTCAAAAAAAAAAAAAATGAAAGAGAGGGAGGGAAGATGAGGGCGACTGAGAGGGAAGGGAGGAGAGGCCTAGAACGAGAGGACGAGAGACAGATAGAGTTGAGGGAAGAGAGGAGAGGTGGAGACAGTGACAGGGACAATAGAGAGAAAGAGAGGCCGAGAACGGGATGAGCCTGATCTCGGCTGGATTTCAGTAGATGAGAAGATAAAGTTTTCAGAGAATATGAACGGACAGAGAAAACTGCAGCCAGGAGAGAGATGCCAGTAAGACAAACGAAAATTTGAAGGGTTTTAAGGCTTTTATATCATGGGTTAGATTAGGTAGTCGATAATCGGAATACCGAAATATGAAAACCGATTCACAAAATATATCGGTTCGACCGGAAAGCAAATCGATATACACAGTATTAACATTTAAGTAATTAGAGAGCACGTGCAGTATTTTTTCAAGAAAATCCACCGGAAAAAAATATCAAGAGAACCTTTTTAGCCACTTGCCGCTGACATTATTAAATATCTTTCTACTTTGGGTTGTCTATCGAAAGTGGTCTTTTTTAGACACAATAATTGTATGTCCTTAACTTTCATTTGCTAAACATAATTATAGTAGCTACTCCTACTCCTAGTAATAATCATACCATACATCAAAGTAGAGTAATTTTTTCCATCTTAACTAAAGTCTTCAAATTCAAATTTAAAAAGAAAAGAAAAATCTTCAATTTTCAAGAAAGAGAAAATACAGATACCCAAAAATCAATACTAAAAAAAGTCGTGGAAACTAGAAAGCAAACTCTAGGTCGAACGTGCAAATTTTGCAATAAAACAAAAAATAAACTCCCAACCGCAAACTTCATCTCTTATTATCCCACAGAAATCCGCAAAGGCAAATACATGTCAGAACCCTAAACAAGCTTTTCTTGGTTAAAGAAAGAAGCCAGACGCTTGATCAAGGTCTTAGCATTCTCGCAATTAGGATTGAATAAGTGGAAGATATGATCCTCTCCTTTTATGTCCAGAATCTCCGCCGCACCCTTCCACCTACTATTCACCAGTTTGTCATAATAGAGCCTCCCTCTTTCTCTCATTATGTCCTTCTCTGAGACAATAACCAGTACCCTGTCACAAGCCAAGCCCTCCAGCGAGGGTGATCCATCTGTAAAGGGGTTAATGAAAGGATCGTCTAACCCCTTCTCTGATGGACAAATAAACATCCAACAGGCGTCCACCATTGATTTTCTCGCATGATCTGTAAGCTCTACCCCAATGGCATCCTTCCCCCAGAAGTAAGGATTGATCATAGCAATGCCTCGGATGGTCAGTAGGTTACCCAGATCACAGTTTCTGCGCCTCAATGCCATGTGATGGGCTATATTAGAACCACAACTATCACTAGCCAGGAACAAGCGCCCAAAGTCAGCATAATCCTTCAGCCATCCCCCTCTACTGCCACTCTCCTTGATAAAGCTAGCCACCCACTTAAGCGCATCCCACGAGTCGTCATAAGCAGCGGGGAGAGGGTACTCCGGGGCTAGCCTATAGTTAACAGAAGCAACAATGATGTTAGCCTCCGCAACTATCTTGTTAAGGCTATGATGATAGAGGGGATCCGCAGCGGACGAAAGGAAAAAGCCTCCTCCATGAAAGTAAATGACCAGAGGAAGTTTTTGATCTGTTTTCGCCTAGTTGGGACGGTAGAGTCTGGCAGAGACGCCTGTTTCAGGTATGATCTCAGTGTCCATGGACACGACACCTGTTTCAGGATCAAATCCAGCAGGAGTAATTTGTGTTCCAGCGAGTCTCTCCACTGTTCCATCTTTGTACCGTCGAGCGTAAGGGAATACTTCAAGTGCCACTTGTGCTTTCTTTGCATCCATCTCCAGAGTGAATCAATGAAGAGAAACTATCTAGGAGAGCCCGAGATAGAGAAATGGAATTCTTAGAAAGAAAAAACTAGATGACGATTCTTGTTAATACCTCGAACATGAGGAAAAGACATATCTCAAGAAAAACATGCGGGACGATTCTAAATAAGAAAGAAACCTAAGAAAAAGAAATGATTAAAGTAACATGAAAGCTAGCCTAGGTGGGAAGGTCTGAACCAGTAAGCGTGCTCCTATATTTCAATGCCCAAAGGGCTCCATAATTCATATGAATCATATAACAGACACCCAATGCAACAGTCTTAAGTCGAATACTGTAGACTTTGTTAGACAAAATTATTGCAGAGAGAATATGGTTAGTCATAGTATAACTAAATTTGTGTTTAGTATGATTGTAATATCAGAGTTAGTCTGCTTGTTAAATGAATATTTAACATTATAATTTTTAATTTTAATACAAAACATCAATTTATTTTATTTGGATATTATTATAAATTTATGTCACATCCACTAATTAATGTTGCATTATCAGACTTATATTCCTAGAATATTATTTCTAAGTATGTGTAGAATAACATAGCTGATATATAACCGATCGTTATTTAAAGCACCTTATTATATTGAATTTATTTATAATTAATATTTATGATACGGTTAAAAATATCACTAATAATGAATAATTTTTAATTTTATTTGAAAAAAGCCCCACCATACAACATAAACTCCGAATCTGACATTCAAAAGGAAAACAACAAAAATGCTCCATGTCTTATTATGCAACAAAAATCCACAAAGGCAGGGATTTTTTATAGAGCAGACAAAGAAGAAAAACAAATAGGAGGCAATTATTTCCATACGTGTCAGTACCCTAAACAAGATTTGCTTGGTTGAAGAAAGAAGCTAGACGCTTGATCAAGCTTTTAGCGTTCTCGCAATTGGGATTGAATATGTGGAAGACATGATCCTCTCCTTTTATCTCCAGAATCTCCGCCGCACCCTTCCACCCACTATTCACCAATTTGCCATGATAAAGCCTCCCTCTTTCCCTCAATATGTCTTTCTCTGTCACAGTGACCAGTACTCTGTCACAAGCCAAGCCCTCCAGAGAGGGTGATCCGTCTGTGAAGGGGTTAATCAAAGGATCATCTAACCCTTTCTCTGATGGACAAACAAACATCCACCAGGCATCCACCATTGATCTTCTCGCATGATCTGTAAGCTCTACCCCAATTGGATCCTTCCCCCAGAAGTAAGGATTGATCATAGCAATGCCTCGGATGTTCAGTTGCTGACCCAGTTCACAGTTTTTGAGCCTCAATGCCATGTGATGGGCTATATTAGAACCACAACTATCACCGGCCAAGAACAAGCGCCCAAAGTCAGCATAATCCTTCAGCCATGCCCCTTCACCACCACTCTCCTTGGTAAAGCTAGCAACCCACTGGAGCGCATCCCATGAGTCGTCATATGCAGCAGGGAGAGGAGTCTCTGGGGCTAGCCTGTAATCAACAGAAACAAGAATGATGTTAGCCTCAGCAACTAGCCTGTTGAGGCTATGATGGTAGAGGGGATCCGCAGCCGATGAAACGAGAAACCCTCCTCCGTGGAAGTAGATTACTAGAGGAATTTTGTGATCGGTTTTCGCTGAATTGGGACGGTAGAGTCTGGCAGAGACACCTTTTTCAGGTGCGATCTCAGTGTCTATAGACAAGACATCTGTTTCAGGATCAAAACCAGGAGGAGTAACTTCTGTTCCGACGAGTCTCTCTACTGTTCCATCTTTGTACAATCGAGCGAAAGGGAAAGCATCAATAGCTACTTTCTTCGCATCCATCTCCAAAGTATAAACGAAGAGAAAAACCAAATGCCAGGATGGGTTTTATCCTGGCAAAAAGAATTAGACTTTGGAGCCAATGTAGGTAATGAAAAAGGAAAAAGGCTATCTCTTTTCAATGGTACACAGGTGATTTATGATCTATGTCACACTTTTTTCCTAAGGATATTTAATTTCTGTTGACCAAATCGCAAGCCTATTTTGTGATTTTAAATGCTTTCTGACGAGAAACGACAAAGTTCATTAATCGATTTGATTTTTTTGTTGGGTTTTCTTAAACAAAGAATTCAATTTGGTTGTTAAGTTTGTATGACCACAGGAAAAATATTAAGAAAATTTGCTGGTGAGGTCGATGATAGTATAGTAGAGCAGTCAATTGTAGTTAGATAATCCACATCTTATCTTATAAAAGAAGTATTTTAATTCTTAAGTCTCCCACCAATAATATGCGATCGGTATAGTATAACTAGCTAACAAACAAAAGAAGGTGAAAAATAAATTTGTGAAGTATAAATTAATAATGTCGTGAGCTCTTTCATTCGATGCCCGATGGACCCATTGGAAAACAGCATTTAAGGAAGATGACGTTAATTAATTCTTAGTACAGTAGAAGTCATGTCATAGACAGATTTTTAATGATTAATCTTTGCTAATGATTTTTAATTTATTTATCAAATCAAATTAAAATTTATTATTTATAAAATTAATTTAATCAGTTTTTTGAACTGTAAATCGATGAGGGCATTTCTGGAAAACCCCATTTGAATCAACGGTCTCAATTTCAATTATTTTTTATTTTAGTTATATAAATTAAGAATATCTTTGATTTATTATTTTTTCGATCCCAACAACATTAATAATTTTAATTTAATTAATATAAATATCAAGTCAACTTTGAACAACTTAGAATTTAACCCAAGGTATAAATCAAGTCTGTAAAATTATATAAAAATGATCAAGTCCACCTGAAAACTATTCAAGAAACAGACAGCTTTACCTTTATGTAAAAAATATAATCCGTCATAAAAACGTACTCAATACTTTTATTTATTACACTCATATATACTAACGTTATCATACCAAACATAATGTATGATGTTAGTGAGTGGTAGCAATCATAACACACGAAATTAGAAGAACGGACTCATGGAAAAGCTAAAGAAGAATCTACTAGACAAAAGCTAGCTCCATACACGAAGACCACAAAGGCAGCAATTTTCTTTTAGAGCCGACAAATAAGAAGAAACAAATGGGGGCAATCATTTCTATACATGCCATGCATGTCAGTGCCCTAAACAAGATTTGCTTGGTTGAAGAAGGAAGCCAGACGCTTGATCAAGCTTTTAGCGTTCTCGCAATTGGGATTGAATATGTGGAAGACATGATCCTCTCCTTTTATCTCCAGAATCTCCGTCGCACCCTTCCACCCACTGTTCACCAATTTGCCATGATAAAGCCTCCCTCTTTCCCTCAGTATGTCTTTCTCTGACACGATAACCAGTACTCTGTCACAAGCCAAGCCCTCCAGAGTAGGTGATCCATCTGTAAAGGGGTTAATCAAAGGGTCGTCTAACCCATTCCCTGATGGACAAATAAACATCCACCAGGCGTCCACAATTGATTTTCTCGGATCTGTAATCTCCTTCCCAATTGGATCCTTTCCCCAAAAGTAAGGATTGATCATAGCAATGCCTCGGATGTTCAGTTGCTGACCCAGTTCACAGTTTTTGAGCCTCAATGCCGTGTGATGGGCTATATTAGAACCACAGCTATCACCGGCCAAGAACAAGCGCCCAAAATCAGCATAATCCTTCAGCCATTCTCCTTCAGTACCACTCTCCTTTGTAAAGCTAGCCACCCACTGGAGCGCATCCCAAGAGTCATCATACGCAGCAGGGAGAGGATTCTCTGGAGCTAGCCTGTAGTCAACAGAAACAAGAATGATGTTAGCCTCAGCAACTAGCCTGTTGAGGCTATGATGGTAGAGGGGATCCGCAGTGGACGAAAGGAAAAAGCCTCCTCCATGGAAGTAGATCACCAGAGGAATTTTCTGATCTGTTTTCGCTGACTTGGGTCGGTAGAGTCGGGCAGAGACACCTGCTTCAGGTATGATCTCAGTGTCTATAGACCAGACACCTGTTTCCGGATCAAAGCCAGGAGGAGTAACTTCTGTTCCTACGAGTCTCTCTACAGTTCCATCTTTGTACTGTCGAGCGTAAGGGAAAACTTCAAGAGCTACTTCTGCTTTCTTCGCATCCATCTCCAAAGTAAACGAAGAGAAGGACCTAATGCCAGGATGGGATTTATTCAGGCAAGAGAATCAGATTATTTTGAGGCAAATGTAGGTAACGAAAACGAAATTATCCTTTTTTAATGCAAATAATTCATGACCTACATCACACTTTTGATTTTCTCTGGATATTTAATTTCTACTTTGACCAAAATAGCAATAGTGTTTCGTGATTTTAAGTCCTTCTTAGGCTTATTTTAACTCAAAATTCAATTCGGTGGTTAAGTTTCTGTGGTCGGCGATAAATATTCAAGTAATCCACGTCTTACCTTTGAATATTCAAAGAGGAATTTTAATTCTTAAGTCTCCCAGCAAGAATATGCGACGATACCGTTTAACGTAACAAACAAACAAAAACATGTCATGATCTCTTTCCTTTGATGCCCGATGGGTATGGGCCCATTGCAGAACATCATGCAAGAACGTGGGAATTAAATATATTGTCCGGAATGGTAAAGAGTGTTGCGTTATTTAATTGTATGTTCAGTAGTAGTCATGTCATAGACAGATTTTTTATATTAAATCTTAGTTATATTTTCGGACATTATTTGGTTTGATGATATATTTTTTTCTAAATGTTTTTGTGTTAAAAATTAAATTTTCAATTCTTTTTTATACGTATAATTGATATGCGTGAGAGGTAATTTAGTAATAATCTTTATTTTATAATTTAGGATTTAAATTGAATTTGGATTTAGAGTGACACAATAATATTTCTGGGTAAGACTTAAAAAAAATTATGGGATTAGTTAATTTTTATGATTTAAAAATAGTATTTATATATTATCCCGAGTAGTATTTTATTTTTAATTAAATATTTATTATTCATAAAATATAATTTTTAGTTTATTGAAAAAATCTCATTTTTCTGAATTTTTGGTGTTAATTTCATAATTTTTGACAAATATATGATTTATTATAAATTTATAAAATTTATAAGTATTTTATGATTAATTTAATAATTAATTAATAATATTTTAATATAAGTATACATTAAACGATGACGTTTTGGGCAGGCGCCAAAACGACACCATTTGTCTTTTGGGAAGAGAGTAATGACCCCATGACAAAATGGTAGCGGAGCCTAACCGTGCCTTGTTCGGTGTTCACGCCTGTAGGCCCAGTGGGGTAGGCAGGGTGGCCCAAGTCAACGACGAGGACGTCGTTGGGCTTGATGGGGAGAGTATGTCACGTCTGTAGGCCCAAGAGGGGTAGGCAGGGTAATTAATCCCACATTGGATAGGAACTGGGTGGTCGTTGGGCATCCCACCAGGCATGTCTTGTGGGAAGAGGGTAATGACCCCAGACTGGTCTCGCCTACAAGCCCAAGGGGGTGGGGTAGGGTGACTAGGTGGTCTTGGGCCTATCATTGAGGGTGTTGCGCAGCCCGATAGACATGTCTTTTGGGAAGAGAGTAATGACATTTTGGTGTCGAAAAAAAAAAAATTCCTTTTGTTTTCTTCTTTTCTTCCTTATTTTTCTTTGGGTTTTTTTTTCCTCCTGTGCATGTTTTCTCCTCAACTTTGAGAGGAGCGATCTCCCTCCTCCGGCCACCCATCGTCTCACCGCTGGTCACGTTTTGTTCCTCGTCTCGGCAACAATCATTTGGTGTAAGTTTTGTTGGGATTGAAGCTGTGAAATGAGCTGTAGAAGTTCAGAAAGAGGGGAGATTTCGTCGAGGAACAAAACGTGACCAGCGGTGAGACGATGGGTGGCCGGAGGAGGGAGATCGCTCCTTTCAAAGTTGAGGAGAAAACACGCACAAGAGGAAAAACAAATTCAGAGAAAAATGGGGAAGAAGAAGAGAAAAGAAAAAGGAAAAAAAAAGAAATTTTTTTTTCGACACCAAAACGACATCGTGTTGGCGCCTGCCCAAAACGACGTCGTTTAGTATATACTTATATTAAAATATTATTAATTGATTATTAAAATATTATTAAAATATTATTAATTAATTATTAAATTAATTATAAATATTAGAAATTTATAATAAATTATATACTTGTCCAAAACTTATGAAATTTACACCAAAAATTAATAAAAATGAGATCTTTCCCATGAACTAAAAATTATATTTTTCTGAATAATAAATATTTAATTAAAAATAAAATACTATTCGGATAATATAAAAATATTATTTTTAAATCATAAAAATCAACTCAATCCTATAATTTTTTTTAAATCTTACCCAGAAATATTATTATGTCACTCCAAATTCAAAATTCTATTTGAATCGTAAATTATAAAATAAAAATTCTTACTAGGTTACCGTCACACGTACCACGTGTAAAAAGGAATCAGGAATTTACATAACTTATATATAATAATAGTAAACTATGCTGTATGACGATTTGGGTATTTCTTAATCCATTCGTTCAAATTTTGAAGCAACGGTCCCTGATTTTTTATTTCTAATAAAATTTATTGATTTTGATATTATGATTATTTTAGCATTTACAAAATTAGGAAATTTAAAGCTTTTATGTGTACAACCAGAATGTAGCGCGCTATGTTAAAAATATTACTGATCATATTTTCTTATATATTAACCGTGAAAAAATAATGTATATGACCGTATTTATAAAAATTACACAACCTTTGTTATATGGAAAATAAAAGGAAACTTTGAAAATAATTATTAATTTTGCAATTCTTTGTGATATAAACGTCTTTTCAACTAAATCGGAATTTCCTCCAACACTGATTCTTATTGTTGCAATAAGCGGGTTAAGTTCCATTGCTGAAACCATAAAAGCAAACGACACGACGGTGACACAACTTTAAGGCATCCTAACTGTTCTATTGGCTTTACGCCACGACCATGACTCGGATGGAGATTTAGGCAGAGGTGGAAGCAAAACAGCTTTCCTACATAGCCCAAACGGCCATCCCTCGCAGTGGCAGAACTGATGAAGTATCGACTGCCTTGGAAAGTCGAGGAACTCGAACCCATTCAAGCTTGAACACCGGGAAAAGTTAGACCTCGCAGATACAAACGCTTCCCTGTTCAAACCACTTGAACAACAGGAAAAACAACTACCCACTGACAAAAACTCTTCCTTTTCCTCCTCTTCTTCCTCGTCATTATCATATAGCTTTTCCGGCGGTAAGGCTTTGGGAGTCACGAACAGTTCTCCAGTTTTGGTGGAGTAAACCCAGGTAAAACTGTCGGTAATGACAAAGGGTCTGTGCTTCAACTTCTCCATGGCTCGGCTTCGGATTTCTGAAACAACCACCTGAAGAGAAGAAGAATCATACATGGTATTAATTGATGTCACAAACTGACGAGGAGAAAATCATTTGTCTGCAATGATGAAAAAAAAACGGTGAGTACTTCCTGTTCGTCATCCACATAATCAAACGTTAGATTGTCCTCCTGCGGGCTTGAACTTGAAAGGCGGCCACAAGTATGGCAATTGGAAAAGACATCCTTGAGAGTTGCAGCCAGGAATTTGCATCTCCTAGAAGGATTTGGCGATTGATCCTCATGGTAAAAGACACCCATATTCGTGAAAAACCAAGTTTGGTGGAACTTTTGCAGGGCTAACTAAGTGCGTGCTGCAGTAAATATATACAGAAATGGGTGAAGTTGACCTCCTTGCGTGATAGTGGCTTTGCATCTTACTGAAAACAAAGTGTTTATATATTCTTTGGGGTAAAGACAAAGTTAAAAGCTGGAGACATATCAACAAATTACGCACAAATTAAGGCCATTAACGCCATCCGTGAACTAAAAATTGGCCGTGGGGGTCGGTTCATATCAGTATCACCCCAGATATTGCCATTTCTTCCATATATGTCAACTTGAAACGGAAGCTTAGGTGAGGTGAACTTGGACGTTTTACCAAACCTTAAAGCCTATTTATTTTGCCATGAAAAAACGCACCTCCAGAAGTTGAGTTGTTACAGGATAAGACAAAACGTCCGCAGATGGATTGGAATGGAAATCTTCATAATTCTTCAATTCCCATCTCCAGATTTTGTTGCAGGTTTCAGTTTCCAGACAAACCCTCTACTGCTGCTATGAAAGGAAAGGTTTGTCAATCTTCATCATGCCAGAATAAGCAATTGTGTCTCTGCTTTGACCCTGACAAGTGAAAACCAAATTGGATAGTGTTATTCAATCATAATTTTCGGATTTATCAATAATTGAAGCACACCATTCGGATTAAATTGCTTATCAGAGTTATGCCAAAATAACACAACCATCATCGTCCATCTCAAAAACAGCATCACAGCTAACCCACGATCTGATCCTGATGTATAAACCACCAACAAGTAAAAGCAAATGAGGCGACCATGTCTGGAAATGAATTGATGACAATCAATCACTCTCATCTTTTTGAAAAAGGTGGGTGGGTCTTCCCACCTTCTCTTTTCTATCCTTCTCGCCCACATAATCAAGTGGAAAATGCCATATCGTTGCACGCTGATATCATGAAAGGATCCGGATGGCCACTGCTGCAGTTATCCTGTTACAAACATGTCAAAGGGAAAAGGCAATGTAAAGGAATACGGGGAACCAACAGAAGTGGATTCTTAATCGAAATACTACAGTATTCTTTTGAGGATTCCATTATTTATCTATATATATTATATTATATTTAAATTATAAATATATTATTTTATTCTATGTATTCAATCGAATCTCAAATTATAAAAATGTAAATCAAACTTTTGATTGATTGTATATCTATTTATTATAACAATTAAATCTCATCCTTCCCACCCCCCTCTCTCCTTGGAAATAATGATCTTGGAATATAAATATTGTATTGTAAAATCATATATAATAGCATATTTTTTGTATATATGACAGAAATCACATGCAAGGAGAGACGCGGGAGAGCTGCCAAAAGGTAAAGCTTTTATAAATTCACCATCCCATTACAGCAAAATCAAAAATCTTATACCTCCTAATGATCAGATTAATTCTCCCAACAAGCCACCCATCGGTCCTAGACACCAGACTTCTGATCTTCAAAATGCACAGTGCCAAAACCACCACCTTACAACAGAAAAATTCCACTGATGTATATAAACGATTCTTTAACTTTCTTTTCTAGGAGACAAAATGAATTATGTAATTCGAATCATACGTAACAAGTGGTTAGCTTCAGTGATCTATGAACCAACTCTCCACATCTTTGGGAAATTGTCACAACAAGGTAGACTTTGCATCTCAAGATAATCTACATTGTCCGCTCATTTGGTTGCTCAAATCCAATTAAATACTGACGACACCCGAGACCCAAGGGACAATAACTGGTGCATTTGGATGAGAGTCTCTATATGACTCGGAGTACCTGTCCTTGAAATTCAGTTTTGGTTTTTCTGCCTGCATTTGAAAAAAGCAATACAAAAGTAAGGTGATGAAGATAGCAGACACATATTTGCCTAATGACAGAAAACTCATAGTGAAGGCCTGTGCTGAATTCAGAATAAAATTTAAACAAAAACTTCAATAAGATTTGCCAAACCCATAATGTAAGAAGGCTATTATTACTATGTGAAGCAGTGAAAGAGCTGATCTTACAAATTTCAGCCAGCACTCCTGATTTTTATGTTCATAAATATCTGGTGAATAGCAGCCTGTCTCAGATGGACAATAAACCCATATGTTGCACTTCTTTTCACCTGGCTTTGCATGTTTTGCCTGATCTAAGCAAGCTTGACAGCAGTCCGCAGCACTTTCTTTGTGGTGAGTGAGGCCCCACCTGACGGCCACACCATCATAGTCAGTGTGAAGCTCCGCATGGCATTCAGATGGAACAGGCCTGCCAGGTAAAATTTCTTCCTCTAGAAGGAAAAAAAAAGTAACAGAACGATTCTACGTCATCATTTCATTTTTTGAGAATAAGAAGGTGGCAGACACAAGCAGAGTGGAAAGTTCAATATGAAGGGCAAGTTCACATAAACTTGTTCCCTCCTTGAATGGACAAAAGACTAACATATAATAGAAAATATTAACAAGGAGAAGAGCTTAATAACCAGATTCTTCTTCACCCTCAGGCTTATCATCGTGCTCCTTGTTTATGATTTCAACTGGTAACCAGAGCTCAATATTTTCTGACAGCACGGCCCAGTCTGACTCCAAAGCTTTGACTAGTATTCCTACAGAACGACCAACCACAAAAGTAAAAAAACAAGAATCTGAAGAAGAATACTTTGAATTGCTCACTGTAGGCAAAACATTGATTGGTTTATAGGTTTTGTATTCAGAACAAATCTAAAATGATAAATACTGTCCAAAAAGGAAAGAATTGTACCAGCTTCCTCATGCTGCAAACTTAAATTTAGTTGTCCAGTCCCATGGATTGACTGTTTCACTTGTTGCATTTTTTCTTTGCGCCAACTTTCAACTGCTTCTGTTTCTCGAAACAATGTAAATGTAAGATATTGCCCAACATACACCAAAAGTAGGTACACCATAAATGTTAGAAATTCCTACACTAAAAAAACCTTTTTTTATAACAAGAAAGGCTGAATTTTAAGCGCCACAAAATAAAAATTAGTTTTGCAAAAAATGATCAAATTTTTTGCAAATATTTCTGGCCACAATGTAACTAAGCAATCTATGGCAAGCACATCTTCAACATTTCCACATTGTTTACTCTTAGAAATGAGACCAGCAATCAAAAGATGCAAGAATCACAGGGTGGTTATCAATCGCCATTTAGCACTAATAAAACATTAAAAATGGGTAAGATATCAGCAACTTAAAAAAAGTTTATGATTGCATATGCATAATTTGCTTTTGATCTACAACCGGAAAGAATTAAACAAGAAGTTCATGAAAAATATTGCTACCAAGTTATAAAGCCATATATGTTAGAGAGGGAAAAAAAAGATGAAAGAAAATAGGCATAAATTTTCTGGGGAAAAAGAATATTGAGAACTAGGATCAAAGAAAATTCACAGGATCAACGATGCATGCTCCCATCCATACTAGTAGAGTTGTGCTACATAGCCCAAATGGTTTAAGATGAACAATGAGAACATGTAAAACTTGTGAAATCTGGCAGGCAGGTTGATGGCAGTCAATGTAAACCGAGGAAGTCTTGTAGGTGTAAAATTATTGCAATATATGATAGCCAGAACTAGAAAGCAAGCAAACCTTATATGGTAATGCTGCCTGGAATGAGAGCATAGGTATGCAATATTCACAGCAGAGATGACAGGGATCATATGAGAAATGATTCTGATGTCTACGCTGTTGTCATTGACAGAAGAAATAACTGAATTGTGACCAGGGTATACTATCAGAAAGGATGCAATGACCATGTAAAATAAACATGATAAGTGGTTTAAAGTAGCAACAGAAATAAGCTAATTTTTCGATAACTTCAACTCACAGCCTAATATCTCACAGTCACATGATACATGATGCAAATATCGTGCATACAGATAAAATTAATAAATGGAGATTCTGTCTTAATCATTTTCACCTGAAAAAATAGGGGAAAAATCCAATTAGCAGAGATAAACATTGTAATCTCACAGGAGTATTGTAGGTTTTACTAGAACTCATTCACTTGATATCCGCAGCTCCAACTGATCAAGCGCCTAAACTAATGCTGCATTAGACCACCTGGAATAAGCTTGTGCAAAGAAATAAATCTCCTATAAGCTTCTATGCCTGAGTCGCTACGAAGGCATGAAAAGTTTGTTTTCTCCTAATCTGATTTTCAGGAAAAACATTCTGCAATCCAGGTTTGGAAAAAAATTAAATATTTATAACAAATGAGATCAAGGAAAACACAAAGTTTGGCAAAAAGGAATTGAGCTACAGGAGATGCATGAACAATAGAGGACCTAAATATTAAAGCGAAATTGGATGCCTATATATCTATCATCAAACTGTTTTCCATCCAACATTTTCAGGATAAAGGCTTTTCGGGCCATGGAAGTTGATATACAGCTGTCATCTTTCAAATGTGATAGATTGCTAATTGTTGGAACTCATAATCATTTGTGGCAAAACTGGACATATTATCGTGTCAATGAAACTATTGAACCAAAAAAGCTTAGCTATCAGGTGAAGCATTAGTTATAGACATAAATTATAACACAAACTACGAGTTGTTTCCTTTTTGCATTGGTTTGGCATATGTATTGAAGGAAGGTCACGTTTCAAAAGGAAACTGGAGCCAATACTCACAAGTTCAAAATTACAACTGACTGGAGTTAATTGCATAAACATACAATCTAATGGAAGAAAAGGGGAAAAAGCAACAATATCACCAGCAAACGCCACTCAAAAGTAAATTCCAACTCCGAGTAAGCAATTAGATGAACAAATAATCCCTATTCAACAAACTGCTGCGCCTTAGTAAATTAAACCAAATGGAAACTGTAACATGATTACCTACCTCGCTGCTGGCTAATACTGGCGTTCAAATTCAAACTTCTTAATCTCTGCAGGATCTCGTCCGTTATTCTAATTTTAAGTTCGTGTGGCAATTCCAACACAGTTTCTTCTTTATCAAACTCCTCTCCAAGTCTTTTCAACTTAACACAAAAAAGGAACAGAAAAAAAAAACAGAGCAATTGAATCTCTCAGCCACTTAACCCAAAAAAATCGTAATCATCAGAAACCTAGAATCAAACTTACAATTTGAACAAGCCTAACAGGCTCTTTGGCTCTTCGAATGCGAATTGAGTCCTCCATCTTCCTAATCTGATCCGGCGTGTACTTCAAAGCTAAACAAAACAAACAACACCTTCAGGAACAACTATAAATCAACCAAAACAAACACACAAAGAAGCTAGACAAAAAGTTAGAGAAAGCATGCTTGTTGGCGTACCTGTATCAAAATCGTTACGGGAAGAGTAAACATAGAGGGAAGCGTAGAGAGAGCGAAGGACGAATAGAGCGACAACAATGTTAATGGAGCAAACAATGAGAGTCGTCTTCTTGTAAGAGCATCCCCACTTCACTCCCCTCGCCATCGCCTCCCTCCTCACTCCACCATAATATCTATTCCCTCTGTCTTCCTCTTTCTTTTCTCCTATTACTCTCTCAATGAATCCCTATTTTTTTTCCTACCCAAAGTTGCATTTCAATCTTTAGTCTGTTTCTACTATTCTCTGGTTTTCCGGATCTCTAGATCGCACCAAAGCAATCAATCAATCAATCCTTTGCTTTTCTGTTCTCGATTTCAGTAGAAGAGATCCTTTCAGTAATAGAAACAGTAGAGCTTCTGTGATGGTGTATTGTGTTTATCGTTTTTGGTGGTCTGTGCTATCATGCGCGTTTGATGATAGCTATTGGTTTTGTGTTAGAGATGAAAAAATGTCAATATTTTTAATTGTTTATCCTTCAGAGAATAATAATATTTTATTTGGAAAAAACTAAATATTTGACTGCACAAATATTAATATTTGTGTTAGTGAAGAGACGTAACTAAGTCTTTAATTACGTCAAATATGTCGTCATTAATTGGAGAATTACTTCAATATTGTATAATATTTTGAATTATCCTTTTCTTTTTTTTTAAGGAAGTCACAGCCTTCTACAAGTTAGAAGGCTGGATTAATACAAGTAATGCTATTCTCCTCCAAGTGAACTAGGTAAGCCACTGGAGTAGAGTATCTAAAATGTGGCAGTCTACGGGATAGACTCTCTCTATTCTCGTCATTGTGTCGGCAACTTTGTTGGCCTTTCTGAACACATGTTCCAGGTACACATCTCTAAATTGATGTAGTAGGTGCAAGCATTCAAGAAGAAGGGGGCTCCATGATGTTCCTATTCTCGTGATGTAGTAGGTGCAAGCATTCAAGAAGAAGGGGGCTCCATGACGTTCTTATTCTCGTCATTGTGTCGCCATCTTTGTTGGCCTTTCTAAACACATGTTCCAGGTGCACCTCTCTAAACTGATGTAGTAGGTGCAGGCATTCAAGAAGAAGAGAACTCCATGATGTTCCTATTCTCGTCATAGTGTCGGCAACTTTGTTTTGGCCTTTCTAAACACATATTCCAGGTACATCTCTCTAACTGATGTAGTAGGTGCAGGCATTCAAGAAGAAGGGGGCTCCATGGTGAGTTGAGTTCCTTCATCCTAAACGCTGAGATGATTTCTAATGAATCCGATTCCAGGTGTAATCGTAACATACCAGAAGAGAGAGCTGCAAATAAACCTGATAAAAACTTGGTGATTATAAAGAGTTAACAAACATTTACAATTTTGGGTTTGATCCATACTATTCATAGATAAAAAAAGAAAATTACAAATTAATGTCAAATTACGATATTCTAGTGGTACAAGTCATTGCAAACAAAGTTATCGATTGCTTAAGGTTTTTGAATTTTGTTCGCCGACATCCAAAAGGTTGAATTAGCACGAGGTATGCATGGCGGGAATAGTTCCAGGCCGAACCTGCCATCTATGGCTATATATATAGGAATGCATGTGTAGTACCTGTATCCCATATATCAATTCTTAATAGTTTTCTCTTACCAATAAAATGTTATCGTTTCTAGTCATCCTTCTTTTTTCATTCTCCTCTACATTTTCAGCTCATACACATGAGGGTTTTCTTCGATGCTTTTCTCAATCCCACGAGAGTTCCAACTCCATCTCTAGGCTCTTATACACTGATGCCAATTCCTCAGCCTATTCATCCATCCTGCAATCTACTATACGAAATCACAGGTTCAAAACAGCTACCACCCCAAGGCCTTTTGCCATTGTCACACCCTTGAATGCATCCCACATTCAAGCTGCCATAACTTGTTCTGAGAAGCATGGGATGCAAATCAGAGTTAGAAGTGGTGGACATGACTATGAGGGTCTTTCGTATGTTTCTGAGCTCCCTTTTGTCATCATTGATCTGGTTAATTTCCGGAGTGTCACTGTTGACGTATCAGATAATACAGCATGGGTTGAGGCTGGTACACAATTAGGCGAGGTTTACTACAGAATCGCAGAGAAAAGTAGGACTCTTGCCTTCCCTGCGGGTATTTGTCCTACTGTTGGCGTTGGAGGGCACTTTAGCGGAGGAGGATATGGCATGATGATGAGGAAACACGGCCTGGCTGCGGATCACATAATTGATGCACAGTTAATTGACGTTAAAGGACGAATCCTCGATCGGAAATCCATGGGAGAAGCTCTGTTTTGGGCCATTAGAGGTGGTGGAGGAAACACTTTTGGAGTCGTTATTGCATGGAAGTTGAATTTAGTTCAAGTTCCATCCACTATTACCGTATTCAACGTCACGAGAACCAGCTTGGAACAAAATGTGACCAAGCTTGTCCATCGATGGCAATATGCAGTTAGCAAGTTTGATGAAGACTTATTCTCGAGAATCTTTATCAACACAGTAAATTCAAGCACAGGAGAGACAGCAATCGCAACTACATTTACTTCCTTGTTTCTGGGAAGAGGTGACAGGCTCCTTAAAATGATGCAACACACTTTTCCAGAGCTTGGTTTGACGGAACAAGATTGCATTGAAATGAGTTGGATCGAATCCGTACTCTTTTTTGCAGGATTCCCGACCACATCACAGGATGTTCTACTTGATAGGACTTATCCGCCAAATGCTTACAAGGGAAAGTCTGATTATGTCAAAAAACCCATGCCTGAAGTTGCATTGGAAGGGATATGGAAAAGCTTGCTCCTAGTGGACGTCCAAAGAGCTGAATTGCAGTTCAGCTCTTATGGAGGAAGAATGGACGATATTCCAAAATCCAGCACTCCGTTTCCACACAGAGCCGGTACTTTATTCCAAATCCACTACGTAGTATATGTGACAGAAGATGACCCTGAAGCATGCAAATGGAAAATAGATTGGATCAGAAGGCTTTACAGTTACATGGCTGCCTATGTTTCAAAGAATCCACGACATGCGTACATCAATTATAGGGATCTCGATCTAGGAGTAAACAACCTGGGAAATACAAGTTACAGACAGGCAAGAATATGGGGGGCAAAATATTTCGGGAAAAACTTTCGGAGGCTGGTCCGCGTGAAGACTATGGTCGATCCGGCTAATTTCTTCAGGAATGAACAAAGTGTCCCTCCTCTTTCATATTAGATAATTCAGGAATCAACAAAGGGAACTTACTGGTTGGTTCTTTATTTAATTATTTGTATGCAATTAATGTTTATAGGTTGTGATTGTTATGTCTATCCAATCCATAAATTCAATTATGTTTTTTCTTATTAATTCAATAACTATGGTTACATTAGTATATAATAAGTCATAATCATGATTTAAAAATTATAAAATTCCGAATCAGTTCGACTCATACTAAATTTGTGTTTGTAACATACTATAAATTATATTAAATGATTTTTTTTACAAAATAATTTTTGTCGTATTTTATCCAACAGAAACATTAATTAATAATATCAAGGAACATCCAAAATAGATCAACTAGAAGAAGCTAACAAAATAGTCAATAAATCTATAATAATAGAGTACACAACGAGGAGACAGATTTGACAAACCTATAAATCTATAAATCACCAAAATAGTCTTCCTAGATAGAAATGAAGCTCCTCAAATTGAGACAATAAATCCCAAAAATGACAAAAAATTATCCAAACGGACCGAACTAGAGATGAAACCAGTAAATGCCAAGCATCCCAAGAAGCAGTCTCCACACAAAGACAATGATACCTTTTTCCAAAGCAAGCCGTAAACCATGAAATATACCTCACAACTCTACTTTAATAATGAAGAAACAACCCCTAGTCTGCATGAAAAGTCCTAAAACCGTCGACCATTATCATCAAGCAAGACTCCACCAACACTAGGTAATCCACTACACATATATACCCTGTTCCATCATAATTCAATTTGAAGCCACCCAACTGTTGCTCTTGTCTACAGAGAATCGGATGAAACTGCCTCTACAATAATAGAGTACACCTAAACTACCCATCATTATAAAGCTTTATTTATCATTTGACTTTATTTTATTTTTTTCTTTATGATAAATTGAAATATTCAAGATTTATATATTAATTTTTATTTTTTTATAATTTATATTCTCAAATTAAAATATATTAAAATAAATAAAATATTTAAAATATTTGAGTTTAATTCAGTTAACTAATTAACCCAATATTTTAAAGTAAACTATCGCCTCCCTCCTCACTATGGTCACTCCATCGTAATATATATTCCCTGTGTCTTCCTCTTTCTTTTCTCTTTTGACTCCCTCAATGAATCCCTAGTTTTTTTCCTACCCAAAGTTGCATTTCAATGTTTAGTCTGTTTCTACTATTCTCTTGTTTGGCGGATCTCTAGATCGCAGCAAAGCAATCAATCAACCCTTGCTTCTATGTATTCGATTTCTGCAGGAGAGATCCTTCAAAGAATAATAATATTTTATTTGTAAAAAAAAAATTGTATTTGTGTTTGGGATGAGATGTAACTAAATCATTACTTCAAATATGCCTTAATTGATCGGATTATCAGAAAATTCTGGAATCAAATTCCAATAGCATCTATAATATTTGGAATTGTTTATTTCTGAAATAAGAAACATAGTTATCGTAAAGAAGCGAATCAATAAGAAATTAGTTTGATTATAAACTGGGATAATATTAATGAATAAAAAAGACATAGAAACAAACTAATGAAGACCGGATGAATGCGCGCCGCCTCAGGAAGATCCAGCTTGTAAGCGACAGTGCCCACCCTTTGACACACCTGAAATGGACCAAAAAATCGAGGACCAAGCTTATGGTGGCGACGCAGTCTGAGTGAGTGCTGCCTGTAAGGTTGGAGCTTCACGTATAACCAATCGCCAATCTCATAGGACACTTCTCTTCGCTTCTTGTCTTCATAAGCCTTCATACGGCCCTGTGCTTTCCGCAAATTGACCTTCAATTGTGCCAGCATCTCATCTCGATGTAGCAGCTGTTGGCCAGCGATGGCGTTATGGTTGGAATCCCGGATATAACGAGTGACTGTTGGTGGGGGACGCCCGTATAAAATCTCGAATGGCGTCATTTTAGCAGCCGTCTGGAAGGAGGTGTTGTACCAAAACTCCGCCCATGGCAGGAATGTGACCCAAGTCGCTGGAGCCTCACTGACGAAGCACCGCAGATACATTTCCAGGGTCTTATTGACCACCTCGGTCTGGCCGTCCGACTGAGGGTGATAGGCTGTGCTGCGGAATAAGGAGGTGCCCTGGAGCCGACTGATTTCCTCCCAGAATGCGGACAGGAACCGTGGGTCCCTATCGGAAACAATTGACACAGGAACACCGTGCAATCGTATTACTTGTGACACAAATGCCGCAACAACGGTCTCGCTGGTAACAGGTGAAGCAAGAGCTATGAAATGTCCATACTTGGACAACCGATCCACCACCACCAAGATGACTGACTTCCCAGCAGACTTTGGAAGACCAGTGATAAAATCCATCGAGATATCTTCAAACACCAGCTCCGGAATAGGGAGCGGTTGAAGAAGGCCAGCTGGTTTCAGAGTGGAATCCTTCATCCGTTGGCACACCTGACATTGCCGAACGTAATCATGAACATCCTTCTTCAAGGTTCGCCAATAGAAATTGGCAGCAACTTGCTGGAAGGTGCGAGTGATACCCGCATGACCACCCACTTTTGACGAATGATATTTGTCCAGGATCTGATTCCGCAGTGAAGAATCGGTGGGAATAACCAATCTATTCCGGAAAAGTAATAGGCCTTCGTGGAACCGAAAATCTGGATTGGAATCCTGCTGCTCCCGCCACTTGCGTTGGCCCTCCAATAATTCAGGATTTGTTAGATTTTCGGATAGAAGAAAATCCACAAGATCAAAACTGACGGTTGAGAGCGATAAGTATTGACAAAGCTGGACCCGTGATAACGCATCAGCAGCCATATTATGTTTACCCCTGCGATATTTGATCTCAAAATCAAAACCAACTAGCTTGCTCAGCCACTGCTGCTGTTCAGGAGTCTGGATCACCTGGATAGTCAGATTCCGCAAGGATTGCTGGTCTGTCAAAATAACAAATTTCCGTCCCAATAGATACTGTCGCCATTTGGCAACGGCCTGTGTAATGGCATACATTTCCCTATGATAAGTAGAGGCGTGCTGCATCCGTGGAGACAACTTGCGGCTGAAGTAAGCAATTGGATGTCCATGCTGGGATAGCACAGCGCCAATTCCCACTCCTGATGCATCCGTTTCTACCGTGAATGGTTGAGAGAAATCTGGAAGCCGCAAGATTGGAGTTGTCGCCAACCGTGATTTGAGATCGTCGAATGCGTGCTGCGTGTGAGCACCCCAACTAAAATTATTCTTCCGCAGTAAATCAGATAGAGAACCCGCAATGGCAGCATAATTCTTCACAAACCTTCGATAATAACCAGCGAGCCCCAAAAAACTGCGGATGTCTTTGACATTCTGTGGCGTAGGCCAATCAAGAATCGCCTGGATTTTATCTGAATCCACCGAGAGACCAGCCGAAGAGATTACGTGACCCAAGTAACCAATTAGCTGCTGACCAAACTGACACTTGGTTAACTTGGCCACCAACTGATGTCGCTGTAGGAGGAGCAGGACTTGATGAAGATGCTGCAAGTGGCTGGACCAGGAAGGACTATAAACCAGGATGTCGTCGAAGAACACCAAGACAAACTTACGTAAGTATGGGCGGAAGACATCGTTCATGAGCGATTGGAATGTTGACGGCGCGTTGGACAAACCGAAAGGCATTACTAGGAACTCGTAATGCCCGTCGTGTGTCCGGAAAGCAGTTTTAGCCACATCCGCTGAATGCACCCTGATTTGATGGAATTCAGACAGCAAATCTAGCTTAGAAAAATACTGAGCTCCAAACAACTCGTCAAAGAGCTCATCCACCGAAGGAATAGGGAAACGATCGCGAACTGTCACGGTATTCAGGGCCCGGTAATCAACGCAGAACCGCCAGGATCCATCCTTCTTGCGGACCAACAACACTGGCGAAGAAAACGGACTGCTGCTTGGCCGAATGATCCCATCACGCAGCATCTCAGACACTAGCCGCTCAATTTCCTGTTTCTGGAAATGGGGGTACCGATAAGGCCGAACATTAACCGGAGAAGTAAGCGGTAACAAGGGAATGCGATGGTCTTGTGAACGAGGAGGTGGCAATCCCCAGGGCTTAGTGAATACTTCCGGAAATAGCTGTATCAAATGAGCGAGATCCGGAGGCAAACTGGGGAAGCCGAGGACTCCTGAGGGACAGCTTCAACCCGAAACAAAGACACGGCCGACTGGGTACTAACCATACGTCGGATAGAATGCAACGACGCCATCTGCGGAGTGGGCGAAGGCACCCCAACCCAGCGGATCTTTGTTTCCCCACAAGCAAACTCAAAACTGGAGTCAGCATAATTCGTAACAACTGGACCAAGCGTGGCCAACCAGGAAACTCCCAGGACCACATCCCACCCCTGCAATGCTAATACGAACAAGTCAACATGGACCGAGTGGCCTTGCACCAGGACAGGCACCTGCCGAACCATACCAGAGCAGATCAACCGTTCGCCATTACCCACAAACACCCCAAAGCAATCCACCTCCACAATATCTAATCGCAGGAACTGAGCAACCCGAGCTTGAATAAAGCTATGGGTGCTGCCACCATCCAATAATATACGAACAGATTGGCCATTGATATGGCCCAAGAAACGAATAGTTGTGGGAGGAGTGTCACCTGACATGGCATAG
Organism: Passiflora organensis; assembly: GCA_019739055.1. Taxonomy (NCBI): domain Eukaryota; kingdom Viridiplantae; phylum Streptophyta; class Magnoliopsida; order Malpighiales; family Passifloraceae; genus Passiflora; species Passiflora organensis. The sequence goes on along the minus strand of JAEPBF010000191.1, from coordinate 2,550,295 downwards.
TGAGAGACTGCCGAAGTAGAAGCACTGACCGTGGGAGCTGGGGAGTCTGGGTCATCGGCAGGAAGGAGTGATACATCCTCCAAGTCGGGGGTCTGGTCCGAGTCGTCCGCCAGCAACAGCAACTGAGGTTTTCGTGCACACTTGTGATCCCAAGAATATTTCTCGTCGCAGTTGTAGCACAGCCCCTGGGCCTTGCGACGAGCGGCTTCAGCAGGAGAAAGCCGATGAACAGCCATTTTGGCGCCAGACGGGAGGACCACGGATGAAGATGATGAGGAAGAGGAAGCCACAGAGGAAGAGGCAGTCGTGGACTTCGGTGTAGGCAACAGAGGTGGTTGATAGGGCCTGGCAACCACAGGCGTGGAATGGGGCTTAGGCAAGGAGGGCTGGGCGTAGCCCTTTTCCAAGGCTATACGGGTCTCGTGGGCCTGTGCTAGGTAAACTGCATCTTCGAACTCGGTGGGCGCGGCCAACAGTACAGCATGTCGAATATCTGCGCGAAGGCCCGAGACGAAACAGCGTACAACAAACAAGGGAGGCAAGACGATTGTGGGATTCATAAGAGATTGGAACGAAGCTCTGTACTCTTCCACCGTAGCTTGCTGCTGCAGCTTGGCCAACTGGCCTTCGGGTGACTCGAGTTCCTTGGAACGGAACCGTTTATGAATGGCCAGTAAGAATGATTCCCAACCCGCCAGCTGACGATTGTGATGCATCCACTCGAACCAATCAGCGGCCTCTCCGTCAAGATAAAACGAAGCAATAGTCACTCGATCTTCATCCCGGATTCCGAAAAATCGAAGTAACGAATGGCGTTGAAGATCCACCGATCAATGTTGGGGCCAGCAAAGCGACACATTTCGACCGAAGCAACCTTATGACGAGAACCGTGGGGAGTTGAATCATGGTACCCGAGAGATTGGGTGGAACTGGATCCATCACCAGAGTGGGAAGGAGAAGTCGCAGGTGGAGGACGATGAAGGAGCTGCTTAAGGAGCTGTTGTTGTTCCAGAAACAATTTGGAGTGCTCCGCAAGGGTGGCTGAAATAGCGGAGACATCTCCCTGGAGCTTAGAGTTTGAATCTTTAAGGATCGTAACCTCCGAATCCAGAGATTTAAAACGTGTATTGTATTCTGCCATAGATGCAGAGAGCAATGAAAGCACCAATGCTGTGTTGATCTAAAATTCAAGATAGTTTCCTACAGCTTTTCTGGGCAAGCCAAATGCCTCTGTACAATAGAAGAATAGGGAACGAAATGTATACTTTGAAAAGAAGAAGTTCTGAGTTTCTAGAGAAGAAGAGAACAATTTCATCCAAACAAAACGTGTCCTCCCTCTAACTAAATTCTTCCCTTTTATTCCTATCATCCTTCCCATGCTGCATAACCGTCACCTGCTGACCTGTATCAAACCAGATATCTCCTAGGTCGGTTTCTACACCTGGTGCTCCTACGTGGAACCAATGCTGCCTCATCATGCCTTACGTCCTGACCAGCCTCTGTTTCCTCAGGTAAAAGATCATCAGCCTGAACCGCAACCCCTTGAGTCACAGCAGAATCCCTAGTTTTTTTCCTACCCAAAGTTGCATTTCAATGTTTAGTCTGTTTCTACTATTCTCTTGTTTGGCGGATCTCTAGATCGCAGCAAAGCAATCAATCAACCCTTGCTTCTATGTATTCGATTTTTGCAGGAGAGATCCTTCAAAGAATAATAATATTTTATTTGTAAAAAAAAAATTGTATTTGTGTTTGGGATGAGATGTAACTAAATCATTACTTCAAATATGCCTTAATTGATCGGATTATCAGAAAATTCTGGAATCAAATTCCAATAACATCTATAATATTTGGAATTGTTTATTTCTGAAATAAGAAACATAGTTATCGTAAAGAAGCGAATCAATAAGAAATTAGTTTGATTATAAACTGGGATAATATTAATGAATAAAAAAGACATAGAAACAAACTAATGTCGTATTCATGAGGTACAAGTCATTGCAAGCAAAGTTATCATTTTTGTAAGGTTTTTGAATTTTCTTCGTCAACGGTTGAATCATCACCAGGCATGCATGGCGGGAATAGTTCCAGGCCGAACCTGCCATTTATGGCTATATATATAGGAATGCATGTGTAGTACCTGTATCCCATATATCAATTATTATAGTTTTCTCTTACCAATAAAATGTTGTCGTTTCTAGTCATCCTTCTTTTTTCATTCTCCTCTACATTTTCAGCTCATACACATGAGGGTTTTCTTCGATGCTTTTCTCAATCCCACGAGAGTACCAACTCCATCTCTAAGGTCTTATACACCGATGCCAATTCCTCAGCCTATTCATCCATCCTGCAATCTACTATACGAAATGACAGGTTCAAAACAGCCACCACCCCAAGGCCTCTTGTCATCATCACACCCTTGAATGCATCCCACATTCAAGCTGCCATAACTTGTTCTGAGAAGCATGGGATGCAAATCAGAGTTAGAAGCGGAGGACATGACTATGAGGGTCTTTCGTATGTTTCTAAGCTCCCTTTTGTCATTATTGATCTGGTTAATTTCCGGAGTGTCACCGTCGACGTATCAGATAATACAGCATGGGTTGAGGCTGGTGCACAATTAGGCGAGGTTTACTATAGGATCGCAGAGAAAAGTAAAACTCTTGCCTTCCCTGCGGGTGTTTGTCCCACTGTTGGCGTTGGAGGGCACTTTAGCGGAGGAGGATATGGCATGATGATGAGGAAACACGGCCTGGCTGCGGATCACATAATTGATGCACAGTTAATTGACGTTAAAGGACGAATCCTCGATCGGAAATCCATGGGAGAAGATCTGTTTTGGGCCATTAGAGGTGGTGGAGGAAACACTTTTGGAGTCGTTATTGCATGGAAGTTGAATTTAGTTCAAGTTCCATCCACTATTACCGTATTCAACGTCACGAGAACCAGCTTGGAACAAAATGTGACCAAGCTTGTCCATCGATGGCAATATGCAGTTAGCAAGTTTGATGAAGACTTATTCTCGAGAATCTTTATCAACACAGTAAATTCAAGCACAGGAGAGACAGCAATCGCAACTACATTTACTTCCTTGTTTCTGGGAAGAGGTGACAGGCTCCTTTCAATGATGCAACACACTTTTCCAGAGCTTGGTTTAACGGAACAAGATTGCATTGAAATGAGTTGGATCGAATCCGTACTCTTTTTTGCAGGATTCCCGACCACATCACAGGATGTTCTACTTGATAGGACTTATCCGCCATTAGCTTTCAAGGGAAAGTCTGATTATGTCAAAGAACCTATGCCTGAAGTTGCATTGGAAGGGATATGGAAAAGCCTGTTCGCAGTGGACGACGTCCAAGCAGCTCAATTGCAGTTCAGTTCTTATGGAGGAAGAATGGACGATATTCCAGAATCCAGCACTCCATTTCCACACAGAGCCGGTACTTTATTCCAAATCCACTACGTAGTATATGTGACAGAAGATGACCCTGAAGCATGCAAATGGAAAATAGATTGGATCAGAAGGCTTTACAGTTACATGGCTGCCTATGTTTCAAAGAATCCACGAGGTGCTTACATCAATTATCGGGATCTCGATCTAGGAGTAAACAACCAGCAGGGAGATTCAAGTTACGAACAGGCAAGCATTTGGGGGGCAAAATATTTCGGGAACAACTTTGATAGGCTGGTCCACGTGAAGACTATGGTCGATCCTGATAATTTCTTCAGGAATGAACAAAGTGTCCCTCCTCTTTCATATTAGATAATTCAGGAATCAACAAAGGGAACTTACTGGTCGGTCTATTTATTTGTATGCAATTAATGTTTATAGGTTGTGATTGTAATCAAAATAATATAGATAGATTATACTTGTTAGGTCTATCTAATCAATAAATACAATTATATTTTTTCTTATAAATTCAATAACTATGGTTACATTAGTATATAATGTCATAATCATGATTTAAAAATTGTAAAATTCCGAATCAGTTCGACTCATACTAAATTTGTGTTTATAACATACTATAAATTATATTAAATGATTTGTTTTACAATATAGTTTTTTTTTCATATTTTTATCCAACAGAAACATTAATTAATAATATCAAACTCCTAAATAGTCTTCCTAAATAGAAATGAAGCTCCTCAAATTGAGACTATAAATCCCAACAATAACAAAGAATTATCCAAACGGACCGAACTAGAGATGAAACCAGCAAATGCCAATCTCCCAAGAAGCAGTCCCCACACTAAGAGAATGATACCTTTTTGCAAAGCAAGCCGTAAGGCATGAAATATACCTCACAACTCTACTTTAATAATGGAAACAACCTCTAGTCTGCATGAAAAGTCCCAGTACTGTCGACCATTATCATCAAGCAAGACTCCATCAGCACTAGATAATCCACTACATATATATACCTAAATAGACTGTTGCTCTTGTCTACAGAGAATCGGATGAAACTGCTTCTACAATAATAGAGTACGCCTAAACTACCGATAATCCTCTTCTCACTTTGCAAAATCCTCATCCTTATGGTGTGTATGGTGAATCCTCATCACAGTGTCTACCTAGTCAGCTCGTTTTTGCCTAGTTAGCATGGCTATAGTGGTCCACATGTCCGTTTAACACTTTGAACAAGTTGAAAATCAAGACAGTAAAAATTTACAGTTTTATCCCTATTGGATCCGATCGTGTGTTTGGGCTTGTTTTGTGTAGTCAGGTCATTTCATAGGCCTTCAGACCAACTCATTTGTATTAGGACCCTTTTGTTTGTGGTCGGCCCATTCATACATTTCTAAGCCTATTTATTTATTATCGAGCCATATTCATTCCTTTCGAGCCCGAACCATTATTTCTGGGCCGTGTTTGTTCTTTTCTGAGCCTAAATCGTTTTCCAAGTTGGGGCTCATTTTTCCAAGCCAGGCCACTAGGGTTTTAGAGCCCGGACTATATAAACTTCACTAGATAGCCTGTTGGTCATTAGCCATTAGCCATTAGCCATTAGCCATCAGTTTCTTTCTTGTTTTCTTTTACCTTCCCAATTCTCCTAAACAAATGACTATTTGTCGTTCTATCTTCTACTCCCAGTGCTGCCTAATCTCTTCCCAAATCTGCCCAAATCTGCACATAGCCTTTGTTTCATCGTGCACAACAATGGAGTATTTATATCGCAATGTCTTCATTTTCTTGATTACCTTATGTCCTATCTAATTGTCTATTCCTTTTCCTCCAGTTATTCCCACTACTCGCCCGATTGAGGGTTCGTCCATTTTGATATTATGGTTATCCGCATATCAGCGAGGGGGTGGTTCGCATAAAAAAAGCCAAAGGTCTTGTTATCGTTCTTTTGCACGAGAGGTAGGGTCTATGCCTCGTAGGTTACTAATTTTTATGTTTTAGTTATGTATGTGTGGTTTTGAACTGAGACTTATACATGCGTATCGTTTGATCTTTGTAATTGATGTTTGATCTTTGTAATTGATTTATTGTTTGAGGATTTAGGTTTGTTAAACACATTTGATTTTATTTGGATTGGTATAGATTGTGGTTTCATGTTCGTGGTATTTGACATACGATCGGTCGTGGAGTAAAATGAGAATAAACCATCTCATTCGTGGGGTGTTTAGATAAGACCAATTAGACCGACCGGTCGAAAAGTGTAGTCTGATCGGTTGAGTATGTGTGTTCGACTAATTGTGAATTAGAGACCGACCGATTGGATGGTAGAGTCTGACCAGTCGGACCTTTTCCCTTGAGTTAACGTCCCTTTTTCCTTCATTGGTGATTCTAAGTGTACCCTATGGTTTTCCAACTTTGTTCCTAATGAGTTTTGGACCTTGTGAGTAAATTTGAATGATATATAAGTGAGATAAATATCCAATAAGTGTATGATCATATTTGGTTAGCCAAGAATTAATTGTGATATTTTTGAGGATGCATTATTGTTCAGTATGCTAAGAGTTAATTGAGTGTACTTGAGGATGTGTGTTGTATTTCGCATTAAGAGCATTGGTGAGCCTGGTATGGTGTTCCCGGCAGCAACGAGGACAGTGAAGTAAGACCGATTGGTAAGCCGCAGGCGCTCCCGTTCCTTAGCCTCAAAGGTATAAATTCTCAACCTACTCTTTTATTATGATTAAAGGAGAAATTTTTACATGATAAGTAATAGATAGACTTTTAAGAATAGGATCTAAAGATTTTAAGGAATCATTTGATTTAGAAGCAATGGATCTAGATAATATTAGAGAACTACATATATCTGCTATAGAACAAAACTTGCAGAATTGGGAACATACCGAAAATACCAAGCAATAAAATATATGAGACTGGTTTAGGATTTCAGAACTTGTTTACTCATGATTATGTAATAGAGACGATAAAGAAGTCTTTACCAGTAAATCATCAGATAGAACAACTAGAGCTTATAGACAATAATAAATTATTTAAATTTAAAAGAAAATATAAATTTATGCATATAGGATTAGTACAAATAACAATAAAACCTTTACACCGAATAGGTCTAGATTCACCTATATTGATGTGCTTAAAAGACGCTAGATTCACTTCATTCATAGATTCCTTGCTAGCAGTTTGTGAATTCAATCTAATAACATGACCTGTTTATTTTAATTGTTAACCAAATTTCTCTATAGATTTTGATGAAAATTTGACTAAAATTTTAACTTTGAATTTGAAAATACCAACCACAATGATGAATAGTTAAAAAAACATAGCCATAATTTATAGAATACATTATAAAATAATAAAATCTAATTTAAGTCCAAAGGCTAAATTAGAATCTGGAAAACAAACTACAGTCTTAATAGAAGATTATGAACATGTAAATATTTATACACCTAAATTAATAAATTAGGATCAAATAACATTTCCTGATAATTGGCAAATAATAACATAGTTCCTCCCATATCAATATAACCTAGGACTCAGCCTATAGAAATAATAGAAAATGATGAAGGTCATGCAGAAATAATATTTAAACAAAATAGAATAGAACCCTCTATAAGATCATTATCGAGTAGATATGACATACCTAGTAAAATTGAAATAAAATCTGAAAAGCAACCTTCATTAAAAGGTGTAGATTGGAATAAAAATATGCCTGAATCTTACTATACAACTACCTCATCAGTAAAAGATAAAAAAGAATCACCACCTATGTCCCCAACTCATAGTGACATGGCCAACACTAGTAATTATAACGAGCAATTATAAAATGTCTGAATTTGAACTAGTTATGGAAATCATAATTAATAAATATTTAGATGATAAAAATGATGAAAAATGACATCAGTATCTTCGAAAAGTACCCTCAAAGGTAAGGAAAGGAATATGACAAGATTATAAAAACAAATTAACGTATTATATGGCACATACAGACTTCTTTATCCGGTGGAAAGTCAGAAAAGAAAATTATATGAAAGAAATAATAGAGGCAATAGAAGAAATAAATGAAGCATTTTCTAGCCACAGAGCATGGGTAAAAACAAAAACTCAAACTATAGAAAAATCCAGATATCCGCCCTTTAAAGAGGTTGCTATTGACTGGAATGGAAATACCATAGTAGCCGCTCCCTTCAAAGAATCTGATAATTCAGCCCTAGAAAAAATAAAAAGTCAAAATAATTATACAAATCAAATGTTACAATTAATAGCACAATAATTAGAATATTTAGAGTTAAATCAAGAAAAAAAGAAATAAAAATAGAAAAATCTTTAATAAAACCAAATGAAGATATAAAAAACTTTAATCTAGGACACGAAGACGAGTTACTAAAAAAATAACAAAACAGTTAGAATTCCTAGAATTATTCTCAAAACCTCAGGTAACAACCATAAGGCGTGTATGGTGAAACCTCATCATAGTGTCTACCTAGTCAGTTCGTTTTTGCCTAGTTAGCAAGGTTATAGTGGTCCACATGTCTATTTGATACTTTGAACAAGTTGAAAATCAAGACAGTAAAAATTTATAATTTTATCCCTATTGGATCTTATCGTGTGTTTGGACAGTAAAAATAAATATCATAAAAATATGTATCGTAAAAAAAAGATATAAATTTATTTATTTACTATGAATATAATTTTTCAAGATGAGTTATTTTTGTTGATCCATGCCATACGGATATGGATGTGTTCCGTGACTTTAATTTCTGAAATATTTATAAGACTTAAATTTTTATTTTTATTCATCATGCAATATACATATTTTGGTGTATTATTTGAGAGTCACCAATCCTACCTTGTTCATTTGTCTTGAAACTATGATCGTGAGTTGCAACATCTGATTCGATCTTATTTCAAATAACCGAAATATCTAATACATAAAAGATTCAACTTTCCAAAAGTCATCAATCCTCTTGTCACTTTGCAAAATCTCCATTCTTATGGCCTATCTTATCTTTGATCTATCCAAAATCCCCATTCTTTGTCACGTAGATTTTGTAAACAATTGGAAGGGGAGCAAACTATTTTGCTATTGTGTACACCTAAAGGAGATAATAATAAGATCATTATTTACTTAAAGTATTTTTATTGTTGTTTAATAATTTTTCTTTTATTGCTTCAAATTGATAATAACATATTTAAAATTTTATTTTATTTTTAAGATAATTATAATATTTTATAAATATTATTGTTTGTCCAAATATTATTCTAAGTTTGATCCGTTAGAAAATCATTTCAATATGGCACTGATAGAAATTTTTTATATACTTTGTGAGTAATTTAGTATCTAATAAGATTCACAATGTTACATGAATCTTCTTTATATAATTATTTCTAGAAAATGAATATTTTACTAATGAGATGGTGAATAATTAATTTTTTATCATTTAATTTTATTAATTAGTGATATGATAAACAATGATTACAATATAATTTCATGTCTAGAAAAAATAATGATAATTTCCAGTTATAAATATTACATTTGCATAAATTATAGTAAGAATGTATGTAATATTATTCTTTGTACAAAATATATTAATAATGTGCTATAGCTCTCTTTTTTTTATTGATATAAAAATACTGCATTCGTCCTAGAAAAATTTATAGAATAGATTATTTTTTAATGTAACATCATTTTAATGATATTTTCATATAAATTTTCCTTGATAGAATATCAAATACAGTGCTAAATCAGCTTTAATAATCCTTATATGATTTGATTTAGTCATAATTAAATCATACAATTCCGAGTGTAATTATTAAATTTCAAGTAAAAAAATTACTTAAATCCATATATGATTAAATTTATCATTGTCTACATAATTTAATCAATAATTTATTTTGATCCTAAAAATTTTATTTTATGGGCCAAAATATATTAAGCGCAAGAAAAACTAAATAGACTATATAACTTATGATTTCTTTTTATTAAATCTATTTGAAAAACCCAATACCTTATTGGACCAATTAACCCAATACCGCCAGCAGTCCAGACACCGAGCACGGCTAGCAGCCATGCTTACTTTCTTTCAGCGCGCGCCAGTGGCCGCGCGATCTGCTAGCCAGAGCGATGGTCGCCCTCAAAGGTGGACTGGGCACGCACATAGTGCGCGCCTGGGTTCGTGCCTGGTTTAGTTTCAAATATTCTAATATATCATATAATTTAATTATGTTGAGATCTTGCGAATTGTTACTATCAATCTTAATAAATATTTTTCTATTGTGCACTTAATTTATTTGGTTGAAATCTTAATCTAGCCTCGACGTGTAGGTATAGTTTAATAATATTTGAGATTGTATATGTATAGGGTGATCACATAAATATAGTATTTATTAAGCTTTAATAATTCTTATATAATTTGATTTATTCATAATTAAATTATATAGTTTAGACTGTAATTATTCAGATTCATGTAAAATGTTTATTTAAATCCATGTAGGACTGAATTTATCATTGTCTACATAACTTAATCAATAATTTAAAAAAAATTAAGATTGTATACCTGTAGGGTGATCACATTTATGATATTTTTATGGTATCACTACATCTACAATAGAATTCAAAATGACTTCATGGTCGCGCGCCTGGTCGCTTGCCTGGATGCGCGCCTGGGTTAAGGGAGTGAAGATGACTCCATATAAGAGAGAAAATTGAAACTGGAAAAAATATTATTATCTTTTATATAATATTCAAGATTATATCAACATAAAAAATTAACCATAGAGATTTTTGTGAAAATATTTAATTGCAAAGGAGGTTTTTGTGCATAAGAAGAATTTAAGTTTTCAATTGAATTATATGGGAGAAAAGTCAAAGACAGTTTGCTCATAAAGAGAGGAAAGTAACAAATTAACTATTCTTGTGGTTATTTTAGTAAGGTTTTTGAATTTTCTTTTGTGAATATCGAGAAGTTTGAAGTATCACCAGCTGGTATGCATGGCGGGAATTCTTCCTGGCCAAACCTGCCATCTATGGCTATATATAGGAATGCATGTATGATACATGTAGCTCATATATCAATCGTTATATTTCCTCCTTGCAATAGAAATGTTGTCGTTTCTAGTCATACTTCTTATTTCATTCTCCTCTACAATTTCAGCTCGCACCGACGAGGGTTTTCTTCAATGTTTTTCTCAATCCCACGGGAGTTCCAACTCCATCTCTAGGGTCTTATACACCAAAGCCAATTCCTCAGCTTATTCATCCACCCTGCAATCTATTATACGAAATGACAGGTTCAAAACAGCTACCACCCCAAGGCCTCTTGTCATTGTCACACCCTTGAATGTGGGCCACATTCAAGCAGCCATAACTTGTTCTGAGAAGCATGGGATGCAAATCAGAGTTAGAAGTGGTGGACATGACTATGAGGGTCTTTCGTATGTTTCTGTGCTCCCTTTTGTCATTATTGATCTGACTAATTTCCGTACTGTCACTGTTGACGTATCAGATAATACAGCATGGGTTGAGGCTGGTGCACAACTAGGCGAGGTTTACTATAGGATCGCAGAGAAAAGTAGAACTCTTGCCTTCCCTGCTGGTGTTTTCCCTACTGTTGGCGTTGGAGGGCACTTCAGCGGAGGAGGATATGGCATGATGACGAGGAAACACGGCCTAGCTGTGGATCACATAATTGATGCACAGTTAATCGACGCTAAAGGACGAATTCTTGATCGGAAATCCATGGGGGAAGATCTGTTTTGGGCCATTAGAGGTGGTGGAGGAAACACTTTTGGAGTCGTCATTGCATGGAAGTTGAATTTAGTTCAAGTTCCATCAACTGTTACCGTATTCAACGTCACGAGAACTAGCTTGGAACAAAATGTGACCAAGCTTGTTCATCAATGGCAATACGCAGTTAGCAAGTTTCATGAAGACTTATTCTCGAATATCTTTATAAACACCATAAATTCAAGCACAGGAGAGACAGCGATCGCAACTACAATTACTTCCTTGTTTCTCGGAAGAGATGACAGGCTCCTTACCATGATGCAGCAGACTTTTCCACAGCTAGGTTTGACGAAACAAGATTGCATTGAAATGAGTTGGATCGAATCCGTACTTTATTTTGCAAAATTCCCTACCAACGCATCGCCGGATGTTCTACTCGATAGGACTTCTGCGGCAATAGCTTTCAAGGGAAAGTCTGATTATGTTAAAGAACCCATGCCTGAAGTTGCATTGGAAGGGATATGGAAAAGCCTGCTCCTAATGGGCGTCCAAAGAGCTGAATTGCAGTTCAGTTCTTTTGGAGGAAGAATGGACGATATTCCAGAATCCAGCACTCCTTTTCCACACAGAGCCGGTACTTTATTCCAAATCCACTACGTAGTATATGTGACAGAAGATGACCCTGAAGCATCCAAATGGCAAATAGATTGGATCAGAAGGCTTTACAGTAACATGGCTGCCTATGTTTCAAAGAATCCACGAGGTGCTTACATCAATTATAGGGATCTGGATCTAGGAGTAAACAACCAGCTGGGGAATACAAGTTACAGACAGGCAAGCATATGGGGAGCAAAATATTTCGGGAACAACTTTGATAGGCTGGTCAGAGTGAAGACTATGGTTGATCCCGCTAATTTCTTCAGGAATGAACAAAGTGTCCCTCCTCTAATTAATCCGAGGGGTGTGGATTCGATCCCTAATGTTGGGTATGCAACATTTTAAAATTTTTGAACTAGTAATGTGTACCCATAATCGATGATCGATGATGCGATGTAGTTTGTCGTCCCTCTTAAATAAATGGGTGGTTATATAGCTTGGCCCTCTTCTTAAATGAATAATACAATCATTTATTAAATCAAACAATTTTTCCATATGATTTATCCACTTACCACTTTGTTGAGTTGCTACTCCAACTAATTAAATTACTTGATTTTATATTTTAAGCTGTGGATCTAAATTGATAAATAAAAATTCCTAACTCAAAAAATATTTTTTTTATAACAAGAGAGACTGAATTTTGAGCGCCACAAAATAAAAATTAGTTTTGTAGAAATGATCAAATTTCTTACAATTTTTTCTGGCCACAATGTAACTAACCACTTTATGACAAGCACATTGTATACCCTTGGAAATGAGACTAGAAAAATAAGAGATGCAAGAATCACAGGGTAGTTATCGATGGCCTTTTAAGCACTAAGAAAACATTAAAAAGGGTAAGGTATCAGCAACTTAAAAAAGTTTATGACTGCATATGCATATTATGCTTTTGATCTACAATCTCATTTTAAGTTTAAATTCAGATGCCCTGAGTTGCTAGGAAGCTATGAAAGTTTATTTTCTCCTAATCTGATTTTCTGGAAAGACATTCTGCAATCCAGGTTTGGAACTAAAAAATTAAATATATATAACAAATGAGATCAGGGAAGAACTTTTGCGAAAAGGAATTGAGCTGGATGATCAATGGAGGACCTAAATATTAAAGCAAAATTGGATGGCTATATATCTTTCATCAAACTGTTTTCCAACATTTTCAGGATAAAGGCCTTTTGGGCCATGTAAGTTGATATCGGCTGCCATCTTTCAAATGTGACAGATTGCCAACTGTTGGAACTCATAATTATTTGTGGCAAAAGTACACACAACTATGTATTGTAAGTACCAACTATAAATAGACCCGGCTATCCACCAATCTCTTGAAACCTAATCTATCTAAAATTATTTGACTTCTCTCTTCTTCCTTTTTTTTTTCTTTTCTCTTCGCACCCACAGAGATCAAGACCAGAATCACCACATCGCCTCATCTCTCACTCTCTTATTCACTCTCATACTTGTTAGGATATACACTAATAATCATTAGATTTTTTTCATTTAGATTTTGCGGAATAAATGTTAATTTATTTTAATAAAATTTTATATTAAATAAATTAATTATTATATATCTTTTATCTTATAAAGTAAAATGATTTAGTGTATACATTTTAATTTATACATAGAAAAGATAAAATTTATATGATAGAAATTTTATATTCACAATCTAAGATAAAATTAAATACATTACTGTATATTTGTACTGAAAGATTATAAGTATTTTATCTTGATTATGAGGATGCTTTAATTATAATTTCTTGCACTAGTACATTTTGTATGTATTGAATAAAACCAATGTTACGTTCCAGAACATAAAATTTTGCGCGACATTTATCGAAGCACACTATATATATTACTGTTATCTAGTATTATATATAGTAACCTACAAGGCTAGAGTAAAAACGATAAAGAGCAGAGATAATATTAAAAATGACTATTAAAGAACAAACAATGGATTAGAATGATGTCTATTCGGAAGACATCATGTTATATAATAGGAATTTGTCATACTACCATTTGCATAGTTTTATATTTATTTACTTTTAGCTTAGTTATCTGTTAATAATATAACGTAGATGTAGACTAGGGGAATAATACAATTATGTACATAAAATACTAAAGTTCCAAAGAAATGGTAACCTGAAAAGCTAATCCCAAAGTGACTAATTGTTTAAATTAGAGCTTCGAACGAATCCAAACTTGCATGACTTAAATCCAAGGATTTGGCGGAAAACTACCAGGTGAGTGGATGAGAAAACACACATAATATTTCAGATATAATCATTAAGTAACCGATATATAAAGAGCGAGCAGCACAATCACAGTCAATGTGCACAAAGATATGTGACTCTTTAAATATTCAAGATCGTGGTTGGGCTGACAATATATTTTAGTTCATTTGGGCCCCAGGAATAGGGCTGAGAGCTGTCATTGATAATCTACATACAACTACTTGGTTGTCTAGTGTTATCTCATATGGCGAAGCATATTTTGCCCCAAAGGGACATATACACCTCTTGTCCTATTTTCACTGATGATCGATACGTTAGATGATAGTAGCTCTACCTAATCGCTTCCCACACAAGGATATCTTGTACCCTCTTATTTCATTATAATAGAATCCTTGTCTATCCTCATGACTCTCTTGGCAAATCCATGACCCCAACCATATTCAAAGAACTCTCAAGTATCGCATAAGTTATCCTATGCTGCTCCAATGTGTGATATACTTCATGATTCTTGATGCCACTCAATGCGTCATATGACAACTTATTTTTCATATCATAACATGACACATCATATCAATACAGAATTTAGTATAACAATCAATCCAAGCATAGCGATTCACATGCCTCACACAACACACACAATATTCTAGATTATTATTATGCTATTTCTTTATTAATCATATTTTTATAAACATGCCAGCATATAAAGCAATAAGGAAAAGATCCATCCACTCATGGTTTTTGAAGTTCACTTATCCCTCATTTATGTTCTAAATCAATTCTCCGCGGTCCTACCATTGTAGGTATTCACCTATGCATAATCATAATTCAAATCTTATTAAATTATACTAAGAGATCATAATCATATAAAATGATATGTCTACACCCTTTACTCGAGGTATTACAACTCTGGGATTAACTCGCAACTAAACCGAGTATTTTTTCTTATTTTTTCATATTTTTTCTGAAACTTCTTCTGTTAAACTAACCCAATTAAATCACCTCCAAATCTTACAATCCTGTTACAATGGACTTTAAATTAATTCTTGTATTTTCTTTAATTTAATGGATTTTTTCTCAATTTTCACTATTTTTTCAAAATTAAATACCCTTTCTGACTATTATTTAATTAATTTTTCTAAATTAAATAATCGGATTAGCCAACACATGACATCTAGCAAAAATAGGTATTGCCACTCTAACACCTGAAGCACAAGACGCTGACATGTAGACCATTCTAAGCTTGCCACGCCTTGCCCAAACCTAACGCTCGGTCCGAACCTTCGTAAGAAAAACACGTCATCATCTCGAACCTACCACTTCTAACAATATGGTCCAATCAAAAGATGCCACGTCGCCTGAGCCTTAGGATTGGGTTCCACGTTGTTTCAGCCTATAAACAACATGCCAACTGCATATTGTCAAGCACTTATGTTGTGTTTGGTATGAAGAATTGTTAGTGTTGGTTTGATAAACAAATAGTATTAGTTTCATTGGTTTCATCAATGGTTGTTTCAAAATCAACTCCACTTTTGGTGTAAGAATCACATTAAACATTGTTGATTTTGATTTTATGTGTATAATTCTAATTTTATTCTTGATTAATTTAAAACCTAACTGTGAGACCCAGCCTGTAGGGGTCAGTGTTACCCAATCCCACATCGGAAAGGAGTGGGGGAGATCTTGGGCTTATATGTGTTGTGTGATGGTATAATTTGTAATAAGATGCATCTTTTGGGCCATATGGTTAGAAGCCCAACTCAGCATTGTAGTTGTGATCCATCGCGCGCACATACACGTCCAGGTCTGCTAGGCTAAGGGTCTAAGGGCCGGGTCGTGACAAATGATAGCGAAGCCGATCTCGCTCCCTCTTCTGGGTGGGCTTGGGATTTGTTGTGTGTTCATGTTTAGGCCCTTGAGTTTGGGCCAAAGTTAGTTACGTTTGGGCACTCCCCTCGTGAGGACACAAGGTCTATAAGGAGGGGAGATTGCGAGACCCAGCCTGTAGGGGTCAGTGGTACCCAATCCCACATCGGAAAGGAGTGGGGGAGTTCTTGGGCTTATATGTGTTGTGTGATGGTATCATTTGTAACAAGATGTATCTTTTGGGTCATATGGTTAGAAGCCCAACTCAGCGTTACAGTTGTGATCCATCACGTACACATACATGTCCGGGCCCGCTGGGGCCGGGGTCGTCACACTCACACGATCCTACTTTGTTCGTCTCTAACAAAAATTTTGAAACTATCTACATCCCTTTGAGTTTTTTTAACAACCTTTATTGAAAAATCACCGAGAGAATTTTAAGAATAGAGGAGGGGACTATATTGCGAAAGACATCGGATTGTTTTTGTTTAGGGTAATATTTAAGTTAGAGGAGGATACTGTAGTCTTTTACCTTAATAGTTTTCTATTTCCACTGTATATCAACGACATTCATATTTCCTATACTAGTGGGATCTGTTAAACTATTAGTTTAATAAATCTAATTTAATAGCAAAACAAACATAAAGTCATTGCTTGGTTTTGGTATTGTAACACCAAAACTAACGGTCAAACACAATATTAGAGTTTTGTGGAATAAAACTCCCACACGACACTTAAACTATCTCTCAAAATAGGCTAAGTCACCCTTCCTTACAAGCAAAACTAGAATGCTAAGCTTAAAAATTTGAAAAATAAAAATAGAAACAGAAAGAATTAGAGAAAGAATGCTTTGCATTGCCTGAATACTAGAAGATTCCAAATGTGGGGGTAACACCTTTTATATAGTAGTTCTGCTCTAAGAAACAAGAGAGCTCCGGTTTCTTAGTTTTGTCCCAATTTTTGCCTCATTGGTTTGGTTTGGTTAGATAGAAGGACTTGAAGCTCTTTTATTCCTTAACAAAAGTGTTTGCTCCTTTATCTTTGACTTTGTTATCTTGAAAATTCTTCAACTTTGATGGACTACAAGTCTCTTGCAAACGTTGGAACTCCACCAACGATTCAGTTTCAACAATAGTGTCACGCCCCGTACCCTACTCCAAGGCAAACATCCCTGCCACGAGACTCTAAGAATAACAATTATTGTGCTATCCTCAAAATCATATAAAGCTTTGAAAATAAAACCATTAAATACTCAGAGAAAATAAAAAGTAGGATAAGTTCAGACTCACAAACAAGATTTTTTAAAAAATTGCAATATGGGTTCATAATCAAGACTAAACTAGAAATCACATGATTCTTGTATAACAAAATTCCATCTATAACAGTTTTATATATTTCACAGTATATTCAAAACAAAACATGTATCATCCTCCATAAGCAACAAAAACCTACCAATCATAATATCTTAAAACAAATCTATACAATCCACAAGGTCTAAAGAAAAAAACTATATATCAACAGGATATAAATAAAAAAGAACAAAATTTAAAAAATTCATGTTCAGTTTTTCGGAGTACAAATCAAATCAAAAGTCTGATTAAACCTATCAATGACTGGCTGGACTGGATGCTAACTCACTTGAGGAAGACAATTGAGAACTTCAGCTTGCAACACAATTTGGATGACACTAAACAACGTTAGTTAAATATCAAGACAAGTGGTTTTAAGGATTAAAATAATAGAATCATAATATAAACAGAATATTATATATAAAAAATATAAATTTAAATTTAAATTCGAAAGCAATCTAAAAAATTAGCATACATACATAAAGTAAATATCAAAATCAGATAAACGTCAATATTTAATCACAAGCAATAATGAATTACAAGCACAAAGTCCATTTTTAATAATAGGCTAACAAAGCACCTATTCTACTCCTGATCAAGGAGTAGTCTAGGCTCACTAGTGTATGTTTCTAGCTATTATTAGTTTTTTTAAAAAATATAACCCACACTAGTGTTGCCAAAGGCTAGATCAACACACTACTACTCAATGTTGATCAACACATCAACTTTTGCTGACTCGGCTCAATGACATTACCTCCCCTCTTTCGGGATGCCAAAAAGTCATACACAAGACTTGTCTGTCCTAATCAAGTATCACTCAATAATGCACTGTCTATTCATATCTTACAAGGAATGGATTAGAAAAATTAAATCAAACATCATACAAAAAAAAGAATCTTGAAAGAAAAATACTTATAAAATACTATATATTAAACCTCATGCATCCCTGTGTATATTAAAAACCTGCATCCCTAGGAAAAATCATCTCAAGACAAAATTGGATTTCTAACCAAGTCATAGTGATTCATTAATATAAACTAGTCAAAATAGCAAATAAAATTTATCAATATTTTCTTCAAAAAGAATCACAAGTTTCGAACATGTATATTTGAAATCAAACAATAAAATATGAGGTCCGCACTCACCTCCAAATAGTTACAACAAAAATACAATCCAACATAGCAAGCAAAACTTAGTGGATTCCCCAAAATATCCACATCACACATATGTAAGACACGAGCCTGCATAAAACATATCGATTATACAATCACTATATTTGTCACTCAACTGACATTACAGATTGATTAAGTATGCTAAGGTACTATCACATACAATATAAGGAAAAATAATTAATTGTGTCACAAGTTGTATATTTATTTTGATAGTATTACTTAGAGGGTTATTATTTATCATTTTATGAGAAAATATTTTTCTAATAAAAATTCTTTATAAGCTTATATTTCATAAACCGTGCGTCAAATCAAGAAACGAACGACACCGTCACATTCAAAAAGTCGAAAATATTTATATAAAATTTTTTAGATTTTTCGGAAAATGTAAGACGCGTGGTGGTTTGGCAGCGGCGATGAACCCAACAAACCCACTTGCACAAAACTTAATGATTTTTTTCATGCTATATGTCAAATGAAAACTCTCAACGAGAGGAACTCAACCATGTCATTCGTTTTTCAATAGCTCACCCGAGTTGGCTGAAAAATACAATTTCTTGGTGATGAAAATCGCATCTTTTTTTAGCTTCTACAGCTCGTTTCGCTGCTCCAATCTCAACTAAACTTTCACCAATAGGTTGGTTGCTATGGAGGAGAGGAACAAAAAGAGACCAATGGCGAGTCGAATGGTGTCGAGGAGGGAGTTCGACCTTCATGCAGGAGAGAGTAAGGAGTATATAGGGCGAGAGAAGAAAAACGCAGGGGAAGAGAGGAAGAAAAAGAAAATAAGCGTAGGGTTGGTTTTCATTATACCCTAAGCCAAAACGACATCGTTCTACCCTCCCACCTTTTTTTTTATAAACCGACATCAAAACGGCGTTGTTTTGGTGATTGCCCAAAATGACGTTGTTTAGTGTACACATATATTAAATTATAATTAATTAATTAATTATAAATATACCTATAAACTTCAGAAATTCATAATAAATCATATAATAGTCCAAAAATTATGAATTTTACAAAAATATTCAGAAAAAAGAGATCTTTCCAATAAACTAAATTTTTCTGACTAGCGAATATTTAAATAGAAAAAATATCATTTGGGATAATATAAAAAATAATATTTTTAAATCATAAAAATAAAATTAAACTTAATAATCTTTTAAATCTTACTCTAAGATGTTATTATGGCATTATAAATCTAAATTTCAATTTGAATCATAAGTTATAACATAAAAAAATTACTAAATTACCCCCACAAATATGCTCACATGTGGCATAGAAAATCAGGGGTTTACAATTGGTGATGTTCAAATTAGGAACATTCCACCTTTGTAACTCGAGCTTTGCTTAACTCTGTAGGCCCCTCGACAATACATACATGGTTTAGGTTTTTGACATATTTGGGATCTTTAATAAGGGTTCTGTGGACTACTTTACGTACTCAGAAATATCCCCTTGATCAGAAAGCTTGTGAAGCTTCTCTCTCACTTATAGATCCACATTCTTGGGATAGAATTGAGCTTTCAACAATCTCTTGAAATCAACCCATGTGTCTTCCCTCAATGTGTCTCGCTCTATCTGGTTGTGTTTTATCCTTCACCAGGTTGTATTACTGTCTTTGAAATAGAGTCGTGCTTAGGATAACTTAAGGCCATCTTCTTCTATGCTCGTACCCTCAAAATATCTCTCAGGGTGAATAAAAAATTATCTACTTCCCTTGCATTACGTGTCCCTCTATAAGCCCGCGGTTTTGGAATATCTAGCTTCACCTTAACCTTAGAACCCCCTGGCTCCATGTATTTCTTAGCTAATTCATCTTTCAAAATATAGAACTCAGCAAGAATGTTTACCTTAAAATCATCTATCTCTTGCTGTGAAACCCCGTCCCTGTCGGGTGTCCAATCAGCATAGTATTAGTGGTCCATGTGTACGTTTGACGTGTTGACCGGGACGAAAACCGAGACAGTAGGAAAATTATTGTTTTGCCCCTATTGGACCCGGGCTTGTTTCCGGGCCTGTTTAATTCCTTAAGGCCTTCGTCGTAGTCTTTTAGTATTTTCGGGCCTGATTAATCACTCTAAGGCCCTATTGTACTCTTTTAAGCCTATCTGCCTAATTTAGCCAGAACCCCTACCCACGTTTCAGACAAACCTTGATAACTGTTCACTCTTTCACTGTTTCGTTTCTATCTGTTGCCTTTAGTCGTTCTATCCCTTATTGTTAGATCTTCTCTCAGTTCTGTAGATTGGGGAGGGTACGGTAAGAAATTTCTTTTCCGTATCTTATATTAGGTTTGTGGTTCCCTGTTTGATTGAGGTTTGATTCAGGTGCATCTGGATCCACGTATCGCGATAAAGGCAAGGAGATTGCCGGTTGTTCGTCTGCACATCAGGTAGGAGTCTATGACTCATAAGTCTGATCGGTGACCCCCTTGCTCTTGAATCGGCCTCTTAATTGGTTGTTTGATTCTTGTTATTCTGATAATCCTTTTGTTTCCCTTGCGATGCGTAATCCGTCCCTTGGGCTCTATTCTGAATTTCTTTTTTACCATATATTGCTTTGTGGATTTTTGCTGTTTGATGAATTTCACGTTTGGCGGTACTTTCGCTGTGTTTTTGCTTCTTTGTTGTGCTGCGTGTTCAATTCCTTTTCTCCCCGGGTAATTGGACTGCCCATCCCTGGCAGATTTTGCTTTCTCAATGTGTATTCCTGCTTTCGCGTAAGTGCACCCACCTCTATCGAAAATTCTCCTTGCCTGGTTGTTTTCTGAAAGTGTGCCTGGGAATTTATTCTTTTATTTTGGTTGCTTTGACTTCGCAGGGACCCTCTCAACCGTTATGTTTTGCTCATCTTTTTTTTTTCTTTATGTTTCATCGAGAAGGATGAATTCTTCCCTGCTGCTTCGTAGAATTATCCACTGCTGCCCTAGGTATTTTCGGATTTGCTCAACCCTTCCTTCATCACCTTCTCCTCCTCGCTGGGTGACCAAGCCGTATCACCCCTTTTGATTCCGCGATACGAGACATACCCAGCTGTCCCTGGGCTTCCTTCTAGCTCTCCCCTCTTACTCCTTGGTTGCCTTTGTGTGCTGTCACTCCACCAGTAGTCCCAGCAGTGTCCCGGTGTTGGGTGTGTTACCTTACTGGTCTTCTTCAACTCGTCCCTGCCATTTTGACAGGTGGGGCGAGTACATATCAGTCCGGTTTCAACCCTTCTTCTCCCTGTTTTCATTGTGGATGAACGAGAGCTACCTGCTTGATTTTCTCTTCCTTCCTTCCTCCTTCCTCATCCCTTACTGTCATGAGTTTCGTTGCTTTTCTTTCTCAGTATTCATTCCCTGTGCCATGGATTGCCCAGTACTGGTTCTATGCGTCAACAGTTAACATAGCTCACGTCCCTTGGTCCCTTCCTCTTTTGTGTGTCGAGTACATCCCCTATGCTCTTTCTATACTCACCTGTTGCTCACGCTTTACAGCTAACTGTCGAAGTCTCCATTTCCTCATCCTCCATTCCTGTAACACGTGCCCTGCTCTTCCATTTCTCTGGTAGGCTCTTCATTCCTCTTTCCAGGCGCACCATACTCTTCTTCTTCTTCTCCCTCGGTGCTCCTCTGGTTCTTCGTTCTTGTCGAGCGACTTACGTGTGTATTCTGGCTTTTATTTATTCTCGGATGCTGACTGGTTCTCCTTGTACGTGGAGCTGGGAAAATCGTTTTCTTCCTCAAGTACCTTCTGGTGTCGTGAACTGGTTGCCACTGGACATGTGTTGCTCATTCAAATTCTTCCACCTGTGAAGCCTTGTATCAGTCGTAGCTGCCTTCTTCCCCATTGATTTCCTGCTATTTGTTCTCACTTCGTACGATGCGTGCTTGTTTCTTTCTCCAGTGGTTTCTGTATTCTCTTCCTTGAAGTTGGCACTATAATAAATAATTATTTAATATGAGCTTATGGTTGTCTTCAGGGGATTATTATTATTAAAACCTTACAGGTATTAGGCGTGTACTTCCGTTTCTTCGTTGGTTGCTTTTACATGTCTTTCCTTCCCATTGTATTTTTAGTATTCAATAATTAATTAGTTTATTAATTAACGTGCCAAAGCTGATATACTATCATGCCAGTCTTTGTTTCCCCAGTAATGTGTTACTAATGTTTTTACTTCCCCTTTCCCTTATAAATTCAGTTTGTGAGCTTAGCCTAAAATAAATAAATTATATTTCTTGTTATTTATAGTTATATTGGATCCTAACGGAATAATATTGGTGGATTTTGTAAATAATTATGGGTTTAATATAACTATCAGTTGAGTTACGATGATATATTCGTGGATATGTGGTTTAGGCAAGTATAGTGGTTTACAAACCTATTGTTTTGGTATTATGGATTTTATCTCGTATATTAAGAACATAATATTTTTGGAAATGTAACGTTTGACAAACGTATAGTTTTATAAATCATCTATATGCCTTAGTTTGTGTATCTATCGTTGTTAAACGTTCGCTTAGCCAATGCGAGGTAAGTATACGGAATCCCAGTGACAGGGGAGAGTTGCTTACCTGTTCGGGAGTCGTATGGGTGGTGTTTATGTTTACCTGCCACGTCTTCGCAGGTTGGTTCGTATTGTATATTGAGGCAGGTATGATGTGTGTTGTGTTTTTTTCTCTGCCTAGTCTCGGACAAAGCTGGCAGTACGGGTTACGTACTTAATATTTTCTTAAAAATAAATTAATACTGCCAGTGGGCTCCAGGTTTCCCTTTAGCGGGGGGTTACTCGAGGAATGTTTTATTATGTCCATCCCGATGGTTTTCTTGGTTGGTATTGTTAACTGTGTAGTATTACGAGTTGTTGCGTTATAACCTATTGGGTTGGAATCTTATTCTGCGTATTAAAATTTAATGTGTGAATTCCTTATCTTTTTTATTGTTTCCGTTGCGTCCTTGTTCGTATAGTAATCCATTTTTCCTCTTCCTTGTATGTCTTCTCGTTTCCCAATTTAAGGTGTGAATTCCTTATTCTTCTAATTGTTTCCGTTACGTCCTTGTTCGTATAGTAATCCATTTTTCCTCTTCCTTGTATGTCCTCTCGTTTCCCAATTTAAGGTGTGAATTCCTTATTCGTCTAATTGTTTCCGTTACGTCCTTGTTCGTATAGTACCGTTCTCCCTCTTCTTGGTTTGTATTCTCGTTCCCCCGTAAGGACATATGATGCTGTGACTCCTACTGAGATTTTATAATCTCACCCGTTGTAGTTTTTCCCCCTTTCAGGAGTAGTTCGTGAGCCGTAGTCGGCATTTGAGGTGTGATTGTTTCCTACGACTCGGCTGGACTATCGCATTTACACGTTTTGCACGGTTCATTTTCCTGGCATTTCTGGTTTGATTTTGTTTTCATACTTTGACTCTTTTGGATACGTTTTTCTGTATCGGGCTTTAAGCCCAGTTCGTGATTTTGGGCTTGTGACGTTATGGACCCGTTTTCGTTTATGGTATTTCATTTTCAGTAACTAAAGTCTTCCGCTATATATTTTGTTTTCTCCGTTTTATGCCAGATGTCAGTTTCTAATTTGTCATGCTCCAATTTGTAAAAATTAAATGCAATTGTTTTTGGAAATCGCGTTTGAAAAGTCGTATAAGCTTTGTGGGATTCGGATTGGTCCACGTGTTGGATTTATCCGGGTTTCACGGCGGTAAGGGCTCGGTTTTCGGGTTCGGATCCTTACACTTGCTTCCAGGCATCAATTGCAATATCTGCAACTTGCATCTCCTCTCGGAGCTCACACTTGTCCTCTAACTCGAGCTCCTCTATGCGTTGCCCATATTCATCAAAATTTTCCTGCTTATAAGCCACAACAAACTCTAAATGAACAATCCTCAACTCCAACGAGGAAAGATGATCCTAGCCCTCTTCTAGTTGGGCTTGAGGATGCTCAACCTACCAATACGATTTTCCTCCATTTTGATTTCAGAAATGGTCTACTTCTCCATCTGAATCTCTTTTTTGATTTGTGCCTCGACTCCGCTACCAATTGTCATGGACTTAGAGTTTTGCGGAATAAAACTCTCATACGACACTTAGACTATCTTTGGAAACAGGCTAAGTCAGTCTTCCTCACAAGCAAAGCTAGAATTCTAAGCTGAAAAACTCTAAAATAATGAAAATAGAAATAAAGAGAATTGAAGAAGGAATATTTTGTATTGCTTAAATACTAGATGATTACAAATGAGGGGGTAAGACCCTTTGCATAGTAATTCTGCTCTAAGATTAATGATTTATGTGTACTATCCATTATAACGATTGAACGACTCACCTTCAGTGTCCATTATAGCCAATTCTATTTTTATTAGTGGTTATAACCATGGATTTTGACTTTTACTAAGTTTAATCCATTTGAATGACACGTTATTCAGTTTTTTTGGAAGACACATCGTTCAGTCTATCTGGAAGATATGTCGCTTGATCTATTTGGGTGACATGTCATTTAGTGTCTTGTAATTTTGGGCCATGACATTCTGCATATGCAAATGACATGTAGCTCGGACTCTTGATGAGAGGACTTGTCGCCTAGACAATCCTTGGATGACATGTCATCCGAGGTCATCTTTTACCTCCAGTATAACCCGAAATTAGCAAAAACCCAGAATTCCCATAGAACTTCTAAAACTCAAAACACCCTATAAAGCTTGATGAAAATAGACAAACCTAACCATATCAAAAGGCACTAGATTTCATCAATTTATAGAGGAAAATCGAAGGAAAGAGTAATCAGACTCCCAAGTCAAAAAACTTACCAAAATCTGTTAAAAGATAGCTGAAAATTAACCAATTTCAACGCAGAAAGAAAGAAGAAATTGAGACGAAGCTTAAGAGAAGATTTCTAAGACTCGAGACTAAATGGAAAACAAAACCCACAAATCAATAGTTATCCCAATTTTTCTCAGATCAAGCAATGACCCACCATACAAGACAAGGGTCTCATCACTTGAGGAAACGACAAACGCACACTTGCTTGGCCAAAGCGACGACCAAGTTCATGTTTTGACTAAGATCGGTCAAAATGACATAGTAATGCATTGTTTTGGCTAAATAAATATAATGTTATGCATAATATATAATATATAATATAAATAATAATAATAATATTATTATTTATTAATAGAAAAAATTATTTAAAATTCATAATAAATGTTAAAAATGATTTAAAAAAATCCAAAAAATTCTCATAAATTTCTTATAAATAGTAACATCTAGAGAAATTTTAAAAAATATTTTTTTTCATAAATATATAATTTATTAAAAATTAAATATCTCATTATAAATATTAGAAAAATATAATAATATAAATTTATTTTTAAAAATTCAATGAAAAATTATATACACCTATAAACATACAATGAACCAATTTGAGATCATAAATACCAAAAAGACTAATATAATTTATTATATAATTTTAAATTATTAAATAAGTAAATAAATAAAATTATTACCTCAAAAATTATAATGAATCTCTAAAAAATAATCAATCCTTAATAAAGATATAATATATTATTTATACCTTCAAAAGTTTCAAAAATATATCATCCACAGAAATTTTAAAAAAAATCTATAAGTATAAAATTTATTAAAAATTAAATATCTCATTATAAATACTAGAAAAATTATAATAATCTAATTTTATTTTAAAAAATTCAATGAAAAATTATCGACACCTATAACCAACCAATTTAAGATCTTAAAACACCAAAACGAATTATATGATTTTAAATTATTAAATAAGTAAATAAATAAGATTATTATATCAAAAATTATAATAAGATCTTAACTATGAATATTTTTTTGTTATTTTAAAGATAATTATTCTTAATTATGAATATTTTTTTTTATTTTGATCTATTAAAAGGTGTTCATTATGGATAAAAATCTGGTAAATTAGATAATGACTATATATACTATGAGAAATAATAAATGAGTGGAAGAATCCATATTAGTATATATTAGCATATAGAGATTGATAAAACCCATTTAGAAAGTTTATAAATACTCATATATAAATTCTGTAGGTATATTATTTTAATCTAACACATGAAATAAGTTAAACAGAAAATCTAAGTAAATAAATTGATTAATTAAATTGTCAATAATTTAATTCAATTGATTGGTTCTTGATTTTTGTAATCTTAACATGAAAAGCTTTGATATGTATTTATTTTGGATTTCGAGTGTAACTATGATTTTTTGTGGAATAATTTGTAATTGATTGTGATAAGGATATCCTAGCTCACGAAGATAGTCCTTATCATAATGAAAACCTCATATAATCATGTGGTCCTTATTGTACCTAATATGATAAAATTTTAAATTATAAATTGCTATACAATAACTTGGCCACACAAGGATCAGTAAGAGGTTATCAAATGGGAAACACACTAGAAGACTACAAAGAAAACTAGTTAAAGCTTTTGGGGTCTCTCCAAAGAAAAGCTGCAAAGAGGAGAAGCCCTGGGTTTTCTGTAAAAGATCACACTTAACTTAATATTTGATTTAAATTATTTTTTGTTCGTTTACTTTACATGCATGTGATCCGGTGTTCTTTTGTTGCGTATAAATCATACAATTGTAAATTTTCTTCGTAATAAAACTCTCTTCGTCTTTATAAAAAAAAATAAAATAAAATAAACCAATAATTGATAATGGAGCCTATATGCATCTAAATCGTTATGCATATGATCCATGTTTTTTTATACTCTGTTTATTTAAATAAATAACTATAGTTAAAATCGTAATCACATTAATCTTTTTTTAAAAAAAAAAAACTCTTCATTTGAAATATGTTTGCAAAAAAAAATAAATCTCCATTTAGCATTTATGCAATTCAAGGACGGTAAATTTATCCAAACCTATGAATATCCGTCCAATCCATATCTGGTCAACACGGATTTAGCCGAATTAACTTAGTTTAGGTTGGATTTAGGTTAAAATCTATTATATCTGATATGATGATATATAAAATAAAAATATATTTTATATTTTTTAAAAAAATCTTTTATTTATCATTTGACTTTATTTTATTTTTTTTATGACAAATTGAAATATTCAAGATTTATATTTTATTTTTTATTTTTTTTATAATTTATATTCTCAAATTAAAAGATATTAAAATAAATAAAATATTTAAAATATTTGAGTTTTATTTATTTATTATTTATTTATAGTTATTTTTAGATAACATAGAGAGAAACGTAGAGAGAGCCAAGGACAAATAGAGTAACAAAAATATTTTTTTTGAAATTTAAAAAATATTCACGTGATAATAATAATTAATTAATTATAGATAAATTCAGTTAACTAATTAACCCAATATTTTAAAGTAAACTATCGCCTCCCTCCTCACTATGGTCACTCCATCGTAATATATATTCCCTGTGTCTTCCTCTTTCTTTTCTCTTTTGACTCCCTCAATGAATCCCTAGTTTTTTTCCTACCCAAAGTTGCATTTCAATGTTTAGTCTGTTTCTACTATTCTCTTGTTTGGCGGATCTCTAGATCGCAGCAAAGCAATCAATCAACCCTTGCTTCTATGTATTCGATTTCTGCAGGAGAGATCCTTCAAAGAATAATAATATTTTAGTTGTAAAAAAAAATTGTATTTGTGTTTGGGATGAGATGTAACTAAATCATTACTTCAAATATGCCTTAATTGATCGGATTATCAGAAATACAAAGTTATTGATTGCTTAAGGTTTTTGAATTTTGTTCGCCGACATCCAAAAGGTTGAATTAGCACGAGGTATGCATGGCGGGAATAGTTCCAGGCCGAACCTGCCATCTATGGCTATATATATAGGAATGCATGTGTAGTACCTGTATCCCATATATCAATTATTATAGTTTTCTCTTACCAATAAAATGTTATCGTTTCTAGTCATCCTTCTTTTTTCATTCTCCTCTACATTTTCAGCTCATACACATGAGGGTTTTCTTCGATGCTTTTCTCAATCCCACGAGAGTTCCAACTCCATCTCTAAGGACTTATACACCGATGCCAATTCCTCAGCCTATTCATCCATCCTGCAATCTACTATACGAAATCACAGGTTCAACGCAGCTACCACCCCAAGGCCTCTTGCCATTGTCACACCCTTGAATGCATTCCACATTCAAGCTGCCATAACTTGTTCTGAGAAGCATGGGATGCAAATCAGAGTTAGAAGTGGTGGACATGACTATGAGGGCCTTTCGTATGTTTCTGAGCTCCCTTTTGTCATCATTGATCTGGTTAATTTCCGGAGTGTCACTGTTGACGTATCAGATAATACAGCATGGGTTGAGGCTGGTACACAATTAGGCGAGGTTTACTACAGAATCGCAGAGAAAAGTAGGACTCTTGCCTTCCCTGCGGGTATTTGTCCTACTGTTGGCGTTGGAGGGCACTTTAGCGGAGGAGGATATGGCATGATGATGAGGAAACACGGCCTGGCTGCGGATCACATAATTGATGCACAGTTAATTGACGTTAAAGGACGAATCCTCGATCGGAAATCCATGGGAGAAGCTCTGTTTTGGGCCATTAGAGGTGGTGGAGGAAACACTTTTGGAGTCGTTATTGCATGGAAGTTGAATTTAGTTCAAGTTCCATCCACTATTACCGTATTCAACGTCACGAGAACCAGCTTGGAACAAAATGTGACCAAGCTTGTCCATCGATGGCAATATGCAGTTAGCAAGTTTGATGAAGACTTATTCTCGAGAATCTTTATCAACACAGTAAATTCAAGCACAGGAGAGACAGCAATCGCAACTACATTTACTTCCTTGTTTCTGGGAAGAGGTGACAGGCTCCTTAAAATGATGCAACACACTTTTCCAGAGCTTGGTTTGACGGAACAAGATTGCATTGAAATGAGTTGGATCGAATCCGTACTCTTTTTTGCAGGATTCCCGACCACATCACAGGATGTTCTACTTGATAGGACTTATCCGCCAAATGCTTACAAGGGAAAGTCTGATTATGTCAAAAAACCCATGCCTGAAGTTGCATTGGAAGGGATATGGAAAAGCTTGCTCCTAGTGGACGTCCAAAGAGCTGAATTGCAGTTCAGCTCTTATGGAGGAAGAATGGACGATATTCCAAAATCCAGCACTCCGTTTCCACACAGAGCCGGTACTTTATTCCAAATCCACTACGTAGTATATGTGACAGAAGATGACCCTGAAGCATGCAAATGGAAAATAGATTGGATCAGAAGGCTTTACAGTTACATGGCTGCCTATGTTTCAAAGAATCCACGACATGCGTACATCAATTATAGGGATCTCGATCTAGGAGTAAACAACCTGGGAAATACAAGTTACAGACAGGCAAGAATATGGGGGGCAAAATATTTCGGGAAAAACTTTCGGAGGCTGGTCCGCGTGAAGACTATGGTCGATCCGGCTAATTTCTTCAGGAATGAACAAAGTGTCCCTCCTCTTTCATATTAGATAATTCAGGAATCAACAAAGGGAACTTACTGGTTGGTTCTTTATTTAATTATTTGTATGCAATTAATGTTTATAGGTTGTGATTGTTATGTCTATCCAATCCATAAATTCAATTATGTTTTTTCTTATTAATTCAATAACTATGGTTACATTAGTATATAATAAGTCATAATCATGATTTAAAAATTATAAAATTCCGAATCAGTTCGACTCATACTAAATTTGTGTTTGCAACATACTATAAATTATATTAAATGATTTTTTTTACAAAATAATTTTTGTCGTATTTTATCCAACAGAAACATTAATTAATAATATCAAGGAACATCCAAAATAGATCAACTAGAAGAAGCTAACAAAATAGTCAATAAATCTATAATAATAGAGTACACAACGAGGAGACAGATTTGACAAACCTATAAATCTATAAATCACCAAAATAGTCTTCCTAGATAGAAATGAAGCTCCTCAAATTGAGACAATAAATCCCAAAAATGACAAAAAATTATCCAAACGGACCGAACTAGAGATGAAACCAGTAAATGCCAAGCATCCCAAGAAGCAGTCTCCACACAAAGACAATGATACCTTTTTCCAAAGCAAGCCGTAAACCATGAAATATACCTCACAACTCTACTTTAATAATGAAGAAACAACCCCTAGTCTGCATGAAAAGTCCTAAAACCGTCGACCATTATCATCAAGCAAGACTCCACCAACACTAGGTAATCCACTACACATATATACCCTGTTCCATCATAATTCAATTTGAAGCCACCCAACTGTTGCTCTTGTCTACAGAGAATCGGATGAAACTGCCTCTACAATAATAGAGTACACCTAAACTACCCATCATTATAAAGCTTTATTTATCATTTGACTTTATTTTATTTTTTTCTTTATGATAAATTGAAATATTCAAGATTTATATATTAATTTTTATTTTTTTATAATTTATATTCTCAAATTAAAATATATTAAAATAAATAAAATATTTAAAATATTTGAGTTTAATTCAGTTAACTAATTAACCCAATATTTTAAAGTAAACTATCGCCTCCCTCCTCACTATGGTCACTCCATCGTAATATATATTCCCTGTGTCTTCCTCTTTCTTTTCTCTTTTGACTCCCTCAATGAATCCCTAGTTTTTTATCCTACCCAAAGTTGCATTTCAATGTTTAGTCTGTTTCTACTATTCTCTTGTTTGGCGGATCTCTAGATCGCAGCAAAGCAATCAATCAACCCTTGCTTCTATGTATTCGATTTCTGCAGGAGAGATCCTTCAAAGAATAATAATATTTTAGTTGTAAAAAAAAATTGTATTTGTGTTTGGGATGAGATGTAACTAAATCATTACTTCAAATATGCCTTAATTGATCGGATTATCAGAAAATTCTGGAATCAAATTCCAATAGCATCTATAATATTTGGAATTGTTTATTTCTGAAATAAGAAACATAGTTATCGTAAAGAAGCGAATCAATAAGAAATTAGTTTGATTATAAACTGGGATAATATTAATGAATAAAAAAGACATAGTAACAAACTAATGTCGTATTTATGAGGTACAAGTCATTGCAAGCAAAGTTATCATTTTTGTAAGGTTTTTGAATTTTCTTCGTCAACGGTTGAATCATCACCAGGCATGCATGGCGGGAATAGTTCCAGGCCGAACCTGCCATCTATGGCTATATATATAGGAATGCATGTGTAGTACCTGTATCCCATATATCAATTATTATAGTTTTCTCTTACCAATAAAATGTTATCGTTTCTAGTCATCCTTCTTTTTTCATTCTCCTCTACATTTTCAGCTCATACACATGAGGGTTTTCTTCGATGCTTTTCTCAATCCCACGAGAGTTCCAACTCCATCTCTAAGGTCTTATACACCGATGCCAATTCCTCAGCCTATTCATCCATCCTGCAATCTACTATACGAAATGATAGGTTCAAAACAGCCACCACCCCAAGGCCTCTTGTCATCATCACACCCTTGAATGCATTCCACATTCAAGCTGCCATAACTTGTTCTGAGAAGCATGGGATGCAAATCAGAGTTAGAAGCGGAGGACATGACTATGAGGGTCTTTCGTATGTTTCTAAGCTCCCTTTTGTCATTATTGATCTGGTTAATTTTCGGAGTGTCACCGTCGACGTATCAGATAATACAGCATGGGTTGAGGCTGGTGCACAATTAGGCGAGGTTTACTATAGGATCGCAGAGAAAAGTAAAACTCTTGCCTTCCCTGCGGGTGTTTGTCCCACTGTTGGCGTTGGAGGGCACTTTAGCGGAGGAGGATATGGCATGATGATGAGGAAACACGGCCTGGCTGCGGATCACATAATTGATGCACAGTTAATTGACGTTAAAGGACGAATCCTGGATCGGAAATCCATGGGAGAAGATCTGTTTTGGGCCATTAGAGGCGGTGGAGGAAACAATTTTGGAGTCGTTATTGCATGGAAGTTGAATTTAGTTCAAGTTCCATCCACTATTACCGTATTCAACGTCACGAGAACCAGCTTGGAACAAAATGTGACCAAGCTTGTCCATCGATGGCAATATGAAGTTAGCAAGTTTGATGAAGACTTATTCTCGAGAATCTTTATCAACACAGTAAATTCAAGCACAGGAGAGACAGCAATCGCAACTACATTTACTTCCTTGTTTCTGGGAAGAGGTGACAGGCTCCTTACAATGATGCAACACACTTTTCCAGAGCTGGGTTTAACGGAACAAGATTGCATTGAAATGAGTTGGATCGAATCCGTACTCTTTTTTGCAGGATTCCCGACCACATCACAGGATGTTCTACTTGATAGGACTTATCCGCCATTAGCTTTCAAGGGAAAGTCTGATTATGTCAAAGAACCTATGCCTGAAGTTGCATTGGAAGGGATATGGAAAAGCCTGTTCGCAGTGGACGACGTCCAAGCAGCTCAATTGCAGTTCAGTTCTTATGGAGGAAGAATGGACGATATTCCAGAATCCAGCACTCCATTTCCACACAGAGCCGGTACTTTATTCCAAATCCACTACGTAGTATATGTGACAGAAGATGACCCTGAAGCATGCAAATGGAAAATAGATTGGATCAGAAGGCTTTACAGTTACATGGCTGCCTATGTTTCAAAGAATCCACGAGGTGCTTACATCAATTATCGGGATCTCGATCTAGGAGTAAACAACCAGCTGGGAGACACAAGTTACCAACAGGCAAGCATTTGGGGGGCAAAATATTTCGGGAACAACTTTGATAGGCTGGTCCGCGTGAAGACTATGGTCGATCCTGATAATTTCTTCAGGAATGAACAAAGTGTCCCTCCTCTTTCATATTAGATAATTCAGGAATCAACAAAGGGAACTTACTGGTTGGTTCTTTATTTAATTATTTGTATGCAATTAATGTTTATTGGTTGTGATTGTAATCAAAATAATATAGATAGATTGTACTTGTTAGGTCTATCTAATCAATAAATACAATTATATTTTTTCTTATAAATTGAAATAACTAAGGTTACATTAGTATATAATAAGTCATAATCATGATTAAAAATTTGTAAAATTCCGAATCAGTTCGACTCATACTAAATTTGTGTTTATAACATATTATAAATTATATTAAATGATTTGTTTTACAATATAGTTTTTTTCATATTTTTATCCAACAGAAACATTAATTAATAATATCAAACTCCTAAATAGTCTTCCTAAGTAGAAATGAAGCTCCTCAAATTGAGACTATAAATCCCAACAATAACAAAGAATTATCCAAACGGACCGAACTAGAGATGAAACCAGCAAATGCCAATCTCCCAAGAAGCAGTCCCCACACTAAGAGAATGATACCTTTTTGCAAAGCAAGCCGTAAGGCATGAAATATACCTCACAACTCTACTTCAATAATGGAAACAACCCCTAGTCTGCATGAAAAGTCCCAATACTGTCGACCATTATCATCAAGCAAGACTCCATCAGCACTAGATAATCCACTACACATATATACCTATATAGACTGTTGCTCTTGTCTACAGAGAATCGGATGAAACTGCTTCTATAATAATAGAGTATGCCTAAACTACCGATAATCCTCTTCACTTTGCAAAATCCTCATCCTTATGGCGTGTATGGTGAATCCTCATCATAGTGTCTACCTAGTCAGCTCGTTTTTGCCTAGTTAGCATGGTTATAGTGGTCCACATGTCCGTTTGACACTTTGAACAAGTTGAAAATCAAGACAGTAAAAATTTACAGTTTTATCCCTATTGGATCCGATCGTGTGTTTGGGCTTGTTTTGTGTAGTCAGGTCATTTCATAGGCCTTCGGATCGACTCATTTGTATTCGGACCCTTTTGTTTGTGGTCGGCCCATTCGTACATTTCTAAGCCTATTTATTTATTATCGAGCCATATTCATTCCTTTCGAGCCCGAACCATCATTTCTGGGCCGTGTTTGTTCTTTTCTGAGCCTAAATCGTTTTCCAAGCTGGGGCTCATTTTTCCAAGCCAGGCCACTAGGGTTTTAGAGCCCGGACTATATAAACTTCACTAGATAGCCTGTTGGTTATTAGCCATTAGCCATTACCCATCAGTTTCTTTCTTGTTTTCTCTCAAGCAGTTACCTTCCCAATTCTCCTAGACAAATGACTATTTGTCGTTCTATCTTCTACTCCCAGTGCTGCCTAATCTCTTCCCAAATCTGCCCAAATCTGCACATAGCCTTTGTTTCATCGTGCACAACAATGGAGCATTTATATCGCAATGTCTTCATTTCCTTGATTACCTTATGTCCTATCTAATTGTCTATTCCATTTCCTCCAGTTATTCCCACTACTAGCCCGATTGAGGGTTCGTCCATTTTGATATTATGGTTATCCGCATATCAGCGAGGGGGTGGTTCGCATAAAAAAAGCCAAAGGTATTGTTATCGTTTCTTTTGCACGAGACGTAGGGTCTATGCTTCGTAGGTTACTAATTTTTATGTTTTAGTTATGTATGTGTGGTTTTGAACTGAGACTTATACATGCGTATCGTTTGATCTTTGTAATTCATGTTTGATCTTTGTAATTGATTTATTGTTTGAGGATTTAGGTTTGTTAAACACATTTGATTTTATTTGGATTGGTATAGATTGTGGTTTCATGTTCGTGGTATTTGACATACGATCGGTCGTGGAGTAAAATGAGAATAAACCATCTCATTCGTGGGGTGTTTAGATAAGACCAATTAGACCGACCGGTCGAAAAATGTAGTCTGATCGGTCGAGTATGTGTGTTCGACTAATTGTGAATTAGAGACTGACCGATTGGATGGTAGAGTCTGACCAGTCGGACCTTTTCCCTTGAGTTAACGTCCCTTTTTCCTTCATTGGTGATTCTAAGTGTACCCTATGGTTTTCCAACTTTGTTCCTAATGAGTTTTGGACCTTGTGAGTAAATTTGAATGATATATAAGTGAGATAAATATCCAATAAGTGTATGATCATATTTGGTTAGCCAAGAATTAATTGGGATATTTTTGAGGATGCATTATTGTTCAGTATGCTAAGAGTTAATTGAGTGTACTTGAGGATGTGTGCTGTATTTCGCATTAAGAGCATTGATGAGCTTGGTATGGTGTTCCCGGAAGCAACGAGGACAGTGAAGTAAGACCGATTGGTATGTTCGCTCTAGTTTTTGTTGTCTTCGATGTTGAAACCGTTTTTCTTTATCCATGGGCAATGAGTTTCGATCTATTGGGGATATCCGTATTTATAGAAGCTTTCATTTTCGTGCTTATCCTAACTATTGGTTTAGTTTATGCGTGGCGAAAGGGAGCATTAGAATGGTCTTAGCTCTTGAGCATTCCGACAATAATAATGAAAAAAAAAAAAAGAATTGAAACAGTTATGAATTCCATTGAGTTTTCCGTACTTGATCGAACAACCCCAATTTCAGTTATTTCAACTACACCAAATGACCTTTCAAATTGGGCAAGACTCTCCAGTTTATGGCCACTTCTCTATGGTACCAGTTGTTGCTTTATTGAATTTGCTTCATTAATAGGCTCACGATTCGACTTTGATCGTTATGGACTAGTACCAAGATCTAGTCCTAGGCAGGCGGACCTTATTTTAACAGCCGGTACTGTAACTATGAAAATGGCTCCTTCCTTAGTAAGATTATATGAACAAATGCCTGAACCAAAATATGTTATTGCTATGGGAGCATGTACAATTACAGGAGGGATGTTCAGTACTGATTCTTATAGTACTGTTCGGGGAGTCGATAAGCTAATTCCTGTAGATGCCTATTTGCCAGGTGCTCCCGTTCTTTAGCCTCAAAGGTATAAATTCTCTACCTACTCTTTTATTATGATTAAAGGAGAAATTTTTACATGATAAGTAATATATAGACTTTTAAGAATAGGATCTAAAGATTTTAAGGAATCATTTGATTTAGAAGCAATGGATCTAGATAATATTAGAGAACTACATATATCTGCTATAGAACAAAAATTGCAGAATTGGGAACATACCGAAAATACCAAGCAATAAAATATATGAGACTGGTTTAGGATTTCAGAACTTGTTTACTCATGATTATGTAATAGAGACGATAAAGAAGTCTTTACCAGTAAATCATCAGATAGAACAACTAGAGCTTATAGACAATAATAGATTATTTAAATTTAAAAGATAATATAAATTTATGCATATAGGATTAGTACAAATAACAATAAAATCTTTACACCGAATAGGTCTAGATTCACATATATTGATGTGCTTAAAAGACGCTAGATTCACTTCATTCATAGATTCCTTGCTAGCAGCTTGTGAATTCAATCTAGTAATAGGACCTGTTTATTTTAATTGTTAATCAAATTTCTCTATAGATCTGTTTGATGAAAATTTGACTAAAATTTTAACTTGGAATATGAAAATACCAACCACAATGATGAATAGTTCAAAAAACGTAGCCATAATTTATAGAATATATTATAAAATAATGAAATCTAATTTAAGTCCAAAGGCTAAATTAGAATCTGGAAAAGAAACTACAGTCTTAATAGAAGCTAATTATGAACATGTAAATATTTATACACCTAAATTAATAAATTAGGATCAAATAACATTTCCTGATAATTGGCAAATAATAACATAGTTCCTCCCAGACCAATATAACCTAGGACTCAGCCTATAGAAATAATAGAAAATGATGAAGGTCATGCAGAAATAATATTTAAACAAAATAGAATAGAACCCTTTATAAGATCATTATCGAGTAGATATGACATACCTAGTAAAATTGAAATAAAATCTGAAAAACAACCTTCATTAAAAGGTGTAGATTGGAATAAAAATATGCCCGAATCTTACTATATAACTACCTCATCAGAAAAGAAAATTATATGAAAGAAATAATAGAGGCAATAGAAGAAATAAATGAAGCATTTTCTAGCCACAGAGCATGGGTAAAAACAAAAACTCATACTATAGAAAAATCCAGATATTCGTCCTTTAAAGAGGTTGCTATTGACTGGAATGGAAATACCATAGTAGCCGCTCCCTTCAAAGAATCTGATAATTCAGGCCTAGAAAAAATAAAAAGTTAAAATAATTATACAAATCAAATGTTACAATTAATAGCACAATAATTAGAATATTTAGAGTTAAATCAAGAAAAAAAGAAATAAAAATAGAAAAATCTTTAATAAAACCAAATGAAGATATAAAAATTTTTAATCTAGGACACGAAGATGAGTTACTAAAAAAATAACAAAACAGTTAGAATTCCTAGAATTATTCTCAAAACCTCAGGTAACAACCATAAGGCGTGTATGGTGAAACCTCATCATAGTGTCTACCTAGTCAGCTCGTTTTTGCCTAGTTAGCATGGTTATAGTGGTCTAAATGTTCGTTTGATACTTTGAACAAATTGAAAATCAAGACAGTAAAAATTTACAGTTTTATCCCTATTGGATCTGATCGTGTGTTTGGACAGTAAAAATAAATATCATAAAAATATATATCGTAAAAAAAAGTTATAAATTTATTTATTTACTATGACTATAATTTTTCAAGATGAGTTATTTTTGTTGATACATGCCATACGGATATGGATGTGTTCCGTGACTTTAATTTCTGAAATATTTATAAGACTTAAATTTTTATTTTTATTCATCATGCAATATACATATTTTGGTGTATTATTTGAGAGTCACCAATCCTACCTTGTTCATTTGTCTTGAAACTATGATCGTGAGTTGCAACATCTGATTCGATCTTATTTCAAATAACCGAAATATCTAATACATAAAAGATTCAACTTTCCAAAAGTCATCGATCCTCTTGTCACTTTGCAAAATCTCCATTCTTATGGCCTATCTTATCTTTGATCTATCCAAAGTCCCCATTCTTAGTCATGTAGATTTTGTAAACAATTGGAAGGGGAGCAAACTATTTTGCTATTGTGTACACCTAAAGGAGATAATAATAAGATCATTATTTACTTAAAGTATTTTTATTGTTGTTTAATAATTTTTCTTTTATTGCTTCAAATTGATAATAACATATTTAAAATTTTATTTTATTTTATTTTTAAGATAATTATAATATTTTATAAATATTATTGTTTGTCCAAATATTATTCTAAGTTTGATCCGTTAGAAAATCATTTCAATATGGCACTGATAGAAATTTTTTATATACTTTGTGAGTAATTTAGTATCTAATAAGATTCACAATGTTACATGAATCTTCTTTATATAATTATTTCTAGAAAATGAATATTTTACTAATGAGATGGTGAATAATTAATTTTTTATCATTTAATTTTATTAATTAGTGATATGATAAACAATGATTACAATATAATTTCATGTCTAGAAAAAATAATGATAATTTCCAGTTATAAATATTACATTTGCATAAATTATAGTAAGAATGTATGTAATATTATTCTTTGTACAAAATATATTAATAATGTGCTATAGCTCTCTTTTTTTTATTGATATAAAAATACTGCATTCGTCCTAGAAAAATTTATAGAATAGATTATTTTTTAATGTAACATCATTTTAATGATATTTTCATATAAATTTTCCTTGATAGAATATCAAATACAGTGCTAAATCAGCTTTAATAATCCTTATATGATTTGATTTAGTCATAATTAAATCATACAATTCCGAGTGTAATTATTAAATTTCAAGTAAAACAATTACTTAAATCTATATATGATTAAATTTATCATTGTCTACATAATTTAATCAATAATTTATTTTGATCCTAAAAATTTTATTTTATGGGCCAAAATATATTAAGCGCAAGAAAAACTAAATAGACTATATAACTTATGATTTCTTTTTATTAAATCTATGTGAAAAACCCAATACCTTATTTGGACCAATTAACCCAATACCGCCACCAGTCCAGACACCGAGCACGGCTAGCAGCCCTGCTTACTTTCTTCCAGCGCGCGCCAGTGGCCGCGCGATCTGCTTGCCAGAGCGATGGTCGCCCTCAAAGGTGGACTGGGCACGCACATAGTGCGCGCCTGGGTTGTGCCTGGTTTAGTTTCAAATATTCTAATATATCATATAATTTAATTATGTTGAGATCTTGCGAATTGTTACTATCAATCTTAATAAATATTTTTGTATTGTGCACTTAATTTATTTGGTTGAAATCTTAATCTAGCCTCGACGTGTAGGTATGTATAGTTTAATAATATTTGAGATTGTATACGTATAGGGTGATCACATAAATATAGTATTTATTGAGCTTTAATAATTCTTATATAATTTGATTTATTCATAATTAAATTATATAGTTTAGACTGTAATTATTCAGATTCATGTAAAATGTTTATTTAAATCCATGTAGGACTGAATTTATCATTGTCTACATAACTTAATCAATAATTTAAAAAAAATTAAGATTGTATACTTGTAGGGTGATCACATTTATGATATTTTTATGGTATCACTACATCTACAATAGAATTCAAAATGACTTCATAGTCGCGCGCCTGGTGTCACGGGACTAGAGTTTTGTGGAATAGAAACTCTTCGTACGGCCTTAGACTATCGCACTCGCAACAGGCTAAGTCAGCCTTCCTCACAAAGCTAGGTAGAATGCTAAGCTTAGAACACAACTGAAAAGAGAGAGACACACAAGAGAATGGAGAGAAAGCTCTAAACTCTCAATATTGCAAGTATTGCTGGATATTGTGGGATGATTACAAATGAGGGGAGGCACCCCTTATATAGCCTTTACAACTCCCCAATGGATGGTGGAGATCAAGCCGTATGATCTAACAGTTATATACAAAAGTAGAAAGCACAAATACGGATCCCAATTGAGTTCCTTGATTCCCTCACTTAGTGGGGAACATAGTGGGGAACATAATGGGGAAAGATTCCCTCATTGATTAACGTGATCCTTGATTTGGGAGTCAGGTCCCGCACGAAGCCGAATGACTAGTAGTCTGATATTCGATCGTGACATTCTCCCCCACCAAACTCGACAACGTCCTCGTTGTGTGCTGCCTTAAGAACTCGTTGATTTCGTCTTGGTACTGCCAAAGATCGAAATCTTTCTCCCAGCTTGTCTCGCTAGGAGGGTCGCCTTTCCATCGAACCAAATACTCGACATGGTTCATGTGCTTCCCACTCTTTTGCACCACCCGCCTTGATAAGATCTCATCAAGCTTCTTATCATGGGCATTGGTCACAACTGTGAGAGCTCTCTTGGACTTCCCCTTCTCCGGATCTTCCGTGTCTGCTTGGAATGGCTTCAATAAGCTCACATGGAAGACAAGATGGAACTCCAATCTTGGCGATAATTCCAGCTTGTATGATACCTTGTCGATCCTCTTCAACACCTTGAAAGGACCCTCGTATCACCTAAGTCTTGATAAATATTTTATAATGTGTACTTATTCACATGGTTGAAATCTTAATCTAGACTCTACGTATAGATATAGTTTAAGAATACTGGAGATTGTTTTTTTTTTACTAAAAAATATTTAAGATTGTATATCAGTAGGATGATCACATTTATACATTTTGTATGATGTACCATATTTTTAAGGTACCAGATATATATATAATAGAATTCAAGATGAGTTCATGTGAGAGGGAAATAAGGGTTAAGGGAGTGAAGATGACTCCATATAAGAGAGAAAATTGAAACTGGAAAAAATATTAATATCTTTTATATAATATTCAAGATTATATCTGTTAATGTAAGAAGGGTATTTTGGTAAATTAGTATGAGTGTGGCTAATCCCGCATTGCTAGTTTACAAGGGGGAGGGATTTTCTTCACCTATAAAAAGAACCTCTCACCATCCTAGTTCTTTATCCCAACAAGCATTAGTCTTCTCGTATAGCTTGTTCTTCCTCTCTTATCTTTGTAATATTTCTACAAGAAATATTAGTCAGTAGTGTCCAAGGACGTAAGCCAAATTGGCTGAACCTCGTAAATCTTTGGGTGTTCTCTTCTAGTTAATAGTTCCTTTGTTTTGGAATAGTAGTTGTGGTTATTGTGCTGGTTATTTTTCTTATAGAAGAATATCTAGTACAATTGCTCACTCTCTTGCCTTTTGTGGGTTTTATTCCCAACAAGTGGTAGCGGAGCCTAAGGTTATACTGAGTATGCTCTGTGGTTGCGGTTTTATCTGATTTGCCACATCAGAAAAATTCTTTCTTTGGCTCATTGTTCCGCATTGATAGCTATTAACAAAAGTTAGAGGGAAAATGGCTGATTCCAAAATTGGCTCCACGTCGTCTTCATTTTCAGGAAGACCTGTGATACCGACAATTGCAAATGCAAGATTTACAGTGGAGATTTTTGATGGTATCGGTCATTTTGGAATGTGGCAAAGTGAGGTTCTAGACGCTCTCTTTCAACAAGGCCTAGACATTGCCATTGAAGAAGAAAAACCAGCTGATATTGAAGATAAAGATTGGAAGACTCTGAATCGTGTGGCATGTGGTACAATATGATCTTGCCTTTCAAGGGAACAGAAGTATACATTCTCAAGAGAGACTTCTGCTAACAAACTATGGAAGGCACTTGAAGATAAATTTCTGAAGAGAAGCAGTCTAAACAAGTTGTATTTGAAGAAGAGATTGTTTCGCTTCACATATGTTCAAGGTACCACATTGAATGATCACATCACCAATTTTAATCAGCTTGTGGTTGATTTGTTGAATTTGGATGTGACCTTCAATGATGAAGATTTGGCTTTGATATTGTTGGGATCCCTTCCCGAAGAATTTGAGTTTCTTGAAACTACACTACTTAATGGGAAAACCGAGGTATCTCTCAAAGAAATCTGTGGGGCTTTATATAGCTATGAACTCAGAAGAAAGGACAAACAAGAAAGCACAAGTGGTACTACCGAAGCTCTTGTTGTGAGAGGTCGCTCTCAAAGTCAAGGTAAAGCAAGGAGAGGAAGAAGCAAGTCTAAGTTCCGACTAAGCAAGGATGAATGTTCTTTTTGTCGAGAAAAAGGGCACTAGAAGAAGAACTATCCCAAGCTAAAGAAGAGAGAGGAAGCTTCACAAGATGCAAACGTAGCCGAATGCAAGAGTGATGATGATTCAGATTTCTCTTCGATGGTATCATCTTCAACTTCTCAACTAAATGAGTGGATTTTAGATTCAGGATGCACTTATCATATGTGCCCTGTTAAAGAATGGTTCTTTAACTTTGAAGAACTAGATGATGGAGTTGTTTACATGGGTAACGATAATCCATGTAAAACTGTTGGGATTGGTTTAATCAAACTGAAGAATCATGATGGATCTACGAGAATCTTGAAGGATGTCCGATATGTGCCTAACTTGAAGAAGAATCTTATCTCATTGGGGGCCTTGGAGTCAAAAGGTCTAGTGGTAACAATGAGAGATGGTGTTCTTAAGGAAACTTCTGGTGTACTGGTGATGTTGAAAGGTATCAGGAAGAATAACCTGTATTACTATCAAGGTAGTACGGTTATTGGGACAGCAACAACAGTAACAACTGTTAGCAGCCAGAAAGACACAGATGCAACCAAAATGTGGCATATGTGGTTGGGACATGCTGGAGAAAAATCCTTGCAACTTCTTGCCAAGCAAGGACTGCTGAAAGGTGTGAAGGCTTGCAAATTGAATTTTTGTGAGCATTGCATAATGGGAAAACAAAGGCGAGTGAAGTTTGGTTCTGCTATCCATAATACCAAGGGTATTTTGGATTATATACACTCAGATGTGTGGGGACCTATGAAGACTCCATCCCTTGGAGGTAGTTACTATTTCGTTACCTTTGTTGATGATTTCTCAAGAAGAGTGTGGGTGTTTACAATGAGGAACAAAAACGAAGTGTTGGAGATTTTTCTTAAATGGAAAGCTCAAGTAGAGAACCAGACCGGAAGGAAGATCAAAATACTCCGAACAGACAATGGCAGAGAATACACAAGTAATTCTTTCCAAAAGGTATGCCAAGAATATGGCATAGTTTGACACTTTACCGTTCCAGAAACACCACAGCAGAATGGGGTATCAGTTCGTATGAACAAGACATTGGTGGAGAAAGTCCGTTGTATGCTGTCTAATGCTGGGTTAGGCAGAAAATTTTGGGCTGAGGCGGTAACATATGCTCAACACCTCGTTAATCGGTTGCCATCATCTGCTATAGGTGGCAAAACTCCTCTAGAGGCTTGGTCTGGAAAACCTGCAACAGATTATGATTCTTTGCACATATTTGGTTCTACGGCATATTATCATGTCATAGAATCAAAATTGGATCCACGAGCGAAAAAGGCTCTCTTTATGGGATTCAATCCTGGAGTGAAGGGATACCGTCTTTGGTGTCTAGAAGCAAAGAAGACTATCATCAGTAGGGGTGTT
This sequence comes from Passiflora organensis, assembly GCA_019739055.1. Classification (NCBI taxonomy): domain Eukaryota; kingdom Viridiplantae; phylum Streptophyta; class Magnoliopsida; order Malpighiales; family Passifloraceae; genus Passiflora; species Passiflora organensis. Next base: position 2,506,537 of record JAEPBF010000191.1, on the reverse strand, counting down.
ACCTTTAATGAATCTGCTATGATGAACAAGGTAACAAAAGAAGAAATCAATGATACACCAAAGCAGGTGGAGTTTGACCAGACAGAGGTAAACCCAGCAAACAATGTTATCAAAAACTCTTCTATGATAGAAGAAGAATCAGATGAAGAAGAGGTTACAACCCAAGAGCCTCAACAGCAACCAGAGTCAATTGCAGTCGATAGGCCGAGACGAAAAATACAGAAGCCTGCTAGATTTGTTGATATGGTGGCCTATGCACTTCCAGTTGTAGATGATGTTCCATTCACTTTTCTTGAAGCAGTACGAAGTACTGAAAATGAAAGATGGAAAGATGCAATGGATGAAGAGATGAAGTCACTTCAGAAGAATCTGACTTGGGAACTGACAATACTGCCAAAGAAAAAGAAAGCAATTGGTTGCAAATGGGTTTTTGCAAAGAAAGATGGATTTCCGAACGATGACATTCGCTATAAGGCAAGATTGGTGGCTAAAGGTTATGCTCAAAAGGAAGGAGTTGACTATAATGAGGTGTTTTCTCCAGTAGTAAAACATACCTCTATCAGAATCTTGTTGACCTTGGTGACACAGTTGAATTTGGAGCTAGCTCAACTTGATGTGAAGACCGCATTCCTACACGGAGATTTGGAAGAGGAAATCTATATGTCTCAGCCAGATGGGTACAAAGTTGCTGGAAAAGAAGATTGGGTTTGTAAACTGAAGAAATCATTGTATGGATTGAAACAGTCACCAAGACAGTGATATATGAGATTTGACAAGTTCATGATGAGCCAGAAGTACACAAGAAGCAAGTATGACCATTGCGTATATTTTCACAAATTACGAGATGGATCCTACATCTACTTACTCTTATATGTGGATGATATGTTGATAGCATCTAAGAGTCAAGTAGATATTGACAGACTGAAGGCACAATTGAGCAAAGAATTCGAGATGAAGGATTTGGGAGAAGCCAAGAAGATTCTCGGAATGGAGATAAGCAGGGATAAACAAAGGAACAAACTTTGTCTAACTCAGAAGGAATACTTGAAGAAAGTACTACCACGTTTTGGTATGAATAACAATTCAAGACCTGTAAGTACTCCACTTGCTCATCATTTGAAATTGAGTAATCAATTATCTCCAAAGACGACTAAAGAACGAGAATACATGGAAAAAGTTCCATATGCAAATGCTGTTGGAAGCCTGATGTATGCTATGGTGTGTACAAGACCTGATATTTCACAAGTTGTTGGAGTTGTTAGCAGATACATGCATGATCCAGGAAAAGATCATTAGCAGGCTGTGAAATGGATTCTACAGTATATCCAAAATACTATAGACGTTGGTTTGGCACTTGAGCGAGACGAATCATATGGTCAATGTATAGTTGGATATTGTGATTCTGATTATGCAGGTGGCATTGATAAAAGACGCTCTACAACTGGCTATTTGTTTACCCTGGCTAAGGCAACAATTAGCTGGAAGTCTACTTTACAGTCAACTGTGGCATTGTCTACAATAGAGGCAGAGTATATGGCAATCACAGAAGCTGTAAAAGAAGCGATCTGGCTTCAAGGATTGCTTAAAGACTTGGGAGTTGATAAAAAATATGTCAAATTATATTATGATAGTCAAAGTGTTATTCACTTAGCAAAGAATCAAGTCTTTCATGCAAGAACGAAGCACATTGATGTTCGTTATCATTTTGTTCGTGAGATTTTGGAAGAAGATGGAGTTCAGATACAGAAGATCTTGACCACTAAGAATCCTGCTGATATGATGACGAAAGTAGTGACCGTAATCAAGTTTCAACATTGTTTAAACTTGATAACATTGTCACAGTTTGAAGAAGATTGATTGATGACACTACGAGATATTCTGGTGGACAATTACAAGATAAATGTGGAATTTGCCAAGGTGGAGATTTGTTAATGTAAGAAGGGTATATTGGTAAATTAGTGTGAGTGTGGCTAATCCCACATTGCTAGTTTACAAGGGGGAGGAGTTTCCTTCACCTATAAAAGGAACCCCTCACCATCCTAGTTCTTCATCCCAACAAGCATTAGTCTTCTCCTATAGCTTGTTTTTCCTCTCTTATCTTTGTAATATTTCTACAAGAAATATTAGTCAGTAGTGTCCGAGGACGTAAGCCAAATTGGCTGAACCTCGTAAATCTTTGGGTGTTCTCTTCTAGTTAATAGTTCCTTTGTTTTGGTATAGTAATTGTGGTTATTGTGCTGGTTATTTTTCTTATAGAAGAATATCTAGTACAATTGTTCATTCTCTTGTCTTTTGTGGGTTTTATTCCCAACAATATCAACCTAAAAAATTAACCATAGAGATTTTTGTGAAAATATTTAATTGCAAAGGAGGTTTTTGTGCATGAGAAGAATTTAAGTTTTCAATTGAATTATATGGGAGAAAAGTCAAAGACAGTGTGCTCATAAAGAGAGGAAAGTAACAAATCAACTATTCTTGTGGTTATTTTAGTAAGGTTTTAGACTAAAGAAAAAACTAATCCAATTTATTATGAAACCCTACTCCCAAATGATAGGGTTTCATTTTCTTTCACTTATGCCCAAATTATAAACAACCGCCAGCAGTCCCGACACCTAGCACGGCTAGCAGCCATGCTTATCTTCTGCCAGCGCGATCTGCTGGCCAGAGCGCGACCATGGTCCCCCTCAAAGGTGGACTGGGAACGCACATGGTGCGCGTCTGGGTTCGTGCCTGGTTTAGGTTAAATATTCTAATATTTCATAAAATTTAAGTATGTTGAGATCTTGCGAATTGTTACTATCAATCTTAATAAATATTTTTCTATTGTGCACTTAACTTACTTGGTTGAAATCTTAATCTAGACTCGACGTATAGGTATAGTTTAATAATATTTGAGATTGTATACGTGTAGATCACACATGTATAGTGTTTATTGAGCTTTAATAGTTCTTATATAATTTGATTTATTCATAATTAAATTATATAGTTTAGATTATAATTATTCAGATTCAAGTAGAAAGTTTATTTAAATCCATGTAGGGCTGAATTTATCCTTGTCTACATAATTTAATCAATAATTAAAAAAAAATTAAGATTGTATACCTGTAGAAATCATAAAGACTAATTGAAATTGAAATACACAAGAAAATATTCACAATCAATTATATGGGAGAAATTAATTTATCCAAAAATTTTAAAATATTTTATATTAAAAAATAAAAATTCAATTTTTTAGATGAATAATATGGATACATGTTTTCGGTGTCGCAGCTACCATCATGACGTAGAAGGCGCAATACAGTAATGTAAAACATATTGAAGAAAGGTTATCAAAAGAACTTACCAAGAGAAGAAGTACACCAAAATAATTTACGCAAAATTATTTTCTAAGGACAATATTGGTGATAGGAGTTATAATTTTAACTTGTATTACAATTTAATACCAGTGGGTTCCTGATTACCCTTTGGCCGATGTGATTAGTGAAGTGGTTTAGAGGTCCACTTCTCAAATATGTTTTACGAGTATATCAACCCGTGAGAATTTTGAGTTTTGGTTTGTGAGTATATTTGGGCTTGGACCCGAGTTTATGGACTTATTTATATCGAGATCATGCATTTGCATTGGATTGTATTGCCTTTGTGGATTGGATGTATGTTTAGCTAGCATGAGCTTACTTGATATTTATTACTAACTGTTTCTTTTGAATGAGTTTAGTACATTACCTCTATTCTCCCATTATTGTTTATGATGCGGTGACTCTCACTGAGGTCCTTGAGATCTTATCTCCTCTTGTTGTTATGTTTTCAGGCTTAGGTTCGAGTGTTCATCTTTCGAGCTTCTTTTAAGGTCGAGGTTCCCGGTTTGTCATTGAGCTAGACTACTGCATACAACATGTTTGAAAACTTGGTATTTTTTTTTGTATTTTGGATAGTGATATGCATATTTGTTTTTTGGTATTGCATGCTTGCCCATTAATTATTATGAACCTTTTGTGGGTTGTGTTGATTACTAGTTTTTGGATTTGATATATGAGATAAGTATGATGCCTTGAGTATATTTCATTATTCTTAGGCGTGAGATTGATGAACTTCTCATGATTATGCATGATTGGGGACGTGTGATCTGTTGTATGTGAAATTAATTTTTATGACTATAATTTTTCAAGATGAGTTATTTTTGTTATACATGGCATACCAATATAGATGTGTTCCGTGACTTTAATTTCTGAAAAATTTATAGAATAGATTATTTTTTAATGTAACATCATTTTAATGATATTTTCATATAAATTTTCCTTGATAGAATATCAAATACAGTACTAAATCAGCTTTAATAATCCTTATATGATTTGATTTAGTCATAATTAAATCATACAATTCCGAGTGTAATTATCAAATTTCAAGTAAAAAAGTTACTTAAATCCATATATGATTAAATTTATCATTGTCTACATAATTTAATCAATAATTTATTTTGATCCTAAAAATTTTATTTTATGGGCCAAAATATATTAAGCGCAAGAAAAACTAAATAGACTATATAACTTATGATTTCTTTTTATTAAATCTATGTGAAAAACCCAATACCTTATTTGGACCAATTAACCCAATACCGCCACCAGTCCAGACACCGAGCATGGCTAGCAGCCATGCTTACTTTCTTCCAGCGCGCGCCCAGTGGCCGCGCGATCTGCTAGCCAGAGCGATGGTCGCCCTCAAAGGTGGACTGGGCACGCACATAGTGCGCGCCTGGGTTCGTGCCTGGTTTAGTTTCAAATATTCTAATATATCATATAATTTAATTATGTTGAGATCTTGCGAATTGTTACTATCAATCTTAATAAATATTTTTCTATTGTGCACTTAATTTATTTGTTTGAAATCTTAATCTAGCCTCGACGTATAGGTATAGTTTAATAATATTTGAGATTGTATACGTATAGGGTGATCACATAAATATAGTATTTATTGAGCTTTAATAATTCTTATATAATTTGATTTATTCATAATTAAATTATATAGTTTAGACTGTAATTATTCAGATTCATGTAAAATGTTTATTTAAATCCATGTAGGACTGAATTTATCATTTTCTACATAACTTAATCAATAATTTAAAAAAAATTAAGATTGTATACCTGTAGGGTGATCACATTTATGATATTTTTATGGTATCACTACATCTACAATAGAATTCAAAATGACTTCATGGTCGCGCGCCTGGTCGCGCGCCTGGTCGCTTGCCTGGATGCGCGCCTGGGTTCGTGGCTGGCTTCGTGCTAAACAGAATATAACAAAAACAACATAAAAACAAACACCCAGATCTTATTTTTTTAATCCAACTAAAATACAAATTAGTTGTCCAAAATATTATTTTTTAAAAAAAATTTGAAAACAACAATCAATCAAAATAAAATATTTTATAGACTCAGTATTTGTATTAAATTATTTAATTTGATTTTATATTTTTACATAACTAATATGTTACACTTGTACATTTACAAATCTATATGAACATATCAATGAGTCATATAAATATTAGTTTAAATATTCTAATATATCATATAATTTAATTGAGATCTTGTGAATTGTTACTCTAAGTCTTGATAAATATTTTCTATTGTGTACTTATTCACATGGTTGAAATCTTAATCTAGACTCTACGTATAGATATAGTTTAAGAATACTGGAGATTGTTTTTTTTTTACTAAAAAATATTTAAGATTGTATATCAGTAGGATGATCACATTTATACATTTTGTATGATGTACCATATTTTTAAGGTACCAGATATATATATAATGGAATTCAAGATGAGTTCAGGCGAGAGAGAAATAAGGGTTAAGGGAGTGAAGATGACTCCATATAAGAGAGAAAATTGAAACTGGAAAAAATATTAATATCTTTTATATAATATTCAAGATTATATCAACATAAAAAATTAACCATAGAGATTTTTGTGAAAATATTTAATTGCAAAGGAGGTTTTTGTGCATAAGAAGAATTTAAGTTTTCAATTGAATTATATGGGAGAAAAGTCAAAGACAGTGTGCTCATAAAGAGAGGAAAGTAACAAATTAACTATTCTTGTGGTTATTTTAGTAAGGTTTTTGAATTTTCTTTTGTGAATATCGAGAAGTTTGAAGTATCACCAGCTGGTATGCATGGCGGGAATTCTTCCTGGCCAAACCTGCCATCTATGGCTATATATAGGAATGCATGTATGATACATGTAGCTCATATATCAATCGTTATATTTCCTCCTTGCAATAGAAATGTTGTCGTTTCTAGTCATACTTCTTATTTCATTCTCCTCTACAATTTCAGCTCGCACCGACGAGGGTTTTCTTCAATGTTTTTCTCAATCCCACGGGAGTTCCAACTCCATCTCTAGGGTCTTATACACCAAAGCCAATTCCTCAGCTTATTCATCCACCCTGCAATCTATTATACGAAATGACAGGTTCAAAACAGCTACCACCCCAAGGCCTCTTGTCATTGTCACACCCTTGAATGTGGGCCACATTCAAGCAGCCATAACTTGTTCTGAGAAGCATGGGATGCAAATCAGAGTTAGAAGTGGTGGACATGACTATGAGGGTCTTTCGTATGTTTCTGTGCTCCCTTTTGTCATTATTGATCTGGCTAATTTCCGTACTGTCACTGTTGACGTATCAGATAATACAGCATGGGTTGAGGCTGGTGCACAACTAGGCGAGGTTTACTATAGGATCGCAGAGAAAAGTAGAACTCTTGCCTTCCCTGCTGGTGTTTTCCCTACTGTTGGCGTTGGAGGGCACTTCAGCGGAGGAGGATATGGCATGATGACGAGGAAACACGGCCTAGCTGTGGATCACATAATTGATGCACAGTTAATCGACGCTAAAGGACGAATTCTTGATCGGAAATCCATGGGGGAAGATCTGTTTTGGGCCATTAGAGGTGGTGGAGGAAACACTTTTGGAGTCGTCATTGCATGGAAGTTGAATTTAGTTCAAGTTCCATCAACTGTTACCGTATTCAACGTCACGAGAACTAGCTTGGAACAAAATGTGACCAAGCTTGTTCATCAATGGCAATACGCAGTTAGCAAGTTTCATGAAGACTTATTCTCGAATATCTTTATAAACACCATAAATTCAAGCACAGGAGAGACAGCGATCGCAACTACATTTACTTCCTTGTTTCTCGGAAGAGATGACAGGCTCCTTACCATGATGCAGCAGACTTTTCCACAGCTAGGTTTGACGAAACAAGATTGCATTGAAATGAGTTGGATCGAATCCGTACTTTATTTTGCAAAATTCCCTACCAACGCATCGCCGGATGTTCTACTCGATAGGACTTCTGCGGCAATAGCTTTCAAGGGAAAGTCTGATTATGTTAAAGAACCCATGCCTGAAGTTGCATTGGAAGGGATATGGAAAAGCCTGCTCCTAATGGGCGTCCAAAGAGCTGAATTGCAGTTCAGTTCTTATGGAGGAAGAATGGACGATATTCCAGAATCCAGCACTCCTTTTCCACACAGAGCCGGTACTTTATTCCAAATCCACTACGTAGTATATGTGACAGAAGATGACCCTGAAGCATCCAAATGGCAAATAGATTGGATCAGAAGGCTTTACAGTAACATGGCTGCCTATGTTTCAAAGAATCCACGAGGTGCTTACATCAATTATAGGGATCTCGATCTAGGAGTAAACAACCAGCTGGGGAATACAAGTTACAGACAGGCAAGCATATGGGGAGCAAAATATTTCGGGAACAACTTTGATAGGCTGGTCAGAGTGAAGACTATGGTTGATCCCGCTAATTTCTTCAGGAATGAACAAAGTGTCCCTCCTCTAATTAATCCGAGGGGTGTGGATTCGATCCCTAATGTTGGGTATGCAACATTTTAAAATTTTTGAACTATTAATGTGTACCCATAATCGATGATCGATGATGCGATGTAGTTTGTCGTCCCTCTTAAATAAATGGGTGGTTATATAGCTTGGCCCTCTTCTTAAATGAATAATACAATCATTTATTAAATCAAACAATTTTTCCATATGATTTATCCACTTACCACTTTGTGAGTTGCTACTTCAACTAATTAAATTACTTGATTTGATATTTTAAGCTGTGGATCTAAATTGATAAATAAAAATTCCTAACTCAAAAAATATTTTTTTTATAACAAGAGAGACTGAATTTTGAGCGCCACAAAATAAAAATTAGTTTTGTAGAAATGATCAAATTTCTTACAATTTTTTCTGGCCACAATGTAACTAACCACTTTATGGCAAGCACATTGTATACCCTTGGAAATGAGACTAGAAAAATAAGAGATGCAAGAATCACAGGGTAGTTATCGATGGCCTTTTAAGCACTAAGAAAACATTAAAAAGGGTAAGGGTATCAGCAACTTAAAAAAGTTTATGACTGCATATGCATATTGTGCTTTTGATCTACAATCTCCTTTTAAGTTTAAATTCAGATGCCCTGAGTTGCTAGGAAGCCATGAAAGTTTATTTTCTCCTAATCTGATTTTCTGGAAAGACATTCTGCAATCCAGGTTTGGAACTAAAAAATTAAATATATATAACAAATGAGATCAGGGAAGAACTTTTGCGAAAAGGAATTGAGCTGGATGATCAATGGAGGACCTAAATATTAAAGCAAAATTGGATGGCTATATATCTTTCATCAAACTGTTTTCCAACATTTTCAGGATAAAGGCCTTTTGGGCCATGTAAGTTGATATCGGCTGCCATCTTTCAAATGTGACAGATTGCCAACTGTTGGAACTCATAATTATTTGTGGCAAAAGTACACACAACTATGTATTGTAAGTACCAACTATAAATAGACCCGGCTATCCACCAATCTCTTGAAACCTAATCTATCTATAATTATTTGACTTCTCTCTTCTTCCTTTTTTTTCTTTCCTCTTCGCACCCACAGAGATCAAGACCAGAATCACCACATCGCCTCATCTCTCACTCTCTTATTCACTCTCATACTTGTTAGGATATACACTAATAATCATTTGATTTTTGTCATTCAGATTTTGCGGAATAAATGTTAATTTATTTTAATAAAATTTTATATTAAATAAATTAATTATTATATATCTTTTTTTTTATCTTATAAAGTAAAATGATTTAGTGTTTACAGTTTAACTTATACATAGAAAAGATAAAATTTATATGATAGAAATTTTATATTCACAATCTAAGATAAAATTAAATACATTACTGTATATTTGTACTGAAAGATTATAAGTATTTTATCTTGATTATGAGGATGCTTTAATTATAATTTCTTGCACTAGTACATTTTGTATGTATTGAATAAAACCAATGTTACGTTCCAGAACATAAAATTTTGCGCGACATTTATCGAAGCACACTATATATATTACTGTTATCTAGTATTATATATAGTAACCTACAAGGCTAGAGTAAAAACGATAAAGAGCAGAGATAATATTAAAAATGACTATTAAAGAACAAACAATGGATTAGAATGATGTCTATTCGGAAGACATCATGTTATATAATAGGAATTTGTCATACTACCATTTGCATAGTTTTATATTTATTTACTTTTAGCTTAGTTATCTGTTAATAATATAACGTAGATGTAGACTAGGGGAATAATACAATTATGTACATAAAATACTAAAGTTCCAAAGAAATGGTAACCTGAAAAGCTAATCCCAAAGTGACTAATTGTTTAAATTAGAGCTTCGAACGAATCCAAACTTGCATGACTTAAATCCAAGGATTTGGCGGAAAACTACCAGGTGAGTGGATGAGAAAACACACATAATATTTCAGATATAATCATTAAGTAACCGATATATAAAGAGCGAGCAGCACAATCACAGTCAATGTGCACAAAGATATGTGACTCTTTAAATATTCAAGATCGTGGTTGGGCTGACAATATATTTTAGTTCATTTGGGCCCCAGGAATAGGGCTGAGAGCTGTCATTGATAATCTACATACAACTACTTGGTTGTCTAGTGTTATCTCATATGGCGAAGCATATTTTGCCCCAAAGGGACATATACACCTCTTGTCCTATTTTCACTGACGATCGATACGTTAGATGATAGTAGCTCTACCTAATCGCTTCCCACACAAGGATATCTTGTACCCTCTTATTTCATTATAATAGAATCCTTGTCTATCCTCATGACTCTCTTGGCAAATCCATGACCCCAACCATATTCAAAGAGCTCTCAAGTATCGCATAAGTTATCCTATGCTGCTCCAATGTGTGATATACTTCATGATTCTTGATGCCACTCAATGCGTCATATGACAACTTATTTTTCATATCATAACATGACACATCATATCAATACAGAATTTAGTATAACAATCAATCCAAGCATAGCGATTCACATGCCTCACACAACACACACAATATTCTAGATTATTATTATGCTATTTCTTTATTAATCATATTTTTATAAACATGCCAGCATATAAAGCAATAAGGAAAAGATCCATCCACTCATGGTTTTTGAAGTTCACTTATCCCTCATTTATGTTCTAAATCAATTCTCCGCGGTCCTACCATTGTAGGTATTCACCTATGCATAATCATAATTCAAATCTTATTAAATTATACTAAGAGATCATAATCATATAAAATGATATGTCTACACCCTTTACTCGAGGTATTACAACTCTGGGATTAACTCGCAACTAAACCGAGTATTTTTCTTATTTTTTCATATTTTTTCTGAAACTTCTTCTGTTAAACTAACCCAATTAAATCACCTCCAAATCTTACAATCCTGTTACAATGGACTTTAAATTAATTCTTGTATTTTCTTTAATTTAATGGATTTTTTCTCAATTTTCACTATTTTTTCAAAATTAAATACCCTTTCTGACTATTATTTAATTAATTTTTCTAAATTAAATAATCGGATTAGCCAACACATGACATCTAGCAAAAATAGGTATTGCCACTCTAACACCTGAAGCACAAGACGCTGACATGTAGACCATTCTAAGCTTGCCACGCCTTGCCCAAACCTAACGCTCGGTCCGAACCTTCGTAAGAAAAACACGTCATCATCTCGAACCTACCACTTCTAACAATATGGTCCAATCAAAAGATGCCACGTCGCCTGAGCCTTAGGATTGGGTTCCACGTTGTTTCAGCCTATAAACAACATGCCAACTGCATATTGTCAAGCACTTATGTTGTGTTTGGTATGAAGAATTGTTAGTGTTGGTTTGATAAACAAATAGTATTAGTTTCATTGGTTTCATCAATGGTTGTTTCAAAATCAACTCCACTTTTGGTGTAAGAATCACATTAAACATTGTTGATTTTGATTTTATGTGTATAATTCTAATTTTATTCTTGATTAATTTAAAACCTAACTGTGAGACCCAGCCTGTAGGGGTCAGTGTTACCCAATCCCACATCGGAAAGGAGTGGGGGAGATCTTGGGCTTATATGTGTTGTGTGATGGTATAATTTGTAATAAGATGCATCTTTTGGGCCATATGGTTAGAAGCCCAACTCAGCATTGTAGTTGTGATCCATCGCGCGCACATACACGTCCAGGTCTGCTAGGCTAAGGGTCTAAGGGCCGGGTCATGACAAATGATAGCGAAGCCGATCTCGCTCCCTCTTCTGGGTGGGCTTGGGATTTGTTGTGTGTTCATGTTTAGGCCCTTGAGTTTGGGCCAAAGTTAGTTACGTTTGGGCACTCCCCTCGTGAGGACACAAGGTCTATAAGGAGGGGAGATTGCGAGACCCAGCCTGTAGGGGTCAGTGGTACCCAATCCCATATCGGAAAGGAGTGGGGGAGTTCTTGGGCTTATATGTGTTATGTGATGGTATCATTTGTAACAAGATGTATCTTTTGGGTCATATGGTTAGAAGCCCAACTCAGCGTTACAGTTGTGATCCATCACGTACACATACATGTCCGGGCCCGCTGGGGCCGGGGTCGTCACACTCACACGATCCTACTTTGTTCGTCTCTAACAAAAATTTTGAAACTATCTACATCCCTTTGAGTTTTTTTAACAACCTTTATTGAAAAATCACCGAGAGAATTTTAAGAATAGAGGAGGGGACTATATTGCGAAAGACATCGGATTGTTTTTGTTTAGGGTAATATTTAAGTTAGAGGAGGATACTGTAGTCTTTTACCTTAATAGTTTTCTATTTCCACTGTATATCAACGACATTCAAATTTCCTATACTAGTGGGATCTGTTAAACTATTAGTTTAATAAATCTAATTTAATAGCAAAACAAACATAAAGTCACTGCTTGGTTTTGGTATTGTAACACCAAAACTAACGGTCAAACACAATATTAGAGTTTTGTGGAATAAAACTCCCACACGACACTTAAACTATCTCTCAAAATAGGCTAAGTCACCCTTCCTTACAAGCAAAACTAGAATGCTAAGCTTAAAAATTTGAAAAATAAAAATAGAAACAGAAAGAATTAGAGAAAGAATGCTTTGCATTGCCTGAATACTAGAAGATTCCAAATGTGGGGGTAACACCTTTTATATAGTAGTTCTGCTCTAAGAAACAAGAGAGCTCCGGTTTCTTAGTTTTGTCCCAATTTTTGCCTCATTGGTTTGGTTTGGTTAGATAGAAGGACTTGAAGCTCTTTTATTCCTTAACAAAAGTGTTTGCTCCTTTATCTTTGACTTTGTTATCTTGAAAATTCTTCAACTTTGATGGACTACAAGTCTCTTGCAAACGTTGGAACTCCACCAACGATTCAGTTTCAACAATAGTGTCACGCCCCGTACCCTACTCCAAGGCAAACATCCCTGCCACGAGACTCTAAGAATAACAATTATTGTGCTATCCTCAAAATCATATAAAGCTTTGAAAATAAAACCATTAAATACTCAGAGAAAATAAAAAGTAGGATAAGTTCAGACTCACAAACAAGATTTTTTAAAAAAATTGCAATATGGGTTCATAATCAAGACTAAACTAGAAATCACATGATTCTTGTATAACAAAATTCCATCTATAACAGTTTTATATATTTCACAGTATATTCAAAACAAAACATGTATCATCCTCCATAAGCAACAAAAACCTACCAATCATAATATCTTAAAACAAATCTATACAATCCACAAGGTCTAAAGAAAAAAACTATATATCAACAGGATATAAATAAAAAAGAACAAAATTTAAAAAATTCATGTTCAGTTTTTCGGAGTACAAATCAAATCAAAAGTCTGATTAAACCTATCAATGACTGGCTGGACTGGATGCTAACTCACTTGAGGAAGACAATTGAGAACTTCAGCTTGCAACACAATTTGGATGACACTAAACAACGTTAGTTAAATATCAAGACAAGTGGTTTTAAGGATTAAAATAATAGAATCATAATATAAACAGAATATTATATATAAAAAATATAAATATAAATTTAAATTTGAAAGCAATCTAAAAAATTAGCATACATACATAAAGTAAATATCAAAATCAGATAAACGTCAATATTTAATCACAAGCAATAATGAATTACAAGCACAAAGTCCATTTTTAATAATAGGCTAACAAAGCACCTATTCTACTCCTGATCAAGGAGTAGTCTAGGCTCACTAGTGTATGTTTCTAGCTATTATTAGTTTTTTTAAAAAATATAACCCACACTAGTGTTGCCAAAGGCTAGATCAACACACTACTACTCAATGTTGATCAACACATCAACTTTTGCTGACTCGGCTCAATGACATTACCTCCCCTCTTTCGGGATGCCAAAAAGTCATACACAAGACTTGTCTGTCCTAATCAAGTATCACTCAATAATGCACTGTCTATTCATATCTTACAAGGAATGGATTAGAAAAATTAAATCAAACATCATACAAAAAAAAGAATCTTGAAAGAAAAATGCTTATAAAATACTATATATTAAACCTCATGCATCCCTGTGTATATTAAAAACCTGCATCCCTAGGAAAAATCATCTCAAGACAAAATTGGATTTCTAACCAAGTCATAGTGATTCATTAATATAAACTAGTCAAAATAGCAAATAAGATTTATCAATATTTTCTTCAAAAAGAATCACAAGTTTCGAACATGTATATTTGAAATCAAACAATAAAATATGAGGTCCGCACTCACCTCCAAATAGTTACAACAAAAATACAATCCAACATAGCAAGCAAAACTTAGTGGATTCCCCAAAATATCCACATCACACATATGTAAGACACGAGCCTGCATAAAACATATCGATTATACAATCACTATATTTGTCACTCAACTGACATTACAGATTGATTAAGTATGCTAAGGTACTATCACATACAATATAAGGAAAAATAATTAATTGTGTCACAAGTTGTATATTTATTTTGATAGTATTACTTAGAGGGTTATTATTTATCATTTTATGAGAAAATATTTTTCTAATAAAAATTCTTTATAAGCTTATATTTCATAAACCGTGCGTCAAATCAAGAAACGAACGACACCGTCACATTCAAAAAGTCGAAAATATTTATATAAAATTTTTTAGATTTTTCGGAAAATGTAAGACGCGTGGTGGTTTGGCAGCGGCGATGAACCCAAAATAATTAATGATTTTTTTCATGCTATATGTCAAATGAAAACTCTCAACGAGAGGAACTCAACCATGTCATTCGTTTTTCAATAGCTCACCCGAGTTGGCTGAAAAATACAATTTCTTGGTGATGAAAATCGCATCTTTTTTTAGCTTCTACAGCTCGTTTCGCTGCTCCAATCTCAACTAAACTTTCACCAATAGGTTGGTTGCTATGGAGGAGAGGAACAAAAAGAGACCAATGGCGAGTCGAATGGTGTCGAGGAGGGAGTTCGGCCTTCATGCAGGAGAGAGTAAGGAGTATATAGGGCGAGAGAAGAAAAACGCAGGGGAAGAGAGGAAGAAAAAGAAAATAAGCGTAGGGTTGGTTTTCATTATACCCTAAGCCAAAACGACATCGTTCTACCCTCCCACCTTTTTTTTATAAACCGACATCAAAACGGCGTTGTTTTGGTGATTGCCCAAAATGACGTTGTTTAGTGTACACATATATTAAATTATAATTAATTAATTAATTATAAATATACCTATAAACTTCAGAAATTCATAATAAATCATATAATAGTCCAAAAATTATGAATTTTACAAAAATATTCAGAAAAAAGAGATCTTTCCAATAAACTAAATTTTTCTGACTAGCGAATATTTAAATAGAAAAAATATCATTTGGGATAATATAAAAAATAATATTTTTAAATCATAAAAATAAAATTAAACTTAATAATCTTTTAAATCTTACTCTAAGATGTTATTATGGCATTATAAATCTAAATTTCAATTTGAATCATAAGTTATAACATAAAAAAATTACTAAATTACCCCCACAAATATGCTCACACGTGGCATAGAAAATCAGGGGTTTACAATTGGTGATGTTCAAATTAGGAACATTCCACCTTTGTAACTCGAGCTTTGCTTAACTCTGTAGGCCCCTCGACAATACATACATGGTTTAGGTTTTTGACATATTTGGGATCTTTAATAAGGGTTCTGTGGACTACTTTACGTACTCAGAAATATCCCCTTGATCAGAAAGCTTGTGAAGCTTCTCTCTCACTTATAGATCCACATTCTTGGGATAGAATTGAGCTTTCAACAATCTCTTGAAATCAACCCATGTGTCTTCCCTCAATGTGTCTCGCTCTATCTGGTTGTGTTTTATCCTTCACCAGGTTGTATTACTGTCTTTGAAATAGAGTCGTGCTTAGGATAACTTAAGGCCATCTTCTTCTATGCTCGTACCCTCAAAATATCTCTCAGGGTGAATAAAAAATTATCTACTTCCCTTGCATTACGTGTCCCTCTATAAGCCCGCGGTTTTGGAATATCTAGCTTCACCTTAACCTTAGAACCCCCTGGCTCCATGTATTTCTTAGCTAATTCATCTTTCAAAATATAGAACTCAGCAAGAATGTTTACCTTAAAATCATCTATCTCTTGCTGTGAAACCCCGTCCCTGTCGGGTGTCCAATCAGCATAGTATTAGTGGTCCACGTGTATGTTTGACGTGTTGACCGGGACGGAAACCGAGATGGTAGAAAAATTACTGTTTTGCCCCTATTGGACCCGGGCTTGTTTCCGGGCCTGTTTAATTCCTTAGGGCCTTCTTCGTAGCCTTTTCGTATTTTCAGGCCTGTTTAATCACTTTAAGGCCCTATGCCTATCTGCCTAATCTAGTCAGAACCCCTACCCACGTTTCAGACAAATTTTGATAACCGTTCATTCTTTCACCGCTCCTTCTCTATCTGTTGCCTTAGTCGTTCAATCCCCTATTATTAGATCTTTTGTCAGTTCTGTAGATTGGGGAGGGTACGGTAAGAAATTTCCTTTTCGTACTTATTCTTAGGTTTGTGGTTACTCGTCTGATTGGGGTTTGATTCAGGTGCTCGTGATAATGGTAAAGGGATTGCCGGTTGTTCATCCGCACATCAGGTAGGAGTCTATGACTCATAAGTCTGATCGGTGACCCCCTTGCTCTTGAATCGGCCTCTTAATTGGTTGTTTGATTCTTGTTATTCTGATAATCCTTTTGTTTCCCTTGCGATGCGTAATCCGTCCCTTGGGCTCTATTCTGAATTTCTTTTTACCATATATTGCTTTGTGGATTTTTGCTGTTTGATGAATTTCACGTTTGGCGGTACTTTCGCTGTGTTTTTGCTTCTTTGTTGTACTGCGTGTTCAATTCCTTTTCTCCCCGGGTAATTGGACTGCCCATCCCTGGCAGATTTTGCTTTCTCAATGTGTATTCCTGCTTTCGCGTAAGTGCACCCACCTCTATCGAAAATTCTCCTTGCCTGGTTGTTTTCTGAAAGTGTGCCTGGGAATTTATTCTTTTATTTTGGTTGCTTTGACTTCGCAGGGACCCTCTCAACCGTTATGTTTTGCTCATCTTTTCTTTTCTTTATGTTTCATCGAGAAGGATGAATTCTTCCCTGCTGCTTCGTAGAATTATCCACTGCTGCCCTAGGTATTTTCGGATTTGCTCAACCCTTCCTTCATCACCTTCTCCTCCTCGCTGGGTGACCAAGCCGTATCACCCCTTTTGATTCCGCGATACGAGACATACCCAGCTGTCCCTGGGCTTCCTTCTAGCTCTCCCCTCTTACTCCTTGGTTGCCTTTGTGTGCTGTCACTCCACCAGTAGTCCCAGCAGTGTCCCGGTGTTGGGTGTGTTACCTTACTGGTCTTCTTCAACTCGTCCCTGCCATTTTGACAGGTGGGGCGAGTACATATCAGTCCGGTTTCAACCCTTCTTCTCCCTGTTTTCATTGTGGATGAACGAGAGCTACCTGCTTGATTTTCTCTTCCTTCCTTCCTCCTTCCTCATCCCTTACTGTCATGAGTTTCGTTGCTTTTCTTTCTCAGTATTCATTCCCTGTGCCATGGATTGCCCAGTACTGGTTCTATGCGTCAACAGTTAACATAGCTCACGTCCCTTGGTCCCTTCCTCTTTTGTGTGCCGAGTGAGCAGTACATCCCCTATGCTCTTTCTATACTCACCTGTTGCTCACGCTTTACAACTAACTGTCGAAGTCTCCATTTCCTCATCCTCCGTTCCTGTAACACGTGCCCTGCTCTTCCATTTCTCTGGTAGGCTCTTCATTCCTTCTTTCCAGGCGCACCATACTCCTCTTCTTCTTCTCCCTCGGTGCTCCTTTGGTTCTTCATTCTTGTCGAGTGACTTACGTGTGTAAATCTGGCTTTTATTTATTCTCGGATGCTGCCTGGTTCTCCTTGTACATGGAGCTGGGTAAATCGTTTTCTTCCTCAAGTACCTTCTGGTGTCGTGAACTGGTTGCCACTGGACATGTGTTGCTCATTCAAATTCTTCCACCTGTGAAGCCTTGTATCAGTCGTAGCTGCCTTCTTCCCCATTGATTTCCTGCTATTTGTTCTCACTTCGTACGATGCGTGCTTGTTTCTTTCTCCAGTGGTTTCTGTATTCTCTTCCTTGAAGTTGGCACTATAATAAATAATTATTTAATATGAGCTTATGGTTGTCTTCAGGGGATTATTATTATTAAAACCTTACAGGTATTAGGCGTGTACTTCCGTTTCTTCGTTGGTTGCTTTTACATGTCTTTCCTTCCCATTGTATTTTTAGTATTCAATAATTAATTAGTTTATTAATTAACGTGCATAGTTATCATGCCTCCTTTGTTGACTTTCTGATGCGCAGCTTTTGTTTGCCATTACCTGCACATATATTTAAGTAAAATATGTCATGCCTTCTTTGTTGACTTTTTTTTTTAAGGCGCAACTTTTGTTTACCCTTACCTGCACATTTGTGAACCTTTTTTATTAAACTGTCATGCTTATTATGCCCAGCCTTTATTTTCTTTTCATTGCCAAAGCTGATATACTATCATGCCAGTCTTTGTTTCCCCAGTAATGTGTTACTAATGTTTTTACTTCCCCTTTCCCTTATAAATTCAGTTTGTGAGCTTAGCCTAAAATAAATAAATTATATTTCTTGTTATTTATAGTTATATTGGATCCTAACGGAATAATATTGGTGGATTTTGTAAATAATTATGGGTTTAATATAACTATCAGTTGAGTTACGATGATATATTCGTGGATATGTGGTTTAGGCAAGTATAGTGGTTTACAAATCTATTGTTTTGGTATTATGGATTTTATCTCGTATATTAAGAACATAATATTTTTGGAACTGTAACGTTTGACAAACGTATAGTTTTATAAATCGTCTATATGCCTTAGTTTGTGTATCTATCGTTGTTAAACGTTCGCTTGACCAATGCGAGATAAGTATACGGAATCCCAGTGACAGGGGAGAGTTGCTTACCTGTTCGGGAGTCGTATGGATGGTGTTTATGTTTACCTGCCACGTCTTCGCAGGTTGGTTCGTATTATATATTGAGGCATGTATGATGTGTGTTGTGTTTTTTTCTCTGCCTAGTCTCGGACAACGCTGGCAGTACGTGTTACGTACTTAATATTTTCTTAAAAATAAATTAATACTGCCAGTGGACTCCAGGTTTCCCTTTAGCGGGGGTTACTCGAGGAGTATTTTATTATGTCCATCCCGATGGTTTTCTTGGTTGGTATTGTTAACTGTGTAGTATTACGAGTTGTTGCGTTATAACCTATTGGGTTGGAATCTTATTCTGCGTATTAAAATTTAATGTGTGAATTCCTTATCTTTTTTATTGTTTCCGTTGCGTCCTTGTTCGTATAGTAATCCATTTTTCCTCTTCCTTGTATGTCTTCTCGTTTCCCAATTTAAGGTGTGAATTCCTTATTCTTCTAATTGTTTCCGTTACGTCCTTGTTCATATAGTAATCCATTTTTCCTCTTCCTTGTATGTCCTCTCGTTTCCCAATTTAAGGTGTGAATTCCTTATTCGTCTAATTGTTTCCGTTACGTCCTTGTTCGTATAGTACCGTTCTCCCTCTTCTTGGTTTGTATTCTCGTTCCCCCGTAAGGACATATGATGCTGTGACTCCTACTGAGATTTTATAATCTCACCCGTTGTTGTTTTTCCCCCTTTCAGGAGTAGTTCGTGAGCCGTAGTCGGTATTTGAGGTGTGATTGTTTCCTACGACTCGGCTGGACTATCGCATTTACACGTTTTGCACGGTTCATTTTCCTGGCATTTCTGGTTTGACTTTGTTTTCATACTTTGACTCTTTTGGATACGTTTTTCTGTATCGGGCTTTAAGCCTAGTTTGTGATTTTGGGCTTGTGACGTTATGGACCCGTTTTCGTTTATGGTATTTCATTTTCAGTAACTAAAGTCTTCCGCTGTATATTTTGTTTACTCCGTTTTATGCCAGATGTCAGTTTCTAATTTGTCATGCTCCAATTTGTAAAAATTAAATGCAATTGTTTTTGGAAATCGCGTTTGAAAAGTCGTATAAGCCTTGTGGGATTCGGATTGGTCCACGTGTTGGATTTATCCGGGTTTCACGGCGGTAAGGGCTCGGTTTTCGGGTTCGGGTCCTTACACTTGCTTCCAGGCATCAATTGCAATATCTGCAACTTGCATCTCCTCTCGGAGCTCACACTTGTCCTCTAACTCGAGCTCCTCTATGCGTTGCCCATATTCATCAAAATTTTCCTGCTTATAAGCCACAACAAACTCTAAATGAACAATCCTCAACTCCAACGAGGAAAGATGATCCTAGCCCTCTTCTAGTTGGGCTTGAGGATGCTCAACCTACCAATACGATTTTCCTCCATTTTGATTTCAGAAATGGTCTACTTCTCCATCTGAATCTCTTTTTTGATTTGTGCCTCGACTCCGCTACCAATTGTCATGGACTTAGAGTTTTGCGGAATAAAACTCTCATACGACACTTAGACTATCTTTGGAAACAGGCTAAGTCAGTCTTCCTCACAAGCAAGGCTAGAATTCTAAGTTGAAAAACTCTAAAATAATGAAAATAGAAATAAAGAGAATTGGAGAAGGAATATTTTGTATTGCTTAAATACTAGATGATTACAAATGAGGGGGTAAGACCCTTTGTATAGTAATTCTGCTCTAAGATTAATGATTTATGTGTACTATCCATTATAACGATTGAACGACTCACCTTCAGTGTCCATTATAGCCAATTCTATTTTTATTAGTGGTTATAACCATGGATTTTGACTTTTACTAAGTTTAATCCATTTGAATGACACGTTATTCAGTTTTTTTGGAAGACACATCGTTCAGTCTATCTGGAAGATATGTCGCTTGATCTATTTGGGTGACATGTCATTTAGTGTCTTGTAATTTTGGGTCATGACATTCTGCACATGCAAATGACATGTAGCTCGGACTCTTGATGAGAGGACTTGTCGCCTAGACAATCCTTGGATGACATGTCATCCGAGGTCATCTTTTACCTCCAGTATAACCCGAAATTAGCAAAAACCCAGAATTCCCATAGAACTTCTAAAACTCAAAACATCCTATAAAGCTTGATGAAAATAGACAAACCTAACCATATCAAAAGGCACTAGATTTCATCAATTTATAGAGGAAAATCGAAGGAAAGAGTAATCAGACTCCCAAGTCAAAAAACTTACCAAAATCTGTTAAAAGATAGCTGAAAATTAACCAATTTCAACGCAGAAAGAAAGAAGAAATTGAGACGAAGCTTAAGAGAAGATTTCTAAGACTCGAGACTAAATGGAAAACAAAACCCACAAATCCATACTTATCCCAATTTTTCTCAGATCAAACAATGACCCACCATACAAGACAAGGGTCTCTTGAGGAAACGACAAACGCACACTTGCTTGGCCAAAGCGACGACCAAGTTCATGTTTTGACTAAGATCGGTCAAAATGACATAGTAATGCATTGTTTTGGCTAAATAAATATAATGTTATGCATAATATATAATATATAATATAAATAATAATAATATTATTATTATTTATTAATAGAAAAAATTATTTAAAATTCATAATAAATGTTAAAAATGATTTAAAAAAATCCAAAAAATTCTCATAAATTTCTTATAAATAGTAACATCTAGAGAAATTTTAAAAAATATTTTTTTTCATAAATATATAATTTATTAAAAATTAAATATCTCATTATAAATATTAGAAAAAATATAATAATATAAATTTATTTTTAAAAATTCAATGAAAAATTATATACACCTATAAACATACAATGAACCAATTTGAGATCATAAATACCAAAAAGACTAATATAATTTATTATATAATTTTAAATTATTAAATAAATAAATAAATAAAATTATTACCTCAAAAATTATAATAAATCTCTAAAAAATAATCAATCCTTAATAAAGATATAATATATTATTTATACCTTCAAAAGTTTCAAAAATATATCATCCACAGAAATTTTTAAAAAAATCTATAAATATATAATTTATTAAAAATTAAATATCTCATTATAAATACTAGAAAAAATATAATAATCTAATTTTATTTTAAAAAATTCAATGAAAAATTATCGACACCTATAACCAACCAATTTAAGATCTTAAAACACCAAAACGAATTATATGATTTTAAATTATTAAATAAGTAAATAAATAAGATTATTATATCAAAAATTATAATAAGATCTTAACTATGAATATTTTTTGTTATTTTAAAGATAATTAGATAATGACTATATATACTGAGTGGAAATCTGTATATATAGTCATTATCTGTATTTTTTTGTTATCTATTAAAAGGTGTTCATCATGGATAAAAATCTGGTAAATTAGATAATGACTATATATACTATGAGAAATAATAAATGAGTGGAAGAATCCATATTAGTGTATATTAGCATATAGAGATTGATAAAACCCATTTAGAAAGTTTATAAATATTCATATATAAATTCTGTAGGTATATTATTTTAATCTAACACATGAAATAAGTTAAACAGAAAATCTAAGTAAATAAATTGATTAATTAAATTGTCAATAATTTAATTCAATTGATTGGTTCTTGGTTTTTGTAATCTTAACATGAAGAGTTTTGATATGTATTTATTTTGGATTTAGAGTGTAAATATGATTTTTTTGGAATAATTTGTAATTGATTGTGATAAGGATATCCTAGCTCACGAAGATAGTCCTTATCATAATGAAAACCTCATATAATCATGTGGTCCTTATTGTACCTAATATGATAAAATTTTAAATTATAAATTGCTATACAATAACTTGGCCACACAAGGATCAGTAAGAGGTTATCAAATGGGAAACACACTAGAAGACTACAAAGAAAACTAGTTAAAGCTTTTGGGGTCTCTCCAAAGAAAAGCTGCAAAGAGGAGAAGCCCTGGGTTTTCTGTAAAAGATCACACTTAACTTAATATTTGATTTAAATTATTTTTTGTTCGTTTACTTTACATGCATGTGATCCGGTGTTCTTTTTGTTGCGTATAAATCATACAATTGTAAATTTTCTTCGTAATAAAACTCTCTTCGTCTTTATAAAAAAAAATAAAATAAAATAAACCAATAATTGATAATGGAGCCTATATGCATCTAAATCGTTATGCATATGATCCATGTTTTTTTATACTCTGTTTATTTAAATAAATAACTATAGTTAAAATCGTAATCACATTAATCTTTTTTAAAAAAAAAAAACTCTTCATTTGAAATATGTTTGCAAAAAAAAATAAATCTCCATTTAGCATTTATGCAATTCAAGGACGGTAAATTTATCCAAACCTATGAATATCCGTCCAATCCATATCTGGTCAACACGGATTTAGCCGAATTAACTTAGTTTAGGTTGGATTTAGGTTAAAATCTATTATATCTGATATGATGATATATAAAATAAAAATATATTTTATATTTTTTAAAAAAATCTTTTATTTATCATTTGACTTTATTTTTTTTTTTTATGACAAATTGAAATATTCAAGATTTATATTTTATTTTTTATTTTTTTTATAATTTATATTCTCAAATTAAAAGATATTAAAATAAATAAAATATTTAAAATATTTGAGTTTTATTTATTTATTATTTATTTATAGTTATTTTTAGATAACATAGAGAGAAACGTAGAGAGAGCCAAGGACAAATAGAGTAACAAAAATATTTTTTTTGAAATTTAAAAAATATTCACGTGATAATAATAATTAATTAATTATAGATAAATTCAGTTAACTAATTAACCCAATATTTAAAGTAAACTATCGCCTCCCTCCTCACTATGGTCACTCCATCGTAATATATATTCCGTGTCTTCCTCTTTATTTTCTCTTTTGACTCTCTCAATGAATCCCTAGTTTTTTTCCTACCCAAAGTTGCATTTCAATGTTTAGTCTGTTTCTACTATTCTCTTGTTTGGCGGATCTCTAGATCGCAGCAAAGCAATCAATCAATCCTTGCTTCTATGTATTCGATTTCTGCAGTAGAGATCCTTCAAAGAATAATAATATTTTATTTGTAAAAAAAAAAATTGTATTTGTGTTTGGGATGAGATGTAACTAAATCATTACTTCAAATATGCCTTAATTGATCGGATTATCAGAAAATTCTGGAATCAAATTCCAATAACATCTATAATATTTGGAATTGTTTATTTCTGAAATAAGAAACATAGTGATCGTAAAGAAGCGAATCAATAAGAAATTAGTTTGATTATAAACTGGGATACTATTAATGAATAAAAAAGACATAGTAACAAAATAATGTCGTATTCATGAGGTACAAGTCATTGCAAGCAAAGTTATCATTTTGTAAGGTTTTTGAATTTTCTTCGTCAACGGTTGAATCATCACCAGGCATGCATGGCGGGAATAGTTCCAGGCCGAACCTGCCATCTATGGCTATATATATAGGAATGCATGTGTAGTACCTGTATCCCATATATCAATTATTATAGTTTTCTCTTACCAATAAAATGTTATCGTTTCTAGTCATCCTTCTTTTTTCATTCTCCTCTACATTTTCAGCTCATACACATGAGGGTTTTCTTCGATGCTTTTCTCAATCCCACGAGAGTTCCAACTCCATCTCTAAGGACTTATACACCGATGCCAATTCCTCAGCCTATTCATCCATCCTGCAATCTACTATACGAAATCACAGGTTCAACACAGCTACCACCCCAAGGCCTCTTGCCATTGTCACACCCTTGAATGCATTCCACATTCAAGCTGCCATAACTTGTTCTGAGAAGCATGGGATGCAAATCAGAGTTAGAAGTGGTGGACATGACTATGAGGGCCTTTCGTATGTTTCTGAGCTCCCTTTTGTTATTATTGATCTGGTTAATTTCCGGAGCATCACCGTTGACATATCAGATAACACAGCATGGGTTGAGTCTGGTGCACAATTAGGCGAGGTTTACTATAGGATCGCAGAGAAAAGTAAAACTCTTGCATTCCCTGGGGGTGTTTGTCCTAATGTGGGCGTTGGAGGGTACTTTAGCGGAGGAGGATATGGCATGATGATCAGGAAACACGGCCTGGCTGTGGATCACATAATTGATGCACAGTTAATTGACGTTAAAGGACGAATCCTCGATCGGAAATCCATGGGAGAAGATCTGTTTTGGGCCATTAGAGGTGGTGGAGGAAACACTTTTGGAGTCGTTATTGCATGGAAGTTGAATTTAGTTCAAGTTCCATCCACTATTACCGTATTCAACGTCACGAGAACCAGCTTGGAACAAAATGTGACCAAGCTTGTCCATCGATGGCAATATGCAGTTAGCAAGTTTGATGAAGACTTATTCTCGAGAATCTTTATCAACACAGTAAATTCAAGCACAGGAGAGACAGCAATCGCAACTACATTTACCTCCTTGTTTCTGGGAAGAGGTGACAGGCTCCTTACAATGATGCAACACACTTTTCCAGAGCTTGGTTTGACGGAACAAGATTGCATTGAAATGAGTTGGATCGAATCCGTACTCTTTTTTGCAGGATTCCCGACCACATCACAGGATGTTCTACTTGATAGGACTTATCCGCCATTGGCTTTCAAGGGAAAGTCTGATTGTGTCAAAGAACCTATGCCTGAAGTTGCATTGGAAGGGATATGGAAAAGCCTGTTCACAGTGGACGTCCAAGCAGCTCAATTGCAGTTCAGTTCTTATGGAGGAAGAATGGACGATATTCCAGAATCCAGCACTCCATTTCCACACAGAGCTGGTACTTTGTTCCAAATCCACTATGCAGTATCTACGACGGAGGATGACCCTGAAACATCCACTTGGAATATAGATTGGATCAGAAGGCTTTACAGTTACATGGCTGCCTATGTTTCAAAGAATCCACGAGGTGCTTACATCAATTATCGGGATCTCGATTTAGGAGTAAACAACCAGCTGGGAGATACAAGTTACGAACAGGCAAGCATTTGGGGGGCAAAATATTTCGGGAACAACTTTGATAGGCTGGTCCGCGTGAAGACTATGGTCGATCCTGATAATTTCTTCAGGAATGAACAAAGTGTCCCTCCTCTTTCATATTAGATAATTCAGGAATCAACAAAGGGAACTTACTGGTTGGTTCTTTATTTAATTATTTGTATGCAATTAATGTTTATAGGTTGTGATTGTAATCAAAATAATATAGATGGATTGTACTTGTTAGGTCTATCTAATCAATAAATACAATTATATTTTTTCTTATAAATTCAATAACTATAGTTACATTAGTATATAATAAGTCATAATCATGATTTAAAAATTGTAAAATTCCGAATCAGTTCGACTCATACTAAATTTGTGTTTATAACATACTATAAATTATATTAAATGATTTGTTTTACAATATAGCTTTTTTCATATTTTTATAGGTTGTGATTGTAATCAAAATAATATAGATTGATTGTACTTGTTAGATCTATCTAATCAATAAATACCATTATGTTTTTTTCTTATAAATTCAGTAACTATGGTTACATTAGTATATAATAAGTCACGTTCTACAGGCAAGACGTTATCTTCTTTCCTACTTGCTTCAGAGTCGTAAGGTAAGGAGAAAAAGCGGAAAAATGCTCTCGTCTGACGAGATACTGGGGGACCGCAGAGCCTACTCCAGGCGATCCAACTGCGACGCCAGGGAAAGTCAAATTTCGTACGGGAGATGACACGGGCCTTCATGATAAAGAGATGACGAAAAAGATAACCTCATACAAGGATCGGCTGGTGAATCGACATGCGGAGGACATGGAATATGTAGAAGTCAGTGATGATGACATCTAAATTATGCAGGATGAGAAGGTTCGGAAATTTTGGGCACAGATAGTACAGGTTTCTTTACTTTCCGTCCAGCCCTTTAGACACTAGCCTGTGTTTGTTTTACCAAAAAAAAAGTATATAATAAGTCAGTTTACCAAAAAGTATAAGTAATAATCATGATTTGAAAATTATAAAATTCTGATGATACCTTTCTGTAAAGCAAGCCGTTAGCCATGAAATATACCTCACAACTCTACTTTGATAATTGAAACAACCCCTAATCTGCATGAAAATCCCAGCACCATCGACCATTATCATCACGCAAGACTCCACCAGCACTAGGTAATGCAAAACAGTATACCTTGTTCCATCCCAATTCAATTTGAAGCCACCAACCATAGGCGGTATCCACCAAACCCACTGTTGTTCCTGTCTACCAAGAATCAGATGAAACTATTTCTATAATAATAGAGTACACCTAAACTAAGCTGGAAAATGCTCTCAACTAACGAAATACCAGGGGACCCAGCTCCCAACTCTGACGCTCAGGCTGCAACGTCATGAAAAGTCAAGTTTCGTACACAAGAGATGTCAGAAAATACGGATTCTTGTAAGGATAGCCTGGTGAGGAGGTCTGCGGTTACTGTTACGCATTATGTAGAAGTAGAAGATCAGGATGTTTCCATCATGCAAGATGGGAAGGAGCCTTTTATATCACTTACCGATAGAGCACAAGAGCAGCTTCGTCACTCTTGGCGTTACTCTGTTGTTTTCAAATTGTTAGGCAGGCATATATCGGTTGTACTTTGATGTGTTCCAAATTGAAGTTTCTTTGGAAATTACCCACGGATACAAAATTGGTGGATATGAAAAATGGTTTTCATATGGTGCACTTCAATAGCATAGAGGAAATGAATTACATATTGCTTGAGGGGCCATGTGTGAAACCCCATCTTTCTCGTTTGTCCAATTACCTCATTCTAGTCTAGTCATCGTTGTCTTACCAGTTCCTAATGTCTATTTGATATTTTGACTCAGTCAGAAATCAAAACAGTAGAAATTATTATTTTGTTCTTGTTGGACCCGATTATGTTTTCTTCGGACTCATTTTGTATGGGTGAGTGTTTTTGGGTCGT
Source organism: Passiflora organensis (assembly GCA_019739055.1). Taxonomy (NCBI): domain Eukaryota; kingdom Viridiplantae; phylum Streptophyta; class Magnoliopsida; order Malpighiales; family Passifloraceae; genus Passiflora; species Passiflora organensis. The sequence goes on along the minus strand of JAEPBF010000191.1, from coordinate 2,478,674 downwards.
TTTATAGGCCTTTGGGCCGGTTCTGCTATGTTGGAGCTCATTTGTTGTTCTCGGCCTATTTTCCGAGCCGGGCTTGTTTTTCTGAGTTGGGCGAGTAGGTTTTCAGAACTTGGGCTAAGCTTGTGTTAGCTTACAGAAAATCATCGCCACCACTTATTTTCTTTCTTCTCTCTCGATGTTATTGACATTTCCGTTTCGATTCTCTCCAGACAAAAAAAACATATTTCCCCAATTCTTTCAAAGATTCACTTGATTCCTTTCCCAAATTCTGACGTCGCCTTATCCTTTCTCCAATTGCACACCACTTATTTTTTCTTCTATCCCGATGCTATTGACCTTCTCCGGACAAAAAAACATATTTCCCCAATTCTTTCAAAGATTCACTTGATTCCTTTCCCATATGCCTTATCCTTTCTCCAAATGCCTTATCCTTTCTCCAAGCCTTATCCTTTCTCCAATTGCGCACGACATTTATTCCAAATCGGTATCCGAATCATAATCCTTCTATTTTGCTTCGATCATTTTGTTTTCTTTTAATCGTTCTTTTTCTTTCCTCCAGTAATCTTCCATTACGCTCTGCGATTGTTGATTTACGATTGGGGGTATCAGTATAACAGTAAGGAGCTGATAGGGTTATGTTCCCTTTTTATTTTATTTGTTTTGATTATATTGATTGCTCACCATCCTTGTGATTCAGGTGGTTTTGGATCATGAAACCAATTCTTCTACACATGAGGTAGGAGACTATGCCTCATATGTTTGATCAACAATTGTTTTCATCCTTGTTGCTCATATTTCGTTTTCCTCCTTTTTAACATAATATGCCAGTGCCTTGATAATATTGTTGTCTTTCTTTTGTTTCTTTATGTTATTCTTTTGGCCGTCAAACATCACTTTTCTCCTTTTCTTTTCTAGGATTGATAGGTTTTAACAAAATATAAATATAAGAATTATATTATATTTTTGGTAACGTCTCACCTACTTGCTTCTCACCTACTTGCTTCTCACCTAATTGTTTCTTTATCCTACCCTTAATTCTTTGTGTAATTATTTATTTGGTCTTGGCGTCAGCACCTTCTAATAAAAAGAAACTTCATTTTTTTTCAGTTAACCATTGTCGTGAACATTGTTGCACCCTTTTGTTTCCTTTTATTTTTGTCTAATCCTTAAATTCTTGTCTGCTAGTGACCAAATAGTCCTTCCTTGTTGATTTGTTGACTTGCAGTCGATGCCCTTTGTTCTTCCCTTGTGCGCACCTTTTGATTGTCATTGGAAATCTTTTCTTTTTATTTGTAAAATTAAATCGTGCCTATCGGATATCTAGGAGCTGAATATATCAGGTATTCCTTAGTAGGTATGCTAGCTAATTTATTAAGTATAATTATTGTGTTAAAATAGTAAATCATGACCGTCAACATAATATACAAATATGGTCAATAACTAGTATATTGAAGTAAAAAAGATAATAGCCCTTAATTGCTTCCTCTTCATCATTAATATCATAATTAAATTTGTTGTCACTAAAATCTTTGGTGAAGCACACTAATTTTATTGCCAAGTAATCTTTTGGTGGAGTATAATATTGTTGTCAAATAGCTTTTAGTGCACTGCAGAGCCAATTAACTTTATTTGTCAACCCTTAATTCATGAGTCTTGAGCTGATTTAGTTAGGCTACACTAAAATATTAACATAATATCTATATATATATATTAACATGTTAATTATAAATCATGGCTTACGGTTAATTGTTGCCTAATAAATCAAAAATTCAGTTTGTGGGCTTAGACAAAAAAATAAATTTTATAGAATTATATTTCTTATTATTTATATTTATATTGGGTCCCAAAAGAATAGTATTAATGGATTTTAAAAATATTAATTATTAGCTTAATGTAACTATAAGTTTGAGTTGTGATGGTAAGACTTGAGGATGTCTTAATGCATGACATGTTTTATAGTTTTCATAAAATATATTATTTTACACTATGATTTTAAATAAGTATGATGTTTAATAAACGTTTTATATTCTGTATGGTATTTATCTCAAAAAGCGTTTGTTTGGCCAATGCAAGGTGAGTATACGGAATCCAAGTGATAGGGGAGAGTTGCTTGCCTGTTCAGGAATTGTATGGGTATTGTCTTCATTTGCCTGTCACGTCCTTCGCAGGTTGGTTCGTATTGAGTATTGAGAAGAGTACAATATGTGTGGTTTTTCTCTGCCTAGTCTCGGACAACATTAGCAGTGGGGGTTACGTGTAAGTATACTATTTTTTAAAAAAATCTAAATTAACACTTTCAGTGGGCTTCCGGTTTCCCTTTAGGTGGGTTAATCGAGGAGTGATTTATTATGTCCATCCCGATAGGTTTCGTTAGGTATTATTAGCATGTTATCTATTGTACATTTTGAGTTATAACCTATTGGGCTGGAACTATATTTTGCGTTATAAAATCAAATGCATGAATTCTATGTTCTTTAAGTTACATCAGTTACGTGCTCGTTTTTATAGTAAATCATTTCTTCTATGCTTAGTAGGTGTCTCTGTTTCCCGTAGGACGTATGATACGGTGACTCCTACTGAGATTATTATCTCACCCATTGTTGTTTTTCCATTTTAGGAGTAGTTCGTGAGCTATAGGTAGTGTTTCGAGGTTTCATACGACTTAGTTTGACTATCGCATCTGCACATTTTGCATAGTTTTCTTTTTCTTTTCTGGCATTTCCTTTTTAGACTCAGTTTGATGTTTCGATTATTATTATTTCCTTACACATTTATTACGTTACTAGTTACGGTTTTATGTTGTGGGCTTTAAGCCCGGTTTGGGATTTTAGGCTTGTGACTGTATGAACCCGTCTTTTATTTTGGGTTTTTATTTATTTAATAAAATTTTTCGTTGTGGTATTTTATTGACTCCGATAATATGTCAGATGTTTGTTTTTTATTTAACATATTCTAATTCTTAAATATATTTATTTTGGGATTTAGATTTGTTTACGTGTTGGTGTTGTCCAGGTTTCACGGTGATAAGAGTCTGGTTTTCGGGTTTGGATCCTGTGGATCATTATTTGACTAGGTAATATTGGTTTCTCGATTTTAGAGCAACCTCTGCAATGGATTCCCAATTTTATGGTTTGGATGAGATTACCAGATATATTTTTGGAGTATTACTATGAGAAGATCTAAACCACTCTGGGTAACCTAGTGGGATGAACATTGATAATAATACTTTGAATGCACAACGTGGTCATTTCACGAGGCTGGACATGGAATTAGATCTCTCAAAGCCACTTCTTCCACGTACTCATATAGATAGAGAGTGGATTCGTATTAAATATGAAAACTTAGAGAGTGGCCATAATCTCTCCATGCGTGCATTCTCAGCTCGGAATGGGAAAACGGCACAAAGTTCGGTTGAGGGTACTACTTCGAGGGATGGTATTGCATCTATCTCGCAATTAGTGGTAGGAGAGGAGGATCAGGCAATGTCGGCTCCAACGGACGATTTAGAATTTGGGCCATGGCTGCATGCGCCGCGACAACCTTGCCGGAGTTTTGAAAAAGGAAAGAATCTGCCTCAAGAAGGAAAAGGAAAGTTTCTTGATCAAGAAGGGAAAAGGAAGGAGGTCCAGAGGATCACGATATGCTATAATAATGGAGGAGGATTCCGATGGAAATGTCAATGACACAGGTAAGGAAGGTTTTAATACGTATCAAGCACCAGGTGCTACTAGGAATTCACACGGTTCAAGATTTGGAGCCCACCAACCCAAGGCAGTCTGAACCGAGCCTGGACAAGGGCCATAACTCTGGGTAATGGTTCCCCAGCCCGGCTTCACCCAGAACTCTGGGTCAGTTGTACCCGAACAACCACCATTCTTTACACATGCCAACTGGAATCCACTGAGGGACCGCCCTTCCAGTTTACAATGCCAGCCATAACATTAGACTCTTCTCATGGTCCGCAACAAGGTGCTCGCCTGTTCCCTGCTTTTAACCTGAAGTTTACTCCTCCTTAGAAGAGACACAAGGAGCGCGGGCCCGTTGAAGTTTACTCCTTCGTGACATACTTGGCTTCTCCCAGGCTCTGAGCAACTGTTCCTCATGGGGAGCAGAGGCAAGGGGTCTCCTTATGGGATTATTTGCGTAAGTCACACCCTGTGGGTACTTGTGTTTATCATCAAGCACCTTTAGAGGTGTTGGAAAACCCTCGTACTGATCGTGCTGGATTATTTGTGTTCTGTTCCGTCCAGGCGTTTGAGTTTTAGCTTGTGTTTTATTAAAAAGAAAAACAGAGTACACGACACGTAAACTACCGACAATATCTTTCAACAATAGGTGGAATATCCTCAAGGATATCAAACTCCTCATGAAAAAATAGATTATTCTTCCATTTCCATAATAACTAAACAATATTAAAAACCACCATCCACTCAAGATCATTCCTGCCTGTATCTTTGATACTGAAAAGATTAGAAAACAACCAATCCTGAAAATCCAGAGAATAGAAGAGCAACTACTCACTAACACTAACTGGAACAAACTTATCTCAAACAGCTCTCGCCTAATTGTATTCACATAAAACATGGGCAACTATCATCAGGCACCACCTGCCTCGCGAAAAAAAAAAGCCTCTCTTTGAAGCCAATTTGTCAAATGTCGCCAAAATTTCGTATTCACTCTCGACTCAGCCAACTCCATAAATTATGCCAATTTTTTTAAGAATCATCAACATAACCCTTGTCCAATAGGCTGTAAGTCAAGGCCACAGAAAAAGAAAGGAAAAAAAACCCTATAGGGCAGTATTTCCAAACCAAATCATCATGAAACTCTAAGTTTACTGAAAAAACAATATAGCATCTACCTCATCTCCTCAGATAAATGGAAATTCCACCCTCTTTGAGAAATCCAAGTATTCTCATAGCTTAGTGTCCTATAAAGCCAAAGAGACCCCATTGTGAGATCTCAAAGCAAGAGGGCCCCTTCATTCAACAAGCTATCTTCCCAGAACATTACACTCTTGCCATCACCAACAAGCCATCTGCACATCCTGTCACAAAATTTGCCATAACCTTATCCCAGAAGGAATATTCTTATTTTCTGTTCATTTTCTACTTATGAATATTCTTAAATAATAAAAAATTGTGTTATCGTTGGACCACTTTTTATAATTAGTTAGTTTTAGATGGTACGATACTAATGGTTGATGCTCTTTTTTTTAAAAAAAAAATTAAGCTAGTTGGATAATTATAAAATCTGTTTAATTATATTTTCTAGATGGTTATACTCTTTAATTAAAAAAAACTAATTGGATAATTATAACATCTGTTTATATAATAAATGATCAATCAATTTTTTTTCAAAGGTCCTAATTAGACTTATAATGATAATTTTTATTTTTTATCTCCAAGGTTTCATTTTATTTAGGCAAATGGAAAAAATATAATTTAAACAATTATGCTTCAAATGTATTATAAGAAACTATTGAAAGCAACAACTTCTACATATACAATTATTCCATCAATTAAGTATTTTGAATTATGAAATCCCAATGCCAATATATAGACATTTAATCCGACCAATCCCCAACCTATGCACATTGAATCCAGGCAACCCCCAAGCCTATACTCATTTAATCCAGACCAACCCTGAATCCCCAACCTTATTAAACCGCAAACCAGCATGTACTCGTGATGAAAACCTAGGGGGGAGGGGTACATCGTTAGGCCAGCGTCCAGACATCATGTGCGCCCTGCAGGGATTAGGCATGGTTGGATCATATTCTGACCATCTTTTAAATGTATTTAGTATATCAAAATTATCAGTTTTAGTATTTTAAAACTATTAATTTAGAAACTGAGATAGAATTTTTTTTGATGTGAAACTAAAAATATATTTAGAATAAAACTAATTAATTTTGATATTATTATTAAATAATTATTTTAACTTTTATTTTGATAGTTATCACGATATTTGTTATATTATTTTATGTTTTTGTATTGTTAAATGAAGAATAACGAAGGATAATATTAAAAATAATGATGGATTTTATCTGAGTCTAGTCAAATCTCTCTCGCTATTTGATAGGGCCGTGTGTTATCAGACAATTTAATTTTAATTTTAATTTTAATTTTAATTTTAATTTTAATTTTAATTTTAATTTTAATTTTAATTTTAATTTTAATTTTAATTTTAATTTTAATTTTAATTTTAATTTTAATTTTAATTTTAATAAAACCAAAACTAACAAAGATACCTAACATTATATCAGAATTTGTATGACAATGTCAAACCACGAAAACCTCAAAACAAAACCTAACGCTACACGGAAATATGCCCAAGCCAAAAGATGACGCCGATGGGCAAAAGTTGGCAACCATTACTACTTCCACTCACCATTTTGTCAATTTTTAACATTTTTAAATCTTAAATTATCAACAAAATTAAATAAAGTTATGCACCTTTCTTTCTTCCATTATCCCATAGGGATATGTACATACTTTATGTCCATGCCGGTCCCACATAAAGCACCTAAATTCGCTACAATCTCATAACCAAAAGGACAAACATGATACATTATTGCTATGGGCATTTATTATTAATCAATACCCAGACGACCTTACCCTGCTCGCCTATGATATAGACAACAGATACTATGCAGGATCGAATCAGTAAAGGATTGGTTACTGGTGGGTCCATAAGAACACACAGCCCGCACAGGCGCACCCACAACGATCATCCTGCAACCGGCCGCTTCGAGAAATGGTTTCAGTTCAATCCAGCTTGCGGATGGTTGTACCCAATTAAACAATGCCACTGTATCGGTGTAGGGTTATTATGGTCATTTAAAAGATTGTTGCCGTTTCAGCTTGTGACATCTGGAAGTCTCAGGGCTATTAGACCGGCCGAAGCGTAGGAGATTAGTTTTTGCGTGTCTGATATTACAGTTTTATAGGAGACTATAAGATAACTGGTAGGAGAAAAAAGACTTGTGGGAAGACAAAAAACCCCCCAGAACCTTACGATTGATTCGTTTATTCCTCGTATCCGGAAATCGTGCTTGAAGCCGTCTGTGGAATTGTTGCCTTGGAGATCCTGAACGTGAATTGCCTGCAGACTGAAAAGGAAGGGGAACGGGAAGAGGAGAAATGTGGGGATTTGGGAGGAGGTTTTATTGGGGGAGGAGGGAAGTGAAAAGGGAAGGGATAGTGGTAATGTTTTCTTGGCTTTCGAGCCAAGAGAGACATGTGAGGAGCTACGTTGACCTTTACTCTTCTCTTGGTTGGAATTCGCTTATTTGTCATTCTCAGTTTCTTACTATGTAAGTTTGCTTTGATTTCATGTGTTCTTGTTTGGTTTCGTATTGTTTTCTGCTTTTGGTTCCTGGGTCTTCTTTGATTTGAGGAGTCTGCGAACTATGTGATAAGAGTTTGGAGGGAACACTTTTTTTGTTTTGTTTTGTTTCAATTCTTTGCTGGATTTGTTAGCGCTTTATGCTGTAACTAGTGAAGTTTTGTACTGATGACTGGAAGTAGCTTAGCTACCTAGATGCCATGGTTCGGGGATTCATAGGTTAATTATATTTTTGCTTTTCTTAACTTTTCCAATCTTGGATGATTGTTTAGCATCAAACCGTATGATGGGATGCTGGTTCCTGGCCCAACAGGCTCGGATTCTCTTATATTTCTTTTCGATATGGAATTGGATTCTCACATGTGTGTGTTCAGTTGGGTTTTTTATTCAAAAAATATATTTGTTGTATATGATTCTATCACACTACACAAATAAGCTCATGACCTTACTTATTATGTTTTGATGTAGGATTGAGTTTTCACATTCTCTACGTACTGATTCTCACATTAACATTTGTTTATTTGACTCTGTGTGCTGAAATTTTGAAACAGAGATTTTGAAAACAGGCAGTGTGTATTTTAATAGTGCAAAGTGGATTGAAAATTGAAAATCAAAATGTAACTTTACATATTCAATTATCCCGGTTCCCTACCCAACAAGCTCTGACTCTCCCATATTTCATTTTGATGTGGAATTAGGTTCTCACACGGGGTGTATATGTGTTTATTTGGATTTTTGGTCTAAAAAAGTATATTTTGTTGTACATGATTCTATCACACTACACAGATAAATTCAAGATCTTGTTCATTCTTTTCTGATGTAGGATTGAGTTTTTACACTCTTATACTGGTTTTCACATTAACATTTGTTTATTGACTCCGTGTGCTGAGATTTTGAAACAGAGATTTTGAAAACAGGCAGTGTGTATTTTAGTAGTGCAAAGTGAATTGAAAATCAATTTGTAATTTTACATATTCAATTTAGAACGTAGACCTAAATTGCTGAGCTCTCTCAGTTTAGCATCAAATCCGTATGTTGGGATCCTGGTTCCCGGCTCAATAGGCCCCAACTTCTCCATATTTCTTTTTGATGTGAAATTGGATTTTCAACACATGGGTGTGTTTTCGAGTTTTTGATCCAAAAAATATATTTTGTTTTACATGATTCTATCACACTACACAGATAAGCCCAAAATCTTCCTACCTCTTTTGCGGATTGGGTTTTGACATACTAGTTCTCACATTAACATTCGTTTATTTGACTCTGTGTGCTGAGATTTTGAAACAGAGATTTTGAAAACAGACAGTGTGTATTTTAGTTGTGCAAAGTGGATTGAAAATCAAAATGTAACTTTACATATTCAATTTAGAATGTAGGCTTAAATTGCTGAGCTCTCTCTCTATATCGCTCTTTATATTTATTGCATCTGCAGGAGGCTCTCATGTTTTGTGCCTATTTACTTGCACTGCACATGCTTCTGTATAATCATTTCTCATAACCATGTATAGATGAAGGAATGCTTGCAACTGCAATCTTTCTGCTAATGTTTGAATTGCAGCATGACATGAACTCTTCTCAGTTTTTCTTAGCAGTATCCTTGGTTCTTGAATTTGTGAACATTCCATTGCCTTGTGAACTAGATAATACTGATACATTCTAGGTGACCTTCACCGTGTAATTTGTCGTATCTAAGTTAGCCCTTTTAAACTATGTGTCTAGATTGGTTTGTGAGAATTTTCGCATGCACAAAAAAAAAAGAAAAAGAAAAAAGAGGGCTACTATAAGACTTTGGGAATTCTTTTGATGAGAAATAGAAAGATATAATGCTTTCTACACTTTTGTGACAACCTTTTGTCTCCTTATAAAAGCCTCATTGTTAGACGACTCTTATTACAATTTTATTACGTACTGCCTGCTGTTATTTGGTATTTCCATATTCTGGTCGCAACTTCAATTTGTCAGTGTTTATGTTGAACATCTGTAATCTACGCAGGTTTCTTCCAGGAAAAGCTGAAACTTTAGCATTCAATGTTCTCAACGAACTTCTTGAGGTTCGTTATATCAAATTCTCCAGTTTCTTCTTGAGATCTCCATTTGATTCTAACCATAATCATTTTTTTCCAACGACATTGTATGGCATATAAAATCATAATATTCTCCCCCTTTATGGATTACATTTCTCCATAAATTGTAGCATTCCGTTGTCCTGTAGCTTTTATTTGTTGGTGGGGGTTTTGTCTCTGGATCATCTTTTGTAGCTTACTTCACTTTTATTGCAGGAACTGAAGATTAGACCATGCCCTGTGGTTCTTGCATCTTTTTCAGGTGGTCCAAAAGCCTGCATGTACAAGGTTCTCCAGGTAATCTATGTACCTCAAACATTAACGTGATGTATTTTACACTGCTGTTAGAATGCATTCCTAGAAGTTTCTACAGATAACTGAATGCATTTTTTTTTCTTGCAGATTGTTGAGGAAAAGTGTCAAGTACAATTGAATCCGGTACATTATTTTTTGGATTTCAACTGTTAATCATTTTCCTGCTTTCTTATTTCTTGCTCACTCAATACGAGAATTCCGTTTAACTTTGTTCTATGTACTTTATCCTCTTGGTACTTTGCTAATATTTTCATCTTTATTCTTGTTTGTGCCCATGTGTATTTTTTTTATTCTCTGTACAGGATGATTGTCAGTTGGTTAGGGATTGCATTTCTGGCCATATCTATGATTCTAGTCCAGTGGACTTCACTAGTGATATTGGGAGGAAATTTGCTGTGCATCCCACTGTGATTAAGACGTCTCACCCACCAAGAATACTATCCTGGATGGCAAATGGCATAAGTAACACTCTGGATGCTCTCTTCCTAAGCCGGTTTGAATCTCAGCGTGCTGAGTTTTGGCAAACTCTGTACTCCTCCGTTGTATGTATATCTCAGCTTATGGATATATGTTTTTCTTTTCTCCATTTTTTCTATAAGAAAAAATTTTAGTTATATATTTTTTGAATTGCAGAGAATGAGGGGCCCATATTTAATTTTTTACTCAGAAAATGATGATATCGCCCCATATCAAATTATCTGCAATTTTGCTCAAAGACTACAAGAACTTGGAGCGGATGTTAAACTTGTGAAAATGAATGGTTCTACTCATGTAGGTCAGTTTCTTAACTTCAGCGATTATCTGTTTAGTGATATTTGCATTTATGTTAATAAACCAAGAAACTTTTGTTTGTTGGTTCCTTTCAAGACTTTGATCTGTTCACTGGTGCTACTTTGCATCTTGAATTGACATCTGAGTTTTTTTTCTCTTAATTGATTATTGCTATAGGTCATCATCGCCTTTATCCAATTGACTACCGGGCTGCTGTTAATGAACTGCTCGGTAAAGCATCTGCAGTCTACTCCCGAAGAATTCAACGACTGGAAGGGGAGAGAATGGGGATGGAGGGTACACAGGATGACATCTCCGGGCCGATTGGCGACTTGAGAAATGCAGCTGTGAATCCAAACCAGAGTTTTCAAGGAGTTTCAGTAGCTCCAAGTGATCATTTCATATTGCCAAGCTCAGTAGAGTATTACGACGGTGGGGATGTGGGATCCTTCCAAAATGAACACAAGGGAAGTTTGGTCCATCTGCAAACCTCTCCCAGTGTCAGTGCTCACGGGGTTCTCGGTGAGCTCCTTTTCGATACCTGCGTTCCCAAAAACATCGAGGACTGGGATCTAAGATCGTACGCATCCTTGAGCAGACAACCTTACAATTCTAAACGGAGAAATACTCCTTTTAATCGCATGAAAGGCATTCGCCGTTCAAGATTGTAAGAACTCTCGTATTGGCTGGCAGAAGTTTGGGCTGAGATGCACGTGTGAATATGCGGGAGATGTACCTGGCCTGGAAGGTCGCCGGTGAAGAGTTTTCCTGTCGAAGTTTACGTGAAATCCTGAAATAAAAAAAGGAATAAACATTATAACCCTAAAGATGGCATCGTACGTGAAATCTGTAATCTACTGACTGAGGTGTACAGTAGTTTAACTAGAACAAAGTTTGAATTTCGAACGATGTAAGTTAAAAACTTAAAAGTATGAAGTTATGATTGAAAGGGTTGAAGTAACTTGTCTTTTTATTACAGTAAAAGATGATATATTAACAACGCCTGGTTACTCCCCGGGACTTTACTTTTCCAGGACGAAGAAGAACCCGAACGAAACCCACCCCCGTCCGTAACAGCAGAGAGAGCATGAAGGTTGTGGTCACCGGCGCGTCCGGTTACTTGGGTGGCAAATTGTGCCACGCTTTGTTGAGAGATGGTCATTCCGTCCGCGCCGTGGTCCGCCGCACCAGTGATCTTTCCGCTCTGCCTTCTTCATCAATAGCCGCTGCCAACTTCGAGCTCGCTTACGGAGATGTCACAGACTACCAATCCCTTCTTAACGCTTTCTCCGACTGCCATGTCGTATTCCACGCTGCCGCCGTCGTCGAGCCCTGGCTTCCCGATCCTTCCAAATTCATCTCAGTAATTGCACTGTGTCATTCCCAGCTGCGCTTTCTTGAAGATTGGAAAAGAAAAAGCAGGAGCTTATAATTGGTGTTATTTTGGTTAGGTTAATGTGGGAGGATTGAAGAACGTGTTGCGAGCCGCGAAAGAAACGAGGACAATCGAAAAGATTCTGTACACCTCGTCGTTTTTCGCTCTCGGGTCGACTGATGGATATGTTGCCGATGAGAATCAAGTTAGTTTTCTTTTTTCCTTGATTCTCTGAAACCCAATAACATCTGCCTTTCCGACTACCATTAAACTGAACTAGGAGCTCCGGTTTGAATTTGTTGTGGTTGCAGGTGCATCAAGAGAAATGTTACTGTACCGATTACGAGAGATCTAAAGTCATCGCTGATAAGATTGCGTTGCAAGCTGCAGCGGAAGGGGTACCCATTGTGATGCTCTATCCTGGCGTCCTTTATGGCCCTGGCAAGCTCACAATGGGCAATTTCGTGGCTCAAACGGTAAGGTTGAATCTGATTCCTGTTTTTTTCTTTCACCTTTTCAACTGATCAAGACCTGAGATTTGTAAGATTGGTTTAGTTATGGGCTCACAACGAAAGCGTAATACCTTGTGCCTGCATTTGTTAGACAAATGTGGTAATAGTAATTACTCAAGTTTCATTGGCTTCTTCTTTTGCTCTGATGATGATCATCAGTTAATCGTTGGTTGCTGATGCCTATATCAAATTTGGTCCAGCGTCACATTGTTTTCCTGAATTATCAATGCTTCAAACCATTTTGCTTTTGGCTGACGATCTTGTGCTTTCCAAGTTGAACATGATTATCTAGCATCATACGTTTATCTTTACTCACAACCTATCATTCCAGTTGATCGAACGGTTTTCCGGGCGTTTACCTGGATACATAGGATATGGAAATGACAGATACTCTTTCAGTCATGTTGATGATGTTGTACAAGGTCACATTGCAGCATTGGAGAAAGGCCGAGCAGGTGAAAGATACCTTCTTACAGGAGAAAATGCATCATTCACCCTCGTCTTTGATTTGGCTGCTCTCCTTACTGACACAAACAAACCAAGATTCAACATTCCTTTATGGGCGGTTAATGCTTATGCATGGCTTTCAGTTCTTTTCTCCCGACTTACCGGAAAACTTCCGGTAGTTAGTCCTCCGGTACGCCTGTCTGTGGATAATGCCTCCATAATTTTGTTTACAAATGAGTTACTTGATTCAAAATTGACTCATCTTATCACATCTCTTTCACTGTTGTGTGCATACATTACCAGACTGTAAAAGTTCTACGACACCAGTGGGCATATTCATGTGAAAAGGCCAAGCTAGAGCTCGATTACAATCCTCGAAGTTTGAAAGAAGGACTCGAAGAGGTACTGCCCTGGTTGAAGAGCATGAGGCTCATAAAGTACTGAAAGGTCGGTCTCATACCATCCATGTTGATCTGTTTTTGCACGCGATCAGCTCTATCAATCGCACATGCCCATCGCTGACATTTATCTTACACGCAACAAGCTCCACCTGCTCCACGTGACTTTATATGAACCATATGCATATGGTATGCAGCTGTACTGAATTTCGATAAAATGTTCAAACTCCATAGACAGTATGTTGTCCCTTTGAGTTAACATACTCTGGTATAATAAACCTGAAGAGGAAGCTGTCAAGAAACTGGAATACAACAGGGGAAGTAGTGCATGGTTGTCGCTCCCCCGGTGTTAAAGCAAACAATACAGACAAAAGAGAGAGAGAGAGTAGTAGATATGGGAAATAATTGCTGTAAGTGTTTCTTTCCACCCAATCACGTTGCTGTATTCTAAGGTTGGCTTGTTCCAACAATTGCCTGGAAGACAAGAAGACATATAGTATTAATCATATACTAGTAGACTTATTATATCCATAGGAGTGCAATAACTCCTGGCTAGTCATGACATTTGGTGAGCTGTTATGGCCGAGAACTAGAACATAGTTTATTGATGACAACCGTTGCTTCGCTTGCATATTTCATAAATTATTCCGAATTAAAATCCTTAAAAGAAATTAATTTTATTATTGATAAAAACAATTTTAATCTGTGATCACTAAGCCACTAAGCCACTAAACCACTAAACCACTAAACCACAACGTGAGATGATCAAACAAATGAAGCCCATCATCAGGCTATTTAATATTAGTAATTAATTAATTAATATAATCCGTCCCAGCTGTTACGAATCTTCTTTGGTCCTTTCTTTTACGCGGAGTTTGTTGGATAACCACCGGTCGTGAGAGGGAATTTAAGATCGTAGACGCGAAACGCGAAGGCGCCCATAAATTCCCAAACACGACCGGTAATGAATTTCCATATCATGCAAAAAGGGCCCAATAACATGAACTTGTCTGCTGGGTGCATGTGGGGATGGGATCATCATCACATCACACCCCATATTTTTGCAGTCATTAGAGAGAACAACTGGCGCCGGGAATTTCGGGGGTCCTTCTTTTAGAGGTCAAAGGATTAGGTCGGAAAGACCGGTCACCGGAGGAAAAATTAAAAAAACTGAAAAAAAAATTAAAAAAGGGTATCCAAGAGTCCAGTTCAGTGGGTCCATTAAGCCCAAGGCCCAGGGCAGTAACTAATCACGCGCCTATTAATCCCTTGAATTGTTGATTTTGACTTGGTCCGTTTGGCGCGTTACTTTTCTAACTAAAAATAGAGATTAAAAATATCGACATCCATTAACTCGTCTTTCTCACGATCTTGTAGGCCCCGTCCCAATTCCTCCCTGGTGGGCCCAGAACGAACCCAATCGACGGTGTGTGTAGCGCCCACAAGCGGCGATGGATCTCCTAACGGCTTACGTTCGCGCGCCGGACAGGCAAACGGTGTGTTGTTTTCCACGTCAGCTGAAACCAACCCGAGGAGGAAAACAAATTAAAAAAAAAAAAGAAAACAGAAAAACAGCACCATTAACGCCTTATGTATATTGTTAGCATAACGATGCTTCTCTCTCTATCGCTCTGTCTCTGTCTGTCTATCTATCTTTCACATTCTGCTTTGTGTGTTTTTCGCCGTATTAGTTTTAAGAGAATGAGACTTTTGCAGAATTCTGGGATCCACATCTCTCGATCGAACCGCCAACAACCGATTCTCTTTTATAATCCGCTCCTCTTTTAATTCTTCTTAAACGTAATCTCTCTAATCTCGTTCTCGTTTTTTTCTTCTAAGGGATCAATCTGTCTGCGATTTGTATAATTAAGGTAATTTATGTACTTGTTTCGTGCGAGAGAAATGTTTTACGTGTTTTCTACACGATTTGAATTGCTCGGTGCTGAATCAATCTGTTTGTGACAGGTGCTTTGTGAGGGATTGGATTGTTGCCTGGTTATTTTGAGGTGTGAAAAAAAAAATTTGATAATATGTCGACCGCGAGGCAGCACCAAACGGTGCCGCTTTCGGTGTTGTTGAAGCGAGAATTGGCCCACGAGAAAGTGGAGAAGCCGGAGATTTTGTATGGGGAGGCTAACGAGAGCAAGAAAGGAGAGGATTATACTTTGCTGCCAATCGTCGGCGAGGGAGACCCTGGTTATGCTGTTTTCGGGGTAAAATCTCTATTTCGCATGTAAACTTGTGCCGTTCATTGGATTTATTGGATTACCCGATGCAATGCACGTTTGCCGTTTTGTTTTTCTTTCTACAATGTGCTGTGATAATCTCTATGCTCATTCTAGAAAACTTTTTGCAGTTGTTTGATGGACACAATGGGTCTGCCGCTGCGATATACACCAAAGAGAATCTCTTAAAAAATGTCATATCCGCCATTCCTCCTGATCTCAGTAGGGACGAATGGGTAGCAGCGTTGCCGAGGGCTTTGGTTGCGGGATTTGTGAAAACTGACAAAGATTTCCAGCAGAAAGGTATGATGCTACAAGTTGTTTCTCTTCAAAATTATGTCAAATGCTGCATAATAAGTCTTTTTGATGAGACTGCACACATTTGAGTTACTTTGGAGTAGAAGCTCCAGAATATCTCTCTGATTTCTGTGATAAGAGCTTTGGCCTTTTTGTGGCGTATCTTTTCTGCTATGTGAAGTCCTGCACTTGAGCTTGATTTTTAAAAATATTTGCAATTATTTTTATTGCTTTTTCTACAATCACAATAAGTAGCATGCAGTGAATATTTCTTACACCTGGAGGAATATCCAGGACTGGATGAAACTTCCCATAGCATCCAGATGAATGAAGCAAACTACCCCTTCTGCAGTACAATTGCAGATCTAATTTGCTTGGGCTATCAGCGAATATCCTCTTTGATTATAATGTGCTACTGTTTTCATAATATTATAGGTTGTATTATCTTCAAGACATCCACTGAGAAATTTGAAGTACTTCTAATGTTCATGGTTTCCTGCATTTATATAACACTATATGTGGGAGCAGGAATGAATAATGTCTTTTGGTTTGTCATCTATTGGTTTGCAGTACCATAGCACCAGCATGAAATGATTGATAATCAAAATATTATCAGGGGCATTAGGATATACATCTGAATCAACATGTTCAAGTCTTAACAAGTGTTGAATTTATATCCTTAGAACTGAGTCATTTCACTTGATAACTTCATGATACAGAAAACTTAATTATTTTTTTTATGTTTACAGCACAAACTTCAGGAACTACTGTTACCTTTGCAATCATAGAAGGTTTGGTAATAACAGTTGCATCTGTTGGAGATTCCCGTTGCATTCTTGAGTCTGCTGAAGGAGATATCTACTACTTGTCGGCTGATCACAGGCTTGAGTGTAGTGAGGAAGAGTAAGTTTTCTTTTTTCTTCTGATGCTTAACAGCATGGCTTATTCTAATACCCTTTTTTACTTTGTTTAACAATAGGAGGGAGCGTGTTACTGCAAGTGGGGGCGAGGTGGGTCGGCTAAATACTGGTGGTGGTGCAGAGGTATCAGTCTTCTCATTTGAAATCATGTTTTAAGACATTTCTTGATTTTTCTTAGTTGTGCTTTACTATGAAAAAAAATGCATGTAGTCAAAGGTCATCCTACAATCATGCAGGTCAAAAGTTGTTGAACTACCAGTCTTGAAAAATGCGATTTACTAATACATGCTATCTAAGAATCTCTGCAGGCATTTTATGATCACAATTTATACCCGCCTGACATTTTGAATTATTGTTTTGCATGTATGTTTGGAACTGTCTTCTGCTCTTTTCAAACACAGTTGGTTTTAAAATTTGATGTCTAACTTTGTATTCTATAGATTGGACCTTTACGATGTTGGCCTGGTGGCCTCTGTCTTTCGCGATCTATTGGGGATGTTGATGTTGGCGAGTTCATTGTTCCAGTGCCCTACGTAAAGCAAGTCAAGGTCTGTTCTGCATACCATCTTCCTACATCATGTAAACTATTCATTGCAATTTTGACTCTATTACCTGCATCATTGTTTGAAATTTCAGCACTACTGGCCAATTTCTTACCTATCCCACTTTGTTTTATAGCTAGTAATGTTAAACCTGTTTGCACTTTTTGCTTGATACTTTGGGAAAAAGAATTATATGAAGTTCTTGAGTATATTTATTGTATATTGATTTTATACCAACTACTGTCTTCATGCTATGATTTCTATTCCAATTTTTTTCCAGATATTGTAACCTGATTGTTCAATATGGGAAACTTTTGAAAAGTTTGTTAGTACTGTCAGAGAGTAGCAGTTCAAAGTAGTTGAAAGGGAGCTGTTAAGAGAAACTTTTGCTTAACAGGGATTGAATATGGGGGAGCTGTTAAGGGAAAATGTACCATGCATTTTTCATTTATTGTTTCTTAAGATTAAACAACAGTTTTCAGTTAGTATCAGTTATTGAATCAGTTTACAATTAGTTAAATTGGATATACGAGTGGTACTGATTAAAGTTAATAACATGGGACAAGGGGAGCTGCTAAGAGAAATTGTAGAGTGAATTTTTCATTTATTGTTTCTCGACATCAAATAGTTTTATGATTCTGCCTTTTTTTAAAAAAATAAATTACTTCATTCCGTTGACTTCAGTTTGCAATTTATAGAATGTCTTGGCCCACGTTCCACTTGTTTCTTCTTCAAAACTGAGTATAAGAACAATGGTTTTTGGTCAAGCAATTTTAAGAAGCTGTTTCGTTGTTTCTGTTTTATGCTTGACAAGTTATGGCCTTGGCACTTTTCCATTAAGACTTCTTTTCATATTTTGTAGCTGTCAAGCGGGGGTGGCAGGCTCATAATCTCAAGTGATGGAGTTTGGGATGCTTTGTCTGCTGAAACAGCTTTGGATTGCAGTCGTGGAATGCCACCAGAAGCTGCAGCGGTGCAAATTGTTAAAGTATGCAAGCCTGGCACTTTCTGTAAATTAATCCTTTAATTTGTATGGGACCTCTATAACAATCCTGTGCCACTTATGATATGTGACTGCCCTGCTGGACATTCAACATGTAGTGATGTTTCATATTTGGTTCACATGTATGGAACCTCAACTAATCCTTGTCTTGCATTTTCTGTTTGCAGGAAGCAGTACGATCAAAGGGTCTTAGAGATGATACAACTTGCATTGTGATTGACATATTGCCCACAGAGAAGCCTGCTACAAATGTGCCAGCTCCGAAGAAGAGTGGCAAAGCAGTGTTCAAGGCCATGTTTCGCAGAAAGTCTGCAGATTCATCTTCTCAGATTGACAAAGAATATTTGGAGCCAGATGTGGTGGAGGAATTATTTGAGGAAGGATCTGCTATGCTTTCAGAAAGGTTTGCGCTGTGATGGTCATGGTTATTGAGTGATTACAGGATCATGCATGTGTGCGAAATATATGTATTCGGTTGCTTTCTTCGTTTTTTTGGGTGTGTGTTTGACAACAACTATTGCAGGGCCACCTGCTGTGTATGAACAATATGCATCTTGGTCGGTAGTCTCCTGATGTGATTATTTGCGTGTTTCAGGTTAGATACGAAGTACCCACTGTGCAATATGTTCAAGTTGTTTATGTGTGCAGTCTGTCAAGTAGAGGTAAAGCCTGAGGAGGGTATTTCGATACATGCTGGATCAACTAATTCAAGAAAGTTGCGGCCCTGGGATGGTCCTTTCCTTTGCTTAAGTTGCCAAGAGAAGAAAGAAGCTATGGAAGGGAAAAGACCATCGGGAGGTATATCAGCTGTCCCCCTCTCTTTGTTCTTACATTATTTTATGTCAATATCCTAAAAATTTGTGTATCTTTTATTTTTGCAGATAGACGTGGTAGTGACAGTGACTAGCAAACCTTCCTTCACTGTATTTGCATTTTGCGAGCACTAACGATTGTTTCAGATAACGTAAGTGAAAAGATGGAACTTTTCCGAGTAATTGTGGCCTTTTCAACTTCTTAAGGGGTTTTTGACAACATCAATCCGTCTGTTTTAACTGATGCAATTGGATCTCCCAATGGTTTTCGACATCCAAAGTTGGAAGAACGGAGGTAGAGCTGCTTGCATTTTAGATATATCTGTGGAAGTTGAAATGCAATTGTGCTTGCTGCTCTCTAGTGTACTCATAGAGGAGCTGAATGAGGTCATTAGTGCAAGTCAACACTTGAAGGGTTATTTGTTTTGCTATTTGAATATGTTCCTGTCCATTTAACAGTGCTAACAACAAATGATAGCAGCATTCATGTGTAATATCTTTTATATAGGAAATTTGACGGTGTAATCAAATACAGATTTGTTTGGGACCAGGAAGAAGCTACCCGGAAACTTGACCTTTCCTCGTCTGGAAGGTGAACTTACAAATGGAAACATGGCAATCAGTTTTTTATCCTTTTCTTCTTCTTTTCCTTCTCGTCATAGCTTTTTTTCTACGCATCAGTTATCCAACCGTGTTCTTATTCATATAACCGAATTAGAAATATTATAATTAAAAATTATTAAATTAATCCTGAAATAATAAAATTTGATTTTTAGCAAGTGTTCAAACCCCGTGCACAGCTGTGGTGGTACTTGTGAAGGCAACACTATCCTGGGACCTTTATTTGGGTGGGACAAGTTGTGGACACCAGTGTGGCTGGAGATTGTGTGCGGTCAAAGAACATGTGAGGTCGTTTTTATGCACAATGACATCTGTGTTCGCTTCTATTTGTTTGGTCTAGGTGGGGGATCTGTTTACGATTCCCACCAAGTTCACTCAAAATTGAGCTTCTATTCGGATACAAAAATCTTGGGTCCCCTTCCCTCAAACCTACTTTTTCCGAGTCTAAGTAAACCCAAGTTTGGATTGGCTTTGAAGGGCAGAGCCAATTGCTTCAATGGATCTCTGGAAACCTGTTTCATAACGCAACCAAGCTTTGTGCCGCGAACATCACATATCATTTTGCTTTTTGGTTTGTGGGGCCATAATAATGTCCAAAAAGGTACACAGATCTTACATCTAAAAGTCTGGCTGAAAAGACTAGTAAGAAAACGCATAATTTAAAAGCAAAAGCCTCAAAGCACAGAGGAAGAATAAGGAAGAAGGAAGGGAAGGATCTTCTCTAGTTTTTGAGTGTGAAATCTGTTAGATGATAATTATTATGCGATTTTTCCGTTGTCTATCATTTCACAACATCTTATCTTAAAAAAGAGAGAATGATGATGATGATCACATGAAACCATTTCCCTCCCGAGTGGTGAAAGACAGAAGACGAGTCAGCCCGGCCACCTAAATAATGCCTCTATGATTGAGATGTTGACCTTAACAAAACGAACAAAATTCCCTTGCTGGATATGGTCCACGTTGTACACGTGTGTGTGGGTCTACCACCACCATCCTCATCATACCTAACTCCCCAATTTTTGGTTCTGTCTTTCGATTAAACCATCAAGCCTTAATCTCCCTCTCCCCTCTCCCCTCTCCCCTCTCCCCTCTCCCCCCACATGGTTATCACCATCTTCTTCACCCATTTCTTCTCTGAGCTTTCCCTCTCACCCATTTGATTGATAAGCAACATACCACTAGTTTGGCTTACACGGGACTACGCCTCAAGAGAATCAACAACACTCCCTACTCACTTCACTCTGTTGCTGGCACCCTTGTCTTTATCCTTCTCCGGTCGGCCCAATCATTTGCTTTCATATACCTTCTTCACTCCCTATAAATTCAAATTATTAATATCAAATTATTTATTAAAAGAAAAACAATCCATTCAGTCAGATAAATTTGGGATAATAATTTGATTCTAGCCATTCTAATCGTTCCATGTAGCCTTCTTTTCTTTTTGAAGCTCCTCTATTTATTCTTTTGAAGCACTTGTTTTTGTTTCTTGGCTTTCTAAGACAAATTTGGCTGTGCAACAATTTAGACACTCTATTGACAAATCAACAACTTGCATAGTGTGTGTTCTCCGTGGGAGGGGACTTTGGTGTAAGAAAATATAGTTAAGAGGAAATATAAAGATAAGACATCCATCAACATCAAATATAAAAGCAAATCTCGAATCTAAGAGTACAATACCTTCTATCTAATTGTAGGGAATTCATACTAGCTCATCAAACATCATCGATACCTATAGCGATAACACTCATGTAAATACATAATTAGGGAATTTAAATATTAACTTGGATTATAAAATATCTTAAAATTTAGAAACCAAACTAAGAACATAGTATCATCGACAGAAACAGCCTAAATCGTGTCCAGTTATTTATGTACTGAAAGATTCTTCTTGGAAAGTGTGTATACTTTTTATACAGAAACAATACATCTCTCGAGTTTCTACCTTCATATTTTCCCATACCAAGAAAAATAAAATAACTGAATACTACAAAATCTTACGTATTTCTTCACCCAAGGACCCACCAACCTTCAAACACATGATGCTAAATATATCCTCTGATCTTGTAGTGCAATTGGCCAGTGGCCAGTGGCCATTGGCCACCACAGCCTTTCTCTTTACGTGGAAAAAGAAAAATAATAATAATAATATTAATAATAATATTACTGCAAGAAGATAAACTAGTTATGGGTTCCAGTTTCAATCCCAACTCCTGCAGCTTCAGCACAGTTTCTCTGCCCTCTCTTAACTCTTCTTTCTCTCCCCACTTCTTCCTGTTGGCACCCCTTATCTTCTTCCCAAAAGGTTTGGCAACATCCTTTCTCCTAGCTAGGCCCCAAGCAAATAACACAAGTGAGAGATTGACCGACCTCCATATCCAATCAGATCTCCTCACTCCTTTTCCACAGTTTTCTCTGAATATGGACACCCAACTACAGAATGAGAGTGGCAGAGAGAAATGGAATGAAGGCCTACCCGCAAAGCAGGAGGAGAAGGAGATGACCACATCAGCTGCATCTCCACCTTCCGCTTCTTCCTCTCCTTCTCATGAATTCTCCTTCACAGTCCCTGTCCCTTCTTCCAAGACGCCTGTTCCTGATAAGACGACGACGACGATGACGACGAGACCATTTGCTATTGATTTGACTCCCGCGGATGACATTTTCTTCCATGGCCACTTGCTCCCTCTCCATCTTCTGTCTCACCTACCAGTTTCTCCTCGCTCCTCCATCGATATCAACTCCTTGCACAGCTTTACCCTCCCGGTTGGGGAGCTCTCAGATGATGATGATAGATACATTACAGGTAAGAGCAACAGCTGCAGTAGCGTTAAAGCCAGTAGCAATAGCGATAGCGACATCAATCAGCGGAACACCAGTGTTGAAACCAAGGGAAGAAGCAAGTCCAAGTCTTTCTCTTTGTTCGGATGGAAGAAAGGCAACGAACAAGTTCGAGACAAGGAGGAGGATAAAGATAAGCAAAAGAAAAAGCTCAAGTTCGACGTCAGCCATCTACTAAAGAGGTATGTGAGAATGGTTAGGCCACTCTTGTTTCCCAGAGGAAGAAGAGCAAATCTCCAGTACCAGAGGAAAGCGTACTCATTTTCAGGTAATTTAAGTTGGAGAAGTAATAAGAGGGAACCGAGAGGAAGGAGAGGACAATACTCTGCTCCAGCATCCATGAGGACATCTCCCACAAATAGTGGCCTCCTTGTTGCTACCGCAACTCTTCCTTCATCCACAAGCGACAGCACTATGGAGGAGTTGCAGGCTGCAATTCAAGCAGCTATTGCTCATTGCAAGAAATCTATTGCTTCAGAGGAGAAGATCAAATGCTAATCTTATATTTGATTCTCAGTTTTCCTATTTCAACCTGAGTCACTGTTTTCTCTATACATGTATAAATTGGTATATGAAAGGAAGCATAACAAGTATGAAAAATATGAAGGTTGTAGAGGATTATTACATTCAAAACAGCAGAATATTATATATATATGCGCCTTCTTGTTCTTCTCTGGATCAAACTACTTGTAGAACCAAGATTCATAAACTTTTAAACTTTGATAATTACATGGGTTTTGTTCTATCCATCTCTTCTTGCAGACGCCTACTGTATATAGTAGTCCCCTATAACCAGGGCCACAGCTTGGTGTCAGGACAGAATGAACATGATAAGGCAATAAGGCAAGTCTGTGAGCCATAAATTCTGACTGCTCGATCATCCTCTAATTAAGAAAGACCTCGGCCCAAGAATCTGGAATCGATCGCAGACAGAAGCACCATTTGGGGTAGCAAATCGGATCACCCTCTGCCTTGGTTGCTGTTAAAGTAGGTCAGAAAATTCTTCTCCTGAATGGTAAATACTAAAGCTCATCGATCGCACAATGGAATAGTCAGTACCACTGGAAAAAGGCAAGGAAAACATTTCGCAAGACCATTTTTGGTCGTGATGTCTGTGTATTTTGGACTCTAACAGCAGTGGTGGGTCACAGGAGTCGATGATGGCTTCAGAATTCACAGCAGGAAAATACCAAGAACAGATATTCACTCTCGCAGTAATTCGAAAGCTCTTGCTGTGTAGCTAGGGTTCATCATTTTTGGGCCATATTTTACCATCTTAGGAGAGCACCTTGATGATTACTATATGTACAGCCCCATTAGGATGAGGCCCACTCCTATCATGCTTTACTCTCCGACGATAGAATACGTACCCACGAGGTGTGTTCTGTTGGCGCACGAGGGGGAATGCACATAGATAGTAACTTTTGAAAGGCAAAAGTACTTAAAAGGTTTCACAATGTTCATGGAGGACGGCGCATAAAAATCCGAGGGCACATGCTTTTTTCTTCGCCCTTTTAACCCCACAAGAAGAGGCATATATCTTGCTGGGCTCTAGGAGGAATCCTCATGATTGGAAGTCTAAACAATCAAATGGATCAATTCTTTTGATAAAGAGAAGCTGAGGAAAAGATAGAGAAAGGAAAGAAACAAATGAAAATCTAAAGAATCAATAATATTTTAGTTTTGGTTTTGAAAAATCAAAACTTAACCGATGAGGATACCAAATTTACCGTAAGGAAGTTAGACTTTCTCGGATTTCGGTTCTTCTATCCTCTTATGGCTCGTCCTTTGTTTTTGGCTTGCACTCCTGTAGTGGGTCATGAAACAAGGCTTGGAGGCCGGCACGCGAGGAAAAGACCAGTTCAATTATTAGACTAAGTAACAGAAATGGAATTTAGGTATGTGTATGAAAGCAGGCCAGAAATCTAGTGTAGTAATGGAATCATATAAAACAAAAACAAGTGCCAACCGATGATAAGCATTTCATTAGACCTACAATGGCTCCTGATTTTGCTTGAGACTCTCGGCTTTGACACAGTCAAAATGTCAACTGCAAAATCAGAACTGGACTTGGAAGAGAGGGCCCAATGGCTTCTTATGATCGGTTGTGCTATACTGTACATAAAGAATTATTCATTTTGTGTTGTAAAATTGATCTATTTTGAATCGAAAAAATGGTAGGCCTTTTGTCTTGAGATATCTTAGCATAGACCTTTTGTAAAATATGCAACATTTGTATTCTTAATTCATGAATGAAAAATTATTAAAATGCAATCTTTTTTTTTTTTAAAAAAAGAATTCAAGAGATATGTCGAGAGGTAATCTAATTTTAGTGTTCTATATCCAAGGACAATGATCGCATTCTTGAACTTCGATCAAGAATAGGGTGCCCAAAACATCAGATTGGTAATGAATTTACTAACCGATTTTAAGTTGTATTTTTTTTATTCCCGATCGACCAATGTTTGGGTCGGGTCGAGAATGTGTTTTACCGACCAAAAATTGTGTGTGTTTAGTTTTATGTTTTGTAACAAATTTATGACTATAAAAATGTGGTTTTATCAATCCAAAATTATATTTTTAGACTTTTGGTGTTATGCAATTTAATTAAATCATATAGTTATAAAAAAACACAATACCAATTCACCAACAAATATAAAAGTACAAGCCTAAAATCTATTCACCCTTAGATAAGCATAGGCAAAGTCCTGTAGAAGATAAGATTTCTTATCTTATCTTTTAAGTAGAGGACAAACTACTTTGCTGTCAGATAAGATTCCCGCTTATCGTGGCAGACAAAGTACTGTAGAGATAAGATGCGAATCTTATCGTCTACCTACAAGACAGTATGAACATACAGTACAGTACAATACAGTACAATATAGGTAGAATTATACAGATGGTAGTAGATGGAGATTCGTGTGGTGTAGCGTTTTCAGAGGTCCACACCACACTTAGCTGGCACTCCGCTGTTAGTAGCATCGAATAGGTTCCTCGCTATTGAAATCGTCGCTGAAGGAAGAAGTGTTGGTGAGGATGTCTCGAAAGAGGTATGTCTCGAAAGAGGTATGGCTCGAGGCGATAGTATGGGGAAGGTTCCCGGCGAGTGGAAGAGCGGGTGGCTGAATTTCGGTCGGTGATGGGATGGATTTGAGCGAATTCCTCGGCCGCCTCAGTTTCAGCAAGATCTCGACTTTCCTTCTCGATGTTTTCAAGGCAACGATATGCCTCTTGTGCTTCTGTGAGAGATGTTTGACTAAGGCGATGAAGGTCTGTGCCCGGTCTGCTGGAGGTACGCCGTTGGAGGGAGTGTTCTCTTTGCTCGAGCATGCCCATGTAGATGGCCAGTTGCGCCATGGTGTAGTGTAGTTGGTTGTTGATTCTTCGATTCGTAGATCGCCGAAGCCTGATGGCCTGTTCCAGGCTTCGTCGCTGAGTGCTGAAGTATAGTTCGGAGATGTCTTCTTCAAAAGTGCGGAAATGGGCTGGGTGGCCCCAATTTTCTCTGCCAGTTCCATTTGTCTGGCCCGTATTTGGTCCCATCGATGTGCTCGTTCCAAGCTTCCTCGATGGTTGACGGAGAGGTTTGCTCTAGGGTAGAAGGGCATTCGCCTTCCTCTTCCTCGGGCATCCATTCCTGAAAAAGTAGACAGGTTAGTCGTGACAAGGTGTCAGCCAAAAGATTTTGTTTGCCGTCAATGTGTTCAAAGTGGACGGTTATGCCGGAACCGTTGATGAAATTAGTGAAGCCAATCCATCGAACTCTGGAAGGTTTATGTTGGTTACTCTTGTTATGGAAGCTTATGATGGCCTGGCAGTCGGTGCGAATCGTTACTTCCTTTCGGTCTAGGTAATAGATTTTGAAACTTTGCAGGGCTTCCATGACCGCGCATATTTCTGCATCAATGGTTGACTTTATATGTGGGAATTTGCCACTGGCGTAGGCACAGATCTTCTCTTTTATATGCTCCCCATCCTTCCATGCAGCAGTCGGTTTCGATGACAATGGAGGCGACAGGCGGGGGTAGTTCCATATCGGGCAGGTTTTGTATGTGCTGTTTGATTTGTCGGATGAGTTCCCAGTCGGAATTCTTCATTCGTTTGTCGCCATGCGGGCTTGTCTTCTCGTAGAGGGGGCCTAAGAGAGTGCCTAGGTTGGGAATATAGGAGCGGGCATAATTCAGTATGCCGAGCCAAGATCGGAGACCCTTCTTTTGTTTTAACTGTTCGTCCTTGACGTCCACAATTTTCTTGATGTGCGGTTGTAAACGAATACGATTCTTGCCAATGATTGCACCTAAGAATTCGATTTCTTCTACTGCTACTTTCATCTTTGTTGGAGACAAGACGAGTCCTTCCTTTTCACATACTTGTAGCATTCGCATGAGGTGCTCAGCATGTTCCTTCTCGTTTCGAGAAAAGACGAGGATATCGTCAATGTATACTGCGATGAAATCCTGACAATCTCTGAAGCAGTTGTCCATCTTGCGTTGAAAGATTGCAGGGGCATTCTTTAATCCGAATGGCATGACCAACCATTCATACAGCCCTTCTGGGGTGATGAAGGTTGTCCATGGTATGCTGTCCTTCTCCATAGCTACTTGGTGAAACCCACTTTTCAAGTCAAATTTTGAAAAGATGGCAGCATTACCTACCTTTTGGATAATCGTGTTGATCCCTGGAAGGGAGTACTGGTCTTTGAAGGTGTTATCATTCAAGGTTCGATAATTGCATACCATGCGTTCCTTCCCTTTTGTTTCTGCTCCAGTGTCTGGATCTATGGTTGTTCCTGAGTAGACGATTATTGCCATAGTCCGGTGTCTGCTCTTACTTGCTCGTATGACTCCCAAGGTAAACAGGGCATTGATATGCTTTTTGAATTGCTCCTTCATTGCCGGTGTGACGTGTTTCATGGGTTTATCCTGGATGGTAATATGGGTATTGATAATATCTAGGTGGCAGGTGATCTGATTTTTGGCCCAGTGTTTGAGGGGCTCCTCCCCTATATAGCCTTGTGCCTGTAATCTTCGATGTATGTGGTCAAATCGTTGTATAAACTTGGTGCTCACGTTGGGTCCAACCTGTACTGCAGCTATTTCATCCTGTACCCAAAGGTATTCTTCTTCTTCCATGTGTAATTCTGGTATTGCTAGGTTGGCTATCTCCAATTCGGGCCTTGTATTAATTTGGGTGATGTTTTTGTAGAAGGTGATAGAGTTACCTTCTATGCGCAGGCCTCCTTGCATGGCTCGGATGAAATTACAACCAAGCAGCATTTCAATGCCATCAGTCATCATGCTGAAGGCGTACACAAAGGGGATCCTGAATTTGTTTCCTTCGATAATCATCTGGCCACCTCTGAGTTTCTTTGTGGCGAGATCTTTGGAATTTATGCCCGTAAACCTTGTTGGTATAGGACTTTCCTCCAGGGCTTCTTCGGGAACGGATCCAATGTTAACACAACAAGTGGTACAGCCTGTATCCATTATTGCTCGTACCTTGAATGCCTTGAGTTGTGGAATATGGAATGTTACCTCCAGATTGTAGAGGTTATTCAGCTTTTTCCTACTTGTTGTTATCAATACTGTCTCTTGAGCTACTTCTGGTTCGGAGTCTTCTTCTTGTATTGCTTTGCCTTTCCTTTGTCGTTCCAGAGTATTGAAGTCTGTTTGTAATTCGTCCACAAGCATTTGTTCTTTGAGTTTCTGATTCTCCTCCTGTAGCCGTTCATTTTCATGCACCAGGTAATCTGTGTATTTCAACAATTCGCCAATGAGCTGATCTTTGGCTACGTATGTTGTTTGCGGCCGTATGGGCGAGGGAACCTCAATTTGTAGTTGGATTTTGGCACACATAGAACAGAGGAGTAAATTGCAGTCGGCGCAAAACATCTTCATGTTGAGGCTTACCTCCACATTACAACTTTGACATCTTTGAAGTGTGGTGATCCCGCTGAATTGTTTTGTGGGATGCTTGCAGTTCCACTGTTCTTCTTTGAGTTTGATTTCTGGTAGCCATCGGAGGTCTTGTACCATGAAGATAAAGTCTTCCGTACCCAGATGGCCTGTGATGTCTCCTGTTTACCCATCTAGGTAACTGTAGATATCACTGAGGTCATCTTCATTTAGGTCAACCGAAACCACATCTAATTCTTCGGCAAGGGCTAAATCCGTCACGACCGCTTTTCTGGTCATATTTCCTATTTCGCTTTTGCATTCTCTGGCAAAATGTCCCTCCTTTCCACAAATATAGCATTTGCATTTGCGGACCCTGCCTTTAGCCCCATCTTTGCGCTTGAACACACGTACATGTGTCTCATGTGGCTTGCCTTTATAGGTTTGTGATTTACGGAGGGTATACTTCTTCTTTTCTACGTAATAGCCAGGGAGTGGAATTTTCTCACAGAAAAAAAGCTCTTTTAACCCTCTTTGAATGACTGCTTTCTTGCAAATTTCTGCGAGGTAATTATAAGAAAACGTAATTCGGGGGATGATACCTGTGACTGGTACTCGATGTTTTTGCAGCCAGGCATCTTCCAGTTCCTTTCCAATCAATGGTGGTAATTTGCGGAATAATTTCTCCGATAATTCCATCCCCAAGTATATACGCCCTGATTTTGCTGCTAGGGTTTTGTAGTCTCTAAAATAATCCCAGATGTCTCTGAGATTGTTGCATGATAGCCGCTCCAATTCTTTATAGGCTCTGTCTTGTTCATCGGTCATGCCTTGGTATGGATCTTCCAAGAAGAAGATTCTTCGAACTTGTGAGATTATGTTTTGTGTTTCTCCTGCTTGATGTAAGACTTCAGCATAGGCCTCCGAAAAGGCCATCCTCCATTGTATCCAAATGAGCTTTTCGTCTTCACCCAATAGATTTTCCATATAATCTACTTTTGCCTTGTCATCATTCCATACCTTGCCAGGATCATCCATGTGATTTAGGGTTATCTTTTCCCAGCGGTCAAAGACTTCACGATATAACCCAATGTCATCTGGGAGGACCAGAATGGCTCCCTGGTTTTGTTGTGCTGATGGTAGAGTCCACATGTTGGATGTGTATCCTCGGGCTCTTGTCTTGAGTTTGCTTGTGTCATATCCTACCAACGGATTTTGTTGGTCGTAAGATGTAGAGGCTCCTCTTGCTGGTGGGTATTGTACTCCTTGCTTCATGTTTTCATCTTGCGGAGGTTTGTAAGGGGAGGATAGTACTTCTGAGCTGCTCATCTTTACTGCTTCGTTTTGAAATTCTCGGAAGATAGGATAATCAAGTTCTATCAGATCCTCTGTGAGGGCGTAACTGTGGCTAGAAAAATGAGTATACCAGTTGGAGTGTTCCGTGTCTAATTCATCAGAGGTATCTGTTGGTGTTGTGTCCCATACTGGCTCATTTTGTTCGCCGATCACGAATGCATAGTGATTGTCTTCGTGTTGCGGGTCCTCATCCTCGTCATCCCATCCTGTGGATTGCGTTGGCCAAGGGGTTTGTACAGGCATTGTGTATTTGACCATAACATCATATTTTCCATTGGTGCAGTGCACATCCCACCCTGGTTGGGTAAGCCATGGTCGTTTTTCTGCTTCTTGTCTTGTGATGGCTTCTGGGTTTCGTTCCTGTTCTATGAGGATTTCGGGGAATAAGCAGACGAGTGCTGTGTCCTCTCTGATTTCCTCATTCTCTTGTTCCTCCTGTCCCACAGTATTCTGGTAATGATTAAATTTAAGGCTGACAGAACCATCTGACCTTGTTCGTGTTTGAACAGATGAGGGTCGTCTGTATAATTCTACTACCATCTGTATAATTCTACCTGTATTGTACTATACTGTATGTTCATACTGTCTTGTAGGTAGACGATAAGATTCGCATCTTATCTCTACAGTACTTTGTCTGCCACGATAAGCGGGAATCTTATCTGACAGCAAAGTAGTTTGTCCTCTACTTAAAAGATAAGATAAGAAATCTTATCTTCTACAGGACTTTGCCTGCCACGATAAGATAAGGAATCTTATCCTGACAGCACAGTCATCCGATAAGATAAGAAATCTTATCAGCCAGTCTGTACTATACACCTGGCAGTTTGTAAGCCATAGGCACAGGACGATAGCTGTCGATGGGGCCCACATGCAGCACCCGGACTATCATCCCCCTGCCTATATAAACCCCTCATGTACTAAGAGCACAGACACGATTCTGAGCTCTCACTCTCTCTAGCTCTATTACTCTCTCTCTTAATACAAGTGTTTTTATCCTCCGCTCTGTACCTGTTGTTTTAATACTCTCTGCAGTTTAAAAACAAGATCCAAAATAAGGGAACTTTTTGCATGGTAGCGGAGCCTCGTTCACAGGTACACATACTCTCCTCTTCCCTGTTTCGTTTTATGTTCTAGATACAAAAGGGCATGGCTTAGTCAAAAACAGAGATTCCTAAGTTGTTATGATTTCCCATGCATGAGTATTTCCACACAAAACAAAACTAGGAAGAAACCACATGAATTGGAAAACCACTACCTTAAGTACTGTTTACACTGAGGCCTTAAATTCCGTAGACTCCATCCAATCACCCGCAGTTGGCTTTGTGAAACCTACCCAAACCACACAGGAAAATTTTACCAACATCATTAAGCAGAATAACCTGCTTATCCAATTATTGGTAAAAACCTTGGAAGGAATTCAAGAGCTCAACGAACAACTTGGGCACTTGAAAACCCTCGTTCGCAAACGAGAAGACACTCCAAAAGAGGAATTAGAAGGAGCTATTGAGTCTTTAACCAAAAGACTTGAAAAACTCCCACTTGGAGAAAGCTCACAACCACCGAAAAAGAAGAAACCCCCATTCTACGTATATAAAGACCCTATTTAATTTTTGAAGAAGAAAAGAAACGCCTGGAGAAGAAATGAGCAGAACGAGAACTCAGACCCAGGACTTACCACCAATCGTCAATCACCAAGGTGAGTCTTCACGAATTGCTACACAGGAAGACCAAATTCGAGATTACAGACGATCAAGTCGTCTGCGCTATGAAGCAGCAAGAAGAATGCCAAGAGCCTTGCGACAGAGATACCAGCACAGCCTTGAAACATATCTCAATCCCGAGGAAGAACTAAGAATGTCCCAACAAAGACGCGCCAACTTGGTACCCGCAGAAAGATTATACACAACAGCCTGGTCAGAACCAGTCTACAGGGTGTATCAGCACTATTCAGAAGAACGAATCCTCGTTACTGGAGAAGGAGAACAAAGAGATCTGGGTTTCATTAATCGACAAGCCTACGATCGCTTGCTACACGAAGGTATGGAACATATACACCTTGGATTACTAATGATTCGTATCCATGCGTTACACCGAAGGGAAGCAGGAACAAACGTCCTCATCGTTCTGCGAGACACACGATGGGGAGGCGATGATCGCTCCATCATTGGAACAATGGAAGTTGACATGACAAGAGGAACACAATTGATCTACATCGCACCAAATATGATGCTCAGTATTCACGATTTCTTCCGCCACATCCAGTTATCAATACAGACACGTGGCTATGAGGAATGGATAGGAGGGGAGTCCAACCTCCTGAAAAACTTGTGGTTGCATAATTCTTTCATCCCAAAAACCTCAAGTTTGCATATGCAAAATTTTTCAGACCCATAAAAACAACAGAAGCACAAATAAAGTCTGCATAAATACAATTCGTAGCTACTAAACAAGAGGCACAATGATAGAATTCATTGTTCAAGCATATTCAACAGTCCAATTTGTATAGAAAAAAAAAATAACTAGCATCCAATTAGTCCATTGTCCAGGCATGAAGCTTACCTGCAAAAGGCACCTCACTGCACACATAATCAGATAAAAAAGCTAATAGTCAATTTTCACAAATAAATACAATGAGTATATACTTGAAAAAATAAGTTTGCTAAATACTTCAAATATTTAATAATTTAGTTGCCTTACAAAACTTACATAGTAAAATCATCATATTATATATTATAACCACAAGTTCAAACTTCAGCCGGACTTTCCAAATCCAAATTTATAATATTTGTTTACAGTTTACACAATAATGAAGAAGGAAACCAATTAGTATAACCAATTACAGAAAATAATACAATCTCAAAATATATCATTAATAACCCTACTAATCACTAGATGTTTAGATTACTAACTAGCCTCAAGCTTCTTTATATCAAAAGGAGTTTCCTCCATGTTGATACAATCTAACACTCTTTGTAACCAATTTTCAATACAAATAAGAGCTTGCACAATCTTAAAAGACAAAGAGCTCCTATATGGATCAAGTACTCTCCCACCAATACTGAATGTAGACTCTGAAGCTGCAATTAAAATTAGGACAACAAGTACATCACTAGCCATTGAGGACAATATAAGAAATCTAGGTGTATTCACCTTCCATGAAGCAAGTATTTCAAAGTTTTCAACATCCACCTGAACATCCTTACTCATATACTTCTCTAATTCTAACTTGCTCTCACCCAAACTATTATCACCTTGCTTAAGCTTTTTAAACAAAGTCTTCATCTCCTCTCTTTTAATAATTCTCCATCTGTCATCATTATCCAATACTTGTTCCAATATTGAATCAATAAGAGAAGTTTCTTCACTATATTCTGTGGCTTGTTTGTTAGTTAGAGTCAGAGGACTGAGGAAATATGACATTATTGTAATCTTTGAATAACTCAAAATTGGCATTCTTAATCTTAACCCATATATGCTCTTTTATTATCTCACCATATGCTTGCTTTAATGAGAACTCAACAAAGTTAAATTTATTTTTAGGATTTAGAATTATAGCCACAAAGGTTACAATATGAAACTTGTCTAAATCTTTCCAATACTTATCACATTTAAGCTTTATGTTCTCTACCATAATACTAAAATCCTGATATGGACTAGAAATCTATTAATTTAGTAATGTGAAAATATTCAGGATTTTACCAAAATATACATTTCATATCACATAAAATATGTCAGATACAAACTTAGTCAAGCCAATAAAATTATCAAGACAATGACATAACTTTCTAACTATTGTCTAATCTTCAAATTCAAGTATAATAGACCAATCATCATTTGCATTCTAATCTTTGTCAAATATTTTCATATAAAGTCCGAAGTTATCATTAACCTCATTAAACCTCTCAAAAACAAACTCAAATTTACAAGTAGTTTTTAGCATCATGTAAGCCAAATTTCATCGAGTTGGTACATCCAAAATCAACAATGTCTTGGTTGAAAGTCCCTCTATCTAGACACATTCCTTAAATCTCTGCAACCTAGCTGGAGATTGTTTTACATATTTTATTGTCCTTCTAATCATGTAAACTACTTTCCCACTTAACTTAAGTCCATCATTGACAATCAAATTGATAATGTGGGCAATACATCTTACATGCAAGTATTTATAGCCTAATATGCTACCTTTCCACCCGCAAAATTTTTCTTTAATGAAGACACTACAACATCATTAGCAGAATCATTATCTATTGTGACACTAAAGACCACATTGATTCTCCACTCCAATAAAAACTTCTTTATAATAGATGTTATCTTCTCTCTTTTGTGACTGTCTATTGGGCAAAATTAGTAACTATTTTCCTCAATATCCATTCATCATCAATGAAATATCCAATGACTCAGACTCATATTGTAGAACTTTGTTTGAGTGTCCGTCTAGTCAACATATTTTTCCTAGTTAGCGTTGTTTTTAGTGGTCCACGTGTGTGTTTGACATTTTGACCGAATCAGAAATAAAGTAAGTGAAAATTACCAATTTTCCCCTATTGCACCTGACATGTGTTTTGGACTCATTTTGAGTAGCCATGGGCTTTATAGGTCATTTCGTTGGCCTTTAGGCCGACCCGTTTGTATTTGGGTCGTTTTATTCGTTTTCGTGCCTTTTCATTTGTTTTCGGGCCGTGCTTGTTTTTTTGAGCTGGGCCACTCGAGTTTCGGGATCTGGGCTATTTAAACGCACTTAAGCCTTTTAGAAACTCAATCGCTCATTTTCATTCTTTCTTATTTTATTCCAGACAACCCTATCTTCTTCTTTACTATCTGTGTGCGCCACCTACCCCTTTTCTTCTGTTCATTGCACATATTTTCTCCTGTTCATCACACGTGGGTACGATACTAAGAGATAAGTAGTTCCTTCATTTTCTTTCTCTAATTTCGATTTCACATCCTAATTTTAATTCTGATTCTTCTACACTTTCCCTTTCAGTTATTTTTCCACTACACTCATCCGACAATACATTCGTCAGTTAGAGTTTTGTGTTTGGGATTTCTAAGGTAAGAGTCTCTATGTGTCCGTAAGGAATCATAGGGGTCTATATGGAGTCCCTTTACTATTGGTTTATGATTTGTTTTTTTTTTCGTTTTCCTTTGTTATAGGAAGTACTAGTTCACATGACAAAAACAAGGGCATCCCCACAGAATCATTTACCCAAGTGGGAGTCGTTGTATCATCGGTTCAATCGAGCTTCTTTATTTTCAATTAAAATTGGTTGTGTGGTTTTGAATGGAGGTTTATACCGTATATATTACGTGACTCTCATTCTTAGATTATCTGTAATCTTTATTGTCTTTTTTTGGGATTTAATCTTGAGTATGGTTGTATGAGAGAAAAAAGATAGAAGAGAGAGCATTAAAAAAAAATAAAAACTTGTTGGACTAGGTTAGGATTGCTCTCTTTTTCCTTAGTGCGCAAACTTGTCTCCTTTTTCTTCTTGGTGTTCTATCCCTAGTAAGTAGAATGGCTTCTTTGTTTTGTTTTAATTTGTTATGTCTTTAGAGGGCTGAGGTAATGAGTGATGTTTATTATATA
Organism: Passiflora organensis; assembly: GCA_019739055.1. Classification (NCBI taxonomy): domain Eukaryota; kingdom Viridiplantae; phylum Streptophyta; class Magnoliopsida; order Malpighiales; family Passifloraceae; genus Passiflora; species Passiflora organensis. The sequence continues at coordinate 2,443,345 of JAEPBF010000191.1, read as the reverse complement.
GGCTTGCAAAAGAATATGGTCAAATAAAATAAAATTTTAGTATGTGGGCTTAGATAATAATAGGTTTTTGGATTTATGTCTATTATTATTTATTTTAGATTTTCAAAAAAAATTGATGGTTTATATTAGTGGATTTTATAAATATTGATTTATGGCATAACTATAAACTAGAGTTTAAAATTGAAATTGGGCTTTGATATATAATTGAATATTTTTAAAGGATAGGGTTTAAAAGAAGGAACTGATTTTGATATAAACGTAAGAAATAAATCACCAATCACATTGGGGTAGTTCGACCAGCCGGAGTTCATCCAGTTGGTCAAGTTGGTCAGTTCGACCGGTTGGATCAAAATTTATCTGATCGGTCTATTTTTCCTTATCGTTTTGGATCAGTTCGATTTCTCAAAGTTACCTGACTATGTTTCTGAGTGATGATCAGTGAATTTTGTATTTGATAAATGAATTAAGTGTTTGGTAAGTCAATGTTATGTTCGATAAGTGAGTATTTAAGCCTGGTAAGTATACCTTTATGTGAGTTTGAGTCCGGTAAGCTGAGATTTGTTTAGGTATTCTTGAGTATGATTATATTGTATTGCACATACTACTGTTTTATAATTTATTTGCTTAGCCAATGCGAGGTGAGTATATGGAATCTCAGTATTAGAGGAGAGTTGCTTGCCTACTTGGGAGTTTTATTGATGATGTTACGTATAGCCTGACACTTATTTTGGAGGCCTATTAGTTAAGAGTATTGAGACAAGTATGACTTTATGTTGTATTTCTCTGTCTAGTCTTGGATATTTTTAAAGTTAACTGTTTTAAATCATGTTTGTATATCCCTCTGTCCCCATATAGAGCTTATGATGTCGTGACTTTCACTAAGGTCTTAATGATCTTATCCCATTTTATTTCCACCTTTCAAGGGTAGTACGTGAGCAGTAGACATTCGATTTATGGTGTGAGTTTCCGAACAACCTTAGTAGCTAGACTATCACATCTAGACCGCCCTATATTACACGATTTATTCAGCACTTTCTTTTAGACCTATTTTGATGATTTAGACTTCATTTTCAGACTTACATTATGATTGTTGGACATTGTTTATGTTATCACCTCGAGGCCCGGTTTTGGTTTTGGTTTTGGACTTGTTTTCATTTTGGGTTGTATTTTGTTATTAAAGACTTCTGTTGTGTCTTCGTTTACTCTTGTGCCAAATATTTATAATTTATGGAACATGCATATTTTTTTTTAAAATTAATTATATCTATCTTGAAAAACATGTTTGAAAAGTCATAAAGTCTTGTGAGGTTTGGATTAGTCTACGTGTTGGGCTAGTCCAGATTTTATGGCGGTGAGAGCCCTAATTTTAGAAGCGGGTCCTTATTGACTGTGAGACAATACTGCCCAAATACTTCAACTTCTTCTCATCAATGTATAACTAGACAAAATTCCTTGTTATAGTTGACCTTGAAGGAGATCGAGACCTGGGACATGATGCTTGCATTATATTCTTGAAACCTTTTGCCTCTAAAAATTTGAAAGACAACTCATCAGTAACTATCATGGTAGCAATTGCCTTTCTAATAGCTTCATTATCAAACCTAAATGTACCAATAGTTGACTTTCCTCTCTCAACATCATTATAAAAAACAAAGTTAATCTATGACTGATCCTTCAAGATATTCTTTCTAAACATAACTATTACTATGATATGATAGACCAGAAGTCTCATAGTTTTTGCATCAGCCTTAAAACTCCTTACTACAATGAATGCACCTAGCTAGAACCTCACTCGATGGTTGCACTATCTTGGTAAATTTCTCTCAAACTTTTGACTTATCACTACTATTCCCTTGATTGAATACCATATGATATATGGTATTATTGTTCTCTGTACTATGATGATGAACTCTTGCTTGGATTCTAGATTGGTGTGTCATTTGCATAGGTTGTGAAGAGACAGTTGACATTGTAGGAATATCATTACTTATGAGTTCCTCAACTATAGAAGCAGGTGCAAAGACAATGGTACTCCCCACAAATGCCTGAGAATGTGATGAACCATCAATTACCATTTTATTTGATATCTAAATAAAATAAATTAATTGAAATTGAGGCTAGGACAACTAATAAACTAACAATTACCATCAATCAATACAATAGGTTATGTAGTCATCACTCATAACAATTAATAACATAAAAACTATCAGACAAACAATCATCAATAATAACATGACATTATGACAGTGAGCTATCATCAAGCAAAGAAATGTAAAATTTGTCAAGTTGAACAAACTAAGTTTTGTCATGATCTATAAGCTAACTAAGTTTTGTCAAGTTAAATTATTAGTGTTATTGTTCACTTTAGTATATTATGGCATCAATCAGTACATAAAGTAAATCATTAACAAATAAAATAAATTATCATTTACAATATAAACAATCAATCATTAGTCATCTCTCATAACCATCAAACAAATATAATTACATAGAATCCATAACACAATTAATAGTATATAAGTAAACTTATAAAACTAAACTAATATATTAAATAATTATGAAATTAATAGGTAAAGAAAAAAAATAGTGGAGCGAGTCGTGATTCCTTCTCGAGTTGCAAAGAAGCTGCCCAACAAACTCACATCCTGACTCGTTTATGCCACCAGCACCAATCCACCACTTGCAACTAAATGAATCTCTAATTCCACTATAATCTTGCAAAATAATGAAAAAACAATTCATGCATTCATCACAAACTTTAAGCATTATCAAAATAATATAGAATGTGTCTAAATCAATCAACTAATAAATCCTTAATAGTTTGCTAACTTATTGTTGCATTGAATCTATCAACTAATAAATCTTCAATAAACACAATACATAAAAGAACAACATAACATAGTTACACATACTCAATTACACAACTCAATCATATTGTCAATGTAAAGAATAAACAAGCAATGCATAAAAACTAACTGTAATTCAAAATAAAAACAAAGTCATTGCTGAGCACAATATAATTAATATTCAATAACAACAAACTTTGCAAAGGATTAATAGAAAACCATACCAGTTGAGTGTGATCCTCAAAGCCAATGGTTGCCCCTTGCCCGCATCTTAACGTTCACCGCACAATCCCGAGTACCTAGAGTCAAGACTGGATCGTTAGCCAACCACCAAGCTACAACCATCAAATAGATGAATCCCTAATTCCTACAAAAGAACAAAAATTAAATCAGTTCATGCATACAAAACAATCGTAACCAAAAATTAAAAATTATTCCTGACCAAACATATGTCATTTGAGGTTTTTTGTATGTAGGTAAAGAAAAATAGGTTAGTTGAAGTAGAATCGTAAATAATTAGGGTTTTTCAAATGGGATTGAACCTTAGTTAAAGTTCTAACCAGATTAGGATTTTGCATTAGGGCTTTTTGGAATTGAGATTGATAGGCCAAATGAGGAACACATACCAAACGAGAAACAAAGAGGAAGAACTATCGAGGCAATGATGAAAGGAAGAACGATTGAAGGTGAAGACAGAGCGAACGAGAAACAAACAGAACAAAGAGGAAGAAAAATAGAGAGGGAAAAGAAGGAGAAGGACGAGGAAATGTCGAGAATGATGAGATGAGTCAAGACGAAAGGACGGGAGGAGAAGAGCATCAACGATCAATAGAGAAAAGAGAGACTGCAAGATATGAGACGAGTTCAGGGGAGGGAAAATTGGGAAAGAAAAAATTGAAAAGTGAAAAAAATCAGGTCGCAACCTTTTATATTATGATGTCAGGTTAGAAACCGATCAACCCGACATAGTTGGTAAAAAATTTACTATCCCAACATTCGGGAACTAAACCTATTTCCCACCTGATTTACCGACCGACTTCGGTCGGGTCGATAATTTACCGTTGGGATGGAAAATTTTGAAAAGCCCTATTTAAGAATGGATGAAAATGTTTAATATTATAAAATAATTTAATATTTTCCATTCCTTCCGATACCGATAACGATTCCATTCGTGGACCAACTGGATTTTAATGAACTATAATAACTCTAATTCATAAAATTTATCTCTCAAATAAATTCTGTCAATTGTTTTTAAAAATCAGATATCATATTATATCATACCTAATACACCACAAGATAAAATTGTGTTTACAATATAAAATCGAAGGGGTGATCAATTCAATCATGATTGTATGATATCAATTTATAGTGGAGCTGGTAAAAAAATTGACTTACTTAAGTATTATATTAGGATTAAACAAACACAATCAATAGGATATGATATGAGTCCGATGAGAAATTAAACTTAAATGATATTTTTTATTTTTTAAAAAACTCATGATTATATGATCATTATAGAATTAATATTAGTTGATGTGCTTGCGTCACATCTCATAAGCATATCAAAAGGTCAATTATTGATAATTTTTACTGGGAAGGACTATTATGTTTGAATTTGTAGGCATTTGATAGACAAAATAATATTTTTAATTTGGTGAAATAAAATAGACTTAAACTAAAAAATTATTGATTGTATGATATTATAAAGTTTAAATAAGTTTATACATATATATCTACACAATATAATATGCATTTTTTATTATATTTTTAAAAAACCTCTCCTACCTCCACCTACTTTCTTGCCTGTCAACATCAAAATCCTCCATGAAATATTTAGAAACTTCCATAAATAATCATGAACATACCTTAACGGAAACGTGACCAAAGTGGGCTAAAGAGATTGGATTGATCATGTAACCCTATGACTTTGAACATATTTACATAGGAAAATTCAAATCTATGTACAGATGTTAGATTCTGTGTGTAAATCAGAATAAATATGAATCACATCTACAAGTTTTCCTTAAATTTATTTCATTTTCGTACAGATTACATGCTACGATTATGAAACTTCTTCTTTTTTGATCTAATTATTCAAACACCAATCCCGTTTCCGAGGAGTTTTCTTGGGAATTTAATCGATGTTTTATTGATTTGAGCTGTTGAAATGTTGGGTAAATGATGGATTTGGGAGGCTCTTTTCATGCAATGGTGGCCGTATTTTTTGTTTTCTTATCTGATTTTTCTTTGGTACAGTGCTACTATGACGTTGCTGTTTGGTTGTGATATGAGCATTAAATTCCGTTTCCTTGGTTTCTGCAATCTGGGTGTCCATCAGAAATGAGGTTCGATGAGTTTTGCAGCTACATCCACCAAAAGGACTCAGAACTTGCGGGGTATCGATCGGGCTCCTTAAACTGGGATTGAATTTTGAGAACTTGTGATCTGGGTGGTTTTACGGTATCTTAGTATTGTAAAATGTATGCTGTGGGGAGGATAGGCAGCTATATAACTCGAGGGGTGTACACTGTTTCCGGTCCGTTTCACCCTTTTGGTGGAGCTGTGGATATTGTTGTTGTGGAACAGCCAGACGGGAGCTTCAAATCGTCTCCTTGGTATGTTCGTTTTGGCAAATTTCAAGGGGTTTTAAAGACAAGGGAGAAGGTGGTTAGCATTTGTGTTAATGGCGTGCAATCAAATATCCACATGTATCTTGATGAAAGGGGAGAGGCTTATTTTCTCGCGGGGGAAATGGAGGACGAAGACGGGGTATCGGTGTTGTGCCATTTACTTTCTGGTGATGAGACAGATGGGCAGTCTTCTGGTGATGAGACAGGCGGGAAGTGTAGGAAGAATTTGGGACCAAGGGAGTCTGAAAGTTGCAACGGTAGTGGCAATAAGGTAGCTGTGGGTGACCGGACTGATGCAAAGAGTGGAAATATTTTTTCCCGGGCTGATTCTCCCCGACGAACAAGGTCGATGGGATTTTTATTTAGACGGAATTCAATTAAGCAAGATTCCTCTCTAAAAGGAGGTGCTGTTACTGGCATGCCAAGGACAAGTTCGCTGGATGGTGCTGACCTTGCACTGCCGACGAGATATGATGCTTCTCAGTTTTCTGCTTCGGACAGGTTGGATGGTCAGGGAGACAATCATATGCCAACAAATGATGAAGAGAGTCGGATGCAGCCTCCAATTCATGATCCTATTGACACCATTGATGAGAATCGTGTAGGAACAGAGGAAAGTGGTTCTTTCGGTGTGGAAGAAGACAGCAGTTCAGATTGTTCCTTTGTGAGCCTAGACTACGCAGTTGATGGAACTGATGTAGAGATGTTGAATTTGCGGACCGCAGAACTTCCGGTTGAGTCTTCTGGAATAGATAATATTATTTTGGAAGGAAATTCTGAGAGACCATCCGAACTATCAACAACTACTGATGAGCCTTGTATCCAGAACGATGATCTCGATAGCAAAACTGCTAGTGTCATCGCTGAACTCCCTAATCCCAATTCAGAAATTCCAATTGTGCTTGGAGCGCAAGCTTACAAGAGGGTTTATCAAGAACAGAAGCCTGGTGAGAGTTTACCAGGTACTTTCGATTCTGATGAAGCCAGTCAATCCGAAAATATTCTGTGTTTTGTTTGCAGCGAGACATCAGATATCTCAGCTGAACAAACTCATGAAGTCGCCAGCGGAGAATCTATGCAAGAGCAGTTTTGCTCTCGTACTTTGCAGACTGTAGCCAAGCCTCTATCTGAGGTAAATCTTGCACCATATCTATGACGAAAATGAGTATTCTTAACTACATATTTTGAAGAAAGAATTTTTCTGATATCCACTTGGGAGCTGTCGCATTTAGAATGAGGCACCTAAGGATGTAAATGGGCTGACAAAATCGTAATAGTTATTTACTGACTCCAACCGAACCAAACCAAACCTGGAGCTGTACCTGTATGAGCTAAACTACATTTTTAAAGATCTATCCTATGAAAATATTCAGACGAACTGATGCCTGGCAAGGTTCCTCCAATGTATAATTTATCACCTGCGAGTTGATACCTCTTTAGAATGTGGGTTCTCGAAAAGATACATCCACTCATTTTATTATATTACAAAGTAATTAAACTTTTTTGTTCGTCTAAATCTGATACTAGATTGAAAGAAAGCTGACAGCTCTTCTCATTTTTTAAACGTTTATGTAGAATTTAGTTCTTTAGAGTGCAGGGGCAGTGTCTTGTGATGCTTTGTTCATGATGCTTTGATCTAGTACTAGTGTTAATGTTTGTTTCATGTTAATTAGTCTTCCACAAAGTTTCTTTAATTCTTCTCTTTTCTATCTCTCCTTTGGATCTCAGTGTACTCCTTTTAAGTATATGGTTCAAGACTAATACAGATTTGATATATTAATCAATAAATCAATCTCTATATTGCAGTAGAAGTTATTATCTTATCTTGTTGACACCAGAGCTAGATGTTTTCCATCTGCAGGGGAAAGATGATGAATCTAAGAATATTTTAGGGGATAGAGATAATATTGATATTTGCAGAAGTAGTTCTCAATCAACAAATCCATCTTGTTGCATGCATGGTCTTAATGAGATGAAGCTTCAAGGGCCAGGGATAACATCTGAATCCAGCACCTGCATTGTCAGTATAGACCCTTCACTTACTTCAGCTGTAGATGTTGATTCAAAGAGCAGTTGCTGCAATCCCTATTTTATACACAATGGTCATCAAATTCAGGAGGAGAACAATATCATGGATAGAGTTATCAGAAATGAGCTCCAATCGTCAATGGACATTGGTGGTCATCCAGAACAAATTCATGGTGGTCGTGGCTCAATAGAAGCCACTTGTATTTTAGTATCAGAGAGTTCAGAGGAAGAGCAATTTCTTTTCTGTGATCTTGATGACTTCAAACCCAGCGAGCTTCAATGCGAGTCAAAGTTTGATAAAGATAGACATCCATCAGCTTATCTTGAAGACCGTAAAGAAGTGGATGAGCCTATAAAAACAAGAGATGAAAATTATTTATTCCCAGAGCAGATGGTTGAAGAGAATCAGAATCCTGCTTTAGACAACTTGAGGAGAATTTTGTCAAGCCCCATTAGTATTCCTAAAGTTTGTTGTATTGATACTGAAACTGCAGAAACGGTAAAATCATTGCCAATATGGTCTCGCAGTGAGAATCTGGATTCAGATGAAGTTCGCCTTCCTCGAAGACATTCCCTGGACTTAAAGTCCAAGTCCATGGAGTGGACATTTCATATTAATGATGGTTCACACTCTATGAATTTAGATTCAGCCATTAAAAGCCAATCAGCTCATAAGCATTCGAATAGTGAAGATATGTATAAGTCAGAAGATCTCGAAAATTTTGCTACCAATCCTGCTACCGGTAAGTAAACTTTTTACTTGATAGCTTTCCAATTTGTAGTTGTCCGTCAATTTTGGATTATTTGGAGGGTTATATAATCAGAAGCATTTGTGTTGAAAGCAAATTTGATATTGCAACTTCAGGGGTCATAACTCTATCAAAGTACATAGAATGCTGTGGAGGCAAATATTAGCATCCTTTTGGTTTCAAAGTAATTGACTGCCTGCTTTGTCTGCATTGCAGATTAATTTATGATTAATTATAGGATCAACCCTCCTTGTTGCGATTTCAAGTATTGAGTAGTTTGCTTTTGTTCTGTTTCCTGAGTATGGACATGTATCTGCTTCTAATGCAGCAACTTAGGGAGTCCCTTTGCATTATGTTCTATGTAAATAGTTGCTACATGGAGAAATGGGAGCCGAAGTTGTTTCTTAGGCATTTGAAGCTGGCTGAAAATGGATAAATTAGACTCCGTAGGACCTGGATTTTTGTCAAATGACTAGTTTTTCTTTTCTTTTTGTTAGTATCTTTTCCGTTTGGTTAAGAAACGATTGCTTCGGGAAGGGAAACATGTTTGAACCAAACGGCTTGATATTTGTTGAATGAGTTGAGGAATCTGTTGCAGGGAATCCAACAGAAGCCACTGCAGACTCTGGCGGAAGCTGGAAATTGTGGCCTTTCTCTTTCAGACGATCAAGGTCTGAGAATTCGGTAGAGCCAGCCCCAGTTGCCCCAGTTGATATCATATCTTCTGAAGCAGAGAATGCTTCAGATAATAACATTGACATGGACAAAAGTAAAAATGGGGTCAAGCCTGAGGTTACAGAAAATAAAATCAGGTCAAAGATTCCTACATCTGAACAGTTGGCATCCTTGAATCTGATGGAAGGAAAAAATGTGGTGACCTTCACATTTTCCACCGCTATGCTTGGCAAGCAGCAGGTTGCTTTTCCCTGCATTTGGTACTTGACATTACATTGTTTAGCCAAATACCTTCTTGCTATTTTGTCTTAAGATGAAGTCTTTCATTACCCTATATGTGATCACCTTAATCGTTTTTCACAATAGGTTGATGCTAGAATCTTTCTGTGGAAATGGGACACTCGCGTAGTTATATCTGATGTAGATGGGACGATTACAAGGTCAGTTCCTAAACACTTCCGAGAGAAGAACATCACTTCTCAACCTTCTGCATTTTGAAATTGATTGTGAAGTCAGTTTCATTTTCTTTACTTTTCTAATTGACTCTGTTTGTTTGATGCTGTTATTACAGATCTGATGTTTTAGGTCAGTTCATGCCTTTAGTTGGTGTAGATTGGTCACAAACAGGCGTTGCACACTTGTTTTCAGCTATTAAGGTTGGAGATACCTCATTTACCTCGAAGATAGTTTTCATTTATATGTAGCCTTTTTTCTTTCGCTCTCCTTTTAAAACCAAATGCACCTATGCTTCACGCAGATAGAAAATTGAGTAGGAACAAAATTATCAGATCTTGCCTAGACTGACCAGAATAACATTTCAATTGCTTCAGGAAAATGGGTATCAGTTGCTATTTCTAAGTGCACGATCAATCTCTCAAGCTTATATTACTCGACAATTCCTTGTCAATCTTAAGCAGGTACTGATGTTTAATTCGTAACTTGATGTCAGACATAATGCTCAATGGAAATGCAGATATTCCCTCGACCACTCATAGTTGTTTTTCTTTTGCAGGATGGTAAAGCTTTACCAGATGGTCCTGTGGTTATATCTCCGGATGGACTTTTTCCTTCATTATACCGTGAAGGTATTTGGTGAAAAACATGCATACATCTCAGTTACCAGTTAAATTTCACATTTTGTGCCAATTCCAATGATATAACTGAAATTCTATCTTGATGGCTCATTTATCTGTCAAGTAGAATGTAAGGACTTAACATTCCCTTTTCTTAACAGTCATAAGAAGGGCTCCTCATGAATTCAAGATTGCATGCTTGGAGGTTAGTGATGTAATGGTTTGTTACCATTATGAGATTAAAGTGTCATCATCATTCTGTCTTCATCAGGATTCCTATGAGATTAAAGTTTCTAACAGTGGCTTGGATTCACTTTGGAATTTCAGGATATCAAAGTGTTGTTTCCTCCTGATTGCAGTCCATTTTATGCTGGTTTTGGAAATAGGGACACTGATGAAATTAGCTATCTCAAGGTTGGAATACCAAAAGGCAAAATCTTTATCATTAATCCAAAGGTAAATAAAAGGATTCTTTATATATATGTTATAAGCTATTAAACAGAAGTTGGGTTCTGATGGATTGTGTTTTTAGGGGGAGGTTGCTGTGCATCGGCGTGTTGACACAAAGTCATACACTTCCCTTCATGCTCTTGTGCATGACATGTTTCCACCTAGTCAGTCATTTGAACAGGTTAATCAATGATGTGCTTCTTCTCTTTTTCCTTCTATAGCAATTCTGGAGTTTGATGCTATGAGCTTAGTATTCATGATCCTCCATCAATGAGTTAGCCACTTTCATCTCTTTTTTTTTTTTTTCTCTAATGGAGAACAGGAGGATTTTAATTCCTGGAATTACTGGAAATTGGCTCCTCCTCTCATTGATTAATCTTGAAAGTAGCAAAACAGAAATCGATCAAACCACTGAATGCAGCCGAAGAGCCTCAACTCAAGTGACATCGCGCTATGTTCTAAAGATCTTCGGGATGGAAGGTCTCTGGTTCGAAATCTGGATATGGAAAAAATAACCTATAAAAAAAAAACCCCGATTGCAGAGATCTATTCTGGTCATGCTACATCAGCAGTGCTCTGCCATTTCCTGATTTCAGGTTTGAGAAAATTTATAACAATTCAGGGTAAAACTCTGGTTTGTATCCATGGTTTACTGGTTTTACTTTGGTATTACAAGAACTTCTTACAAAATGGCAGGTATGTGAATATTACTCCAATGCTAAATTATTATTATTTTTGTTTAATAATAGTTGTAAAATAAAGTTGTCTTAGAATAAAAATTCATTATTCTCATTTTACAATTTGGATAGATTTTAGTTTCAATTTTTGTTTAATAGCAAATAATTCTCCACCATACAATATTTGCTATTTTATTACAAATTGAAATTTCTTATTCTGTAACATTAATGTATTAAACAGAAGATTATAAATTTAAATATTTATTATTCTCTCGGTGCTTAATATAGTTTATTGTGTTTTGGTAAGTTCCTAATGTCATTATTATAGCATTTTATTATGTATGATAAAGTAAAATAATTGAATACTTAAAAAAATTTTAAATTTTGAACCATTAAACCTATAATTGGTATTTACGTCCAAAGAAATTAATAAAAGATGAATATGCTATATATTAAAAAATAAATTTGTATTTATATTGAGGACATTATTTGTTTAAAAAAAAGAGTTGTAATTAATATAGTTGCGAAGATTTTTGGTCAATTAGTTAAAAAAATGATTTCATTCAATTAAATTTTTTACAAACTCAATTATTAAAATAAGGATTCTGAAATGTTCGTATAATCAGGATTATATTTTATTATACATTTTATAAGTACACTGTCACGTATTTTATATTTTTATTGAATAAATTTTTTATTAATCTATTAAATAAAATAGATTGAAGGCTTAAAAAGATTCAAATTCATATAATGTTAAACAGGACAAAGTCAATTAAGGATTCCAGAAGAGTCTATAATTTTCTAATATAGACGATAAATTATAATAAAGAATTTTTTATTCAAAGCATTAAAGAAATTAATTTTATGGATATTCATATAAATATGAATATCATATGCTATAACTAAAGATATTATTTTTTGGCAAACTCATCATTATCTTTAAGTTACAAGGATTTAATTCGAAATCACTTTTTTTTTTCTCTAATTTGTCCCTACATGGATATTTGAAAATTAATATTATTCAATACATCACTATCACTATTATTGTGTTTGAGGATTAAAACAATCAATACAAAAGATTATTATAACCTTTTCAATTATTGAATCTTCTTGTATTATGTACTAATAATACGATGTTTAATCATAATGGCATGATTACCTAGATTTGTGATGAATCCTATTATTATCATTATTTTTCATATTATTATCATCATTTATTACACAAGAAATGAATTGATGAGAAGAATATATAAATCAATATAATTTGGTTTTTATTGTCTTCAAATATTTTAATTAAGATTCAAATTTTGAGAATATATTGATATAATATCTTAGGAGATATTCATCAAAAAGAATTTCTAAAATACACAACTGAATAATAAAATTCTTGACAATCTTTTCAGTTAATAAATTTGTAGACAACATCGAAAATATGAAACCTTTGAAGTGAAAAAAATATTACATTAATTTAGTACAGAACACATCGGTTATGTTATAATCTTAAAAGGGAAAAGACAGGGGCTTCCACTTTACGTGTAAGTAATAAATAAAGAAAGAAAAGGAAAGGGAAAGCCACGTAAGATAACTGTCAAAACCCGCATTAAACCAACAGCTTCCGCGATGACGTGCCATCTAAGGGACAAGCTCGCCTCTCTCGTGCTTTTCGACACTGCCATTTGCCTAAGAAAGAAAAAAAAAAATTGACACCAAATTTACAAATTTACGCTCTCTGTCTTCAAATGGATGAATAGTCAGAGGAATGTTGAAAACTCGTTGGCCGCTTTGGCCTTTTCTTTCTCCTTTTTACTGGACAGGTTTTTCCTTCCCTTTACTTGGCTTTTCTTTTTCTCTTGGTCGCTGTTTCCGATGTTGTTAACGGTGGTCAAAGTACAAAGATTGTACGCATATTGTCGCTGCTGTCGATTTTTTTCTTTTCTTGCTGTGGGATTTTAATGATTGTAACAGCTTGGCACATTCGAATAATCAAGAAAGAATATACCCTTATTGTGCCAGACGGGTCTCTCCATCCTTCTTATCGTTTCTATTTCTAATAAGCTGTTCCTTTTTATCTTTCAAAATCTGTGATTTTCTATCTCGTGTTTGCAAAGTGGTTTTTTTTTTGGGATTTTGGATCGGTATTTTTTTTTCTTTTGATTTGAGCGGTTTTGAATGTTGGGTAATTGACGCTTTTGGGAGGGTCTTTTGCTATCCCTTTAAATGCTCTGGTGACCATCTTTCTTATCTCTTGTTTGATTTCATTGATACGGTGCTAAAAAGACTTTGGTATTTGGTTGCTACGTCATTTGGCTTATCATTAAATTCTGTTTCCTTTTGGTTTTTCCAATCTGGGTTTCCATAGAATTGAGGTTTTCGATGAGTTTTGCTACACCCACAAAAGCCTTGGAACTTGTGGGGTATTGCTCGGCTTCTACAGATTGGGATTGAATTTTGAGAATTTCTGATCTGGGGAATTACGATATCTTAATATCGTAAGATGTATGCTGTGGGGAGGATAGGCAGCTATATCACGAGAGGGGTGTACACCGTCTCCGGTCCATTTCACCCTTTTGGTGGAGCTGTGGATATTGTTATTGTGGAGCAACCAGACGGGAGCTTCAAATCTTCTCCTTGGTATGTTCGGTTTGGCAAATTTCAAGGGGTTTTAAAGACAAGGGAGAAGGTGGTTAAGGTTTGTGTTAATGGCGTGGAAGCAAATATTCAAATGTATCTTGATGAAAGAGGAGAGGCTTACTTTCTCAGGGATGTAGAAGAGGAAGACGGGGAACTGGTGTTGTGTTCTTCACCTACTGGTGATGACAGAGACGGCCAATCAGAGAAGAATTTGAGGCGAGAGAACTCCAAACTTTGCAACGAAAATGACAACAAGGCAGCTGTGGGTGACAAGATTGATGTGAAGAATGGGAAGATTTTGTCTCCTCGGGTTAATTCCCCCCGCCGATCAAGATCGATAGGTTTTTTGTTTGGTCGGAGGTCAAGGAAGCAAGATAGTTCCCTAGAGGGAGATTGTGTTGCTGGCATGTCAAGGGTAAGTTCGCTGGATCGTGCTGAGATTGCAGCTGACCTCCTGGAGGTAAAGTGGTCCACTAATCTAGATACTCTGCCTAGGAGACATGACACTTCCCAGTTTTCAGCTTCGGATAAGGTGGATGGTCGGGGAGACGAACATGTGCTAATAAATGATGAAGAAAGTCAGGCGCAATCTCCTGGGCATGTCTCTATTGAGACCATGTCTGATAATCATACAGTGGCCGAGGTAAGTGGCTTTTGCGGCGTGGAAAAAGGCAACAGTTCACACTCTGGCTTCGTGAGCCCGGAGCACACAGTTGAGGGAACAGATGTAGAAATGTTAAATTTACAGTCTGCAGAACTACCAGTTGAGATTTCAGGAACAGATAAAATAATTTTGAAAGGAAAATTTGAGGGGACATCCGAAATATCAACAATTATTGATGAGCCTTGCATCCAAAACGATGATCTCGATAGCAAAACTGACAGTCTCATCGCTGAACTCTATAATTCAAATTCAGAAATTCCAATTGTGCTTGGAGCGAAAGAACAGATGTCCGGTGAGACAGTTGATGCCTTACCAGGTTCTTTCATTTCTGATGAAGCGTGTCAGTCCGAAAATTTTCAGCCTTTTGTCTACAGCGAAACATCAGTGATCTCACCTGAACAAACTCATGAAACCATGTATGTCGCGAGTGGAGAATCTATGGAAGTTCAGCTTTGTTCTCGTACTTTGCAGACTATAACCAAGCCTCTGTCTGAGGTAAATCTTGTACCATATCTAAATCTTGAAGAAAATGAGTATTCCCAGCTTCTTATTTTGACGGAAGTTTCTGATTTCCAGCTTGGGGGCGGTAGCTTTAGGATGTAGCATCTCTGGCTGTAAATTGACTGAAAAAATTGTTAACGGGTAAATACCGACAATACCCACTAAACACGGCTCACTACCTGCATGAGCAAAACTTGATTTTTCAAGACAGAGCCTTGTAAATATATTCCAGTTAATTGATTCCTTGCAAGGCTCCATTTAAGAGCTTATGTGCCATTGTAATGCATGTTTAATATCCTTGTGAGGTTATACCTCTTTAGGGGTTATCTTGCTCTTGAATGTGGGTTCTCCTAGAGTTAATATATGAAGCCAAAGCTTCATGATTTTTTTATGCTGACGTACATCTGATCCTAAACTGCAAAGCAAAGCTGTCTTCTCATTTTTAAATGCTAATGTAGAGTTCAATCCTTTAGGCCGTGCAGGCAGTGTCTTATGAAGTTTCTAGTCATGATGCTTTGTTCCAGTGCTAGTCTTAATGTTTATTTCATGTCAATCGGTCCTCCATAAACTTTTTTTTAATAGTTTTCTTTTCTATCTCTATCCCTTAGTGCTCAGTAGACACTCGAGAAAGGATATAGTTCGATTCTAATACAGAATTGATGTTTAGGCATGAACTAGGGCAGTTCTTAATGTACTTGTCTACGGTTCATCTCAGCTTCTTGAATTCAGGATATTGAGTTCAAGCAATACAATTTCATTCATTTCTTTGCTTTGCGGAGTTCACATCATGAGTATTCAGCATGTCTTATCTCATTCCCCTTTAGTCAATTAGCCTCTCTTTTGCACTAGCCAGATATTTTATTTTGTTGACACATGAACTAGCCATTTCCCATCTGCAGGATGAAGACCTTGAAGCCAAGAATATTGTTTTGGAAAGAGATCATATTGAGGGTTGCAACAGTAGTTCAAAACAAACAAATCTGTCTCCTAGCATGCTTGGTCATGATGAGGTGAAGCTTGAAGAGCCAGTGATAACATCTGAAACCTGCACCTACATTGTCAGTGTGGACCCTTTACATACTTCAGCTGTTGATGTGGACTCAAATATTAATTGCTCCATTCCCCATTTTAACTGCACGGGTCATCAAAATCAGGAGGAGAACAATATCAATGGTGGTCAACCAGAACAAATTAATGGTGATCATAGCACCATTGAAGCCACTTATACATCAGCATCTGAGAGTTCAGAGGAAGAGCAATTTCATTTCAGTGATCTTGATGATTTCAAATCAAATGAGCTTCAATGTGAGTCAAAATATGAAGATGGTGTCAATAAAGACACACATCCATCAGTGTATCTTGAAGGCAATACAGAAACAAATGAGCCTTTCAAAACAATAGATGAATCTTGTTTATTTCCAGAGCAGTTGATTGAAGAGAATCAGAGTCCAGCTTCAGATAACTTTAAAGGGAGTTCAAATGACATGTCAAGCCCCATCAGTATTCCTAAAGTTAATATTGTCAATGCTGAAATTGCACGGATGGCAGAATCATTACCAGTGTGGTCTCACATTGAGCAGCTGGATTCAGATGAAGTTTGTCGTCCTTTAAGTCATTCCCTCGACTTGAAGTCCAAGTCCATGGAGTGGACTTTTCATATTAGCGAAAATTCACACATTATGGATTTAGATGCAGCAATTGAAAGCCAAACACCACATAAGCATTTTAATATAGAGGAATCGATTAAGTTGGAAGATCTAGAAAAGTTTGGTACCAATCCCGCAGCTGGTAAGAAAATTTTTTACTCACTAGTTTTTTCCATTCGGACTTTGCTGTCAATTTTGAATTGATTGGAGAATTATCTAATTGAAGGTATTTTTGTTCAAAACAAATTTCATATTGCTACTTCAGGGATAACTCTATGAAAGTAAATAGGAAGTTGTGGAGACAAAAATTTGCATTTTCTTGGGTTTCACAGTAACATCTTGCTTTGTCTGCATTGAAGCACTATTCACTTTCAACTAACAATTTCAAAGTTCTACTGAATTATGGGCTCATCCCTCACTGTTAAAATTTTAAGAAGCAAGTAGTTTTCTTTTGCCAATGAGAATGTGGCTCAGTGACATCTTCTCTTGTCTAAAAGACTTGAGGGTTAGGAGTCTCGGGTTCGATATCCAGTGTGTGCAGGAGTTTAGAGGGATAGGGGCGGGTGGGGTGGAATCGACTATATCCAAAGAAAACAAAGGTAGTTTTCTTTTGTTCTGTTTTCCACTTTTTTTGGGAGTGTAACTTCTCCTAATGCAGTAACTTCTTGAGTCCTGTGCATTATGTTTCTACTTAAACACTCGCTATCTGGGGGAAGGGAGCTGCATTTAATTTTTAGGCATTTGATGCTCGGACACTGGAAATAGATAAATTAAATTCCATAGGACCTGCAATTTTGTCAGATGACTGTTTCTTTGTTAGTACTGACATTTTACTTAACCTGGGCATCTCATTTGTTCCTTTTGTAAAAATTATTTGAATCAAATAGCGTGATATCTATTGAACAAGTTGAGAAATATCTTTGTAGTGGATCCAACAAAAGCCGCTGTTGCCTCTGGTGGAAGCTGGAAACTGTGGCCTTTCTCTTTCAGAAGATCAAGATCTGAGAATTACGTAGAGCCAGCCCCAGACGATATCATTCCTTCTGATGCTGAGATCGTTTCAGATAATGACATTTGCACTGATGGAGACAAAAATATGCTCAAAGCTAAGGTCACAGAAAATAAAATCAGGTCAAAAACTCCTACATCTGAAGAGTTGGCATCCTTGAATCTGATGGAAGGAAAAAATGTTGTGACCTTCACATTTTCCACCAGTGTGCTTGGCAAGCAGCAGGTTGCTTTTCCCTGCATTTGGTACTTGACATTACATTGTTTAGCTGATTAACTTCTTGTCTTTTTGTCTTAGAAGAAGCCTTTCATTACCCTAAATGTGATTACCTAATACATTTTGCTTAGCAGGTTGATGCCAGAATCTTTTTGTGGAAATGGAACACGCGCATTGTTATATCTGATGTTGATGGGACGATTACAAGGTCAGTTCTTAAACTTTTTTGGTACTTGCATTACTTAGCATTAATTCTCAATCTTCTGCATTTTGAATTTGATTTCCAAGTCAAGTTTCATTTTCTTTTATTTTCTTTTGAAAAAATTATTTAGACAGCTTTTATGGGATGGCTAAACCTTATAAATGCTTCAAACAAAATAAGATTTATCTATATTGTGAATAATTAGCAATTTTTAAGTCTGAAATAATTACGATAGCTACATTTCCAGTAAGTGCACTTGTAAAATTAGTTGCAAGGCATTTGGGATGTGACCTTGTCAGCTGTACCAAAATTTAACGAATTAATGGAAGGAGATGATGTAGTTTCCAACCAGAGAGCTAGAATATTTCTCTTGATAGAGTTCTTTTGGTTCTTTCCGATGCTTGAAAATAAAGATTGGGAAAACAAATTAGAAAATTCATAAAGCAGGTAGTGAAAGGGGGACTATCTAGAACCCTTTTCTTTGTTATGCGAAGTGTCAGCATATAAAAAGATAAAGTTGTAGTGACTCTAAAATTATCATTTGCATAAGTTAGATGACATCACGTTCAAATTTGAGCATATGTTAACTAGGATGGTGTCTGAGCTGCAAATTATGTTTTCATTTCGTCGTTAATGTTCCTGCATAAGCTTTGTGGGCCATCATGAATGTGGATTAATTATTCGTAAAATTGCCAATTTTTTCCACTCTGAAATTCCCTTTTTCTTTTTTTTTTTAAATTTGTTAGCTGGTAATTTCTTTCATGAAATGATTTTCCTTTTTTGCATAATGTCTTTCACATGTGAAATTCTTTTTTGTTTTGATAAGTTGCTTTGCAGTTGTTAGAGTTAACTTGCATTTCATTGATACTTCCTGTAATTTGAAACTTGTGTTTTTCTTGGCTACCACTTTTAACCTCAGATTCGGTATTCTCAGGGTCATATCTGATTGGTTTCTTTTTGATTTATTTTGTTATTACAGATCTGATGTTTTAGGTCAGTTCATGCCTTTAGTTGGGGTAGATTGGTCACAAACAGGCGTTACGCACTTATTTTCAGCAATTAAGGTTGGTAATACCTCATTTCCCTGGAAGATGTGTTACTATGTTATTATAATGTCAAACAACGAAGCATTTTATGGACCATCTCATAAATTTTGTTCCTTTCATGTGGAAAATTCTGGTTGGAGACCTCCATGCATTCTGTACTGGAGATTTCACTTTTATTCTTCATATTCACTTGTTTGTATGGAATCGGTATCTTCTGCAATGTGCGATTTCTGTCTTTAGGCTGCCTACAATTAAACAATTTATATCTATTAGTAGCCTTTTTCCTCTTCCCTCCTTGTGAAACCAAAACGCACCTATATTGCATAAAAGATGGAAAAGTAACAGAATTATCAGATCTTGAATGGACTTACCTGAAGAACATGTCAATTGCTTCAGGAAAATGGGTATCAATTGCTTTTTCTAAGTGCACGATCAATCTCTCAAGCCTATATTACCAGACAATTCCTTGTCAATCTTAAGCAGGTATTTTAAAATTTGTATCTTAATGCAGAACTATGATCAAGGAAATGTTGGTATTTCCTTGATTCCTTTTTGTTGTTTTTGTGCATATGAATCTGTAATTTTTCATTTGCAGGATGGTAAAGCTTTACCTGAAGGTCCTGTGGTTATATCACCGGATGGGCTTTTTCCTTCACTATATCGTGAAGGTAATAGGTGAAAAATATGCTTGAGCTTTTCAATGTATGGTTTTTTTATACGCTATGCATGCATTTCAGTTAGCAGTTCAATTTTAAATTTTTTCGCTAATTCTGATTTTATAACCTAACTTATACCTTGATGGCATTTCCTTTTGTTAATTAGAATGTAATGACTAAACATTCCCTTTTTTTTTACAGTCATCCGAAGGGCACCTCATGAATTCAAGATTGCATGCTTGGAGGTTAGTTCTCCGAAATTCATTCTGTCATTGTGCTGTACCTTTCTAACTTGTTGTCTATAATATGATGAGAGTACTTTTATGAATCAAATTTGTGCTTCTATAGACTACGGTTAGATGTTCATGCAATGTATGCTACTTAATGGTAAAATGCTTTCTGTTCGTTCAAAAATGAAGATTACTTATTTTGTTAATCGACACTTACTGAAAGGATGAAGCATTGCCTTTTAGGTGATATAAAGGTTTAACACCTCAATTCAGGTTTCATTTGTACATCGAAACTCTAACCATGGCTTAGCTTTTCTTTTGAATTTCAGGATATCAAAGTGTTGTTTCCTCCTGATTGCAACCCCTTTTATGCTGGTTTTGGAAATAGGGACACTGATGAAGTTAGCTATCTCAAGGTTGGAATACCAAAGGGGAAGATCTTTATCATTAATCCGAAGGTGAAATAAAATGATTATTATTCTTTTTTGGCAGCAAAGTTTGGCGAAGTTGTGTGTTAAAAGTTTTGTTCTGATGGATTATGATTTTAGGGGGAAGTTGCTGTGCATCGGCGCGTCGACACAAAGTCATACACTTCCCTTCATGCTCTTGTGCATAACATGTTCCCACCTAGTCAGTCATCCGACCAGCAGGTTAGTCAATATGGGTTTGTTTGCCTTTTCATTTGTAATAATAATACTGGAGCCTCGCTTCACCGCCATGCCCAAGATGGCAGGCATTGAGCCTTCCACTTCCCATTCTTCTGCATCTAAGGATTTTTCTTGTAATAATTGGACCATTCTCTTGCTTCAAATATGAGAGTAGCTTCTAAACTGAGACAATTTAGCTTCAGTTACCTTCTATTCTATTTATGTATCTTAATCACTTCTTTTCCTTCATTTAATGGAGAGCAGGAGGATTTTAATTCCTGGAATTTCTGGAGACTGCCACCTCCTTTTATTGATTCTTTAAAGTAGCAAAACTGGAAATTTATCGAACCGATGAACTCAGAGATTTATGGATTCTGGCCGTGCTACAGCAGCTGTACTCTGGTTTTTCCTGATTTCAGGTTTGAGCAATCTTATAGCAATACACAGTAGAACTTTAGCATGTCTGTGTAGTTTATTGGTTGTATGCGTTCTATAAGAGAAACTCAGGCGGACACTATCTGTCCAGTTGTATGCTTTTAACTTAAGGTTCTTGATGATAAACGGGTGTTTCTTATGATCAAACAGAGATATGCTCGTCTTGGATAACATCTTTGAGCTTGGTTATGTTTTGTTGGCAGTTACTGGTTGCTGGCGACGTAGAGGTATAAATGATGGGAAGGGGTTCGTTCCATTCTCTTTTTATTCTTTGAGGAGGTGCTAGCAGATTCACACGTTTCCCGATGGGGAAACTCGCGTAGAGCTACACGAGAAGATGAAATCCATTGTACCTAGATATCCTTCAAGAACAGTTACTTGCATGTATAGTTCTGTACAGCTTGGTTATATAATCCCACGAATGTGAGTTAGATATGCATGTAAGTGGGGATTAGGCATGCATAGAGACAAACCTTGTAGTGCAAACTGCGTCGTTTCGAATGCAGCAGTATCATGCGTTAATGCATCATTAATGCAGAGCAGAACCTAGTTTTGACACTTTTATGATTTATTTCTTCTGATTTCTCAGTCTTGGGTTTTGTTTTGTTTTGTTTTAACCGAGAAAATTTTGGACTAATTAGATTCATACAAAGAAAATTAGTGGGGAGTTAAGAAAAATGTACAATTATGACACCAAGATACCTTTGAGCGAATTCCACAAGATTATGGTACTCGCCCTCCTCCACAACCCCATCGCCGTTGACGTCCGCCGATCGAATTCCTCGCTTGGCTTTCCACCACGCGAATCTCCCTCCATGGATGCGCACGGCATTTGCTAGTTCTTCCTTGGTTAGCCTGCCATCTTTGTTCGTGTCGAACCTTTTCACCCAACTTTTGAACTCCTCTATGGTCATTCTACGCTTGCCATCTATACCAATTCCAAGACTCTTGAGTGCCATTTCGTGAGAGCCAAGGTTTTTCGGGTGGGGTGGACGGGCCAGGAGAGCTGGCTGAGCAGAGATTTCCCATTGCGAGTGTTGAACTTTATACCACCTTGTTTATCTTTGGCCAATAATATTTTGTCATATTCTCATCACTTTTCTTCTTATTCTCAGGTGTAATCTACCGTTACTTTGGCAAGGGCCTCCAAATGATATTCGTAGGATGCCATAATCATGTAAACAAAAGTCATATAAAGGTCTTAAAGGAGAACTTAGAAAAATGATGCAAAAGTTTCCTGATGGCACCCATTATTGAATATGACAAAGCAAAACGATAATAATAGTTGCCAACAACACTTCCTATTTCCCCCTTTAGAATCGAATCATGCAACCCGAAATTTGAATTTTTATTATTCCGAAAGAAACATGATCAACACAAAACCATTAATACTGATGCATAATTAAGTATAAGGATCGTACGTATCAAGTATTAAGAAGTCGTATATGAACAAAGATATGCCCAACACTTGGAATAAATCTGTACATATGTTCTTTGAGATTAACGCGTAAAGAAAAGAGCAGAGACATAAGGCGGAGTTTCTCTGGCAAAAGTTGCACCTAACTAAAAAAGAATATGACCTAACATTAGTTCCTCAAAAATTTCATTGAGATTCTAGCGTACACGAAAATGCAGGGGCGGTTATATGGTGGACTTAGTCTAGCAAAGGGGATCCTAAAAATAGATTTAAAAAGAATATATGCTACTTGATCTTCATTATTTCAAAATTGACCATTGCTTGCATATGACACGGCCGTTTAATAAAATTTCAGATTAATTGTATACATCTTGATTGATATTTACAATATAGTGGAATAGGTTAATTATTGTTATTGATAATAAATATATTTTAATTTCAGAAAAAAAAGATTGCTGAAAGGAACCTCTCAATAGATATGATAATTATTGTTATCAAGATTATGAATTGATATGATAATTTATCCATCTCAAAGTATGAGCCACTCTCAATAGATGCGTGTTTCATAAATCTCTTCTGCAAGACCAAACCCAACACACCCAACACACCCAACACCATGAGTTAAGGAGACAAAAAGGAGACAAAAAGTGAATGGTTCTAAGTTTATTCTAATTTTGATTCTGGAGGAGAGAAATGAATTGTTCATATTATTGATGATAGTTATTTATTAAAAACGGATTATTATTGTTATTGTACGCATGTTTATTCATTAATTTAAAAATAAAACCTCCCAATCCTATAGTTTATAAAACGTACAGAAGTACAAACTTGAGCTATAAGACTAGCTTGTATTTCTCTTTATCTTGGTATTGTGGTTTTCATAGTTTTATTTCTTTTGATGGAAAGTTGAAGGATGCTTCCGTATATCGAAATCGAGTGAAAGATTAACCAAGAGATATTATTGACTAATAAGACTGATTCATCCTTAACCAAAGATTAAAAATTTGAATCTTGATATGTGTATGTATAAAAAACAAGATAAAGATTAAGAGATAATTTTATTCATACGTAGTGTACATAGAAGTTTTTAGGAAGAAACTAAATGAGCTAAATCAATTACATTGAATACTAATGAATATTGCGTATAATTAAGAGATACACCGAATCATATCTACATAAATATCAATATATTTATTTTCTTTAACACTCTTCCTCAAGTTGGAGTGTGTAGATCCTGCACACCTATCTTGGATAACAAATAATCAAATTGATTCCATACGAGTGCCTTTGTGAATATATCTGCCACTTGCTCACGTGTTGGAATGTAGTTGGTTTCTGTGTCGTCCTTCTGAATTTTCTCATTGATGAAGTGACAATCCACTTCAATGTGTTTAGTTCGTTAATGAAAAACGGGATTAGCCACTATCTATAATGCAAACTTACTATCACTGTATAAAAGGCCGATACCTGTATCGATATGAAAGAAGCGAAGAAGTTCTTTTAATCATATTAATTCGCTGACTGTGCTTGCCATTGCTCTGTATTCAAATTCAACTAATGATCTAGAGACCATGGCTTGTTTCTTGGACTTCCAAGAGATTGGTGCTCCTCCTAGTGTTACAAAGAATCCCGTAATAGATCTTCCAGTTGTAGGACAACATGCCCAATCAACATCACAATGCCCGATTAACCTCAAATCAATATTATTTTTTGTTAAAAACATCCCAAACCAACATTTGGTCTTCAAATACCTAACAACTCTCATTGTCGCTTTCCAGTGCTTATTCCTTGGGGTTTACATGAATTGACTTAATATGTGGACAACATATATTATCTCAGGTCTTGTAATTGTTAGATATAACAGTCTACCAATCAATCATTTGTATCTCCCATGATCCTTCATATACTCACATGAATCAATAGTTAATTGATGTTGTTATTCCATTGGGAATGAGCAAGGTTTCGCTTCAGACATCTTACACTCAGTTATGATGTCAAGAGTGTATTATCTTTATGACAAGAATATTCCCTCTGTTGATCTAGCCACTTCGACGCCAAGAAAATATTTTAAGTTTCCAAGGTCTTTAATCTGAAACTGTTGGCTAAGATATTCCTTGACTTTGTCACATTCATGCACATCATTCCCTGTCAATACTATATCATCAACATAAATGAGTAATATTGTGATAAATTGACTGTTTAGCTTGATCCTGAATAAAGCAATAATTTGCAAGATTGGTTTGTAAACTAGTTATATCCTACTTGACGTAGAACATGCAATGATTTTTGGAGCTTACAATACTGACTTGGTTTCAGAATTTTAATGCCTGAAGGTGGTACCATGTAGATTTCTTCTTCGAGATCACCATGCAAAAAAGCATTATTCACATCTAACTGGAAGAGTAGCCAATCTTTTTGAGCAACGAGTACCAAAACACAACGAATGATCGTGAGTTTGGTCATAAGTGCAAATGTGTCGGTAAAATCTTTCCCCCTACACCTGTGAATAGCATTTAGCTAAAAGACGAGCCTTGTATCGCTCAATAGATCCATCAGTTTTATATTTGATTTTATAGACCCATCGTGATTGAACTGGTTTTTTCTGAGAAGGTAGAAAAGCATAAGTCCATATTACATTATCCTCTAAGGCCTGTATTTAAGAATTTATGGCCTCCTATCATTTAGGGTATTGCGTAGCTTGAGAGTAATTAGTCGGCTCTTGACCATCAATAATGGCACTCAAGTATGCTCTGTGTGAGGGAGAGAAATTGTCATACAAAACCGCATGATGTAATTTTTCTGATGTGCTGGAAGAATTGTCAAGATTTGTGTCTATAACTATGAAAATAAAATCTTGAAGATAAGCAAGAGGATTATGTGTGCTTTGCGGACGAGTAGGAGGATTATCTGAACTTGATGGCAATGATGAATTTGTAGGATTCGAAGAAGATGCTGGATTATCACATGGGTGCATATGGATAGAGTGATCCATTAAAGAAAGATCACTATTGCTCGAAGATGTAGCTAGAGAATCTCTTGAATTTGTTGAAGATAAATACAAAGAATAATCCATATTTGCACTATTATTATGTCACGCCCTAGGACTTAAAAATTTTGGCGTAACAATTGACATAAGCCCACTATATACACAGCTATCACCTCCAGCAATGCATATAGTAAACCTACAAGGTTAGAAAGAAGCAATAAATATCAGAGAAGAAATAATAAGAATAAACAAAATAGAACAACAGATTTAATTATAGGAAATGGTGTGGTCTAGGAAACACCAGATTATGATTTGAATTCAAACGCCCAGGATATCACAATAAAGACGTGGATTCTCCTTTTTACTTAATATGTTCTCAATTTACACGAGTCAATTTTGACATAATCGACCTAGGAGAATACAATATCATGTACATAAAATACTGAAATCCGTAATAGGGATTCTAACCTAACATTATGCTATTTCCTGATGAGCTGACTTTCTGTCTGTGAAGAAGTGCTTGGTCATATCTATCTTTCTATTCTTGATCAAACATGGATCTAGTGATCTGGCAGAAGTTTGCCATGTGAGCAATGGACGGAAAACTAAGCATAATAATTTACACACATTTATGCAACATAATGATTGAACAGGTTGGCACACATTAAATGTATCGTCGAGTCAATAAACATAGTCACAGTCAATATATACAGTACTATCGAAACACTTCAGGCTGACAATAATTCTCAGTATATATAGATCCCGGGAATATGACCGAGATTCATTAGTGGCACTTTATGTGACTTCCTTACCCTTTTTCTCTTATTATCTCTTATGATGATTTGGTGTGTCTTGATGGGACGTGCATAACACTTGGCCTAGAACACTGACAATGCTGGGGTGATAGGTGATGGTAGCTCTACCTATATGGTCCCCATTTTAGAAATTCCTATCATACATTCAATTAGCATAATTATATAAACCCTGTCCCTCCTTATTACTCCTTGACAAGTCCATGTCTCACTACTATACTCAGAGAGCTCTCAGGAGTCGCATAGCTCACCCCATACTACTGCAATGCGTGATTCACCTCACAATTTCGGGTGCGACTCGATGCATCATTTACACTTCAATAATGCATAACACACTTCTAAACCAATCACATTAATCCAAAGCATGTAATATATCATTTCATTTAATGATTCGCATGCATTTAAACACACCCAAGATTTCATGCTATTATTTCATTATAATTTCATTTATTAACACACTTATATGATCATGCCAGTGATTCAAGAAATTAATTAAAAGAATCCATCTACTCACGGATTTTTCGATGTTTGAAGTGCTTTCACTTGTCTTTTAAATTGATTTCTAGAGATCCTGCATCAGTAGGTATCCACCTACATATAACAATATCCGATTCTTCAATACACAGCACTAGAGGGTTATAAATACAAAAAATTACACTTCCGAACCCTCTACCTGACGAATTATGGTCCTAGACCAAATTCGAGATCAAACTGAGAATTTTTCTTACTTTTCCCATTTTATCCGAATCTTGAATCATTTTTCTCACCAACCAAATCAACTCTAAATCCTATAAATTTGATACCATTAGACTCCAAATTCAATCTAGTATTTTTCATTAATTTTCCCAATTTTTCTCATTTTCTGCTATTTTCCCTATTTTTATACTATTTTTGACTTTTTTTTCATTTTTTCTAGAATTTTATTAAATCCAACCAATGATAGACCTCCATGAGGGACCACCAGACGAAGCCACACCTCACTCCAAGCCTGCAAGATCGTGGCATGTGTCTCCTCCTGCATGTGCCACATCTCATTCGAGCTTGCTTCCATTTGCATGACACGTCGCCTGCCCATGTAGGCGACCTGTTGTGTGAGGACCCGAACCCGGTAATTGGGCTCCTCACGGCCGTGCAGTCCCAATTGGCCCAACTCGTGGCCCAATTAAAACCACACAAGGCTTATCCTCAAATCAAATTCGTAAAATATATAAAATTGCATATAAATTTGGACCTTTTAATTTTCTTTAAAAAGGAGCATGTATTTAACCGAAAACCTCGACACAACAAAATCAACCACAGAGTGCAATTACAAACAACGGAAGTCTTAATTTCACACACAACAGGCCACACGGCCCCAAACATATTTTATCAAAATAAGTCCAATAACATGCATCAACCCAAACCCACTAAGGGATTACAATCTCAATGAGCAAGTATGCAAACAAGATAAATAAGAATATACAAATCCAAAATAATAAAGATAGTGTCGAGTTTTCAAACGTGTCATATGCAGTAGTCCAGCCTTAAGACAAACCAAAAATCTCGACCTAAAAAATAAGTCAGCTACACTGGCTCTCAACCTAGTCCTGAAAAATAGCAACAAGAGGGGGGGTGAGATCTCAAGGACCTCAGTGAAAGTCACAGCATCATAAACAATTCCGGTGGAATAGAGGCATACACGAAACCAGTATAAACACTTTGTAATGAAAATCACAGTAAGTCCATGCTACTAATCATGTAAACAATCTCACATTGAATATAATCAAATGGATATGTATGAGTTTGATCATAACACCATGTATCACAAGCCCATGCCCAATAAGTATAAAAAAATTCCAAAATCACATTCTCATGGGCTACTACGCCCAAAAACTATCGGGGTGGACCTCAAAAATTGCTTCTCTGATAATCCCGGCCAAAGGGAAATCGGAAGCCCACTGGTGGCTAATTAATTGCACATTTCGAAAACATTAATAAGTCCCCTACCACCAGTGTTGTCTTCGGGAAAAGTGAAGAAATCCGCTATCACACGATTCCCAACGCACACACAACTCGAAAAGCCCGAAGGCACATGTAGCCTATCACATCCCATACTCCCACAAGGCATACATAACTCATCCGTACTCCTAGGCAAGGGATTATCCTTCTATCTAAGGATACTCGTCCACTTACCTTCGCATTGGCCAAGCATAGTCCGTCAATTCCAAGTCATACCTAGCAAATATAGGTATACATATTCTTTGCAAACATGCAGATCAATTCTCAAATCATGTTATAATATAGATAAAATGTAGTGCAATCAAAATCAAATGAAAGACTTTCTAGAAGTCCCAACAACTCAAAAATTCGATGCATACGAATATTCTCAAACACATGTTATATCACAAACATGCGTATAGGTTCAAATAAATGTTTTATGCATCAGAAATGTGTCTCACACACAATGAACCTAGCATGCCACGTTATAAATCAATGTACGTATTGCCTCCATTCAAAAACAAACATTTACCAATTTTAATTAATAAAGCAAAATATTTCCGTGCATGTAAATGAAATATAGTCTCCCACCTCTTGACGCGCAGACGACTCGACGACTAAGCCTTTGCCCTTATCGATCGTTGAAATACCACCTAAACAATCATGCACACAAAATCGTACTAAGAACAAAACCGAAAATAATAAACTCGAAAAATGACCAGAATTAAAAGCAACCTACGAGACTCCTCAAACACTCACTCTAAATCCCAAATTACTCAATTCGACCTCTAAAAACTTAAACCACTCAATTCCTTAAGAAAATAACAAATCCCTTCAAATACGCAATCGATCCTAAGTTCAATTTCCAATTCCAAGCTCCACCTACATCAAAATTGGTTTCCTAATTCAACCAACCTACTCTACAACACATAAACAACCTAACTCAAGCAATGACATCAACCAATTTCATCCAATTTTACAAAATCACTCAAATCCCGAAATTACCAAAATGCCATTGACACCCAAAATGATCAATCATGGATCAAATGATGTTTTCAAGCAATCTAAAGTATTAGAATATGTTAATGAACATCTAATCTTGCTAAATGAACCATAAATCGAAGAAGAAATTGAAAAAATTAAGTAAAAACTCATAAAATCCGAAAATACAAAAAAATACCTAAATAAATATAAAACCACTACAACCAAAAACCATACCTGAGAAAATACAAGGAGGAGGGTTAGGTTTAGGTTTTGGAACAAGACCCACTCCTTAATTTGATGTAGAAATGAAATAGGGAGGAATTTTGTGTTTGAGAATTTTGTGGGTTTTGGGAAGAAGTCTCGGCAAATGGGGAAGAAATGAGGGGAATGGGGAAAGAGGGAATGTAGGGGAAGTAGTCAGCTCACGTGAGTGAGCTGGTAAGGTAGACCTTTTTTTTTTTAAAAAAAAATTCACATAATCTGCATTATTAATAAAATAACCCAATTATGTTCCAAGTAGGCTAAAATAAAATTTAAAAACTCAAAATATGGAAATTCGGCTTTTAAAACGTAATTGGGCTCGGGAAACCGAAATCGGGCCCATGAACGGTAAGTCGGCCCAAAGGCCTACGACCACTCAAAACGGGCCTCCAAAAATTTTTATGCGGGTCAAAAGAATGAAATGGAGTATATCCTCTGGATTCAAACCTCGAATAACGCATCAATCGACTAATTAATCTAATGCACGTTAAAACTCCGAAACGACACACCGTGCAAATTATCGACACACCACCAACGACACGATGTTCTAGACATCCTAAACTTGACACTTAGGCTCTATGACTATGTCCATGTCACTCGGTCAAAAGGTCAGCTATGACGGTCAAAGGGTTAACTCACTCAAACCGACCAATCCGAAAGAATTTGACTAAGTCTGAATGCTGACTAGACTATAAAAAAGACGGGATCTCACATCCTCCCCTCTTTAAGTGAATTTCGTCCCTGAAATTAACTTACCGGAATCCTCAAACAAATGTGGATACTGCTGTCTAATCAACTGCTCTGGTTCGCAAGTCCGCTCCTCCATACGGTCACTACGCCACAAAATATAAACCATAGGCACACTGCGGCTGCGTAACTGTCTCACCGCTCTATCCACTATGGCCACTGGCTGCGTCGAATAAGATAAATCATTGACAATCTCGATCGGTGGTGTCTCCAAGATATGAGATGGGTCCGGAACGTACTTCATCAACATGGACACATGGAAGACATTATGGATCCTCTCTAACTCTTGTGGTAACTCCAATCTGTATGCCACTGGACCAACTCTGTCAACAATACGGTAGCAACCAATATACCTCAGGGCTAGCTTGCCCCGTTGCTAAAATCTGATCACTCCCTTCCAAGGCGCTACTTTCAAGAATACCCTATCATCCACTGCAAACTCCAAGTCTCGTCTACGGTGATCTGCATAACTCTTTTGTCTGCTCTGAGCTATTCTCAACCGCTCTCTAATCCGAGCAACCTGCTGAGTAGCCTGGTCCACTAACTCTGGACTGTCAAGTCGCCTCTCACCAACCTCATCCCAACACAATGAAGTATAACACCTGCGCCTATACAGTGCCTTATACGGTGCCATACCAATACTCCTCTGAAAGCTGTTGTTGTAGGCAAACTCCATTAAGGGTAAGCATCGATCCCAAGTGGTTTGCCTGTCCAACACACAAGCTCTAAGCATATCCTCTAGGATCTGTATAGTCCGCTCCGACTGACCATCTGTTTGTGAATGGAAGGCTGTACTGAACCTCAGCTCTGTACCCAATGCACTGTGAAACTTCTCCCAAAATCGAGAAGTAAACCTCGGATCCCGATCCGACACTATAGTCACTGGCACACCATGCAATCTGACAATCTCATCCATGTACCTCGACACTAGCCTCTCTGGTGTGTCTGTCACTCTGATGGGGAGGGAATGCGCAGACTTAGTGAGTCTGTCCACTATCACCCATATGGCATCGTATCCCCGTTGCACACGTGGCAAACCTACCACAAAGTCCATGGTGACATGCTCCCACTTCCACTCTGGAATGGGAAGCGGCTGTAACATGCCTGCTGGTCTCTGATGCTCGGCCTTCATCTGCTGACAAACCAAGCATCGAGCAACAAATTCTGCTATGTGCCTCTTCATGCCTGACCACCAATAAGACTGTCTCAAATCTCTATACATCTTGGTGTTACCCTGATGTACAGAGAATGCTGAACTGTGAGCCTCTGTCAGAATCCTCTGTCTCAACTCCTCGTCATGTGGTACACACATACGACCTCGAAAAGTCAGAATACCGTCATCTCTAACTCTGTACTCACTGACGGAGCTCTCTGCACTATCACTGATGTCCAAACTCTGTCTCACTCTGACCAAATCTGGATCCTCAAGCTGACCGGCTCGAATCTCATCAATCAATGTCGGTCTCACCACCATTTGTGCAACTAGTGCTCTGGTCTCATCACTATCTAGCTGAACTCCTGACTCCCTCAAACACATCAACAAAGGCATATACTCGGCTCTCACATAGGCTAAGGAAGAAGAGGTCTTCCTATTCAAAGCATCTACAACTACGTTGGCTTTACCCGGATGGTAGTCAATGATCAAGTCATAATCCTTGATCAACTCAAGCCAACGCCTCTGTCTAAAGTTCAACTCCTTCTGGGTGAGAAGGTACTTGAGACTCTTGTGATCTGTGTAGATATGGCACGTCTCACCATACAAGTAATGACGCCAAATCTTCAAAGCGAAGACCACCGCTGCAAGCTCAAGGTCATGGGTCGGATAATTGCCCTCATGCGGTCTCAACTGTCTAGAAGCATAGGCAACTACCTTCCCATCCTGCATCAACACACATCCCAATCCAACTCTCGAGGCATCACTGAAAACAACATAGCCTCTGCCACTGAATGGTAAAGTCAACACTGGAGCTGAAACCAATCTGGTCTTCAACTCTGCCCACACTTCTCGATCCACACAAATGGAACACCCTTGCTAGTCAACCGGGTCAAAGGTGATGCTAAAACCGAGAAGCCCTCTACAAACCGTCTGTAGTAGCCTGCCAAGCCCAAAAAGCTACGCACCTCTGTCACAGTGCGGGGCGGTTCCCACGAAACAATAGCCTCTATCTTCTTGGGGGTCTACCAATGCTCCACTGGCTGACACAACATGCCCCAAGAAGCCAACCTCACTCAACCAAAACTCACACTTAGAGAACTTGGCATAAAGCTTTTGTGCTCTAAGTGTGTCTAAAACTGTCCTCAAGTGCACCTCGTGCTCCTCCTGGGTCCTCGAATACACCAATATGTCATCAATGAAGACGACGAAAAATCGATCTAAAAACTCTCGGAATACCCTATTCATAAGGTCCATGAACACTGCTGAAGCATTCGTCAACCCGAACGGCATAACAACAAACTCATAGTGTCCATACCTCGATCTGAATGTTGTCTTCGGGATGTCGGATTCCCGAACTCTCAACTGATGGTATCCCGATCTGATAGTATGATTATATGCGGTTTTACATTACGTAATAATCGGCTGGTTAGCACTTTTTATTTCCTAATATATGCGGTTATGGAGTTATTACTGGTATCTTACAAGATTTCTCTGAAAGCAGGAATTCACCGGATATTTTGGAGATTTAAAGGCAGATTTCACGAAGGAGAATCAGGAGCCGCGATTTGATAGCTGCTGCCTGGAAGATCGGAGATCTTACCGTGACCACGGACCGAGAATCTGACCTGATATCTCGGGTGATCCTAACTGATATGGCAGTAATCTGTTTCTGATCCTGCGAGATCTCGATAGATAGTATATAGAGACCCTGACCACCTGTGGTCAAGGGGGAAGAATTTTGGAGATTTCTCTTTGTTTTAGATATTATTCAAAAGTTTACTCCAGAACTGAATGGAGGGCTAAACTTATTCTTTCCTTGATTTAGTTCATTTACCGGACCAACCCTTGTGAGGTCCCGTTCAATATATTACTCAGTTTCTTTTGTTATCTCTCGTCATTCTTGAGCATACTGATGTCATGGTGAATGATCAACTCCATAACAAATTAGAAGCCAAACACTGTAATCGTGGGTGGTGAGTGAAACCAGAGTGACGGAGGGCATACTCAGATTAACTACGTTGTTAATCCGGAGGTGAGGATTTCTGGAAAGTAGGACACGAAAGGGCGAAGGACGTTCCTTCCCTCTGGAGTGCTCAGTCGTACTGAGCAACCCACTAACTGGAATCCAGCAGAAAAGACGTGAGTAC
This sequence comes from Passiflora organensis, assembly GCA_019739055.1. Lineage (NCBI taxonomy): Eukaryota > Viridiplantae > Streptophyta > Magnoliopsida > Malpighiales > Passifloraceae > Passiflora > Passiflora organensis. The sequence goes on along the minus strand of JAEPBF010000191.1, from coordinate 2,409,847 downwards.
ATCCCTAGAAGACCCGTGATCACGGGGAGGTCTCGGTGTGAATTGAATCAAGGATCATCACAAGCATCTGAATTACACCTTTATTTCTCACCTTCGAACCATCACATTTGTTACACAACCTCTATTCACCACTAAGATCTTATAACCCTTCATCCTAATCGACCGTGGGCACACCGTGACCACGGCCAATTCAAAGACTTCCAACTCTTAAAACCATCTCCCTGAGGATTCGACCTTCCTTACCACTAGCTACCTATTCAGAAGAGGAAGATTATTTTGGTGAGCTTACGACAGTTTATCAAATTGGCGCCGTTGCCGATTTGATAAACTGTCGTAAGCTCACCAAAATAATCTTCCTCTTCTGAATAGGTAGCTAGTGGTAAGGAAGGTCGAATCCTCAGGGAGATGGTTTTAAGAGTTGGAAGTCTTTGACTTGGCCGTGGTCACGGTGTGCCCACGGTCGATTAGGATGAAGGGTTATAAGATCTTAGTGGTGAATAGAGGTTGTGTAACAAATGTGATGGTTCGAAGGTGAGAAATAAAGGTGTAATTCAGATGCTTGTGATGATCCTTGATTCAATTCACACCGAGACCTCCCCGTGATCACGGGTCTTCTAGGGATGTACTCACGTCTTTTCTGCTGGATTCCAGTTAGTGGGTTGCTCAGTACGACTGAGCACTCCAGAGGGAAGGAACGTCCTTCGCCCTTTCGTGTCCTACTTTCCAGAAATCCTCACCTCCGGATTAACAACGTAGTTAATCTGAGTATGCCCTCCGTAACTCTGGTTTCACTCACCACCCACGATTACAGTGTTTGGCTTCTAATTTGTTATGGAGTTGATCATTCACCATGACATCAGTATGCTCAAGAATGACGAGAGATAACAAAAGAAACTGAGTAATATATTGAACGGGACCTCACAAGGGTTGGTCCGGTAAATGAACTAAATCAAGGAAAGAATAAGTTTAGCCCTCCATTCAGTTCTGGAGTAAACTTTTGAATAATATCTAAAACAAAGAGAAATCTCCAAAATTCTTCCCCCTTGACCACAGGTGGTCAGGGTCTCTATATACTATCTATCGAGATCTCGCAGGATCAGAAACAGATTACTGCCATATCAGTTAGGATCACCCGAGATATCAGGTCAGATTCTCGGTCCGTGGTCACGGTAAGATCTCCGATCTTCCAGGCAGCAGCTATCAAATCGCGGCTCCTGATTCTCCTTCGTGAAATCTGCCTTTAAATCTCCAAAATATCCTGTGAATTCCTGCTTTCAGAGAAATCTTGTAAGATACCAGTAATAACTCCATAACCGCATATATTAGGAAATAAAAAGTGCTAACCAGCCGATTATTACGTAACGTAAAACCGCATATAATCATACTATCACGATCTCAAGTCTATCTTCGAGAACACTGAAGCACCCTACAACTGATCAAATAAGTCATCTATCCTCGGCAACGGATACCTGTTCTTCACAGTGGCCCGGTTCAGCTGCCTGTAGTCAATGCAAAGCCGAAGGGTACCGTCCTTCTTTTTTACGAAAAGGACAGGTGCACCCCACAGAGAAACACTCGGTCGGATGAATCCTCGATCCACAAGATCCTCCAATTGAGTCTTCAGCTCCCTCAACTCAGCTGGAGCCATCCGATATGGTGGAATAGAAATCGGTGCTGTCCCTGGCAATAACTCAATCTCAAACTCAATCTCTCGAGCTGGAGGTAACCCTGTGACATCCTCGGGAAACACATCTGCGTACTCTCTGACAACTGGTACACTGCTCAACTCTGGAGGCTCAAGTGATACATCCCTGACATGTGCAAGAAAAGCTGTACAACCCTTGTGAATCAACTATCTGGCACTCATCCAAGAAATCACACAAGTCAGTAGTATCCGTCTGTCTCCCTCAAAACAATACTCTGTCCCATCTGGAAGACTAAACCATACTCTCTTCGTGAAACACTCCATACGGGCTCTGTATCTACATAAGCAGTCCATACCAACTATCACATCAAAATCACTGATACCCAATGGTATCAAATCCGCCTTAATCTGTACTGTACCCACTATCATCACACAACCCAAGAAAACACTACTGCACGTAATCTTCTCACCAAGAGGGGTCAATACAACTATGGGTGGCTCTAAGGGTGACAACACTCTATCAGCACACCTAGCCACTCTAGGACCAACAAAAGACCTATTTGCTCCAGGATCTAACAAGAATTTAGCAGAACAAGAAAATACAATTGTAATGACGTCCAGACTAACACATGCCTCAGCATCTGCTTGTGTGAACAGGCGTGTCTGTGGCCTCTGCTGCTGCTGCTGGGTCTAACCAATAGCCTGGCTGCCAGATGGTCGACCAACCTGTGATCTAGTCTGTGGCCTCGATGATCCCTGTGAACCCATATGGCTCACACCTGCCCTCGGTGCTGCTGGTAATGCTAGGAATCTCGGCTGAGAAGCTGTCACTCTAGATGCACTACCCCCTGGGCAATCTCTGGCTAAGTGCCCAAACTTGTCACATGCATAACACCTAGGTGGCTGTGGGCATGGAGGAGGATGATACTGCCTGCAGTTCCCGCATTTGGGATGTCCTACTGGCCTGCTGATGCCAGGAGCAGACTGTGTCTTCTGTGTACGGGCTACAAAAGAAGACGCACCCTGTGAATGAGTCTGTACTCCAGAGTATGGGGTGGACATCCTGCTCCTCTGTCGATGGTCAAATCCACCAATACGCCTCAAGGGACCCCGACTAGGCACAAAGTCCCTATACCTCCGAGGTAGTCCACTCTGCCCATGAATGATCTCCTCTGCTTTGACAGCATCCACAACGAGCTCCTCAAAGTCACTGCTAGTCTTCGCACCCAGAACCGTGCGAATGTCCCGGTTGAGGCCCTGCTCAAACCGACTAGCCATCACTGAACCAACCCGGTCTATCTCTGGTACAAAATGGGCCAATGCTCTCAACTTAGTCTCATACTCTGAAACTGACCTGTTGCCCTGGGAAAGCAGATAAAACTCAGACCTCTTATTATCTTGGAAGTGCTGTGGGAAGTACCTCCTATCAAACTCTCTCTCAAATTCTTCCCAAGTGGGCTGACCCCCATACCGGTCTCTGACTGTACTCCACCAGGTGGCTGCCTCTCTCTCCAACAGTCTAGTGGCTAAGGTGACTTTGTCCTCAGTAGATATCCTCAGGTCCTGGGCTGTCAAGACAATCTTTTCTTTTCATATCTTGGCCACCATAGCATCACTAGTGCCATAAAAACTCTCGCAGCCCAAGTGTCTTGCCTCCTTCAACAGCTTGGAAACTTGGACAGGTAATCTGGCACCCTGTGCCTCCGCCTGCTGAACTCTGGGCTGAGGTTGTACCTCAGGCTCTGCCATAACCTCTGGCGGTACTGGTGCGTGAGCCTGTACCTGTGGCTGCTGAGCCACTCCACCCTGTACTAGCTGCTGTAGGGTGGTCTGAATAGCTGCCAACATCTGAATCAGAATGGGGTCCTGGCCTGCTTGTGTCCCCAGTGGAACCTGTGGCTCCTGTACCTCAGCAGCTGGACCTGCTGGCCCACGAGCATCGGACCTCTCATCTACATCAAATGAATGTGTACGGCCCCCTCGGCCTCTAGTTGCTCTACGAGGTCTACCACGAGGCATCTCTACCAACTGGACATATAGTCACATAATGAGCCCTAAAAACAAATAAGACTACTATACAAAACTCTATGCTGGACTACGCATGTGCAATGTGAGTGTGATGCACCTTCAAAATATGCTATTTTAAACCATTTTTGAAAACATTGCACACATAAACAATCAGGCTCCGCTACCAACCTTGTGAGGACCCGAACCCGGTAATTGGGCTCCTCACTGCTGTGCAGTCCCAATTGGCCCAACTCGTGGCCCAATTAAAACCACACAAGGCTTACCCTCAAATCAAATTCGTAAAATATATAAAATTGCATATAAATTTGAACCTTTTAATTTTCTTTAAAAAGGAGCATGTATTTAACCGAAAACTTCAACACAACAAAATCAATCACAGAGTGCAATTACAAACAGCGGAAGTCTTAATTTCACACACAACAGGCCACACGGCCCCAAACATATTTTATCAAAATAAGTCCAATAACATGCATCAACCCAAACCCACTAAGGGATTACAATCTCAATGAGCAAGTATGCAAACAAGATAAATAAGAATATACAAATCCAAAATAATAAAGATAGTGTCGAGTTTTCAAACGTGTCATATGCAGTAGTCCAACCCTAAGACAAACCAGAAATCTCGACCTCAAAAATAAGTCAGCTACACTGGCTCTCAACCTAGTCCTGAAAAATAGCAACAAGAGGGGGGTGGGGGGGTGAGATCTCAAGGACCTCAGTGAAAGTCACAGCGTCATAAACAATTCCGGTGGAATAGAGGTATACACAAAAACCAGTATAAACACTTTGTAATGAAAATCACAGTAAGTCCATGCTACTAATCATGTAAACAATCTCACATTGAATATAATCAAATGGATATGTATGAGTTTGATCATAACACCATGTATCACAGGCCCATGCCCATAAGTATAAAAAAAATTCCAAAATCACATTCTCATGGGCTACTATGCCCAAAAACTATCGGGGTGGACCTCAAAAACTGCTTCTCTGATAACCCCGGCCAAAGGGAAATCGGAAGCCCACTGGTGGCTAATTAATTGCACATTTCGAAAATATTAATAAGTCCCCTACCACCAGTGTTGTCCTCGGGAAAAGTGGAGAAATCCGCTATCACACGATTCCCAACGCACACATAACTCGAAAAGCCCGAAGGCACTTGTAGCCTATCACATCCCATACTCCCACAAGGCATACATAACCCATCCGTACTTCTAGGCAAAGAATTATCCTTCTATCTAAGGATACTCGTCCACTTACCTTCGCATTGGCCAAACGTAGTCCGTCAATTCCAAGTCATACCTAGCAAATATAGGTATACATATTCTTTGCAAACATGCAGATCAATTCTCAAATCATGTTATAATATAGATAAAATGTAGTGCAATCAAAATCAAATGAAAGACTTCCTAGAAGTCCCAACAACTCAAAAATTCGATGCATACGAATATTCTCAAACACATTTTAATCATATCACAAACATGCGTTTAGGTTCAAATAAATGTTTTATGCATCAGAAATATGTCTCACACACAATGAACCTAGCATGCCACGTTATAAATCAATGTACGTATTGCCTCCATTCAAAAACAAACATTTACCAATTTTAATTAATAAAGCAAAATATTTCCGTGCATGTAAATGAAACATAGTCTCCCACCTCTTGACGCGCAGACGACTCGACGGCTAAGCCTTTGCCCTTATCGATCGTTGAAATACCACCTAAAATAATGCACGCAAAATCGTACTAAGAACAAAACCGAAAATAATAAACTTGAAAAATGACCAGAATTAAAAGCAACCTACGAGACTCCTCAAACTCTCACTCTAAATCCCAAATTACTCAATTCGACCTCTAAAAACTTAAACCACTCAATTCCTTAAGAAAATAACAAATCCCTTCACATACGCAATCGATCCTAAGTTCAATTTCCAATTCCAAGCTCCACCTACATCAAAATTGGTTTCCTAATTTAACCAACCTACTCTACAACACATAAACAACCTAACTCAAGCAATGACATCAACCAATTTCATCCAATTTCATCCAATTTCATCCAATTTTACAAAATCACTCAAATCCCGAAATTACCAAAATGCCATTGACACCCAAAATGATCAATCATGGATCAAATGATGTTTTCAAGCAATCTAAAGTATCAGACTATGTTAATGAACATCTAATCTTGCTAAATCAACCATAAATCGAAGAAGAAATTGAAAAAATCAAGTAAAAACTCATAAAATCCGAAAATACAAAAAAATACCTAAATAAATATAAAACCACTACAACCAAACACCATACCTGAGGAACTACAAGGAGGAGGGTTAGGTTTAGGTTTTGGAACAAGACCCACTCCTTAATTTGATGTAGAAATGAAATAGGGAGGAATTTTGTGTTTGAGAATTTTGTGGGTTTTGGGAAGAAGTCTCGGCAAATGGGGAAGAAATGAGGGGAATGGGGAAAGAGGGAATGTAGGGGAAGTAGTCAGCTCACGTGAGTGAGCTGGTAAGGTAGGCCATTTTTTTTTTTTTAAAAAAAAAATTCACATAATCTGCATTATTAATAAAATAGCCCAATTATGTTCCAAGTAGGCTAAAATAAAATTTAAAAACTCAAAATATGGAAATTCGGCTTTTAAAACGTAATTGGGCTCGGGAAGCCAAAATCAGGCCCATGAACGGTAAGTCGGCCCAAAAGCCTACGGCCACTCAAAACGGGCCTCCAAAAATTTTTATGCGGGTCAAAAAAATGAAATGGAGTATATCCTCTGGATTCAAGCCTCGAACAACGCACCAATCGACTAATTAATCTATTGCACGTTAAAACTCCGAAATGACACACCGTGCAAATTATCGACACACCACCAACGACATGACGTTCTAGACATCCTAAACTTGACACTTAGGCTCTATGACTATGTCCACATCACTCGGTCAAAAGGTCAGCTATGATGGTGAAAGGGTCAACTCACTCAAACCGACCAATCCGAAAGAATTTGACTAAATCTGAATGCTGACTAGACTATAAAAAAGACGGGGTCTCACATGTTGTCTGGTCTATCGACTAGATGATAGATCATTTGGATGTCGTTGGAGGTCATCTTCTACCTTCGGATGCCCAACTCCAATTCTGCAAACCCTAAATCCCAAACTTCCAACACTTCGATTCATGCGATATCCCTTCACCTGAACTACACTAATATGAAGATTTACTGATTCCTAACCTAACCTACTCAAATCTATCAATTTCTATCTAGTAAATCAAGAACACAAGGGGAAAGAACACCTGGTTCTTCCAGGCTGATATCTTACCTAAATTTTGCTAGATGTAGCCGGAAAATACTTCTTTTCATCGTGGAACGATCACCCGAGCCGAGAAGAAACGGAAGGGAGGTTTTTCAATACCTGTAGCAAAATCTAGATAGCAGTAAAACAATTAGTAAAATATCCAGGTGAGGAAAAATAGGAACCAAAAAATTCATAATAAGAAATATAGTCGCAAACCAAAACTAAAATAATAAAATCCTTAAAACTCTCATCAATACTAAATTTTGAATCCACATGAAATAAAAACATAAAAATGGTGAATCACACACTAACAGATTATTTCTTTATTTAAAATGGCTGGAAAGTTGACTAACAAAATATCTGCCTACCCCCAGGCCAGGGGAGAAGATGTGACCCACTAGTGGTTCTTTTATCTTTTAACAAACACTTAGCCCACACTAGTGTTGCCGAAGGCTTTTATGGTCAACTCCTGTGACCATCTAAATATATGACCCGTTGGCTGCTAATCTCAGTCTAGGTCGTCAGTGCACTGGAATATTCAATAACCATAATAGAAAGTAAAATCGATAAAAACAAGGTATAAACAAACCAAAATCACAATGTCACAAACATGCATATATTCTCAAAGACAATCACATGTCTCAACAATACGTGCAACCACATGCACCTTATCACAATATGCCTCTCAATACCAAACAGAGTAAAATCAATATACGTGTCAAATACCAATATCATTCACCATTTAACTTCTGAAAAATATAAAACTCAAACTTGCATTTTAAAATAACATAAATAAGTGTGAGATCATCCCTCAACAGTATGTAGTCACAACACAACAAATCAACCAGCATAGTAGAGATCCAAATCCACAATCCACAACAATCAACACAAGTTACAAGTCTGCATAAAATACAACCACATAATCACTAATTATTCAACCAATAAGCAAAATGAGGCAAAAATAATATTTCCTGAAAATACATTTTTAACAACACAGTATTATTTATAAACTCATATTTTATCATTTAGCACAAAAATACATTTTTTGAGAAAATATTTAAATTCTCATATCTCACAAACAACAATTCAAATCAAAAAACTGATAATACCAACATGTTTGGAGTGTCAAAAATAGTTGGATAGGTTAAAATGGAAAATTAGGGTTTTGGGTGGCGGACGGCAGCGGCAAAGTAGCGGTGCGTGGCCGGTCGGTGGCCAAACTGGCAATGAAACCAGAATTTCACCAAAGTGCCCAAAATGCAATGAAATTAAGCATTTTATACACCAATCGAAAGCTTTTAACCTCAAGAACCTTAGTATGGTAACCAATAGATGAAAACTGACCAGGTTCGGCCAAAATCTGTGATTTTCCTCACTGGAAAATCGTAAGCTTCTCTCATTCGCGTGTGGTGGCGGATCAGAGAACTTCCTGCGATCGCAAATTACTGACGAATAGAGGAACCAAACGGTGCTGGCGGTGCAACAAGAGGCGATCGGATGATGGTGCTGCAAGTCTTGGCCGGTGATGAAGAAGAGAGAGTTGGGAGGGAAAGGGAGAAGGAAGAAAAGAGAGGAAAGAGAAAAACAAAGAGAAGAAAAAAAAGAAAAAAAATGTTTTATGAACATCTGAACTCAAAATGGCATCGTTTAGGATTTTTTCAAAATGACGTCGTTTAATATTAGAAAATTTAATATTAATATTTTATTATTTTAAAATATAAATAAAAATTCAGAAAATATAATAAATCTTAGAAAAATCAAAGCAAATAGGATATAAACTCAAAAATTATGAAAATTTCACTATAAATCCAAAAAAAAAATCATATATTCCAATGAACCAAAAATTATAATTTTCTTACTAGTAAATTTTTAATTAAAAATAAAATATCATTTGAAAAAAGTAATAAATTATATCTTAAAATTATGAAAAATTAAACTATATAATATAATCCTCATATGCATGCCCAAAAATACTTAAATATTATAATATCACACATATACACATTCCATCACAAAAACAGTAAGAAAAGAAATTACAAAACTACTCCTAAACATAAAACACGAAAAACCCGGGGTTTACAGGATATGAGTCTCTATCTATAGTTAAATATCTAGAGCCACTAATTGGAAATTTATTTACATCAAGAATTTTTGACGAGACCATATTTTCAACATTAGGGAGAGAAAATAAATATTTGAAAAAAAAAATCTCTTAGAATGAATTGTCATTATCTAGCTTTGATCTTCGAATAAACCAATGTGAACATGAAGTTCAAAAAATAATTCAATTACAAACGATTGCAAATCAACTGCCAGATATATTTACCGACTTTAATAGAATAACTAGGTCTCGTATTCCAGCTATAAATTCTCCAATAAGAATTGATGTCCCTAAAGGAAAATCTAAAGTTGCTAGTGAATCTAGACCACGCCAAAATTGTGGAAGATCATTCGATTCTAAAGATAAAAATTCTCAATAAAAAAGAGGCAACTATGCAAGATGGTTAGGAAGAGGATATAACTTTGAAAAATTCAGTTGACATAATTAATAAAATTATGGAAAAAATACAAGTGAATGAAGAAATAATGATTAATTATGTCACTACAGGAAAAAAATAGAACCGAAGCACAGTACTTGTCGATAATATTTTTGCATCTAATGTAACGCCAAATATTATGGAAGAAGATAAAGATTTTGAACCTATCTCTGTAGAGGAATCTAAATGTAGAAATGATTGGCCAATGTGGAAAGACACATTTCAATCAGAATTAAACTCATTTGAAAAACGTAGGGTTTTTGGACCTATAGTCCATACACCAAAAGGTGTAGAACCGGTGGGATATAAATGGGTATTTGTGCGAAAAAAAAAAAAAAAATAAAGTTGTGAGATATAAAGCAAGACTCGTCGCACAAGGTTTTACCTAAAAACCGTGTATTGATTATGATGAGACGTATTCTCCAGTGGTGGTTGTAATTACATTATGATACTTACTTTGTTTGGCAGTGTATAAAAAACTTAAAATACGTTTAATAGATGTAGTTGCAGCCTATTTATATGGCTTGTTGGTATATATATATATATGAAAATTCCTGAAGGATTTAAATTCTACATACAGATAAACCAAATTCCTGGAAATTTTTTTCAATAAAGCTAAATAGAGCTTTATATGGATTGAAGCAATCTGGTCAGATGTAGTATAATCGTCTTAGTGAGTGCTTGCTTAAAGTAGAATTCAAGAATGATCCAATTTGTCCATATATTTTTGTAAAAATATATGGTTCTGGTTTTGTTATAATAGTTGTTTATTTTGATGATTTAAATACCATTGAAACTTATGAAGAGGTAGATACAACTGTCAACTATTTAAAGAAAGAATTTGAAATGAAAGACCTTGGAAAAACAAAATATTATTTGGGTCTTCAGATTGAGCATCTGAGTGAAGAAATATTTATTCATCAATCAAATTATGTGGATAAAGTATTTAAAAGATTTTATATGGATAAAGCTTATCCATTAAGTATACACCAATAGTTATAAGGTCACTTGATGTGAAAAAAGATATTTTTCGACCTCATGAAGAAAATAAAAAACTTTAAAATTTTGAGATTTCATACCTAAATACTATTGGTGTATTTACATATCTTGTTAATACTACTCGATCTGATATATCATTTGTAGTAAATTTACTAGCAAGATATAGTTCTTCTCCAACTCAAAGACATTGGAATGAAATTAAATATATTTTTAGATATCTTCAAGGGACAATGAATATGGATTTATTTTATTCAAATTTATCTATTTTCGAATTAGTTGGTTATACAGATGCAAGATATTTATAGATTACTTATTCACTATAGGGAGTACAGTTTCAGGTGATTAGTGAAGCAAAATTTGGTTATCATTTCTTAGAAATCTTAGCAATTCATGAAGCAAGTCGTGAATGTGTTTGACTACGATCAATATCACAATACATAAGAGAAGCATGTGGATTATCAAGTAATAAAAAACATGCAATGACACTGTATGAAGACAATACTGCTTGTATAGCTCAATTGAAGGAATGTTACATCAACGGTGACAAGACAAAATATATTTCACCAAAATTCTGACAACTTGGCAAAGGGGAAATCAGTGTCCAACAAATATGCTCAAGTGACAACTTGACTAATTTATTTACAAAAGCTCTTCCCACATCAATATCTGTGAAGCTTATACAAAAAATTGAAATGCATCGTTTGAAAGATTTTGAAAGGATGACTAAATTAGGGGAGTATGAACTACACTCTTTTTTTCTTCACCAAGTTTTTATTCCTATTAGGTTTTTCTTGGTAAGGTTTTTAATGAGACAGTATGACAATGACATACTCTCATATTGAGAATAATGTACTATTTTTATTCACCAAGATATTTCCCATGGAGTTTTTCTTAATGAAGTTTTAATGAGGCATTAAGCCATTTTTGGTATAACAAATAGGCATTCAAGGGGGAGCGTTGTAAATGAATGTATATGAAATCTATAGTTTCATTATGAAGACATAAGTTATAATGTCTATAGTAAATGCTAAAGGTACATTTGTGTACCTATATATATGTCATTGTGATGTTGTATGTACACATCAATAAAAATATCGAAATTCTCTTCGTCATTATTTGTCTTTCTAATTACCATATTTCTAACTAGATTAGAATTCATCTTGATTTATTCATTTATTATACAATAGTTTAAATATTTTCTGCATAATACTTAAATCTAAAACGCAACAGTTTTTAGTAACACGCAGACGAATTGTCATAATTGACCAACCGTAATGAAACTTTACCGAACGGAGTCCAACAGAAGAGTAGACAGGACAGATTAGGACTTTCGGAGATTATTTTTAAACAACCATAGCTTCCCATCAGTCTTCTTTCAATACAATTCCAACGCAAGAACACTCTGTCTTTCAATTTCGTTTGACCACCTTAAATTCAAAGTTTTGTCGTCGGATTACACAGAGTTCCAATCTTGAATCACAAACTACTAGAAATGGGTTTTGCGCTGGTGTTTCTTAAATTAAGCTTTTTCAAACGACAACCTTCGATCCTTCTTGCTTTGGTTATGCTTCTAAAACAGTAAGATCGCTTGGTGTACACGCTAAAAAACTTCCATCTTATTCCATATTTTTGTATGTTTTAAAATTAAGATATGATTAATTCTGTGATTAAACACCAAATTCAATTAATTCAAATTTTAAAATATTATATTCCTAAAAGAGGAAAGATTAAAAAAGAAAAACAATATTATTGTCAAATTCGATACATGTATAGGAAACCTGGTGCTGGCTATCTTTGATATCAGAAGAGAACTTAAGGCTGACACTTGCTGGACAACAACACACTGGATATCATAAATAACAGCAGTGCTGCTGCTTATTCTTGAGTTCAACAATTCAAAAGACACTGTAGACTGAAGCTAGATGGAGCATAAACAGTAAATAGATGTCATTAGATAGTAAAATCAAGGATGCTTACAGGCAATCTTTATTCAAGTATAGTAACCTTCAACTTCTGAAAATCCACTAGTCCTTGATGGTGAACCCAAATTGATGTGCATAATCGACGAGATCATCCATTTCATCCAAGTCAACATACCCGTCTCCATTAGCATCTGCATACCATATCCCTTGCTTGGCTCTATAATTTGGGAAGTATGAGCCGAGCTGTTCGAAGGCCTTTTTTATTTCTACCCTACTGAGACGCTGATCATTATCAGCATCGAATTTCATGAAATATTTCGCCAACTGCTCTCTTGTGAGGACAGGAGAACTCGTGTTCTTGTCGATGCGAAACTGGAAACCAGCGAAGAAAGACGCCATATTGAGCTTGGTGTTATCACTAATTCAATTGGCTCCTTAGTCAAGCTAGGATATCCGTTTGTGCTATGATTTGTTGGGAAAACTAGCGAGGGTTTATATAGAACGGCTTCTAACCGGAAGGATTGAACTCGAATCTTTTTACACCATGATAAACCGAAAGTGGATGAGACTCGCAATTTGAATGATTCTCCTGCAACTGATAGTATTTCTTCAAAAAATTTTATTCTTTCTATGTTACCCTAAGGACTTATTTTTTAAAACATTTACTATGAAATATACGAGGACAGTCAAAAAGCCATGGCTTGACATCTCCCCATTGTATTGCTCAAGATTCGAGACTAGGAAGAAGTCTGGTTCGAATCCAGATTGAATTAAGTCTATAAAAAAATGAGTAGAAATTTTAAACACTAATTACGGGTGAATCTGATGCGGATAAATAATTCTGATTATTTAATCATATTTTTTTAAATTATAATATTTTGAAAAAATCTCATGGTTGAATGAGAATCCCGAAGCATTATTTTCCTTTCGGTGAGCAGATAAGAATGAACCAAATGGGAATCGAATAAAACGATTCTGACAGTTATCTCCTAAGGGAATTAGTGTAGAGCATACTTGCGTCTTTCAAACTTTGTTCCAACTTTACTCGTTACATCATTTTTTTTTTGTTCCAGATGATATCCACCGTCAAACACAGAAATCGTACATCATATCTAATTTATTCCATTGTTAGAAGAGTTCATTTATTAGGTTTCTATTGGGTTTTGATAACCATGGTTTCCAACTTTCACCTTATTTTCCTTTCATGGAATAAATTCGTAGATTCTACAAAAAAAAAAGAAAAAAAAAGAAGAATAAGGTGCTTGAAATTGTTGGGAGGTGCTTCTGTGGACTCCACCATACTGAAAATTCACGTTTTTTTTTTTTTTTTTTTTTTGGGTTTGGAGATTTATTAAAGCTGATCAATGGAAATCAGTCATCTCTCTTATGGTAGAGTCGGTTTTTCCAACTTCAGTCGAGGTTGTATGTCTCTTAGGTAGCCACTCACCTCGTTCTGGTGTTGTGAACATTACGTGTATTCCTGTGTATTTCTGTTTATTTCTGTGTGAAGGTAGCCACTCGCCTAGCCATTCTTTAGGTGTATGTGATGCGTATTGTGCACCATAAAATTATCCCGTTTCTTGGAATGAAAGAAAAGATTCATCATGCTCCTACGGCTGTTACAGAATTCATGACATCAAAATTAGCTTTGTTTATTGCATACCTATACTTATGTATTTGATTCTACAGAATTAGATAACATGCTTTTTCGTCATAAACATGTTAGAAATCTATTTGTGGGCCAAGGCTATTATAAGATAAAAACTTAATTAAAATTATTATTACAATATTAATTTTAAGCTTTAAACATCTTATTTTGTATGTGTTATTATAATATATAGGTACCCAAAAGAGACCTTCTATTCTTATGATGGATTAAGATAAATAAGGTTGTTTATATAAATGGGTTATGGTCCCCAAGTCACTCTAGTCAGAATATTTGTATTCCAAAAACAAAAACAAGAATTTTCTATGTGAATTCTATGGGTTAGAAAAAATACACATACACCCCCGCTTCTAGTTATTATTGTTTTATATATTCTTATCTCCAAATATATATCTCCTGGACTATATTACTGTAAATTCAAACAAAACATTATACTATTCTACATATGAAAATAGAAATAAACACATGATTGCATTCATTATTTTTTATATTAAAGTATATTTATCATCAATGATAATAATGATTAATAATTTCCGGTTATATTGTAAATGGATCCAGTTGATATGTATTTTTAAAAATATTTTATATCTAAAATTAAAATTCTAACTCTTGATTTTTTATGAAAGATGAATGAATTTACCATTCAACCACAACTCCCAAGTTTTGCAGCTATTATCTTAATCATTAATCATTCAACCACAACTCCCAAGATAGCTTGTGATTTACAGTACAGTGTGGAAGTTTGGTGAGGATGCATATCTACAATGCTTTCACTTGTTTTTTTTAATTGCGAATATCATATTCGAAGCACCAGGGCATCTTTGGCATACACGGCATGCATATATGCAACCAGAATTTCTGTGTTTCCCACTAAAGAGATTCCAAAATCTTTTCCCAAATAAATTGATTTTTAAACCATCTAATCACAAGATAACGAAGAATAAAGTAGTCGAGATGATTCATAAACAAAAAAAAAATAGTCGAGATGAGATGATTTAGCTCTTCCTACACTCCATGATATAGTATAAGGGCAAACCATTTGAATCAGAAACCCTATAAATCAGTGATATACAAGCACGAAATAGGTACAATTCCCCAACTCTCAAATTGCCAAAAAAACCCAAAATTTCAACTCCTGTAGGGCTAGACACTCCCTTTGATAACATGCCTCTGTTTGTTCAAAAGTCTATAGACGTTGGCTTAAGCCTAACTGAGGCACAGCTCAAGGCAATCTTCAAAGAACACGACGCTGATGGTGATGGTCGGCTTTCCAAAGAAGAGATAAAGGCAATTTTCCGTCGACTTGGTGCACGCCTACCTGGATGGAGAGTTCGCCGACTGCTTCACCACGCTGATGCTGATGGTGATGGTAGCATCAGTGTGGACGAGCTCGACGAGGCAATCAAGTATGCAAGTAAATTTGGCTATGGTTATCACGGTTAATAAGGAGGGCTCTTAATTATATCCAAGAAATCATTTTATATATATATGTATGGCTTTGTGTTTTTTTTTTCTTTCTAAAAATTCCTCTGCTATATCCTTCAACAACATCTCTAAGGTTTGATATATGCTTCTTAACCTAAGAACAGTAACATATGTATCTTTGTAGTTATTGATTATCAATCAATATTGGCTAAAACAGATGTGTCCAATGTCAATATTGGCTAGAAACTGTCAGAGTGACCCACACCTCCACAATCTCCACCACCCGGACCATTTTTCGACCCTGACTTCCGTTGGACTCTGGAATCAATACCAGAGATATGAACAAATGTTGGTACATTATTATCCTCTCCAGTGATCAAGCCATATTAGTACATAGTATTTTTACTAACATTTAACCGTTCAAAAATTATGGAATCCTGTTATTTTGGTCTTGATTTCGTTTTTCATCTGAGAAGATCATGGGACCTGATTGGTGTCCTAAAATTCATTAGTTGAACTGAGCCTATCCTTTGATATACCTTATTCATTCAAAAACAATTTCATGTAGAACACCAACTATTTTCCTATAATTGACTTAAAATCAAAAGGTTTTTAAAAGTATAATTGAATTTTGGTAGAGATTATTTGACTCAATGATGTTGATTTTGTTGCTATTAGAATTATCTAGATATTATTTAGGCCAAGGGTATAACTCTAATTGGGGGTGAACATCGGGATGGTTCGAAATGAATAAAACCAATTCAGGAAAAAAAATTAATTAATGAAATCTATATACTTTTTGAATCAAAACACATCAAATGAATTTATCAAATAAAAAATATTTAAAAATTTAGGTTTAGTATTTATAGAATTAGCAAAATATATAATTAATCCAAATTGTAGTTGAGTGGTAAGATTCTTTAATCTCAAAGATTTGATTCATGATTTTAGATATAAAATATATTATAAAAAATTTATTCTTTTGTACTTTGATTTGGCATACTAAATGCCACATTACTAGTATTGAATCATATCAGCTGATTGATTCAATATTATCATATCAAACTTAATCGAACCCAATCTAACCAAAAATATAAATTTTGAGCCAAATCAAATTATTTAACATTATATTGATTTGATCGGGTTTACCAAAAATTTAATATGAATTGAAATTGTCTAATAAATTTGGGTAACCTAAATATTCAATAAAAATCAATTTTTTTTCATATTATCTCATACAAACAGAATACTAAATACCACAATAATATTGAATTATATCAACCGGTTGATTCGATATTATCATACCAAGCTTAATTTTTGTAAAATAATTAAGTATAATTAATAGAAAAAGAAATGGACAAAATGGACAAAAGTACGAGGAAGCTAAGCTGCAGCTCATAAAGAACAAACTTCTGAACTCTCTTTAGAATAACTATAAAAAAAAACTAAACTAAGGCACCAACATAACAAATCATATCTAGACATAGGAATTGACAAGCAGGAAAACAGAGAAATAGCAGAACATAGACAAATTACTTAATCGACCAGAACCAATCACAAACAGTTAGCAAATTTTGAGACGGGACATACACCTCCCTTTGGTCCGCTAACCTTGTTAAACCCAAAGAGAAAATTTTGTTAAAAAAAAAGGATCAATCTCCAAAGATGTTAAAAGATTCTCAAATAAAGTCTACACATCTTTGGTAGAAAATCTATTTGTTCAATTTTCAGCTTCTCGTCGCTCTTTGATATGAAGATGGAAGGTGCCCCTAAAATCTCAATTCATGATGTGGCTTGCTTGCTTAAACAAATTATGTTCGAAATTGCTCCTTACTAGAATTGATATACTCGCACCTGCTGATTTCTTCTGTCCAAGATATCTTTATTGTATTGAGGATTCAATCACATAATTATCAATTGTATGGATTACTGAAAAGTTCGGAGTCTGGCTTTGAAGTGGGTGGGATGCTCTTGGTGTGCCCCTTCCTCTACCATAGACCTATTATGAGGATTTGCTCCGGATAAATGGGAGCCTCACCGCCGCGTAGTCCCAATCGACCCAATACATGAATCAATCGAAACCACACAAGACTCGTGTTAACTTTACAAAACCAAATTCTGAAAATAACTATAAATTTAAACTTTTCTTTTTAAAAGAGTATAGCATGTCACAAATCATACCCGACATAAATAAACATCGGAGTATTCACACACAATTAGTGGAAGACTTAAATAACACATAACAGGCCACAAAGCCCCAAACATGCTACACACAAGTCCTATAAGGATCCATATGAAAAGTGCCCAAGGCATACATCTCATATCATAACGTAAAATACGAGTCTAACATGCTAACAAGAGTCAAATCGGAAATAATCCCACAATGAGTCTATATAAACAACCAAATCCCAATACAAGCATGTACACCGTCAAAGTATGCAAATATAAAAAACATAAGCATGCCTAGTTTTTAAGACATGCAAGTGTAGTAGTCCATCCCTAAGACTAACACCGAGAAAGACTCGACCTCAAATAAAAATGACTACTCGAACGGACTAGTCCTGAAAAGATCAACAAGAGGGGGTGAGATCAAAAGACCTCAGAGGGAGTTACCGCGTCATAAGCACATCTGGTGGAATAGAGACATACAGAAAATCACTTATAAAAATAGTTATTTAAAATATATTTATTATCCACACATACTAATCATACACTCAAGTGTTTCACATGTGAGGGACTGCTGCACTACACTAGACAAACATGCCCAGAATTTATTTTTATTTCACGTGCAATAGTCCCCCATCCATAGACCTAGCATATGCACTTCTAGTCATCAGACATGTATATACGGAGCCTATAAGGCTGAAAAGAAATTCGATAGTGAAAAAGAACAAAATAAAGTGCAACGGTATTTTAATGTACAATAGTGCTATCCGGGTAGCACTTGCCCATTTTATTGATATATTACATTCACGAAAACACATACATTTTTACGAAAAATCCAAACCCGACACCCAAACCTTATGCACAGGAAAATATTATACAAGACTCACGAAGAGAACAAGCATTGACTACACATATCATTACCATTAGATATCTTAAACAACTAACCGCATGACCATATGGGATTTGAGTTGTCGAACTAGTCACCTATAGGGGTCCTGTACACACCAAATCTAAGGATATGGCAAGAAAACTTGTCAGGTGAGTGATTGATTTTAAATATCTCGAAACAATTGGGCAAGCATATCAAATATGTTAAATAAATGAATACCAGAAGAAAATCAAATCGACGTAAAATACACTCCACACCAACAATTTTCTTAAAACACAAGCATACAATTATACCAATTATGAAATTCAATCCTTAGTGACCACAAAAACACACATTGGGCTGGCACGAGACTCATAGTCTTTCCTGGCCCTGGACAAGACTAGGATCTGTGAGTGGTAACCCTACTCGTTAATATTTAGTCCTTTGACTTCTAAATCGATAGACTTATTACTAGGAACAATAGTCTAAGGTCCATTCCACTAACAATGTTGGGTCATTAGGTGATGGTAGCTTCACCTAAGCAATACACATAATTTGCAAAGGATGGTTATTTGATGTGCATTCGTTATATTTAAACCCCGCCCAATTTTATTCCTCGAAAAATGGATTTGGCATCTTCACGCCTCGCTACCAAACTTGGAGAGCTCTCAAGGATGATATAGGTTACCCTATAACGACCGACATTATGTGCACACTATTACTTGAATACATACGACTCAACACAATGATGAACAACATAGCAACACAATTATACACAACTGGGTTACGACTTAATCCTATGATTCACATTTTATACGATACGAACTTTTAAAGGATTTAAAAGCTTAATTTACAAAATTATAAATAAATTTATGCACGCCCACAAATACCAATCACTCACTAGTTTATGGAAGTTATTTCTCAGGATTTGATTCTGGAGGGGTCTGAATTTTCTGATTTACTTCTACACCTGTTAATCAAGAATTCATTTATGAATCATTCACACACTATACTTACCCTCAATTCACACTTTTTTAAGTCATAATAGTTGTCTCACACGTAAATTATTGATCTAACGACATTTCTGATTTTTCATCTTATTTTTTCTATTTTCCAATTCAAATTTCACGATTTAATTAACTCATCAAATGACCTCAGATTTAATCAAACTTGGTACCATTGGATTTCTCTAATTTTCTAGTATTTTCCCTAATTTTTCCTTTCATATTTCTTATTTTTCTTTGATTTTCCTTAATTTTTTGGCTTTTCTATCAATTTTCCTTATTTTTCTGAAAATTCCTTCTGAGCCTATATGTAGTAGGATAGGCTCGTGCCAGTACATTCCTAAACCTATGGGATGTTGACACGTGGCTCATCTGGAGCCCGCCACGACTCGTCCGAGCCTGTATACCTTAGGTACTAGATGACCCATTTTTTGTATGCCATTTAAACTACAGGTCGTTTAATCTTGATTCGAGCTACTTGTCGTTTCATTCTAATTCAGACAACATCTCACCTAATGTCTGCTTTAAACTACACGTAGTTCAGCCATAAATCAAACGACATGCATTTCATCAAGTCCCTAGATGGCCTATTGAGGTCGTCTTCTTCCTCAAGTCTCATTCCCTTCCAGCAAACCCTAGCCATCACATTTTTTTTTTCGACTTTCTCAATTCATCAAGTTAAACACTTCAATACATGCATCAATACTTAGTTCTAGTTTATACAAACCAATTACTACCATTATTGAACAACTCAATCAATTCTAACACTAGCAATTCACGGGTATAAGGCGTCGAGTTCTTCCGGAAAAAATTTACCCTAGATGCCAGTAAACTCTCGATTACTCGCAGCACACTCCTCCTCACCTTCATAAAGTTTTCCTCGCTCGAAAATGGGGTTCTGGGGCTGGGTTCAGGGTTCACTCGCACGTAGCCCCATTGTCGGATTCCTTTCAGCTATGTGTGGGGAGAGGGAGGGGACGAGTGTGTGTGCCACACACGTGTAGGGCTAGAGCTGGCCTCAGCTGGTGACTAAGCTCGGGAACAAATAAGAGTCGTTTGGATTTGACGTAAAACGACATCGTTCAGCATACAGGATAAGGGTTTCCAACCCTAATCCGTCCACACGTCAAAATGATGGAGGTGTCAGTCGTTTTAACCGCGCCTAGTCAAAATGACGAAGCCTTCTGCATTTTGACCATCAATTTTCTATTTCTTTTTTATTTAAATATAATAAAAAAATTTAAATAATATTAATATATTCTTAATTCTATCAAAATTCTATAAAATTCATAACAAATAGCATATTAACTCCAAATATTTCCAGAAAATTCTTATAAATTCCTAAAAATAATTATAACAATCTTATGAATTAAAATTAATTTTTCCAGGATTATAGAAATAATTTTATACCCTAAAATAAAAAAAATCCTCAAATATCATTATACATCCTCGAAATATTCTGGAAAAATTTCTAAATCCTCGCACTCCTTTCTTGATCATAACTAGATCTTTACTAAATCAAATCTCACAAAAAACCTTCACAAAATTTATTTAGCATAATTTTTCACACTTAATACCTAAACTATCACCTGTATAAAAGAAATTTTAAAAATTAACAAAAGCTCGAATCCTACTTCGGATTTCAAATTTCAATGAATTTTCAAACAATACCAATAGTTGTTTGTCAAAATAAATAAAATTAGAAATTCTATAGGACAAGAAAGAAATTAGGACAATACCCTCGGTCTGGGTTTTCCAGAAACGTATAACAAGTTCATTCACGTAAGCCCAAATAGCTAAACGAGAGGGTTCCTCATCTCTTTCAACACCTTTCCTAAATACGGGCCGTATCTCAATTCGGAAACCGACTATTCTCATTTATGTCACTGATTCAAAATACTCGGTTCTCACAATCTACCCACCTTATAAGAAATTTTGCGCTCAAAACTTGTTCTTAGTGATCCTCACCCAACTTTGGGTACTCATTTAATCTAGGTAGACATCGATCATACTCTTTTCATCTAAACCGAGTATCCCCTTTAGTTTCTCTCTTCTAAACTTATTTTTACACCCTTCTAATGCTATTACACGAATATACTTGTCATCAATTCTTATTCTTCGGACGTCCTTGTTCTTATTTATCGAAGACCTTAAAATATCTTTTCTTATTTTTGTATGTCTTACTATTACTCTCAACTCAGATAATATTCGTTTCAAACTACACATCGTAAGTCAATTTCTTGATGCCAATACGTTAGTTCTCTTATTCTTCTAATAGATCTACTCACTCTCAAGCCACTCGAATCTAACACATCCAAGAACATGTAAACATTCATACCTAGCATGCGTACTATCAATCTTATATATTCAAAATAGCCAATACTCATAAGAATACCAAATGAAATACGCACCTCTTCCGGTCGTGAAAGACCCTTGATCCGATCTGACAACGTTGTATCTTGAGTCATCCAAGTAAAATGGCTTGATCACTAGAGAGGATAATAATGTACCAACATTTGTTCATATCTCGGTGGATGTTATTTCTAGTATTGATTCCAGAGTCCAACGGAAGTCAGGGTTGAAAAATGGTCCGGGTGGTGGAGATTGTGGAGGTGTGGGCTCCTGTTCATCCATTGCCTCTAATATCACTCGACAGTTTCTAGTTATATGACCAAATCCCTGGGACTGAAAACAACGCCTATCTCTCATGGGTTGTCTCTTGTGGCCTCGACCATAACCTTGTTTTTCCATTGGCTGATTTCTTGCCTTAGTGTTTTTTCTTATTCTATAATCATGTTCTTGATGCACTTGAGGTAGTGGTGGGGGTAATGGTCCCTCAAATAGTCCAAGAGTGCTCATCACATCATAGTACACAGTTCTTCTACACTCGACAATAGCATCTTTGGTATATACGTCTGTAACCACTCAAAAAAACGTGACCTTCCTTCCAGGATTTTGTTGAGGAGGTTCAACAAGTGGCGGAAATCTGGGTATAGGGTATGTGATGGCCAATGGGGTTGTTCTCCATCACTGAAAGGATAACTGCCTGATCCATAGTATGCCGTTTCTTTCATGTACAACACCAAACAATACTGATAATCACCTATGGCTTAGTCAGATAATTCCATTAAAATCATAATGATAAGGTAGGTGCATGTCCTTTTTCTTCCTGTGATAAAAAAATTTATGCATGCCCAACAAAAACCTATCATGAAAACTAGTGAATTTTAAACTATCTTGATCTGTAAATGGTTGGAATGATTCATTTGGCTTATCTACCCGATTATTCTTCTATTTTTCCAGGTCACCTAACCTACCTAAACTAAGCAACATCCGTTCATATTTGACTGAACATTGCATATAAGTCGGGATAGGAAAATAAAAACCCAATGATGATAAGCAATAATCATGCAACAATATACCTTGCAAAATCAGGACTTTTAAACAATCTTTACTATTAATTGATTTCGTAATATCACTTCATCTAATAACAATTTCCTAAGGAGGTTTTCAATTAAGGTTTTAAAATTTTAACCATAGCTACCCGATCAAAACCTTCAAACGATCTTAAATACAACCAATGCAAAAATATATCCACAAAAATTTCAATGCACACATAAACATACTCCACTATTGTAAAGGTCATTGTAAAACTTTATCACCCACATGAGTGACGAAGGCATGGTAGTAGATTCATATAAAACAAGAAATGTGCATGTTTTTCATGAATGATAATTAAACAATGCTCCACTACCACTTGTGAGGGACCGTCACACTGTACTAGAACAACATGCCCCGATTTTTTTTTTATTTTACATGTGACCGTCTCCCCATCGTAAACCTAGCATATGTACTTCTAGTCACTGGAAATATATTGAGCCTACAAGGCCGAAAAGAAATTCAATAGTGGAAAAGAACAAAATAAAGCATAGTGGTATTTTGATGTACAACAGTGTTATCCGAGTAGCACTTGCTGATTTTATTGATATATTACATTCATAAAAACACATACATTTTTATGAAAAATTCAAACCCGACACCCAAACCTTATGCACAGGCAGATATTATACTAGACTCACGAAGAGAGTAAACACTGATTAAACATATCATTATCATTCAATATCTTAAACAACTAACCGCATTACCAGATGAGATTTGAGCTATCAAACTAGCTGCCTACAAGGGTGCTGTACACACCAGATCTAAGGATCTGGCAAGAAAACTTGTCAGTTGACTGATCAGATTTAAATATCTCAAAATAATTGGGTAAGCATATTAAATATGTTAAAGAAAACGAATACCAGAAGAAAATCAAAAATCGACGCAAAATACGCTCCACACTAACAATTTTCTTAAAACACAAGCATACAATTATACCAATTATGAAATTCAATCCTTAGTGACCACACAAACACACATTGGGCTGGCATGAGACTCATAGTCTTTTCAGGCCCTGGAAAAGACTATGATCTATCACTGGTAACCCTACTCGTTAATATTTAGTCCTATGATTTCTAAATAGATAGGCTTATTATTATGAACAATAGTCTAAGGCCCATTTCACTGACAATGTCGGGTTGTTAGGTGATGGTAGCTTCACCTAAGCAATACCCATAACCTACAAAGAATGGTTATTTGATGCGCATTCATTATAATTAAACCCCGTCCAACCTTATTCCTCGAAAAATGGATCTGGAGTCTTCACGCCTCGTTATCAAACCCAGAGAGCTTGCAAGGGTGATATAGGTCACCATATATCGAACGACACATTGTGCACACTGTTACTTGAATAATTACGACCCAACATAATGACGAACAACATAGCAACACAATAACGAAATTTATCACATCGTTATTTCTAAATATGTAACTAAGCATCTTCCAATAACTAATTATTCCACTCAATTCCTTCTTTACTATATTCCTATATAAATAAAAAAATCAAGATAAATATTTTAACCACTTAACAAGGATAAAAGGTATATTCCTATTTTATTACATTTCACTGTATTGTCCTGGATTGTGCATTAGTATGTCGGATTACAAGTAAAGATTCCTTAAACTTATAATTACTTTTTTTGAGTAGATCATACTCATTAATGTATGCCTTAATGCACAAGGGAGATGAACACACTTTCCGATACTAGTATGATAGGAATTGAGACACTCCAAAGGGGATTACAATGTGCATGAAATAATAATTCTTTTTTTTTATCATTCATGTCAATCATAAACCATAATTACATACCATGTGCCTCGAATTCCAGGAGTGTAATGCACTAAAAAATTGAATATGATCCTTACAAAAGATTTGAAAATTATCTCTCTATCTCCCACTCTATTCCCTACACCTTATATTTTTAAGGTTTTGACTTTGACTGGTTGAATTTGCATAAGTTTGACTAGTTGTAGAACTCCAACGGTTAGAAAATTGCATGTAACTATTCTTAACTGCATGTTCGACTGGTTGACTTTTTATTACTTCAATCGATTGATATACCTTATTCGATCGGTCAAAAGATTTAATTATCAACCAGTCAAACATTGGTCATTCAATATGCTTGGCCTTTGATCGGTCGATTACCATTGAGTTTGACTGATCATAGAGTTCTCTACAATTTATCGGTTGGCTTCTCAGATGCATTCGACCAGTTGATTTTTATAAATATCGACCAATCAAATTGAGCCGATTTTGTGATGCAAGATCATTCTGTGTTTGCACTTTCAATATGGAAGATAAAAACTATTTATTAAAGTGACTAGTTTCCACATAATTAGCATAAATTGACTAGTTTATTAAAGATTGAGAAATCAAAATTCCTCATTCAAGTGTACTATTTATCATGTAAAAATCAAGACAACAAATCTCCTCAAACTTAAAACTTTGTTGGTCCCTTAGCAAGTAGTTGAAACTAGTCAGGTAACAATCCACTGTATACCTTTGACCATTTGAGAATTAATTGAGAATTAATTGAGAATTACATAACCAATAATGAGTATACTCTGATATGATAGCATAAAAAATTTTGGAGAGCAGAGTTTTGTATATACGTGTGGATAAGGGAATTAGGTTCTTACAACATCAAACACCCATGCACTAGTTCATGAATTCATATGAGTATTTATTGGTTTTTAATTTCAGAAGTGGAACTCAAAGGTCACTTGTGATGATGTTGTGATTTTCATAATTTTTTTTTGTTTTCTTTCATTGACAATTGTTCTTTTTCTTCTATCTTTGCTTTTATTTATATTTTTTTTTTCTTCTTTCTTTATTGCATATTCACCAAAGTTTTAACTTGTATTTCCAACCTTCCTTTTTGTTTCATGCTCAATACAGACATACTAGTTATGCTTTGTTACTTTAAGTGCTTGTTAATGTCACTAATATCACCTAAAATACCACACAACTAGCATACACATTTTTATCTATGCTTTTCAAAATTTTACATACTTCATATAATAATATACTCATTATACTTTATATAATATGATTCTCAACAAATGAAATTTTTATTTTAGCCTTCTCAAACTTAACAAGCATGGTCTTTGTGCATATGTGAGTAATGAGAGAAAGTCATGCTTTGATTCCAACATCGAAAACAACACATAAAACAACAACACATCAACTACATTTGCAATGGAAACCTAAACAACAAACAAAATTGATGACTAAAAAGAAGCAAAGTGCAACAAAAACAAACACATTAATGAAAAGATCAGAATACTCATGTAAGCTTGAGTTGGTGATTGAAAAGGAGATTCATTCCATGTGTCTGTTGAACTTTGAATTTTCAACGATCGAACGAAGGGTTAAAGTTTTGACCAATCATAGATTTCTCTAGAATTCTTGGTCGAGTTTCAACCAATACGATTATTTGAAATTCGACTGGTCGAATTTACATGTAGGTTGACCTGAAAAATCCATCTCTCACCTTTTTTCGACTGGTCGAATTTGAAAATAATTCGATCGATCGAAACATATATTTCGATCAATTTCAAACAGTATTAGCAAAAATAAAAGAACACAAGTTAATAAAGTAAAAGAAAACTATGAACATAATGAGTTTAACCCCATTCAGAGCCATATTTATGGTCTTGGCAAGATTGTTCAACATTTTACTCCACATATCGTAATGGTATGGTGACCGATAGAGTAATATCGCCACCATAATATGGTTTTAACCATTTTCCCTTAACCTTTAATGTGTTACCTGTCTTAGGATCCTGCACTTCAATAGCACTAAAATCAAACACATTAAGTACTATAAACAGACTTGACTATCGAGAACTTAACATTCCCGGAAATAATTTCAATCTAGAATTAAACAAGAGCACATGCTGGCCAATTTCAAAAGTTTTACCAATAATATGCTTATCATACCATCATTTTAATTTTTCTTTATAAATCAATGTATTATCATAAGCTTGTAATCTCAATTCATCCAATTTGTTTACTTGAAATATGCATTTTTCGCCAACAGCCAATAAATCAAAATTTAATTTCTTAACTGCATAATATGCCTTATACTCTAATTCAACTGGGAGACGACATGCCTTATCGAACACTAACCGAAAAAGAGACATACCTAGTGGAGTCTTGAATGTAGTTCTGTATTGCCAAAGTGCATCTAACAATTGAATTGACCAATCTCTTCAAGCTGGACCCACCATTTTCTCTAATATCCTCTTTACCTCTCGGTTTGAAATCTCTACTTGTCCATTGGTAAGGGAAGATACAGTAAAGGGATTTTATGGCGGACACCATATTGCTTCAACAATTATGAGAACTGCTGATTGCAGAAATAGGTTCATTCATCACTTATAATTAATTGCTTGTGGTACTCCAAATCTCGTAAAAATATTCTTCTTTATGAATTTAAGAACCAGCTTAGCATCATTCATCTTGTTGGCCTCGACTTTCACCCATCTTGATACATAATCAACTACCAATAAAATATACTTCTTACCATAAGAAACTGGGAATGGCCCCATGAAATCAATGCCTCACACGTCAAACAGCTCAACTTCTATCATAATATTTAGTGGCATCTCGTTCCTTCGACTAATATTTCCCGTAAGCTGGCAGAGATCACACCGTTTGAAAAATTGATGGGCATCCTTGAAAAATGTCGGCCAGTAGAAACCTAATAGTAAAACTTTTGCTGCAGTTCTCTCGATACCAAAATGTCCTCCATATGGTGAGGCATGATAGTGGCTCAAAATATCACTGATTTCATCGTCAGGTGCACATCTTAGAATCACTTGATCACTACACTGACGGTACAAAACTGGTTTGTCCCAGTAGTACGAATTAACATCATGTAAGAACCATTTCTTCTTTTGAAAGTTAAAATTAGAGGGTATGATTTGACTTACTAAATAATTTATCAATATCAGCATACTAAGGATCAGATTTCCTCAGCATCAACACTATCTTTTCAGGGAAGAATTTTTCGTTGTCCAAAGAGATTTTCTCATAATGGACTTCTAATCGTGATAAGTGGTCTGCGACCTGATTTTTTGTACCCTTACAATCTTGAATTTCCAAATCAAATTCTTGCAATACTAATATCCATCTAATAAGTCGTGGCTTTAAATCCTTCTTTACCATTAGATATCGAATTGCAAAATGGTTAGTGAACACTATTACTTTAGATCCTAAAAAATAAGATCTAAAATTTTTGAAAGAAAATACTACTGCCAAACATTCCTTCTCCATAACCATATAATTTACTTGCGCTGAATTAAGTGTCTTACTTGCATAGTAAATTGGATGAAAAAGCATATTTCTTCGCCATCCCAAAACTGCTCCCACAATGTGATCACTTGCACGCACATGATCTAAAATGGTTCTTTCCAATCAGGTGTGATCATATTGGGGGCAGTCACCAGTTGTGCCTTATTTTTCTCGAATGCTTCCAAACATTCCTGATCAAATGAAAACGACTGATCCTTCTCCAATAACTTGCATAAAGGTTTTAAAATCTTCGAGAAATCTTTAATAAATCTTCTATAAAACCCTGCATGGCTGGGGAAGCTTCTGACTCCTATCATTGTAGGTGGAGGTAACTTCATTATTGTCCCCACCTTAGCCTTATCCACTTCAAGCCCACGTTCAGATACTAAATGTCCAAGAATATTTCCCTCTCGTACCATGAAATGACATTTTTCCTAATTCAGCACAAAGTTAGTCTCTCTGCACCTTGTTAGCACAAAATCTAAATGCTTCAAGCATTGGTCAAAAGTTTCGCAAAAAACTGAGAAATCTTCCATAAATACCTCCATACACTTTTCAATTAAGTCAGTGAAAATTGCCATTATACATCTTTGAAAAGTTGCTGGAGCATTACGTAAACAAAATAACATGCGACTAAAAGCAAACGTACCGTACAGACAAGTAAAAGTAGTTTTACTCTAATATTCTGCTGCAATGGCTATTTGGTTATAACCTAAGTAACCATCGAGGAAGCAATAAAATTATTTTCCGGCTAACTTGTCTAGCATTTTATCAATAAAAGGCAACAGAAAATGATCTTTACACGTGGCTTTCTTAAGCTTTCTATAATCCATGCACACCCGCTATCTCGTCACTATCCGTGTAGGAACAAATTCACCTTTTTCATTCTATATTATAGTAGTTCCTCTTTTCTTCGGTATGCATTGCACTAGGTGAACTCAATTACTTTCCAGTATAGGGTAAATAATACCAGTATCCAACCATTTAATTACCTCAGTACGCACCACTTCTTTCATGTTCGGGTTTAACCTACTTTGATGCTCAATGGATGGTCGATGACCTTCTTCCAATCTAATTTTATGTGTGCAGAAAGAAGGGCTTATACCTTTAATATCTCCAAAATCCATCCAATAGTAGTTACGTTGGTCCGTAGCACCTGTAATAACTTTTCTTCCTGAAGTGGTGTCAAGGTTGCTGAAATAATTACTGGTAATGTATCACCTTCACCTAAGAATTGATACTTCAAATGGCTCGGTAGTTATTTCAATTCCATCTGTGGTGGCTTCAAAATTGATGGTTGTGCCATATTAAATTTGTCCACTAGCACTTCCAATGACTCAAATTTCCTCTTCTTCGAATGTGGCATAGAATCCATAGTCTGAACCATTAACAACACCTCTGCCTCTTCCATATCTTCACTCTTGGTTAGTGCCACTTCTAAAGCATCTTGATTTGTTGGAATTTCAATCACATTCTCTCGAGGAATCAATCCAACAACCAAGAAAGAATTGTGGGAACTTCAAACTTGGAAAACCTCTGAGTGGACAGAATTTATTAAAATTTTTTATTTGTTGGCATAAATAATCAGTCACGATTATCAAAGAATTAATGAATTAGCCAGTAAAATGAAATGTTATACTTACGGTGTGATTGTCGGTTATGCGTTATGCTTGACCTGACATACCATGCTATGATATGAGTGATGCACCTATATGCCATGGTAATTGTTATGCATGTAAAACATTGAGTGCATTGAATACAGGAGATATGAATGAATGCATGGGCATAGTGTAGGGTAACCAATGCGACTCTTGAGAGCTCTCCGAGTAGGGTTGCATGGTGCGGATACGTCAATAATACCAAGGCTATAACGTGGGACAAGGATGACACAAGCAAGCTGATGAATGCAAGATAGGTACCTGCAGAGTGGGGTTCGCTTAGGTTAAGCTTGCCATCACTTAACACCCCAGTAGCATCAGTGGAATGGGCATTGTGATAATTAAGAAAAAAGATAAGTTGAAAACTACCATTGACGTATCTCAGTCCTAACTCTGAGCCCTCAACGGACTGAGAGACATTGTCAGCCCGATTATGGTTTTGATTGCTTAGAAATTTATGCTTATATGCCAAGTTTGAGTCTGAATGTGCTGCATATTCTTAAACGCATCAATTCGATAATTGAATGCCAGTTTGTGTACTTTGAATATATTTTTCCTGTCCGCTCACCTGGTAGGTTTCTGCCAGGCTTTGGCTTGATTACAGGATTAAAGAATGACAACGTAGGAGCTCAATCCCAAGGATAGCGTGAAGACTAAATCGGTTCTAAGTGCGATTGAGGTAATTTATGAGGATTTGTATTCATAACTATTCCACCAGAGTCAATTTGATTATATTGAATACTAGTACATTATTGTTAATGAAGTTGGGCGTGTACACTATGTATATGCTTGTTCCTGAACTTTTTATTCCTAGGGTTGTCTGATGTCACCTGGAGACATCATGATCTCTTTATAATTGCTATGCAATCTAATTAGACTCATATTCCAATGTCGACTTTGTTATTTATTTTTACCACTAACCTTGTAGGTTTATTATATGTATTGTTGGGTAATACAGTAGTGTATATAGTGAGTCTACGACGATTGTCGCGCAGTTGTTTTGGGTTCAAAGCATGATATTCTTCTATATCAAGCCCTTATATATCAATCCTTTTTAATGAAAAAAATTTATTTCTATCAATTGTACTACCAACAAAATACAATCCAATTAGGTTAGTAGTTACATATTATTAGTTTTTTATAATTCATTTTCCATAATTTATGAGATGATAGATACATGAAACAGAACATATGCTTTGGACAAGATTCTAACATATCAAAAGAATATAAGTATTCGGACATTTTACTTAGAACCTCATAATAAGAGACACCTCGAACATGAAAAAGAACATAAGATACGAGACATTTTCATTTAAACCTCATAACAAAAGACATCCCCCGCACCACGTAGAGGGCAAGTGATGATTCCCTCAGTTCTTTCAGGTCCATCGAATAACACGAACTAAGAAAAAGGTATTCCATTCAGCAGCACAAAATCCAAAAGATTTGATATATTATTTAGCACTTGTAACGATTAATATTCTGTTTTGTGTTTGGCATGTGACAGTATCTGGTGCAAATTCCTATTATCCTTGTCGTTAACTTCATACATGAGTATCCGTGACGATATCGGATAGCGTTGGACAAAAAACATCAGAGCGATGGGCACCCCCGACGTAATTGTTTTCTTATATACGCTAGCTGCTATACATGGGTGAGTGTAGTATAGGTTTATTTATTTATTTTTTTTTAATTTCTCGTATGATTGATATTCTTACCCAACAAATGACAGTAATAAGTTTTAAATAACCCACGACACCATTTGAATATATTTCTATATTGTCATCACTTCCCAGTTTCTACGTAGATATTTTAGAAACCAAACGACTAGTAGTTTTTTTTCACTCTTTTTTGTGTTTTGGAGAATCTTTTAAGTGGAAGTATGCTTGAGTGGACAGCGGTGGCCGGTTGTGACGCAGAAGGGGCGTAGATATTTTTGAAACCCAAACACTAAACAGGGACGACCCTCCACCATCATAGAAAAATAGATTCCAAATTTTTTGGAAAAGCAGTGTGTATCCATAAAATAAGACAAGCTTGGATCGATCTAAGCTTTATTTTTAGAAGAAAATCATGAGTTGCAAGAAAGGCGGTATGAACGATAAGGTGGTAATCTTAATAAATATTGATTAGGAGAAAGATTAATCTTATGATTAATAAAGATATGTAACTAACTTTTTTTAAGAAAAGGAGATAAGGAGAATCTAAAGAGCTTCTCTTACAATGCAACGTGGGGTCGGGGGCAGTTAACACGAGTTGATTAGCTCGAATACTTTGAGTACAAAAGAGAGAGGTGCATATAAAGCAATGATGCCTCCACACACACCATTACGCAACTTCTAAAAAGCTCCTAGCCTTACCAGACACTCACAATGGGTTTCATTTCAACTTCAAAAGCTGCAAGCGTGGTCCTACTTGAAGAACAAGTGAAGAAAATCTTTATGAAATACGACACAAACCGTGATAGTCACCTTGACAAAAAAGAGCTAAAGCAAGCCTTCAAGGAGCTTGGTGCAACAATCCCAGGTTTTAGAGCCAGCCGGGGGCTTAAGCTCGCGGATGCCAATGGTGATGGAGTTGTCGACTCAAAAGAACTAGATGCTCTCGTCAAATATGCCTGCAAACGTGGGTACAAGGTTACTTAATTAATACTCTAGAAGCTTAAACGCATGGATGAATAAATAATGGTGCTCTAATCCTTGCATGTAATCCCAATACTTTGCATGTAGCAACCAGTATATGCCTATATGTTCTTTTTTTACATTTCTGCTCTATGTAAACAGAATGAAGATGTGATATTTAATGTTTTAGAAGGGCTCTTCCAGATATATATTTCATGTGCTGTAATAAAAAACAATGGTTTCTTTCTTGTACTCACGAGGATTATGAATAAATTAATTACATATAAAATACGCTGTACCATTATATACTATCTCAACGCTTTCCTAAACTCTATTAAACTCAACTCTTTGTTGAGTTTTGAATATTAGATCTCTTGCAGTTATTTTCAAATATATTGTAATGATATAATCCAAAAATATAAATAAGCTTTTTGTGAAACATCCAAAACCATTTTCTTTGTTTTCCTTAAAGAAGGTTAAGATGAGCCTTGGGTCTTCACCCCAACTTCATCACTAATGTTAGGTTACAATTTGTTGCTTGTTTCATACCCAAGCTACTGCCTTTCTTAGATGAGCAGACCGACTCCAAACCAACAATATGAATCCTCCGAGCCTCAATGTTAAGTGGGTATGTGATGCGGGATCAGCCTCTTTAGTTTATATTAACACCCTTTGATTTTGTTATATGTCAGGCTAAAAATTTATTCTAGTTTTTATATTCCTCAACTCGCATCTCACAGAACCTTCCTGTGCTTGCACTTATCAACTATGTTCTGCATGAAAAAAAAAATGTCTCTCTCTGAAAGACCAAACCTCCCACCGCTCTCTACACACACCACCAGCCACATTCAAACCTCCGCTTTTTCACCACCTTCTCCGTTGCAACGTGCGGATGGCAAGCCTGTGGGTCCATCCTTAGCCTCTGAACTGCCCAGTCCCCCTTCACCTGTCCCCTTAGGGCATACCCAGTCCAAATGGACACCTGCACAGGTGCTTAAAACGGATCGGTATATTTCATATTTCGTCGAAGGTATTCCAGAGGACTGGAATTCAAACAAATTATTCCGGGAAATAGCAGATGTGGAGCCTGTGGTGGATGTATTTATCTCCGGACGAATCTCCAAGAGAGGTCTGCGATTTGGTTTTGTTAAGTTCGTAAGATGTGGGGTGCAGGAAGAAGCCAGACACCGTCGGTTGAACTTACGACTCGGTGGTCATGCCTGGTCACGCATCAATGTGGCTCATTATGAAGTAGGTGCAGGGGCTCCACGAGTGCCGACTGCTGCAAATGTTTCAGCAGCTGACCCATCTGTGTCGCCACCTAATCGGACACTCCCAGGTCCTCCGCCTTTGAGGGAGAGGGATGGCAGATCCTACGTAGAGGTCGCTGCAGTGCAGAACAAGTCTGCTTCTGAGGAAGCTTTGGTTGAGCTCTTCTCAGACCCGGGGCTTACGGCTCGCCTCCACAGAAGCGTCGTTGGTCTTCTTCGCATGACTTCCATTTCACAGTTGGGTCTCCCAGCACAAGTTGCATGCTTTGATATGGGTTTACATTAGAAACTCCTTGTATTCGAATCAGCTGAGTACATGCATAATGAACTTACCCATAATCTAGACTTCTGGAATGAAAAGTTCTATAATTTGCATCCCTGGAGCGCAGCATACACTAATATTCGACGATTATGTTGGGTGGAGACTGTTGGGCTTCCTCTTAATGTATGGTTTGAAGGAGCCTTCAGGCAAATCATACAGCCCATCTGATCTGTGGTTCAAGTTCATTCGAATACAACAACATGGAGTTATCTAGCGAGTGCTATTCTGCAAATAGCCACTACCAGCTTGGTGAACATTCAACAGAGTTTGAAGCTGGTGATTGAGGGCAAGCCATGCACAGTGCAGCTGCTGGAAGTCAAAGACAAAGTCCTTGTGGAGCCCGAGGTAGGTGAAAAGGGCTCTGTGTCAGGAGGGTGTCACAGCCTTTTTGTTCCACTCAAACCCAACCTTTCAGTTGACAGGCACAGCGGGGTTGGTAAGAGTAAGGACAGCACTCCTGCAGCCAAGAACCAGGTTTTTTGTCAGAAGGAGATAATGGGGTGGGGCAAGATGACGGCGACAGGTAATTCTCCCACCTGCTTTGGCGCGGGGGTCCCTACCCAGTCAGATCAACTTGTATTGCCAACGCAGCATGTTCCTGCGGGGCTGCCTCACCACCTCACTCAGCAGGGGGAAGGGCGTTTACATAATTTTACGAGTAGTGGTGGGCTTTTAAGTAATTTCACTGCCCCTGTCCTTACACCTGACGCACTGGTTACTGTGGATCAGCTCAATGTCCCTCGTAAGGCTCTTTCAGAGTGTGCACCAGGAGAACTTTCAGCTAATACTTCCGCTTTGCACTCGTCCCCAGAGGTCATGGCCTTCACTAGAATGAGGACGGAGGGTGACAAGGCATCGCGAGTCGGGTATACAAGACGGTCTGGCACTCGAAGGCTTGATAAGCCCAAAAAATACAAGCACCTTAAACCTACTGGGAGCCTCTCTTCCAGAAAAACTAGTTACCCGGACAGATGTGGGACGTCCTTACTGGCGGATGAGCCTTCATTCTTTGCTGAGACCGCCGACAAGGGTGAATATTCGCAGCTACGACTGGGCAGTGTGACTCCGGACGTGGATGTATGTCCAGTAGACACGGAAGTGCAGCAAACAATGGCTGTCGTGGGCCAATTGGGACTCAGTAGAAAAAACACGAAAGTCGCAATCAGAAAAAAGTTGAAGGCACAGATAGTCGGGGAAAGCAAGGAGTGGCAAGCCCACTGTACTACATAGTGTAGTATCGATGGCTTCTGTTTCAGGGTTATATCGTTAAATGGTTAATATAGCTCTATGGAATATCAGAGGATGTAGGGGGAAGATGAAGGAGAATCAAGTCCGTTCTCTTATACTGCAGGAACAGCTCAGCATATTATTCTTATACGAGACAAAGCAGGAGAGTTTCTCTGATAGATTGGCGGCCAGATTTTGGTCTGGTACTACCATTAAATGGGATGCTATAGATGCGTGTGGGAGTGCTGGGGGCATTGTGTGCTTCTGGAATGAGTCATCGGTGTAGGTCCTTGGAGTAGAGAAATTCGAGCGCTGGATGTTACTAAAGATGCGCATCTGGGATACAGGATTCACGTTTGTATGCGTGGGGTTGTATGCCCCCAATGTAGTGACGGATCGACGATTACTCTGGGAGGAGATGGAACAACGGAAGTGTGCGGACATAGCTCCTTGGATTGTACTAGGCGATTTCAATGAGTCGCTTGTGGCGGAGGAACGGTTGGGTACTTCCTTTTATCACACGACTGCTTCTCGTCTATTGATGTTTATTAGCAGGAATGGTTTGATTGATTTACCTCTCCTTGGTAAGGACTACACCTGGTTTAATTCTCATAATGCCTCACGCATTGACAGAGTCTTGGTATTTCCACAATGGTGTTCCCAATTTAGTCATCATCGATTGTATGTAGGCGATAAGGGATTCTCAGACCACGTTCCCTTAATAGTGAAGGCTGATTCTTTTTAGTGGGGCTGTAAGCCATTTCGCTCATGGGATGTATGGTGGGAGGATCCACAGTTACTCCTGACGGTGGAGGGCTTTTGGAGGGAGGCGGGTAGGTGTTTTCCTGGCATTTTTAGTGAGGTCAAGAAATTTGCTTTTCTGAAGAAAAAATTACGGGTGTGGCACACAACTCATTTCGAAGCATTGGAAAGTAAGCTGAAAACCTTGCTAGATGAGATTGATGCTTTAGATCAGACTAGAGGGGATCCGGGAGCTGCTTTGAATGACAGATACCATGTCTTACAAACACAGAAATGGGAGTTCAAGCAAAAAATAGAGGCAATGTGGCGGCAGAAGTCTAGGCAACATTGGCTTAAGTTGGGGTATAAGAACAGCAAATTTTTTCATACTAGTGCGAACATACAGCGTGCCTATAACTTCATTGGATCCATCCGAGTGCAGGACAGGGAGTTCACCACGCCTGCGAAAATTAAAAGAGCGGTTGTTGCTCATTTCCAGCGGCTTTTGAGGATGAGGGTCATCAATGGTTGGGTTTGGGTAGTCTTGATCTGCCCCATTTATCCCCTGCAGCGGCGGATCAGTTACAAGTTCCTTTCCTTGAGGATGAGATTAAGAGTGCTGTATGGGATTGTGGCAGTCACAAAGCACTTGGACCAGATGGGTTTAACTTTCATTTTCTAAAGAAAGCTTGGTCTGTAATCGGCAGGGATATTATTGTGATGGTGCAAGAATTCTATTGCAGCGGGGTTCTTCCTCGGGGGATCAATAATAGCTTCATAACGTTACTCCCAAAAACATCAGGTGCGGCTGATTTCAATTCGTATAGGCCGATTAGCCTCATTAACAGCCTGTATAAGATCATTGCCAAGATTTTGTCCAAGTGGCTTAAGAGTGTGATGACCCAGCTAATCTCTCCGTTCCAAACTGGATTTATAGAAGGCCGAAACATTGCTGATTCCATCATGGTTGCCAATGAGATCTTACACACCATGAAGAAGTCCCAACGGCAAGGTTGGTGCTTGAAATTGGATTTCCAGAAGGCCTACGACTCGGTTAATTGGGCTTTCCTCCTTGAGGTTATGGAACGTATGGGTTTTGGGGTGCAGTGGCGGAAATGGATTCATGGTTGTGTCTCATCGGCTCGCTGTGCCATTCTTATCAATGGGGCGCCAACAGCTGAGTTTTCGGTGGGACGTGGTTTGCGTCAAGGTGATCCGCTCTCGCCCTTGCTGTTCAATCTCGCGGCAGAGGTTCTGTCCCGGCTATTGACTAAAGCTGCGGATTGTCAATTATTCCACGGCATTACCATCGACGGTTTAGTTCTATCGCACCTACAGTACGCTGACGATGTAATCCTATTCAGCCACGGTGATCCGCAGGGAGTGATTAGATTACAACGGATACTGCGATGCTATGAGCTATTATCAGGATTAAAGATTAACTTTTTTAAGTCTGGTTTAGTTGGCATTAATGTATCCAATGGAGAAGCGGCTGCACT
The DNA here is from genome assembly GCA_019739055.1 of Passiflora organensis. NCBI lineage: Eukaryota > Viridiplantae > Streptophyta > Magnoliopsida > Malpighiales > Passifloraceae > Passiflora > Passiflora organensis. Next base: position 2,372,220 of record JAEPBF010000191.1, on the reverse strand, counting down.
GGCATCTAAGATACATTGTAGGCTGCAGGATATGCCATTTACCTACCTTAGAGTGCCCCTTGGAGCGAACCCCCGTCGCCGTAGCACGTGGAAAACGGTGCTGGACAGATTCAAAAGTAAATTGGGCTCCTGGAAGGGCTCCTTATTATCGCTGGGAGGCATACTGACTTTGATCAAATCAGTGCTGAATAGTCTTCCCGTGTATTATATGACTTTCTTCCAGATGCCAGTAAGTGTATGCAAGGAATTGGAGAAATAGATGCGGCGTTTTCTGTGGGCTGGGAAAGTAGAGACTAGCTATTTGTGCAAAGTACGCTGATCAGTGGTGGTTCGTGCAAAGGATCAGGGGGGTGCTGGAATAGGCTGCTTGCTGTTGCGGAATCAGGCATTACTTACCAAGTGGTGTGCCAGAATTGCTACTGATACCTGCTCCTTGTGGAAACAGGTGATCATGCAGAAATATCATCCTCGCCTGAACCATACTGGGATAGAGTGTTCAGCGACAAACGTTTCTGCGATTTGACGCGGGATAGTGAAGACAAGTCGCACACTACTGCCAAATGGACAGTGCATTTCTGAATTTCATCGCTGGAAAGTGGGTCAAGGTAATTTAATCGCTTTTTGGAAGGATATTTGGTGCAGCAATCGGCCTCTATTGCTTTTGTTTCCCAGATTGGATGACATATCGTTGGAGAAAGAAGGGTCCTTACTCCGGTTTGGGGTAATGGTGGGTCAGGTGTGGGAGTGGCGTATGCACTGGCGGAGAAGACTATTTGTATGGGAGGAGGAGGAGGTTACACGAATGGTGGCGTTGTTGAGTGCATGTATGCCGAGTGTTGGGCAAGAGGACGAGTTGTTGTGGGACGAACAGCTGAGATCATTTACAGTGCACAACTGTTATCATACACTGGAAGCGCATATGGTCCCGTTTGATGAACTGAGGATTCCCAATGTGTGGAGAAAACAAGGGGCACCTAAGTGGCAAGCTTTCATGTGGTTGACCTGTAGGGAGAGCATTAATGCCAAAAAAGCTCAGCTTATTCGAAATGGTATCATTCCAGAGTCTGAAGGAGAATGCGAGGCGTGTGGCCTTGCGGAAGGAGACTCTAATCACATTTTACTGGAATGTAGACTGGCCTGGAGATGTTGGTCACTCTTATTCCAACAATGGGGTTTAAGCTGGGTCCAACCAAGGTCCGTGGCAGATTTATTCTTACAGTGGGAAGGTTTCTCCATCCCATCCCGATGGCAGGATCTATGGTATGTGTTACTCTTTGCGTTTACCTGGAGTATTTGGTTGGGACGAAATGCCTGTGTCTTTCGGCGTGTTGCTTACAGTGCGGAGGATTTGCTTTACAATGCCATTCGACATGGATTTTGCTGGGCTAAGTATAATCTGAAAGAGGGTTGTCCGGATTGTTTGACTTTGCTGCCTGCTGGGGATTTTCTTTCCTTAAGGGTTCGGTAGTTTTGAATGGCTGGTGAAAATTCTAGATGCTGTATTTTTGTTATATGGTATCTCGAAGTTTCATCTTGTCTATTGCGTTATGACAATGTTTCTTTGTCTTTCGCTTATGTAATACTGTTATTCTGTTAATACAATATCGAAGCAATTCAAAAAAAAACAAGATACTGTATAAGGAGGAAAATATTAACCGATCACCCTCTATTTTTTGTTCTGACAAAAAAGACGATCTCTTACTAAAAAGTAATGGTATTTTGGTAAAAAAATTATAAGAAATGTTTTCTTAACAAAAGATAATGGGTGATAGTTTGAATACTAATGATAACAGACATGGATTAAATATGGCTCATTGGATCATTGGAGATGTGTGAATTGCTTTTGAAAAAATATATATCTTGAGATGTGAGATACATCAACCTATGCTTTCGTTTTAGAATAAAAGCATGTGTTGCAACAAAGTTGCTATGGCGGTAACAGATATTGATCAAAACCTTTTAAATATGAACCATGCGGTATTAATCTTTATATTAGCAATGTTCTCACAGCAATGGACTTTGGTCACACTTTGATTGGATTGGATTTTACAGTGTATTGGTATAGCCAAAGCATCCATTGTGGTTAATGGTTCTCCAACTCCTGATTTCTACCTTCACCATGGGCTTCGGCATGGAATCCCTCTCTCCTCATTCCTTTTTAATATTGCAGCTGAGGACTTTTCCGTCTTATAGAAGCCGTTGTCTCTTATCATTGTTTTTGCAGCGATTTCGTTTGGCGATTTAAAGGCTCTCCCATCTTCAGTACGCCGATGATACTCTTTTCTTTTGTGAGTATTTTGACGAGGAATTGTTCAATCTAATCTAAAACGACTCCTTAGAGGAATTTATTCTTTTGAAGATAAATTTTCATAAAAGGATAAATATGACGAATGAGAGAATTGATCAGCTTGCATCAATTCTGAAATCTATGACTGGATCTCTTCCTATAATGTAGTTGGGTATGCCCTTGGGGGCTAATCCCAAAACAAAAGCCACTCGAGAAACTTTCTTGGGAATGGTTCTAACGCCTTAAATCGTCTGAACCAAATCTTTATAAAGACTTTCTTATACGTAAATATCCTCCTGCATCCTCTGGCTCTGCCGAGTTGAGTTTTGTTCCTCCGAAGAAAGCTTCTCCTTTATGGGAATTTATTTAGAAGCCCAACTATGCATCCTCTCCTCTTTTAATCTTTATCAGAAGATGGTTCTTTTCGAAATTGGGGGATGGCTCAAATATTTATTTTTGGATAGACCCTTAGCACAAGCATATCCAATTCTTTTCTTTTTTGCCCGAGATAAAGATTCCACGATTGATCTTGTGACAATTTGTCAAATGGAACAATCTGTGTTGGAGCATCAGCTGGAGAAGGATGCTTCCCTCTTTTGAATATTGTTGGGTTATAGGATAATTATAGGATAATTTTGACCATCGATATATTGATTGTGTTTCACTCTTCATTATTCTCATTATTCTCACTGGTCTCTCAAGAAATTTGGCTCCGATACTAATTGTTGGGTTATAAAAAAAGTATATGAATTATAAAAATGTAAAGACATACGAACTGGAATAGTTAAGATATTGAATTTTAAGAGCTTGGAAGCCCAAAGTCCCTTTTATTCATGCCTTATTTATAGAAAAACATAGATAATATCCTAACCTATTAATCAAATCTAATATAATCAAATCAAATCAAATCTACATATCCTTAAAAATATGACATTGTTTGTTCTCTTTTTTATCTTTACAGAATCACAAACCGACTATTGGAATGAAGGACCAGCTCTTGTGGGCCTCTAATAATGAAACTTTTTCTGTTTTCCTTTTTTGAATAAATGAAATTTTTTCTGTTAAAACCTGTGCTCAGTTAATTTACAAGTATACTTTTGCAGAATTGGGTGAGAGAATTTAAGGAACATGGCTGCCTTTCACAGCACCAAAACATTTACTCCATCTCAGCTGGCTTGCTTGTCTTGACAGAATACCATCAAGAGCTTTCTAAGCAGCAAGGGGAATGATTCAACAATCGGAGAGTCTTTGCCCAAGATGTTGCAATTTAATAAAATCGACAAATCATCTACTTCTTTATTGCAAATTCCCATGGAAAATATGGTATTGCTTTTCAATGGATTCCTTTTTTCAGATCATCCATTCTTCTGGTTTGTGGTTCAAGACATCCAACAATGACACACGAAAGATGATATTCTGGCAACTGATAATATGTTCGCCTTATTTTTCTTAATGAAATCATCTTTATCAAATCAGAAAAAAAAATGTTATGAGTAATAAAGATATTTAATTGATTTGAAAAAAAAAAAAGAGATAAGGAGAATCGAAAGAGCTTCTCCTTCAAAATAACGTGGGGTCGAGGGATAAGCTCGAATAATTTGAGTACAGTTGAAAGAGAGTGATGCATATAAAGCAATGATGCTCCCACACACAACCATCCGGCAACTTCTAAAAAGCCCCTACCAGTGACACTCTTATTAATGGGTTTCTTAGCAAATCGAAGAACCGTAAGCGTGGTTCTGGATGAAGAACAAGTGAAGAAGATCTTTATGAAATGCGACGCAAACCATGATGAGCATTTAGACAAAAACGAGCTAAAGCAAGCCTTCAAGGAGCTTGGTGCATCAATCCCAGGTTTTAGAGCCCGCCTGGGGATTTGGCGCGTCGATGCCAATGGTGATGGACTCGTCGACTCAAAAGAACTGGATGCTCTCGTCAAATATGCATGGAAACGTGGGTACAAGGTTACTTAATTGAAACTCTTGAAGCATAAACGCATGGATGAATAAATATTGGTGCTCTAAGCCTTGCATGTAATCCCAATGCTATGCTTGTAGCTACTAATATATGCGTGTGTTCTTTTTTAACGTTTCTGCTCTGTGTAAACAGAATGAAGATGTGAACATTTAATGTTTGAGATTTGCAGGAGACGGGCTTTTTCTGATTTAGTTTATGCAATAATAATGAAAAATAGTTTCTTTCTTTGAACTCACGAGGATTATGAATAAATTAATTATATATAAAATATCCAGTACCATTATATATTACCTCAACACTTTCTTAAATTCCTATTGAATTTATATATTATCACTTAATCGCAACCCACAATTTATATAAACAAAGGAAGATGCCACTCAACCTTCTTGGCAATTTTTAGATGCAATTAGTAAGGATATCTAAGGGTTACCTACATTAGGAATCTAATGATAGGACGGTTGGTAAAAGGGTAAGTGAAAGGAATTTGAGTCGTACAAAAAGTTTGGAGAGTCCTGGTCGTACCTTGCATGCTGTCGAAACACTCAAATTTCCCACTAGGCTTAGTTGGGTAGTATAAGGCAAGAGAGATCGTATCCACGAGGGGCAGGGATCAAGTCTCGATAGGAAGACTCTAGTCGTGAGTATATCGAGCCCATGACACCCTGGAAGAGAAGTTTGGTGCCACTGGGCAGTCGATTGGTTGGCTGTAATTGTAACTCCAATTGTAACCAAACAATGAAATAAATAAAGAGGATAATGATTGTTGGTAGAATCTAATTTAGGTCATGATTAGTGACCATATCATGGTCGCGGGTTGTTCAAGTGTTGAAGTTGTATCTTGTTCAAGGATTTATTACAAGTCAAGATCCTTTCAGTTACCCTCTCACCGATTACTCCATCCTCAGATTGCTAACAAAGTTAATCATTGGATATCTTCACCTTTCTCTCGTGTATCACCCATCAATGTAGCACGATTCAATTTGGTTTTGATAGTAAGAATTCAAATATACCGAATTGGCCAAAAGCTATATAACGTTATTATATGGAATTAAATAAAGATAATTTCAATAAAGTCAGATACTGTGGACTCATAGAGGGCACAAGACAATAAAAACCCAAAACTGGAAAAGAATTTTCTAGCAGGACATATTCAAAAGATTAAAGAAAAAACTAAGGATGTTCTAAGGTAGACAAATTACTGATACTAGTCACAAACGGTCATTGATATTTTTAAAATAACCAACGGATCATGCATGATCAATATTAAAGTTCAAAATTCCTTATCAAATCAACTGTTACTATCCGGAGATTGCGAGAAGCCCTCTGAATCAGAATGCAAAATATCTAGTCTGAGATATTACCAATTGCAAAATCTATAGGTCACGAGCAGAGAAAAGATCATCCAAAACGACTCCAAATCAATTGATTTCCCACTAGATTCTCGCAACCATAGTTTTAAGAACAAATTAATAGAAAGATCAATAAAATAATTTTAAAATATATCTTTTTTCCTAATCTAAACTCATAATTCCTACTAATATCAGTCCAAATGTTGTGCTACAGTATCTAGTGGCCTTCTTACTGATTCCTAGACAAACACAACCTCAACATTTAAATAGTCCGTGATCCTGAAACGGTCAAACAATCATAATCTGGGGTAGATATTTGCAACAACTAAAGAATCTTTTTGTGAGGATTCAGTCTCAAAATCCGAGCCCTCACCGTCATATAATCCTTGAAGAAGCTACATGATAACTTTAGTCTCAAAATCCCAATTTTTTTCCAAAATTACATATAAATTTAAGTTTTTTTAAATAGAGTACGATACGCTTGTCTTTCAAATAATATGTATGCAATAGTCCAACATCCTAGCAAGGCTCAACGAAAATCTGGATAAGCTCACACACTTACCAGCTAACACCTGAAAAATGAAAAACAAGAGAAGATAAGATCACGAGGACCAAAGAAGGAGTCAAGACATCATATATAATTCTTGGAGACTAGAGTCATAATGCAAAACAGTAATAAAATAATTAATGGACGAAAACATACATTTATCTCATTCATGTAACTATCTTTGCAACCAATCGTAGGCATCATATAAACAGTCATAATTTTGCATAACAAGCATATCATAGCATCTCAATATAATAAAGTTAAGCCATATATAATAAAGTCATAGTGTGTAGAAACTCAAATACAATATTTCAAGCAATACATCATCATGCACCAATATGCATATCTCATGCATAAATGCATACATATGCATATGCCTCTCCAGAATAAAAATACTATATATGAGTGTATATATCCAAATACCACTACTAAGTATAAAATGCATATATCTATAGATATGATAGAAAACCTCACATCGATATATAAACTCATGCACCAATATGCATATCTCATGCATAAATGCATACATATGCATATGCCTCTCCAGAATAAAAATACTATATATGAGTGTATATATCCAAATACCACTATTAAGTATAAATTGCATGTATCCATAGATACGATAGAAAACCTCACATCTATATATAAACACATGCACAAACATTATGCATATCAATCAATATCATACTCATATACACACATACATGTCCAACCTAACAGACATTACATCTCAACAATACACAACTCATGCATATATACCATAACTCAGTAGTAGGGATTCTAGCCCAAAATCTATCAGGATGGACAAGTAAAAACTCTCCATAGAACACCACTCATCGATGGGAGACTTGAAAATCGTCAATAGGGTTTTTATATACTTTAAAATACAATATAAAATCCTCTTCCCATTGACATTTGTTCAGATAACAAGTGTGGCAAAAAAATCAGATCATACTCTATTACCTTTCGTACAAATCCAAAAGTGTCAAAGCATCCGATATGGATCTATCAAAACTCCTCACTAGTAACTATCACAACATCATCTAGTGAGATTTACAACAACCGTACTGTAGAGGGTACATCCACACCCACCAGAGAATACTCACACCATATAACCCATAGGCATAACAAACTATCTCATCATGAGACTCCCATGCGTTATCCAAATATATTTTCCAAGCATACAGTAAAATACATAGGGGAACTCATCTTTGGAGTTGATTTAGATTATTTGGAGAATGCATATGTGTTCATCTTTGTGGTACTTGATATTGGCTGATGTTGAAAGGATATTTCTTCCTTTGGTTTTATTATGTATATTAAGAAATCAAGTGAGGATTATATATTTTTAAAATTATATGATATATATGTGTGTGTGTATGTGTGTATATATATGTATATATATGTATATATATATGTCAATAGGAATATTGCTTGGCCAATGCATTAAGAGTCGTGTAGGATAGTCTTTGGGAGAAGATAACATGTCATCTCTTAGGGAGTTTTATTGGGAACTATGCGAATTTGAATGTCAGGCATATGTATTATATATTATTATACCTTAAGAATTTGGATGTCAGTTATATGATTATATTTGATGATATGATTATGTGACTATCTTTGCATGTAAATTGAGTCCAATGCAAACAGAGAGTCACATCCCTTTGTCCAATAGACAACTTGGTGATGGGGATTACTGAGTATATTATTATATAATATTTTTAAATTAAGTAGAAAAAACCTACCAACGAGTTTTGGGCTTATTTGTTAAGTCGAAAACTATCCAAAGTTATTTTGATTCTACCTTGATAGTTTTGGGTCGACTATTAAATGTTTGCATTGCTTTAGGATTTGAGAGTCTAAGAAAATATTTGCATATTTTATTAATTTAAATCCTGGATTTTTTGAATTTTATATTTAAGGGTAGTTTTATAATTTTTTTCTTGATATTTTTGTGATGGATTATGTGTATGCGTAATATTATAATTTTAAAATATTTTTGGGCATACATATGAGGATTATATAATATAGTTTGATTTTTTTATAAATTTAAGATATAGTTTATTATTTTTGGATGATATTTTATTTTTAATTAAATATTAATTTGTCAGAAAATTATAATTTTTTAGCTCATTGGAAAGATATGACATTTTCAGAATTTATAATGACATTTTCATAATTTCTGAACCTATATCCTATTTATTGGGATTTTTCGACGTTTAAGAGTATTTTATAGATTTATTTTATTATTTAAAAATTAAATAAAAATATTAATATATTATTAATTCTAAATGATGTCATTTTTCCGAATGCCAAAACGTCGCAGTTTTGTTATCGGTTATGATTTAAAAATAATAATATTTTTTCCCCTTTTTTCTCTTCTTTTTCCTTTTTTTTTTTTCCTTTTTCTTTTTTCTTTTTTCCTTTTTCTTCTTTTCCCTTCTCTCTCCTTCATGCCCCGACGCCATCTTTTCTCTTCTCCAGTCGAATATCGCAGCATTGCTATTTGGCCTCGGATCGATGCACCGCCAGTGTACGAAGCTTCCCCTCCTCTCCAGTATCTCTTGGTGGCAAGTTTCACTAGTTTCTGCCCTCGGACACTCCCGGAATCAGCTCCGAAAGTCGTGGGTTTTTCACCCAAAAAAGTCATCTATTTCGGCCAACCTAGGTGAGCAATCGTCAACTCGACCCTAGAATTGTGTTCCTGGAGTGATGTTGATACATCGATTGTTGAAAATTGTTGATTTTTGGTGCAGAATCACTTTTTTGGTTTCATCCTTAGTTTCGGCCAACGTCTGGTCACACGTAGCCCGAAACCCTAATTTTCTGTTGCAAACCGATTACCTAATTTTGATATTCCAAACGCAATGGTATCGTCGGTTTTTTTATTTGAATTGTTGTGAGACCCTGAATTTTGAGTCTTAGAAGTCGAGAAGCCAATACAAGTGAAAAGATTTTTTTACCCCTGAAGAAAAGAAAGTGTGATGGCCGAAATTGATATGGAATGTCCAGTAATTATTTCTGGTTTTAATTATCTTTGATTTGATTCTTTATTGTTTGATAATTATCGTAGAAAATAAAATTCCTAAAATTAAGGAAGGATAATTACAGAATTTAATTCTGATAATTATCATACTTTAATCTAGCCTTTAAAGTAGGAAAATTAATCCCATAACCCCCTATAAAAAGAGGAAGTCGGCCACACTTAAACCTTACGTAGAAAATACACAAAATTCGTCCAACTAAAAACCCTACACCTCTATATTTCTGCAAAAATCTGTTTAAACTTCAAACAAGCATAACTCTCTCATCCTTTGTCGGATTCTTGCAAATAAAAGTTTGTTGGAAAGCTATTTCCGTCTTCTTTCCAACTATCTTGGGTTTTTTGTCTGGAGTTTAGTTTTTCTTTGTCAAAAGTTAGGTCGTAATTTGGCAAGATTGCTGAAATCTGTTTGAACTTCAAAGAGGCATAACTCTCTCATCCTTTGTCGGATAGCTTGTTGAAAAGATCTTTTTGTCCTCTTTCCAACCATCTTGAGTTTTTCATCTGGATTTTAGTGTGAGACCCAATCCTTTGAGAGTCTAGTTAGTACTCGGATTCAGTCAGATTTTTCAGATTGGTAGGTTTGAGCGAGTTGACCTTTTGACCAAGTGACCTGGACATAGTCATAGAGCTTAGGTGTCGGGTTTAGGATGTCTAGAACGTTATGTCGTTGGTAGTGTATCGATAATTTTTGTGCCGTGTCGTTTTGGAGTTTTAGTGTGCAATAGAATAGTTAGTCGATTTGTGTGTTGTTCGAGGCTTGAGTCTAGTGGATATACCAATTTCTATGTCTTTGCCCCGCATACGAGTTTTGGAGGCCCATTTTGAGTGGTCGAAGGTCTTTGGGCCAACTTACCTTTCATGAGCCCGATTTCGGTTTCTTGAGCCCAATTTCGTTTTAAAAGCCTGATTTTTATATTTTAAGCTTTTAAATTTTATTTAGGCCCACTTGGGCATATGTGAGTCATTTTATAATTATTTCAGATTTTGAGAATTTTAAAAAAAAAGTCAAAGTTAAAGTTAACAAGTTAAAAGAGGCCATAATTCCAGAAATGCCCCCACTAATTTGTCCCCCTTTTCTGCACGTGAGTGTGCAGAAAAGCAAACAACCTTTCCCCCCTTTTCCTTCTTCATTTGCCAAGAGTTTCCCCCAAAGCACCAAAGCTCCAATTTTCATTTTCCCTTCAAATTAAAGAGTGAGTTTTGTTCCAAAACCTAAACCCAACCCCTCACCCCATATTTTCTCAAGTATTGTGTTTATTTATGGTGATTTTACATTAATTAGGGTATTGTATAGCAAATTCGAATTTTGGTGGTATATGCTTGATATCTTCATTTTCCTTTCCGATTTGTGGTTGTTTTAGCATGCTTAGATGTTCATTGTTATAGTCTGACACTTTGGATTGTACGAAAACATCAATTAATCTATGATCGATCATTTTGAGTATTCAATGGCATTTTGGTAATTTCAGGAATTTTGTGTTTATGATGAATTGGATGAAATTGGTTGATGTCATTGCTTGAGTTAGGTTTTTTGTGTATTGTAGAGAAGGCTTGTTGATTGAGGAAACCAATCTTGATGTTGGTGGAGCTTGGAATTGGAATTTGAGTTTAGGAAGGTTTAGGTGTTTGAAGGGATTGTTTGTTTTTCTTAAGGGATTGAGTGGTTTGTGTTTCCAAATGTTGTATTGAGTGAATTGGGACTTAGAGAGAGTGTTTAGGGGGTCTCTTAGGTTGTTTTTTTTAATTATGGTCTTTTTCGAGTATATTATTTTCGGTTTTATTCTTAGTGTGATTTTGTGTGCATGGTTGTTTAGGCGGTGCTTCGGCGACAAATAAGGGCAAGAGTTTAGCCGTCGAGTCGTCGGCGCATCAAGAGGTGGGAGACTATGTTTCATTTACATGCACGGAAATATTTTGTTTTATTAATTAAAATTGGTAAATGCTTGTTTTTGAATAGAGGCAATACATGCAATGATGAATGACTTGACATGCTAGGCTCATTATGTGTGAGGCATATTTATAAAGTATAAAATGTTTATTTTGAACTTATATGCATGTTTGTGATGTGATTAAAAATGTGTTTGAGAATATTTATTTATATCGAATTCTTGAGTTGTTGGGGCTCCTAGGGAGCCTTTGAGTTGATTTTGAGTGCACTATATTTTATTTAAATTATAACATGATTTGGGATTTGTTCTACATGTTTGCAAAGAATACGTATACATATATAATTATTAGATATGACTTGGAATTGACGAACTGCGCTTGACCAATGGGAAGGTAAGTGGATGAGTATCCTTAGATAGAAGGATAGTCCCTTGCCTAGGAATATGGATGGATTATATATGCCTTGTGTGAGTATGTGATGTGATAGGCTACATATGCCTTCATGTTTTCTGAGTTGTGTGTGAGTTGGGAATCATATGATAGTGTGATTTCTCAACTTTTCCCGAGGACGACACTGATGGTAAGCGACTTATACTTATTTTGAAAATGTGCATTAAATTAATCACCAGTGGGCTTTTGATTTCTATTTAGCCAGGGTTATTAGTGAAACGGTTTTAGAGGTCCACCCCGATAGATTTTGGCATAGTAGTAGCCCACGAGAATGAGATTTTGGATTTGTATACTAATTGGGCAGGGGGCCTGAGTTACAGGTTTATATTATCAAATTCATGTATGTGCATTTTTTCATATTTAAATGTGAGATTGTTTACAAGAATAGCATTATGGACTTACTGTGGATTTTATTATAAAATATTAATATTGGTTTTCGTGTATGCCTCTATTCCACCGGAATTGTTTATAATGTTGTGACTCTCACTGAGGTCCTTGAGATCTCACCCCCTCTTGTTATTATTTTTCAGGACTAGGTCGAGAGCCAGTGTAGCCGATTTTATTTTGAGGTCGAGGTTTCTGGTTTGTCATAAGGCTGGACTACTGGATATGACACGTTTGAAAACTCAACACTTTCTTTTGTATTTTGGATTTGGTTATGCTTGCTTATCTTGTTTTCATGCTTGCTCATTGACATTGCGACCCCTTAGTGGGCTTGGGTTGATGCTTGCTATTGGATATTGATGTATTCTTTTGAGTTTATGATATATGAGATTAGTATGATGCCTTGGGCATGTTTTGATATTCTCGGGCTCGAGTTGATTGGACTTATTTTGATGAAACAAGTTTGGGGTCGTGTGGCCTGTTGTGTGTGAGATTAAGATTTCCGCTGTTTGTGATTATACTCCATGACATATTGTGTTGTGTCAAGGTTTTCATTTAAATACATGCTCCTTTTAAAAAAAATGAAAAGCTTCAAATTTATATTCAATTTTATACATTTTGCAAATTGGATATGAGGGTAAGCCTTGTGTGGTTTCGATTGGGCCACGAGTTGGGCCGATTGGGACTGTATGACGGTGAGGAACCCAATTACCGGGTTCAGGTCCTCACAACCTTGGTAGCAGAGCATGGTTGTTTATGTGTGCAATGTTTTCAAAAATGGTTTAAAATAGAATATTTTGAAGGTGCATCACACGCACATTGCATATGCGTAGTCCAACATAGAGTTTTGTCTAATAGCCTTGTTTTGTTTTTAGGGCTCATTATGTGACTATATGTCCAGTTGGTAGAGATGCCTCGTGGTAGACCTCGCAGAGCAGCTAGGGGCCTGGGAGGCTGTGCATAGTCAGTAGATGTACATGAGAGGTCAGATGCTCATCTGCCAGCAGGTTCGACAACTGAGGTACAACAGTCACAGGTTTCACCGGGGGCACAGGCAGCACAGGACCCTGTTCTAATTCAAATGTTGGCAGCTATTCAGGCCACACTACAGTAGTTAGTACGTGGTGGAGTAGCTCAGTAGCCACAGGTACAGGCTCACGCACTAGTACAGCCAGAGGTTATAGCAGAGCCTGAGGTACAACCTCCCAGAGTTCAGCAGGTGGAGGCACAAGGTGCCAAGCTACTTGTCCAAGTGTCCAAGTTATTGAAGGAGGCAAGACATTTGGGCTACGAGAGCTTTTATAGCACCAGTGATGCTATGGTGGCCAAGGTATGGAAAGACAAGATTGTCTTCATAGCACAGGACTTGAGGATATCTGTTGAAGACAAAGTCACATTAGCTACTAGAGCTGCTGGAGAGAGATCAGCCACATGGTGGAGTACAGTCAGAGACAGGTATAGGGGTCAGCCCACTTGGGAAGAATTCGAGAGAGAATTTGACAGGAGATACTTCCCATAGCACTTCCAGGATAACAAGAGGTCCGAGTTTTATTTGCTTCGCCAGGGAACAGCTCAGTTTCAGAGTATGAGACTGAGCTAAGAGCATTAGCCCATTTTGTACTGGAGATAGACTGAGTTGGTTCAGTGATGGCTAGTTGGTTTGAATAGAGACTCAACCGGGACATTCGCACGGTTCTAGGTTGAAGACCAGTGGTGACTTTCAGGAGCTTATTGTGGATGCTGTTAAAGCAGAGGAGATAGTTCAAGGACAAAGTGTCTAGCCTCAGAAGTATAGGGACTTTATGCCTTGTAAGGGTCCCTTGAGGCGTAGTGGTAGATTTGACCATCGATAAAAGAGCAGGATGTCCACCCCATACTCTGTAGTACAGACTCGTTCACAGGGAACATCTTCTTTTGTGACCCAATGCATAGCCGACATAGTCTGCTCCTAGCATCAGCAGGCCAGCAGGGCATCCCAGGTGCGGGAACTGCACTCAGAGTCATCCTCATCCATGCCCACAGCCACCCAGGTGTTATGCATGTGATAAGTCTAGACACTTAGCTTGAGATTGCCTAGTGGGCAATGTATCTAGAATCACAGCTTCTCAACCCAGATTTCCAGCATTGCCAGTAGTACAGAGGTCAGGTGTGAGCCATATGGGTTCACATGGATCTTCGAGGCCTCAGACTAGATCATAGACAGGTCGACCATCTGACAGCCAGGCTATAGGTCAGACTCAGCAGCAGCAGCAAAGGCCACAAACACGCTTGTTCACACTAGCAGATGCTGAGGCATGTGCTAGTTCGGATGTCGTGATAGGTACTATTTCTATATTTTCTTATTCTGCTAGAGTCCTGTTAGACCCCGGGGCAAATAGGTCTTTTGTTGGTCCTAGAGTGGCTATGTGTGCAGATAGAGTGTTGTCACCCTTAGAGCCGCCCATAGTTGTGTTGACCCCTCTTGGTGAGAAGATTACTTACATTAGTGTTTTCTTGGGTTGTGTAATGATAGTGGGTACAGTACAGATTGAGGCAGATTTTATATCGTTGGATATCAGAGATTTTGAAATGATAGTTGGTATGGACTGCTTATGTAGATACAGAGCCCGCATGGAGTGTTTCACGAAGAGGGTATAGTTTAATCTTCCAGATGGGACAGAGTATTGTTTTGAGGGAGACAGACGGGTAGTACCGACTTGTATGATCTCTTGGATGAGTGCCAGACAGTTGAATCACAAGGGTTGTATAACTTTTCTTGCTCATGTCAAGGATGTATCAGTTGAGCCTCTGGAGTTGAGTAGTGTACCAATTGTTAGATAGTATGCAGATGTATTTCCGAGGATGTGACAAGGTTACCTCTAGTCCAAGAGATTGAGTTCGAGATTGAGTTATTGCCAGGGACAGCACCGATTTCTATTCCACCATATCGGATGGCGACAACTCAGTTGAGGGAGCTAAAGACTCAATTGGAGGATCTTGTGGATCGAGGCTTCATCCGACCGAGTGTTTCTCCGTGGGGTGTGCCTGTCCTTTTAGTAAGAAAAAATGACAGTACCCTTCGGCTTTGCATTGACTATAGGCCACTATGAAGAACTGGTATCCAATGCCAAGGATAGATGACTTGTTTGATCAGTTGCAGGGTGCTTCAGTGTTCTCGAAGATAGACTTGAGATCGGGATACCATCAGTTGAGAGTTCGGGAATTCGACATCCCGAAGACAGCGTTTAGATCGAGATATGGACACTATGAGTTTGTTGTTATGCCGTTCGGGTTGAGGAATGCGCCTGTAGTGTTCATAGACCTCATGAACAAGGTGTTTTGAGAGTTTTTGGATCGATTTGTCATTGTTTTCATCGATGACATATTGGTGTATTCGAGGACCCAGGAGGAGTACGAGGTGCACTTGAGGATAGTTTTGGAGACACTTAGAGCTCGACATCTTGACGCAAAATTCTCTAAGTGTGAGTTTTGGTTGAGTGAGGTTGGCTTCTTGGGGCATGTTGTATCAGCTAGTGGAGTATTGGTAGACTACAAAAAGATAGAGGCTATTGTTTCGTGGGAACCGCCTCGCAGTATGACAGAGATGCGTAGCTTTTTGGGTTTGGCAGGTTACTATAGACGATTTGTAGAGGGCTTCTCGATTTTATCAGCACCTTTGACCCCTTTAACTCGCAAGGGTGTTCCTTTTGTGAGGACCGAGAAGTTTGAGTAAAGCTTTAGTAAGTTGAAGTCTAGATTAGTTTCAGCTCCAGTGTTGACATTAACAGTCAGTGGTAGAGGTTATATGGTGTTCAGTGATGCCTTGATACTTGGATTGGGATGCGTGCTGATGCAGGATGGAAAGGTGGTTGCCTATACTTCAAGACAGTTAAGTCCGCATGAGGGTAACTATCTGACCTATGATTTGGAGCTTACAGCGGTGGTCTTCACTTTGAAGATCTAGCTACATTATTTGTATGGTGAGATGTGTCAGATCTACATATATCATAAGAGTCTCAAGTACTTTCTCACCTAGAAGGAGTTGAACTTGAGACAGAGGCGTTGGCTTGAGTCAATCAAGGATTATGACTTGATCATTAACTACCATCCGGGCAAAGCTAACGTAGTTACAGATGATTTGAGTAGGAAGACCTCTTCTTCCTTGGCTTATGTGAGAGCCGAGTATATGCCTTTGTTGATGAGTTTGAGGAAGTCTGGAGTTCAGTTGGATAGTGATAAGACCGGATCACTAGTTGCACAGATGGTGGTGAGACCAACATTGATCGATGAGATTCGAGCTAGTCAGCTTGAGGATCCAGCTTTGGTCAGAGTGAGACAGAGTTTGGACAGCAGTGATAGTGCAGAGAGTTTCGTCAGTGAGTATAGAGTTAGAGATTACGGTATTCTAACTTTCCGAGGTTGTATGTGTGTACCACCTGACGAGGAGTTGAGATAGAGGATTCTGACATAGGCTCACAGTTCAGCATTCTCTGTGCATCCGGGTACCACAAAGATATGTAGAGATTTGAGACAGTCTTATTGGTGGTCAGGCATGAAGAGGCATATAGCAGAGTTTGTTGCTCGATGCTTGGTTTGTCAGCAGGTGAAGGCCAAGCATCAGAGACCAGCAGGCATGTTACAGCCACTTCCCATTCCAGAGTGGAAGTGGGAGCATATCACCATGGACTTTGTGGTAGGTTTTCCACTTGTGCATCGAGGATACGATGCCATATGGGTGATAGTAGACAGACTCACCAAGTTTGCGCACTTCCTCCCCATCAGAGTGACAGACACACCAGAGAGGCTAGCGTCGAGGTACATGGATGAGATTGTCAGATTGCACAGTGTGCCAGTGACTATAGTGTCGGATCGGGATCCAAGGTTCACTTCTTGATTTTGGGAGAAGTTTCACAGTGCATTGGGTACAGAGTTGAGGTTCAATACAGCCTTCCATCCCTAGACAGATGGTCACTCAGAGCGGACTATACAGATCCTAGAGGATATGCTTAGAGCTTGTGTGTTGGACAGGCAAACCACTTGGGATCGATGTTTACCCTTAGTGGAGTTTGCCTACAACAACAGCTTTTAGAGGAGTATTGGTATGGCACCATATACGGCACTGTATAAACACAAATGTCGTACTTCGTTGTGTTGGGATGAGGTTGGTGAGAGGCGTCTCGGCAGTCCAGAGTTAGTGGACCAGGCTACTCAACAGGTTGCTCTGATTAGAGAGCGGTTGAGAGTAGCTCAGAGCCGACAAAAGATTTTTGCAGATCACCGTAGACGAGACTTGGAGTTTGCAGTGGATGATAGGGTATTCTTAAAAGTCGTGTCTTGGAAGGGAGTGATCAGATTTTAGTAATGGGGCAAGCTAGCTCCGAGGTATATCTGTCCCTACCGTATTGTTGGTAGAGTTGGCCCAGTGGCATACCGATTAGAGTTACCACCAGAGTTAGAGAGGATCCATAACGTCTTCCATGTGTCCATGTTGAGAAAGTACGTGCTGGATACATCTAATATCTTGGAGACACCACCGATCGAGATTGCCAATGATTTATCTTATTCAACTCAGCCAGTGGCTATAAAGGATAGAGCGGTGAGACAGTTGCGCAACCGCAATGTGCCTATGGTTTATATTTTGTGGCGTAGTGACCGTATAGAGGAGTAGACTTGAGAGCCAGAGCAGTTGATCAGACAGCAGTATCCGCATTTGTTTGAAAATTCCGGTAAGTGAATTTCGGGGGCGAAATTCCTATAAGGAGGGGAGGATGTGAGACCCCGTCCTTTTGAGAGTCTAGTCAGTACTCGGATCAGATTTTTCGGATTGGTCGGTTTGAGCGAGATGACCTTTTGACCGAGTGACCTGGACATAGTCATAGAGCTTAGGTGTCGGGTTTAGGATGTCTAGAACGTTATGTCGTTGGTAGTATATGAATAATTTGTGCGCCATGTCGTTTTGGATTTTTAGTGTGCAATAGAATAGTTAGTCGATTTTTGTGTTGTTCGAAGCTTGAGTCCAGTGGATATACCAATTTCTAGGTCTTTGACCCGCGTATGAGTTTTGGTGGCTCGTTTTGAGTGGCTGGAGGTCTTTGGGCCGACTTACCTTTCGTAGGCCCGATTTCGGTTTCTTGAGCCCAATTACGTTTTAAAAGCCTGATTTTCATATTTTGAGTTTTTAAATTTTATTTTGGCCTTGGGGCATATGTGAGTCATTTTATAATTATTTCAGATTTTGAGAATTTTAAAAAAAAAGTCAAAGTTAAAGTTAACAAGTTAAAAGAGGCCATAATTCCAGAAATGCCCCCACTAATTTGTCCCCCTTTTCTGCACGTGAGTGTGCAGAAAAGCAAACAACCTTTCCCCCCTTTTCCTTCTTCATTTGCCAAGAGTTTCCCCCAAAGCACCAAAGCTCCAATTTTCATTTTCCCTTCAAATTAAAGAGTGAGTTTTGTTCTGAAACCTAAACCCAACCCCTCAACCCACATTTCCTCAGGTATTGTGTTTATTTATGATGATTTTCATTAATTAGGGTATTTTTAGCAAATTCGAATTTTGGTGGTATATGCTTGATTTCTTCATTTTTCTTTCCGATTTGTGGTTGTTTTAGCATGCTTAGATGTTCATTGTTATAGTCTGATACTTTGGATTGTATGAAAACATCAATTAATCCATGATTGATCATTTTGAGTATTTGACGACATTTTGGTAATTTCAGGAATTTTGTGTTTTTTATGAATTGGATGAAATTGGTTGATGCCATTGCTTGAGTTAGGTTGTTTGTGTGTTGCAGTGAAGGTTTGTGGATTGAGGAAACCAATTTTGATGTTGGTTGAGCTTGGAAGTGAAATTTGAGCTTAGGAAGGTTTAGATGTGTGAAGGGATTATTTGTTTTTCTTAAGGGATTGAGTGGTTTGTGTTTCTAGAGGTTCTATTGAGTGAACTGAGACTTAAAGTGAGTGTTTAGGGGGTCTCTTAGGCTTTTTTAAATTATGGTCTTTTTCGAGTATATTATTTTTGGCTTTGTTCTTAGTGTGGTTTTGTGTGCTTGGTTGTTTAGGCGGTGCTTCGGCGGCCGATAAGGGCAAGAGTTTAGTCGTTGAGTCGTCTGCGTATCAAAAGGTGGGAGACTATGTTTTATTTATATGCATGGAATTGTTTTGTTTTATTAATTAAAATTGATAAATGCTTGTTTTTGAATATAGGCAATATATGCATTGATGAATGACTTGGCATGCTAGGTTCATTATGTGTGAGGCATATTTATAAAGTATAAAATGTTTATTTTGAACTTATATGCATGTTTGTGATGTGATTAAAAATGTGTTTGAGAATATTTATTTATATCGAATTCTTGAGTTGTTGGGGCTCCTAGGGAGCCTTTGAGTTGATTTTGAGTGCACTATATTTTATTTAAATTATAACATGATTTGGGATTTGTTCTACATGTTTGCAAAGAATACGTATACATATAATTGCTAGGTATGACTTGGAATTGACGAACTGCGCTTGACCAATGCAAAGGTAAGTGGATGAGTATCCTTAGATAGAAGGATAGTACCTTGCCTAGGAGTATTGATGGATTATGTATGCCTTTTGGGAGTAGGTGATGTGATAGGCTAGATGTGCCTTCAGGCTTTTTGAGTTGTGTGTGAGTTGGGAATCGTGTGATAGTTGATTTCTCTATTTTTCCCGAGGACGACTCTGGTGGTAGGGGATTTATTATTATTTTGAAAATGTGCATTAAATTAACCACCAGTGGGCTTCCGATTTCCCTTTGGCCGGGGTTATCAGTGAAGCGGTTTTAGAGGTTCACCCCGATAGTTTTGGGCATAGTAGCCCACGAGAACATGATTTCGGGATTATATACTTACTGGGCAGGGGGCCTGAGTTACAGATTTATATTATCAAATTCATGTATGTGCATTTGTTCATATTTAAATGTTAGATTGTTTACACGAATAACATCATAGACTTACTGTGGATTTTATTATAAAATATTAATATTGGTTTTCGTATATGCCTCTATTCCATCGGAATTGTGTATGACGATGTGACTCTCACTGAAGTCCTTGAGATCTCACCCCCTCTTGTTGCTATTTTTTAGGACTAGGTCGAGAGCCAGTGTAGCCGACTTTATTTTGAGGTCAAGGTTTCTTGTTTGTCATAGGGCTGGACAACTGCATATGACACGTTTGAAAACTCGACACTTTCTTTTATATTTTGGATTTAGTTATGCTTGCTTATCTTGTTTGCATGCTTGATCATTGACATTGTGACCCCTTAGTGGGCTTGGGTTGATGCATACTATTGGATATTGATGTATTCTTTTGAGTTTATGATATATGAGATTAGTATGATGTCTTGGGCATGTTTTGATATTCTTGGGCTTGAGTTGATTGGACTTATTTTGATGAAGCATGTTTGGGGCCGTGTGACCTGTTGTGTGTGAGATTAAGACTTTTGTTGTTTGTGATTGTACTCCGTGACATATTGTGTTGTGTCGAGGTTTTCGTTTAAATACATGCTCCTTTTTAAAGAAAATGAAAAGCTTCAAATTTATATGCAATTTTATACATTTTACGAATTGGATATGAGGGTAAGCCTTGTGTGGTTTCGATTGGGTCATGAGTTGGGCCGATTGGGATTGCACGGAGGTGAGGAACCCAATTACCGGGTTCGGGTCCTCACAGTTAGGTTTTCTTTGTCGTAAGTTAGGTAGTGATTTGGCGGGATTAGGTTTCAAAATTGTGTGATTCTACCTTCAGTTGATTTCTGTAGTTGTTCTTCTTGTTCGTATGATTGTTTAGTAGTCATTCATGATGTAAGATCATGAATTCATCCTTTGAATCTTTTCTTTTCATGAAATCATTATGCCCTACCTTTGCCCTATTGATGCCTATCTTGATCAATTGATTAACCTATTGGATTCTGATCTTGTTTCTTTTGATTGTATATGTTATAAACACATAATCCTTCTTTGTTAGCATGAAATCGCAACCCTTACACCTTTTATGCATGAAATCGCAACCCTTACACCTTGTATGCATGAAATTGCAATTTGTCTTGTGTCCTATTCTTAATACCGAAATTTGCATAGTTAATTGGAATGGTAATTCAGGTTGAATCTTGTTAAATTCTTGGCTATGACATCACACATCCAAGGGGAAGCACCTGCGGTATCTGATCATTGGTTTCTGATAGGTTTGGTGAGTAAATTTGTAAGGAAATAGGGTATTTACTTATGATTTTATAGGTGGTTCGGAATCCTTAAATAAAAACAAAGGAATTACTTGTTGTTCAGAGATAAAAGAGGTAGGATCTATACCTCATTGATTTCTTCAGAAATCCTTTTGTTTGCTCGTTGATTTTGGTTGAACAGATCATATTAAAAAATTTATAAAACTAAAATAAAATTAGTAAAGTAATTATTTAGATTAAGAATAAATAATTCCTATAGTCCTTTGATGTGCGGGCCTAAACAATAATTGTGGTGTAGTTGTTACTTGGCCTCACCATCGTGTTAGGTTAGCTTATTAACTGATGCATTGATTAAGTTTCCTCGTAAAAGGAGAGAAGCTGGAAATCATTGAAGAGGAAGAGGCCAATTGTCATTTGCGGAAACGAATTTTTACCGTTCCCATTTCCCAGGTCTATTATAAGCTTTAATTCCTGAAATGAAGCAGGAAAGTAGCAGAATTTGACCCTCTTAATGACATTCAAGGGACCTGACCAAACTATAACTACCTCGACCATCCAATTTATGACAGAAGGACGGAAAGCGTCTGTTACACCTCTTCACCAGTCTCTTCCATCTGCATCCTACCGGCATGAGTACCGAAGTAGGTTAACAAAGTAGACAGAATCCTGACCTGAAACTACCAACCAACCTCGTCATCCTTGGTTTTTGTTTGGACATCTCCAGTTTTTTACTGTCTTCGGTTTGAAATAGGACGCTTTGTTTAAATTGATCTAAAAATAATGATAAATACTCTTAAAAAAAAAGATGCGGTATAAGTAAATTTCGTATTTATTCTTCTTAATTTGTCTGTAACAATTTGCTTCTGTCCAAATTATGAGGAAAGAGGTATGGTTGGCCCACCACTTACGAATTTACAAAGGCAATCTGAGAGATGGTTATGGGAGAGCTGAAGGAAAATATCTCTGTGGCTATCGTACGACCCACTATTGTGACTAGTACTTTGAAGGAGCCGTTTCCAGGTTGGGTTGAAGGTCTCAGGTATTCTTTTTCCTCTCGTTACTGTGAAATGTAAATTATATGTCGTTGATGTGAAAAAATGGAAATCCAGTTTTTTTACTGTATAATATACAAAATGGTATTGTTTTAGTATTTTTTAAAAAAAGTTTAAAGGGTAATCGTAGTTTATGATAAACAATAAATCCAGCTGGTTAAAAATAAATAAATATTATAACCCAAAGGGTTGTATTACAATAATTCTGCAAAGCAATTTACACTGTTGACTCTGTTACTGCAGAACAATTGATAGTATAGTCATGGCCTATGCAAAAGGGAGGTTAACATTCTTTCTTGGAGATCTTAACGGAGTTTTTGACTTGGTAAGTTAAACAAATTTACAGTTTTCCAGTCTAACATTCCCTTCTTGAATGCAAGTTTGCTTATATCGTTTTCTTTTTCAAATCTTTGATAATCGAGGGAAACATTTCTCATCATCTTCAAACATAGGAAACTGAAATCTTTTGAGTTATGCATGTAGATACCGGCAGATATGGTAGTGAATGCTATGTTTGTGGGCATGGTAGCTCATGCTAGTCAACCATCAGAGGCAATTTATCATGTGGGCTCTTCCGTTAGAAACCCAATAACATACGCGGACCCTCAAGAATACGGCCTTACTTACTTCACAGTAAAACCATGGATTGGCAAGGATGGCAAGCCTGTAAGGGTTGGCAGAGTAAAATTGTTGAGCAGCATGGCTAGTTTCCACAGATATATGGGCCTTCGTTGCATGCTTTTGCTACAGGTATACTAAAACTCTCTCGATATATATAAGAATGCAAACGTACAGTACTCCTGAAGTTGGGTTCTGACTACATAGGAACATAATTATGAGTATGCAAAACGTGTTGAAATTATCTTCAGTAAAATCAACACTCCTGCATAATTAACTCATCTTTTGACATATTCCAGGGATCAGCATTTGCAAATGCAGCATTCTGCAACTTCTTCGATGGCGTCTACAGTGATCTCAAACGGAAAGTCAACTCTATGATGCGATTGGTGGAACTTTACAGGCCATACTTGTTCTTCCATGGATTGTATGTATATGTATACACATATGATCAGTCATATGCTACTCTTGCATTCATTAACCAATTAATCCTGTTGGGTACGTATATCTCTTTTCGTTGAATTAATGCTACTTTGTGGATGCAATTTCGACGACATGAACACAGAGAAGTTGCGTATGGCGGCACACGAGAATGGTATAGAGACCCAATTGTTTTACTTTGATCCAAAGGTCATAAGTTGGGAAGATTACTTCTTGAATGTTCATCTTCCTGGTTTGATTAAATACGTCTGCAAATGATGTCAATATCTTCAAAGATTTATAGGCTGCAATATTTCACTTCCAAACAATTGAATATCTACTTGGTACCCTTTCGGTACCTATGCTTGTGTTAATGTGTGTGCATATGTGTGAGATAGTATATGCATGAGTTGCGGATTGATTTGAGGATTACCTAGGCTATACGGAACCAATGAGATAGGTTATGTGTGCCTAAATTGCCTGTGTTGTGTGTATTGAATATGCTGATAGTGTTCTTACATGATTGAGAATACCTTGTTGTGGTATTATGCTTTGTACTTGTGTGTGTGTGTGTGTGCTTGTTTGTGTCTCAGGATCCTTTTCCGATGGTCATTCGGGGTAAGCGCTGATGCTTCTTGGGAGAGGAGAGGTTCTTACTGGTATGAGAGTCATACGGGTGGCAATCCCCAGCATCTGCACGCTGGATGCCTGGTCCTTATGTGGCAAGATGCTCTTATCCCTATGTGGTTTAGATGTCCTTATCCTTGTGTGGTTTGGATTCCCTTGTCCTTGTGTGGCTTGGATGCCTTGTCCTTGTATGGCAAGATGAATAGGCTTGCTGATTAGCTTGTGTGTTAACCTTTTTACCCTTTGTGCAGCGAAGTCTTGGACAACACAGGTGGAAGGGGATGACCTTTCCTGTTGATAAGTGTGATTGATGATTTACCTGCCTGTGTACTTCTGATTTTCGGAAGTGTTTTTAGTCCACCCTCAACCTTAGTTTTCGGTCCTATCCCATTATTGTTGAATGATGATTGTGTGATTTCCTTTAGATGTATATGTTGATCTGATGTTGTTTGGAAGATGTTTGTTTAAGATTTTTGTAGATCTTACGATGTTATGACCCTACTGAGATTCTTCTAATCTCATCTTGTTGTTTTTACCATTTTTCAGGCTTAGGTACATTCACTGTTCGTGGTACCAGTGTGTGAGATCAAAGTTGCACGGCGGGGCGATATTGCATCACATTTGCATTCCTATTTCCTTGATTGCTTGCGCATATTACAAGAACTATGATTTGACTATTTTCTGGTTTTTCAAGATTCCTCCTTTGATTGTTATTTCCGAATTATATTGGAGATTTATTTGCCGGATATTTGGATCCTTACAGGACTTGTGTATTGTGGATTCATTGATTAAATTTAAAGACTTCTGCTGATGTTTTATTAACTCCATATGATACCAGAATGCTTATCCAATATCATGCTTCAATTGTTACAAATTCAAAGAATGAACATGCTAAAAATCTAAAATTAGATGGGTAAGCCTTGTGGGATTCAAATGGGTTCTGGTTCTTAGGCTTATTTGGGTTTCTCAGCAATAAGGGTCCTAATAGGAGCAAATAATAATAGGTTAGGATTTGGGGTCTTTATATTTGTTGTTTGTGAGATATAGGTTTTTAAAAATTTTCTCAAAAAATATATTTTAGTTTTAAATAAAAAATATTATTTTATAAATAATATTATATTGATAGAAATATAATTTGAGGGTTTACCAATCCAATTTTGGATTTTTATATATTTTCTGAACATATGAATTTTGTCTCATTTTATGTATTAGTTGTAAAATTAGTGATTATATATTTGTATTTTATGTAGATGTGTAAGGACCCAAACTCAACATATAAGGACCCTTATCATCATGGAACCCAAACAATCCCTCGCAAGGACACATCTGAATCTCACAAGACTCAAGCCGAACTAGTGGTCAATTTTATTAGTTCATTCATATCCTTTTAAAAGGTTGGAGCATGTAAATTCATTATTCATTATTCTGGTTTATACGGAGTGAACGAAAATGTTAGTGAAAGACTTATATAAATTCTAAAAAATAGTGAAAATATAATACACAAGTCCCAAAGAAATCTCAAAACATCAATATCTGTCCATATCATAATTTTGGAAACAAGAAGGGAAAGGATAGAAAACAAAGCCAAAAAGATAGTTCACACATATAAGGGATGCATACGCAATCAAAACCAGCAAGTATGTTCAATGCATATGTGATGTAAATCGTTCTGTCATACAACCTTGATCTCACACCTTGGTATCACCTACAAAGCACGAACCTATGCCTAAAAAAGGGGAAGAATAAGGGGGGTGATGTGAGACCCCAACCCTTCCTAGTTTAGATGTCTAGGAAGTCTACGAAGTCCAGGAGCCGATGCAGCTGAAATGACTATTTTACCTCTGAAGAAATTGATGCGTGATGGTCTAAAATGGTTGCTGCCAGATATTTCCTATTTTAATTCTGGTATTTTTATATTAATTATCCTTAGTTTTATCCCTTATTATCTAAGGTATTAGATAATTTTTCCTTTTAAATAGAATATCTCTTTTAATAGATTTATCCTTTTAAATAGAATTATCCATCTAATAGAATTATCCTTTAATTATCTTTTTAAGCTTAAAAGAAGGGATTTATCTCTTAGCTAAACCTCCTTAGATACCTATAAACGAGTGATCAGCCTATCTCACCTAAACATACCAAAACCCACATAGAAATTTCGTAATTTATCCCCTTCTTCTCAATTTCTGATTTTTGCCTAAACCCTAGCCTAAACTCTTTGATATTCATCTTAGCATAACTCTCTCATCCTTTATCGAATTCTTGCGAATAATAGCTTGTTGGAAAGCTCTCTTCATCCTCTTTCCTACCATCTTGAGATTTTTATTTGAAGGTTAGTTTTTCTTTGTTAAAAGTTAAATCGTATTTTAGCAGAATTACCAAAATAACTGTCTTATCCTTTGCCAGATTCTTGTGAATAATAGCTTGTTGGAAAGCTCTCTCCATTCTCTATCCAGAAATCTTGGGTTTTTCTTCTAGAGGTTAGTTTTTATATTCCATAATTTAGGTTGAAATTCGGCGGGAGTAGGTTTCAAAATTGTATTATTCTGCCTTCAATTGATTTCTATTATTGTTTCTCTTGTTCGTATGATTGTTTAACATCCATTCATGATTTTAAAATTATGAATTCATACTTTGAATCTTTTCTATTCATGAAATCAGCATGCCCTACCTTTTCCTTATTGATGCCTATCTTGATCAACTGATTAACCTATTGGATTCTGACCTTGTTTCTTTTGATTGTACATGTTATAAACACCTATTCCTTTCTTAACTTCATGAAATCACAACCCCTAACCTCTCTAATGTTGAAATCTCAAGTTTCCCTATAAACCTTAAGGTGTTGCCGAAATTTGTATATTGAATTAGGGTGAAATATCAAGTAGATTCTTACTGAGTTATTGACCATCACATCACGTATTCAGGGGAAAGATATTGCTGCATCCGGATCGCTGGATTTGGGTAGGCTAATTGGTAAGGATTCCCAATGCCTTTGGTTTTTAATTAAGTAGTCTTGTGGTTTAATATTATCTGGTCTTTGCCTTGTAATTTTTTAGGAGATTCTGATCTTATTGGAAAGGCAAAGGATTGCATCTAATTCAAACACATGAGAGGTAGGATTTATGCCTCATCAGTTTCTTTGGTTACCTTATTGTTTTATTGTTTGAATATGAGTGAATTCGATTGCCTATCTTGGTTATATGCTTGTGGAATGTGTGATTATGATGATAGGGAATCTCGAAAGTTAATAGGAAAATAGGTTTCCTGATTCGGTTAAGACTTTGAGGATTGATCTTTGATTTGTATTGTGATTTGATTAAGGATCCTTTGTTGTGATTTGTATATGCGTGTACTATGTGTGTATGCGTGTATGTGCCCTATTTGTACTTTGTTTGAAGGATCCTTTTGTCGCTGGCCATGCGAGGTAAGTATTGTTGCTCCTAGGGAGAGGAGAGATGCTTACCAAACCAGGAGGTTTATGGGTGGTTATTCCCAACAAGCGCTCGCTGGATGCCTTGTAGGCCGGTTCAAGTCAGGACGTCAAGAAGCCTTGTAGGCCAGTTCGAGTCTGGATGTCAAGATGCCTTATAGGCCAGTTCGAGTCTAGACGTTAGATTGCCCTGTTTGAGAGTGACAGGATGACTTGTATGTTAGGCCAGTTCAAGTCTGGATGTCGGAGACAACTAAAAGGCTTGTTGTAATATTGATTGTCTAACCATTTACCCTTTATGCAGCAAAGCCTTGGACAACATAGGTGGAAGGGGATGACCTTTTCTTTTCCTACTACCGAGAGTAACCTGATGAGTTTTGCTTCCTGTGTACTTCTGATTTTCAGAAGTGTTTGTAGTCCACCCTCAGCCTTAGTTTCGGCCCTAACCCTTTTGATTGATTTTTGAATTGCGTGATACCCTTAAATGAGTTGGGATGATCTAATGTTGTTTGGAAGATGTTTGATTGGGAATCCCTAGGACTTATGATGTTGTGACCCTATTGAGAATCTTGTAATCTCATCCCTTCTTTTCTCCCCCTTTGTAGGCCTAGGTATGTACTTTGTTGCTGATACCAAAGGTGTGAGATCAAAGCTACACGGCTGGACGAATTTGCACCCCTTTTCTATTGAATGCGCATGTCATGTTTTTGAACTTGTGTAGATTGGCATTCTGGCTTTCCAATCCCTCTTTCTCTTTTTGTTGCTTCTGAAATATGCATGATACTATTGGTTGATGTTTTGAGATTCCTATAGGACTTGTGTGTTATGTTTCCACTTGTTTTGAGTATTAATATAAATCTTCCGCTTATGTTTTCTTTCACTCCATGTAAGCCAGAAATTCATTAATATATGAATATGCTCCAACCTTTAAATAGCATATAAATCAACCAATAAAATTGACAATTAGGTGACTTGAGCCTTGTGGGATTCAAATAGGACCTTGTGATGGCTTATTTGGGTTGCACGGCGGTAAGGGTCCTAATAGGTTGAGTTTGGATCCTTACAGGTGAGATTACAAAAATCTCAGTAGGGTCACAACATCATAAGATCTGCAGAAATCCAATTAAACATCTTCCAACAATACATAGATCATATATACTTATATAACAGGCTCAAAACAAATTCAACAAACAATCACATAGACACAAGTAGGGCCGAAATTAATAAAGTAAGTGGAGGGACTCAAAACACTTCATAGGCAGCTATTACAAGACTAAACCAGAAGCACATAGACAGCTTAATTCCCTATATGATTCCCAAAACCAAATGATTATCCTCATCTGCTTATGTTGTCCAAGGCTTTGCTGAAAAAAGGAAAAAATGGTTAGCAAACAAGTTACAGCAAGCCTTCTTACAATACCTCCCACGCGTGGGGCATCTTACATACAATTATACCCAACCCAATATCAAGGCAGGGCATCTTGCCACACATAGAAGACAAGGCATCTTACACATCATGTACTCAACCCAGATAATATGTAAGGCATCCCACAAGAACCTATACCCAATACAAGTTACCTCTAGTGCATCTTGCACCCAACTATACCTAACTCAGAAGCTATGCAGGGCATCCAGTGTGAATGTGCTGGGAACAATCACCATACAGCTCCCAGTTCTAGTAAGCATTTTTCCTCTCTAAAGAACATCAACACTTACCTCACATGGCCAGCGACAAGAGGATCTTAACACACAAGCACATATACAAGCATACAAGCAAGTACAAGCACACAGAAATCCAGCAGGGTATCCTCAATCAAACACAAACACAATACACAATCCAATATACAATATCAACCTCGAAATAGACACATATCAAGCTCTATTATATCCAAAAATTCCCAATAGCATAAGCATATAAACCATAGTAGGCAAGCCAAAATCACATAATCAAACAAGTGTATCTGGAGAAACTGATGAGGTATAGATCCTACAACCAACACTCAACTCGCAAGCATGCATACACTTAGCAATCAAACCGAAATCAATAAACAAGCAAAAGGATTTCTAGTGGAACTGATAAGCCATAGATCCTACAACCAACATTCAACCTACAAGCATGCATACACTTTGTAAATCCCCGAATATTTTTTAAAAAAAAAGAAAAGAAAAAAAAAAGAGTTAGTGAAACTACGCCGTTTTGGCTAGGGTTTTAAAAAAAAAATCCTTTTCTTTTTCCTTTTTCTTTCTTTCTTCTTTCTTTCTTCTTCCCTGGTTCTCCTGCGTGCGTGCGTTTCGTTTCTCCCTCCTTTGAGTGAATCGAACTTCCTCCTCCGGCCACCATTCTTCACCCCGTTGGTCACATTCTCTTCCTCTTCTCGGCGGGAATCATCTAGTGTAGGTTTTGTTGGCACTAAAGCTGCGAATCAGTCTGTAGAAGCTTAGGAAGAAGTGGGTTTTCGTCGTCGGAAAATAGCATTTTCCGGCCAACTCCGGTGAGCTATCGAAAAACGAATCACACATTCGGGTTCCTCTCATCGAGAGCTTTCATTTGACATATAGCATGCTAAAAATCGTTGAGTTTTTCATGTAGGTAGGTTTCTGGAATTTCTGCTGCTGTTGGACTGACACGTGTCACACGCGCAGGTGGGTCCCACACGCGTCGATTTTTCGAAAAATCCAAAAGTTGCCCGTTAGGTATTTTCGACGTTCTGAACGCAATGGTGTCGTCCGTTTCTTAATCGGACGCACGGTTTATGAGTTATAAGCTTATGAACAAATTGATTAAAATATATTTCTCTTAAAAATAATAAATTACAATAATCTAGGTAATACTATCGAATTAAACCTGTAATTGGGGACCAAGCAATTAATTACTCAAGTATGGAGGGGTTAGTGCTTTAGCATACGTATATAACTGTTAGATCATTTAGATGAAAAATATAGTGATTTCATGCTTGACATGTTTATACAGGCTTGTGAATTGTATATTCCAGATGTGGATGTTTTGGTGGGTTCATTGAGCCGTGCTTGCTGTGTTGGATTGTATTTTCATGCTGTGACTATCTGGAGGTGAGTGGGGACCTCACATTTTATCGTTGGATTTTTTTTTAAAAAAAACATGCTTGTTTGAACTATGTGATTTTTCTCAAACATCAATATTGATAAATCATGTTTGACATTTTGACAAGATTATTTTGACGGTCACTATGATTTGATTGGAAAATTCTAGTTTGCCTTTATATGATTTTGCACAGGGATTCACGTTTTGTTTTATTTGCACAGGGATGCATGAGATTTAAGATATCATATTTTATAAGTGCTTCAAGAGTTATGTTTCAGTATGATGTGTTTTCTAATCTATTCCTGGTGAGATATGAGTAGACAGTGCACTGTTGAGTGATACCTGATTGGACCGACGGGTCTCGTATATGACTTTTTGGCATCCCGAGATAGGGGAGATAATGTCAATAAGTGGGGTCAACGCAAGTTGACGTGTTGATCAGCATTGTGTAGGAGTTTGCTGATCTAGCCTTCGGCAACACTAGTGTGGGCTATTTTTGTGATAATAATATAATAACAAGAAATATACACTAGTGGACCTAGACTACCCCCTGATCAAGAGTAGAATGGGTCCTTTGTTAGCTGACTTTCTAGCCCTATTGTTTCTTTTTATAAGGAAAGGACTTTATTCATTGCTTGTGATTAAATATTGGTGTGAGTTGATTTTGAGATTGTTTTTATATGTATGCTTGTTTTTGAGATTCTTGACAAGTTTGAAATGAGATTTCTAAATTACGGTATAATATTCTGTTTTGATTATGAGTTATTATTTAGGTCCATAAAACCACTCACCTGGATATTTAACTAACGTTGTTTAGTGCTGTCCAGACGGTGTTGCAGGCTCAGGTTCTCAACCGTCTTCCTCCCGCAATTAGTACCTGATCCAGCCAGTCACTGATAGGTTTGATCAGACTTTTGATTTGATATGTACACCGAAAAACCGAATAGGTGTTTTTGACTTTTGTTTCGATTTATATCTTACTGGTATGTGACTTTCTGGTGCTTTAGACCTCTCAAATTACATAGCCTTGTTTTGAAACATTGTGTTGGTTAAATTTGTGGCTATGGGTTGCTTTTGAAGAATGATTTTATCAGTTATATAAAACTGCTACAGGTGAAATGTTGTCATACAGGGAGTAGTGTGATTTTTGGTTTAGTCCGGATTTAGAACCTATATTGCAAATTTTTTTTAAAAATCTCATTTGTGGTTCGGAATTACCCTACATTTTGTTTCTGCTGCGTTTTTGTTGATTTTATTTTCAGCCTTACGAGATTTTGGGGATAGCACTGTATTTGTTATTCTCAAGGTCTCGTGGCGGGGATGTTTACCCCTGGAGTAGGGTACGGGGAGTGACACACTTAGCAATCAAACCGAAATCAATAAACAAGCAAAAGGATTTCCGAAGGAACCGATGAGGCATATATCCTATAACCAATACTCAACCCGCAAGCATGCATACACTTAGCAATCAAACTGAAATCAATAAACAATGAAAAGGATTTCCGTAGGAACCGATGAGACATAGCTACAACCAACACTCAATCCCCAAGCATGCATGCACTTAGCAATCAAACCGAAATCAATAAATAAGCAAAAGGATTTTTGGAGGAACCGATGAGGCATAGATCCTATCTCTCACATGTCTAAATCAGATGAAATCCCTATGCCTTTATCAATAGGATCAGAAACTCCTAAACAACCATAAGGCAAAGAAAATACAATACTAATTGATAAGGTATGAAATCAGAAACCAAAGGCATCCTAAGATCCTTACCAAAAACCAGCAACCCGAATATAGCAATATCTTTCCCCTAAATGCATGATATGATAGCCAAGAACTAAGCAAGAATCAACTTGATTATTCATCCCCAAACAAGGTACAAATTTGGGGACACTTAGGGTTCTTAGGAGGCAATTATGATTTCAACATAAACAAAGGAATATATTGCGATTTAAAAAAAAATAAAAGGGAAATAGTTGCCAAACACTCATACGAATAAGAGGAATAAGTTTCAGAACTAACAGAAGAAAGAATAGGAATTTCAGCACACAAACCCTAAGGCTAACTCGGCAACAATATTAAAAGAGAAGAACTAACCTTTTACTTGTGAATTCAAGATAATAAAAGGCAACACGAAGAGAGGATTCCAATGAGCTATCACACACAGAAATCTAATGAAGAATGATCAATTTCGACACTAGGAGAAGGATTCAGCCAAAGAAGGAGAGGAATAGGGAGAAAGTTGCTTAAGTTTTTGAGAGATTATGTGTGAGGAATTAGGGTGTAGCCGGCCTGGTATTTATAGGTGCCTAAGGAGGTTTAATTAAGAGATAATTTCCTACTTTCAAACCTAGATAAGTTAGGATAATGCTTAAGAGATAATTTTATTAAAAGGAAGAATTATCTAATACTTTGGATAATAAGGGATAAAACAAAAATACCATAATTAAAATAGGAAAAATTTGACGACAACCATTTTAGGCTATCACTTATTTATTTCTTCAGGGATAAAATAGTCATTTCAGCTACACCAGTACCTAGGTGTCATTTCGGACACACAGACTTCTAGGTCATCTAACCAACTAAGGATCAAGGTCTCACAAGACGTGTGACTTGTGTTGATTATTGTGGATTGTGAATTGGATCTCTGTTGTGCTGTCTGATTTGTTATGTTGTGGCTATGTATTTGTGAGTGGGGACCTCACACTTATTTTGTCTTTTAAAAATGCATGTTTGAGGTTTATATTTTTCAAAAAAAATAAATGATGAATCGTATTGGTATTTGGCACGTATATTATTTTTACTATGTTCAGTATTGAGAGGCATATTGTGATGAGATGCATGTGGTTACATGTACTATTGAGACATATGATTATCTGTGAGAATATATGCTTGTTTGTGACACTGCGATTTTGGGTTGTGTATACCTTTTTTTAACTGGTTTACATCCTATTCTGATTACTAAGTATTCTAGTGCACTGATGACCTAGACTGAGATTAGTGGCCGATGAGTCATATATTTAGATGGTCACAGGGGTTGATTATAAAAGCCTTTGGCAACACTAGTGTGGGCTAAGTTTTTAATAAATGATAAAAAGAACCACTAGTGGGCCTTGTCTTCTCCCCTAGCCTGGGGGTAGGCAGGTCATTTGTTAACTGACTTTCCAGTTCCTTTTAAATAAAAAATTTATGCATATGTGTGTGATTCACCATTTCTATGCTTCTGTTTCACATGAGAGTTTATTTTTTGGATTTTATAATTTGAGCTTTGGATTTCGAATATGTTTTTTTCTATACCTTTCGTGGTCCCCATTTTCCCTCACTCGGATATTTAACTAATTGTTTTAATATTGTCCAAACTGTGCTATAGGTACCGGTTGCCAGCCTCCACCTCTCATGGCTGATTTCAGAGCTGACGACTGATTTTAGGTTTGGCCAGCATTTTGATTTTATTTGTATATATGGACCAGACTATATTATTGACTTTATATAGATGATTACGATTTTGGAGTTTCACATGATATTTGGTGCTTTGATTTTATAAATGTTATACTGGTATATGGTATATGATGATTTTGATTGTATTTTTGATTGAACGTTTTAGATATGAATGTGATACCATTTTACCCTACCATGGATTTTAATCCACTGTGATTTCATACTGTTTTCCTTTAGTAGTCTCACTGGATTTTGAGGGTGGTATCGTAATTGTTATTTTAGAGTTTTGTGGCGAAGGTGTTCACCCCTAGAGTATGGTACAAGGCGTGACAATTAATGTTTCCTTATGCGTTAACTATTGCATTACGTATAATTAGAGTTGATTTGAACTATAGTATACACAGACTTGCATTTAATATGATTTGTGAAATTAAATATTTATAGATATTATACTATCTATAATGTTTTGACTCCTAAGGAGGTCCTTGTGATCTCACCCCAGTTATTGTTGATATTTTTCAGGTTTAACCTAGTGAGTACTCGTGATCTCAGGTGGTTGTTGGAGCTTTTCCTAGGCGATAGACTACTACATTCATATTTTGGGCACTCGATATTTTCGATATGTTTAATACATTTGATTTATAACATACTTGACTTGGTTGTGTTTTGATTTATGATCCTCATATTTGATTTTGTTATTGTATGATGCTCGAATTGTCACACCCGTATCCCAAAAATTTTACGTGATAACTGTCGTAAGCCCACCATATACACTGTCATGACACACAACAGTAAATAAAATAGACCTACAAGGCTAGTGGTATAGGAATAAAATGGAGATAATGATATAAGAAATCATCGAATTACTATGTAGTAGAATTAATCAAATCAATCCCAATCCGTGGGCTAAGGCCCTCTAATATTATATGCCCTCGAATGGGCTTCCCGGCCCAAGTAACTCGAAAAATCAGATTCTAACACGAATTATGATTGAGACTCGTTTTGATGAATCGCTTGCCTTTGGACTTTATGGCATGTCTTGAGATGACAAGATTTTGTTAGAAAAGAATTTTGTTGTATGTTTTGATTCAATGTCCTCACTCCTTTAAACGTATATGGTCAAGTTGTTACCATATTTTTACCGTATTCCAATTTAAAAGAATAAATTTTAATTTTTTCATATTTTTGTAAAGTATTTTGGGAAAGTTTCGAAGTAAATCATTTCATGTGGTTTGAATTGGTTCACAAGTTGACTAGTTTGAGGTTTAATAGTGGTAAGAATAACAATTCTGGGATTGGATCTTCAAACATTGCCTAATCTCACACGAACAAAAATGAACCACCTAAAAAATCGAACACATAAATAATCACCCTTAGACCAAACTGGCTTAAATTGATAAAACAGAATTCGACACAAATCGATACCTAAAGCACGATCTAATCCAATCATAAACACCAAATAAAGTTGAATCAAATTCCAACCAACACCAAACAATAACACGAATAAGAATAAGAAATTCTCATTCTCCTCATACAGGGAAAAGAATGGATTAATTGATCCTCAAAACACATTCTAATCCGGTTTCTAAAGAAAACAAATCTAGACATCTTCAAATGACTGAAACTAGCAAAAAAATAAATAAATAAACAAAAATAATTGATTAAGGCCTTCCCTCAAGAAATCTGAATTTTTCCTAACCCATGAAATCCACTCAAGTTGGCCACCAAACAGGAGAGGGGAGGGAAAGTATGCGCATGCAACGACAAAGAAGGGAGTCAGAAAAAACAGACCAGAAAAGTTCTAAATGTTGAGCTTATTAATGAGGCTCAAGAATTTTTAATTTGGATTTTAAAAGAAAATATACACGGGTCAAAAATTTAAAAAAAATGCTGAAAAGAATAAAACTAGGTCCAAAAATCCAAGACCAATCCACAACAGAAAACATGCACCCACACAGAGGACTATAAATAAACACTCGCTATCCGGTAGGACCTACAGGTCTACTATGGTTAAAAGAGACCTAAAATAATAGGGTCCCACACACTTATTTATTAAACTATTCGATTATATATCTACTTCTAATTACACTCACACAACTCAATTGTCAAAGACACCCTCAATCTTTCTGAAGAAAGCGTTGTGGACGTGACACCTTTTTAAGCACCCTCCAAAACCCGAATGTCTAGCCACAACTTGATCCACCTCTCGACCCCGCTTGCTCTGTACCAATAAAATTAACTAGTGAGAATTTTGGATGTTTCAACAACACACCAACAAGATATTTTGAAAACCTAAACAACCACGACCCTCCACCATCATACAAAAATAGATTCCAATTTCTTTGGGAAGAGCAATAAAAGGAGACAGGTAGAATCTAACTAAAGAGCTTCTTTTGCAATGCCACGTGCTGTGGGGCAGCTAGCATCCTTGTTGAACTTTCAACCGAATTTTGGTCAACAAGTTCTGATAAGCTCGAATAATTTGGAGGGATAGACTTGAAAGAGACTGATTTCTATAAAAGCAATGATGCCTCAACACACACCGTCTCACAACTTCTAAAAAGCCCCTACTCTAACCACACACTCACAAATGGGTTACATTGCAAATTCAAGATCTGCAAGCGTGGCTCTAGTCGAAAACCAAGTGAAGAACATCTTTATGAAATACGACACAAACCATGACAATCACCTTGACAGAAAAGAGCTAAAGCAAGCCTTCAAGGAACTTGGTGCAACAATCCCAGGTTTTAGAGCCATCCGGGGGCTTAAGCACGCCGATGCCAATGGTGATGGAGTTATCGACTCAAAAGAGATGAATGCTCTCGTCAAGTATGCCTGCGAACGTGGGTACAAGGTTGCTTAATTGAAACTCTAGAAGCTTAAACGCTTGGATGAATAAATCAATATTAGTGCTCTAAGCCTAGCATGTAATATCAATACTATGCATGTAGCAACTAGCATATGCGTGTGTTCATTTTAAGCATTTTGCTCTATATAAACAGAATGAAGAAGTGAACATTTAATGTTTGAGAGTTGCAGGAGACAGGAGACGGCCTTTTCCTGATATGGTTTATGTGCTGTAATGAAATATAGTTTCTTTCTTGTACTCACTAAGATTATGAATATATTAATTATACGTAAAATATGTTGTACCAATATGTACTATCTTAACGCTTTCCTAAACTCCAACTCAACTCTGTGTTTGGATGTTTTGAATCCCGAAGATTTTGGGTAGGTTTGTAAGAAATGCTTTGTAAACTATGTATGTTATAAGAATCTTACATAAAAGCGTCTGTAGCTCAGTGGATAGAGCGTCTGTTTCCTAAGCAGAAAGTCGTAGGTTCGACCCCTACCTGACGCGAAAGCTATTTCGGAAAAATTTTGAACCCGAGATGTCCAGTGGACAACTGGAAAGGTGTGTTCCACAAATTTTGTAAAAGACAGAAATTCGCAAAAAGTTAGCGGCTGTGACTTTAACAACCGTCCACGCCAATCTCTTACTGCCACCCACATGCTTAATTAATGTAATATCCTAAAGTCAGTACCATCCAAATGTTTTGCTAATCCCGACATACTCATATATATATATTTGTTAGAAGGAAAATCACAGGCAGGTCGTTTAATTTTCACGCAAGAGATTCTTTGCTTCTCTGTTTTTTCTTGCTTTGCATATGGGATATTTGTTTATTAGCAGTAGGTAACTCTCTTTTTACCG
Organism: Passiflora organensis; assembly: GCA_019739055.1. Lineage (NCBI taxonomy): Eukaryota > Viridiplantae > Streptophyta > Magnoliopsida > Malpighiales > Passifloraceae > Passiflora > Passiflora organensis. The sequence continues at coordinate 2,334,751 of JAEPBF010000191.1, read as the reverse complement.
TTTACAGTTATGGTTAATAATTGATAGTAATACTGAGATTTTTTATATATATATATATTGAAAATCATAATAAAATCAAATCTAATTATTTGAATATTTAAAATTAAAAAGATACACATTCTAAATCTTTATCCAATTTGATGATGATATTTACCAACTAGTGACGGAGGCATGTCAAAAAAAAATTATGGATTGATTTGATTCATTAACCCACCACAAAAGTCAAACACAAATCTGTTCTTTCCGAGGCTGCCATTTTCGTTTTTCTTCTAGTTCACTCGTTTTTTATTGTCCTTCCACTTTTTTTTTTCTTTGGGGATTTGTGCTTCTATTGGCCACCAGCATTTCAGTCTTCAATTTTGTCGCAACTATACGACTGGTAACGTTCGATCTGTCCGAATCTTACTCAAACCTGTCTTTGTGATCCACATGCTGATTTGATGATGACCTGTTGTCGGTAATTATAGCCTGTTCTTCCGAAATGCGTAATTATGTTCAGAGGGTAAATACTAAATGGCGACTAAATGATTGTTGCAGATAAAAAAAGAAAAATTAATTATACTTGCTCCACTAACTCCACAAAACGTGGGATGAGCTAGTCCGGCTGTCGGCTGAGCTCATTATTATTTAGTAATTAATAAAAATATAATAATTTTAAATCCGGATTTGATAGAAATCTCGATCCAAATTTGAGATTCATAAATATTTTTTAGTTGGTTAAAGGAACTAGCATGATTCACGGCTGATGGCGGCATAAAAATAAATAAAATAAATGAAGAAAGCGATAACAAATACGGAATTAAAAGAAGAGGAGAAGAAAAAAAAAATTGTAATCTTGAAACACAGAGAGAATCATAGAACGGGCAGACGGTGGATGTTCTTAGTATGTGTCTGTTAGACGAGGTAGGCTCCAGTTCACGTACCTGTCTGTCTGTCTTCTCTCTCTCTCTTTCTCTCCCCTGCTCTTTTCTGTTTTGGTTTTTCCAATTTTAGCTGCTTTGCTAATTCTGTTCTTCTCCTTTTCCCACTAGCTATTTCTAGCAAATCTAAACCCGCAGATCATTTATTTTTCATCACCGTTCGGCTCTACTTTTTTTCTCGTCTCTTGGTAATCCGGGTACGTCAACTTTTTTCTCTCTGTCTCTCCCTTTTGAGCTTGGGATTCCGGTTCTGTTCTTGGTTTACTACCATGCCATGTTTGGTTATGCGAATTTCTGATAATTTGGAACCCCAACGTTGACTTTGGGATAGTAATTGGAGTTGTTCTAATTGCTTGCCACTGGGTAAATGGCTTTTCGTGATTCATTTAATGAAGATTTGGTTGGTTGATGTTTGTTTTGAGTTTCCATCTGTGTTTGGTTTTATGTAATTCTCATATTTATTAGTTGTCTTACCAAATTGAGCTGTTTGAGATTGAGATTCATATTCATCCATCTGTGTCATTAAGGTTTCTGTTTCAGCTTTTGGAGCAGTGTACGAGGTTTTATCTTTATTTAATAGGTATTTTACGGATCTAATTCTGTTTAGTTTAAGAATTTTGATTTGTAGAAAAAATAATTATGGACATCAAATAATTCAATCCTATGTAGAATTCGTAGGAGACAGAATTTGGGGAGATATGAAGTCATACCAAAATTATTTTTATGTTTCAGTTTTCGCCTGTGATTGTTGTTCTTTTACGTTCATGTTTTACTGCTCGTGCTCGGTCTGAATGCGGAGAATTGTTTATGCACAAGTAATAAGCTTGATTATATTGATGATGTCATGATATAGATGCTCGGAATTTTTGTGGAGATTGGGTGCTGGAAACTATTACAAAGTCTGTGACCTGACAGTCATTTGGCAATACCTTACAATTATACAGTTGCTTTATAGCTTTTGCTATGGAGTTCTCACTGCTAAATAACATTGTCAGTGGTGACATTCTCATTATAGTTTTCTTTTCATGGATCTCAGAGAACATTGTGGCTCTAGTTACTCCTTGTCGACCCCAATGGTGGATGTAAAAGTTGCTGAAGCTTTGCCTCCTTCAGAGTCTTCTTCATCCTCTGCTGAGATTGGTCACTCTTCATCAGACTCTACTTCCAATGGACTTGGACTCGTACACTCTAGTAGCCAGTCAATGAATGAAAATTCTAAATCAGCAACTTTTCAAGATGCTTCAATTGAATCAGTTTCAAGACTAGATCAACGCCCACCAACAGATAGCTCCAGCTCAGCTGTAGCTGTTGGTATAATTCAGACAAACCGTCTTGGTGTATCATTGGAAGATTCAGAAACTCCATCACAACAAAGTTCCTCTAGTGGACAATCTCAAGAAAAAGCTGGAGCTTTGGAAATTTCTTCTAATGAACAACAATCTCAAAGGGAAACTGAAAGAGTAAAAGTTTCCTCTGTTGGACAAGATTCTCAAGAAAAAGCAAAAGAAACTTCCTCTGACGGACAAGGTTCTCTAACTGTGGCCATACAAGTTTCCTCGATCGGACAACAATCTCAAGAGGAAGCTGAGACAGTGAATGTTTCTTTTGGTGGACAAGATTCTCAAGAAAAAACTTTAGCCAAGGAAATTTCCTCCATTGAACAACAAGCTCAAAAGAAAACTGAAGAAGAAAAACTTTCTTCTGATTCACAAGTCTCTGAAGAAAAAACTGGCACCACAGAAATTTTCGATGGACAAAAATCTCAAGAGAAAGCTGAAGCACAAAATGTTTCATCTGGTGGACAAGATTCTCAAGCAAGAAATGAAGTTGTTGAAATTTCCTCAAATGGGCAACAATCCGAAGGGGGAGTTGAAGCAGTGAAAAATTCTTTTAATGAACAGAACTTTCAAGGAAAAGCTGAACGGATGCAAATGTCTTTTGACTCAATGCAATCCCAAAATGCTTTGTCTGGCAGCAGTAACCTTGTTCATGGTGATGGTGAAGTCATACCTGCTGCTTCCACTCCGAAGCTGCAACTGCAATCTGATGACCTTATTTTGCACCATGTAAAGGTCAAAATGCAACATGATGGTCTTGCTTCACAGTCTGCAAGTCCTGTTGTGAGGTCACCGAAATTTTCCAATTCACCTAGACAGGCTCGACAGGGTGACATAAACAGAGGTTTAATTGATACGACAGCTCCTTTTGAATCTGTTAAACAAGCTGTTTCCAAGTTTGGAGGAATTGTAGACTGGAAGGCCCACAAAATTCAAATTGTAGAGGTACAAGTGTTATTTTTTCTTCCCTAATATGTCCATATCCCTTTCATTTGGTGATAAAAAAAGTATCAGCTCACTTCAGAGTTTCAGCAACAAGAAATATTTCTGTCATATTTTTGTCGTTGTTATTGTGCTTTGCTTATTTATTTTCTCAGTTGCTGAAACTCTGTATGTTTTTAAATTAGGGTCAGACTGATGGTATGAAAATTCTGGCAATTGGTGTTAGATGACATTCTGACAATTCTAGTATTACTAACTCTTATGTTTCTTCTGCTTCTTTTAGAGACGCAAGCTTGTAGAACAAGAATTGGATAAAGTGCAGGAGGAGATGCCGGATTACAGAAGACGGTCAGAGGCTGCTGAACAGGAAAAAAAGCAAGTTCTTAAGGAGCTGGAAAGTACGAAAAGACTTATCGAAGAGCTGAAGCTCCACCTGGAGAAGGCACAGACAGAAGAGCATCAAGCTAAACAAGATTCTGAACTTGCCAAGCTTAGGGTGGAAGAGTTGGAGCAGGGAATTGCTGATGATGCCAGTGTTGCAGCCAAGGCGCAACTTGAGGTTGCTAAAGCCAGGCATACAACTGCAGTTTCAGAATTGAAATCTGTTAAGGAGGAACTGGAAGCACTGCGCAAGGAGTATGCTTCCCTGGTAATTGAGAAAGATGAAGCTGTGAAGAAAGCTGAAGAGTCTATTTCTGCATCTAAGGAAGTTGAGAAGACGGTGGAGGAGCTTACAATTGAGCTCATCGCTACAAAAGAATCCTTGGAGTCTGCACATACTGCACATCTGGAAGCAGAGGAACATAGAATAGGAGCAGCCATGGCCAGGGAGCAAGATTGTCTCCACTGGGAGAAGGAATTAAAGCAGGCAGAAGAGGAGCTTCAGAAACTTAAACAGCAAATTGTTTCAGCAAAGGATCTCAAAGAAAAACTTGAAACCGCTTCAACTTTGCTACTTGATCTCAAATCTGAATTGGCTGCTTATATGGAATCTAAATTAAACGAAGAAACTGGTGAAGAAGGAAATACAAAAGCTGAGGCAGAGGCTTCTGAGAAGAAAACTCATACTAACATACAAGTTGCAGTTGCTTCAGCAAAAAGGGAACTTGAAGAAGTCAAGCTCAACATTGAGAAATCAACTGCTGAAGTAAGGTGTTTGAAGGTGGCTGCCACTTCTTTGCAAGCAGAGCTTGAAAAGGAAAAAGCTTATCTTGCGACCATTGTGCAGAGAGAAGGAATGGCATCAGTAGCAGTTGCTTCACTTCAGGCTGAGTTGGAGAAGACAAGGTCAGAAACAGTGCTTGTTCAGATGAGGGAGAAAGAAACCAAAGAGAAGATGATAGAGATGCCCAAGAAACTGCAGCAAGCTGCGCAAGAGGCTGATGAAGCCAAGTCACTTGCACAAATAGCTCATGAAGAGCTGCGGAAGGCAAAGGAAGAAGCAGAACAAGCAGAGGCTGGAGCGAGTACAATGGAGAGTAGATTACTTGCAGCTCAAAAGGAGATAGAGGCTGCCAAGGCTTCTGAAAAATTGGCATTAGCGGCTATTAAAGCATTGCAGGAGAGTGAATCAAGTCAAGGTACCACTGATTTAGATCCATCTAGCAGTATAACACTCTCCTTAGAGGAGTACTACGAGCTCAGCAAACGTGCCCACGAGGCTGAGGAGCAGGCCAACCTGAGGGTGGCCACTGCCATTTCTCAAATTGAGGTAGCTAAGGAGTCTGAGTTGAGAACTGCAGAGAAACTGGAACAAGTGACTCAAGAGATGGCTTCAAGAAAGGAAGCTCTGCAAATTGCAATGGACAAGGCGGAGAAGGCCAAGGAAGGGAAATTGGGTGTTGAACAGGAGCTGAGAAAGTGGAGAGCCGAACATGAGCAACGACGGAAGGCTGGCGAATCTGGTCAAGGAGTTGCAAACCCAGTGGAGAGGGCAAGCTTTGAAGGCAGTAAAGAATCCAAGATCACAGACCAAGCACCAGATGCTTCAGATGAATATGCATCGAGCCCTAAAATGGTTGCTCGTATGAGCAATGTTCAAACCGGTCCGCTGTCCCCTGAAGGCAAGGCTTCAAAGAGAAGGAAAAAATTCTTCCCCCGGTTTCTAATGTTTTTCTCAAGAAAAAAGTCAAATGCATCCAAGGCAAGTTAACCCTTTTTCCGGCGAGAGCAGTGTTTGCTCTTCAATGGACGGATGGCGTGAGGTTGATACATGCTGGAAGGCCATAAAGTAAACATTTTTACTCAAATGTAAAGGTTGGTAACTGGTTTGTGCACGATGGCAGACATATTTTTGTTTGCTGGGTGTGGAGAGGATGCAATAATCTGCTATTATAGTGGTTGGCTGGAAAGTTGATATTGTATAGGTATGCAAAATTTGAAAATCGAGTCGTTGTAAAGGTGTATTTGACAAATGAAAAGAAGTTTGGTTGTTTGTTTGTTTATAATTGCTGTGTTTTTAGAATGAAGAGTATCCACCCTCTCTGTGTGAGACCACTATCAACAGTGTAGTTTCCATATCGATCCGGTATCTTAAGTTAAGGGAACGCAGTATACTGTAGACCACTGCGTCAACACCTCGTTGATGTTTATAATTGCTGTTAATATGAAGAGTATTATCGTAGATCATAAATTCCGATCAGATTAATATATCAGGATTTGAATTCTAAACTAGTATGTTTAACTAAATCCCGTCATATTTCTTATGATTAATAATCCAACACAGAACTATGATACGAAACTATTAAAAGAACATTCACACAAAACGTATGAATTCGTTAGATATTTATGAAAAAAATACATATACAATATTTGTAATTATCATAATTTAATTGCTAAATAATTTAAAAAATTAGATTAAATCTTTTATAATCAAACAAGAAAAACATTTTACCTAAAACTTTATTCAAAATTATTACTAACAAAGCCTAATATAATTCTTTGTTTATGTTCATATAACATTTGTCACAATTATTGGTGGGCGGTCACTTTACGTACTTCCACATGTTCAAATTCAGCGCATCCTAAGACTTAGTAAGCAAAGAATAGCAGAACCCGAAGTGGATTGTAAATGGTCGGTGGAAAAGAAACGTAAAGCCCATCACAGCCGCCATACCTCACAGATAGATAGATACGGCCACGAAACACATGAACCCATCTTGTAATTGTTTATTATCTTTCTATTAAATAAGCAAGCAATAATTACCCAAAACAAACAAAAAAAGAAGAATAAAAATCTAATCACGAAGTAGAGAAATCACAGAACGTACAGTTGCAGGTACTTTGGCTTATGTCCTGTGGGGGAGGACGTGTTCTCCTTCTCTTTCTTTCTCACTCTCTGTCTGTTTGTTCCCCGCTTTTGTCTCCTTTGGCTTTCCATTTTTAGCTCCCTTGCCTTGGGTGCTCCATTCTCTTCCCTAGTCTCTTTACCTATTTTCCGTAAATCTAAAGTGGCATATCTTTTGTTTTCCTCCCTCCCCGTTCAGCTCTTTCCTTTTTTCCCGTCTTTTGTCTTTCGGTGATCAGGGTACGTCCACCTTTTTCTTTCTCTCTATCTTTTATGCTAAGGATTCCGGTTCTGTTCTGGGTTACCATCATGCCATGTTTGGTTTGCGAATTTCTGAGAATTCTTAATCTAAACGTTGATTTGGGTTTGTAACTGGTGTTGTTGTTAGTTATTGTTCTACGTGATTGTCATGTTAATTAGTTTGTCTTACCAAATTGAGCTGGTAGAGATGCATGGCTCTTCCATTTAAGGTTTCTGTTTCAGTTTCTGCAGTTGCCCTGTCTTTTGGCCGACAACAGTTCTTATCAAAGGTTTGTTCTCAATTCAATAGGCATTTAAGATGCTGATTTTGGAAATAGAACGATTATGGTGCATGCAAATTAAATCCAGGCATGTATAGAGTAAACATTAATTGAGTTCGCGTCTGTAATTGTTGTTTCCTTTCTATAATGTTCTTGTTATACCACTTGGTCTGAATTTGGAAGGGGAATTGTTTCTTTATTGGAGACAATAGGTTTTGTATTAATTCCTGTTCTGCTCTTCATTTGCTTGTAGTAGTTTCTTGTCAGATTTTTCTAACGAAGGTCTTCTTTGCGTGGATAGCAGAGAACACTGTGGCTCTCACTACATGTTTTCTCCAATGGTGGATGTAAAAGTTACTGAAGTTGTGCCTCCTTCAGATTCTTCTTCATCCTCCGCCGAGATTGATCATTCTCATGGTGATCCTTCGTCAGGCTCTACTGCAGATGGTCATGTAAACTCTAAGAGGCAATCTAAATTAGAAACTCCTCAAGATGCTTCACTTGAACCGGTTTTCGGAATAGACCAACGTCCTCCAATTGATTATTCTGGGTCAACTCTAGTTGTTGCTGATGTTCAGACAGACCGTCAAGGTGTGTTGGCAGTAGATTCAGTAACTCAATCACAGCAATGTTCCTCTAGTTCCTCTGATGGGAAATTGCAGGCAAAAACTGGAGGTTCGAAACTTTTGTCTAATGGACTAGATGGACAAGATTCTCAAGAAAAAGCAAAAGAAATCTCCTTTGATGGACAAGATTCTGAAGAAAAAACTGGGGCCAAACAAGTTTCCTCCTCTGGACAACAGTCTAAAGAGGGAGCTGAAGCAGTAAATCTTTCTTCTGATGGACAAGATTCTCAAGAAAACACTATAGCCAAAGGAATTTCCTCGATTGAACAACAAGCACAAGTGAAAACTGAAGCAGAAAAGCTTTCCTCTGATGCACAAGTTTCTGAAGAAAAAACTGGAGCTGAGGAAATTTTGAATGGACAAAAATATCTAGAGAAAACTGAAGCACGAAAGGTTTCCTTTGGTGGACAAGATACTCAAGCGAAAGACAAGGGTGTTGACTCAAATGAGCAACAATCTCAACCGGGAGCTGAAGCAATAAAAAGTACTTCAGATGTGGACATGTATCAAGGGAAATCTGAACAAGTGGAAAAGTTTTCTGACATGTTGCAAGATCTTGCTTTGTCTGGCAGCAGTAACAATGTTCATTCCAATGACCCTACTTTACCTGCTGCCTCCTCTCCTAAGGTAGAGATGCATCCCATACCTGCTGCCTCTTCTCCTAAGGTAGAGGTGCATCCCATACCTGCTGCCTCTTCTCCCAAGGTAGAGGTGCATCCCATACCTGCTGCCTCCTCTCCTATGGTAGAGGTGCATTCCGTAGCTGCTGCCTCCTCTCCTATGGTAGAGGTGCATTCCGTAGCTGCTGCCTCCTCTCCTAAGGTAGAGTTGCATTCCAATTTCCCAACTTTGCCTTCTGCCTCCTCTCCTATGGTAGAGGTGCATTTCATACCTGCTGCCTCCTCGCCTAAGGTAGAGGTGCATTCGAATGACCCTACTTTGCCTGCTGCCTCCTCTCCTAAAGTAGAGGTGCATTCCAATGACCCTTCTTTACGCCCTATAAAGGTCAAAACACAACCAAATGGTCTTGCTTACCTGCAGCCAAAAGATGGCAGTCCTGTTGTGAGATCACCAAAATTTTCCAATTCTCCTAAACAGGTTCGACAGGTTGATGTAAGCAGGGGTTTAATTGATACAAGAGCTCCTATTGAATCTGTTAAACAAGCTGTTTCCAAGTTTGGTGGAATTGTTGATTGGAAAGCTCATAAACTTCAAACTCTAGAGGTAATGTGTTTCGTATCTTTTTTTGTTGCTCACACTATCAGTATCCTTTTGTTTGATAATGGAATAAGTATTCCCTCTCTTTAGCCCAGCAATTGCTAATGGCTTATCATAAGCTCATCAGGCAACATTCTTATGTCATAGCATTGTTGTTGTTGTTGTTGTTATAGCTGATGTGCTTAATTCATTTATTTATCGTTTCAGTTGCTGAAAATGCCATTCGATTCGTAAAACAGCTTCGTGTTGATGGTCTGTCACAAATGGCATTTGGTGTTGTTCAGGCTTGTGATTATCATTTGATCAGTTCTAATATTACTAAACACTGTGTTTCTTATGATTTTTATAGAGACGCAAGCTTGTAGAGCAAGAATTGGGTAAACTTCAGGATGAGATGCCGGAGTACCGAAAACGGTCCGAAGTTGCCGAACAGGAAAAACTGCAACTTCTTAAGGAGCTGGAAAGCACCAAGAGACTGATCGAGGAGCTGAAGCTTCATCTGGAGAAGGCACAGACGGAAGAGCATCAAGCTAAACAAGATACTGAACTTGCCCGGCTTCGGGTGGAAGAGTTGGAGCAGGGAATTGCTGATGATGTTAGTGTTGCAGCCAAGGCACAGCTTGAGGTTGCTAAAGCCAGGCATACAACTGCAGTTTCAGAACTGAAATCTGTTAATGAGGAGCTGGATGCACTGCGGAAGGAGTATGTTTCTCTGGTAATTGAGAAAGATGAAGCTGTGAAGAAAGCTGAAGATTCGATTGCCTCGTCCAAGGAAGTTGAGAAGTCGGTGGAAGAACTTACAATTGAGCTCATTGCTACAAAAGAGTCCTTAGAATCTGCTCATGCTGCACATCTGGAGGCAGAGGAACAAAGAATCGGAGCAGCCATGGCCAGGGAGCAAGATTGTCTCCACTGGGAGAAAGAACTGCAGCAGGCAGAAGAGGAGCTTCAGAAACTTAACGTACAAGTTGTTTCAGCCAAGGATCTCAAAGAAAAACTTCACGTCGCATCAACATTGCTACTTGATCTCAAAGCTGAATTGGCTGCTTATGTGGAATATAAATTGAAAGAAGAAACTGGTGTAAAGGCCGAGGCCGAGGTTCCCGATAAGAAAACTCATTCCGGCTTACAATGTGCAATTGTTTCAGCAAAAACGGAGCTCGAAGAAATCAAGCACAACATCGATAAAGCGACTGCTGAAGTTAGTTGCTTGAAGGTAGCGGCCACATCATTGCAAGCAGAGCTTGAAAAAGAAAAAACTTCTTTTGCCGCGATTGAGCAAAGAGAAGGAATGGCATCAGTTGCAGTTGCTTCTATTCAAGCTGAGTTGGATAAGACACGGTCAGAAACAGTTCTCGTCCAGACAACGGGGAAAGAAACCAAAGAGAATATGAAGGAGATGCCGAAGAAACTGCAGCAAGCTGCACAAGAGGCTGATGAGGCCAAGTCACTTGCACAAACAGCTCATGAAGAGCTGCGAAAGGCAAAGGAAGAAGCAGAACAAGCAAAGGCTGGTGCAAGTACAATGGAGAGTAGATTACTTGCAGCTCAAAAGGAGATAGAGGCTGCAAAGGCTTCTGAAAAGTTGGCATTAGCGGCTATTAAAGCATTGCAGGAGAGTGAATCAAGTCAAGGTACCACTGATTTAGCTCCATCTAGCAGTATAACACTTTCCTTAGAGGAGTACTACGAGCTCAGCAAACGTGCCCACGAGGCTGAGGAGCAGGCCAACCTGAGGGTGGCCACTGCTATTTCTCAAATTGAGGTAGCCAAGGAGTCTGAGTTGAGAACTGCAGAGAAACTGGAACAAGTGACTCAAGAGATGGCTGCAAGAAAGGAGGCACTGAAAATGGCGATGGGTAGGGCTGAGAAGGCCAAGGAAGGGAAATTGGGTATTGAACAGGAGTTGAGAAAGTGGAGAGCTGAACATGAGCAGCGAAGAAAGACTGGTGAATATGGTGAAGGAGTTGCAAACCCTGTTAGAGACCAAAGAACAAGCTTTGAAGGCAGAAACGAATCCAAGAGCTCTGAGCAACTTCCAGATGTCTCAGACGAATCTATGTCGAGTCCTAAGACAAATGCGCATAAAAGTAATGCTGAAACAGATCCATCGTCCCCTGAAGCTAAGGCTCCAAAGAGAAGAAAAAAGTTTTTCCCTCGATTCTTGATGTTTTTTTCAAGAAAAAAGTCACATTCATCCAAGACGGGTTAGCTCTTTTCAGTAAGAGCAGTGCTTGCCTTCCAATCACGCATACTCTTTGGATTGAATACACTTGCTGGAAGACTAACTATTTTTTGGTAAATATAGATGCTGGCAATACGTTTGTTCATCATAGAATTGAGCAGTATATTTATTCTTGATCGAAATTTAAAGAGAGATTAGTTTTGCGTTCGATCAAGATATTCTTCTGTATCGGAAAAGAATTATATGATTCTACTTGTTCTAAAGATTGTATAGCTGGTCGGGTTTGGAGGCTGTTCACTACCCTGCCGGAATAAAGTGCAAGAGATTGATAGAATACATTTAACCTGCAATAATCATTACATCATAGACCATAAGAAAAGGGAATTATCTCATAAAACAATGAAGTAAACAAGCCAATGATGTCCTCACTACAACGCCAGTTCCATTTCAACATGTTCACATTTGATGACTGTAGCTTCATTACACTTTGCAGTGATTAAGAAGCAGAGTTGGCGAGGGTTTGGATGACGGTTTTGTGCCAGGGATTGGAAAGATGTTCGACAAGGTTATCAATTGGCCCTGCATGAGTCACACTAGCTTGCACGAAGAAACCAAGCATGGCTACCATTGCAAGCCGTCCTGCAGGATTTGCATGATTAGAGATTGGAAAGCAAAAGGGAACTTGAAAGGCTTAAGAGATAAGGAGTCCTGCAACAAACCATTCTTAATCTCTTTGAGCTTCAGGTCATGAGCATTGTTTATATCTTTGGCCAGGCCAAGAGGGTTGAGTAAAGGACCTCCAGGGTAGCTGACGGATACAAAAATGTCATCATATATAAACATCTGGAGAGGCATGCTTGTGAGTTGTGAGACTTGGAAATTTGAGGATTACCCTGGCTCCAAGCCTTCTAGTGCAGCTTCTAGTCCGAAGAAGGATCCCTCCTTTGCTTGAGATCCAGGACTAACGAAATCCATGTACCTTTTTGTCTCGGCGAAGCTAAGCCAACAAAGATTGAAAAGACAACTTTATGGTCAATGAAAAGCAAGAAGCAATATGCAAGTATTTAGAGGATCGAATGAACTGTAGCATGGAAACCCAAGAACAGTCTCCTAGTGCTATCTCATTTCCTGTCAACAAAACCACAGAGACGCTTATCCACCATCAAAGTTTCATGTAGTTCAGATTTACCCCATCAGAAGTAGTTGGACAATGAGCAGAGTGGACGTATTTGCAAACTCAAATTTCACTGCTCCTGCTTCAAACCAAACCGGCAATTGGCGAATCCCAGTCACTCGTAGAATCTGCAAGAGAAAGTACAACACAAATCACCAGCAAAGAATGCATGGTTTCAATGCCTTGTCTATGCAAATTGTAGATGGAAGGAGAAAATAGTCCATCCATACGCTGTGTACTGTGTGGCTTACACAGGTATTCAGTGGGTAGCTTCGACATGACGTGTCTAAAAGCTACAAATGGAAGAACCCAATGAGGAAATTGACAATGCTATTTAAGAGTGCCTTACATCTGTAAAAAGAATCCCAGCTACTCCAGCCATAGCAAAGCGAGAATGGACCAACTCAGCTTGCACATACCACTTCAAGCTCTCTGGATCCTCTCCAAGCCCGAGTGGGTCAAACCCAAAATCTCCAGCCAGACTTAACTCATGAGTATTGCACAAAATCCATAGAAAGAGAAGTCAAGCAAAAGCAAATGGCATCATTTGATAGTCTAGCTAAGTAGAATCTTGCAGAGGAGAAAAAGACTCACGTTCCGTCAAGATAAGGTGGAGGGTCAAGCCCAGGAAGCCATGTTGGTCGCTGTTGGGCACGAACCACATTTCTTCTCCGGGTGCTACTTTGCTTAGCAAGCCGAAATGAATCAGCTACTACCAGGGACGACTTGTTTATGTCCTTGGAGACAAAGGATAGGGAAGAATATGGCCGAACACAGAAAGCTTTAGCCATTGCAGCAGTCATTTTTTAAAAAAATAATTTTCTTTTTTCCTTTTTTTTTCTCACTCTATCAACAGCTATTTTAAAGAGCGCATATACAAGAGCCACGGAGACCACTACCATCCAAAGTACTCAAACTCTCCCATGCACAGAAAACATGATAGCAAGGGCCCACTTGGCTTCTGGATGTGTCCTGCTCCTGGTTCGGGGGAGACCAATGGAACAGTTCGTGAAAGATAAATTTCAGGGCTGCGAAGTGATGAACTGGAAAGAAGAATAGAGAAAATCAGAAATCACCAACCCAATAGGTTATAATTTTGCAAACTGAAGTTTGCAATATCTGCTTCATTAAGAAATAATGCAACTCTTGAGTTGCTGGAGTCATTGAACAATTGGTAAAATCTCGTGAGAGCCTAAAACAGTAGGATTAGATAATTGTTTTACTCTTTGAGTCTACAGTTAATAAACACATTGGTTAAACAACATATTCAAGTACAATTCAGAGGATTTATTATGGCGCATTTGAAACATCACTTTAGTTTCTGAGAAGAAACAACTCCTCGTGTCACCGCTTGCTAGATATGCTGAAGGAACTGACTTTCATAGGAGTTGCAATTACGAGGGGAGCCTCAGGTGATTCACTAACAGCATATTTGTCATGCATGAAACGGCTATCAACAATAGAGTCATCTTTGAGGACTATTTTATAGCAGTAACAGCTCTTCAGGCCCTCTTGATTACGGTAGCACTCATGGGAGCCATTCTTTACTTGCTGAAAGTTCCATATCACACTAAACTTGCCAACAGTTGCAACCAAATGGCGCTCTTGCTTCCCATTCTCCGTGACCTGAGTGAGTTTGTAACACACATTTCAGAGTGCAAAACCAGACAAACCTACTATAGTGAAACCCCTACGAAGATGTGAGAGCATATGTAGAACCACTTCATAGGAGTAGGAGTTCTAGCATAGACCTTCAACAAAAACTACTAAAGTGAGACACTGTAGCAGTTTTACCACAAAACATTACTAGATATTAACAAAATGCACCTTCTTTTTCTTTTTCTTTTTCTTTTTTTTTCAAAACAGTGCACTTGCAAAGTAGTAGGTAGACAACCAATTCAAGGTAAAATTGTTCTGTTAATGGTACATCATACTAGGTGCTAAATAGTATTATTTTTTTATATCTGCATCTATCAAACAGTGAGAAATCCTCAACCATTGCATCAACAGGACACTGGCACCAATGAGTAGACTTTTGTCTCAGAAATGCACACAGACTAGATTCGGGAATGTTGGGGTATCCTTAGCCGCAGTACTAGGACAAACATGAATATCTTGCAGAAGAAAAACTAGTCAGAGAATACACCACACAAAGTGAGGAATTCAAGAGTTAGGAGCACACAAAGACAGCATTAAAACCTTCTGCTGGAAAAATGGTGACGGAAACTTGCTGGATCTCATGTTAGATTAACAGTAGATTATTTCTGAAAGCCGTAGACATAAAAGTTACGGAGGAAGAAAATATAAAGAAAAAGTATATCGAGTGAATGAGAACATAAAAACAACAAGCACTATTTTTCCAGCCTGCTTAAAAACTCCAGCAGAAGCTACAAACAAATTGCAGTTGTCGGCAAAATTTCGCATATTTGAGAGCGGTCTAAATTAATGAAAGATACAGCAGATGCCATTGTTTATAACCAGCTATACCATGGCTCAACAAGCCTCCAAAAAATTGAATGTAGGGAGAACAAAGTGCACTAAAATGATCACCAACAAGTATAACCAAGCAAAACTACCTTTTTTTTCCATAATGAATAGTTATCATCACAGATATGTCAATAAATCATAAGTAGATTTTTTTTTTCACTATCAGCACAAAACAGAGACTTAACATCAGCCGAAAGCACCATAAGCAAAACAAATCGGAATGCAAGGTAATATTGTTTATCTATGCATATTCTTACCCACGAAAACTGAGCACTGCGGAACTTATTATGAACGCCAGCTAGATGTGAATCCAAGGGTGTTAGCTTCAACAATCTTGGAGCTGCAATTTTGTTCCCCATACGACCATGGAAACCAGTCTTCAATTTACTATCCTTGTCTGTAAAAAAAGCGCAGATAAGGATCAAATAAGTATCAGTTGTACCCAATATCCACTTTCCATCAAAGGTAACGTCAACATGAGTGATAGGTGATCCCAAGCCAGGAAAAGCTGTTTTCGCCTGCCTCATAGAATTGCTCGAATATAATCTAATCTTCCCATCAAGAGACCCGACAACAACTGACCCATCACCGGTGCTTGCAAAGCACTGAAAGTTAGTTCCTCTGGAGAACTGATGTCCTTGTGTCCAATTCAATACAGGAACATTAGCTGTTGCAAGGTTCTGAACAATCCCATGTCGGTCGCGCATGTCCCACCTACAAAGCCTGTTGTTATCCAATCCCAGAAATGTCGATCCTGAAGGATCCAACTGCGCCCCCTTGCTGTCATTTGCAATATCCCTCATTGTAATCTCTGTTCCATCCTTCTCAAACTTCCACTCTGTAACAATTTTCCCAGTTTCAATATCCAGCTGGTGCAACCCTGTTGAATGTGGTTTCTCCTCCGCCACAGGACTCATAAGAAGCATATTAGTCTCAGCCCGTATTAGAAGTGCCTTCTTGGGAGTGGAATGCATTAGACCCAATCCACTCCTACGATTCCCATCACTGAAATTCACATGAACACCTTTCCCATGAATACCATGGCTAAAATTCTTAACCACTTGAATGCCCGATTCACCCACCAAAAAGCTATTATCCAAAGCACCCAACGCCAAGCTCTGAATTCCACCGTCTGCAGCCTCCTCAAACTCCTCTCTCAAATCCTGATTCGCTCTCAGTGGAGCATGTTCCGAACCAGGGCTTTTCAAGAAACTATCCTCTGCATCCTCCCACATAGAATCGTCAGCTTTTTCTGGATTAGCCCACCCAATAAAGTCTTTCCCATAAACCTTCACCTTATTAGCCTCATTCGACTCAAACCCGTAAGTATTCTCAAACAAACAATCCTGATATTTGGTGATAAAAACCCTGTAATCCTCCTCACTGAAGAATTTCATGGCCCACACACCATTAGCCACAAAATCGACCCGGCGCTGCTCCTTAAAAGTCTTCAACTGCATGTCAGCACCAACCTTCACTTTGATTTTATGAATAACCCTGAAGAACCACCAAGATTCTCCGTTTTCCTCATCCCCATCACGTCCTTCATCTTCCTCCTCTTCATCCTGGACATCAACCCTTGAGCTCTTGATGAATTCATAAGAAGCGAGCTTCTCGGAAGTGATCCACTTGGCTTTTGGGGAGTTTCCGCCAATGTGGAGATAGAGCCTGACCTTGTTCTTAAAATTAGGATCCAGAGTCTGTAACTTCTTTGCAGATGCAGATGCAGATGATGGGTACTTGAGTTTCAAGGCCTGGAGCCTGGATTCCACTTCGTCAAGAGACGACGGCGTTTTGGCCCCGCGAGAAGGCAGAGACGAGGGTGTTGACTTGCCCGGGGTAACTGCGTCCGCATCTTGGTAGGTTTCTTCCCCCTCGTCCTCTGTGTCTGAATCTGATAGCTCCAGATCCTCGCGGCTATGAGCTCCTCCCATTTTCACCAGTGATGGGTTTGCTTTGTGCTTCAGTCGTGAGTGCGAAGAGCGCCGAGTCCTCAAATTTGAAATTTAAACGTGGAGTACTCCTATTTGTTTCTCATGGAATTCATTTTGATAGAGGGTTACCGGGTTTCCGGGTTTAGGTTGCCTTCCAGTGTTGGGTCTTTGGACATTCCTTAGGATTATTTTGATTCTGGGGTAACGGGTTAACTCTAACTATGAAAGGATGGGTGAGTTTTATCCGTTAATATGTTATAGAATATAAAATAAAAAGAATTGAGAAGAAAAGAATAAGAAAGAAAACTAAAAATAATATAAAGAATATAATATCTTATCAAGTACTAAAGCAAATAATGTTACCTCCTATTTATAGGTAACATGATAGGATATATGAGGAGACACTGGGAGATAAAGAGTTTTGTAGTTATAAAATATTTATTACACAATTGAATAGACATAATAAAGTTTTTTGTCTTTTCAATTTCCAAACCTATTATATTCATAACACTCCTCCTTGAATATTTTGAATATTAAGAATGTGAGTATGAATCAGAATACTGCCTCATTAAAAACTTTACCAAGAAAAACCCAATGAGAATAAAAACTTGGTGAAGGAAAAAAGAGTGCAGTGCATACTCCCCCTGATTTAGTCATCCCTTAAAATCTTTCAAACGCTGCATTCCGATCTTTCGAACAAGCTTTTCAAATGTTGATGTGGGAAGAGCTTTAGTAAATAAATCAATCAGGTTATCACTTGAGCGTATTTGTTGGACACTGATTTCCCCTTTGCTTTGAAGATCATGAGTAAAGAAGAATTTTGGTGAAATATGTTTTGTCTTGTCACCCTTTATGTAGCATTCCTTCAATTGAGCTATACAAGCAGCATTATCTTCATATTGCAAGTACTCTCACTTGATAATCCACATGCTTCTTTTATATGTTGTGATATTGATCGTAGCCAAACACATTCACGACTTGCTTCGTGAATTACTAAAATCTCTGCATAGTTAGAAGAAGTAGCAACCAAAGTTTGTTTCACCGACCGCCATAAAATGACAGTATTACTTATAGTGAATAAATAACCTGTCTGCGATCTGGCTTTATGTGGATCTGACAAATATCATGTATCTGCATAACCAACTAAATCAAAAGTGGATAAATTGGAATATTATAAACCCACATCCATTGTCCCTTGTAGATATCTAAATATATGTTTAACTCCATTCTAATGTCTTCAAGTTGGGGAAGAAATATATCTTGCTAGTAAATTTACTGTAAATGATATGTCAAGTCGAGTATTATTAGCAAGATATGTAAGTGCACCAGTAGCACTAAGGTATGAAACCTCAGGAGTTAAGAGTTCTTCATTTTCTTCACGAGGTCGAAAAATATCTTTTTTCACATCAAGTGACCTCACAATCATTGGTGTACTTAATGAATGAGTTTTATCCATATAAATCTTTTAGGGACTTTATCCACATAATTTGATTGATGAATAAATATTCCTTCACTTAGATGCTTAATTTGAAGACCCAAACAATATCTTGTTTTTTCAAGATCTTTCATTTCAAATTCGTTTTTTAAATAGCTGATAGTTTTATCTATCTCTTCACGAGTTCCAATGATATTTAAATCATCAACATAAACAGCTATTATAACAAAACTAGATCCATATCTTTTTATAAAGACACATGGACAAATTGGATCATTCTTGAAATCTACTTTAATTAAGCATTCACTAAGGCAATTATACCACATTCGTCCAGATTACTTCAATCCATATAGAGTTCTATTTAACTTTATTGAATAAATTTCCCGGGAATTTAATTTATTTGCATCTGAAAATTTAAATCCTTTAGGGATTTTCATATATATATCAGTATCCAACGAGCCATACAGATAGGCTGTAACTACACCATTAGACGCATTTCAAGCTTTTCATGTACTGCCAAACAAAGTAAATATCACAATGTTATCGCATCCACCACTAGAGAATATGTCTCATCATAATCAATAACCGGTTTTTGGGTAAAATCTTGTGCGACAAGTCTTGCTTTATATCTCACAACTTCATTTTTCTCATTTCTTTTTCGCACAAATACCCATTTATATCCCACCGGTTTTACACCTTTTGGTGTATGGACTACATGTCCAAAAACTCTACGTTTTTCAAATAAGTTTAATTCTGATTGAATTGCGTCTTTCCACATTGGCCAATCATTTCTATTTTTACATTCCTCCACAGAGGTAGGTTCAAAATTCCCACTTTTTTCTATAATATTTAGCGCTATATTATATACAAAAATATTGTCGACAAGTATTGAGCTTCGGTTCCATATTGTTCCTGTAGTGACATAATTAATCGAGATCTCTTCATTCTCTTGTGTTTCTTCTGGAATTTTATTAATTATGTCAACTGGATTTTCCAAAACTATATCCTCCTCATGACTATCTTGTGTAGTTGCTCCTTTCTTTTTCCGAGGATTTTTATCTTTAGAACCGAATGGTCTTCCACGTTTCTGACGTGGTCTAGATTCACTAGCTACTTTAGATTATCCTTCAGGGACATCAATTCTTATCGGAGCATTTACAGCTGGAATATGAGACCTAGTTATTCTTTTAAGGTCAGTAAATGCATCTGGCAATTGATTTGCAATCGTTTGTAAATGAATTATCTTTTGAACTTCATGTTCACATTGATTTGTTCGAGGATCAAAACTAGATAATGATAATTCATTCCAAGAGATCTTCTTTTCCAACTGTTTATTTTCTCCCCCAAGTGTTGGAAATATAGTCTCATCAAAATGACAATCAGCGAATCTTGCCGTAAATAAATTTCCAATTAATAGCTCAAGATATTTAATGATAGATGGAGACTCATATCCAATATATATTCCTATCCTTCTTTGAGGACCCATTTTTGCACGTTGTGGTGGAGAAATTAGAACATATACCGCACAACCAAAGATTCTTAGATGGGAAATATTTGGTTCCTGACCATGAACCAATTGCATCGGAGAGTGTTCATGATAATTTGTTGACCTAATGCGTATAATTGTTGATGCATGTAAAATGGCATGTCCCCAAACATAAACTAGAAGTTTGGATCTCATAAGCATATGTTTTGCAATTAATTGTAAGCGTTTTATAAATGATTCTACAAGACCATTTTGTGTATGAACATAAGCAATAGGATGTTCAACCTTTATTCCATTAGACATGCAATAATCTATAAAGGCTTTTGATGTAAATTCACTAGCATTATCCATTCGAATAGACTTTATCGGATAATCAGGAAATTGAGCTCGCAAATGAATTATTTGTGCAAGCAATCTCACAAATGCCATATTGCGAGATGATAATAAACATACATGTGATCATCTGGTTGATGAATCGATCAAAATCATAAAATATCGAAATGGTCCACATGGTAGATGTATAGGCCCACAAATATCTTCTTGAATTCTTTCTAAAAATTTTAGAGATTCAATTCCAATTTTTGCTAGTGATGACCTTATTATTAATTTGCCTTGAGAACAAGCAGCACATAAGAATTCATTAGATTGAAAAATCTTATTTTTTTTTAATGAATGACCACAAGAATTCTCTATTATTTTTTGCATCATTGTTGAACCGGGATGGCCTAACCGATCATGCCAAATTTTAAACACATCATTAAACTGATGGTTTATTATAGAATGAGATTCTATCATTATAATACTTGTGTAGTACAATCCGGAAGAAAAAGCGGGTAATTTTTCTAATATATACTTTTTACCCAAAATTATAGAAGTTATGCAAAGATACTCAGTGCTTCCTTCGTTCATTGTCTCAATATGATATCCATTCAAACGAATATCTTTGAAACTTAACAAGTTTTTTTTAGACTTAAAAGAGTATATTGCATCTTTTATCATTATTTTGGTTCCACCAGATAGAATAATATGCTCTTCTAGAGCCCTCAATCAATCTTGTACTACCACTTATTATATATACATTGGTTTTTCTATTATCCAAATAAGAGAAATATCTCTTATCTCTCAATATTATATGCGTTGTGGCACTGTTAACCAAACATATTTTCTTGGCGTTCATCTTAGATATATCCATGCCAATATCCAATCTCTTCATTGAATAAATAAAATTAATAATAAAATATAAAATAAATTAAAATATGAATAAATATGAATAAATAAAAAAATAAATAGACTTTTTTTATAATAAAATAAGAGAACATAATTGAAATTTGCATAGTTATAAAATTAAAATCATTCTTGATTTCTTGTACTTTCATCATTTGGATCATTAAGAAAATCAGAAACATCCAAGTGTGTTATATCCTCAAGGCCAATAGCAAATTCAAAGAAATTATCTTAAACAAAGTTTGTCTTCACATTCTTGCCTTTAGACTGTAAATATTCTTGATATAGGTCGGCAAAATATTTTGGTGTACGATAAGTACGTTGCCAATGACCTTGCATTCTACATCGATGACAGTTACTAATTGTAATTTTTTTCTTTATGCCACTCATTATTTTTTCCAGGTCCTTCATCCTTTACAACTTTCTGATTTTGGAAGATAAATTTACTTGATTGACCACCAATATGACGAAATTTATTATAACCTCGTCCTCGTCCTCGTCCTCGTCCGCGGCCTCTACTACGACCACGACTATGATTATAAGATAGCATTACATTCACTTCAGGGAATGGAGCACAACCAGTAAGACGAGATTCATGATTTCTCATCAACAGCTCATTGTTTTGTTTAGCCACCAGAAGGTATGAAATCAATTCAGAATATTTTGTGAAACCTTTTTCACGATATCAACATCAGTGATATCTTCTCCACATAATTTTAATTGTGAGCTAATTTTAAATAATACCGAATTATATCCACTCACAGATTTAAAATCTTGTAAACGAAGATGCATCCAATCATAACGAGCTTTTGGAAGTATCACTGTTTTCTGGTGATCATACCTTTCGTTTAAATTTTTCCAAAGATCTGCAGGATCTTTTACTGTGAGATATTCACATTTCAATCCCTCATGGAGATGATGGCGAAGAAAAATCATAGCATTTTCCTTATCTTGATTCAATGCTTCATTTGATTGTCTCTCGAAGCCCTTTGGCATTCAAATGAATTTCAGCATCCAATATTCATGATAAATAATTTTTTCCAGTAATGTCAAGAGCTTCAAACTCAAGCTTTGCAATATTTGGCATTGTAAAACTATAAAATATTAAAAACACATAAAATTAATCACATAATAAGATAAGAAATAAATTTTTAATTTAAACATAAGAAATAATCTATAAAAATAATATTTAATGATGGTAATACTATGATAATATAATATTAGAAATTTAGAATTTATTATTTATTTCTTTTAAGATTGTATTAGAGTAATGATTATATTATAAAATTGACATAAATTATTTTTTAATATAACATGTATTTAAACAAATAAAACAATCATGAACTTAAATTTCTAAAAAAAATATAGAAAAATAAAATTTAAGAACATACAATATGAAACAATAATATCACAACATGATTATATCTAAATAATTATAAAAATATATACTCACCCAAATATGTCTTTGTAGAAACTAAGATTCTTGTTTGTTCTTTGTGAAGAACTCTTGTAAGACTCTTGATTCTCTTTTTATTTATAAGAGTATCATGCTGATAACGTGTTATAGAATATAAAATAAGAAGAATTGAGGTGAAAAGAACAAGAGAGAAAACTAAGAACAATATAAGGAGTATAATATCTTAACAAGTAATAAAGCAAGTGTGTACAAAGCAAATAATGTTACCTCTTATTTATAGGTAACATAATAGGGTACATGAAGAGACATTGGTAAATAAAGAGTTTTGTAGTTATAAAATATTCATTACACAATTGAATAGATATAATAAAATTTTTTGTCTTTTCAATTTCCAAACCTATTATATTCATAACATAATCATAATTTAATTTTTGGATTTAGTTTACCTATTACTAATAAGTGATGATAAAACAAATCTCTGTAATAAAAAACATTGGATATAGGAAATAAAACTCTCATTTTATGCGCTTGAACAGTTATTTTAGTTTAGATTTTCATGCGCAAAGCATCTTCAGTTTCACTGTTTTGTCCACACTGCATAGTCGTTTCCGGATGTAGCAACCTTGAAGTTCGGAGGTATCAGGTTTCCAAGATCCATCTTTGGTCCAATCTTCATAATTACATCATCTTTAATAGCTGCTACGTAAAGATCAGGATCAGAAGCCAAGATATTTACCGTGCTCGTTGAACCAATCCCACTGCTCTTTCTTATTGAGGTCAATTTGCTAATCTCCTTCTTCAGGCCCCAGTCGAAGAAGTGATCATAGAACTGCAGATACATAGAATTTTCCAGGTTACCGAGAAATAACATTAAAAAAATTCAAAAGATGATGGAGCAGGGATCATACTATCGATGGTGTGCCAGGATGGGTAAGAATGTAGGCATAGCCCTGCATGACTTTGTCAGATGGGAATGGCCACATTTGTTGGGTAGAACCAGTATCGTGATTATCAATAAATGTCACAGCATTTTGTGGCTGTAGGCCGATCAAACCGGGTGGCATTCCATTGGAATCCTTCAATCTCCATAGCTCTCCTTGCACGGCAGCTTGAAGAATCCCTTTCGTCGTGAAATCGAACGCCGTGACAGCACCACCAGCGGCCCGAACCCAGTCTTTTAGTGCTCCACGGTGTGCATCCTGGTTAGCGTCAAGTTTTCCATCGGCCCCGTAAGATAGACGATCCCATTTTTCACCAACAGCAAAATCTGGTGAAGTTTGCTCCATATAAATTTTGGTGATGCTCGGAGCATAGCCCCTGACAAAGTCGAATCTCCATCCATCAAATCCAATTTCAGACTTCAACCAATTCATCCAATCCGACAACTCTTTTTGAACTCGAGGGTTAAGATGGTCGATGTCAGGTGCACCTCCAAAGTCGTCGCCTGTGTCAGGATTTCCATTGCCATCAGAGTAGGCAACATCATCCTTGCAAATGAAAGATGGTCCCCAGTCAAGACGATCATCATCAGTTCCACCCTCAAAAATGCACCATATTCCTCTACCATCCCGCTTCTCAGCCGTCCTATGGTTTATCACTATGTCAGCCAGACATTTAATCCCCTTCTGATGGAAAGCCGCAACGAGTGATTTCAAGTCTTCCTGGGATCCATACTTGGACACACTCAGATCATACAGCCGCCCTGGCATGTACCCTACACCCTCGTTTTTTCTTTTTTCAGTTAAACTGAACTCAGATTCAATTGAAAACAACAGTTTTGAATTGAAGTACCTTGAGGAGCAACAGATTGAGAAGGTGGAGGAAGCCAGACATGAGTGATTCCGGCAGTGGCCAGATCATCGACTGAGTTCTTCAGTGAGTTATACCATCCTCCTGCCTTGTTACAAGACTCCCAATTGAACCCCTATGGCATAATCCCAAAGAAAAAACATAAAACTGTTAAACAGTAAAGTTTGAGAAACATCATTGGTGGAGTACTCCATGCCATACCTGAAATAATAATACAGAAGATGTGAATGAAGGGAAGATAGATGGGCGAGAAAAAGCAATGATAAGAAGAGACTCATTATTTCTTGCACTTGTCTTCAGGCTTGCTCAATACAAGAAACAGGGGATATTATATGGATCCGAGTAAAGGGTAAGCCATTGGTCACTTGTGTATTGTAATGTCTATTCGATGCCAGGCAAAGGCGTGCAAGAAAGGAAGGTAGTGATTAGTCGGATAAACCAAAATTAGAACATCATTAGTACCTGAAATAACAGAGCAGCTGATGCCAACAGGGGGGAAATGGAGAGGAACATAGATAGGAAGGTAACGTAAGCCAGCGAACCCATCTTCTATGAGTGTTTGCTTATCATATTTCTCCCTTTATATAGTCTTTTAATGGTTTGGCAAACGAAATGTAAACGGGGGAAGCATTTATGACTTTTTTTGTGTGCTTGGGGATGAGAATGGGGAAGGGAAAACGTAGACGTTGGGAAAACGAAAAAGACTAAGCAAAAGAATCCAAGTTTCGTTGTCTAATGTCTAATGGACAATTTACAATGATGGTTCTGTCAATCTTATCTTTCCGTGTGGATAGAAGTCAAACGTTCATATTCGTTTTTTCGTTGCAAGTGAATATCCATTTTATTAAATTATATGTGATCCTCTGGCAACCAACATGGGTGGGTGTTGGTGATAGTAATGGAGATTCTTCGAAATAAACCAGAGAATATTTAAATCGCATCAGAATTCCACTCTGACTTAACACGCTTGAACCGATCAGTTTGATCCGATTTTAGAAACGATCTATAAACTATATCTCTACAAGAAAACCAAAGCCAAAGGGAAAACAAAAGAGTATGTGGCAGTATATGAAAAGTCTGAGATGTGTCATTGATACTCCAGCTCCACAATACAAAGCTTAACCTCTACGGAATGATGCAAGCAACGGACACCTTTTATAGTTTTTGATGGTCATAGGCCATTATTATAAAGCGAATAATAAACGAAAATTTTTGTCTAAAATCACCAGCCATTTATATTGATGGATCAAGGTTTGAAACTTGATAGTTTCGACCATGAGACATAAAGCTTAGTTACATCTACCAATAACTCACATCTTCGAAGGCTTTGGGAAGATGTCGGGAGTTAATTTCTGAGCAGCGGTGATACTGCCCCTGATCTTCATTGAACCCCTGTATTCATCAAACATCACCGGTCAATAAATACCAGGGCGGACAGACAAAGGTATAAAAGGGAAGAAAGAGACTAGGGTTAAGGAGCCGATTCGCAGACCTCATGAAAGCCATCTGGGGGTGTAATTTTCCAGTTGCAATCTTGACAAAATCTTCGTCCTTCATGGACAGCGCAGCATCGGGCTTTCCTCCTTCGTATGGTCCTATGTTCAAAAAGTTTAGCAGAAAGAACTTGGGTCACAATTGGGGTTTTGAATCCAACTCATTCGTTAATTGATCACATTGAAGCATACATGACAGTAAGAAGAGATTTAGGAGTTGTATTAAATCGCCGTATCAACAAAATCACACAAGAATGTGAAGCACAAACGATAGACTAATGAAGGTTTTAGTTGCTGTTAGTTCTCTGAACAAAAGAGATAGAGATAGCGTGCAAAGGCTTAACCATGTAAAGTTCAACCTATTTCCAAAGGAGACCACTTAAACAACAACTCCATCGTACTAAAAACCACTTAGTAGTTAGGTCACTCGATGGTTGAGCTGCAAGGAATCCAACTTGAAAAGGCGACGAAAAACCAAAAAGGTGTTGTTTCCACACATATCTGTAGTTCCTGGGGTTCCCTAATTGATAAAGAACAGGAATACAAATTCCAAGGTGTTTACTTCGGTATTAGTCTGTCACCAATACAGGGATCCTAATTACGATGTCCTGTGAGAATACAAAACCCAAAACTACAAACCGTGAAAAGCAAAAGAAAGAATAATGAAGAACCCATACCTTTGGTAACCTCTCCTTTCTTAAGATCAATAGTGTAAATCACCTCGTCAACCCCAATTTTCTGCAAATACAGAAAAACCCAGATACCATCATCAAATCCCTAAGCAGACAGAATTAAAGTCCACAGGCAGCAAACAGAGAGGTTTCGTCTTACCTTAGGGGAGATATGCATCTGATAGACAAGGTTAATTTTCTTGAATTTCTTGCCCTCATCGGTCTCGAGGACCCGCTTCAATTGATCGAAGATCGATTCTGACTTGAGCTCAGCAGCCATACCTAAACCTGATGGGTGCACTTAGCGGTGAAAGCAATCAAAGACAAGCGAACCTTTTTATACAACTCGGCGGAGGAGACAGTGGAGGAAGGGTATTAGGTATTGAATTAATAGCAGAATTAACGGAACAGACACCGAGAGTAAGCGAACAGGGTAAGACTTCTTACACCGTACGTCAGATTAGGTTGCGGTTTCTCTCGAGTATGGAAGCAAGAAATAACTGGATGAATGATCTGGATGAGGCCTTGTGGCACACATCCCAAGGGTTTTGTCTTCCCAATTTGACATCTTTGTGTCGTCCGAATTGTGACTTTGGGAAGTGCCGGCGTTGCGAATCTATCCACTTCTCTCATAGATCTCGCTCGAGTTATTATTTTTTTCTTTTTTTTTGTATATTATGAACTCATATGAAAAATAATTTTACTTTTTAAAAAATTATCTCCACAACAATCTAAAATTATTAGTTCATTCGTAATTAACTAAATTTTATTAATAAATTTAATAAAACATATTTATATTATTTTCAATATTAATTTCAGTTTTAGTTATGGATTGACTTTAACTGAAATTATTAGTAGTTTGAAATTTAAAAAATTAAAAATATTAAATAAAATTTATTTTATTATTAAGATATATTAATAGATATGTATCGAAATTTTAAAATAAATTAATCTTGTAATCGGTTTTATCTTATTGGTACTTAATTACTAAAAAAATTATCTGACATGATTGAATGATATTGAATAATATGATTCATCTATTTTTAATTAAAAATTAACATTTTAATTAAAATAATATAGATATTTTTTTTAGTGTTGACTTTCCAGTATTCAGTATTTGTACTAGACAACTAATCCGATTAATTTGATACAAATAATTATATTCTCAATATTCAACTCAAGATCTTGATTAATATCGAATAGAATCCTTATATTCTCATTTAGGTACTTATAAATAATGCGGATACATTTAGTATAAAAAAAATTGACATGATAGGAATTCAGATGTATTAAACTTATAAATATATTCTATAGTATCCCTGTTATCATATAGATGGAAATCTTACGAATTATCCAAAATTCGTGGTCCTTCTAAATATACTAATAAATATTTTCTGTTAAAACTCACGACATACACAATATCTTCCCTCAAAAATTAGATACATCAATCCAAATTATAAAATATATTAGTTTTTTAGAAACAAAAATTCTATTATTAGATTGTATTTTTTTTAATGATCGATTAGATTAAGATGAATATATAAAGTACACCAAAAAAGGAGCAAACAAACAACAACGAAACAAATTATTAGATTGTATTATTTTTAAATTAAAAAAGTAATGCATCTTGACAAAATCATACATTTCAAATTTATCCATTAAAGATTTCTTGAAATCATCAAACATAGTATCATTATTCCCAGTAAATATAAGATCATAACAATATAAACACACAATATTTTTCCTATCATCTCCAACATAGACAAAAAATGTCACGCACTGGTCCTTAAAATTTCGTGCGACAGTCGCCGTAAGTCCACTATATACACTGTCAAGTCAATAAACAATACATATAAAAAACCTACAAGCTTAGTGGTATAAAAATAAAACGGAGATAGTAATAAAAGAAGTTATTTGAAATATTATGCAGCGAAATCAAACTAATAACATGACATTGTCTGGGTAACATCGTATAATGAATAACCTTTAGTATTATTGCCCAAAGATTGACTTAATATGATGGTTCTAGCATACACAAATATTCTAGGGGAAACACTAAGGATATGACGATCCTAGAATTACCTCGATCATACTTGTTCCTTCCTGAATTCTTTTTTATTTGCTCGTATTGCCTCATATTTCCTGGGAGTGAGCTTCTAATTATAATTCCTGCATTACACGCCAAGATTTTGGCAGAACCATGACAGGTGAGCGGACGGAAAAACATACACGAGAATTTACATACAACCACAACACAATCAAAAATATATTGGCATTACTAATTTGATTCTTAACATATATTCAGCACATACAATCACAATCACATAATATACAGCACGCATAACTCGTATGACCGTGATTTGGGCTTGGTAATATCTTCCAGTCTATCTGGACCAGGGACAAGATTGAAGTTCGTCAGTGGCACTCTAATCTTGTTATCTTCCCATTTATCTCATTATTGCATACAATAGACAAATCCATGTCAATTTAATACCTAGCCTGATCCACTGACGATGTCGGGACATTAGGTGATGGTAACTTCACCTAATCAATCCCCACACTACAGGATCCTGATTCATAATTTAATTAACAATAACCTAGATAAAACTCATTCCATCCTTATTACCTTGTGATTGACATCTTCATGCCAGGTTACCAGACCCGGAGAGCTATCAAGGATTGCATAGGTTATCATATGCGGACTGGATGCATTCCACATGCCGACGTCGATTCTCGAATGCGCCCAGTGTATTTTATGCATTTCAAATAATTCATAATAGCATGGTATATTCATATGGTTCATACTATATTAAGACAATCATGGCATACTCAATGCACGCTATACTAGGTATCATGCTCGACTCATCATTTATCACACCTACACATGCACACGATTTCAAATTATAATTTTTTATTATTCACAAATTAGTATTCATGCTAGCAATTTATCAAAAAAAGGAAATTCCATCCACTCACGGGTTTTGAGGCCCAATTAGTCGTCAATGGCGCTCCGGACCAATTCTTCGAGGTCTTGCCATTGTAGGTATCCACTTGAAACCGACCAAGAAATCGTCAGATTTAGCTCAAAATGACACGGACGAGTTTATGAAAGTGAGGGGAAGACTTTGGGAGCAAAGTTCTTACTGGATATGCATTGGGCGAAAATTCGAAAATCTCAAAAATCCCAATTTAACCCATGCTTTTTTCGGTGAAGTGATGAGGGTGGACAGGCAGGGGTCCCGACGTCTAAACAACGTCGTATGGGTTTGTTGTCGATGCGGCATCATTTCAGAAGAAACGCTCCCTAGCCCCTCGTTTGTCAAAACAACACGGGCTGCAGTCGTTTTG
This sequence comes from Passiflora organensis, assembly GCA_019739055.1. Classification (NCBI taxonomy): domain Eukaryota; kingdom Viridiplantae; phylum Streptophyta; class Magnoliopsida; order Malpighiales; family Passifloraceae; genus Passiflora; species Passiflora organensis. Next base: position 2,305,238 of record JAEPBF010000191.1, on the reverse strand, counting down.
ACCAGCCCCGGTCAAAATGCTGGTCAAAACGACACTGTAGCCTATCGTTTTTACTATTATATTAATAATTAGTTTAATATTATATAATTAATACTAATTATATTACTTTAATTCTTAAATTTAGTATAAAATTCATAATAAATCATATAAACCTTCAAAAATTAGATTAAAAATTTCTGTAAATTTCTCATAAATAGAAAAATCCATCAAACTAAAAATTATATTTTTCTCATAATTATCTAATTTACTAAAAATCAAATATATTTTTATTTTTATAAAAAAAACCCGATAAATACTAATACTCTTCTGAAAATTCTTCAAAAATTTATTCATCCTTAAATATCATCAATTGACCATTTTATAGTCTTAAAATCTCAAAATCATCAATAAAACTCCCTTTATAATTTTTCAATCATAAATAGATAATTATAATAATTTCCAAAAATAATTTTTTTTAAAAAATAATCTAATCAATTTCTTAATCTGAAATTGATCCCGATCCGAAGGCTAAGGCCCACCAACCATATCGATTCTCGAATAGGATTTTCGGCCCATGTAGCTCGAAAATTCGGATTCTCACATCCTACCTACCTTATGCAAAGTTTCGTCTTTGAAATTTGCTTACGTTGAGATTACGATTATCGTAATAATATCACATACACTAATTCATAGTCATAATTGCAATATACACTGCATTCTCTTCATGTCTATCGTCAATCATTGTTGCTTAACAAAGAACTTTATATCATCTTACTCTTAAACTAGAATGTGATATCCACTCGCATTCTCATTATCTCCTGTATCAATTTATATATGCTCTTCTATCAAACTTAAGGTTACAAATACAATCATAGGTCATCACCAACCAAATCGGGTTATTAATTCCATAACCCTTAACCATGACGACTTACATCAAAGAATTCCTTTCATCCTTGATTGGTTTAACAACCTATTCCTAGTTCTTCTCAACAATGTCATCATTGATCAACAAAAAATAGCTTCATCAAAAATCAACTCTAAATCCATAGAGTTATTGACTCAAAACCACACTTGCACTAATCATTACCAAATAATATCTTTATCATTGTCTTATATGGTACTTAACTCAATTATTGCTCAGCTCATAACCCATGCTTTCCCCCTTAACTCTGTTCACCTCTTTGATTTCATCAATCAATTTAATGTTTAGTCCTTCGAACTTATAACAAAACTCATTGTGACATACATTTCATTTTGACAACCAATATCAGCTGATTCAACTCAGCGAAATAACATTACGTCCTTATTAGTCACACACTAGGATATAATCTCTCACTTCATTCCTTTTTTATTTCCCACACAAGTTGGATTTTCTTGATTACCATATAATACAGATTAGGCATTAAACTTATACCATTGTAAATACTCAACGTTGTGTACGAAACCATTAAATACTACACGTGCATTCCGTGCATAACTAACCATATCATTAATCAATTATATTACTTAAGGATATGCACTCTGTGGACTACTAAATAATCAATTTAATAATACGCATTTTGTATGTTTATAAACACAGAACACACTGATAATTGGAGTACCCATCCTCATCTAATTATACTCTCTTGTTCATAATTCTCTGTGGGTTAGCATCTACGGCTCACCAAACAGTAGGCTTCATCCCATTGTGGTTCATACAGTTCTAGTTAGAGGTTAATGAGGCAATTTATTATCTATAAGCATGTCATTCTATAGTCAATCTCAAAATCAATTTATCCCTCAAAAGAATATCTAATTGCAAGGATATTTATGATTGCCTGAAATTTTTGGTAAGTTGTACCTAATCAAAGGTACTTTTAATAATCAAACTGTCAATAAGAACATATTCTTACCATGGATTATATAGGCAATCTTTCTTGCTCCTCCTAGGTCTTTCAATATGAAATTAAAGTCAATACAATACATATATATTCATAGTTTATCCTAATTCAAATAAACTCATATTCAATCAAATAGTCAATAGGTCGACCCTTTTCAATAGGGAAAACGACCTTACATGGACCAACGTCCTAGAGCCAAGAGTAAAGCTATCACTTACTCGAGTAGTAACTATAAGAAAGCATTGCTGGGAAATACAATGCACGTGCATATCAATGCGCAATCAAGATCACGAGAATAAATCAAATCCTCAATCGGGTCTCGTCAAAAGGAAACACATTTCACCAAAGACATACTTTAATCAATCTCAAACTTTGCAATAAAACCTTGAGTTATAACAAAGATAGAATTCCAAAATAACTGTAACCCGACCTGGGAAATCAAGTAAAGTTGGGTTTAAAGGTTTCAAACAGCATTAAGAAATATTCTAGGATAGAGACGAATGAATTGCACATGTTATCAAAAGAAAAGAAAACACGCCACTTAAAAGGTTACTCGATAACAAGAAATGTGTTCAAAGAGAGGAACTACGCTCCGTTATCGCAAAAATTGTCACAAGAGTTGTCACCCACACGGGTGAAAAAAGAGTGGTAGTAGAGTAGGAGGGAATGAGAAATGTATTAGTTTCTAAGAATAATGATTAAATAATGCTCTGCTACGACAGGACCTATCATGCCCTGGACCCCAACATTTCTCACAACAATCACCATACACCCACTATATACACCGCCAAGTCACTCAGCAATGCATATAATAAACCTAAAAGACTAGTGGTAAAAAAATAACAGAGAGATAGTAATAAAAGAATTTATTTGAAATATTATGCAGCGGATTCAAACTATTGACATGACATTGTCCGGGTAACATTGTAGAATGAATAATCTTTAGTAATATTGCTAGAGATTGACTTAATACGATGGATCTAGCATACACAAATATTCTAGGGGAAACATTATGGATATGACGATCCTAGAATTACCTCGATAGCACTTGTTCCTTCATGGTTTCCTTTTTTTTTACTCGTCTTGCCTCATATTGTCTGGGAGTGAGCTCGTAATTATAATTCCTACATTATATGCCAAGATTCTGGCAGAATCTTGCTAGGTGAGCGAATGAGAAGACATACACGGGAATTTACATATAACCACAACACAATCAGAAACATATTGGCATTACTAATTTGATTCTTAACATGTATTGAGCATATGCAATCACAGTCACATAATATGCAGAATGCACAACTCTTTAGAACGCATGTATAACTGTGATTTTAGCTTGGCAATATCTTTCAGTTTATCTGGGACAGGGCCAGGGGAAGAAAAAAATTTAGAGATTGGTTGCATTCTTTTTGTAAAAGAGATCTTCAAGCCTTAAGTGCATTACATCCTTGGAAATTGAGACACAGGATATGTAATTTGGTTTTATGACTAACATGAATGAATGAGGGAAACAATTACTCTTTTATATGCATAATTCTTTTTCTTTTTAGTGTCTCATTTCCTATCTTCCTAGCAATTGTTCATTCTACCTGTGCATCAAGGTTTATATTGGAGAGTCTGATTATCTCATTAAAAGGTAATTACTGGTCTAAGGATAATTTGCCTGTAATCCAACAATTTGATGCACAAACAAGGACAAATTGGTGAAATGTAATAAAATAGGAATATATCTATTACCTTGGAATTACTGTTAACCTAATTTGCTTAATTTAATTTTTTACATAGGAATATAGTAAAAAGAAAATTAAGTAGAATAATTAAATCATCGGAAGATGCTTAATTAATAGTTTAGAAATAACAATAGAATGAAACTTTGTAAATATATTGATACCTTGTGAGAAGGAAGAAAAAACTAAATATAAATTAATGCAATGCAATCCATATACATTAGTATTAAGATTTAAGATATCAATGTCAAAGATCAATTAGATTACTTTAACTATAATTAAGAACCTAAAGATTAGGATACAAATACTATCAAGTTCCCTGAGGAAAAATCTATTCTTGAACTATTGTATTACTAATACGATATTGTGCAGTTGTAATTTTTAGTATAGTGAGAAATAAGCCACGAGTTTTTGGCGCCGTTGTCGGGGAACGGTGCATAGTATACGTAACTAATGTTTTACATTTTTTTTCTAGATTAAAGTTTCTGTGTGTTGACTTTGAACAAAAATCTGGAATACAGTTACAATTTACGTAGGAAGAAGAAGAAATGGAGAGAGCCTATGCGTGAATTATTAAAGAAAAATCGTACATCGAGACCATGGAAAACGAGAGAATCAACCATTAGCATGAAAATCCACAAGTGACGGTGGAAGAGAATGTTAACATGGAAGTGTATTTGGAGAATCTGAACGCAGGTGAAGGGAAACCTCAAGGTAGACAGAGGACAATCATGGACTTTGCCACTCTGACATTGGAGGGTTTAAGAGGAAGTATTAGATGACATAATATTCAGGTGACTGACTTCAAGATTCAACTGGCAATGATTCAGATGTTGGAGAATCATAAATTCTATAAAATAGAAAAAGAGGATCCAATGAAGCATATTATGTCTTTTTTTAAGTTGACCGAAACTTTTCGGTTTAACTGAGTTTCTACTGAGGTTATTAGATTGCATCTGTTCCCATTCTCTTTGTAGGGAATCATTGCTGATTGGTTAGATGGACTTGGACCGGAAGCAATAACTACTTGGGAGGAACTAATGAATACATTCCTGGCGCGGTTCTTTCCCATATCAAAAAATTCTCAGTTATGTAAGGAAATTAAAAACTTCCAACAACAAACAAGGGAAAGTTTGTATGAGTCTTACGAGCATTTTAAGGGGTTATTAAGAAGGCGTCTGCATCATAATATTCCATACTTCTTGCAATTGGAAATTTTTTTCAGGGGTTCGACTAAAATGGACAATAAGATGTTGAATACTATGGCAAACAGGAACATCCTGAACAAGGATGTTGCTGAGGCGTTTAAATTGATTGAGGAAACTGCATTAGGAGGACAGAGTTGGAACAATGACCCAGATTTTGATAGGTCCGTAGGTAAATTGGAATTAGATGCCATTACCAAATTGACTGCGGAAATGGCAGCTTTAAGACGAGTAGTAAACCAGAGTAAGAAGATGGTCACCAGTACAAGCCAAGATCAGGATACCAAACCTGTGCTGGCAGTATGTGACTTTTGCCACATAAACCATAATCATTTCTAATACCTGACCATGATGGATGAGACGAGTTTTGTGAATGATTTAAACAAGTCAGCACCCGGACATTATGGAAGCACATACAACTCGAACTGGCTGAACCATCCAAATTTTTCTTGAAGAAATCAGGATGGAAGGAATAACAACCAGTTAGGGGCAAAGCAACAGGGACAAAGGTCTAGAGACAAGTGGATGCCCAACTTTAATCTAAGATATCGGCAACAAGGAAATATGCAATTCCAGCAACAAAGTGAGAGAAGAAGTAATCTTGAGGATTTAATGTAATAGTTTATTGTGGCATCAGACTCAGGAATGAAGAATTTGGAGACTCAAATGAGTCAGATTTCTCAATTGTTGCAGAATCGTCCGCAAGGAGCATTACCTGCTGATAAGAAGCCACCTTCGGATTTGAAAGCTATCACTCTTAGAGGTGGAAAGATCTTACTGGAACCAGAATTACCTCAAGCTATAATATCCAGAGTTGGTCTTGGAGATAATTTTGAGAAGGAGACAGATATCTTACCACCTATAAATGTGGAGCAAGAATCGGAAATGGGAAAGTAATCAGACTCCACTCCAAAAGCACAGGAGCATCCTCCACCATCATTCCCACAAAGATTGAACAAGGCTAAGTTGGATGAATAGTTTGTCCGATATTTGGAAGTCTTTAAGAAACTACAAATCAACATTCCTTTTGCCAAGGCATTAGAGAAGATGCCAACTTATGCGAATTTTATGAAAGATACACTTTCAAAGTAAAGGAAAGTCGGTGATAATGAGGTAGTTGCACTTACGGGAGAATGTAGTGCGATAATTCAGAGGAAGCTCCCACAAAAATTGAAGGATCTTGGTAGTTTCACTATACCAGTGGAAATAGGATCCGAGTATTTCTATAAAGCACTCTGTGATATGGGGGCAAGAATAAATTTGATGCCTTTGAGCATGGCTAATCGGCTTGGATTGTATGATATTCGGCCAACTTCATGCACACTTCAAATGGCAGATAGGACCTTACCCTTCTCTCGAGGCATAGTCGAGGATGTGTTGATAAAGGTAGACAAGTTCATTTTTGTAGTTGATTTCATAGTATTGGAAATGGAAGAAGACAAGGAGGTTAAACCCGAATATGAAGGAAGTGGTACGTGCGAAGGTGATTAAATGGTTGGATGTTGGAATTATCTATCTTGTGCCAGATAGCAACTAGGTTAGCCCAGTTCAATGTGTACCGAAGAAAGGAGGAACTACAGTGATTCAAAATGAGAATTAGTTCCTATATGGATAATAACGGGATGGTGAGTGTGCATGGATTATAGGAAATTGTATAAAGCTACATGTAAAGACCATTTTCCATTGCCATTTATTGATAAAATGCTGGACAAGTTAGATGGAAAAGAATTCTATTGTTTTCTGGATGACTATTCAGGATATAACCAAATAGCTATCATAGCAGAGGATCAAACTAAAACTACTTTTACACGTCCGTACGGTATATTTCTTTCAGTTGTATGCCATTCGGTCTATATAATGCTCTAGAAACTTTTCAGAGATGCATGATGGCAATTTCACTAACTTAATTGAAAAATGTATGAAGATATTTATGGACTATTTCTCAGTTTTTAGGGAAACATTTGATCAATGCCTGAAGCATTTGGATTTAGTGTCGTTAAGGTTCAGATAGACTAACTTGGTGTTGAACTGGTAGAAGTGCCATTTTATGGTGGGAGAGGGGATTGTTCTTGGACATTTAGTATCTGAGCATGGATTGGAAGTAGATAAAGCTAAGGTGGAGACAATTGACAAGCTACCTCCACCTATGACTGTAAAAGGAGTAAGAAGCATTCTAGACCATGTAAGATTTTATAGAAGATTCATTAAGGATTTTTCAAAAATATCCAAGCCCTTGTACAAGTTATTGGAGAAGGACCAGTCATTTTCATTTGATCAAGAATGTTTTGATGCATTTGAGAATATCAAGGCCCGAGTGGTGACTGCCTCCATCATGATTACACCCGATTAGAATGAACCATTTCAGATCATGTGTGATGCAAGTGATCATATAGTAAGAGCAGTTCTTGGACAGCAAAGAAACAAGTTTTTCCATCCAATATACTACTCAAGTAAGACCCTTAACTCAGCCCAAGTTAATTACACAGTTACAGAAAAGGAGTTATTGGCAGTGGTATTTGCTTTTGAGAAATTTAGATCTTATTTAATGCGATCTAAAGTAATAGTTTTCATTGATCATTCTACGATCCGTTACTTAATGGAGAAAAAAGATTCTAAGCCATGACTCATCAGATGGATTTTGTTGTTACAAGAATTTGATTTGGAGATTTAGGTTCATAAGGGAATGGAAAACCAGGTTGCGAATCACTTGTCCAAGTTAGAAGTACATGCGGAGAAATTTTCTATGGAAAATGACAATTCTTCCCTGACTAGAGAATGTTGATTCTAACAGGAATTAATCCTTGGTATGCTGATTATGTCAATTATTTGGTAGGCCGAACTTTACCATCTGATTTTAATTTTCAAAAGAATAAATGGCTCTTACATGAAGTAAATTCATATTATTGGGATGAACCGTTCTTATACCGTCAGTGTAAGGATCAGGTGATAAGAAGATGTGTTCCTGATTAGGAAATTGAAATTTTGAGTAAGTGTCATGCCTCACCTTATGGTGGACATTTCTGTACTAAGTGAACTGCGGCAAAAGTTTTGCAATCAAGATTTTATTGGCCAACAATTTTTAGGGATGCCCATAAATTTTGTATACAGTGCGATCGATGTCAGCATATAGGAAATATAAGTCAGAGGAATGAGATGCCCTTAAATATAATGATTGAAGTCGAGCTCTTTGATGTGTAGGTTATCGCTTTCATGGGACCATTCCCATCTTCATACAACAAAAAGTATATTTTGTTGGTAGTTGATTATGTATCACGATGGGTAGAAGCTGAGGCTTATGATTCGATTGACGCTAAAGTGGTACTTCGTTTCTTAAAGAAGAATATTTTTACTCGATTTGGAGTACCACGAACGATTATAAGTAATGAAGGAACCCATTTTTGTAATAAGCAGTTTGCATCTTTATTAAAGCAATACGGTGTCCATTATAAAGTTGCTCTACCAAACCATCCTCAAATGAACGAAAAAGCAGAGATTTTCAACAAAGAAGTGAAGCAGAATTTATAAAAAATAGTGGGACCGACTAGATACGATTGGTCAAGGCGTTTGTCAGATGCACTATAGGCATACAAAACTACATACAATACCCCATTAGGTATGCCTCCTTTTCGCTTAGTGTTTGGTAAATCATGTCATCTTCCGGTTAAATTAGAGTATAATACCTATTAGGCTACTAAGAAGTTAAATTTTGATTAGTTGGCTATTGGAGAAAAACACATGTTGTAAATAAATGAATTAGACAAATTGAGATTGCAATCATATGATAATGCATTGATTTATAACGAGAAGGTAAAACAATGGCATGATAAACATACAATTGGTACTACTTTTAAAATAGGTCAGCATGTGTTTTTATTCAATTCCAGGTTGAAATTGTTTATGGGAAAATTACGTTCCCAATGGTCTAGTCCATTTATTGTAATTAATGTATCTGATTTTGGAACTATTGAAGTACAAGATCCTAATACATGTAATCTATTCAAGGTCAATGGTTGAAATCATACTATGGTGGCGATATTACTTCATCAACCACGATATAGTTAAAGAATGCGGAGTAAAATAATTGGTGGTCCTACTAAGGCCATTTGAATTTGGCACTGAATAAGGTTAAAATTAATGGATTTTTTATTGTTATTTTTTGTGTTTGTTATTGTAGTTCTGTTATTTAAGTAAAACTCCCTGACGAATGTTTCTATTAGAATTTCTACCAATCGATTTTTGTCTTAAATCGATCGATCAAAATAGGGTAGAAATAGAATAGAAAGGTTGGTCAAACTTAATTTTGACCGGTCGTTTGAATTCTAATTTGACCGGTCGTTCATCTACGAAAAATTCCAGAGAAGTACGTGACCAATTGACGTTATGCATTTCAACCGATATATAAAATAATGACCGGTCAAAGTGGGAAGACCAGAATTTAGAGGCAGTTATCCCACGTTCCCACAATGGTTAAATAAAGGTTCATGGCGGTTCCACTACCAATTTCGACCGGTTAGATTTAGACATTTCGATCGATCGAACTCATTCCGAACTAGGTATGTATGAACTTTTCAAATTTCGACCGATCGAACATCAACATTTCGACCGGTCGAAGTCCTAAGTCTATTTAAATAACCCTAAGTCGACCCCTCAAAATCCAGCGGCCTCCTCCCCTCTTTTCAACTTCATAATCTCTCTTATCATTTCCTTTACTTTTCAGAGCAATTTTTGTGAGACCCCGAATTTTGAGTCATAAAAATCCAAAAGTCAGTGCATGTGAAAAGACCATTTTGACCCTGAAGAAAAGGATATATAATGGCCGAAATTGGTAAGAAATGTCCAGTAATTAATTTTGGTTTTAATTTCCTTTAATTTAGTTCTTTATAGGTTGATAATTATCTTAGAAATTAAAATCCCTAAAATTAAGGGGATAATTACATAATTTAATTCTGATAATTATCTTATTTTAATCAAGCCTTTAAAATAGGGATTTTAATCCCATAATCATCCTATATAAATAGGAAGCTATCCACACAAAAATTTTATACACAAAATACACAAAATTCGTAAAACCTAAAAACCTTACACCTCCCAATTTCTGTCAAAATCTGCTTGAACTTCAAAATAGCATAATTCTCTCGTCCTTTGTCAGATTCTTGCAAATAATAGCTTGTTGGAAAGTTATCTTCATCCTCTTTCCAAAAATATTTGGTTTATTTTCTTGAGGTTAGTTTTTCTTTGTCAAAAGTTAAATCGTATTTCGACGAAATTGTCAAAATCTGCGTGAACTTCAAAATAGCATAACTCTCTCGTCCTTTGTCGGATTCTTGAAAATAATAGCTTGTTGGAAATTTCTCTTCATCCTCTTTCCAAAACTCTTGGGTTTTTTGTCTGAAGGTTAGCTTTTCTTTGTTTAAAGTTAAATCATATTTCGACAGGATTAGGTTTTAAAATTGTGTGATTCTGTCTTCAATTGATTTGTATTGTTGTTCCTCTTGTTCGTATGATTGTTTGGCATCCATTCATGTTTTAAAATCATGAATTGATCCTTTGAATCTTCTCTATACATGAAATCAGTATGCTCTACCCTTGCCCTATTGTTGCCTATCTTGTTCAATTGATTAATCTATTGGATTCCGATCTTGTTTCTTTTGATTGTATAAGTTATAAACACTTAATACTTCTTTGTTAACATGAAATCGCAACCTTTACACCTTGCTAACATAAAATTGCAAATTATTCTGTGTCCTATGCTTAGTGCCGAAATATACATAGTTAAATTGGGGTGGTAATTCAGGTTGAATCTTGTAAAGTTCTTGGCTATCACATCACACATCCAAAGGGGAGGCACCTGCGGCATCTGACCACTAGTTTCTTAAGTTTGGTGAGTGGAATTGGTAAGGAAATAGGGTACTTACTTGGTTATTGAGTATGCATGCTTAGTTTGGTTTTGTCTTTGCCTTATGATGCTATAGGTAGTTCAAAATTATTAAATAACGCAAAGGAATAGCTTCTTGTTCTGAGACAATAGAGGTAGGATCTATGCCTTATCGGTTTCTCCAGGGATCCCTGTTGTTTATTTGTTATTTTCAATACCTTCCCTTGTTATTATTGCATGCGAATTGATTATAGGATATGTGCATGAATCGAAGATGGAGATATGAATCCTATAGGCCATACCGAACCCTTGAGTTAGGTTTTGAGTGCCTGAATTGCATATAATTATGTTCTGACATGATTGAAGATACCCTGTTGTGTTATTACGCTATGTACTTGCTTGTGTGTGCTTGTACGTTTTTATGTGTCAGGATCCTGTTCCGATGGCCATTTGGGGAAAGCGTTGATGCTCCTTGGGAGAGGGGAGGATCTTATTGGTATGGAAGTTGTATGGGTGGCAAGCCCTAGCATGTGCGCGTTGGAAGCCTTGTCTTTGTATGGCTTGGATATCTGGTCCTTGTGTGGCTGGAAGTCTTGTCCTTGTGTGACTTGGATGCTTGGTCCTTGTGTGGCTGGAAGCTTGGTCCTTGTGTGGCTGGAAGCTTGGTCCTTGTATGGCTGGAAGCTTGGTCCTTGTGTGGCTGGAAGCATGGTCCTTGTGTGGCTGGAAGCCTTGTCCTTGTGTTGCTGGAAGCCTTGTCCTTGTGTGGCTTGGATGTCTTGTTCTTATGTGGCAGGATGAATAGGTTTGCTAATTAGCTTGTGTGCTAACCTTTTACCCTTTGTGCAGTAAACCTTAGACAACACAGGTGGAAGGGGATGACTTTTCTTTCTTTCTAGTGGCGAGAGTAATCTGATGAGTTTTATCTTCCTGTGTACTTCTGATTTTTGGAAGTGTTGTAGTCCACCCTCAGCCTTAGTTTTGGCCCTATCCCTTTGATTGATTCTTGAATTATGTGATACCCATAGTTGTGTAGGGATGATCTGATGTTGTTCGTGAGATTTGTGTTTAAGATTTCTGTAGATCTTATGATATTGTGACCCTACTGAGATTCTTGTAATCTCATATTGTTGTATTCACTATTTTTCAGGCTTAGGTACATCCACTGTCCGTGGTACCAGTGTGTGAGATCAAGGCTGCACGGCAGGACGATATCGCATCACATTTGCATACTTGTTCCTTGATTACATGCGCATATAACATGAATTATGATTGGACTACTTTCTGGTTTTTCAAGATTCCTCATTTACTTGTTGTGTCTGATTTATGTTAGGGGTTAACTTGCTGGATATTTGGATCCCTATGGGACTTGTGTATTGTGGATTCATTGATTTTATTTAAAGATTTCCGCTAATATTTCATTCACTCCATATAATACCAGAATACTTGTCCAATATCATGCTCCAATTGTTGATAAACATAAAAAATGTACATGCTAAAAATCGAGAATTTGATGAGTAAGCCTTATGGGATTCAGATAGGTCCTGGTTCTTGGGCTTGTTTGGGTTTCACGGCAGTAAGGGTCTTAATCAGAGCAATTAATAATAGGTTAGGCGTTAGGGTCGTTATAATTTTACTCCTTCCTGGTATTTTCTCTTGTTATTAAACTACTTGTTTTTAGTTTTCTCACTTTATTTTGTGTTCTTTAGTAAGATTAATTTGTGTTTCAAAAAGGTTTATGCATAAGTCGAAATGGGTTTTACCCATTTGGATTCTGGTAAGTTTTTGATGTTTTCCTTATTTTTTAGGGTTGATTATATGTCATTGAACATGTGAAATATTTTTTATCTCATTATGGAAGTGTGGTGTGTGAGTTTGCGGTGTATATGTACAAGAAATTGGTCTTAAGTTGTCGAATTCATGAATGGTGCAACCACATAGCCATGTGATTGGAATGTTTACTAAACAAGTTATGAGATTTTTATGTTGCGTATGTGTAATTTATCATTAATTAAGCATGTTTAGTAATTTGGTGTTATCTATTGTGATGGGTATCATGTACTATTACCATGTGTTGGGTATGGTGTACTTTCCATTTTTATCACTATCATGTTTTGGTGGGTTCATTTGTCTTTCAATATTGATTTCACTGACTTCTAGGAACCATGCCATGTGCTCGAAATGCTAAGGTTCATTCGTCGTCCACTACTGAGCGACAATCCAAGAAGTCTCATGTATCTTCTTCTTGGGACACCTAGACTCAAGAATTTGACTCGCGAAGATTCGTTTCTACGAAGGCTCAAGAATAGTATGAGTAGCTGAAGGGACAAAACTTTCATCTGGAGAAGTCGTTCAACTTTTGGCACATGTATCTCCAAAATGTCATCCGGCGGATGCCATTCGAGTATGAGAGCGTGGTTGTCAACCTTGGATGGCAAGACTTTGCCATGCATATTCATGAACCAGTGATTCTGGAGTTCGTCTACGAATTCTATGCCAACTTTCCAAACTCGATTGGCCTATTTATGCGTGTGCGAGGAAGGAAAGTGCATTTCAATTTTAGATCATTAACAGCCATTACAACTTGGCATACAATGTTTCTGGCGATGAAGATGAGCAACCACCTAATTTTGACTTGATTATTGATGTCCTCACGGTGGGACAAGGAGTGGCAAAGCCAGTCGGTGGAACAATTACAACTACCTTCTTCAACCGGGAGGTCAAGTTCTGGAGACTGTTCATTGCCCACAACCTCATTCTGACATCTCAGGATCATAGGGTGAACAGGGAAGCTACTTGGCTAGCTTTCAAAGTCGTCACCAACTACAATATTAATGTTGGGAAGATAATTTTTGGGAAGTTGCAAGCCTGGAAGCTAACTTCAAAGACCCGTCTTCCGTATCCTCACCTGATATGGTTTTATGTTTGAGTGTTGGAATGCCTTCACCCAGGAAGCCCATGCTCCCGTTGTTGAAGCCATTCCGGTATTCAATGCCATCTACATCAATCAGAAGATCTGGGTGATTGACGAGGATGACCGTCAATACCAAACCTGCCATTTATATTTTCAAGCTCAATATATGGATGTTGATCAGCCACACGAATTGCCACCATTGCAACCTAAAGAACCCTCTCGACCTCGACCAATGCCTACCTCCCAAATGGCTACTATGGAGTATTATATAATCAGTCGTATAGATCAGTTGCATGTGCAGCACAAGCAAATGCTTGAGCACATGCAACTGAATAACCTGCAAATTCACACCTTCCATAATCGGATGCAACAGAATTCACCCATAAAGAGAAGATCATTAGATACCAGCGGGATTCCAACATGTGGTTGTACGATTTTCTGAGGTGCTATGATTGAAATGTGCCTCCACCTCCGATGCCACCAAATTAGCACATGGAATGACTCTCTACATTAACCCTCATCTTAAGATGCTATAAGTATTCTATACTTTTCTTTTTAGTTTGTGGTAGTGTTCTTATACTTCGGTATTTTTTTTTTCATTTGCATTTGTGTTGTTTCGTGCCTGTTGTGTTAGTTGTTAGGTTTACATTTCTAATGTGGTTGTTGTTGTCGTTGTTCTTGTTGTTTTCTTGTGTGTGTTGCTGTCATTAATAATAACAGCTTGAGTTTCTTTCATGTATGATGTATGCACAGAGACCATGCATGTTAAGTTTGAGGAGGTAAATGACTGAGAAGCATATAAACATATAATGAGTACATTATTATATGAGTATGAAAATTGTTGAAGAGAACAAACACATGTGTATGTTAGTATGTGGTATTATGGGTGGCATTAGTGACTTTAACAAGTACTTAGAACAACAAACATGACAAGTATGTTTGCATTGAGGATGAAACATGAAGGAAGGTTGGGAATATAGGTTAAAACTTGGTAAGACGTAATAAGCAAGAAAAATAGAATAATTGAAAATGGAAAAAGAAAAAAGAGGAATGAAAACAAAAGAAAAAGATGATGAAAATCAAAGCATCATTACAAGTGACGGTTGAGTTCCACTTCCACAATCAAAAAGAAATTCTAATAACTACTCATATAAAATCATGAACTAGTGCATGGGTATTTGATGTCGTAAGAATCTAATTCCCTTAGCCACACACACACATTTATGAATAATTGTGCTCTCTAAAAATTTTTATGCTATCATAATAGAGTATACTCATTATTGGTGATATGATTCTCAAGTCATCCTCAATTGATATGATGTATATGGGGTTTTGATAGATGTTTGGTATAACTATTTGCTAAGGGACTAGCAAGGTTCTAAGTTTGAGGAGGTTTGTTATCTTGTTTTTAACATGATAATAGGTACACTTGAATGAGGAAGTTTGATATATAAACCTAAATAAAAATAAACATCTATACTAATTTTGTGTTTGTTTAGCTTTAATATTTTCAGATAGAAAGCATAAAGTTAGAACAACCTTACATCCAAAGTTTGGTTAAATTCAACCAGTTTTAACTCATCAACTTCGACCAGTCAAAACCTATGAGGCAAATCCAAAGGAAACAATGATCGGTTGAATTTACCCTAATTCGACCGATCGACTTCAAGATCAAATGACGATCGGTTGAAATTGATCACATTCTAACGGTCAAAAATGTATGAGAAGGAATCCCCAATCTCTAGAGACTTTAATGATTAGTCGAATTAAGTAGCATTTGACCGTTCGAAAGACCAAGGAGATCAGAAAAGCAAATCTCGATCGGTCGATACTCAAAAGTATTCTACTGAGCGAAAAAAGTGCATCGACTGATCGAAAAAGGATAATGTCGACCAGTCGAAGAGGCAGTTAACAACAATTACGAGTAGTTTAAAACCGTTAGAAGCAACGACCGGTCAAAGACAAGTGAGTTCGACCGGTCAAAATCTAACTAGTATAAATGTAAGGTGCCATGTAACGATAGAGGAAGGGAAGAAAATTTTTAGAGATTGGTTGCATTCTTTTTGTAAAAGAGATCTGCAAGCCTTAAGTGCATTACATCCTTGGAAATTGAGACACACGGTATGTAATTTGGTTTTATGAATAACATGAATGAATGAGGGAAACAATCACTCTTTCATATGCATAATTCTTTTCTTTCGAGTGTCTCATTTCCTATCTTCCTAGCAATTATTCATTCTACTTGTGCATCAAGGTTTATATTAAAGAGTCTAATCATCTCGTTAAAAGGTAATTATTGGTCTAAGGATACTTTGCCTGTAATCCAATAATTTGATGCACAAACCAAGATAAATTGGTGAAATGTAATAGAATAGGAATATATCTATTATCCTAGAATTACTGTTAACATAATTTGCTTAATTTGGATCTTTACATAGGAATATAGTTAAAAAGCAAATTAAGTGAAATAATTAAATCATCAGAAGATGTTTAATTAATGGTTTAGAAATAACAGTAGAATGGAACTTTGTAAGTATAGTAATACCTTGTGAGAAGTAAGAAATCAAATATAAATTAATGCTATGCAAATCCATATACATTAGTACTAAGATTTAAGATATCAATGTCAAAGATCGGTTAGATTACTTTAACTAGAATTAAGAACCTAAAGATTGGGATACAAATGCTATCAAATTCCCTAAGGACAAATCTGTTCTTGAACAACTGTATTACTTGTACGATATTGTGCATTTGTAATTTTTAGTATAGTGAGAAATAAGCAACACTTATAGCAGACAAATCTATGTCAATTTAATGCTTAACCCGATCCACTAACGATATTGGGGAGTTAGGTGATGGTAGCTCCACCTAATCAATCCCCACACTATAAAATCTTAATTCATAATTTAATTAACAATAAAATAGATAAAATCTGTTTCATCCTTATTACCTCGTGATTGACATCTTCATGCCATGCTACCAAATCCGAAGAGCTCTCAAGGATTGCAAAGGCTACCCTATGCGAAGTCAATGCATTCCACATGTCGATGTCAATTCTCGAATACACCCAGTCTATTTTATGCATTTCAAATAATTCATAACAGCATAACACATTCATATGGTTCACACTATATTAAGACAATCATGGCATACTCAATGCACGCTATACTAGTTATTATGCTCAACTCATCATTTATAACATATATGCACACACAATTTCAATTTATAATTTCTTATTAATTATAAATTAGCATTTATGCCAGTAATTTATCAAAAGAAAGGAAATTTCATCCACTCATGAGTTTTGAAGCCCAATTAGCCATCGATGGCACTCCGAACCGATTCCTCAAGGTCCTGCCATTGTAGGTATCCACCTGAAACCGACCGAGAAATCACCAAATTTAGCTCAAAATGGCCGGCGAGTTCATGGAAGTGAGGGGAAGACTTCGGGAGCAAAATTCTTGGTCAATACGCAAGGGGGCAAAAGTTTCAGAAATTTCGATTTAACCCATGCTTTTTCCAGTCAAGCGGTAAGGGTGGACCAGCAAGGGTCCCGATCAAAATGACACTGTAGCCCATCGTTTTGACTATTATATTAATAATTACTTTAATATATAATTAATACTAATTATATTACTTTAATTCTTAAATTTTGTATAAAAGTCATAATAAATCATATATATCTCTAAAAAATATATCAAAAATTTCTATAAATTCATCGTAAATAGAAGAATTTATAAAATTAAAAATTTTATTTTTATAATAAATTACCTAATTTACTAAAAATCAAATGCCTTTGTATTTTCTTTAGAAAAATCATGATAAATACTAATACTCTTCCAAAAAAATTTCAAAATTTTATACACCCTTAGGTATCATCAATTGACCATTCTATGGTCTTAAAATCCCAAAATCATCAATAAAACTCTCTTTATGATTTTTCAATCATAAATAGATAATTACAATAATTTTCAAAAATAATTCAATTTACTTTCTAAATTTCAAATCCTGATCCAATCCGTGGGCTAAGATCCACCAACGATATCGATCATCAAATGGATTTTTCAGCCCAAATAGTTTGAAAAATCGGGTTCTCACAAAAATTATACATTCAAAGGGATATTTATGAAAGTCAACATTCAAAAAACAATAATAATTAGACTATACCAGGGAATTTGTTTTAATCCGTAAAAAGGTTTTTTTAGTTTATAATTTTTTTGCTTTTTTTTGTATATAACCAGAAATTATTAAAATAACTATTTCTTTAAATATCCATAAAAAATATTAATTTGACATCTAATTCCTAAATAGACCAAGAATTTTTTATTATCAATATAATTACCAATATGATTATCTTGTGTCTTAACATTAGAAGAAAAATTTATATTTTCAATACCAAACTACTATTTGTATTTTTTAATCATCAATCTCGTCTTATACTTGTTAACTTTGCCATTCTCGTTCAATTTAGTCGTGTAGACCCATTTGACACCAATGATTTTGTGTTTGTTTGACAGATCATTTAGTTATTTTTTTCAGTGACTTTAATTTTATCATCCATTATCTCCTTCCATAATGATTTTTTTTATTTTTTTTTCAAAAGTGATTTGAGTCGTAATTTATAAATAATACTAAATAGTCACTTGTCTTACAAGCAAAATCAATTCAAGTTACCATATAATCTTTCATTCGTGTGGGATTTATTTGATACTACTAAGTGTTTCAATTATTATACTTGTTTCGTATTTTAATATTGTTAGAATTTTAGTGGTTGTGGAGCATCAATTGCCGAAATATTTTACATTGGTGATATTTTTTCAATGTCGATATCTCAAAGAATTTAGATTATTTTTGCCTTCCAATCTCAAATACTCTTTTTTTAAAAAAAATAACATTTTTGTTAGTCACAATTTTCTTTAATGCTAGACTGAACAATTTGTATACCTTTTGGATAAATAAAATCATTAGGGCAAACTATGGTTTCACTATTAATGGTGCAACTAATACTGAAAAAATAAATAAAAAAAGCTCAAAGATAATAGACAACAGCTTCTCTTTTGTAATCTCTCCGTTTGGTAAATAGAATTATTAGCGTTGGTGACAATCTTTCTTCTATGCCTAATTTGGCGCTAGGTCGTCCCGTTTGGGGACAAATTGACAACACAAGAAAACTCCTCGGCCTGGTGTTCTAAATGTGTTGTGGGTCCAGAATGTTAGAGGTGAGAACTGGTTTTTGCTTCCGTTGACAAGAAAGATTTCTATGATCATGGAGGACACCATGACCATTCTTTTATTTCCGACCAATTCTGGTTGAGTCACAAGTCATGCAAGGCATTGTCTATCCTAAATGACTGTCCTTGAGATGTCAGTCAATTTTCACTAGGAATAATGATTGTACCATTTCTGATTCAGAAGGAATAGATCTATGGAACTCCGATGGGAGAGCCAGAGGTTTGGCCCATGACAAACTTCTTCAAAAATATCTCATATACCCAGATCAGCCAGTCACCGAGGAAAGTGTTATGGCATATACTAACGCTATCAAGCCCTGGTTGCCACATCTTGGAAGGGTCCCATGAGGAGTTGAGACATCAGAATTTTTCAGTCAGCAATATTGTGTTCTTTATGGAGTGCCTTACAGCCGGAGAGATCATGCTTTTCTCAACCAGGCCAACCACAGCGCAACAGATGGCTCCTTTGCAGCCTCTAGTGCAGGTCACCCTTCTAAGTCAAACACGTGGCCATAGCCGACAAGCCCGGTGTCATCCAACTCTTATAGGGACGGCTTTCCCTTTGTCAGTTTGTCGGAATCAAGAAGAGATGGATTGATGATGTTAGATTAGTACAATTAATCCCATGTAATAAAAGAGAAAAAAATATATGATGAATTTGAAGCCCTTTGGAGGTATTACTGCTTTCTATATGGGATCACCACTACAAACGATGCAAACTAACAATTGAAATGAGATTAAAAGAGAAAAAACACAAAAGAAAAAAAACCCCCAAAGAAGGAATTTGCGAGGGGATGGATGGAATTAAAGTCCCTCTCTAGCTAATAATAAAGGTAGTAAAAAAGAGAGATGATTGAATCATAGACTATTGTTAATTCTTAATCAGACATGTGATTAATTCGGATAGAGTGGCTTCTCAGCTAATGATCAAGAGCAGGCACCCTTGTAGAGCTAGATTCTTTCCAAAGTCTGGCTGGAAGTCCATGCATAGGTACAGGGAATGGGCCATACTGAGTTCCACACTGCGATCCCACCACTTCCCACCTGCAACCAAAATGAAAAAGAGCTCTTGTCATTTACTATCAATCGAGACAATAAGGAAGATCCTTGTCATCTAGAACTGCTGACATTGTCTTGAATAATGTGATTTTCTGCGTTGGTGTTCTTTTTCTACACACAAAACAATATTTGGTAATGGTTTTTTGGCAGAAATGATTGGTTCTCTGTATTTTGGGAGCGGAATTTTTTAATGGGAAAATCTCCTTGGAAGGGGACCAAGAGAGGGAATTTTCCATAACCCCTTAAAAATATAATAACAAACAGACACAACAATTGCACTGTGCTTGTCGCCGAGATTATGTACCTGAACTTGGTGACCAAATGATGAACCATAATAAGCATCTCCAGCTTGGCCAGCTCGTTTCCTGGGCAAGCATGTACCCCACTTCCAAATGGCAGGAAAGTATTTGGTTTTGGAGCAACCTACACACGTCAGATGTGAAGAGAATGATGTTATAAAAAATGGAACTTTTGCTTAGCCGTAAGGTCCATTTGTTGGTTAACCTAGCTAGCCTGCAAAAGAGGAATGTTAGGACATACCTCAAATCTTGAGGGATCAAATTTTTGAGGGTCACTGAAATATTCTGGACTGTGATGAATGTTTCTGAACAAAGGCATAACCTTCCAACCCTTTGGAATCAGATATCCTGTCAGAAGTTTCAGCACCGGTCAGGCATGTTTCTTAATACAGAAAATGCTCAAAAGAATAAGCGGTAGCAGTTTTTAGAACTTTTTTGTCATCCCAGTTTGTGAGCAAATGTTTTAATGATTTAGATCATCATCCCTTCTTGGTGTACTTGTGCCACTGATGTAATAATTTACTCTAATCCAAATTACTGTCCCTCTGGTAATGTAGCTACCATATAACCTTGGAAGTGTGTATGGTCTGTACAAATTCCTTCTAGTATAGGTACAGAATAAGAATGTGTTTTCCTCTTACCCTTGTATTCCACATCAGATACTGCCTCTCTAAAAGTAAAAGATATGATGGACGCCATTCTTAAGCTCTCTAGTACAACCTGCAAATCCAAAATTTCCTGTTCTTAGCCACTCATGAAGGAAATAAACCTGGATTTGAAGAAACTGTAACAAAAATCCCATGCTCTTATGTAATCTCACATCCCAAGAGAGGTAATTTTTCTGGTTTAACTGTTTTAAGGGAAGGATTAACAGCTTTGTACCAAACTCTCCAAATATAAGCTTGATGCTATAACAAATAGGGCCATCTGTAGATAATCGCTTACCCTGTGAGTAAATGGCATGCTTCTTGTTTGACTCCAACTCAATGGCTGATTTTCCTGATCATTCAATTTGCGTATCGCCTCCTGTTCAGCCTATCCAGAGAAAGAATCACCGTTATCAGCTAAAAAAAATTAATGCAACCACTTTGCACCGGCCATTAAATTCAAAGACAAAGACAAGAAGGAAACGAGAGATAGCTTTGTCTAGTACTCTCTTCCAAATTCTCGGCAGGTCTCTGACCAAACCTATTCTTCTGGCATAATCTTAAATCATACCTTTACATCCTCTAGAAGTTTCTGGTGGTCGTGAAGATACTTGACAATCCATGTCATGGCACTGGCTGTTGTATCTTGAGCAGCGAAAAGCACTCCAATAATGTTGTCCGCAATTTGATCGTCGGTTAGTGCATCTCCCTTCTCATCTTTTGAGTTCAGTAAACAGCCTAAAAGATCCTTTTCAAGTAATTTCTTCTCCTTTCTTTCACAGATGATTTGACTTAGAATCTTACTCAACCTCTTCCTTGCCTGCAAAGAATCCAGTGTAAGGATCATAACTAGCTTGAAGGCCAAGCATAACTATGATCAGAAAGATCTGAATAAACTTTTATAATCGCAAATGCACGAACTGTACTACTTTTGCTTACCGTCAATGCCTTCTTGTAAGGTGCTCCTGGGATGTTTGTGGGAAAAGAATTGTAACCTTTATCCACAACGCTGTAGTTCCTCTTCAACTCTTCCTTGTATTTGGATTCCAGGTGACCAAAAATTGCCAAAATGCCGACTTCAAAAGAAAACTGGAAAGGTGAAATACAGTTGATGAGACACTTGAATCATGAGAATTGATCATGAGAACAGATTAAAGATAAAACATATTCCCACTACAGTTCAGGCAAACAAGACACATAATATTAGATGGTACAAGAAACTAAAAAGTGGAAAAGTACTAATAAAAAAAAAAAAAAGAGCCAATCATTTGTGTTTATTAAGCCTTGTCAAGTGAACTGAAGTAATAAAACCCACCCACCTTTTTCATTTCTTGAAAGGTGTTAATTACACGCCCACCATCCCATGAGTCTAAGATGGAGGATGCAGTAGAAGAAATGTCAGGAGTCAAGTTTCGAATAATATCCAGAGATAAGGAGCCCTGAACAAGTTTCCTCAGGCGCAAATGATAGTCTCCTTGGTGAAAGAAGAGAGCTGATGGGCCAATCAAGCGTTCCTTGCTTTTGGGATAGGTTGGCCGGAACAGATGAGCTTGAGTGACCAATACAAACCGAGCTGCCTCAGGACTCGCCAGCATAACACAAGGGCAACCAAGAATATGGCTCTTAAAGATTTCTCCGTACCTATATATTCCCCCACATTCAAAGAAAAACCACAAATAATCATGCTCAAGCTTTCGACAAAAACCAAAACTTCTAAAAGCCAAGCCACAATAAGGAAAGAAGAGAAGAAAGAAACCTCTTCTGTTTTGACGCAAAGAAGACCTTAGGATCCTGCGAGTAGAGTTGAAGGGTCTCTCCAATGTAAGGCCATCCCATTGATCCTGGAGGGAGATTAAGTGTTTGATGAAGCTGTTTCTTTTCCCTGCTTCTAACAAAACTTACCACTAGTAAACTAACGAGGAAAATAACAACGTAAACAAGAATCCCGCACATCTCTATCTCTATCTCTATCTCTCTTTGTTGGTGTAGTGTATATATGCTCCCAACTTTAACGTCGAAGCAGAATGAAGAAACTTTTCTTGCCTTGGTGATCCTCGCATGTAAGAGAGCAGAGGAACTGGATTTATAGAGGGCTCACCGTATAAAGACAAAAGAGACAAGTGTTGTTTCTGTTATTACCATTTACCTCCAACAATAATTTATTATACTGGTAAATATTTACCTTTTATAGCTTAGGTCCAATATAGGTTGTAATTACGAACAAATTACCTGTAAATACAAAACAATAAAAGGAATAAGCCTTAACCTTCCTCATGTATATCCTTAACACGCAAGATTACCAAATATGGGCTAACTAATTTTTGGGCAAATCTTGGCTGATAGGCATTTTTGTCATTTTCCTAAATTTGTGGCCCAAACCATCTCTGGTGCCTCAAAATTTTCTACCACTTGTCTCCTAATATCTATCCACCCTTTTAGTTAGGTTTATCTGGTTGGATATCATATACCATACCATACCATACCATGCTTCCAAAAACACCCTTCCCCTACAAAACGCACACAAATGTCCATAACCAAGCATTTGTATATGAACCCGAATCATATTTTATTAGTGTTTACCATATAATCGACAAAAGGTAGTACCTGACACATTATTGCCAAGGTCTTATTACTACATTTCCATAGATTTCCAGAAAATCTTTTCAACTTATTCTTGATTTTACTAGAAATGGAAAGAAAAAGGAAGTTCCTGGTCATAGATTTGAAAAGCTAACTGCAAAATGGATTGGATACGAAGATTCAAATCTAAGGATTGACTTTTTTGTTGTGTAGGAATTCATGGCAAAAATAGTTTTGATGTTCAACTCTTCTAGGGTAGTTTGGGGGGCAGGTAATCCATCATGTGTTGCATTGCACCGTCTTATTTATGACTTTCGCAAGAAACAACTAGCGTTTTCTTTTAGAAACTTGTTCAGATGGTATAACTTATATGTCTATATATATATATATATATATATATGTAACTAAAAATCAAAAATTTTAATATTAATTATGGATATGGAGTATTTTAAAATTTTGGGTTATTTGAGATATTTATTATACAATAAAAATAATTAAGTATTATTATTATTGATATCCATGGATATAGCCTTTTAATTTTAAATAATAAAAAAAATAGGGCTGTCTCCTACCAGTATTTTCAGCTGTCATCATATCATACTCTTTAGTCATTAATGTACGGCTTTGGATCGGACCATAGATGGCACTCTCCGGATGAACTGCCAATCTATTCAAGATTCGTGGGTTGGTAGCCGAGCCGGTGGTTTGGTAAAATTTGTTTTTGGATAGATATTTAATTAATAAAATGTCTTTGTCCAAAAAAAACCAATCATAGAACTTTTCTAATATGATTGTTCTAGGAACTTCCATCATATATATACACGACACATGCATATATGTAAACTTACTGAATTTGGAAATAATTCTTTAGAATAGTAGATTTATTAATTCACGTATAATTCTTTAAAATAGTGGATTTATTAATTCTTTCTAGTTATGAATTTTGAATATTTTCCAGAAAAAAGATTATATTGTTCCTTCACAGACGGGTAAATCTAAATGTACCAATCACAATTGAAAATGATCTGAGTCATTGAAATAATGTGAGGTTGGTTCTTCCTTCTCCTCTTTTTATTTTACAACACGATTGAAACTATAACTGGGTGTTTCAGAATTTTAAGAAAACATTATTCGATCTCTCCAATAAATAATTTTTAACGAACAAACACATTCGCCTAAAACCATTTAAGACAATTAGGTAATATCTATTAATTTCTTCTCCACACCGTCGATTAAACATTGATATAATAAAGAGTAATTTTTTAAATTATAGTTCGCTACCAATACTTGCCGGGAGCTCCCCAGATCTCTGTTAGCCCTTAGTAACCCTGCCTCTTTCTCATTCGAGGACCCACGGGCATTACACTTCAGGGATAACAGTCTTCTGAGAAGACCGTAGCATTGTAACATTAAAAGGATGAGACTAGACAAGACTCAGCTAATACGGAGTTCGAGACGTCGTGAGGAAGAAAGATTAGAAAGCCATAAGAGGAGAAGAGAGAATTTTGTTTTTGTGAAAACCCAAAGTGTCTTCTTTGTTCATTGAACAGCTTATTTATAGGCATACATGAGAACCGGGAAACCGAGGTTACCGGTCATTCAGTACCTGATAACCTAAGTATCAGGTAAAAGATGAAACCACTTTTACAAGGATAGGACAGACAAAGACGAAACCAACTATGACATGACAGACATGACAGACATAGACATATAAAACTTGTACAGACAAATAAGAGGACACAATATGACGATCTGCCAAAAGTTATTACTTATTTATCGGCTCATGGTCCCAATCCATATTAGGATCGGAGTCAGGGGACAACTGCGTCTTTTCCGCTTCCCATGCAGCAATTTGAGCCCATTGGGCTACATCATCAGGATTACTAGGGATCCAGATCAGCAGCGGGGGCCTGGGTCATATTCAGGAGGAGGTTCTTCTGGTGGTTGAGAATCTTGGAAATATGAGGGCAGGAAAGATGGTGGACAAAGGGCAGTCGTTTGGAGCGGTATGTTCTGTTGGGTATGACCATTCATATGGCAGAGATAGACCCAAGCTTGTTGGAGGAAAGCTGGACTAGGTTCTGAGTCGTATAAGGTTTTATACAAATGACAGACGGGGAAAGGTGTTGGGATACGACCACCATAGGAACGGTGTAAGACATAGGTCACATACAACGTATCTCGTTTAGCAGGAGGAGCTCGTCGAAGAAGTTTGTACAGGTCTGTTCGCCAGGTGCTCAGGGGAGCAAATAATTGGAGATAAGCCCATTGATTTGAACCAGCATAGTCTAAGTCAAGTAAATATTCCAGGAAGTCACGAACTCGAAGTTTGATCATGCCATAGTAGAGTGTATGGAGGCACCAATTGTACCAGAGTTCTTCATCACTGAAATCGTAGATATGAAAAATACTGATTCGTGAGAAGGGATAGTCTGGAGAATAGGACTCATGAGGGGTGAGGTTTCTTCCTTGGTATTTTTGAAATGTCATGAGATACGGGAAGAGGTGATTCTTCGCGTATTGTTGGATCTGAAAAAGATCAGGATGGTGGTGCTGATGAAGACCAGGAGGAAATTGAAGATGAACAGGAGAGGCATCAGTCCATAAAGCCGGATGATCAATTTGGGTCCAGATAAAGTCACCTAAAGGATGGGCTTCAGATGTAGAAGGGTGTAGGAGACTTGGGGGACATAAGATTTCTGGTGCAGGCGGTCCAGAAGCAGAGCATTGTCCTGGATCAAGAGCATTCCAACCGCTGAGGCCTGTTTTGAAAAAGGGACAATCATGGGCCCAGTGGTCAGTGTATTTACCACAGCGACAACAGAAAAGGTTTGGGCTTGGGCCAACCATGAAGACTAAGGGAAAGATGTTTGTTGTAGAGACCAGCTGAGAGGGCCTGGAAAGAAGGTCGGCAATAATGTTCTCTTTGCCTTTGATATGTTCGACAATGAAGTCATATTTGGAAAACCATTCAGCCCAGCGAAGAAGTTGTTTTTCGGGAATGGTTTTATTCTTGAAATCAAGAACACGGGGAAATGAGGAATTGTCCATCTGAATCTTGAACTTGTGCCCAATGAGATGAAACTCGAATTTCTTGATACCGTATTTGACAGCAAGGACTTCCTTGTAAACGGTATGGTAATGAGATTCAGCAGAGGAGAAAGCCCCACTGGCATAACCACACAGTTGTTTGTGGTTATGTTTAAGTTCTAAAAGCACTGCACCCCAATGAGTGTCACTTGCATCAGTTTGCAAGATGCGGGAGCCATCAGAAGGAATCTGTAGTGGAGGCAAGGTTTGGGAAACATCTTTAAGATGTTGGAGGGCCTGAGAATGCTGTGAAGTCCATGGTTGTGGATTCTTCTTGAGACGATCAGAGAGCACGGAGGTATATCGTGAGACATTAGGGATGAATGTACGAAGATAGTTGATGATGCCGAGAAATTGTTGTATTTGTTGTATAGACAGGTTCTCCGTAGGAAATTTCAACAGTTCTTTGGCAATATGCTCACTGGGAGTATAACGGCCGGCCGAGATTTTCATGCCCAAGAATTCGACTTCTGATAAGCCGATAGAGGATTTTTTGTCAGAGAGCATGATGCCATATTGCTCGACAATCTTGGTGAACTTTGAAAGGAGAAGCTCATGGTCTGCCTCTGTCTCAGAAAAGAGAAGAATATCATCAATGTAAACCAAGGCACTGTATAAGATGGGATAAAAGATTTTGGTCATGGCCCTTTGAAAGACAGAAGGAGCAGTTTTTAGACCAAAAGGCATAACTGTCCACTGATACTGAGCATCGGGGATGCAGAATGCGGTTTTGTGTCTTTCACTGGGTTCGATTCCAAGTTGCCAAAAACCAGCCTTGAGATCAAACTTTGAGAAGATCCGTGCTTTGGAGAAGTGCACAAAAAGTGAGGAGATCTTTGGCAGAGGGAACTTATCATCTTTTAGAAAATGATTAAGAGGCTTGTAGTCAATGACAAGGCGTTTCTTCCCTCTGAGTACTTCAGTACGTTTCTCAACATAGAATGCCTGACAAGCCCAGTCAGAGTGAGTAGGTTCAATAAGTCCTTGTTGAAGGAGCTGGGCACATTCTTCGCGAGCCAATTTGAGATCAGTGGGAGTCATCCCAGGATGGGATGCTTTGGTTGGATTAACGTCTTCATTGAGCTTGAAGGGTAAGGAGACAAAAAAGTCTGGATTTTTCCATAATGGAGCAGGATGAGAAAACTCAGAATGATTGTTGGTGCAAAAGCTTAAAAGCTTATGGGACCATTTCTGAAACAGGGTATGGTTGGTTTCTCTGAGTGAGTATAGGCGTAAGATTTCCGTATAAGGGCGGAAGAACCGCTTATACTTTAGTCCGGTTGGAAGGATTTGTAATTTGCCTGCTTGCTGATAAATGTCAAAGCCAATAAGGAGATCTTTATCAGGAAGTTTAGTGCCAATCACCTTAGCCCAAATAGTGCAACCAGGAAAGAACTGAATACCAATGGGATGCTTGGTAATAAGTTCAGTGCGGAAAATCTTCCCATCAGCAGCCTTGAAATGTTGGAAGTGTGGTATCCATGCTTCAGGAGGAAGAAGAGAAGGATTCAGAAAACTTTTGTGTGCTCCGGTATCCAAAAATCCAACAACAAGAATAGGCCGAGCATATTTTGTGGGCAGTATGTGGAGAGGAACTGCGGGTTGAGTAACCTTTACAGGTTCAGCTTGGAGAATTTGAAGGTGGTCATCCAGATCTGTAGTATATTCTTCATCCGAGGAAAACACCGTAGGGTCACTGGAGGAGGAAGACTCGTCATGCGTTTGGGTAAGGCCAAATGCAGTTTCCATTGTGACGTCGTCTTGTTCGGAGTAAAGAGACTCAATATCTGCATCAGAGAGGCTAGTGTCTTTGTTGACCAAAGAGATAAGTCGGGCGGATTTAGAAGGACTGTTGGGACAAGTTTTGGCAAAGTGTCCCTTCTGGCCACAGATATAGCAACGGTCTCCTTTCTTTCCTCGTTGGAGACGCTTTTTAAAAAACGATAAGGAGGCTGGGAAGGACGAGAGGATCGCTTGTGAGACTTCTTGGTTAGGACCTGTCTTTGTCGGACCTTTTCTCCACCGGTGGAAATGGTGTTTCTTTTTGGTAGCACAAGGACAACTGGTATCCTTACACTTGATTTTTAGATGAGACTGCCGGCAGATCTTGGAAATCTTGGCTTCAGAGTTTCGGAAGTCTTGGAACAACTTTTGTTGATCACAAAGTTGTATGCGGACTTCAAGAGCCAGCTGATAAAGCCGACCTAACGTACACATGGTAACATTAGACCGAGACTGCTGCAGATACTTGTACATTTTGGAGGAGATAACCTCGGGTAACGAAGAGACAAAGACTTCTTTTAGGTCATTGGTACCGCCAAGTGTGTAAAAAAGTTTGGCCATAATCCCATAATGTTTTTGCAGGTCTTTTTCTTCAATCGAACAACACTTTCGGGCATAGTATTCAGTCTTGTATGTCTGGATGTCATCATTGAAATCGCCGAGGAATTCATTGTACAGATAACCGATAGCCATGGCCGTCGATGTACTTTGAAAGAACTGGACTCGACTGGCTTCTGGTAATGAATAGAAATAAGAGCGTAATGTGCCGGTGGTACGAGACACAAACTCTTGGAGAACTTCAAACATATTAGCATCAGGAAGGAGCATTTCTTTATCAATCCAGGCAGCAAAAAGTTGAAATCGTTCAACCCTTTTGTGGACTGCAATGTCGTCTAATGAAAACCATTCATTAGAACTAGTTTTCTTCCGAGGAGGTCTTGCTTGAAACGAAGTTTCAGCCTGATTAGAGTCAGAAGAAAAATCTGACTGTGCAACATTCATCAGAATGTGTTGGGAGACTGAAGGAGAGGAAGCAAGAGATGGTTCTGAGGCTTGGGTTGGTTCGGAGGAAACATCTGACAGGTCTGAAGTTTCAGGTGTCGTTATGTCCGTCGAGGGTGAGGATGAAAAGGGAGTTGTGTGGATAGGGCCTCTGGCTTGGAGTAGAAAAGTATGCATGGGTTCCTTTCCTTTTTTGGAACGTCTGGAGTGTCGAGACGTTGGTCCAGAGCTGGTACTAGAGGCTCGGGCTGAGCCAAAAATATTAAACAGTGGATCAGGGCGCTCTGGTTGTGGTTGCAAGGTCGATGAAAGACCAGATTCAGGAAAGAGATCTGGTTTGCCTGACATGTGTCGATCTTTGAGTTTTTGGGCGGCAAACAACTCTTTCTCGATGTCTTCGATCTTAGCCTGAGTTCGAAGAACAGAGGGATGAGTATAGTCATTATACTTGCGAAGCTTCTGATGCCATTTATTGGTGGCTTCAGCAAGTTGTTGAGAGAAATCTCTTTCAAGTCTGGTTAACTGGGAAGTCAAAGAATCCAGCTTCTGATCATATGTCGTATGACTGACCAGAACCTGATCAACTTTTTGGTTGATCTGGTGTAAGAGGTGGTTTTGCGCAACGTTGTTCCGGGTTTGCCAATTTAGCACTTGTTCAGCCTGATTCAAACTGGAAGAACCATCTGCTTTGACTTCTCGAGGAATGACATACGGGCGTTGTTGAATGGTTGATGGAGTATCGGATGGAAGTGGTGGAAAATCAGCTTCGTCAAACATGAAACATGCTTGAGAAGGAGATGCGCGTTGAGACAGCTTTTCTTGGTGACAACCAACGAGAGTATGCTTCAAGCGTGTCTTGGCTTCAGGGAGGCAAATATCAGCCAGGCCTTCAGCTCGTAAGATAGCCAAGGCGTTATGATAAATTTCTAGGGGTGATGGAGGTTCCCCTAGAAGAATCCAAGAATTTCTCTTGGTTCCCTGAGATGGGGGTGAAGGTGGTTCATCAAACTTGGGATGTGGTTTACAAGAAGTCTGTGGATGTTTGGGAGAACGTTTTTTTCTTGTAATTGGGGAAAACATCAAGGGTATCTTCAAGAGCACCCGGGTTCGCAGATTTCTGGGGCACAATCCCAAATGAAATGTCCATTGACATGAGAGGCATAGGTTGGGATACCATCAGAGAAGAAACAACTGATAGGAATGTTTTTCTCAGAGGCCTGTTTAACAGGTTCAATCATTAGGGTATGAAAGACTTCATCGTCAGTTGAAGAGGAAGTAGATGGAAAAACCGTTTTAACGTGGCCATCTTGAGTTCGAATAAACTGAGGATCTTGAAGTTGGACAGGCTTAGCTGGAGCAAATAATTGCTCATAATTGGTGATCCATGACAGAGGGATCATCTTTTCAAGATCTTCTTTTTTAAGTTGCCGAGGAGTCTGAACAATTGTTGGTGTCATTTGTTCATTTGCATAGATGAACATGGGATCAGATGAAATATCAGGCAGACTTAGGTTGACTGCATGGTCCTGGAGTCTGTAGACGATCTGATGATGAATCGTCGCAGTTATGGCTTGAGAGACCTGTGGAGCTCCAGAGAGTTGGACTTGTAACTTCAAACAAGTTGGAAGATGTTTGTCTACCAGAGAGATGTTAAAATTTGGAAAAAATGTGAGAACAACACTTCCAGCATTTAGTGTTGTTAAGATAGTTCCTATGACAGCATCTTGGTATTGCATAAAGCGACTATCGAGCAAGGAAAGTCTTGCTGTAACAGGTAAACCTTTTCGTCCATGGTAGGAAAGGATTAATCTGATCGCCCCAAGGTGGATGTGTGTATACCCTTGTTTTAGCCACTGGGAGATGAACTCCGAAGGGAGTTCAAGGGTGACATAGTGTTCTGACATGGTGGATGTAATGTAGATTATTTTCCAACTCAATTCATATTCCTCAATATTGAAAATCTTGTCTCATAAAATTTTTACTGAAAAATATTTCTATTTTCTAAATATTTATAAATGATTGATTGTACTAAAGGCTCTGTATCCAATGTGTTTTTATATTTTTAGATATTGTTAAGATTTGATCTTTACATATTATAATAAATAAATAACAATATTAGATGTCGCCGAATTTTTATATAATATGTATATATATAAATTAAAGATTAACATTTATAAAATATTAAATTGTTAATGCGTTTCAAGATCCTGTAACTTTCAAGATGTCGTCGAACCATATTTTTGTTGGGCTGGTATTTAAACATTGGTGATAACATTAATTTTGTATACTTCAAAATTTTCAATGCAAGTGGATGCAATAATTTGATGTCTTCCGACAAGCGCAAAACATTGGAAAAAGAAAAAAAAAATCATTAAAATTGAACATTAACCCCTATATATGAAAGTAATATAACGAAGATTCTAATGCAAATTTCATGTGTAACGGAAGAGTTTGACAAACAAAACATTTTACTGGCTTGTTTAATCTATTTTTGAATTGAAAAATTTTGCTACCTGCCCGTTTAGTTATTATGAAATTATAATTGATTGTGGTTGGAAGGATAAAATTATTGATTGTGATCGATAAAATTTTATTATTATTATTAAAAAAATATTTTTTTTTAGAAATCAAACCAAAAACTAACTTCATTATACTAAATCCCACATCATAGGATAACAGATACGCTGTAAACAATATTAAAAAATAAAGATCTTTTATAAAAATAAAAAATAAAAATTACAAGGCACTTAATTTGATTTGACATTCACTAAACTTTGTCCAGATCCGGCAAACATTGAAAAACAATTTATGTCCACAAGCTTACTTAGAGGATGTAAAAAACCAAACTACCAAATTATGGACAGAAATTGAAGAAGTTTGTAAATATCTGAATTCTCTTTTTTTATTTATTTATTTTTTTCTCCCATGGGATATGAAGAATTCGAATCTTTGATAAAGCAGTGGCATCCAGCTCAAGTGTCGGAATTCTTAAGATCTCCGACCTCCCTGTCCCAACCCAATCGGATTTACAATTCCTTTGTCCGATCCCACGGCCCACGCTGCAGGAACTCATTACCTCTCCCCCTTGGGCCCCACTTTGTCATCTTGTACGGAATTTTCCGTGGTTGCAGACGTGGAAGTCTCTCGAGAGTTGGGCCCATCCCCGCAATCAGTCATCCATTACACACACACAAAAGGTATATATACTAAATCATTTTTCTTCACCTATCTATTAAAAGTTGCACATCGCCAATACCTATCCAGTCTTTTCGGTTTTTAGTTTTGTTTCTTCTCAATTAGGAAAAAAATTTCTTTTTTTAAAAAAAAAGAAGAAAAAAGGTTCTTCTTAGTATCTTCTGAGTTTTCACCATGAAGTCCACCTCCTACACTTGTGAGAATCATGGTGGGTACGAACTGACTCAAAGATTATTTTTTATTAGAATACAATTTAAATATGTCTAACCATTCATAAATTAATAGTTTTATAATAGCAAGACGGACATTGTCGTGTAAAAAACGACGTGTGTAAAGATCTACTGTGACCATTGTGCGGGAGAGAATCTGACGCAGGATTTGGTGATTGTGAGAAAGAATTCTTGATTTAGATATTCCAGTGAGTGAGTGGTATTGGGTATCCTTTTCGGAAGTGTTTTTTTTCTTTTAAGCATTGTAGGATATAGGCATAGAGTAATTCAAGTGGGACGATCAAGCGCAGGAGGACTGCAGAAGGGGTTGGGGATTTTGAGGATCCCCAGTAGGAGGCAGGTGTCGAATGTTGAAATGGGGGTTAGCTCTTCAGTGTCGGACGCGTGCTTCACATAAGATCCATTTCCCCAGTTTTCTCCCTGACAGGGGAATCACTTAAGAGATACTCGCCTCACTGATGGTGGTACAGCTGTTGCTAATTTATGCTGTGACTCTACACAATTGCATAAAAGTTAGGGCAACTAAAGAGTAGAAATAGTAAGATTTTCTAAGATTTTGATTTGAATCTTTTTTATTAATAAAATAACATTATGTAATTTTATCATATATGTACATATATGAATTATGTATATATCAAAACTACTATACAAACTTGAATAATTTTTCTTTACTGAGCACATACGTATCTCTCTTAACCTTTTCAATACCTCTTGTAACATACTGTTATAAGCTTTCCAAAACCTTGGGATTCCTAAAATTTGTAAACTTGATTTTATAATAAAAAGAATATTGTCGAACTTTAAGATTCATCTCTTTTCAAACTTAGATCTACATCCATTAACATAAGTAAAGTAATATTTCTTTGAAAGACAGACTAACATTATTCTAAATACTTAATAGTACTTTATAAAATGGAGCCCAATTGGATTTCTCCACTGGGCTTATGCTTTTATAGGCCTAGTATAATTGTATATTGGCTTAGATTCTAGCTGTAACAAAGTAAACAAGTGTGTGCTTGCGAACCCAACAATTTCCCGTCCTGATCGACACAAGGGGGAAAATGTGTAACATTATCGTCGTTAGTTCGCTCTTTTCAGAAAATAATAAGACCTTTCCTATCAGAAATCCGCATATTTGGTGATGGTCAAAAAGATACGACTAGATAGATTAAAAGTAAAGATGCAAGCAAGAAAAGGAAAGATGAATATCGTTCAAGAATTCTTTCTTTTTTCTTTTTTCTTTTTTTGACTCAGTTTTATCTTCCATCCATTGCAGACCACACTCTCCATTTCTCTTCTCAAACACGGATCTCCGATACCCTTAATCTGCATTCTTGCATTTGCTTCAGACTTCTGATGGACAAAAGGACTAGGGTTCAGATGACATGGATTGATAGCCTCCACAAAATGGCTATAATATAAACACATCCTTGTGAACCTGTTCCTTGACCAAATTACTAACGTTAACAAATGCAAGAAAATGATAAGGGGTGAAAAGAATAAAGAAAAAGTTGTTTGCTTTTAGTTTTGTTACATACGGCAGACAGTGACTAGATGGCTGCTCGATGGATGAAAAAAAGAGAGGGAGAGAGAGAAAGAGAGAGATTCTACAGCCATTTGTGGTTGATGATGATGTCTGATTAATATCCGCATCTAATCATCGATGCACAACCAATGAGATGATCCTGGAGAGGACCTACGTTGAACTGTCAATATGCCACATCACAATTTCCAGCTGTAGGATCCTGAAAAGTGAATGAATTATTGGTTATTGTGGAGAGGGGAAATGGAATCAATAGCAATGAGCATCTCATCTTACGTAGATGGACAATATTGGTCATAATTATGACAGCTCTTACCCTCTTCTTGCCGCTCCTCCCGACGGTCTATTCTCTTTAAGATCTTTTCTTTTCTTTTCTTTTCATTTAGATAAGATTGTCGTAATCTAGATGGTGTCCTCTCCATAACATTAAAAGATGAGCTCGATGTATGGTTATTATGTAGCAGACTCTAAACTCAAATGTTTGAGGCTGCGTGGTTAGTATGTTCTTCAATGGGAACGCGTCATTTTCAGGATTTAGTGTTATAACTGTCATCCATTACTTCTAATCTAGCCTTTCTCAAGTCTGAAACTGCAGCTTTCCTCAGCTTGATCCATGCTTTTTACACAAATTTAGGTGATGACAGATAAAGACAAGTGTATCTTTAAAAGTGATCAGGGAGGGGACTTGCCAATACATGAATCGGGTGTTTAGATAGAATATAATTGTTGTTATAACTTTTTATTTTAAAATATTATAACATTCATTATTAATTTTATGATTGTTTTATGATGGTTGAAAAATGTCTATGTTACAAATAAATTATTATATGTAATTATTGACAAATCATGATAACATCAAGAAGGATTACGATCGTCAAAGGTAGGCATGACGTTCATAATTTTTTATCTCTTTAACATTTTAACTTTGGAGTGAGAATTCAATACCATATCGGAACCAAACAAGATATAGTAAAGTGTATTTTTTGAATCATATACATTAAAGATATCTTTTGATTTGTTCGAACAAAAATCAACATAATATTATACATTTTACACTAATTATATAAAATAAAGAAATAATTCAACATTTCTATTAAGCTAATCTGTGTCTTCTATCTCTCTGTTGAAATTAAAATGACCATGATTTTCTAGGAAGAAAAAAAAACTTGGAGGAAAATATTGGGCCCCTCAACGAAGCCCGCCCATGAATTCTATGGTCCAATGTTGAAATGTAAGCTCTTAAAAGTCAGATTGCTAGAGTTGATTGGACTTCCGAGGACTTTGGGTCCTAGTTCCGGTCCGATTCGGTCAACAAAGCTCCTATATATTACGTCATAAAGATTCTCACCCCTGATCCATTTATCATACAACGACGATCCTCAGACATGCACCAACCATTCATAGAAATTCTCACCATTCTCAAATAGAAGGAAACATAAAAGTCTCAACATTATAATGGGATCAATAAAATCATAGGAAAATATTTATTCGCTTCGATATACAAACTGTGTCAATTAATCTCCTATTCACATTTAACAACCATAAAAAATAATGCAGGAGAATTACATTTGCATGCCTAACCACGACAATTGCAACAATGAGTTTCCAAAATATTGAAATTGCAATTCAATCGAAAGATTTGCAAGCATTGCAGTGTCATACTTTTTTCACATCCCGCCGAAGCAAGCAAAAAAGAGAAACGAGTAGGGTCATTGATTGCATCAACTCTTGAGGGGATGCCCTTGTCCATGTATTCACACCGTAATTCTTGATAATCCAGTCTTGTATAGTTATTTCTTTGTTGTAGAATGAAATAGAAGCAAGAGATAGGATTGAAACTTGATTTTCAAGGTTCTGGCTTCTGCTCAACTTCTGGAATTACAGTTTCTTGCATATCTATCCGACCTGCAATAGCGATTGTTAGATCCCAATGCTTGAATCAGTGCACATACAACAGCGACTATAATGTTTTGGGAAAAATCAAGGCACTACTGCATCTAACCAAAAATAAATCGAAAGGAATTAAAAGCCATACCTAGCAAGGAAATTAACGAGGGGGGCTTTGAATATCCATTAGATTTCATATCTGTGCCTGTAATCAGCATCAAAGTTTACTGAGAGTAGTGACAATAAACACAATTTCATCATCATAATAGAAACAAAAGGAGAAAAGCAAATTAGCCAAACCAATCCAAACTTTGTGACTCGGGCTTGGCTCAGTTAGTATGAAGTATGCCCGGCATTCACTTATGACTAAGTCTGACGTTTGAGCTCAACTTGTTGATATTGAAGCGGCCCAAGCTCCACTCAGGCTTTTTACTTAAGTATGACTAGTTCAAATCAATTAATGGACCCTAGGTTGAACTCTAGTTATTGATCACTCACAAGTTTGAACAGTTAAAGACAAGTTATTTCAAGTCTTCTTGGTTTGACATATTCCATGAAAATCAAGTGGATGTGCATGATACAATGTAATTTAACTGGGAAATTCTTTCAAAAAGACTTTCCAAGGTACAGAAGAGGAACAAGCCTTTTGAATCCTAAGCACCAGAGAGTGTTCCAAAACTTTATCAAACTAGTGAGCTTTAACGAGGCAGTCTTAACCAAGCTCAAGTTTGTGGAGGCTTTATCGACCAAGGTCTTAGTAAGCCGGGTCTCAAGTAGCTTGAGATGGCACAACAACTTCTGCAGCTCTATATACAGACAATAGACAAGGAAAAGTTTTCTGACTCGATCATTCAGCCAAAGAAGTGTATAGCACAAGCTTTCCAATGTTAATATCAGATACAAGTACAATATTTTTTTTCTTCCGCAATTTTTTATGGGGTAAAAATCTACTACATGCGTTTTACATTCAACTAGGGCAAAGAATCATTCATAAAGTATGGATATGCACACGCAGTCCATATTGAGAATGAATAAAATGAAGCTAGCAAGCTAAAAAAACAGGCAAACCACTAAATTTACCTGAGCTTTCCAGTGATTTTAGAACATCTGATTTCTTAAAAGTGAATCCGATGAAATTTGTATCTTTTGATGTTAACATCTGTGCCATGGAATAAGAAACATGTTAACAGTTCGATTTCAGATAACATAAACTTTGTAACAAGACAAGGAAAATCTAGCACCCAATTGCAAGGCACAAGCTAAATATATGAGTACATAATTGAAAAATTATAGGATGCATGCTCTCATATACACAAATTGAAAGAATTTTTAAACCTACAACTACATCTAATACAAGTCCCTTATTCAAGAGTGTATCCCTCTTACAATAAAAGAAACAAACATGATAAACAAAATAATTTCCTAGCACTCTGCTTCTTTGTATAGTCATATTCGTGATAATAAATTACCCAGCCTGTCCAGTGAAATTAAGATTCTAATAACCAGGTCAACCTTGAGATCAAGAATATGCACAAATGTTGGATCTCCATTCTTTTCATTTTTCTTTCAGTCTTCCAAACTTTCTTTCATTTATTAATATAATCTCCATTCTTAAGTTCACCGCTTCAGAAAAGAAATACCGAACAGAAATAAAACTTGTCAAAACAATATCTTAAAAGAATAATTACGTGCAATATCATGCAATTTCCATAAACTCATATGTTCTATTGACGAATCAAAAGCATATATAGTTCACACCATTGGCGATCTTTCATCAGTAGTTATAAATATAATAATGTGGTGCACTTGGAGCTTTCATTGCAAACAATATAATGGAGTTTATATGAAGTTATTACCTTCCTCCAAGGTCCTACGCTTGGTATTGCAGATGGCGGGCCTTGCAACTGCAAAAGAGCAACAGCTTAGAAAAGGACCCCTTTTTTTTGGATAAGGAACAGAATAAGGACATGTGTAAAGTAGATGAGAAAGCAATAGCTAGAAACCAAAACATAAGAACATGTTTCATAACTTCAAAATCCCAATATCCTATCAAGTTCTATGAATATGCTAGGGACATTATCCTCTGGTATCTGAGGGAGATTTTATACTAAA
Organism: Passiflora organensis; assembly: GCA_019739055.1. NCBI lineage: Eukaryota > Viridiplantae > Streptophyta > Magnoliopsida > Malpighiales > Passifloraceae > Passiflora > Passiflora organensis. Next base: position 2,267,004 of record JAEPBF010000191.1, on the reverse strand, counting down.
TAATAGATTGGGATATGGGATTGTTTATTGTTTAGTTAGTTTCTGGGTTTGCTTAATATGCTTGGTAGGTCGGGAATGATATAGTACATTGTTTCAATTTGGTTTCTGAGATTACTTGATGGTAGCCTGCTTCCTTCATAGATGATTATTTATATTTTGTTACTTACTAGTAATGCCAATCAAAGTGCTTACCTTGTTTGGGAAAAAAAAATTATCAAATTATCTCCGGATAGCAACAACGTTTGTTATAATTTATTTAACATCTCACAAATGTATACCAGAGAGGTCAGGGGATAAAACAACAACGCTTAGTTAAATGTTTAGATTTCCATGAAATGTACCAGTCAAACTACCTATAGAAGTGAAACAGGAACTCAGTCGTCTTAGTCTAAGATTAAACATTACAACCTGGAAGTAAGAAATTTAAAAGGGAAAGATGAAAGAAAATTTTGAATATAACAATTGGCGGTATTATGCTGTGAATCCTAAGTTCAAACAAATTGAATTAGCATCATAATTTTAATTGCGTCATATATCTTATGAATCTAAACACTTTAAATTCCATTAGTAGACAATGAATCAAATACTGCCCTAATTTCAATGTACTCACATCAGGGAACTTCTCAAAATTTTGAGTGTCCAAGTCTCCAATGACTGTAGGCTTATATGCAGCTTCCATCTCATATAGCTTTTCCCACTGAATATCTTTGAACCATAGGTGTGCCTGAAACATTGAGAGGATGTAGAGCATACTGCTAAACAGCTCAAATTATGCAGCATAAAGCATGTTTGAGAAATGAAGAGCTCCACAACGGACAACGAATAGCAGATTCTAAGTCAGGAAATTGAGAACAGCCTCGCAGATAATTCATAACAAATTTGTTCTTACAGAAAAACAAAAATAAAAACCATTACCTTCAATTCTTCCACTCCTCTACTCCCCAGCCTAGATTCAACATTACAAAGCAAGTGGCAAATCAGATCTTTGGCCTCATTTGATATAGTTGGTTCATCAGGGAATTTGAGACATGTTTTCCAATTGATTATCTGAGAGAAGACGAACACATTTCTCAGTTAGCAACCATGAGGAATTGTAAGCAAGTAATGTAGATAGAAAATGGTTAAAGCACAACCTTACGGCATGTAATCCTTGGATCATCTGAGCAGAAGGGAGGATATCCTACAAGCATTTCATACATGATTGCTCCTAGAGACCACCAATCACACTCCACTCCATACCCCTTCTTCAGTAACACTTCAGGTGCCATATAATCAAGAGTACCCACAGTTGAATAAGCCTGAAAAATGTAAATGCGGACTATTAATTTGCAACTAGGAGAAATTAGTACTTAAAAAAACGGATAAAACGTAAATTCTAGAGTCCAAATATTATTGTAGAATTTAATTGACTGTCTCGAAATATATTGAGATGGTATAAAATTAGGTGAACCAAAATATAATACCAGAGCACGACGATTACGTTTCCACTGCTGTAATTGTTCTTTAGGCATCAACCATGGTGCTCTGTCACTGCTGGAACTTCCACCAGATTCATTTGCAGCTCCGTCAGTAGAAATATCTTCATTTTCCAATAAAATTGTGGAATACTTATCATCCAAGGGTTTGCATAACCCAAAATCTGAAAGCTTCAAATGGCCATTTTTATCCAGAATTAAATTATCTGGTTTTATGTCCCTACAGGCAGAATAACCTATGAGTGAAAGACAAGAACAAACGGAATAGTAAATAAATTCTCGGAAAAAATTTATAAACAATCCGCCATGAAAATTATTTCATAACTGATCTGAACCTAGCAAATCTTATTTACTATTTATCGAAACCTGCCAAAGCTATCTGCTCTTATAGTGTATCAAACTGTTCATCTGTTCTAAATGAATACCCCTTTTTCACTGTCCTCAATAAGAATGAAAACAATTGGCTTGTAACCATGAATTACTTAAATTTGTAGCTTCAGAACCACATGATGCGATTAATACCTATGGATATAACTGTGTTGATGAATTGAATGGATAGCCAGAATGCTCTCTGCTATGTAAAAACGAGCAACATCTTCAGAAAGAATATCTTCTCTCATCAGTAATGTCATTATATCCCCTCCAGGCAAATACTCCATAATAAGATATAAGAAATCAGAATCTTGAAAAGAATAGGAAAGTTTTACAATGCACCGACTATCAACCTCTGCAAGCAAGTTCCTCTCAGATCGTACATGCTCAACCTTAAAAAGAGGAGGAAAAAGGAAAAAAAAAAGCAACAAAAAATTAATATCCAGGAAGGAACAAAGAAAAGATTTTTCAATTTAGACAAGTTAAATACACGCTGTCAATGCTTTCATAGGAGAATGATTTTGAGGGTTTCTCAGAACTGAAATTCATATTGTCAACTGACAACATCCTAAACGTATCTTTTTCCTAATGATGGTTCTGTATATTTTAGCAAGTAAGAAGATTTCTATTTGTTAGATATTCATGATAATCAACCCGTTATTACTAAATCCCTACAAATACCTGCAAAGTAGCACAAAGCAAAAGTAATCAGACACGGACCTTTTGATAATGTTTGACATATTTCTTTTTAGGTACATACCAAAGTCCAGTTAGAAATGTGTCTTTAAGGATTAAGTTTGAATATACTGCAATAAAATGCATGAAGGGTATTTCTTGAGCTCATTATAACCTCACCTGCCCGCGGCTAAGCATCTCCGATTTCTTCAGCTTCTTCATAGCAAAAATCTCTCCAGTATCTTTGGCTCGGCATAGCCTGACCTGCGTTTTGAGATAGACAAATGCCACCTAAATAAACGAGCACTGCAAAAAGCGTCGAGAGCATACTAGAAGAAAATCTTCGAAATCCCGCTAGTAAAATGTCTTTGCACTGTAACAAGCAATGCCTCAAAATTCACATTCCTCATTTTGTAACTAATTTACATTATGCCACCTGCATTAAGATTCTATCGTTCATGCAATTCCACAAAATTCTGCTCATTCATCGTCATCTTAGTATATAAAAGATTC